>OX383256.1:11431890-13831890 GCA_947522985.1 Lithophane socia | reverse complement strand
GTCCACGTGACATCAAAAGCAAGCAAGAAAAGATTCTTGCTTCACTAGATTTGCAGCGTCCTCTCGTGTTTCCGTAATTGACGGTAATTGGTAATCTATACCCCAAGAGTAGTAATCACGGTAATCACGCCAATATATGATTGATTTTCTTATTTTTGTGGTCAGTAGTTGTCTTTCTAAAAACCTGTAATATTTATTTATGACATAAGTGCATTGTGCGAGGAAATAAAGAAAATATATATAAGTATTGAAAAATTTATTTAATGATCAAAATCTAAATCTAGAGTTGGTAAAGTATTCGTTTATAAGGAACTTCGTTCCTGACGAGTGTCGCTCGCACACAGCGCCGTCCCCGCCAGCACCGCGTCCCTTCTCACGAATGATTTAAAACAAAAACAACGTCGGGCTGACGACAGAGTGAAAAAAAACTGAAAAGTAAAAGCACTGGTGCGAAAACGTGGCACTTTCAGCACACTTTGGCTGCTTTAAAAACGCTCTTTTCGAGCACATGCACTGTAAACCAATTTTTCTTTCTTTTCTCAATTACTGAAGTCCTACATCAGAATATTTACATCATCCACGGTAGCTGCCTCTATTAAATTGCCTCTTATTTCCAAAAGATTCCTTTTGCTAGACCCAGTAAGTGGAGCATTTGCTTTGTATGTGCTTATTAACAGAACATTTCCGGACGAAACAGATAGTCTCTGGTTGTAATTTGAGTGATTTCATTACCTGCCTTATTAAATTGTATGACGGAAAGGTAATTTCTTTGATGGCGCATTGATTGCCGGTAGGTATGCGTCTATTGTTCAACTTGTAACGATAATGTAGGTAGTTGGAAGACTTTTTAAGACAAATTCTTTGGTAGGTGGGTACTTGTAGGCTCTAGAATGCGAAGAGTTAATTATCGTAGTACCTACCTAGGGTAGGGTAGCGATTTGGTCAGGGGAATGTCGGAAAAATGTGTTAGTGTGGGTGCATTACCTATGTAAAAAATTGACAATATCGCAAGCAGCTTGTGTTAATACGATATTCAGTATCATCTCATCATCTTCCTGTCCCTGTTACTTGGGGGTCGTCGGCGCAACATGTTAAGGTACGATGGGATACGAACTATTTCAATTTGTAATCAATGCACGACGATACAAACTGCCATGCCCTATTTAACCCTTTAATACTGGGATGAAATTTTCAAAAATTCTTCCTTAATAGTTACTTGTCTTCGTTTGTAAGGTTAAGGCTATCGCTGTGCATTTCCTGTCAGTGAATTTAAGATTTGTATTATTACCTAAGTAGATTTAAGTGCACTATAAAGCTATATTTTATAATTTCATTAAACAAAACAGCAAATATTAGACAGGAATTTGCGATGCACCCTCTCAAATTTATCCGCGTGGAAATCATACTTGTTATCATTATTCTTGAATGTGTTGGGTGTCCTCATCCTATCTTTGAATTTACTTATCATAAATGATACACAAAGAGTCTAAAGTAGTAACTGAAAAGACCACTCTATTCCATCGATTCTCATAGATCCAAAATTAGCACTGCTACAATAGATATCTTTTCCTCGTGGCTAAATAATAACAGCCGCACGGGACGATCGAAGGTTAAGCTACGCTCGCCGCGGTCAGTTCGTGGATGGGTGACCGTCAAAAGACTGTAATGATATATCGAGACCCCTCCGTGCCTCGGAAAGCACATTATGCCGTTGGTCCCGGCTGTCATTCGTAGATCTATATCAGTCTTTACGGATAGGTACCTAGTCAGAGGCCCAAAAGTCTGACAGCTAGTACCTACTAAGGGGTATTACCTAGAAACTGGGCTGGACTGGAGGTCGGATAAGTTAGTGGCTCCATGTAAAATACTGGTATTCAGCTGCATCCGGTTAGACTGGAAGCCCACCACAACATAGTTCGGAGACGGCTAGGCAAATTGACAGTAAGTAGATAATCTTTCCTTTCAAGTCTAGAATTTCCTATACCAACGGGGCCTTCGGGACCTACTGTACCAATAGTAGGATTACCTTCATCCATCCATCGAGTGATCATACGTAGTTATGGTGATAGTCATCACGGTGGTTGCTTAAATTAAGTATGACTCGATCTTGCGACTTTTTTAAGTACTCATATTGTGAAACTAAACACACCAAATTACCTACATTGTTGCATTTATAAAACTCTAGAAACTTAAAGAACAAGCAATCAAAGAATACTTAGTCACCGGTTGAGTTGTTTGACATTTCACGTCGTAGGTATTTATCTACATAGGTACCTACCTACTGGCGGGTCACCAAAATTGCACACTTTAGGATGAGAAATCAGACACGAAATTGCTCTAAACACTCATATTCTTGATGTTAGATAAATGACTTCCTGCTGGTGCCACAATAGAGGCATCATTATTCCTCGGGCTCCGTGAATAGGCCGCGGCTGCCGTGGGAGACTCCCACGACTTTATTGCGGATATATATTTTTTGTTTGTTCTAATTAACAGTTTTTCTAATAGTCTGCTTTTACTTTAATTGTTCTTGTTCATTCAGAACCGTGGTTTTAACTGTTTTTAGGTAAAACAACGCTGAATGTTAGATTGGACCAATTTTTCTGAATTGCAGTGTAATTGCGTGATTATCAAAATTGCTTGCGACGTGGTTGGATATTTTGCTGAATTTTCCTCTAAGATTAAATACCTACTAGCATAAACTTTTTTTAAACGCACTTCGTTAATGACTCATCGTTCGGTCGTGGAAAATGGCTTTCCGTTCCCCATCTTTATGTAAATTGAAATTATAATTTTCCCATTAGCATGGGGAAGTTTTATGTTAAATAACGTAAAAGGCTATTTCAATTAACAAATATGCAAGTTTATACCTTATAGTGAAATAATTTGCAGCTCATCATAGTCGCAATTTGATGGGAAATAATATTTAGATCTCTTTTTTTTGTTCAGTAAAGTTTTGTTGTTTACTCGGTTCATTTTTCCTTGTCGAGTCGGTGTCTAAAGTTTGTTCACTTTAGGTTGGCAACTATAAGTATTTTTTTCTAATAAGTATGATTTGATGATGAT
Source organism: Lithophane socia (assembly GCA_947522985.1). Taxonomy (NCBI): domain Eukaryota; kingdom Metazoa; phylum Arthropoda; class Insecta; order Lepidoptera; family Noctuidae; genus Lithophane; species Lithophane socia. The sequence goes on along the minus strand of OX383256.1, from coordinate 13,828,824 downwards.
GATGCATTCGATCAAACTTTTACACCTAGTATAAGTCTAATTAGCTAATAAATGTTTAATTTTTGACAGAGATTTTCCATACAAAAACTGTCAGGAGTCAATTTTATTCCACGGGTAAAAGATATCTGGCTTTGGTGAAATCAACCCGTATGCGTACTACTGTACTGAACACGCGTAGGTGTTTCCATACGAGAACGCTGGAGTGTAGTGTTGTATCTTGCTAATACTTACACCTAGGTATCGATAATTTAATCATAAGAATTTGACTGGCTTCGTTTCAATATTTTGCATGTTGTTTCTGAGAATTTCCATACCAGAAATCCAATATCGAGGCAGGAATCGAACCGAGGATGCATGTTTAGTTGATGAAACTTTTAATCACTAGACTTGAGTAGATCTCCTCATTGCGATTGTTCACGGAGCCTGACAGGTTAATTCTTTGGTTATTGTACTTTAATAATGTGTTTGTGTCTTTGTCTTTAACTAATGTAATTGGACTTGGCCGTTTTACGTTAAAAAAATAAAGGTTATTGCATTTATATCGCTTCTTTGATAGAAAAGCAGAGCAGAGAGCAGTGGTGGCATCAGGTACTTAACGACCGTGACTTACGAGTTGTAGCGGTTTCGGACTAGGGTCACCAACGCAGACAAGAAAGGGAGAGAGTTTTCTGCGTCCAGCGCTCGCTCGGCGTTGCAACACGTCGTTTCCAGGTTCGCGACTGATCAATCGTCATCATGAGGTTGCCGCGTTGAGAGGTGAAACACTCGTCGATTTCTTACAGGTTTTTTATGACTCTTGAGGAATAGTTAAGTGGAATATATATGTTATTAAATATATCTGCATCTATTGTATTTTACATATAATGGATTTACGCAGTCACGCCTGAATCAATTAGCTTTATTTTGTGTAGAAATTACTTCATCACCACTGCTCTTAAAACGGTGAAGGAAAATATCGTGAGGAAACTGGCTTGTCCTAGAACCAAAAATCCGAAGACATGTGACACCTAACCAACCAACACAACCAACACTGGGCCCGCGTGGTGAATTTCGGGCCACTCTCTCTCAATGTGAGGAGGCCAGTGCCCCAGCAATGGGAACATTATAGGCTGATTATGCCATGCATTGATAGACGTAAATAGGGGGATATTGGGGGGTTATTTAAATAAAATGAAACACTCAAAATATCATTGTGACTCATGTTTACAACCACTCACAAATGCAACTTTTTACTTTAAAGCGATATTAATAAAACAAACATAATTTAATTGTCACCGGACTCATGGCATGAAACTGACAATCAATTTTACACAATACTTAGAATAAATTCCTTTACCTATTAAATAAATACATTGATGTTACCTATGTATTTTATATAGATGTTATGCTAAACGGTTATTTTTATAAATATATAAACATCTAAATTCAATACGACATCTGTGTATTGCTCGATTTTTATCGATATTTAATTTTATCGACTATTCAATGTCTTGTTGATCGATGTTAAAAGATGACCTACATCTCTATTTAAAAATAGTTTTGTCTATCGTTATAAATCGAACAATACTTCCAAGTGTCCAGTGCCTGATTTACATCAAAACTTGTTAATTATTGTATTATATTCCGGTAATATAAACAGTGCTAAAACTAATTCACGAGTAAATAATATCTAAGTTCCTGAACTTTGAATATAAATTCCTTTTTTTCCTGCGAATAGCGCTGAAAGCTAGGCACTTAGGCATAATTAGCAATGCTAGATAATTTCATACCATGTTACGTTACCGAACACCTAATTATAAATTGTAACAGATCTTTATGACAACCATTATTTAATATTAAAAGTTTAAAACCAATAAATATGACATAAAATAAAATGAAAATATTTTCCAATTTAGACTGAAATGAAAATTTTAATAAATATTTAAATATTTCCTATTTCTAGATTTTAGAAGATAAGTACGTATTTAGGTAAGTTAGCCATTTCCACTGGAGAGAACAAACAAATACCTATACTTAGGTCGTTGTACTTAATAACTATAACAGAATGGATTTGGAATACCAGTAACATAGCTAATTAGATATTATATTTCGATCTTAATGTATGGACGGATACATTTAATCTACAGTAGATCTTGTTTGACGCGAATGTCACAAAAATGATGCGACCACAAAAATTGTGCATCAAGTTTATCTACAATGATACACCGCACTAGTTATGGAGATACAGTGTGCCTAGTATAACTTGGCAGGTAGCGAAATAAGGAACTAAATTCAAATACAACTCAATTTTATATTGTTACTTTTTGTCTTGCAAGCAGCGCCATTATAGACCAAGATATTCTGGGCACACTGTATTCAAAACATTAATAATAAGCATTCGTTCTGACTGCATGTAAATGCTTAATCCTATGTTAAGTTAAATATACCGCTGGGAAGCGTGCGAACTTAACGGTAAGCGGATAAAAAATAATTGTGTCTATATTCGGAATGTTTGACTACGGTGACGTCACTGGTCGTCTTACCGTGGGGTTACTTGACGCGTACGGAGCGCTGCTTGTTCATGTTCGTGAGCATGAGGGAGATGTATGACGTCAGGAGGTCGTCCATCTTGTACCCCAAGGAGGTCTCACACAGCAACTTGGACCCCCGCACGAGGTTGCCAATCGTCATGTGGAAGTAAGTGTTGCCAGACGACCAGTTTGATATTCTCGTGAATGGGTGCGTTACTAGGATGTCCTGAAAAATTAAACAGAAAAAGGTTAATAAATCGATAAATGAGGGAAAGCAAAAAAATTACAGCAAAACTCTATTGAATAGTATTCCATACTCAGCAGCAGGAAACCTAAAATAAAATTTTGAATTATAATCCGGCTGTTTCCTGTCTTGTTATTGGTAGATGCAGCTATACCGGGGTATAGGTAAGAAGTGTATTTTTTTTATAATGAAATAGACAAGGAACATCCTGACGGAGGAAGACGACGTCAGAAGGTCTTTGGAAGAAAATTCTTACCTTCGATTGGGGATGTATCAAGCTAACACCATGTTTATTGATAGCAATGAGTAACAGCTCAGGATAATTTGGTTCCGTGGTCTGCTTGACCTCAAAGAAGGCAGATCCAAACGTCGGCCAGCGGTAGATGACCTTCAGGAAGGTGATCTTGGCGTCTTCGGGCGTCATTCCAGCGTCCGTGTTGTATGAAGCCACGATCGCACGCTTCCAGTCAGCAGAACTCTGCAGCTTTATCAGGTCTGCTGGTATCAGCTCGCGAAGCATTTGTCTGAAAACAGCAGGTCACCATGATTTCACACATTTGATTTGCAAAATTCTTAAACTCTTGATGTTATCGAATAAAAAGGCAAGGCATCGATCTAATCGCTGTCACTTTGTTTCCAATCGTTTTGTATGTAAATGATCGTTATCGCAGATTGATTTAATTTTATAAAGAGATAATATTGAACGTAACACTAAAAATATTAAAATTTATGTGGGCCTAGGAATGAACACTGGAAAGATGTCTTTACCACGAATCAAAATAATGCAAAGTGAAGGATCTTGTTCACCTAACATAACGTTGACTCCATTTTATTCATTTAATATCTATCCTACATTACACTTTATTCAAAAGATTACAAAAATACGTACGGTATCGCTTGTAACTCTTGCTTGTTATCGCCGAACCGCGCTCGGTAGGCCAGCGCAGCCAGCCGCGCTGCCTCATCCCGTCCACAGCGGTGGTACCCTCGCAGCAGCTTGGGCAACTCCTGGTGGAAGTGGAAGATCACGTCTGCCGCCCGGTCCTTACCAGGGACTGTGTTCGTCCATAGCTTCTTCATGAAGAACACCTGGGTAATGGAAGTAAGGGATAATTGATTTAATTTTTCTCATGTCGATAGTTTTCTTTACTCTGTGTAAATAGACGATCCTACAAGTTTGTATTTGTAGTTAAATGTCTAACAACAGTAGTGTAGAACATAAGTTTGACATGGTGTGTCGCTAATTCAAACGGGAATAAAATCGGCTGACCGAATATGGAAGGTTTAGAATGAGGGGTCTAGCTACAAGACTATTCAGTTTATGATCTTACCTGGTAGGTAAACTGAGGAGTGATGCCGTCGCGGGTAGGCCGCGCCTTCTTGATCCAGTCCGTCAGGTGCCGCACGAAGTCGAAGAAGAAGTCACCCTCAGGAACCGATATCACCTTATCAGCTATCTTAACGAATAAACTAAAGCCTTCACTAGATCTGAGATTCAGTCTCTGAGCTATATTTTGACAGAAGTCTTTTGCTCTGGTAGACGAGTCTACTTCAAATGCTTCGTCTGTATCATCAGGGAAGTACACCTTATGGAATATCTGAGTAGTCTTATGTTGAATAGCTTCTACTTCCACCTGGTGGGGCGGATACTTCCTCTGTCCATTCCTTAAAGTCTTTTGAAGTCTTTGGAGTGAATCTTGGGCTATTGGATATCTCCTAGTCCTCAAGAACAGTGTTAATTCTCTAAGCAACCCTTGACTACATGCAAACAATCCCGTGGCCAACCACATTAACTCCCAGCCTCTTTCTTCCGACATTCTGTTTCTGTTGTCAGTCAGCTGTCTCATTACTTGGCAATATATCTCGTCCCGCAGGATCTCGTGTTTTAGTGGACCGTCGAAGATGTGATCTGTGTACTCATTGCCAATGCGAGGACGCTTTGAAGGCAGGTCGCCCATGTACTTGAGAATGGCTGTGAACGCGAAACATGCCTCTTCAGCTAATTCTTCTTTCGCTTGCAGTTTCTTCAACAGGGGTTGTTTAACTGGCTCCCTAGAGTGTCGCCACAGCTCCTCAGATCCTCCCCTCTTAGCGGTGGAAAGTGTAAGTGCCTTGGATACTGTGCGTTTCGGTGGCAACCGGAAATGATCCATTGCGTATTCTAACAAAGTATGAGGCTTGTCTTTAATTTCAGTTCCATTGTATGTGGCGGTTGGCGCTTTACGACCATGGGATGCACCTTCTTGACAGAATAGAGTCAATATGTCTGGAGGTGGTTTTGTCAGTGCTGGCAACACATAGACGGTTTCTGAGGGGAAGTCACCCCTTTCCATTGTCCTCTCACAGCGACCGATGCACCAACCATTATTCAACACAGATTCTCCAGTACTGTCTTCTTCTAAAATTATCAGATCTCCTTTGTTGAATGTTAAGAAACTAGAGCCCTCGCCGGGCGCTTTGTAATCTTGCAGTGCTATTACAAATTTGGATCGCTTCTTCAGACCCTCCAGGAAGTATACCACTAGATCTCGAATGTCTTCAGCATTCGGGCTTTGGAATGTGAACTCTTCACCACGAACAGTCGAGAGGCTGAAGGTTTGTGTGAACACTTTGTTGGTTTTCTGACTGGAAACAGTAGTTATTTCAGGGAACGACAATTCTAATAATACTTGTTCTTGATCATCTACAACATACACACCGGTCCAATTCACTGCTATTATGACATCATTTTTAGGTAGGTTTGGCCCAGAGTTTCTGTAAGCTTCATAGAATCTTGAGAACAAAAGAGGCCACTTAAACTTTGCATAACTCACTACGTCTTCTTTCACTCTGTAAGCAGGAACTTTTTCTTTTACATAATAACTCTTTTTATATGCTTGCACCACTAGAGCACCCCACCGATCCACTGCTTTTTCAACACCAGTTAGACAATAATCTGGTATGTAATTTGGCAGTAATGTATACAGTCGTTCGGTGTTCATGTCTTGGCCGTACTCGATGTAATACTGTTGAGCGGCGATCATAGCTAAGTCTTCTTCTTTATCACATCTATATTCACCGAATTTAACACCTCTGACCACTTGCTGGTAAATAAGATTAGTAGCCACTTGATCCTCTGTAGGATCGTGCCATGGAGCGAATATTTCTTTTCTGAAGAACAACCTCCATGGCGCGTTTCTTTCTTGAGCACCTTGTTCTTTAGCGTACTGTTCGCACTGTGATATTGCATCCATAACGTGGTCTCCTCCACTGCCGAGTGAACTGACCTTATCGAACAGAGCAATGTATAGCGAGAAACCGAATTGGTCTCTCAGACCAATTTTATCAGATAACTGATTGCACAGTTCTCTCGCAGTTGTTGCCGAGTCCGCTAGCAAGGTCTTCGTATTGCCATCCATGAACGTTATGGGTAACATTATAGGCTTTTTCGACTTTGTTGCTTGAAGTTCTAACCACGAAGGTGGCTGGTTTCTGGTGCCATTGTTAAATGTGCGTTTCAAACGATCCTCACAATATGGAGCGTAGCCGGGAGGACCCTCTCTGATGAAAGCCCGCAGATAATTAACAAACTTTTCACTAGGAGCAAAGCATCCAACACACAACGAAAGTAAAATCCATCCTCTGGCATGAGAGGACTTCGACGGATTGTTTGTCAGTTGTTTACAGATCTGACAATATATTTCGTCTCTCAACTCAGCCCGTAGAATTCCGTGCCCAATAATGAAATGTAATTTTTCTAGATTTGATGTTGGGCGAGATTCTAGCCACGACTGATAGCTGTCTGCTGTGTACTCCTCATCCTGGAAAGAAAAACATGAGATTTGTTATCAATAGAATCATCGAAAGTTATTATTATAGTAATGGGCATATTCCAGACATTTAACCAACCTGCAACTTTCTCCTCACGTCCTCTCCTAACTTGTTCTTCCTCTTCAGCGTTAGAGACACAAGCTTGTGTCTGATGGACCTCGGCTTCTGTTTGTTCAAGTAAGCATCAGCATCAACGCCCATCATCTGAGCCTCTTGGAACTCTTTGGACCTGATGAAGTTCCTACCAAGAGTAGCTGTGACTTTCGACATGACTGACGTATTGTCCCGGTCCATTGTGTGGTACCTCGGCTCCGGCAGGTCCCCAGTGAACCGAAGTATTGTGATCCATAGCGCTTGCGCAGCCTGTAATGCGTTTTTAATTATCAGTTGCGTAACAACATTCCTACTTGAATTGATCAGATTTTTAATCGATTAAATTGATTGCGAAAGCATTTAAGTGCTTAAATTAAATCATAATCATTTTGAGAATTCAAAAAAATACATTTCCGTAATTGGCTTATCATTCGTGTATTTATGTTGTCACATTTAAATATTTCGCAACACATTTATATTACTGTATCTGTAAAGAACAGGTCATTGTCTAGCCTTTTCCTAACTAAGTTGGGGTCGGCTTCGAGTCTAAACGGATGAATACCAGTATTTTATATGGGGCGACCGCCTATCAGACCTCCACAACCCAGTTACTGGATAATACGATACTCATTGATATGAGTATCGTATTACCCATTATTTACCCATATTTGCAAATAAATGATTTTGAATTTGAAAAGACTGGTTTTCAGACTTTCGGGCTTCTGACTACCCGTAATGACTGTCAAAGATCCACAAATGACAGCCGGTACCAACAGTTTAACTTGCTTTCCGACGCACACACACAGAGGTCTCGATATGTAATGGATGGTCACCCATCCACGGACCAACCTCGGCAAACGTTGCTTAACTTTCAATCGACCCGTGCGGCTGTTATTATTTAGCCACGATCCCTTCAAAATAACAGGTTATTATGTAATTAATTGTTACCAGTTGGTCTCCTTGCGTATGTAGAGGCAATAATGGATGCTTCAGTGGTTTCCTGGAGTACTGATGAGTGACATTTCCTTGGAAATATGTTGCTGCGAACTTCTGGAATTTGAACTCCGACAAATCTTCCTCGTCTTCTGATGTGGTTTGCATTGGTGTTACCATCTGTATATGAAAGAAGGAGTGTTTTTAGAATGAACGAAAATGATATACTTACTGATTGATTGTATATAAATAGGTAGGGGTTTTGTCGACGGAAGAATAGACAAACTGACAGATTGTGATCTGTCATTTTGTCTACTCTTCCGTCGACAAAACCCGTTTCTACGGTGGTCATGCTACGCGTGCTGATGTAGTTATAGACAGCCCCCTCGGTCTAGTGGTCGAATGCACTACTGCTGAGCATGAGGTCCTGGGTTCGATTCCCGGGTAGGGCAATGTGTTATTGGGTTTTTCTATTAGGAATTTCTCAGTAGATTTGTGCCCGGTTGATGGCAATAGGCTCGCCCCCTATTACATGGGACTAAAACATAACTGTGGGTATACTATAGGTAGGTATACCTGTGCCTAACTCTTAGGGAATTACAGGCGTGATGTTATGTATGATGTAATCCATGCCAGTAATGGAAATCCCAAAATATACACGACTTGAATAAGAAGAGGTACATTGTTATGTAATTGGATGGTTGCGCATACAAACATCGAGTAAAAGTAAGTCAACGCTGAAGATGCCATCAATATTGATAAGGACGCATTATATATGTATGTACTTGTAGTACCTAAGGTCTATTTAAATCCTTGTTTCCAATACTGATGTTATTTCCACTTTAAACAAACATCAACTTTATGCAAGTGAAGTTGTAGCGCAAAATGAACCTTCTGTGTAGGCATGACAGTTGCTTTTCCTAAAACTCGTGTTTGTTTACATGTTTGGCAAATAAATTGCGAACGCAGAATAGACTGAAGTGAACTTTGAGAAGATGAATATCTCTTTACGTAAACGATTTGATATAGATCAGAGATAAAACAAGAGTGCATTGACGTGGACCTGAATGTGCTTGGTAATTAACATAATTTAGCATGATGAAACATTGGCTGATAACGTTGTATATCAGTTTTCTTTGTTTTTTTTGGGTAGTATTTTAAGTTTGAGTGTTATCCATTCCTAGGTACCTAAATATATGGGTAAAGTTTATTTCTCAATAAGAAATTACTAAGATTTCACTTACTTCTGAACATTTTTAAAACTTAAAATATAGTTTAGTTAAAATAAAAGTTATAAAACTAAACCGTAGTTGTGTTTTAGTTTTATAACTTTTATTTTTACTTATCATTTTTTGGAGTTATTATAATTATAATGTATTTTTAAATGTGCAAATTAAGCACTTTCAAAAATGTTTTTTAGTTCATGACTTTACAATTATCCTCTAGAGGGCGTCATATTCAATTTAATGTGACGACACATAGCCTATATCCAGCGGACGATCAAGACGCTTCCAAGGATACCTCATTTGACAAAATTAAGATGAGCAGTTTAGAAGTTATGAGCACATGAACATACATTTATACCGGTCAAAATCATATCATACCTTTTTGCTTCGCCGTAGTGTGGTAAAAATAAAGTCAACGTTTTCAGCTCTGTTTTAAAATAGGGAAGTATTTTCAACGAATTCGAGTTAGTGCCTAAGTTGTAAGTTTCATTGAAGTGAAGTCGAACCATAGATTCAATAAAAATCTTGATAAACAAAATACATTACCTCCTGCTGATCGGCCCTCTGCTGTGGCAGATCGCTGAAGACCGAGGTATCCTTCGGCGCCGGCGCCTCACTGCTGGAGTCAGGCAGGAAGTCGAACATGGCTTCCACCAGCTTGCTGTCATCCACAGGCTCGTCCTGCTTCCTCGCCGCCTCTTGGAGTAACGTCCTCTTTGCTTCCAGTTGCTTCTTCTCCTCCAGGGCCAGTTCTTGTTCACGCCTTTCCAATTCGTACATGCGCTCCTGTCGAAAGAGAAGTAGTTTGATTATTTTGTGATTTGAATTCCTTTGCTTGCTTGTTGTTTTTTTTTTGCCGATTATATCGTTTTTACAAGTCTCCCTAAGGCCGTTTGTCCACGAAAAACAGATGACGACGCCATAGTAAATGTACTGTCGATGTCACTATTTCGGCGTCGTCACCTGTTTCTTGTTGACGGCCCCGTACCCGGTGCGGTGGACAAACAGCGTAATGGTTGATGTTGGGTCCTATGTTTTGTATTTACTCCGCGATTGTCGCCATTTTCATTAATTTTTTAACCGACAAAAAAAAGGAGGAGGTTCTCAAGTCGACCCAAATATATATGTATATATATATTTTTTTAACATAAACTATTGCTTAATTACAAATTCAGTTTGTAAGAACTTTGTTGATTACCTACATAATTATGTGCCGACGTTTAAAAATTACGCCTAACCATCGTAACATTCATTTCTCTAGGTATTTCCGTGCGTTCCGTGACTAGATCTAAATTCAGATGTTGCATTCTAAGAAGACGATAATCTAGCCTCTTATCTCTTCCAATATCAATTATAAACTATATGTACAAAGGTGCACCATTATCTGTGCGTTCATAAAAAATTTGAAGAGTAATAACTGACTCTTGCTCGCGACTTCGTCTGTGGACCAGGATGAAAAGTAGCCCTAGCTAGACCTTCTCCAGGTCATTGTCTAACCATGTGCCAAATTTCATCCAAATCCGATCAGCCGTTTTAGCGTGAAAGCGTAACAAACAAAGAAAGAAACTCACTTTCGCATTTATAATATTAATTAGTATTAGGATATCAACTTACAATAAAACCACCCACATACGACTTTTCAACATAATTGAAATCGAATACGACGTTGTTGCAAAATTTCTCGAACCACAAGTTCATCATTATGCACCGAGCACTAGCCGCGACCACACGTCTGTTTAGCTTAAAGGATCACTTCACATTACTTCATATTACAGAAGCGGTCGGTTGCGGGTTACGTTAACCTACAGGGTTATTGTATAACGCAGTTGCATTCGGATTTTAAAGCAGTTTATATCCGAAGGCGAGCGTGAACCATTTCCGCAAACGAAAAATTATTACAAGAAACTTTGAACAATTAATAAAATATACTCTTCGAATTGAGAACCTCTTCCTCTTTTTACTTATTTATACTTCAAGCATAGAAATGTACAGAGGCAGATGGACTCTATTTGTCGGATATAAATTACCTGCGTTGACCATCCTAAGCTAACCACTAGCGGAATTGCTATGACATTCCGAATACAACTAAGTCTCTTACAGAATACACCTGCAGACTAACCGAGCACGGCAGAGGTACAGGTTGCGCTTGCGCAAGGAACACGGTTGATTGATTGGACGATATCGTTCAATTACGCAAAAATACTGCCGTCATTAATATACCTAACACTTGTGTTAGCAGCTCATTACCCTCGGTAATTAGTTGCGGAATTTCGTGGTTTAATGTTACGGTCGATACAAACGGCATTTCTCTTCTTTTATTGGTTCGTATAAAGCGAAGATGAAATGGGCTAAGAGGGCATGCAGCCTCAGCTTATTAACTCATTGTTTTAATAATAAGATCTAATTCCGAAAGGGTGGTAAAGTCTCTCAAACGGTAAGTTACACAGTATAAAAAAGTAACAGAATTATATCTCGACAGTGTCCTTGAAATAATTATAACCTTCAGCGTCCGTGCATAACTGCCGCGCACTCGGTACTGTTGCGTACTGATATACCTTACTGAGATTTCGGAGCACATCGATTCGGCTTTTTTATACGAAAATATAATACTGGTACGTATGTATACTGTGGTTTTATCAAATTTCGATCAGTATATGATTCAATTGCTTTGTGTTGATAATGGACGCATCGTTCGTAGCATTGCTCTCAATCGTGCTTTGTCACACGTAACTTCCTACATCATGTTAATTTTACTCAAACCATATTTTAAACTGGTAAAATACACAATAGTAAAGCTTTCTAAAACGTCCTGAAGGCGTAGCGTTCGTAGCAGGATGCGATATTCGTGCTACGCTGTAGCAGGATACGTGCTACGCTGTAGCAGGATACGTGCTACGCCGTAGCCAACCACCTTAGCGCACTTCACGCGTTTTCGCGTCAATGACACGATTAGGGCATTGGAATTTGCTATACAAACTATATTTACCTACTAAATAAATGATTTAATGTTTCAATATTACTTTATGGACCGGTAAAGGTATCCAACTTACCCGGAAACATAGAAGATACCAGAGGGCCCTATAAGATAGGCTTTCGTCAATAACGGGCAGGTACAGCAATGGGCTCAAACATAATTCTTTAACTTTTTTACTATATTCACTTTTTGTCATTGTCACTGAACTACATTATAAAAAAATAATATAAACAGCACAAATAATTTATAACAGCACAATTTTTTTTTTTTTTTTTTCAATAAATGCAACTACCTTTCCTTTGCCACTACAATGTCTAAATGAACTTAAATATCATGTGTAAAGTCAGTCATCGATTATCTAGGAAGATAAAACAATAGCGGCATTTTAATTTGATTTATTATTAAGTTAATTTGACTATCTATCGATCTAAACTGATAAGGATTGATGTAACTCTTATCGTAAGGAATAGAAACATACCTACAGATTGTTTTTTTTTAATATAGTTATTTATTTTTTATTTACAAGCACGTTACTCATATAAAAATTCAGAACTATTTAGCATATCGTTGTTCTCAAAAGATTTGATTTGACTTGGCGAAAATTGTATAATTTGAATTTTAAAAAACGAACCACGCGCTTTATTTATGTATTTCGGGAACAGCCCAAGAGTCTGAGAACTGAAAATAGGTAAGAACCTATTTTCAGTAATGAAGGGTGCATACCTACGGGGTTCGCTAAGACCGATGTCTGCCAGGGTTGCGGGAAAGTCTGAAAGGGATACCGGAACCCTTGGCAAGAACACGGGTGGGTTTTAGTCAGTAAAAGTCTGTCCAGTCGCCCAGAGCGGGAGAAGTCATTTGATGATGAGTGTGGGATCACCCTAAAAAAAAAAAAAAGGGTGCATACCTACTTAAATATATCACAGTATTCATGTGTATTTTTGAAAACATACTGTATGTAATTTTATAGGAACTAATCAAAGTGAATTTAGTGTATAACGCAGTGATTAGGATAGGATTAGACAATCTACCATTGTTTCCTACATAACTAATTAATTATTTAAACAGAGGATTTATTTTAATGCTGTAAAGGTGTGTCCAAAAGTTGAGCGGCAAGAGCGCGGCAGCAGCACGCGGCGTTTGCAGGACACATTTCTGCCGCGCTCTAGTTGGAACTAAACTTGGACTAAACCGACGAATGTTTGCGCGGCCGTACTGCGCGACATATCCGAGACACGCCGCGCACTTCTGTTGGCATTAGAACTAAAATGAAAGCGTTTGCGTGTGTCGTAGCTCTGCTTATAATGCGTCCAAACAAAATTCGCACCCCCAGGCCAATAAGAAGAATATACTAAATATTAATCTTGCGCCTTTATATAAAACATTTGCTAGAAATGTTTGTGCGCGGCAGGTAGACAGAAGCGTTCACGCGCGGCTGTTGTCGTTGTGTGTCACAGTCACAGCGCAGTAGCCGCGCTTGATTACCGCTCAATGTTTGGACACACCTTTAGATGTTACATTTTGCACAGATTAAACAAACGATAAACTAAACATAAATAGTTAATTAATGGTTATTATTTCAAACCCACTAGCTGCCGCCCGCGGCTTCACTCGCGTAGAACCCAATTATTTTTCTAAAAGTTGCGTATGTTACTTTTTAAAACATCAGCTCTGCCAGTGAAAGTCCCGTCAAAATCGGTCCAGCCGTTGCGGAGATTAGGCGGAACAAACACAGACAAAAGTTAAAAAAAATGTTCTTTTTAACATAAAAGATACACCTTATATACGGTACGTATATAAGGTGTATCTTTTCATACACGAAATCTCTTAAGGGGTTGGTTGTACTCGTCATTATGAACAACTTTCAGTATGGGACCAACCCTGAAATTGCGAAAAAGAATCAGCTGTTCCTTACATTTATGTTCGCATAACCCGTCAAAATAACGTATTAATGTAATGTAGGTACGCATAATACGCATAATAGGTACGTATAATTGGTGATTCCAATATCCTATTTACAGAATAAACAATTTCATTTCATTTCATTTCCTAAGCCTTTACTTAAAAGCTGTTATCAATCTGCTTGATAATAAAGCAAATAAAATTTCTTAGATGACTAGAACAGTGAATTTTTGGTAGAACCAAAAATTAACTCATCACTCATCAGATTTATTCAAATCAGATATTTTGTAATACTCATTTATATATTTTGACTAACAGATCTTGATAGTGTAAAAAAAATATTATCTATTTATTAGTTAACATCTTGCTGATTATTAATGGTGAATTCGCACAATTTTACAAACAAACAATATTTAATTAGCTATCTATACAAGCATTGCATATATTTTTATTAAATTTTTGTTTTAAGTTCGCCGACTCTACCTTCTACATTTTCGATTAAAAATAAACAATCAGCAAAGATATGAATTTAACATAACATTGTACTTGAACTGCACAATAACTGTGAACTTATAACAAAGTTAATCGGAATTAAAACGGGAACTGATTTGAAATTCATGAATTCACAAGCTGTATTTTCCCTACATGTACCATGGAAGTTTATTGGCCTAATACACCACTTTTTCACGTTAGTAGGTAGGTATATAAAAAACCACATTATTTATGCCATAGATTGGCTATCTATCTACATTGTTACTAACATAAACAGACATTTACCGTTGTATTGCGTTTTCTATTTTATCAAGTTATGTCAGAAGACATAGTACAAATTACTCTTTAATCCTTAACCGCAAAAAACCCCCAGATGACAATGAAATAAACGATACGATTTTTCCAAACAAAATCAACAATCTCCCTTACCCGATAATTATGCTCAGCAATCTCCTTAGCCCTCGTATTGCCCTGCGTGTGCAGTCGCAGCTCCTCCTGCCTGCGCAGGCGCAGCGCCTCGGAGTGTGCGAGCGCCTCCCCGCGCATGCGCCGGTAGCGCCGCATGCACAGCAGGCGCCGCGCGTGCGACTGGATTTTCACGATGGCCCACATCTTGTGCCCGTAGGAGCGGCGGACTAGGTAGCCGCGGGCTGCCGCCTATGGGGAAAGGTAGAGGTTATTGGGAGTTTATTAGGGGATTCATTTGTCTTCTTTCAAGGAAGCCAAAGTAGCTGTTGATTTTACCATCAGCTTGTGACGCATATATAACTGCTGATTTGTAACATGGCGTGTTTTTGATATAGTACTGAAGAGAGATAACAATTTCTTCAATAGGTTTGTTTTACTGACTTGTTTTTCGCATCTAACAAACATCGTATTCGGTTCTAGAATAAAGCTAAGTTTCTCGGAGACTTCTTAGGTTACAGTTTGGGTATACGCCCAGTATCATCTCAAAAAACACCATATAACCTTGTTAAAGTAAAACAAAAATATTTATGAACTTACTTGTAAAGCGACAATATGTCCACGAAGATGCCTGAACCGATGAGCCAACACTCGTGCTCGTATCAATGCTTGCAATCTCGCATACCCCACCTTCATCTTGTTATACCGAATCCTCTGCAGCTTGCCTCGCCAGTGACGTTGGATCAAGATGGCCGCCGCTCGCATCTTCAAGAACCGTCTGCGGTAAACCCAACCTCTTATAGACCTTTGCAGAATCAATATCTTCCTAGTAAGCACTCTGTCTCTTTCCTGCTCCAGGAATAAGTCATGAGCGTCCTTTAGAAAAACTTTGGTGTGACCCAACTGGTAGTCAGACTTGCCAAGGACTGTTGCACAGATCTTCGCAGTAGCTGAACGACAGTCAGTCTTGTGCGCTGGTGGAACGCCGGATATTAGGAACCGGTATCTCTCAACGAACTCTTTGAAGCTGTGCCTGATAGGATACCCGGCCCTCCTGATTCTGATCGTCTCCATCATACCGGAGTACCTCAGTTGTCTGCAGCAAAGACCACGGTCAAACAACATTGGTTTCTTGAATTCATTTGGTTTTATGCATCTGATGAAGAATGGCTGACATGTCCCTAATGTGCGCATCAATAAGTCCAGAGATTTCTTGAATTGCGTTGAAAGCGTCGGAGTTCGTTTTCGCGTTTCAGATCCCATCGCGATGTCATCCTGGAAGATATGCTGCAGGAATTTGTTCGTAGATATATGAATTAATTGCAATAAATCAGCGCTAAACGTATCACGGTTCTTCTCTAGGAAACCTCGCGTATCATAAAATACTATCCCAGCAAAGTGGTTGAGTCCAAAACTGGTGTTTATATCTGACTTTGGCTTGAGGTAGTTTCTATGCAGACCGTGGGTCTTGTGCAGCTTAGCTAACATCGTTTGGTCAGTACCCTTCGGAAACTTCGATTCTTCATCAATTAAAGCCATAATATTCAGTTGTTTTAGCGCAATCAAATCCAGAGCATCTTGATTGTCAACGAATTCAATATGCTGCCAGTTGATTCCTTCATGGTTATATTCTTCTTGTTCCAATTTGAATATATGCCTAACGAAGAATTGCTGCAAGTTCTCGTTAGCAAAGTTTATACAGAATTGTTCGAAGCTGTTTTGATCGAAATTTTCGAAACCGAATATATCCAAGACGCCAATGGCCGTTCGCATTGTCGACTTTGGTCTGTAGATTGCAGAGTTGATCTTTTTAACGATGGTGACGAATAAGCGTCCATAGATTCCTTTGACGAAGGCGTCTCTGATGTCAACTGACTGGGTTTTGCTGAGGGTAGATATGACAGTTTCTCCATGGGCAAACAGTGTCTTTCTAGTAAGAGCGTCAATAAGCGACTGCATTGGTACACCGAGTAAGGTCGCTACCCTCCTCACATTGGCTTGTTCTATAATTTCTGTTGCATCTAAGTTGTCGACGACTGTTGCTTCATATTTAATGTTGCCAGTGTGTAAAACAGCAGCTAAAAGCTTCAATATTTCCCATATTTCTGGTTCAGTGAATAATAAAACCTTCATAGCTGATCGTATGTCTGCAAATTCAGCAGCATCATCTCTGCCTTCACAAGTGAGACTTCCACCCTGGAAAAAAATGTACGTTAGATACTTATCACATATTTTAATTATATCTAATTTTAACGGAAGATGATACCCATCTTAATAATAATAAAAACACGATTATTATAAATAATAATTTGTATTAAGTCATAGTTTTTAATATTATCAATAAAATCCCCATTTATAATTTCAACTCGCGTTGCGTTGATTAAAATTTGTTTTTCTTTAGAAACAAAATAAATATACACTTTCTAATAACTAAGTACAGAAGAAAGTTGATAATTTACTTATAAGTATATACTTCTTGTACTAGCTAAAATGTAATGTAATGTAGGTGCTTACCCCAGACAAATATCTATATTCAGACGGATCAGTCAGCTCTAGCTTCTTCTTCTCTTCTTTGGAAAGTCCTGCCAGCAGGCAGTAGAACACATGATAGTTTCTCTCCTCCGCGCCCTGGGAGACTATTCTAGACTTTTCTAGAAGGTACTGCTCGATCTTGGCTCCCTCGATGACCCCGCTGTTGTTGAAGTGAATGTCGATGTACTTGCCGAACCGCGAGGAGTTGTCGTTTCTGACAGTCTTCGCGTTGCCAAAGGCTTCCAGGATGGGATTTGCTTCTAGAATCTGAAGAAGAAATTATATATTTTTTTAACATATGAATTGTTGTACTGTTAAACAGTATGTTAACTAAAAAAGGGCGTTTCAGTTAACCCGAAATAGTAAAGCGTCCAAAGAGCAAAAAAAAAAATTACTACTAAAAAACAACTTTTTTTTTTTTAATGTAGTTAGTGTATCTAATATTTACAAAACTATTAAATTGATACGTAAAAGAAAAACTTTGCACACTTGTATTTCAACGTAGAAAGACAGTCTTGTCTTTCTACGTTGAAATACAAGTGTGCGTGTACAGAGTGTTTCTTTTCCGTATCAATTAAATACGTTTTGTGAATATTTTACAACTTATAAAAAAATAAGAAAACTTTTTTTTTAATGTTTACTGATTTTTTTTTGCATTTATCGACGCTAAACTATTGCAGCTTAACGGGAATGCCCTTCGTTAGATAACATGCTATATTTAATTGAAAGTGGAAAAACAAAAAAAGAGTAAGTAGGTATCACGTTGTGCGCTGTAGTTTCTGCCTGAGACAAAGGTCTGTGGACTGTGATCATACCTATATCAAGATTGCAGGTCGAATCATTGACATACATCTGACCAAAATATATATATTTACGATGAGATTAGAATTAAACTGATTAGTGCAATTTAATTCCCCGCATATTCCCGCCATATTTGAGTATCTAATCTTAATTAATTACATCTGAAAGATGTGTCCTGATTGAAGATTACAATCTCTAATGTAATTCTTGTAGCATTAATTAGTAAAGGTAGGATTAATTAGCAAAAAAAAATACGTTGCTTGACATTTCCGGGTTTCTGATAAAATATTAAAGATAATTTATTAGGTAATATAATTTATAGGGTAGGAGAAGCATTAGGGTTTTCGTCATCAACAACTTAAATAGCCCCACTGCTAGGACAGCCTCTCCAACCAGACGCATCTGCCTTTATGTAAGATCTAAAACTATTGCATTTCGCTACTAAGTGCTTAATTGCATACTTTTGAAATTCTGAGGAGCCTGTAATTCTTATACTGTCTTGTGCTATCATCATCACATCAGTTCTCTCTTTTCAAAGCCATTGGATGCGAGCATGCCTCAACAATTAATCACCAGGCCAAGTGAGAAGTGTATTGAGCTGATTGACTTTGATCAGACTCAACCCAAAATACTATTTTCATTCATTTTTCATCTGTAACGTTTACTTCAAAATCATAATTATTATTATTATTTATTTGTCTTTGACATTGCTCGGGACCCTAGGGTCCCGGACCTTTGGAAGGCGTACGAGGGGCCGAAGCCAACTCGCAGAGGCCCCTTAGACAATTTTAAATGGAATAAGGCATCAACAGACGATTATCCCTGTTCGCACTATGCAAGTGCAGCCAAGGACAACGCCCGGTTGGTGTAGGACTATTGCAGAACATGGAAACAAAGATATTAGGCTATGGGTTTGGGTGGCTAAGTGAAATGGTTATCTTGAACTATGGAAAGACTATGGCCCCTGCCTGACCAATGTTTTTAAATATAAAATACATAGATAAAATGGCAGGGGGTGACTTGCACACTCAATATTATTATTATTATACCATTTATTAATATATAATAATTGAACCAACCTGTTGTTCAATCCAAGAGTGCTTCCCACTAATCGCGGCAAGATACTGGAGAATCAGCTTCGTAGACTCAGTCTTCCCTGCGCCGGATTCACCACTGATGACGATGCATTGATCCTGCTTGTACCGACGCATGTGTGCGTACCCATTGTCTCCTATCGCGAAGATGTGAGGAGGCAGCTCTCCGATTTTCCTCTCCTTGTATAACTTGATCTGGTCTGCCGTGTAGATCGGCAGTATTTGGTACGGGTTTACGGCTACTAATATTGAGCCGGTGTATGTCTGAAATTGTAAAGTTCTAGTTAGTTTAACTCGTTCAGCAATTTTTGTGCTGTGTGAACTAACATAGTTTTGCACTATTTTACTAAAAAAATGGATCTCGTCCGAAATATAAATAAATAATAATAAATGTAAACGGCAATAGCAAATGGTCAATTGCTAAGCGGATCTAGGATAATAATTAACCCATCTGTCGGGTAATAACCCAAATGATTGTTGTTAGAGGGGATCTGGCGCTCGGCGGCCGCTGCCGCAGCACGCGTACGAGGTCGAATATACAAGCAAATATATCATGTGGATATTGACATTATTTTTAACGAAAATGAAAGCTGACCAGTGACATCTGAATACCTAAATGAATATGTTAATTGGTAAATAAATACAGACATCTAATTTAGAAACATAGATTGATGTTGTCGCAAACAATCATAGGATAATCCGATTTCTCTTAATCTTAGATTTTTGACCTTGGACCAAGGTCAAGCGGAGAAATTTTTTAACGAAATTAAGATATAGTTTGCCTCTCTATGTTGATAAATTCTTGACCCGTGGCGCTTGTCCTTGCTTAAAACCAGATTCATGTTTTCCCCGTCAGACCAATAAAATGATAAATGGACATTCTCTAAAAAACATACAAACTGAAACATAATTTATTGAGTCATCGTAACTTTTGGCTAGATCAAAAAGGATTAAGTTACGACGAGAATTAGATCGACCATAGGAATAATATTTCGACTATTCAGATTCTACCAATTTTTATGGAGTACGATACAATGACCGTTTAGAAATCTAGGTAGACATAATATACACGTACGTTGCAAAGGTAAACAACTCACAGGTGTTACAATATGCTTCATATTCATTCTCTTGTAACACAATAGCCACGTTTGTAAATATTGAAAAAGTTTATACTGAATGAGTGAATGACAACATGGCGTCTTCGATTTTCCTTTGTGAGTACAAAATAAAATGGAAGAGAAAAACATTATAACAGCGCTAACCCCAAGACCTTCATGCTAAATGCGTAACACATGATCAATCACAATCTGTTTCATTTTGACAGTTCAACAACATTCATTGCGTTATTTACGTTGTAGAGCAGACAAATTTTCCGAACTTAAGAAGCAATAGATTATCAATATCCTTCAAAACGATTCAGATTGTGATTGATCGTGTGTTACGCAATCAGGGTGTAGGAAGGAGAAAGGGCGAAGCAGTTTTTACTTCCGTCCATCTGTAACATAATTCATCCGTCTTTTGGTCTTTTGGTCTGCCTCTTTCTTACAGCCATCCAGATTCATACCTACTTGAAGAAGAGGTCCATCCATACTAATATTATAAATTCAAAAGTAACTCTGTAAGTAAGTCTGTCTGTATGTTACCTTTTCACGCCTAAACCACTGACCAGATTTCGATAAAAGGCAAGGAGATGAAAAGATGGCTACCCGGGAAATGACATAGGCTACTTTTTATCGACATACCACGCGGGCGCAAGCTAGTACTTACATAAATGAGATTCTCATTGTATCTTATAAGTAGATTCCTGAGGATGCCGGCTTCGTGCAGGTCGCCGAGTGATATCATATCCTCGACGCCATGCACGGAGGTGGCGTGCATGGCCTTGATGCGACGCTCCGGCGGCAGCCATTGCTCGTTGCCGTCGTCGTCGCGGACTCGAATCCGTCGCCCTTCGGCCGCGAGGACACGTGCGCCGATCGCTACGTCGAACTCCCGACCAGACACCGGCTCGATCCATATGTAATCTCCCTGGAAATGAGAATAATTTTATTTAGTATCATGCTTTTTAGTGATGTCTGTTGCCTTGTGATTAGGCTCATTGCTACCAAAACGCAACCACTTCACGAGACCCTGAAGGTCGAAATATAGTCACTGCTTGCTTAGTCCAGTGATGCATTAATTACATAATGTGATTTGCAGCATTGCAGCTAACTAGCCAGAAAGATAAGAATTATCCACTCCAAAATCTTGAGTCGGCGAAATATTCGGAGTCCTAAAATGCTTTTACGCCACATCTAACTTTTACCTCAAGAGATTATTGTTTCTAAGTGTATCAAAATAAGTCATAATAAAAGTAATGGTATGTATCGTTCTTCTAGTCTATAGTAAGTCGTCTCTCGACTCAGACGATGCCGAATGACATTTTTATTAACGTCTAATCTCGAAAACAAAAAATCAGGTTTATGATAGCTCTCCTTTTCGGGCGAAGCAATGATGGACGACAAACGAACCCAATGTTGCCATAAATGGACCTGAAACCAATCCAACTACTTTTTTACAATACCTAATCGTTTTTGCTACAGATACTAATAGGCAAGTTTTTTGATACTAAAAAAAATAGTCGATTAGAGAGCAGGTTTTGCCATTAGCTCTATTTAATGTCACCAGACAGCTTTCGTCAGATTGATTCCTGTGTAACATCTGTTTCTGGTTTTTAAGTACCTACTTGGATACTAGAAGAAGCCGACTTTTAAGTTATTTATGTGAGCTTGTTGTTGTTATTTATGTATAATTTAGTAGGTTCTAACGTAGCTTTATTATTATGTTCGAATACTTATTTCAGAGCTCAAGGATTTGCGATTTCTCAAACACAAAAATGTTGCTTTTGGGAAATATGAGAGATATACAGGACGGTAAGTACATTTGAAACAATTTCTTTTGTTTTTTACAAATAAGATAAACAATACCTACACTTAGGATATGTATCTACATCATATCAGGAGCAATCTACGTCCTGGACACAAAGGTAAACACGATATTTCAAATGATAATTGCACCTTAATTTAATTTATTTATCTCTTTTTACATGCAATACAATGTCATCATTGTATTGCATGTAAAAAGAGATTTCCAAGATACAAAAATCATATCAGATTTCAATTTTATGCCATTCTAATTATGGCATTATTAAATTGACATATCTTTTGGTTTTGAAGCAACTTTACTAATCGCATCAAAAGAAAGTCGGCGTTCAATTATCAGTATTTAAGCATAGTAATCTGACATTGATTTATTTATCACGATTTATAAAGCTTCAGTATCGATATAATTTATTCACTGTCACGGGACAAGCCGCTGTATTTCTTTATTGATCTACTAAAAGATGCTTAATAGGTACATTCAGTATTTCTAACAAGATACCTCGTCATCCGAAAATAAAACACAATCTGTGTTTCTGATTGCCTCCGCATGTGACAGTTTCCAACCATGTCAGTTTTCATATAGTCGCCACTTCTGGCAATAAATCATACAAAAACTACAACGCAAGCCGCGAGTAAAAGCCAGTAACATATAAAACTTGTAATCCACTAGAGCCGGAACTAATATAAAAACAATGGTGTGTCTGGTGTGTCAGTGTATAAAGCTAAAGAAAGTCGGCCACGTCCCTATTGCGCGCGCGTCAATACTTCGCGATGGCTATCTTAATTAATTATAATGCTTATTCTTAAATGTACGTTTTTTTATTACTTAATTGACGATGAGGTTGTTACATGGATTTTTTTATATCTTAATTTTGATATGGTGTTCTTTTTTTGGGAATTTCATGGTTGATTATAGCGCTATTTCTTAAAAAAAAATTGGAACTACAAACCATTGCACAATACCTACTTTAATGTCATTAGTAATAGTTAGTGAGTTACTAATTGACAGAAAATTTGCACAAGTACCTTTAAATTTAACTTATAAACAGATTTTGGACTACATAGGTACATCCTAACTATTATTATAAATGCGAAAGGGAATTTCTTTGTTTGTTACTCTTTCACGCTAACCTAGTGAGATAATTATAGAAGACTTGCACAAGTACCTTAACTTATACAGTTTATAACTTTACTTGCCCCACTTTACCCTACTAACTACCTCCTGGGAGTTTTGGGCCTCAACTCGTTGGAGGTTAGACGAGGCCTTCTACAGCTCACAGTAGCCTGCAAAACTCTAAGAGGACGCATCGACAGTCCTGAACTCCACGATCTTTTCTGTCGGCTTTTTGTTCCCGACAATTACATCGGACATCGCCAATGCCGTCGACGCAATCTGTTTGCGCCGCCGTTATGTAAAACTGTCGCCAGAGCTGAGTCCCCTGTGTGTCGTACCTTAAGGATGCTTAACGCCCTCCTGACCACCAATCCTGAGTGTGATCTGTTTGCGGATGAATGGAGCAGAATTATGCGTGTATGTCTGATGTTTTGCGAGAGTAAGTATGCTAGGTTGTCCTCTATTATAAGTTAGTAGTTAGTATTTGAGATATTTCTGTTTACTACTGTTTAAATTTCTATGTTAATTAATGTAATTGGTGTTATCGTTTTAATTAACAATAAACAATAAACAATAAACAACTGAACAATTGCTGCGCCCCGCGGTTTCACCCGCGTAAGTCTCGATCCCGTAGGAATATGGGGATAAAAAGTAGCCTTCCTATTCCAGGTCACGGTCTACCCATGTGCCATATTTCCTCTAAATCCACTCAGCCGTTTTCGCGTGAAAGCGTATCAAACAAACAAACAAACACACTTTCCCATTTATAATATTAGTTAGGATTAGGATTTTGGAATGTGCACAGCAACGTTATTTTGAATCCACTGTAAATGTTTAACTGTCAATGCATTTCAATAGATCCCAATGACATCAGGAACAACAAAGATGCGTCCTTATCACAAACTGTAGAGATCGATAATCGGTTTTTCATTGTATCAATCGACTCAATCAAGGGAGAGTCTGTTCGCAGGAGCAGTTTACATCCTGTTACCTATTACTAATCGTATGATTCAAGTAATCATGATAACCAATTTGATTAAATCATAATAATGTAATTATAATATAGCTTCTTGGTTTCTGCTAATAAGGGTTAACTTAACAATAACACAAATTAACTTTAGTAATAGTCACGATAGTTACCTCAAAGTAAATGGTTTCCATGGCAACACATCACACTAGCAAATACCGCAAAAAAAAGTAATATTAATTCGACATAACCTCTATGTGTAAGAAGTGTCGATCGATAATTTTATCTGTAACTGACCGCGATTCTGGCGGGGCATTCAGTTGCTAAGTTTATTATAGTTATCAATCACCAAGTAACCATTCGTTCAATGAGTTTAACTTGATTCATGTGACGCGTCGTAAGTGTAATTCATTGACGAACGTTGAGACAAGGTTGCTTTGACAAAAAAGTTATATGAATTGACGATTTGCTTGGATAATCTCATGGCAAATGTGTTCTCTGAAAACATGGTCTTAAATTGGTACTAATTAAAGTATATAAGATGGCAATGTGTTATCTCAGTCTAAATAAATCTATACATAGTGTATTGTCTTTATTTTTAACTTCATTATCTTTACATTTATACTGTGTAAACAAGATACTAAGAACGGTAGTTAGGAAATATTCGACACGCCAAACAAAGGCTAACAAACGGATGCAACAGTTAATTTTGGCAGCCCCTGGCCCTATTGTTTTGTCTTCTTACATAAAATTTAGAGACTTACCTACTGAGAAGATTAAGAAAATCGTAATGAGCTAAGTAGGCGGACTATATGCGCTGAAATCAGACATATTATGTACATGGTTTGCAAGCGTGTTGATAAATGCTTGTTTGTTTTCTTTTATGAGAGACAATTAAGTGGCCTTTGATCTGCAGCGAACTAGTAACAGCAGTATTTTATATCCAAACTAGCTGATGCCTCGAGAACCACTCTATCCATTGGTGAAAACAGCATGAAAATCGGTGCAGTATTTTTTGAGTTTATCGCGAACAGGACGACAGACAGACGCGGTGGCGGTGGAGGACTTTGTTTTATAATATGTAAGGATAACATAACATAACATGACGCCTGTAATCCCCGAAGGGTTAGGCAGAGGAGTACCTATAGTTCACCCTTATTTCCCCTGTAATGTTTACTTATGTCGCTTGTAATAGGAGGCGAGCCTATTGACAAATCCATACTCCGGGCTGCTTCTGAGAAATGACTTGGGAATCGAGTCAAGACCTGAGCAGTAGCGCTAGCGTCTAGCGTCTACTAGACCAACAAGCCGCGTGATCAATGCTTGTTTTTTTTTCTCTAGAAGTGGATTTTGGTCGGCAGTGAGCTAGTTACAGCCTAATATTATAAAGCCCCGTTGGTCTCGTGGTCGCAAGCGCCACTACTGAGCGTGCTGTTATTGGATTTTTTCATTAGGAATTACTTAGTAACAGCCCAGAGTTGAGAAGTTGGCGGTGTGATACCCACGTGTCTCGGAGAGCACGTTAAGACGTTCGTCCTGCGCCTGATCTCTCTCCGGTCGTGGCGGATTGCCGTCCCATCGGACTATGAGAGTGAGGGAAGAGAGAGTGCACCTGTGTCAGTGCACCCTCTTGTGCACTATAATATTGCGCGCCGAAGGCTAGTCTCCGTTGAGATTGGCTGCCGTGGCTGAAATACAGTCTGGAGGACCAAAATATAATACATATTATAACCAAATAGTAATAAATTTATTATTTTATAACCACCAGCTTAATAAATTATGTACACATCATTAGCAATTCAACTAAACTCACTTGTGCCGAATGTAAATGTTAATACAACGTGTTAGAGTTTAGGATATACTTTCTGTACCGGTTTATTAAATTATATTACTTTCTAAATATTGTATGGTCTTCGCTTGTTAGAAGAAACTGAGATTTGAATGTTAATGTTAAACAGAAACTAAAGAAAACTTGACATTTACAAGTATAGAAATATGAACTCTTGTCTATCTGATTAACATATTTATACAAGCTGTAGCTGGTCCGTGGATGGGTGACCATCTTTACATACCGAGACTCCTCCGTGCCTCGGAAAGCACGGTCCCGGCTGTCATTCGTGGATCTTTGACAGTCGTTACGGGTCGTCAGAAGCCCAAAAGTCTGACAACCAGTCTTACCAAAGGGTATCGTATTACCCAGTTACAGGGTTGTGGAGGTCAGATAGGCAGTCGCTCCATGTAAAATACTGGTATTCAGCTGCATCCGGTTAGACTGGAAGCCGACCCCAATATAGTTGGGAAAAGGCTAGGCAGATTGATTGACAAGCTGTAAAGTGTCTGGCTTTTTATCTGGATTGAGTTTAGATAAAACTGTATGTAATACAGATATCAACATTCATTATGTTGTGTCATTAACAATGAGGAGGTGAATATCGTAAAACAATTAAGTATTAAGTACGTGGTTGTAGTTAAGTTCGACATGTTTGAAGAACTCGCTGCGTCAAGAGCCGTTTCGAAAATATATTAGTCTAAATACACCACCATCTTATTACCTAAGTGGTAAGCATTTAGCTGTAAAACTACATACTATTTTTAACAGATAATTCAAGAAAACATTTAAGATTGTAGCTATTTAAAAACATTGTACGTTAATCGTTGCGTTCGAAGAATCTGCACCGTCATTATTGCGATGTTATCAATAGAAGAACAGTAAAGTTATGTAACTGCAACTTTTATCGTTAAAAAAAGACTTCATGACGCGTAGGTACTAACATTAACACTTACTCTACTTAGTAGGATTTATAAAACATTGGTAAAGTAAATGACTTTCAAAGACATTTAAAAATGGTCGTGTTTTTAATGAAAATATTGAAAAAGAAATTTTGGCTTGGGCCATGACCTAATAGATAAATGAATACCTACCTACTACTTTTCAACAACAACATCTCTCAACAGAGCTGACACATTTGGCAAATGCGGAAAAGCATACCTAAATATCATAAAACACCGCGATAGCTTCAGAATCCCGATCAAATGATCGAACTAAAATGATGGAAGGACCAAAACATTGACTAACATACGTTTAGTAGTTTCATTTATGCAATTCCTTGACAATATATTAGGACAATAAACAGATTACTTGAATCGATATCAAGCGAGTTAGTTTTGAAACCAGTCGGTCCTAGTCTGGCTCCCGCCCACGGCACTTTACAAGGCATTGTGTCCACTCTCCCTCTCGTTTTGGAAGTTGACCAGCTCGCCTCGCCCATTTCTGCACAATGCCTAACATATAGGCAGGTTACACACACAGGTGATTTAGCAATTTATTTATTTATTGAGGACCAACAATATACAAAAAAGAATAGATATTCTTACACAAAAAAATCACAATATATAGTTAAATTAATTAGTTAATAATAGTTTTTAGTCTAATGCACTCCTTCAAGGAACACTAACAGGAGGCCACATCATCCTTTAAATAATCGACTAAGCAATGATGTTAGTACTGAATTGGGGTTAAAAACCCATAACATATGATGGACATTGGTGCATCTATTGAAGTATCATCCTTTTGATGAGAGGATCTTTTGCTTATTAACTTTGAAGGTAAAACTACTTTTTTTCATTTATTCGCGTTCGCATAGTAATTTCTCTGGGAAAAGCTGATGAGCCAATTCGCTAATGTGAAACCAGACTAATATTTTAGCAATAATTCCTTTTACGAAATGTAGAATGATTTGATGGTTCATCCATTTTATTTAAGTAAGCTCAAGTTTAAATAATATTGGTTTATGGCGCCATGTTTTATATGTACTTAACTATCATAAAATTTAGATTGATTTGGACGAACAGGATCTGAAGCTAATATTTCAATTTGATTTGAATTAATTATGAATTCAATTTATATTGCCGGATTTAGCAACTTTTATCGCATATTGTAGCCCTACAGTGTCAAATGGCTATCATAAATCATATAATTTTGTGATTAGTTGTCACACCCATGAATAAATTACTTCGTTCACGGTATCGAATCATTAGAAATTCTCAGTTTGACGTTTTCCAAAATGAGAAGTTATGCTTTGACTTCGCTATGTGAGAGTGTATATGTATAGTGTGTATGCATGTATGTATTGGTCAGCGAGGTGAACGCCCTCAGTGCTGGATTCTGTGGCGGGCTGACGGAATGTGTTGCCAAACGCACTGATCGGAACTCGGCGAGAATGTACCGCTTTGGGCACAAGTAGGTAGCTCACACTGCGTCACCGTCCACGGTGCCGACAATACTTTTTTTTAAATTTCATACGCGGATTTTGACAGCTAACCTCTTTTTACAAGCAATCACATTAAAATGCCAATTATTGAATTTTATTTACAATTCCGTCTGGTACTAAAAAATTGACTGTTCCATTCAATGTCTGCTACATCGAATGGTATTCAATTATAGTTTAATCCGATTTTCTTTATAAATGTAATGCGGCTGGAAGTTATGAAATAGTTGAAAAGTTAAAACGTACATTTTATCCACTCCTTAAATAAGCAAAACCATAGGCAAATTAACTAATCATGTTTATTTCCAAAATATAAAATGGGCAATTGAAACTTATTATGGTTTTTACGAGACGTCGATCAGAAGGACCAATCTTAGCACCAACAGAACTATTGAAGGTAGAAATGATATAGGTACGGAACTGCCAGCTGACAATACAAATCATTATCACTGATTATTCATGTCAAGAAGCCTTGAACTCGAACCCGCAGTAAAATTGATGCTGTCTCGACATCTAAGCGGTATCCGGTTTGCTCGTGTATACCCATAATTTGATGTGTGAGTGTGAGCCACAAAACTAGAAGCTAACTTCGACAGGCTTTCTAAAGATTTCGACTTAAACACCATACTTAGCGAATGAGGTGGTTACTCAAGTCTCGTTTCTTTACATTAAGAAAAACTTAACTTGGTATGTGCCTACATATGGACGGGAATTTTCATTGATTACATTCTATATACATATTTTTATTTAGCTTTGAATTCGTAAATTAAGCCACCCAGTTACGTAATAACAAACAGCCGAGCTTTTTGCTGTTCCAGCAATATTGGGACGGAAAAATTTGGTCCTTCGAGCCGGATTCACAAAACTACTCGTAAAGACAAACATGTACTTCATTGCTCTTAAAATTCATAAAGTACCTAACAGTAGATTAATTGTATGTATTTTAAAGATACCTACCCTGGTAACGATCACCATGATGACGGCGGCATGTGGTCACCAGCCCGATCTGAAACAATTAATAAAACTTTATTATTCACCAGAAGAAAAATACAAAAGTTAAAAAAACGAAATGATGATAATGTCTAAAGAAACGCATGTGACTAAAATAGTGATGGGATGGAGAGGTAAAGGAAGACCAAAGAAAGATGGATGGATTGTGTGAGGATATGGAAAAGTAGGGACAGAATGGAATGAGAAAATGAGATGGAATAGCGTGACAGTTGACAGGGGAGAATGGAAAGAGAAAACGTGTTACGCCGACCTCAAGTAACATGGGACATAAGGGCAGGAAGATGATTATGTTATAAGAAAAGATTATGTTGAGTTCACCATAAAAATCCATACTAATATTATACATTCGAAAGTAACTCTGTCTGTCTGTCACCAGGCTGTATCTCCTGAATCGTGATAGATAGACAGTTGAAATTTTCAAAGATGGTGTATTTCTGTTGCCGCTATAACAACAAATACCTACTAAAAAACAGAATAAAATAAATATTTAAGGCTCCCATACAACAAACATGATATTTTTGCCGTTTTTATAGATAATGGTACGGAACCCTTGCGCGAGTCCGACTCGCACTTGGTCGGTTTTATTATTTTAACAGACTGATAACAACTTGTAACAAATAACCGCTGTACTACTTAATGTGATAATCTAATCGCCACTCTATTTATATCTACCACGTATAACAAAAGGATAGTATTCATAACACTTTTGTTTGATGTCGGGTAGAAACTGGAGTGGCTCTCATTATTGTCATCAGATCGTAACATACATTATCACTTGTTGCAAGTGACGCCACATGTCTTAAATAGTAAATTCAAATGAATGGGGAGGATTTATTTCTGGAAGGGGCACATGGGCCAGACAGTTATAAAGTGTCTCCTATATCTAGTACTAGTAGCGCCCCGCGATTTCACCCGCATATGTCTCGATCCCGTGGGAATATCAGGATAAAAAGTATCCTATGTGTTAATCCAGGTTATAAACTATCTGTGTGCCACATCCAAATCGGTTCAGTAGTTTTTGCGTGAAAGAGTAACAAACATCCATCCATCCATACTTAAAAGCGTTTATAATATTAGTTAGATTGCACTATGCTATTTTTGGGATTAATTCTTTTTCAATTAAGATATTTAAGCCTACTTTTTCAGAGTTCATCTTTGAAGCAATGTCTTGCTAGATGTAGACTCAGGCCAGTCCATTCAGATGATACGATTTTATTTATTAACTTAAAACGTTGGTGCGAGGAGCCTCTGTGCCCCCCCCCCCCGGATCCGCCGTGAATGAGTGTATCCTCAATGAGCTAAAGTTACCTACTGTATGCAGTTGATCACGTGAGGTTACATCATGATATCACTATTGATAGGTGTTTCGTTAACTTCAAGGAAGTTAGTTTGTCATAACTATTTATAGACTGTTTTTGTAGCTAACTTGTTAAATAATCCTTCACAGCAAATAATACCATAACATTAACTAGATATATTACTGAAAATGAAAAGATCCTACAAACGATTTCAATACTTATATCTGAAATCTGGAAATTGATTGAAGAATCTTTTCGTTGCTGTCACATGATTTAAAAAATTAAATGGTCAAAATACCAACAATTTACCTCCAAAGTAGGACGCTCATTCAGAATGAATTTAAACATTCATGTTGAATATAGGTACTTAGTTTTCCTCCTAGTCTTTAAATTAAAAATTAAGACATTCGAAACTTACCCATTAAACGATTTAAAAGCTGTATTAAAACCAAACTTTGTAAAAAAGGGTACTATAAAATCTCAGATTATTTAGAAGACAAAAATGCATGGGATTGAGCTGCTCGCTCTGCTAAGCATTGTGACATTTTGAATATTATGGAAAACCATAAAAATATACCTACCAGTTTTAGATACAAATTGACATTATTGAATATTATATAAAAAATGACATGATGATTACTTGTAAAGTATTGTTTTATTGTGAATGTGAGGACTATGTGGATATTTATTTTTCGTTCTGTTAGTTTTAGCGAAGGTCTGGCAATTTGAGAACTTTATGCGACCTACCCAAATGTCCTTTCTTTGGTATTGTTCGTCGAGTCGTTGAGCTCCTTAAGTTCTGAGTTGAGCTCCACTATTACTGACAAATGCTTGCACTGACTGGACAGGTCCACTCAAATCTGTGTGGTTCTTTCCTCAAAAGACCATTTCAGACTCTAATCTACATGGTCCTCATATGGCCTGACCAAGATTATGTCTGGACTTTAAAGGAGACGGTGACCTCTGAGTTTGTTTCGGCCTTTCTTCTCAGAGTAGTCAGATAGGAAACGCCGACCTCATCTAGCTTATTTTTACAACTTTTTAATATGACGTGTAAAAGTGATTCCAATATCCTATTTACAGAATAAACAATTTCTAAACTTTTGATCTTTAAGTACAAAATAATGTAAAACCAAGGTTGTTCTGCCACTGACTAAAGGCTCGTAAAGTTTTCTCAGAAATAGTCGCGTCGCGCGACATGTCGCGCTTCTGCACGAGCGTCAGACTTCAATCTAAGTGTAAATAAATGAGTCCTTTTTACACAGCTCCCACTTGACATGATATTAATACCAGTAATGATAAGATACCAGAATATAGGTGATAGCTAGAAAGAGCATTATAATATAATACATTAATTACTACAGATGAACTCAACAAAAAAAGAACATTCACATAAAAGTAAAATACAATGCTATAATAATTACAAATGTCTAGGGAAAGAGTAATTGCAGCCATTTTTGCAGTGAGTTGTTTAATAACAGGAGCTGCATTACTGGTACAAAAAATAAATGCAGTCGGACATAGCAAAAACGGACCAAACCTATAATCAAAATCACCTTGTTCTTATTTATGGAACAGTTTTTACTGGTCCTTCTTTATCGACCAACTTTTTCGAACTTGCAATTAAATGTATGACATTTCTAGAATAACATTTTATTTATTATACATACTTATTACATGGTGTTAGGGTAAACAACGTGATCCTTGAAACCAGTGGTTTGGTTTCATTTATAGAATGTAAAATCAATGGAAAATTACAACTTTTATTTAAAATAAAATCTACATTTTACCACAAGAGTATTTCACCATACGCGCTATGGCAACGAACTTACATCTCAACACGGGCGGGGGCACGGGACGTTACCTGACCGGCCGCGAGCGCGACCCCTATTGTGTATTTGTTCCTCGGGCGCGCATATCCATGAATTTGCGGAAGGTGTCGGATAGAAACTTTTTAAAATCTTTTAATGAAAATAATGTTTTTTTTTGGTTGTGACTCGGTCATTTATTTTTATATTTCAGTCAACTACCCATGGTTTGAGTGACAACGGTGTTAACCCTTTCACCCGGTATAAATTAAAGTCGCTTTTCTTATATCTACTGTATGACCGCAATGTTCTTCTAAACTACGCAACGAGTTTTGATGCGGTGTTCACCATCATGTAAAGAATTTATTCCAGAAGGTTTGTGTAAACCGTTTTGAAACTAAAACACACATAACATAACTTAATATCACGCCTGTAATCCCCGAAGGGTTAGGCAGAGATGTACCTACCTATATGTATAGTGGTACACCCTCTATTCGCCAGTTATGTTTATAGTCCCATGTAAACATGTATAAGTATAAGTATAATTTATTTCATAAAAAAGTGGTACAGTCTGTTACAAAGTAGAATGACAACATAGGAATAGTTTACATCTGAGATGAGTAGGTAACAATACAATTTACGATCTGATGTCCTAGCTAGGTTACTTAGTAGCCTGTATTAAGGACAATCAGACTTCATTTCCCGAAAATAGGACAAGGGTTTTTCTTAGACTGTAACATAATTATTATTATCACATAAAATAATTTTTAACAAATAAAAGTACAGTACAAGAATGTGTGAGTGCGTGCGCGTGAGGGTATGTCTGTGTGCGTGTGTGTGGGTGTGGGAGTGTGTATATCTTTGTTATGAGTTACTTCACATGTGAATATGATATGTGTGTGTCAAATGTGTCCTTTAAACTAACATTATTATGAAACGATGTTTTTTTAAATCGAACAAGGACTGCTACAATTTCAAAAATAGGCGAATAATTGTGATAATCGCCTTCCTACTACTTACTTAACTTTAAGTGCGTTCTTATCTACACACATTCATTCAGTCACGAGGATGGGATTGTTTTCCGAAATGATCCTCCATTGTGTGATGTTGATTGTTATTATGGACTGATTGAGTGCATTGTTCTATGTACTTGTGTTGCAGGCTCATTGAGCTGGAGGCTGTACGACCGGTTTAAAGTAGGGTAACATAGGCAACTTGAAAGTGCTCATTTGTTAAAAGGTCTGAATGATTTACTGATAATATATAGCTCTTAATCTCTAATTAATTAGTCATTAACTAGACATTTATTCTTCAGATCTTTAATGAAATTCACTTATCAACTCAACATATGAGTTGCTGGTCGTGCCTCAGAGAGGCATAGACAAGGAAAGGAACCGTACCGTACGCAAAGGGTAGGTTACGTTCGAATGGGCTAAGGGGCCAGTTAACCGTCAGATAAATCGGTTTGAATTATTTTGTACATAACCACGCTATAATCCTTCCACATTTTAAACAAAGTTCCAACTTTTCCAATCAAGGATCTCCTAATGCTTTCCCTTCTAAAAGCTTATTGATTGGTTGGCTTGGTTCATAAAAGGGTTTTTGTTCAACTCTAGAGCATTTTATGTGAAGCCCTGTAAATTAAGTGGTGTGGAACAACGGAGTCAATAGGGCTCGCAACGACAAACTTCTCCTGGATGATTGGAAATAATACGTTAGGGTTGCCACTCATCCTGCCAGGGTTGCGGGAAAGTCCGAAAGCGATACCGGAACCTTGGCAACAGGCAACTGAAGGAACACGGGTGGGTTTTAGTCAGTAATAGTCTGACATGCCCTTCCGCTCCACCCGGGCGGGCGGGAGAAGTCATATTATGATTTCCCAACTTCAAAAAAAAAAAAAAAGGGTTGCCACTCATTAGGAGGGTTGAAACGGTTACATTTTGACTTAGATTCAAGCGTCTAACTTAATTTCACTGAGATGCGAAGACAGGCGCAATGCGTAGAAGACCGTTTCCCAAGACACATGAATTGGTAAGAAGGTTTAAAAAAGGAGATAAAAGACCAGTATGGTTTGTAACTGATTATTCTCTACAAAAGTATCGGAATAGGTTTCCTTCAACTTAATATTTGAAAGGTTTTTTTTCATTTTAGTCACCATACACATAGATATATAAACTGATGCCTTTTTCCCATAGGAGTATGTAGATACTACAGAACGCCACCTGCTACGATCCTTCATACCTACCTACTTATTTTGCTCCGTAATAAGTCACAGTTAAATCTGCTTTTAAAACAGACTATAAGCCGATATTGTTAACAAACCTATGCCTTATTACCACAAAACCGTGTATATCCAGTGTATATCAGTTGTTTAGCCTAAACACCTTTTAAACATGACATTTCTGATTTCTCTATGGAGTTTGACATTGAGTTTTCACAGACATAATACTGTTATATTTTCAGTTCCGTTTTTAATCATTGCTCCACAAAGTTCATGATTAATGAATACACGATGATGTATTTAATAGAGCAATGTTTATAAACGTGCAACCCTAATCGCAGCAGGTGTGAAGTGGTCCATTGTTCAGTTATTAATATGCCGCATTGTTAACAGTGCCTTATGGAAATGCATTCAGTTTTATGCCTTAATTATAGAGGCGTTCCTTAGTCCTAGACTGGGTAGGCTGAATGGGAGTGGGATGGATGGTTGAAATATTGAGAGTGGGAAACGGATTTTATTGTTTTTAGGGTTCCGTACCCAAAGGGTAAAACGGGACCCTATTACTAAGACTCTGTCCGTCTCGTCTGTCTGTCCAGCTGTCACCAGGCTGTATCTCATGAACCGTGATAGTTCTGTTCACAGATGATGTATTTCTGTTGCCGCTATAACAACAAATACTAAGAAACAGAATAAAATAAAGGTTCGCCGGTTTTTCGCCTCTGGCCGGCTCTGGCCTGTAGGCGGAGGTAAGACAAGAAAATGTGATCTATTTTCCGGCAGGTTTACAGTTTTACAGTTAACAGTAAATAGACATGGAGTTGAAACTACCCGAGGAGTCCTTAAGTAAGTTTTCAAAATGTCGTATGAAAACTGATTGTTTATTTTTCGCTCATCAGTCATTTTATCAGAAACGGAGAGGTAATTAGAGCTGATATAGTTTTGCAACAATTTTAAAAACCTTTTTCTATCTTTAAAATCTAAATTAAAGCAACAATAGTTAGCTAACTCGTACACGGGTGATTTATGTCCAATTTCCTGATGCAATTCGATTTCTCCATGTTGTAATTGTACGCTGCAACCTCCTGGTAACGAATTTATTGTAACATATTCACATATAGACGTGTGCAACATTACTACGTTTTAAATGCGTGTTGAGAAAATGTTGCATTTAGGTACATAACTATAAACATGGACTAGAAAAGAAATATAGTTAACAGACACAACTGTCTCTATGTATGTGCATGATAGGCTGAAGGCGCATTAAAAAAAAACAAGCGAGCTTTACAGTAGTCGCATAAGATGTGTAACATCTGACATCTTGGCTGACAGTACCAACCTCTCGGAAAATGGTTCGGTAGAGTCCGTTTCACGAAAGAAGTCTCGCAGACGCGGCGCTGCAGACATGCGACGGAATCATAAATCTTTATTTATTTATCTCAATATCATATTACAGGCGGCGTTGGTTAATCACATCACAAAAGGCATAAGGGTCAAACCTATTCTTGATCGGAATTATGGGAGATACCGCCGAAAGCATTTACATATTGGCATAAGAATCAAATGGGAAAACCACAGCGGAAGCAATAATAAAACAGGTTTAGTGGTTATATGTCGGCAATCCATTAAGGGAATGTAGGAGAGGTCATTTACAACCAAATTACCCCTTTTGACTCCTATGAAAATGTCTCATTTTCGAGTCATTTGTCATTTTATATTTTTATTTCATACATTTTAAAATATAAAATATCAAATTACTGTATATATAGCGGTAATTATCACTAGCTTCAAAGACGGTGAAGGAAAACATCGCGTCGTGAGGAAATCGGCATGCCTGAGAGATATTTCTCGACGGCATGTGAAGCCAAGTCAGAAACCCATGGGCGGCTTTAAAACTCTGACACCAGGTTAGTCACTAACCACACAAAAGGACCTACCTACCTAAATTCTAATCAAGCAACCGCGAGAAAATATCTATTTACACAGCGAACACGTCTCATATGTCTTAATAACAGCGCCTAAGAGCTTTAAGATGACTTTATAATACGCGGATCGTGCTCCACTCCGGCGCAGCTTATTAAGGTGCGTGCGCTCATGTACCAGCGTAATAGTACGACCACTGAATAGGCACATGGATAAAAGGACCAGTCTACAAATAGTGAATGATTCACGTCTATGAGTCGTGGCAGCTGCTGACTTTTAGTTATTCATATGAATGGAATTGGTAAATGACATTCAGTCAAAAGCTAGGGCACCGATTGCTAGGGCGTTGGACTGGTGATTAATTGAAAAGGTTGTGTATGGTATTGAATAGGTATGTAGATATTCGTAATCGAGAATCCATAGATACTAGGTAATATTAGTACCTGGGCGACCGAGCTCTGCTCGGGCTTAAATACGGAGAAAACGAATTTTCCCAATGAGTAAGATCGATTTTTCGCCCCCGTAAATCCCTATATTGCAACTTTCGTCGAAATCGTTAGAGCCGTTTTCGAGAACGTGATTACAAATATTGCTGCGATAAATATCCGATAAACGCGAAAGTAGTCTGTCAATCTGTTTGTTATCGGCTCAACAACCTGGGTTAAGACATAGGATATTTTTAATTCCCAATTGTACGTACGTTCCCGTGGGATAACTTCCAACCACCATTGCACACGGGTGAAGCCGAGGGCAAAACCTAGCAACTTATATATACACACGTACGTAATACTCAGTTGTTGCCTTGGGGATTGGCACAGCTGTCTGCTTCGTACTA
This sequence comes from Lithophane socia, assembly GCA_947522985.1. Taxonomy (NCBI): domain Eukaryota; kingdom Metazoa; phylum Arthropoda; class Insecta; order Lepidoptera; family Noctuidae; genus Lithophane; species Lithophane socia. The sequence continues at coordinate 13,791,445 of OX383256.1, read as the reverse complement.
TCGCTTCACGTTATAATCACTTGATTTGCAAAACTTTTCACAGAAGCGCGATACGAAACAAATAACTTTGTTTGGAGCACTTCCAGCTTGCGATAATATTGATTCTCCCAATCGTTGTTTGTACTTCACCTACTGCTTCTTGTTTAGAAGAGCAAGCGCACGTGTAAGTGACCGGCGGAACTAAACGGCGGAAGTCCTTTATCTGTGGGGCGTTCATCTCGCGCACAATACGGAGCGACGCTAAGCTTCACTATTGATGCTGTGGATTTTTTGGTAAACTAGATCATGGGTTCAAGGAAGTACTTTGGTGAGTAGGTTTTTATAATGTGTTGATTCTTTTCATCACATTTTGAAAATAATCGTCAAATGCGGAGGCTACGGAGTCGACACACCACGAAGCCTCGTGAAGCTTTGTGGACAACGTCGTGTTTGGTGTCCGAAAAACACTATCAATGAGATGCGTGAAAAATCGAGTAGAATTTGAATTAAAGTAGATGCCGGATCTGCTAACCGAAACATAACAGAAGGTAGTTAAACAGGCTCTATGACAACTTTAGAAATATTAAGAAGTCTTTGCTTGGTTAAGAACTTTTAAAACAATTACATGAAGTTATAAATGATCAAGATGTATTGCTATCATACATCTTAAATCATGCTGGTATTCAGCTGCATCCGGTTAGACTGGAAGCCGACCCTAACATAGTTGAGAAAAGGCTAGGCAGATGATGATGTATTGCTATCATCCAGGTCTCCTTAATGGTAAAATCTATTCTATGAATGTATGTTTATTACAGAGGCCGGAGTGTGACATTTTATCAGCGATAACGATCATGGAAAATGCAAAAATGTATAGGACTGACATAAGCTATCGAAAAGCTTATGTCAATCCTGTCAGTCGTTGTAGAAATTCGAAACGCTTTGGAAACGATTGTCACTTGTCTAGACCGTTTATCCGGCTATTACATGATATACAACTTAGCTAGTAGGTACCTCATACCTAGCTACACACTGTAATCCAACAGAAATCACACAAGTCACATAACATCACATCCTAAAACTCCGTACATTTACTTCACACATACTATAGCAAACTAGAATCCAGTTAGTTAGCGCAGAGTTTTCTCGGAAACTATAGTAAAATACTTGTGCGACATGCGGGTACCATATTTGTCACCTGAGCGAGACAACCCGCTATGTAACGGAAAGGGGACGCAAGTGGCCGATCTGAGATAGCGAGTGCGAGTGCGTTTCACGTATTTGTGTACAGCCAGCATCAATAAGATGTCATCCACAAGAATTAATTAAATTGTCAACAATCTTTATTCTATAATTTTGTATCACAACATAATAGCATGCATTGTATTTTTTTTTTTTTGCTAAATAAATTATCTTATTCTTATTATCAATGAGATGTCATTCCGGTCCCAAGGCACCCCTGGAGGACACCCCTGGGGGTGCCACGGGACCTTGAACACCACTTCCAAATTGCTCTCAGCTAGGCAGGCTATTGCATTACGCCGCAAGCAAGTTTTGATACCATTACACAATTTTTCGGTTTCCTATGGATAGATTAAAAAGTATCAAAAAATAATGCGTTAAATTGTAAATTATTTGTTGCAGTTCACAATTTTTCGACAGTTTATATGCTCATGGAAATTACAAACATTATAAACTAACGAAGTTCATGATTATACGGTGACATGTACATATTTTTGAGGCCGACTGTACTAAAGGCATAAGAGTGTGGGTAAACAATGCACGTCTATGCAGTCATCGTAAAAAATGGGTTACAAGACTAAAATTCAAGTTTTTACGTTTCGGTCTTTTTATTCGACCTCATTTGGAAGTATGTGATCCAAATTCGATTAGCATTCCGTGAAAGACGTAAGGAATATACTTACTAATTAATTATCCGGTAAAATGCTGAGCTAATTCTGGGTTTTTGGGTATTTTTTTTTTTGTAACCATTTTTTTTAGCTACGCTAATGCACTTGTGCACAGTTTCTTAAATTTCAAGAAATCGAGCAAATCTTTTTAAAACAATGAATGTTAAATGTAATATAAATACTTTGTTACCTGTTTTGCGTACCGTATTGTAATATTATGTCAGTAGGTAGATATCGTTTGATTGGCCATAAATTATATAAAAACCCAAGTGGTTTGCCGATAGATAGATGAATAAACTTGCATTGAATGTCACCTGTTTGCGCACAAATATCAAGTATATTTACATAATTATGACTGGTACTGATAAAGTTTGTAATTTACTTACCCTTTGCAAATTTACATAAATAAGTTAGAATTAAGTACCTAACTATGCGTGTGCGCAACATTATTTACATAGGTGCGTTCATTGCAATCTAGTAGTTGACATTATTTACCTAGTTATGGCATTCATAGATCTAGTGATTCATTCAGTGAGTCATTAATTTTTTTCGGTTTGATTCTATTGGGTATTCTTAGGTCTTCAAAAACAAAACTTAATATACTAACTTAGATATGACCTAAAAGCCTAAAACATTTAATAACTTAACCAAATCATACATCATTATTATTTTACGTGCTTTCAGTCAAATAAGAATACTGAAATAATAATTATGAATTTTCATAATAAGTTCGACATGTAAAGGCCATTTTAATTTTTTTTCTCACTCTGTGCAAAATCTTCGGTATATTCTATAGATAGGTGTAACAAATACCTATACGTATGTTGTACTATACATTGTATATTTGTACGGCGTTATGAGCTAACTGCACTATCTAAGTGTGTCAAACATGATGAGGTTTAAAACGCATTGTCATGTCTCTTCAATGAACCACGATGTCTGATGTAGGTAACGTAGGTATTCAATAGTGAGTCGTAAAATTGTAACTGTAAGTTATAATTTTATGGGCATCAGGCATTAAATAGTAAATTAATTTTTCTTTTATTTATTTTTATTTATTACCTCCTTGACAATCGCCACTAAATAATTGAAAAGTAACTGTAGATTCCTTGGACGATCGTTGAAGCCCCGTAGCAGCGTAGAACGAGCTGCATAGTCCAATAGCTATTTAAGCATAGTAATAATAATAATCATTCTGTCAACGTGTCGGCACAACGACTGTCGGATCAGGTGCGGGTCATCCAGCGTAACCATATGTTGGATGATACTGTACTTGATCGCCTGCGAAATGAAATGCAGAGTAGCCATGTCATCGCTCCGCCGTCGCAGACTGTTATGGTACCACTACCGGTCACTACCAGTCAAGCCGACGACGCGATTGATGACAGGGCTACAAACGTAAGTACCCAGTGCAATGATGAATTGAGGAGTGCTTTGGAGGGTGCGATTCGGGAATATCGGCTCATGCCGCCCGAACTTAGGCCACGCTTACCCCGTTTGCCCATGCATAACAAAAATAGAGCGCTGGTGGCGGTTCTGGATTCGCAGTTGTCAAGCTATTTTGACGACTGCGAAGACCTCACCGATACTCACTCGATTCTGTACTGTGCGGCTGTAGCGGCATGTCGTGTAGCTCACGTCAAATTTGATAATGAATCTAGAGCTACACGACCGAAATCAGCCGTACCAGCTTGGCAGTGCAGAATTGAACGACGTATTGGTGGGGCCAGAGCGCTCATCGGCAAACTAATCTGCTTCAGGGAGGGCAATACTCGCCCTAGAGTGATGCGCTTTGTGAGACGGGCGTTCTCAGGCACTGATATCAGTCCTGAGGACTATATATCCCGTGTCGCAGAGCGCATAGACTTCCTGAAGCAGAAAGTGTATGCCTGGGCAAACCGTATTCGTAGGTATAAGCGGCGAGTAGACCGATACACTCAGAACCGCACCTTCCAGAGTGATGAAAGGTGGGTATATAGGGCTTGGGAGCAACCGGACCAAGGTGTGGCTGACACGCGCCTGCCGGATGATGATGCCATGTGCTCTTTCTGGCGAAGTATCTGGTCGGTGCCTGTCAGTCACACTGAAGGGGACTGGACTCGGGAAGTCGTACGAGCCTGCGATCCTATACCAGACATGGGGGCTATTACCATCTGCCCCCAAGATGTAGCTCGTGCAGTCCGCCCGTTACCTAACTGGAAGTCTCCAGGGCCGGACGGGCTGCACAACTTCTGGATAAAATGGTTCATAGGGTCGCACGCTCGCTTAGCGGCTCAGTACCAGACTGCATTGGACTCTGGTTTGCTACCCCAGTTCTTAACTACAGGAGTTACCCACCTGCTCCACAAATCCGGTAGCACCGCGGAACCCAAAAATTATAGGCCGATCACATGTTTACCGACGGTCTATAAAGTTCTTACATCCATTTTGAGAGTTAAAATTAACAAACATATCGACACGAACTCCATCATGTCTGCCTCTCAAAATGGATGTAGGAATGGGTCCCGCGGTACTAAGGAGCTACTCCTCATTGATATGGCCATTAGCCAACAGGTTCGTCGTTCCCGAAAGGATCTGTCGACATGTTGGATAGATTATAAGAAGGCCTATGACTCGGTGCCACATACATGGCTCATGAGGGTGCTGGAGTTGTATAAAGTAGATGCATCTCTGCGCACCTTCCTGATGGCGTGTATGTCGTCGGCTTGACAGTCCTTCGCTATCCAGGATGTCGAAATATCCAGAGGAATAGTGAGCCGATAAGGATCGAGCGAGGCATATTTCAGGGCGATAGTCTGAGTCCACTTTGGTTCTGCTTGGCCCTGAATCCTCTAAGCACACTGCTGGAGGACTCAGGTCTATGCTATCGGCTGAGGAGAGGTGGACAGGTTATATCTCACCTCCTCTACATGGATGTCCTAAAACTCTTTGCCCCCAACAATTTACAACTGATGGAGCTACTAAAAGTAACTGAAACTTTCAGTAGAGCCATCAGGATGGAATTTGGTGTGGACAAATGTGCGGTCATGCATGTAAAGCGAGGGGAGATTGTGGAATCCGTGGGCACCCAACTCTCGGATTCCATATACCTAAGAGCCCTCTCCGCATCCGAAACCTATAAGTATTTGGATATGTCGGAAGCGTTAGGCATCAATGTAACTGACATGAAGCAATCGTTGAAGGAGCGCTTCTTTGGCCGCCTGAAGAAAGTATTTAATAGTCTTTTATCAGGCGGGAACAAGGTGCGCGCCTTCAACGGTTGGGTCATGCCGGTGTTGATGTACTCCTTCGGCATACTCAAATGGACTCAGACCGAACTTGACGCCCTGGATAGGAGGGTCCGTACGCTGCTGACTGCATACCGAATGCATCACCCACGGTCATCGGTAATGAGACTGTATATCCCGCGAAAGTGTGGTGGTCGAGGCTTTTTAAACGCTAAGACCCTCCACAATCGGGAGATATGCAGTCTCAGGGAATATTTCCTAAAAGCCGACGTGGGAATGCATCGAGATGTGGTCGCGGTGGACAAGGGCCTCACCCCGCTCTCCTTGGCGAAAGAGAACTGGCGCAAGCCTGTAGTGCTTGACACTAACGATCGCAAGGAGGTATGGCAGAGTAAGGAGCTTCACGGACGCTTTTTCCGGGCCCTGCATGGACCCGATGTAGATTTACTAGCGTCCGTAGCCTGGCTGCGTTTCGGTGACCTCTTTGGGGAAACCGAAGGTTTTGTCTGTGCAATTATGGACGAAGTTATCATGACGAACAATTACCGGAGATTTATTGTGAAGGACGGCACGGTTGACATCTGTCGGGCATGCCACCGACCGGGAGAATCAATCCGTCACATTATCTCCGGATGTTCTCATCTAGCTAACGGAGAGTACTTGCATAGACACAACCTTGTAGCCAGGATTATCCATCAGCAACTTGCTCTGAAATACAGCCTAGTGGAATCGGAAGTGCCGTACTACAGGTACGTGCCCGACCCAGTTCTCGAAAATGGAAATATCACATTGTACTGGGATCGATCCATCATCACTGACAGGACTATTGTTGCCAATAAGCCTGATATAGTGGTGGTGGATCGAACAGAGCGGCGTGCAATGATCATTGACATAACAGTCCCGCATGACGGGAACCTCGTGAAGGCCGAGAAAGATAAACAAATCAAGTATCTTGACTTGGCTCACGAGGTTGTCGACATGTGGGATGTGGACTCTGCGATCATTGTGCCGATAGTCGTATCAGCCAATGGCTTAATTGCCAAGAGCCTCGACCAACACCTAAGGAGGCTCTCGTTGGGCAGCTGGATTAAGGGCTTGATTCAGAAAGCTGTACTCCTGGACACGGCTCGCATCGTTAGGAGGTTCGTCTCTTTGGAGCCCTGACCGCCGGTAGCTTGGACCCTGTTTCCGATACCGGTGGGCTACTATTTTTTATATTTTTAAATGTTTTATATAATTTTTTAGTCTAATATTTAAAAATATAATTTATAAGTATGAACAATGAAATAAAGATATAATAATCATTAAAATTTAAGAAAAAACGAGCGAGCCTTACAATATTCGTCTACGATGTAGATGTACGATGACCTCTGACATCTCGGCTGATAGTACCAACCTTCGGAAAATGGGTTGGTATCATCTGACGGCCAACTCTAGCACCGCGCGTGCGCATTGGTCATATCAAATAGCGCGCGCTTGGGGGGCTTCCTGTTACACACTTCCGTCCCTTTTCACAAATTCACTCCCATATATTACAGGAAAGATGTTACACATTAAAAAATAGATTCTAAGTTCTAAGTTCTCTAGACAATATTATCAAGAAACATTGCTAAAATAGAGTTTACTAAGAACTGTTTTTTTGTAGTTTATGTATTGTGCCATTACGACCTTTAGAAGCAGAACTCCATACACATATTCTTGTAGCTGCAATACCCGTAGTAAAGACAAGACATCTGCTGTGGCATGCGGCACGCTACGGTTCAGTGCAGGTCGAAATGCGTCCGCGACTAAGTATGTATGTACGGCTATCTGCGTGTGCACATTGCAGTGATGCCTGTTTGTTTTGGATTAGATTAGATGCTGGGTTTTCTTGTCAAGTTGTAGGCTTAGGTTCCATAATTGGGTGTTATTTCACAAAGCAACGTAAGACTCCTGGGAGACTGCTGTAGTAAAAAATAATTTAATTGTGCATTCAATTAAATTATTTTTCGATAGAAGATGGGTGGGTAGAATGTGGGTTTTACTACAACTACTAATTTAAAAGATCAAATAAAGATTTAACTTTTTAATAGATTAAGGATTTGCATCTTTAGTAAGAAGTTCAAGTTATCCTCTCGTACGTATCGGCTGTGGCACCTGTTATGTGATTAAAGTAAAGGTAGAAATTCTTATTTATGGTGGATTCTTTCCAGTCAATACACACACACACACACTAAAATCATACACAATAAAATTCAACATACAAAATCTATCACCATAAAGTTACTTCCTCAACAACTAAAAATCAAATACCTACATTATTTTCTTAGGTCTATAATTGTTTTATCTAAGATCGAGTAGGTACCTATCCAAAATAAAGTCCTACTTGCCATGAAGATGTCTCACCTATAACCTATTAGGCACAGTGTGCGCATAATCTACAAAAAAGCTGTCACTTATTCAAAATTATATATGCAAAATACGCATAAAGCGTGGTTCACGACCGTTTAAGTAAATAATACATGACTTTACAAACGTAGGGCGTACCGCGTGTAGCTAGTCACTATAGTTAGTTATATGAATGTATGTGCGTGATGTTTACCTCTGTGCCTCTGTGGGCACTCCTCGCCTCTGCGGGAGGGCCGTGACCCGCCACCTGCTGGTCGCGGGTGAGCGCTCCGGCCGTTGTAAAACTACCTTATTAAATACTACGCACTAACTATACGTCAAAATATGTGTACAACTGGCTTTGTAGCGGGCGACGACCTAGAAAGGCTTAAACATAACATACAGGATTAAAAAACATCGGATTTTTTTTGGCGATTTCTGAGGTGGTCCCATGAATAAAATGTCATCCTGCTTATAAGAGAATCGAACATCCCAATTTTTTATGCGTTTTCGGGAGTTTAAGAATACTTAGTATTTAAATTGTATAGTAATTGGAACCTACTTACTTAGAAATTGGGCTCATAATGCCTCGGATTTATCAAATAATGCAGAAAAGGAATCGTTGTAATGTGGGTTTATAGGTACGCAATAAAAACACAATGGTTGGAGTAGCTTGGTACATACATAATATCGGTATGGTTAGTTTGACGGAGCGTATACATGGTAGGTAATTTATTCCATAACAATTCCTATCAGCTCATGTCAACTCTACTTATTAGTTGCATTTGACTACAAAACAACAGTAATAGGCAGCAAGCAACTAATAGATTTATATACCTAATAGATAGAGTGAATAATAGAGAGAACAAGATAATAGTAGATAGAGTCAAGATCCATACAAATAAGTCAAGTCCACGAATAAAATATTGAGTCTTGAATGAAATTGAAACAATGTTTACAACATTCATTGTTTTACCCAACCAGCTAATGAAACATGTCCCACAAATCCAAATCTGTAACAAACAAAACTAGAAAACGAAAGTAAAACCGAGTTACGTATCGAAAACAACAGAACCAATCCACCAATTACGATTACAAGTGCGTTTGTAGTTGCGTAGTTGTCGCAAAAGTGTCGTTATTATGTAAACAGTGATGTTTGTGCATTCAGTCGCCGGGAGGCGGTCGCATTCACACGCGACTGGCCACCGCTTCCTGTCGCCGCCTCTAGGAAACGCGCTCATTCATGCGTGCGCTTGCGACGATCGGCGGCAGCAGCCGATCGGAGCCGAACCCCTCCTGGTGCGTTATGATGACGTAACGTTCTGTTAAGGCCGGCTTTTTTCAAGCTTCTTAGGTATCAAAGCAGTACCTCAGCCCCCGCAATCGACAAGCCATCGTAACAAATCATTGGTCAAATGTCGATTAGGGTAAGGTTGGCTAGTGTTTTGATCGGTAGCAGCGAGTCGTAAAACTAACTTAGTATGTAAAAACGTGTCAGTTACAGACAAGTTAATTAGCTTTAGATTTGAGATTTAACTATTAACTACTTATGCAAAAGCCCCTACTCATAAAACTATACAGAAAGAAAGGTCATGAAGACCCAACCTGAAGAATTGATAAGCAGCTGTGCTGACAGGCAAAGCTGCAACAGAAGGGTTCCTTTTGTACCATTTTGGTACGGAGAGTACCCTAAAAATGTTACGAGTATGTTATTTTATTTTATTTATTTATGTTTAATTAACAAGTAACAGGACTCAAAAAGTTAGTAACAATCTATCTTATCAACTATATTAGTACACTAACCTACACATTTAACCTAACACTGCCTTAAAGGTATGAGAATCCCTGCTACAAGCTTATAACCGATGTAGAAAGCTTGCAGCAGCGATTCACACACAAACAGTCCAGTCTGCTCGCAACACCCTGCAGTATAATGTTGGGGCTGGCCCGCACCCGGCGCACCAGGGAAGCGCATCGCGTTATGAAAGAAAGAAAGGAAAATAGGTTTATTTGTCACAGAAACACGTGCATACAAAAAGATACCAATACTTAATCAGCAAAATTAAACAAAGTAAATCTTAGTAGAAATATGAGAAAAAAAAAATAGTTGGCAGCTGCACGTCATGACTGTGACAAGAAGGCTTCCACTCAGCATGATGCTGTGCTATGGGGGACCCACAGCACAGCGCTGATTTTCAGTGGTCATCCGGTCACACTTCATGAGAAGATGACAAGGTAGAATGACAGAGGATGTTAACGGCCAGTTTCTTCATCAAAAGTAAGTCAACTGTTCTTTTGCACTGTTGCATTTTGAATCCTCGGCGCTGAGGCAAGGGTTGTAAATCCAACAGCGCGCAAGAACAGTTGACTGTTACTTTGGCTGTTACTGATGATGAAGAAACTGGCCGTCAGACATCTAAATCTAGAGTAAATTGTTGTTGGAATTTACTCTAGATTTAGATGTCTGAACTGTCAAATCTGGGGTTTTTTGAACAAACGTCGGGCAAATAATTGAGACCAGAGCATTATTAAAACAGAGTTTAATATGTTTGTGAGTTTATTATGAGTAGGTGCTAATTTGGAGTCAGCTTCCTTTCAAATCAAAAAACCGTTAACCGATCGTTAGTTAAACTAACGGTAGAAATAATAATTAAATATGAAATTCTACACTTCGCAACTGTGCTTTCATTGGCCATATTTCAACTTCCTGAATTTTAGAAATTTTTCGTAACACATTACCAAATCAATCACGTTCTTTTAGAGCTTGATTAGGCTATAAAAAAATAACATTTTGTTCTAGTTTCCAAACTTATGCGAAATGCAGGATGTTACTCGTCTAGTCGTCTGCCAGGCTTGCGGGAAAGTCTGAAAATACCGGGACCCTTGGCTACAGGCAACTGAAGGAACACGGGTGGGTTTTAGTCAATAAAAGTCTGACCCGCCCTCCCGCTCTGCCCAGAGCGGGAGAAGTCAAGTCAAAATCAAAAGTCATTTAATCAAAGTAAGCTGAGAATCAGCACTTTTTGAACGTCAAAATTACATAAGACAGTCCCCCAAAACGCCCACCCTCCACTACGATGATTTCCAAATCTCAAAAAAAAAAAAGATGTTACTCGTATTACAAAATTTTGCGAATGTGGCTTATAAGCCTACCGGCTTTACCGGTTGTCCCAAAGAAGAATGTAATATTTATGTAAATCTCATAAAACTATGTTCACGATTTCATCAAAGTGTTTAATGTTTATCGATACCTATCGTAAACTATTTAGCGAAACGAGAAAGTTTTTATTCAAATATATCTCGTTATTTTATCAAATTTATGAATTATATACTCTTTTCTGCAATACCTTTGCAATGTAGGGAAGTATGCCTTATGCCTTCAAAAAAATTTAACTACTTACATAAAATTTAAATAGACACGATGATAACCCAAATTTTTCGAAATCTTATCTCACATGATAAGAGAATCTCTCACAACTACTGCGGGGACTAATTAAGAACATAATAATCATCCTAATTAGCATAGTCTCACGTTTATCAAGATACTGTAGTGATAATGACACAGACAAAAAAGATAAGAAAGTAAACTCTACTAAAACACTGCATATTACCATAATTTCCAAACCTGGTGTCCTATAACACAGGTTATTAGCCTAGCTTAGGCACCAGTCTCCCACAATATTGTAGTATATTTTATTATAATTACTAAACAGTATCTTCATGTTATCTCTAAACATTGTGGTGAGAAATAAATGATTTATTTATTTAAAATTGCTTAATCTGTCGTAGGGTTATGATAAGAACACGATGAAGAAGAAGTCAATGACAATGCCCATTGTCCTAAATCAATGTGGCACAGTTGAAAAAAGAATTCTAATGAAACAGTGGATTATTGAAAGGCGATACTTGTTACTATTATGTATTCTGTGGCGATACATAATAAATGTTAATGTAGGTCATATAAACTGTACCTATACCACAGTATAAGTAAGTAACAGTACTATATCTTCATAGACGACGCGCTTCGAGATCTCAGTGTATCTTTTCATTTTTCTTTCCTCGTGCAGCTGCGCTCGTCGTTTTTTCCGTGAAGATTCCATAGAAATTGTTCCACCAGAGTCGCGTCGCGCCTGTCTGCGGGAGCCTTTAACTTTTCGCACATTATTACTTACATGTTATTCAATTATGTACCTAAATCTTCAATTGAACTTTAGTAAGCACTAAGCACCCATTGTTGGCTTGGGATTTAAAAGTTACCACATTTTAATGACTAATGAAGAGTAAGTACTGTTTTAAATAAAGAGTTTTCCTACAATAGGTTTACTCAAAACTAGATCAAGCAGCTCACGTGTGTAAAACTAATGGTATTCATTATTGTCAGGGAATAATCGCGTGCTGCTTATGAGCATGATTTCCATATATTCGCGATTTACTATCATCATCGATCATGCTTTCAGTCATCGAGATACAATTCTCGATTCATTCTTAGTCTCTCTAGTCTGTATCGGAATTTACCGGTTGATTCTTTCAGATTTAAAAGTACTGGGAGATTATCTAGCCAAGCCTGTAGGGATTGATGCTCGTAATTATTACTAAAACCATTAAAAACAGTTTGTTGTTGACCAACTGTCAACAACCAACAACGACCGATCGCAAAAAACAAATTCAAAATGCGACCCGCATCTCCAAAAGAGAGCCGCATGTCGATCAGATGAGTAAGTGACCGAACTTCACTTTTTTTATCGGCGCGGGCGCATAGGAAAGTGCTTGATATGCGACACAATGGCCGCGCAGCGCCGCGCCACCGTTTGTATGCAACGCACATCATTCGACCCACATTCTTATGTGGTCGCGTTCAAAAAAATCTCTTGATCATAATTGGTGGTTTTTCTCAACAAGTTCAGCGACTTTACGACCGGAACTGCGAGAGACACACTTTGTTTTGTAACCAAGGCTTGTTTACAAATCAGGCATTACTTAATCCTTATTTTTTTCACATATTCTCACTTTCATTTGAACGTGGTTTGGTTTGTATATCAAAATGTGGAATAATTTGTGCTGATTGGGAGGCTTTACTTTCCAAGTAAAGAACTTTTTCTTGCACACTTGCAATATATTCCTACATTATTCGCAACTACCTGAACACAAACCCGATTGCTCAGAACATCGAGGCGTGAAAAGATTTCAAAAGAATAACTAAGCTCAGCACGTCAGTCACTCAGACGCACAACGATGGCAATTTACTAACGACAAAGATACATAGTTAGAATTCACTACACGGTATCCTCACGACAGCGTCACTGCGAACATTTCTTATCGCCTCGTAAAATAAGGAGAATGGTTTGTGTCAACAACGACGCAACGTGACTGAGGAGCATCAGTGACGCGTCACTGGCGTGTCACAGCTGACCAGGCAGGTATATCCCCCCTGACCCCCGCACCAGTCTTCACGACAGGTGACATCGCAGAGGTACGCACTGAAAGTGAAGGTCTTGTTATATTGGCGGATCATTCCAGACGAGGCGAGCTAATTATCGCTAAAGAATGTCACCGTGCCTGCTCACTACAGAACGTTCGTGATGCCCTCATAAAAGAAGCATTTTGTCACAAATATTGAGCACGACTCTTAATAATTTCACATGAACGTGGAGAAAAACGACGTCTCGACGAGAAACTCGTTTTGAAAATCCGTGAAGCTAAAATATTAGCTCATCACTCTTACTCACAGCTCAATGTGTACTGTAGAGGTTTTATGCGATATGCAACCTCACGTCGGGCTGGCTGATTGAACCGCAGCCTTAAACTTGCGAACGCTCCAGCAGTCGGTATTTAAATATTGACAGATAAGTTTTTATATCGATGGTCGGGGAGATCCGCCCGAACCCTGATTATGTATAAACGTGTCGTATAAGTAATAAACCCTTGGAAAACCTACTCCTCTTTGGAATTCCCTCCTCACACACCCCCACATATCTAGGTAACGTCCGTAAGACGTTACAGTACCTACTGTTTATTTATGTGTTGTGGAACATCCTGTTGACTGAGTTATTATGATCCTGTAAACGTATTTCATTTTGTACCTTAAGAACAGATGTGGTCCTACCGAGGGCTACAAATGCAATAAATGGCTTAATAGCCATTTATTTCGCCATTTATCTTGCAGGAGGTTTTTTATTGCCTCCCGTGTAAAGCCTTACATGGACGTAGACGATGGCGATTCATTTATGCCTGATGATATCTCCAAAGTTTAAAAAGAAAATAAACGGCCAGCCGACATGCGTCCAATTTGTACAAAGTTAAACTCTTTATTTAGAAGACATAGATAGAATACTCTTTATTATGTATCTACCCATATTAATCAAGATGGTAAGACATACATACCTCAGAGAAAGTTTTAAAGATAATATGTTTAATGTCAATGACATTATGTCATTATACATATTCCTTTTTCAGAACCGGTGAGTGAATGCGCGACTTTGGAATCAGCTTATCGATTACTGCATTAGGTGCTTATTGAGCAGTTCACTCTTACGGCTTCCTTGTGACTTCGTATTACACAAATAATAAAAATTACATAATCAACTTACTTAGTTCTATAATATAATACCTACTTTTGCTGAGAGTAGTTGTATTGTCAACAAACAGCAGAATACTTTTGTTGAAAATGCTCATATGGTTGAAGAAAATATACAAGAATCTAGTAAGTTTTGCAAACAGAAATATCAAACTTACTAAAACCTACTATAAGTCTGAATTTAAAATGATAGAACAGTGGTAAAACTCATAAGGGCCTTAGCCGTTTGTCCACGTCACCGTAAACGGGACATCAACGAGAACGAGATGACGATGACGCCGAAGTATATTAGGGACATTTACTATGCCCACGTAATCTCGTTTCTCGTTGACGTCTCGTTCAAGATGCAGTGGAAAAAAAGTGTAAAGCTGGTCCAAAAAAAAAAATACAGGCATACCAAACAATAAACCCAAAAACCGATGTCAAACATATTAAGAAAGAATTTCGCAGGACACGACAAGTCGAATCCAAGACAAGACAGATTCAATCAAACTTCAGATCCAACTCACGTCGAGACGAAGCGGTTAACAAAACAAATGTTCGTCCTATCGTCCTGCCGACCGGCGACGGTGTTCCAGTGAAAGTCGACACAATATAAACAAAAACCATCTTATGATGCCGGTCGCGTTCTGTCCACTGTTTGTAAATTAGGACATTTCCAAATGACATTCCTGCAGGTACGACTGGCGGCTACTGTTTCCTGTGGAGAGTGCCGAGCTATCCAATGCTTTATGGCTTTCTAAGTATGATAGAATTTTGAATTAGGAGGTCAACGTTTGCTAAGTTCGTTATGTTTCATAATATTCATATTATGTTAAACTAGCTTCGCCCGCGTAGAGGTCGGAAATTATCCCACGAAAATATAGTGCCGGGATAAAAAGTACCCTATGTCCTAAACCGGCCTGGGTTAGGACATAGGGAACTTTTTATCCCTGGTCTACCCATTTTCCAATTTCATCCAAATCCGTTCAGCCGTTTTGGCGTGAAAGCGTAACAAACAAACTCAATCGCATTTATAATATTAGTTAGGATGGCGAAGTTTAGAGACTAGTAGAAGATCGGGCGAGGACTATCAATTCAACATGTAGAGCCTACCTCTATATTATATTGGTGAGAATCGTTGGTGAAAAACCCATTAGTACCGAGTACGATGTTTAAAAGGATGCATAAAATCCTTCCTGACAAGATATGGTTCAAGATTTTGTTATTTCCAGTTATCTCCTGAGGGTCTAAACTAGTGACAATAGCTTTCAGAGCGTTTCGTATTTCTACAACGACTTTCAAAGTTTTATCAGCCACCACCAGCTCTTACAGCAGTAGATATTATATTAATATTACTTCAGTGTAGGAAAGAAATAAAGCTCTACAGGACGTATAGCTCCATCTCTCTCCCCCACTGAGTAAGATTAAAATAATACTGCTGTAAGCGGTGGTGGTGATAGGCCCCCTGGATTGGCATAAGCTCTTCGGTAGCTTGGTACAAATACTTCTTTAGGTAAATAATAAACATCGCTATGATGAATTTTCTAACGAACTATCCTTTAAACGGGATAGAGGGTCAATCCCATATATATATATTTTTTATTTTTTATCACTGATTGAATATCACTTTGTCTAGGCCCTCTGCAATATCCGTTGTTCACGGCTGTTATCTAAATTGACACAGGTACGGCAGCTCAAAGCAAATCAGCTGACTTCATCTTAATACTACGCACAATGTGAGAATCAATCATCCACAGAGGTTGCATGCTGTCCGCTCTCCTTCCATTCATATGTCAAAACCCTCATACGCTTTGATCTTTATCTAAAACCTGCTCCTATTAATAAATTCTTAGAATTACCGGCACTTGGCAAATAAATAAGAAGTCAATCAAGTCAGTCGAAGGACGGAAACTTGTTTCATCGGCAATTGTAAAGGGGTTAGGACGGTTGCCATTTACGGGTTATTCCCTTTATGCGAATAATTTACCATATGGAGAGATTTATCACGATTTTTTTAATGGATATAAAAAGATGTCATTATGTCCTCTTAAGATTAAAATGTTAGGTTAAGCTACGCTTGCCGGGGTGGGTCCGTGGATGGGTGACCATCTTTAAGCCGTTGGTCCCGGCTATCATTTGTGGATCTTTGACAGTCGTTACGGGTCGTCAGAAGCCCGAAAGTTTGACAACCAGTCTTACCAAGGGGTACCGTATTACCTAGTTACTGGGTTGTGGAGGTCAGATAGGCAGTCGCTCCATGTAAAATACTGGTATTCAGCTGCATCCGGTTAGACTGGAAGACGACCCTAACATAGTTGGGAAAAGGCTAGGCAGATGATGGGAGTGGCAAAATAGTAAATAAATTGCAAGGGAATTAAAAGTAGGTATCTGAACCGAGGATTTTATATTTTTTACACAGTCAGGAAAAAGAAAGAGATACTGTACCAGAAAATAAAATAACGAACTTCAATTAGCTTCGTACATTTTAAAAACTGCACAGAAATTATATAAAAATAATAAAAACCATTTCAATATTAATACGAGCAAGTTCAGTGTCGGTCACGGGCTCGGCGTTCTCAACCGAAATGCGAAGTTCAACCGAGTCGATGTAATGCTACGCGCCAGTTATAATTAAATACACCACCCAACTGGTGCAATCTTCAACTTTATTACCTAGATTAAAAGGTTCAGAATTCTGCTACACAATAAGAATTAGTTTACAAAAGAAAATAATCGCTGTCCGTTGTTGAATGCGATCGTGATAGGTTCCAACATAAATTTTATTTTTGCAACTTTTAATTTTACTTGTCATGCTTTAAGTGTACCCAGGATCAATTTTATAACTGTTATGAAGATTTCAGCTTTATGATTAAGCAATAAAGCTTATTTTTATCTGAGGTACTATAAAGGGTAACATTGCCAACGTGTAAATAAAAATAATAGTCTTTTTTGCCATGGAATAGTAATTTGAAAACCCTTTTGCTTGCTCATGCAAACTATTAAATTTAAAAAAAAACATGTAACAGTCAATAATTATCTTATATTTATGGCCTATCATTATTTCATTCAAATCTTTAGATAAAATAAATATAAGGATATTAAAATGTTTAGTATTTTATAAGCCATCAAAATAATAGTTAAGTTTGTAAAAAAAATATAAATTGCATGAATTATAAATACAAAAGAGAAACTTACGAAGATATAACACCACGATTTGTTATTTAATTGATCAATTTCGAAGATAAAAGACGGCAAAATAAAAATAACAATTCAACTCAAAATTGGAAATCGTTTTGCATCAGAATCGAAGATTATTTGGATAAAACACTCGGTAACTTACTATTATAAATGATAACTATTATTAATTAGCAAAACATAACACACGTAGTTACAAAACATAAATAATAAATTAGAATCTAAAGAAAACAGAAAACACGAAAAAAATATCACTTACGTCACGAAGTCGTTGAAGTCTTTTATACGTTACGTAACAAGGAAATGACATCACACAATTTTTTTTTTTTTACTTTGAACCCATATACACAAAATGTACACATTTCTACTAAAAACTAATTAAGACAACCTATTAACTATACGTTAACTATTAACTATGGTATGTTAACTGTTTAGACATGATTATATATTCAGTTAAAAATGTAAGCATTTAATTTATCATGTCTAAGTCACTTTTAGGCGCCAATCTGCAGGTTTGTTGCGACAATTAATGCAATAAACGGTTTTCTACGCAATAATTTTAGAACAATCAGTCGTAAATTATTACTAACGGCCTTGCTTTCCTTCCTCAAGGAGTAAATTACTACAAATAGTACTGTTTTGAGTTGTTTATAATCACGCAAATGACAGTCATTTTAGCACAAGCTAGTTTTACCGCGCTGCTTGTGCTAAAATGGAAATAATCAATTAAACAGCTGGTGTCTAAGTCCCTAAGACGGACCATTGTGAGTGGGCTATGGCGGCCGTTGATGGTTGTTCCAACCAGCCCACCTCCCTCCAGAAGTTAACTAAATCTCCTGGTCTGTACAGAACCTCCATGTAAGATCTGGGTGACCTAAAGGTTTCAGTTCTAATCTGGGCAACGCTCGTGCATTTAAAGAGCACGTGCGCGATGTTTTTCTCAGCCTCCATGCACGCTCTGCATAGAGGACTGTCCGTTATGCCTATTGTGTGGATGTGTTTGTTCAGCGAGCAGTGTCCTGTGATGATCCCCGCCACTAGACGCAGGCCATTCCTGTCCAGGCGTAACAATGCTGGGGCTACACTTCGCGTTATCGCGAACTTTTCTTCGTGCGCTCTCTGTTGCTCAGCAAGACATCCAGGGGTGTGGGAGAGAGAGAGCGCACGAAGAAAAGTTCGCGATAACGCAAAGTGTAGCCCCAGCATAAACGCTAGTTAGCCATAGCTTCCTTGGACTACCTGACAGCTGGTGTCTTATGGTTACGGTTAAAGAACGTTCTTCTCCCTTATTTTGTCATTAAGAAACCGCTGAATCCGAAGCTGTAATCAGATTTTTTTTATACTCAAATTGATACCTACTTATGTGAAGTTGTATGAGGAGTTTGAAAGTCTACAGCGAATGGTTTGCTTATTAACCGTAATAAACCTAAGTAAGTAATAGATTTCCTCTCCTTCAGAATGATTCTGCAGACTATTAATAAAACGATTTGTTACAAAAAAAAAAAATATATATAGAAATTATATATAAAAAAAAAAAAATATATATATTATTATATTATGAAATAGTGTTTACTCCTCAATACGAACGATTCCGCAAAGAAATCGTGCTTAACAAACATGACAGATATGAAATCATCACGACAAAATTCGTTAACACCAGTTAATAGCAAGATCAAAATATTATTAAACTGTTGTCAGAAGATGGTCATAGAAATTATACAACACGACATGTGAAGTTTGTATTGACAATACTTATTATCAACAAGTGCATGTAACAGAGTTATCGAGTCTAGCCAAATTATATCAACGAATGCAAACTCCGAATACGTGACAATTATTCATTTGATTAATAAAGATGTCATTTATTGTTATCGTCTGGGTACCTAATAGTACCTGGTCACGATAGATACAATTTTGAACAGCAAATAACGATGTTCTCTTTTATGGAGGCACTAAGTTCTAAGGGGTGCAATAAAGACACTTTAAGAGTACCATAAGGTTATAGATTTCATCCAGCATACTATGGGCAATCAGCTGCTTTATCAACCAACTGCCAGACAATTTTTTATCAAGGTTTGTGCCAAAACAAAGGAGGAAGTAGCCGTATTTCTCTGAAAGCAAAATTGCGCAGAGGTAACAAGATAAATAGTTGTATCACGTATTATGCACATACGTGCTAAAATTTAACTATTTATATGTAATTCACAGCTCAGACTTGCAAATGTAAGTCTGCACTTCTGCAATCACTTACGTAAGATATTACGTGAAAAGCGTTTATAGGAGAAATCGATGAGAGTAGCTTTTTAGTGCTTATAAATTATTTGAGAAAAATAGTTAAGCTGTTAATACAATGTATATTATATGCTTGTTTTATGACGTCACATTCGTACCGGCTATCTGTTATTTAATACGTTTCTATAGTGTCTTTTCCATCTCCCTCCTTTTATTGACGATTATTTTGTCCACAACTAACGGCCAGACACAAGCAGTTTTTATAAAACCAAAGAAATAATATTGTTGATTAATTATGGTCTTCAACGATTAAAGTTGGCACACATGTCGCGGCCGATACCGATGGGCCACCACTGCTCCCGATGATTTCAATATTGGCAATCAGGCGGTCAGGCGGTCTACTCTCGAAGTTTGTCAACAAAGTTATTGGCATATCCGAATGTAGTTGATCCGTCAAAACAAGTGACAAATTCAATTTGTCCAACGGGTAAAAACACAGGTTTAGGAGCAGTAAGTTGTCAAATCATGTTGTCATTAAATCTTAGTTCGGGCCCCTAACTAACCATAAACGCGTTAGTGCTATGGAGTAGGAAACGCCCATAACTTCGGTCGAAACTACGGATTTCATGCTTTAGGAGTAGATCTCCTGTAACCGATGACGAATCCGGCTTTACTAATACAATGTTTCCATCAGAACTTAGTTGGAAACCCGATTTGTTTACATAGTTTACCCGTGCTTATATTGTTGCTATGCCCTCGATTTGTGACAATCAATGCACATTAGAGATCAATATTGTTTACAACTTTCTATGGGAACTTAATGCTCCATTGTTTGCTTTAGAAGAGAGTTTATCGACAGCACGTCATGTAAAAAGTATATACGACTACCATATGCGACGAGTTTCATTTTCATTTCATAGCGGGTAGAACGAAAAACTATTTTCTCGAAACCGGATTTAAAATTTTCGTCATATAACTGACTTGCATGTCTCTGAAACAGGTCTTTACGGATTTTGCAAGATTCAGCTATGAATTTCATCATAAATAACCGACTCTTGTTTCACCTACTTATTTTGGGATGCAGGTAACTCGGCTAACGGTTGCGTTGGAGTTGTGGAATTTCAAGAGTGTTCTACTAATGCGCACGGTTCATTAATGAATGGCTTACCCACATTTAATTAACGCGACTCATAACTTATGTGTCAATTATAATCCAATAAGATTCTCGTGCCATCTAATTGATTGAACAGCGAAAATAACTTTACCTACATATTTGCTGATCCTACTTTCTTTTGCAACGGTAAACCCGACTCCATGGTGTACCAGCTAACAATCCTAAACTAACAAAACTTTCTTTAAAGAAAACTTATTAAATGTAGTAAAATGGTTAGTGTCGGCAACACGAACTCATCCGATACAGGTGTCATAATTCACGTGTAAACACCGCTACGGGCTACGTGGAAGAAATCCAGTGAGTTCTCGCGTCCTAAGTGGAACACTGCGCGTGCGACTTTACTCGATTCAATTAATCAACACTCATCAAATTATTCACATGTTGAATACATATTTATGTCCCATCACCTGACTAGTAAACACTCAGGTCATATTGTCACGTTTGACGAAATTTACCGTTAAGATCCGCTGAGTGGTGCTCGTTCAAACTCCGGAGCTGGTCCTCGTCATATCACAGACACAAGCACTTGTTGTTAACTATCACTAGAATACGATCACTTCACTGATCACCGATGATCCCCGTACATTTCGTCGGTCGCGGTTGGTGTGCTGTATGCGAGGGCCGCGTCGTGCGCATAGGACCAGCAAATGCGACGGACCGTGAATCTTAACCTACCTGTTGCGCTTGCGTGTCGCCCGTCGACGGCCAGACGACCGGCGCCCTGCTGTACCGACGCGCACCGCCGCCATGTTTTATACAACCTCCATACAACACCTTTACATCACTACTTCCACATACCTTTTTAAAAATACCTCTCAATAACTTCTTTAGCTCTGAAACAGTCGTGAAAATTTATTTTCCTACTGTAAATGCTCGTGGATGGCTACAAAGATAGGCGTAAAAGCCTTAATCTGCTTTACCGACGATATACCGCCATCTGGAGAAACCAGCCGGCACCACTGACGGTCTCAAGTTGACGTTAGCTAAACGTTCAGGTCACAAGACATTGGTAAGGCTTAGATTAAGGAAAACTGGAAAGGTTACAGGAAAATTAAGCTAGATATTTGAAATTGTGGGTTCCATATTGCATTTTAAACCTTAAAACACAATTTTCTTGGCTATGAACTCTTAACTATACTTGATCAGACTTTGATCTTAGATCAACTTAGTGTCATGCTATAGCTACAGATGGAGTCACTTTACACTATAAAGCCTTAATTCAGCATTGAAGAGGCTTTTTATAAATGACGGATATAGATACGTGTTTACAAAGCAACAAAAAGTGAAGATTATCTCGTATCAGCTGTATAACAGGTAGTTATAATGTTTAACCTAAGTTTTTAACATAAAATACATAGGTAAGGTGAAATAAGTACCTACGTATTTTTTATTATTCTGGTCTTGTTGTATTTGATGATTCATAGCCCAAATCCATTACCTTTATCAAAACACTCCAACGATCCATCTTTTTTTACCTTTATGGTGACCAGATAAAGTTTTTGTTTCAAGCCCTAAATATCCTCTTACGATGCTGATGCTGCCCGGATACGCTTAAAATGGACTAAAAGAGCAATGAAAAAAAAAATTAAACAGATTCTTCATATTAATCAATCAATTGAGCCTATTTTGCAGTATAATTAATCAATCAATTGAGCCTATTGCAGTTCGCTGCTGGACGTAGACCTCTCCCAGTTGCGCCACAGCATCCGTTTCTTAGCCTCCAGCATCCAATCTGTCCCAGAACTACCAGCTAGGTTCTAGGTTGTACCATCTACCTGAATCACAAGCGTACCGTAAGCTAGTCTTTACTCGAAGATTCGTCTGGACGTCGTCTAGTTTGTCGTTCTTCCGGTAAACATGGCTGGCCCGTTATGCTTTGGGCCCTCCATAGCGCAGTATCATACTGAGTAAGTCTTCTTGTCAGTCACAACGAGCAGGGGGCTTACAACAGCCACTTTGGCAGAAGTATAACAGGAAAATATTATGAATCATCGTAAAATGTCACAAATTGACAATTTATCTGCGTGCGATTCTTAATACGAAATAATTCATCGGTTTGACAGTTTTCTATGGAGATTCGTATAACCACACATTATGAATTGCTTTTGTGTCCAGTTAGAGGAATTGCTAATGACAGCTGGAAATTCAGGAAATGAATTGCTTTTAGAGGAATTTCTAAAGTGGCCGTTTTAGGCTGTCAACTACTTTACCGTGGTTTTAATTATATGTTTATGTTTTTTTTACTAATTACTTGCCTTTTTTATAAGCACGTAATCGTATGCTTGCCAACTCTGTAAGCTATATGTCGATAACTCCAGTTTTCTTCCGCATAATTACAAGCCGGATCTTATGATGCAAAGCATACATAAATGCTGCTATATCTAATAAAACTAAAATGAATGTCAAATTAAAAAACTTTCTTAAAATGTTAACTTTATATTTATTACAAAATGACGTCAAAACGACTAGCTATTATAATAAAATAATAGCGTGTGTTTAAAAATGGATGATTAAACACATTTTGAAATTCAATTATTCGCATTTTTGTATTTCCGGGTTAAGAAACTATTGCCCTACAGCTTTTGAACCCTCTAAATATTTCCTCCCTAAATTTTTTTTTTCAAATAACAATGATAAACCATTATTATTAAACCATATTTCATTTTGGTACCTACATTACTATTTCTATCACAAACACAAAGTCACAAAATCAAAATCAAAATATTTTATTTCACATAAACACCTACTTAGGAAACATCAGAAGCTAGGTGCACGGTTCCAATTGGTCGTTTCCACAAGTCTGACAACCAGTCTTACCAAAGGGTATCGTGTTACAGTTCGATTCAAACTTAATGGCGGCTCGGAACATGAGGCGAGTCGCTGCGCAGTAATAATTTCATGTGACAGCGGGGGTGAGGGGTGGGGTACTGCGCAGCTAAAAGCTAACTTCCGAGCCGCCATTAAGTTTGAATCGATCTGTACCCAGTAACTGGGTTGTGGAGGTCAGATAGGCAGTCGCTCCATGTAAAATACTGGTATTCTAGACTGGAAGCCGACCCCAAAATAGTTAGGAAAAGGCTAGGCCGATGATGATGACTATTTCTATCACAACTGTATTCTCCTTAGGGTATAATCCACCACACGAGTGACGTACACACACCTCAAGTCACTCGCTACACACTACAACGCCCCGCACCCCACAGCGCTACTGGCTAGATCCGGTTCACGCTGCAGGGGACGGGGAGATTCCCACTGTAGGGAGCGCCAACCAAAACCGACGCCCTCGTTGCTATAACCGGCCTTTGCTGGGCCATCCCTAGGAAACTAGGGATCTCACCCGGCAGGAGCCTGGTCGCACGGGCGCCGTGAAGTACTTAGGGCGCTCCTACAGATACTCCCCAGACCGCCAAGGGGAGGCATACCCCTAGGCGGCTAGGTGTGCATTAAAGCACTCCCACCCCCTCCTGGGAAGGAAGGAAGGAGGGAAACACAACGACCGGCCCCCGTTTGCGGGGGCCGAGAGTCCCACTCCTCGGGCAAGGGGCCAAAAAGCCCCAACACCGATTCCGGGCGCAGAAACGACTACACACTACGTCCTTAGGGCTAGACAGGTCAGGGATGACAGGGATGATAGTTAATTTCCACTATAGATTCTGGCTCACAAGAGTTACAGGGATTGGACTGCGAGTGGCGTGCCTGTCCTCTAAATAAAGCCAGTCGGCAACTATACAGATGTCATAGTCATACGGCATTTATTTACTAAAGCGTTGCCGTGTAAACTATATGGAGTGATAATTACTACGCCACACTACGTAACGCCATACATAAATATAATCACATAGGTATTACCCAAAAGTACTGTATCATGCTGCAAAAATACCAACCAAATACGATCTAGTTCAACAAATGACTATTGTTAAGGAATTATTTGCGGACTCAACCAAGAATTTTCTGAAAAAAAATCAGTACTTACTTACCTACGTTTTAATTGTTTGAATGGAAATAAAGTTGGCTTCCGTAAACACAATCCTAAAGGTACTTACTTCCTGATTGATAAACGCTAACATCTCAATACAATTTAATCGAAAAAAGGACTCAAACAAGGATTCGGCGAGCTCATTGTTAGCTGGACCCCGAAATATATTTCGATATTTCGCGTATCAGGTTACGTCATAAATATAGGTGAGAGGCAGACCGCCCGGCGGCCGTTATGACTTCAAAACAGGTCTAACACATAAATAAACAGGTATTTATAATTATGTAAAATATAATAATGATACAACATGACAGTAAAAATCGAATAAACGACGCAAATTATATAAAAAGACTTTACCATCAACGTTTTGAATCATAATGAAACAATTAATACTCTTCATGATTAAAACATAATGAAAGTTGGCAGTTGACCCCTAAGAAGGCGGATAAAATCTCTCTTTGACCGTCGACCGTTGACCATCGAGATATTTCTGTTATTAAAACGAATGTCTTTCCTCAAGATATGTTAGGATCTATAGATAACTGAACTAACAATCTATTCAATATTGATTACAAAGCTGTCCTCTCTAATGTATCTGCTACTCTCGAGGTATCTACGTCGACAATACTTGAACTCTTGAACTTGAATGTAACAATGCCAAAGTTTGACGGTTCATTTAAGCTTAGAACGGTTCATTTAAGCTTAAGCTAGCTTAGAATATAAGTACTATCGTGGCATATTTCTCACAGTTAATAATTTAAAATCACAAATACGGAATATTGAACTGAGTTTACTATATTAATTTTACAGTTGTTATGTACAGTGGGTATTTATAACACAGTTTGTTACAGAGTGATGCTGTTACTATATCTTCTTTAAATGATTGTATTCCGAAATTTAAGATCTGAAATGTAAAATCCATCAGCAGCTAATGAATAAGTGCACTACTGCTAAGTGCTGCTATTCCCCAAGAGTCAAGTTTTGTAGAGATATGTTAGTGTATGTTTTAACTTCAATTGTAGTAAAACATTTGCATCCAACTGTCAGTCTTCAAAAGCTAGCTATCACCATCTGCCAAGCCCTTTCTCACATACGTGTCTTCCGAAACTAACCGGGCGTCTGCCTGCCTGTCCTCCACAAGCCAGTTTATCATCTGCCTAGCCTTTCCCCAACTATGTTGGGGTCGGCTTCCAGTCTAACCGGATGCAGCTGAATACCTACCAGTGTTTTACATGGAGCGACTGCGACTGCCCATCTGACCTCTACAACCCAGTTACTATGGGTAACATGATACCCCTTGGTAAAACTGGTTGTCCGAATTGCACAAGTTCATATTACGAATTACCAGTTTGTGACATTTTACGATGATTCATCATATTTTCCTAATATGATTCTGCCAAAGTGGCAGTTTTAAGCTGGTCGATAGACGGGCTTGCCCAACGTGTACTGGGGCTTAAAACTTACGCTATTAACTTAAGATACCGTTTATCACGTATTCATGTCCAAGGCGTTAGTTCTTACTTTGTAACAACAACTCTACAAGTAAGACTAAGCTATTAATAAAGTTCAAGTTCACGTGCAACTAATAGAAACAGATTCATTCATGATTGCGACTGCGACTGCGACGAGTTGTTATTGAGTTGCTTTAAATTAATTGCTCCGATAAATATTTATGGATGCCATTACTCATTCTGCTTCGCCAATGTCACAATAATTAATTATGTGTCGCTGGTTATTGAATACATGGCTTTGATTAGCTTCATTTTTTCTTGGAAAATTAAAACCTATGTATGTACCTACGTTCAACATTTTCTTGTCCTTGTGCCATGTTACTTGGGGTCGGCGCCACACGTTTTCTTATTCCATTCTCCCCCTGTCAGCATTCACTCTATCATTCATTCTTCTTTCTTTCATATCATTCCTTACACCTTATCTTTTCTTTGGCCTTCTTCTTCCTCTCCATCCATCACATTTCATGACTCTTTTAGTCACATGCGTTTCATCCCTCCTCATCACATGCCCATACCAAGAAAAACGTTTCGCTTTCAACTTTTCAGTCACTGGCGCCTCTTTCAAAGCTTCCTTCAATATACTCATTTCTTACTTTATCCACCAAGCAACACATATAATGACATAATATGTTGGGTTGTTTCAAACAACAAACATAAAGCGTTAGAATGTTTGATGGTTTTGATATTATGTAGAGTATCCTATGTTGCTGAAAGAGAAGTAGCCATGGGAGAATTGGGCAAAGCACCTCAGCGTTGACTTAAGAGCCTATACAATATACATACAACCTCAAATTGCTTAGCATGATCCTCAGTTATGTTGAAAATACTGTAGCATTAATTTTGAAATAAAAATAGGTATGTTAAAGTTGCGGATTGATGCTAGGTACTGTGTATGTAATTGACCAAAAACACGATTACATAAAATGTTCTCTATAGAAAAAAATCCAAAGTTACCTCTAAACCAAACTATACCGCTGGTATTAAAAAATATTTCAAATTAGATCATGTTTGCATAACAAATAACTGAAATAACTGTAAAGCAGGTCTTATGTTCTAATTTTTCGTTAATTACCGTTATTTTCAGCGTAAAAAGCAATTACCTAAACAATTCGAGCCTTGGAGCCGCCAACACCCCACTCCGTCTCGTTCTCACTCAGTCCGCGAGTAGGTAGTATGGTGCGAGTGAGATAACAAGTGAATTTGAGCTGAGATAGTATAGGGCTCCTAATGGGATATTTTTATGTGGTGCTCTTATTACGGTGTACTTATGTGCTATGAAAGCCGTTTATGAGCTTAACTACCACTAACGAGACACAATTGAATTTTTATTGTTATCGAGGCAAAGCTACAGATGAGCGATCGTCCTTAGTTATCAATTTATCACCTCGGAAACCTATCGTAGTTTATAAATAAAGCAAGAGTACTAGAATAAATTCGTTAGAGCTATTTTTGCTGTAGGTACTTCATGTCTCGTGTACTGCATAATATATCTTCAGTTGTAAAACAACATTTTGTTGATATCAACATAATCTAAGGGTTTTTTTAATGTCATACTTTTTTACCATATTTTGTTTTTTTATGTTTATGATTAAAGCCATCTTTGAAACTGGAAATAACTAGTTATTTTTGTAAACAACAACTTAAAAAAAATATAAGCATAACATTAGAAAAGACGGTTTAAAAAAAAATTGAAAGCTACGGAACACGTCAGTCATAGGTCTTTAATTAATTAAACATAAACGTCTTCACATGTAAACACAAGTGTTATATCTATATCATGCGATCGTTAATGTGTTTATTAACATCTGTATGCCCCCACCATAGTTAGTCGCAATTAAACAGTCTTGAAGTAAACACGCATTTTAAATTACCAAAATTCCTGCTAAGTAAATTTCAACCTAAACGTAAAGAACATAGTGGTCAAAATCGAGCCGGACTAATTAGTGCAAAAACTAGTTATCGAAGATAAGTTACCGGGCGGCCGGCGCGAACAATAGCCAGCCGCATTCCAGAGGTGATTAGTGAACATTAGCAAAAAAAAAAAAGGGTGCGATGAGTACTACTGCGGAGTTAATTAACGTTTTAGAAGACACAGCTGCATTATTACAAAAAACACAAATCAATTTGAAGAAATGTCCTAAAACCAGGTTGACAAAAGGTTACGTTGAGGCAAGAATAAGATGTATAGAACAATACTGGACAACTTTCAGGGAAACTCATCAACAATTAGTGAAGATAACACCAAAAGAACAGAAACAAACTTTACACTACTTTGTTAACGAAGATTTCTTTATTTACGAAGATTTATATCTTGTATTATTAGCCGATTTACAAGACCTTTTGTTGACGATAAATGCAGCGTCCGCGCCATCCACATCATCGAAAAACAACTCGTTTGCAAGTACAAATAATGATCAACTCGTTAGGCTACCGAGGATACAACTACCGAGTTTTAGTGGGAATTATGATGATTGGCCTACTTTTCAGGACCTATTTATTTCATTAGTACATGAAAACACGGCGATCAGTGACGTTCAGAAGTTGCACTATTTAAAGAGTAGTGTCACCGGGGAGGCCGAGACATTATTGAAGCCTATTCAAATTACACAAAGTAACTATAAGCAAGCATGGAGTGTTCTCAAATCAAGGTACGGAAATAAAAGATTGATTATCAATTCAGTGTTAAAGAAATTATTTAATCAAAAGAAAATAAGTACTCAATCTGCAAGTCAAATAAGGAATTTATTAGACGTCACAACCGATTGTTTGAACAACTTACAAAATTTGAATATAGCTACGAGCTCATGGGATCCTATAATTATTTTTCTTGTGATACAGAAAATGGACCCTGAGTCTCATAAAGAGTGGGAACAAGCTGCTTGCACAAATGAAGAAGATAAATTACCTACTTGGAATGATTTGAAGGAATTTCTGCAATCAAGATACCGTACGTTAGAACTTATAATGTCAACGTCGGGTACCCGGGAAAAACCTATAAAAGAACGTTCACACCTTGTTACTGCTACAGCAACCACGTCACCATCGTCGGCAGATAGAACATGCGTGCTATGTAAAGAAAAACACACTTTATGTCACTGTAAGGATTTCACCAAACTGCAACCTGCTGAGAGATCTGAATATGTTAAGTCAAACAAGCTTTGCTTTAATTGTTTGGTACCAGGTCATTCAGCATATCAATGTAAATTGCAAATGACCTGTCGCATATGCAGGCGACGTCATCATACTCTACTACACCGAAATAAGGACTCTGCTGCTACGGTACAAAATGAGGACTCTAAACAACCGAAGGCATCACAACACAGTGTAGAAGAGAAGGAAGAAGTAGTTAATACAACAATCGCGTCGCATCACAGTGCCAAACAAAGCACAAGTGTAGCACTACTGGCCACGGTAACAGTTTTAGCAAGGAACGAGCATAATCACACTGTTGTTCTACGTGCGCTAGTTGACCAAGGTTCGCAGGCTTCATTCATCAGCGAGAAGGCAACACCACTGCTCAAACTAACTAGGCATACAGCAAGAGGAAATATCATTGGGGTGGGATCTATAAGAACCAACGTCGATCACGTGGTGCAACTAAGGATTAGTTCTCGATGGAATCCAAGCTTCGAGATCAACTTACAAGCATACGTCATGAGCAAACAGTTGACCACGAGGATCCCCTCCAAAGCTGTTACTGTCACACATTGGCCACACCTAGAAGGACTCAACCTGGCTGACTCGGACTATCACAAACCCGGTCCTATTGACTTGCTTCTAGGTGTTAAAGAGTATGCACAAATCGTGCAAAAACAATTAATCAAGGGTCCTCCTGGTTCTCCATGTGCCCAAGAAACAAACCTGGGATGGATCTTGTTTGGAGAAATCAACCCCAATTTACAAGAGGAATCTTTTCTGGTCCTTCATCAGCAAATAGAAGTAGAGAACCTGTTGAAATCCCTTTGGGAAATTGAAACTGAAAAGAAAAGAAAGTTAACAAAAGAAGAAAAGCTATGTGAAACAATATATGAAAATACTCATGCTAGAACAAAAGAAGGAAGA
The DNA here is from genome assembly GCA_947522985.1 of Lithophane socia. NCBI lineage: Eukaryota > Metazoa > Arthropoda > Insecta > Lepidoptera > Noctuidae > Lithophane > Lithophane socia. Next base: position 13,761,259 of record OX383256.1, on the reverse strand, counting down.
TATATAGTAAAGTTACCTTTTAAAATCGATAATCCCTTATCGCCTAACGGAAACACAAAAGAAATAGCAAAACATAGATTACTACAGCTAGAAAGAAGATTTAGAAAAGCACCTACACTAAAAGAAGACTACCAAAAGGCAATGCAAGAATATATAAAATCAAATTACATGGAAGAAATACCTGAAAATGAAACTAAGAAAAATAAAGCGGTGTACTTACCTCATCACGCCGTTGTCCGCGTCGAAAAGGAAACCTCAAAGACTCGCGTAGTGTTTGATGCTTCAGCTAAAGGCTCGAATCACGTCTCTCTCAACGATGAACTGCTTGTAGGTCCTCAACTGCAAGATGACCTTAGAGATATTGTTATGAGATCGAGATTACATCGCGTCTGCTATGCAAGTGATATACAAAAAATGTACCTGCAAGTCTTACTACATGAACAAGACGCCGATACATATCAACGCCTTTTGTGGAGAGAAGAAGAGTCAGATCCCATAAAAGAATACCGAATGCTTCGTGTCACGTTTGGTACAGCGTCAGCACCCCATCTAGCAGTAAGAACTCTTCATCAAGTGGCTGAAGATGAAGGTCAAAATCACCCAAAGGCTGTACGCATTATCAAAGCTGACTTCTATATGGATGATTTGATATCTGGTGATGACACTGCAGAGAAAGCCATACAGACAGCACAAGAAGTTTCTTGTATACTACAAAAGGGTGGTTTCATATTAGCAAAATGGTCTTCCAATTCTACTGAGTTCATGCAATCTATAGATGCAAATAAGAGAACAACTCGAGTACACTTAGATTTAAAATTAGATGGAACTGTCCAAGCCCTAGGATTGATCTGGAATCTAGGAACAGATCAATTTCAATATAAAATAAACTTACCGCTGATGTTAGAACATGTCACAAAAAGAACAATCTTATCGGACATGCAAAAACTGTTCGATCCGCTGGGATGGATCGCTCCGAGTTTAATCTTGGCTAAAATGCTTATACAAAAGCTATGGCTGGAAAAGGTTGGCTGGGACGACAAAATAAGCCAACACCTGGTGGACGAGTGGTTGACTCTTCGTGCGGACTTTGAAGAAGTAAAAGAAGTACATATCGATCGATGGCTTGGCACATTAAGTAGGGATGTAGAAAATATTGAAATTCATGGCTTCAGCGACGCCTCCACGCGAGCATACGCAGCAGTGGCTTATGTCCGAATAAAGATGCGAGATGACTCGGTGTCAACAAAACTGATAGCGGCAAAGACTAGAGTGGCACCGCTACGAACTGTTTCCTTACCACGGTTAGAACTGTGTGGAGCGCTGTTGTTGTCGAGGTTGCTTAAGCAAATAGAACACGCCATGCGAATACCTACATCAAACATCTATGCATGGACAGATTCAACAATCGTCCTTGCATGGTTATCTGGCGATCCCCACAAATGGAAAACATTTGTAGCGAACCGGGTTGTGGAGATCGCTGAAAATGTAAACAACAATCGGTGGTTTCATGTCTCATCTGAAGATAATCCTGCAGACATTGGGTCACGGGGCATGTTGCTAGTTGATCTGAAAAGGTCCGATTTGTGGTGGAAGGGTCCAGCTTGGCTCTCTGAAACAGAAATAAGATTAAAACAAGAAAACACATCTACAGAATTAGAAAAGAAAAGGGATAAACTACAAGCAAATTTAAAAATAGAAAATAAAGAAAGTATAAGGTTACAATTTAAAGAATTCGATAATCTAAGAGAATTGATAAAAGTGATAACCTATTGTCGAAGATTTTTAAATTTTAAAAGAAACACGGTACAAGGTTTTACTCCAAAGGACTTAGAAAAGTCCTTAATGAAATGCATAGAATTAGTACAACAAGAAGAATTTAAAGATGATACAGAAAGACTAAAATTGAATAAAGCTGTAAAAGGAGTAAGTAAAATTAAAACCTTGAATCCTTACCTTGATGGAGATGGTATCCTCAGGGTGGGCGGTCGACTTCGTAACGCGAACTTGGATGAACAGGTTAAACACCCTATTATACTGGGAAACAAAAACGATTTGGTGCCCTTGATTATCGCTGATGCACATACCCGCACATTGCATGGAGGCGTTCAACTTATGTTAAGTTACATAAGCTCAAAGTATTGGGTTGTACGAGGTAAGGCACTTATAAAAGCCTGCATACAAAAGTGTCTAGTATGTGCTAGACTCAGAGCGCGATCAAGGATACAGATAATGGGTGACCTGCCTAAAGCGAGAGTAACTCCTGCTCGAGCTTTCATACATACCGGAGTTGATTTTGCAGGTCCGTTTCAAATCAGCATGTCCAAAGGAAGAGGCATCAGAACACAAAAGGCATACATCTGTGTGTTCATATGTATGTCAACCAAGGCTATGCACCTTGAGCTTGTTAGCGATTTAACGTCTGAAGCCTTTATCGCTGCTTTCAAGCGGTTTGTTTCCAGAAGAGGAAAATGTAGCGATATATGGAGTGATCAGGGCCGAAATTTTGTTGGTGCCAACAAAGAACTAATGGCCGCATGGAAAGAAGCAAATCTGGTATTTGAAGGTGGCATATCAAACACATTAGCACTGGAAGGAACACAATGGCACTACATACCAGCATACTCCCCGAACTTTGGAGGTTTGTGGGAGGCGGGTGTAAAATCTGTAAAACACCATTTGAAGCGCGTGCTCAACACTAATCTCACCTTTGAAGAAATGAGCACGGTGCTCTGCCAAATTGAGGCTTGTCTCAATTCTAGGCCATTGTGTCCTATCGATGACAAGGATCCAGACTGCATAGAAGTATTAACACCTGGACACTTTCTAATCGGTGAAGCTCCTATCGTTGTACCGTCACCTGATTTCAAAGATACAACGATTCATTCCTTATCCCGGTGGCAATATACACAAAAATTGCTTGGCGATTTCTGGCGCCGTTGGCAAAAAGAATACTTAACACGATTGCAACAACGTCCCATTTGGTTGAAGAAAACTGAGGAATTCAAGGTTGGCGATGTTGTTTTAATAAAAACCGATGGATTGCCGCCTGGCAAATTTTCTTTGGGTCGTGTTGTAGACAAACATCCTGGAGAAGATGGCATTACCAGAGTCTACAGCATAAAAAGTGGCAACAGTGTAATCAAGAGATGTTGTGCAAAGTTATGTCCTTTACCCATTGCTACTGAGTAAATTGTTAAACTTAAGTTAAATGTTTGAGAAAAATGTTACAAGTTAGATTAATATGTTAGAGTAAATGTTAGATTTATAAAAGAACCATGTCCTTTTGGTGGGCGGTATGTTATATCTATATCATGCGATCGTTAATGTGTTTATTAACATCTGTATGCCCCCACCATAGTTAGTCGCAATTAAACAGTCTTGAAGTAAACACGCATTTTAAATTACCAAAATTCCTGCTAAGTAAATTTCAACCTAAACGTAAAGAACAACAAGTTTCGACCATAAATTATAATTAGATATTAATTGTTTGTGTAGATCCATATTAAGAAACCGGTACCCATCATTTTTTATGAATACCAAAGTAAAACATACTATCTTGATCCGCTATTTGAGGCCATGAGAATTAACTTTGAAATGATTTAATCAAAACGGAACCTCGTTTAATTTGAATAATATTAATTATACTTGTGCACATCGCTTGCGTTGGTTATTTACCATCATTTTACAATCAAACGATATTGCCGGTACTTATGTGCTACTTAGATATGCAGAGGATTGTGATTTACATATCAACGATAAAACCTAACCATGAGTGAGCTAAAAGGGGTGTACCTCATTATTGCGAATTTCAGATTGCGATGAACGTTGTCGCGAAAGTTCTTTACTACGATATACGTTACTACGAAAGTACGTGATTGCGATGTACGTTGTCGCGAAAGTCCTTTACTACGATGTACGTTACTGCGAAAGTACGTGATTGCGATGAACGTTGTCGCGAAAGTTCTTTACTGCGATGTACATTACTGCGAAAGTACGTGATTGCGATGTAAGTTACTTCGAGAGTACATTACCTAATGTTTTTTTTAACTTTAATAACTCAAATTATAATAACGATATAAATTAGAAATTAATAAAAAGTTTATGTTACTTGCCTTCTGAAAAACATGTCATTGTTGTGTCCTACGTTGGCCTCAAAGCGTCATTTTGTAGAGATTAGTCACTAAAAACTAAAAAAAACTTTAGATACTTAAGCTTAACTATGCATTAATTAAATGCAATAATAATAACCGGAGAGTTTGATTGTATTGTTAGGTTGAGGCCACACAATAGTGTCAAGATCGCGTCGTGTAGGTATAATATTACATTGTGTTACTTATTATAATGTGTAATGAACTAATGACGTAACTTTACTTACATGTGACTGATATTGAACTCTTACTTACTTACATAATATTCTCACAAGGTAGTCGTACTGATGCCTAGGCTTGCCTTTGCGATTGGTAGGATCGTAAACTCACAATCAAAGCATTTATTACTTCCATTAAGGGCTGATTTTACCAAAGTCAGATATCTTGGGGTTTAATGGGGTCTGACAGGTTTTGTATGGAAAAACTGTCAAAAATTCAAAATTTATTCGCAGGATAAGACTTATACTCGGGATAAAAGTTTGGTGAAATTCGCCCTTAATATAGTGTCGTTTATAGGTAGGTACACACAAAGGCACCTCAGATTTTTTTTAACCGTTCCTAATATTCCGGAAGAAAAAACTGCTTCGATATGAAAAATAATCGACTGACTGAACAACCGATCAGGGGGCTAAGTCTACTGATTTACAAACGTGTCAGTGGTGTTACAATAGGGAATATGCATGTATTTTTTAAATATTTTTATTCGATAGTTTGCATCGTCAAATAATAGTGAAAAAAAATTCGACGGCAAAAAAGCTAAGTATTTAAAGTAGTTAAAAAAATGTTTAAAAATATCCAACCGATCCGGGCTATTTAAACGCCCTCCATTTGACGCGCTTGGTGTGGTGACGTCACAGTCCGTGAAAACAGACAAGCAACTGTTAAGTCAACGTCAAACACTCCTTTTTCTATGAGCGTTTGACATTGACTTGACACTTGTTGATTGACTTGACATTGACATTTTGATTGTTATCCCGGACTGTTACGTCACATCCGCTCTTAGCCTTTTCAAGTATTTGAATTACCCACAGTTTTTTGGGACTTTAAAAAAATTAATTTCTCGCTCAAAAATAAATTTTATTCAAAAATATTAATGGAGGCATAATTCTGAAGTAACATAGTTTATATAAAAAAATATTTGACCCATATTTGAATCACATGCATATTCCCTATTATGAGTTTATGACAGATTTTGTATGGCATATCTGTCAAAAATTGATCATTGTGAGACCACTGACACGTTTATAAATTAGTAGACTTGCCCTCCTGATTTCGCAGAACTGGGTTGTGCCGGCTAGACGATCTGCTTGTGGTTTAATTTTATTCCACTTCACGCGTAGCCAACCAATTCTTTGAAAAAAATAGTTTTGCTAATTATTAGCAGGCTTCCAAGAATTGTTTTGTTTTTGGCATAGGTTTAATAATGAAAAAACCAAGCCTTTGGGTTTTTTTTATATTTTCGACTGGGTAAAACTTTGCCTCTTTGTTCAGTTATGTAAAACTATTTAATGAAATACAATTAATATTTCGCCAAAATAATAGCGACAATTCAATTTAAAAAACACCAAGAAAATTAGGATAACCAACGTCATCAGATTTCTTTTTTCGGTAAAAGACAATAGTAATTATCTGTTTTATACGTCATTCGAACGATTCTACCTTCCTTGTATGGCCAGCTCCAAACTCATACCTGCTCCAATATACTACCAATCAAATTAGGAGATTATGCGTCAAACATTAAATGAAGTAGGTATTTCTTGTTTCAACCTACTGTCAAAAAATGCATGGACTTGACAATTCGTCGACCGGTCAAAACTTGCACATAGGATGACGATGCACCACAATTAGGTCTTAAGGTTGATGCGCTAGGGTAGCCCGCGAAATTCAAATTTTCTTACGTTTTTTGCAATTTGCAGGTTAGTATCAGGTTGTATGTTGATCTTAATATTATTAGCGCTCGTAAAAATATGGATTTACAGAATTATAAACATTAAAATCAGCAATACAACTCTCTAAGCTCATGAAAGTGCATTGAATGACTATTTCATTAAATCATGACATTTGGCACTTGGCACAAAATTTGAATTTCGCGGGCCACCCTTGCGCAACCCCCTTAAGGCTCTCACAAACATGCACGATATAGCGGGCGCGACAAAGGTAGCGCTGCCTGTCGCGCCCGCGATGTCGCGCCCGCGACATCGCGCCAGTTTGCACGAACCTTTACTAAGGTACCTACTAAGAATAAGAATTTTTAGAAAAAAATTTAAGAAAAATTTTTGGCGACTTCTATGTCGATGACTTCCAATGGCGAATCCATAGCTACTAAAGAGAGCAGGGTGCTTGAACCAGAAGTCGAACTTCATGTTCGCTTTGCTAATTTATGTTTAGTTTACGATAGAAATTAATTCGTTTTCACCATGTTTTGTTCGTTAGTGCGTACACGGCTTTATAGGATTATAGTTTGCATAATTAAATATAGGTCTGAAGATTGATTTGTATACGAAATTAATTCGAATACTTACTTATTTATAATTTTGAACGCATAATAAATAATTTAAAATGGAGCTGTCATTTTATGCCTTCTAATTTAATTTATCGAGGTTATACAAACATAATGGGGGATTATCCAATTTGGATCAGACTTAGTAGAAACAATTAATCACCACATGATTGGACTCTCCTACCGCTAACATGTATGAGTCATTCTTTTCTTTGTGGATGTAGCTTAATGTGATAAGTATTAAAATGATTATGTTCATAAATAGTTAATTAATTAATGCACATATTATGTACACGCCTTAAAACAGCTGGCAGTCGCGCGTTGATGCTCAAGTTCCGGCTAGCAGTGAGTGAGCTTCTAATTATCCTATAGGTATCTTTGTGTAGGTATATATTTGTAATCACGTTCTAGAAAACGGCTCTAACGATTTCGATGAAAGTTGCAATACCTATAACGGGCTTACGGGGGGGAAACCGATCTAGCTAGGTCTCTTTATCTGGGAAAATTCGTTACCTGGACGATATGTTTATTTATTTTCACCCGAACAGAGCTCGGTCGACCGACGTTACGGGTCGTCAGAAGCTCGAAAGCCTGACAACCAGTCTTACCAAGGGGTATCGTATTACCCAGTTACTGGGTTGTGGAGGTCAGATAGGCAGTCGCTCCATGTAAAATGTATGCAGCTGCATGTGGTTAGACTGGAAGCCGACTCCAACATAGTTGGGAAAAGGTTAGGCAGATGATGATGAGAGCTCGGTCGACCAGCACCCTAATTGCGTAACATACGAATCAAAATCATCAATCATCATCATGATTCATGAATCATTTTGACGGATATTGCTAATCCATTGCTTCATATGTTCGAAAAACGTGTCTGCTCAACAACGTAAATAACGCAATGAATTTTGTTGAACTGTCAAAATGAAACAGATCGTGTGTTACGCAATTAGTGTGCTGGTACTTATAAAACAAGCAAAATATATTATTATATACCTACATATTATTATACACAGTACACTACTGCATCAAGAGATCCCGCCAAAACCGCCATATTTATTTTACTTTTTATGATGACAGTGACGTCAACATCCGGCTCCATTGCACTACGGAAGCACGAAATGAGTCACTCGTTTAAACTTATACAGAGTAAATAGTAAAACACGTAATCCTAATTAATTAAGAATGATCTATGTAAATAATAAAGAGGCCAGTATACGTGAATATCTGCGATAGCAATGCGGATCATCTCTAATTGACGACTTTTTCAATAAATATGATGATTAATTGCATAGGTATGCTTGAGGAAATCTTATTGTTAGTAATTTATCTAAACCCTTGAAGTTAATAACAGAAGCAGCACGTAAGATAAATGATGGTAATAATTTATTTAATAGTACTTAGCATCAATGTTGCAAAACAGTTCTGTTCAATAAACATCGATTGCCTTTTAGAATAGCAAAGAGCAAACATGAGGATCTTGTACCTAATTAGAACATTTCCTTTTTCATTATTTGCTAATTACCTAATCGACCTTGATATTTCGGCCAATTTGAACAGACGGTTTGCTCAATTTTCCATTTAAAAATACTTACTTTAATTAAATCATTAGCATTTGTTTGTAGTGACGGTTGGTCATCTCTGGCGCATAACCTTTTGATAGGTAGGGAGAGACAGATAACTGTTCTCAATTCAAATTTGGATTTGACAGATCTCCTGCCATCATAGCGTGGTATTAGTCTAACCGTTAGACTAATACCACGCTCTATGATGGCACACCTACGACAATTTCACGACTTTTCCAGTCAGTGTGGCAGCGCAGATGTCGCTTAGATTATGCAGGTGTTGGGGTACAGAGAACGGAAGAGGAAGCCAGACATACTCGTAGTTTGCGAAAAAACATGCGGGGTAGTTTTTGGGGACTGCCGATAGAAGTGAAAACTAAGCAACAATGCGTAACCTCAACGTAATTCAAACGGTAGACGGTAGATGGCGCTAAAAACATTTCTTCAAGCATGATGGTGACGATGACGCGAGTTCCATGATTTTTTTCACCCAAAAAGTGCTCAACGCGCCTAAAGTTTTCACTTCAATAAAACCCCTGTCCAGCAGCTCTTACGTCGAGGTAGCGAAGCTAGCCCCACTTAGGCCCGTATTGAAGAACGTCACTGAAAAGTCAAGCATTACTAAAAATAGTTCAAAGCAATTTATTTGATTAGTTGTAAGTAGTTGTAATACGGATCTAACTACTTCAATTATCCCACTTTGGTCCGGAGTCACTTCAGTGCCTATTAGGCTATATACTTAATAATATTCAATCAACTTGGACTAACTAAATCCACTGCTCTCCAAGTTACCAACATCGCGTTTTCCGTTAGTTCGTCAGGTCGTTAATCCGCCTGGAGGGTTTTCACACTAATTTCGTGTCGATAGGCTGACTGAAGGTAGGTACCTACACAATCAAGGTCTTCATCTCCTCAGCTGCTTCTATGGGTCTTGATCTTATTACTGTTCAAAAATGTTCGTTACAGATCGTTTATATAAGCACAAGAGTCCACAGCAGTTTTCTGGGGTTTCCAGATATTATGGCACTTAGGTAATTTATATACTTCGTTTCGGTATTTTAACATATTATTTACTATTATCATAGTTTACCTAAGTAGGTAGCTATAGAGAAAATACAAGTAGGATTGGCAGTTCCTATTATCATATCGGTCGCATTATCGTAACTAAACATACGACAGACATATTTTATTTATATTAAATTCTCGACGGATGTAACATTGGTGAGAATAAAAATCAGCTAAATATCTCACAAATCTTGTCGGTGCGAACTTTATCATTTGACCTTCAGTATGCACCCCCCGCTAGCAAATCTAATTCAAATAAAATTATAATGTCCAAAATTTTATCTTTAAGTATTCATTTTACGTCTAAATGTGCAAATTATCTCGGTTCGTGTCACTGGAAGCCGGAGTTCCTAATTGGTTTACAAAGTTTACTTATCTCAGTTTTAAAGACCATCAAGATTATTCTCATAGTGGTAATGTGTGTTTTATAATATCGATGGATGTATTTGGCTAAATAGAACTTTGCAATGTGTAAGAGACACAGTGCAAAGTTCTATTTTTGTTGTGCATTGTTACATGAAGCTTCTTTGTCTATGGTATCTTATTTTAAACAGGATCAATATATAAATGCCATGATATTTGAATGACCTTAAAGCTTTTACCGGCGAATTAAACCCGGATAAGTGTTAGTTTCAGCAGTGAGGTATAGCATCAAAGACCGCGGTACTTGGTCCATCAAGGGAATATTAATTGTGCGTTAGGAATGCGCACAAAAACGCCAGGTCCGCCATAATTCGACCATCTCGACGTGCTAATTATAACTTGTATAAAAACTTACGCATTCACTAGCGTTCGATTTGGTACAGGATGTTATCTGACGTAATATCGCTTGTAGTTGCATTTTATTTATCTTTCTCTTACGCCGTAGACCTATTTAAGAACGGAACTCCTTGGCTGAGTCACTGGCTTTATAGGTATCAGTCATTTAACACTTAAATTACAGACTTGTCTGTCGTACATAACTACTTTACGATAATTTTCTAGATCCGGAACCCGGAACCTAATACCTATTTATAATTTGGCCAGATTTTAAATATCGATCATAAATTATGGTAGTGAATGTACTTATGTCGAGCCTACCTTCAAGACTATGAAGGTACCTCAATCAACTCAGCCTATCGCAGTCCACTTATAGACATAGGTCTCTCCCAAGCTGCGCCATAGCTTCCTGTCCTTCGCTTTCCTCATCTAGTCTGTCCCAGCCACAATCTAAGGCGGCGACTAGCTAAAATTAGCGGCGGCACCCTAAGATTTTCTTAGGAAATGGCCCGAAGTCGCCGTAAATTTTTGTTGCGGCGCCGCAACGCGGTTATGTGTTTAGGCCCTTATGGTCCAACTAGCTGTGGGGCGTTACATACTAAGCTTGCTGATACGCGGTCTCCACTCCAGGACTCGTCTGCTCCACCGGCCATCACTCCTTCGACAAACATGGCCAGCCCACTGCCACTTCAGGTTGCTTACCCTGCAACTTGCAAGCTATGTCGGTAACTCTGGTTCTTTTCCGGATAATTTCATTCCTGATTTTATCCTTCAAAGAGACTCCAAGCACAGCTCGCTCCATAGCGCGCTGAACAAACTTAATTTGTGAACCAGCCCGAGTCTCAGTGTCCACGTTTCGGCACTGTTTGTCATGTCTTAGTTTTTTAGAAATAAGTAGTTTCATCAAGGCTTCTTGTCGCCTATCCAGTTTTCAAACACCGGATAGGCGACAACAAGCCTTGATGAAGTTTTCCAAACGAGCAGCTTTTCTAACCCAACTGGATCTTTCTGTTGGCTTCTTTCTCAAGTTGTGTCTACCGAGCCGGATGACTTACCCTAAGTAGACATCTCCTTCACAAGACGTGCGAGAAGCAACTCGACAAGACGTGCGCATTGTACATGACTTTCTTGACATCTCCTATTCATGCCGGGGCCAACCCACCGAGTGGCTCCATTTAGGCTGTGCAGCATCTGGTCTAATTTACGAGCCGTTCACGTTTATACCCTGTCCAGTCCAAACCAGCGTCTTGAAGACGTCCTCCAACGCATTGGTGAACATTTTCGGAGATAGGTATCACATTCCCCAGTCATCAGTAGTTACCGACTTACAATAAATATTTAATTAATTAACTGGAGAATTCAATAAAGAATAAATTCCTCATCTCTTCATGAGTAGGTAGGTACGTTAAATAACGTCTGAGCGAAAATCTGCATGTCATGCTACAAGCACTTTTCCAAACCGTTTCGCATACCTTACACAAACATATTAGGCTCATATAATCATAAATTAAAATCATCGATTAAGGAATTCCTTTGGTTATTTAAATACATAAAATTAATAAATAGTTACATTACAGGCATAATTTTTCTCGAATCTCCGAGTCCCTGATTTTTTAATTTTTTTAGTGCTTATATTATGGGTCTTTACATACTTGTATATCTACCTGCCGAAGATAGATACCTATCTAGTGTACCTACGATAAAAATCATCGATGTCGGTGATCGCCCAAAAGCTCGAGCCATACACTGTCCCCTGTACCGTGAACGGGACGTCAACGAGAAACGAGATTACGTGGTCATAGTAAATGTTGCTACTTCGCTGTCGTCATCTCGTTCTCATTGACGAGCCGTTCACGGTGCGGTGGACAAACGGCCGTAGTGTTTTACCACAAATATAGGTTTTCCCACACTCGGAATTCCCATCCAAATCTTAAACAAATACTTAATTATAATTATTATTTATTCAACACAGTGATTTGCAGTAAAAGAGCCTTTGAGAGTTATCAATATAATTGAAGAAGATATTCACATTTTACGAAATATGTAGGTAGGATCATATCCGTTTACGACGACAAGACCTAGCTAAGGGATTTATGAAAAATGTGCAACATCTTATTTAAAGCAACCCATTTCTTTCGGCAAAGGTGATGAATTCGAAGAAAGATACGGACGTGAAATAACGAAAACGAATGACTAACCTGAAAGACCTATTCACTGTCGTATGCACTGGATTATCCAATATCTTACGTCTTTTCAGCGTCAATTACAATGCCCCATTAAAGATAATTACATTTTGCGTGTCTCACGTTTTCCTATGTCTCGTGAGTGCAGGCAACTGTCAATAGGTGAGTAGGTAGTATAGCTACGTTGTTAGAACGTATAGATAAGGTAATGTAAAAAAATGCGTAAAAAATAGGTAAGTTCCTACCTAGCGAGTTACTGCCGATTTGATGATGATTTTAATAACAAACCAAAAAGAACTAAGTACTTAGCTATTTTTATCTGCCTTAAAATAAACCTTAGGAATTTTCTTCCAAATCCTTATAATTATAAAACAAAGTCCTCCGCCGCGTCTGTCTGTCGTCCTGTTAGCGATAAACTCAAAAACTACTGCACTGATGTTCTTGCTGTTTTCACCAATGGATAGAGAGGGTCTAGAGGAAGGTTTTAGTAGTAATATATAATTAATAACCGACATCCACGCGGGCGAAGCCACGGGCATCAGCTAGTCATCTTATAAAGAAAAGATGATTGGCGCAAGTAATCGGCATTGTGCCGATTATAGATACGCATTATTCACTTAACGATAGATGGACTGTTTGAAAGATGGTATGGCTAGAAAAGGAGCTGACGATTAATAGAGAACGTACATAACATAATATCACGCCTGTAATTCCCGAAGGGTTAGGCAGAGGTGTATGTAATAGGAGGCCAGCCTTTTGCCATCAACCGGGCACTAATCCAGACCGAGAAATTCCAGATGGAAAAACCCAGTAACACTTCGCCCGACCTCGGAGTCGAAACCAAGTGCCGTACTAAGAAGTATTAATGCCACCATTTTTCCAGTGTGAGAGAGAGACGGAGCTAGACAAGGCCGATAGCACCATCCCGTTTTCGCAGTGGAATAATGATGGCATTAATACTTCATAATACTACCCCAGGACCTTTTGTTCAACAGTAGCGCTTGCGAACACTAGACCAACGAGGCAATTAGATAGTAATTACCTACAGAAGTCAAACGATTTTTCGATTCCCTATGGAATTACATGCGTAACTCAAAGCCACAATTGTGTGTTACGCAGTCTGTGCTTTGCTGTCTGAAATTCACTTCCTTCCATAACTAATTTATTCAAATAAAAGAAAGACAAGCGACAGGAAATATGAGGAAGGATATTGTCAATTAGATAATGGTACACAATCACGATTGCAAATATCATTGTCGATCAAACGCTAAGCAACGCGATACGGAACTAAGCTCGAGGCTATGTTTATTGTAATTGAGGCTGTATCCGAGATAATGATCGAAAGATCGAAAGGTAATCGATTAGGGTATGGACTGCACACGCCGCGGTCGATTAGCTGCGAGTTTATTTAAAGTAAGTATTACCTATATAATAGGTGGAGAAACTTGACAAATCGACAACTGCCTGAAAGAAAGTACAGTAAGGATAACGTACCTATATCTTTCCCAAATGGTGCCTGAAATAAAATATTTACCTACTTATTTTCCATAATGTTGTATTTACGTAGAAAAAAAAAAATTATTGGTAGGTACTTATATTAATTAGCGACAACAACTTTGTGTTCTTACAGAGGAGTAAACCTTATTGCGTAGCATCTGCTTTCATCAAATGCCACAGCACAAACTGCCCTTTGTAGAAGATCATTATATCGCTCAACGTTCATTTTCGCTCTTTGAGCTTTACATTATAAGTACTGTAGAGGTTTTATGCGATATGCAACCTCACGTTGGGCTGGCTGACTTAAGCGCAGCCTTAAACTTGCGAACGCTCCAGCAGTCGGTATTTAAATATTGACAGGTGTGTTTTCTTATGATGTGAGGGGCAGAGCAGCCCGGACCCTCCATATGTATAAACGTGTCTTCTAATTAATAAACCCTCAGAAAACCTCCTCCTCTTTGAAATTACCTCCACCACACACCCTCACATATCTAAGTAACGTCCGTAAGACGTTACAAGAGAGCAGCCCGGACCCTCAATATGTATAAACGTGTCTTCTAATTAATAAACCCTTGGAAAACCTCCTCCTCTTTGAAATTACCTCCACCACACACCCTCACATATCTAAGTAACGTCCGTAAGACGTTACAGTACCTACTTAATTCACTACGGAACCGCGCGGTTACAAGTCACAACTCGCTCGTCTCTGCCACGTGCCACATCCACGAGCAGCATGAGTCGTGTTTAAGGCATCTTAGAGGAATGCCGCCCACCCCCCACTGCGGCCTGTCGGAGTCACACGCGTGGTTCACATTCCACACATTCCTCGGTGTTACATTACCTTTAAAATGTCTCATGTTACTGTGAACTGGCTTTAATCTGATGACAGGACTTAGCATAGATACAAGTTTAAAACGGATATAGCTAGTGTGGAATGGGGCAGATGAACAAGATATCGCCAAGGCAGAATTTTTTCACCGAAATACCTACCTACTTGTGCTTTGACTTTGAACCTCCGGAGGGATGCACTTAGAACAGTTGTCAATTACCAATATGGTTTCCCCCTGACGATGATCAATCTGCTTGGTCATGCGGGCGTTTTGTTTTGTAAAAATTATAACCAAACTGTAACCATTCTTTGTTAGTAGCTAGTAAGTATTCCTAATGATATTAAATAAAATATTTCGCTCAACTTTAGGAAATTCTTTCTTTTTTCGCTCAACTTTCAGATTTTTTTTCCTTTTCTTGAGTGATGAGTCCCTTTGAGACATAAGACTCCAGAAATAGATTACCTATTCACAGCTTTTGAACGTCTGCGTATTCGCCAACTATGAGAGTTGGCCCATCACTATTCGTCTCTTTACGAGTATACCGAATGCAAATATTTGTACACCATTATCATCCAATCTATGTCAATAGCATCTCATTTGTATGCCTATGCGGATTCTCGGAGATTCCGGCTCACTACCAAGTATTTATATTATCTACGTTTCGACACGATCTCTGCATGTTTTTGCTTACCTCCGTGTTTTTATAATAATTTCCCACGGGTAGGGGATACCGGGGAGGGTTGTAACAATTTTCACTCTAATGGAAATATATCAGCCGAACACAGCCACGTTTTAGATACAAATAGCTAGTTGTATCCTCTATCTATAGGATTTTTTTTTTAAATTATCTAGATCAGATAAAAAACGACATAAACCGAAATGAGTCGTTATGTCACAACTCTCCTAGTTGGTACCGAGGTAGGTTGTAACAGAGGTGGAGGTAAGTTGTGACACAGATAGATTTTGAGATGTTATGAATTAAATTTAAATAAACAAATCAATATAAATAAGCAAATTAACAAAAATCTACTTGAGTAAACGTTTAAGAAAAATCTAAAACAAATCACAATAATTCAATACTTACTTTAATAACTTGAATCACACTTTGGTACGAAAATGAGACAATTTGTGTTTCCTTCGAAGACATGCCTCTATTTGTCTGTAACATTTATTCGGTATTCTAAAACATTAAAATAACAACCCATGCAAAAACACACCAAAACGCATTTAGATAGGTACTTAAAAAGTTATTGTATTTTTTTTTTTAAAGAGTCAAATCCCGATGTTGCCAGCTTGCTAACGATTATAGAATCCGCAAAATGGAGTTTGTAACAACTCTCCTCTGTCACAACTTTCCTCGGTCTCCCCTACCACGGCAGAATAGCAATTCATTCGTTCATTATATAAATGGTAGACACGATTTATGGCCTTGTAAGCAAATTGTGGGAGGTCAAAAAGCAAAGGTGTCCTTCGATTATTATGTTTAGAAGTTTATTTGCATCGCATCATAAAGGCAGAAAAAAATTGTATGAAATCCAATTATCTCGCTGTACCTCAACGGCTTCCCGAAACAACAATGCTCCAACATCTAAATGCGCTAATAACTCCATTGCGGTTGTTCCGTTCATTCATCGCATATTTCTCATTGTCGTTACATAAGAAGACAAAGTTCACGGCCAACGAGCTTCATCTGCGGTCATTTTCACTCGAGCATCAGGCGCTCGATAAACAAGGCGTGTCTAGATTGTTAACTCGGAGGCTGCATCCGGGCCACCGCAGGGATCAAGTTACGGCGGGGGCGTGCGAATGTCAAGGAACCCTCGCGACCAGCGTCGGTCGTCAGTCGCAGCCGACATGTCTGCGCGCGCGCCCGCCTGCCGCGCCCTCGCCGCGCTCTACGCGCTCGCTGTTCTCGCGCGGATCGGCAGTGAGTACTTTATTGTTGATACATTTACTGATACGCAACATCATAATTATGGGTTCATTGGACGAAACTCATAGGCTTGAAGTAATTAAATAATTTCATTTTTTTTTTTTTTACCAGCGAGCGTTTTCTAATCAATTTTATTAAGGTAGGTTCACCCAGGAGATCTGATGGAAGTCCATGTTAAATTACATTTCCTTCCAATTGTTTCAGGTGTTCAGGGTTTTGAGTGTCACAGAGATGGTCTTTACACAGACTATGATCAAGATTGCCAGAAATATGTGAAGTGCAGCAGTGGTGCAGTGACCGGTCGTTATTCATGCCCCGAAGGGCGCGCGTTCAGCGAAGCGGAGGGCGCGTGCGTACCGCGCGCGCGCCGGCCCTGCGTGCGCCGGCAGTGCGCGCCCGGAGACGAGCTCGCGTATGCCAGCCCCGGCACCGCCTGTCGCCAGTACTACCGCTGCGAGAACGGCACAGCAGTGGAGCGCGCCTGCCCCTCGGGAGCGTGGTTCGACCTCGAGCGTCAAGCGTGCACCCGCGGCGCCGGCACCTGCTTCGAGCCCGTGTGCGCCGGCCTGCCGGACGGACAGTACCCCGACGCGTCCCACTCGTGCCGTCGCTCGCTGCGCTGCGGCGGCGGCGAGTTGCGCGCGGTGTCGTCGTGCGCGGCGTGCGCGGCGCCCTGCCCGCCGCCCCGCGCCGCCGCCGCGCCGCTGCCTGCCGGCGACGCTGACTTCTGCTCTGACGAGGCGTGCTCATCTTTCTGTCGCGACGTACCGGACGGTGCATACGCAGACCGCACCACCAGCTGCCGCGAGTACTTTGTCTGCGAGGCGCACCGAGTGATCCGGCGCGGCGTGTGCGAGCCGGGCCTGCTATTCGCTCGCGGCGCATGCGAGCAGGAGGCGCGCGCGTCGTGCCCGCCGCCGGCGCTGAGCCCGTGCTTCAACCGGCACGATGGCCTGCACCGCGACTGGCACGACTGCACCTCCTGGTACGAGTGCAGGCGCGAGCGCGTGGTGAAACGCGGCTCGTGCGCGCCAGGACTTGTGTTCGACGGCAGCGGTTGTACACCTTCCGACGATTTCCTGTGCGATGGCCCAGCGGTCTCGGTGGAGTGCGAAGGGCTTCCGAGTGGCACATATCAAGACCTCGACACGAACTGTACCCGATACTTCCACTGCGACGGTCTCTTGCGCACGACCCTGGCGTGTCCTCCGGGGCGCGTGTTCGACGGGGTGCGATGCTCGCCGACGTCACAGTACCTGTGCCCGAGCCTGGAGCGCGAGTCGTGCTATGGGAGGCCGGACGGCCGGTACCGCGCCGCCGACACCGGCTGCCGCGGGTACTACGAGTGCGTGCGCGGAGAGAAGTCTATCTACGCCTGCCCGACGGGCCGCGTGTTCGACGGCGAGGCGTGTGTGCCGGCACAGCCTGGCCTGTGTCTGCGAGAGGACTACTCATGCGAAGGTCTCTCGAACGGTTACCACGCCGAGATTGAATCAGGATGCCGAAGGTACCTACCAGATTTTTCTGCTAATAACCTACTTGTCATTTTGTGTACTGAACGAAAGCGTAACCACAACTTTTTAATGACAGGTACTTCTACTGCGAGCGAGGAGATCGGCTCGTGACGTTGTCCTGTCTCGGCGGCAAGATGTTCGACGGGCGCGCGTGCGTGAAGGCGTCGCAGTTCGAGTGCGGGGGCCCGCCGGCCGGCTCCGTGGAGCACGCGGGCGCGCGCTGCGTGCGCGACGGCTTCTACGTGCAGCAGGGGACCGAGTGCAAGCGGTACTACTTCTGTGTCAGCGGGACCAGGACCTACCTATCGTGTCCTCGCGACCAGATGTTCAACGGACAAGTGTGTGTACCGAAGGCTCAGTATTCCTGTCCTGGCTGAGTGGACACCCCGCCATGCGAGGACACCGAGCTCACGCCCGCGGGCGCACACTGCCGGAGACAAGGCTGGGAGACTCACGACGTACCTGATTACTCTATTTATTTCGAGGCTGTGACTCTATGCAACTAGAGCACCGCTCTTCCGATGCGCGCACTGTTAAGCTTTACATCCCGTTCCACTCATCTACCTCCTATATTATAATAAGACACGATTACTTCTTACTTTTTATTGGCATAGAAACTTTCAAGCGACCTAAATACTTCTAATAGTAATTACACATTGACTATATCTTACAGTATTACTTTACAAATGAATAATAAGCTCCGTGAA
The DNA here is from genome assembly GCA_947522985.1 of Lithophane socia. Taxonomy (NCBI): domain Eukaryota; kingdom Metazoa; phylum Arthropoda; class Insecta; order Lepidoptera; family Noctuidae; genus Lithophane; species Lithophane socia. The sequence goes on along the minus strand of OX383256.1, from coordinate 13,742,561 downwards.
TAGAAAAATAAAATCTCTTTTAACGACATAAAAGAATAGTTAATTTATTTATTTATAATATTAATATAGATAATATTTCCTCGACCTTAAATTAACAAAAAATATTAGCAAAACTTCACAAAACAGTTAATGATCCTACTTGTCATATTGAAGTAGATATAATCATATATTATCTAATATTTTTTACAGTGGCTTGGTAATGTTTCGAGCCCTTTGATATGACAAATATTATCATTACAATTAACTAAGCTGTGAAAAGGAATATTTTGAGTAAAGAAAACTAGCCGAATATATTGTAAATAACGTGCAGTATTCATTAAACTGTTAAATACAAATATCTCAACAATTTTGGCGTTATTCATAACTAGGAAAGCATGTCTAAATCATTTACATAGTTTATTATATAATGTTACGTATTTAATAAACGTTTTAAGTTTAAATTTTCGTGTATATAATTTATAAGCTGGCGCCTTAATTGTGAGACTGTCCTAGTATCGACGTGGAGGGGGAGAGCGGTGCGGAGAATTCTTTAAACTTGCATAAAGCGTAGGTAGCAGGAGCCCCGCACTCAAACACCGCGCCTACGACGTTCTCTATCTCAAGACACCAGCTAATACCACTACATTTGTTTTATACATTTTATACAACACTCAATAACAGAATTTTTAAACGATTTCCTGACCAACTCGGACACATTTTACGATAGATTAACTACATTTATACAAGGATTTTTTTTAAATATAAATTTTCAATTGGTCCACGCCGAAAATGTCAAGATTCACTTGCTCGATTTTTTAAAGAAAAGTTAATATGATACCAATGGTAACTTGGTAAAATTGTGGGCGCGGCCAATCGATGCCTTCGAAAGCATAGCACTAAGCTGACGGAAAGATAAATCTTTTGTTCGTTGAAAAGATTGCAAATCAATGAAAACATATCTACACAGGGTGAGTCGGTTTAAGTTGAAGCACCTTTTCTATAAAATTCCCGATTAGATCGTTAGTTTTTTCTATACAATAAAAGTATCGATAAATGATGACAGTGCACATCACTATTTTATATATGGGGTAGATCATATATAATATATTTATTGTCAGATTCAATAGTGTTCAATAAACAGGTAAAGTACGAATGATCAAAACAATCTCCGTACCTCGTAAAAATACTTAATAAAAGCAATATGCAATTAGCTCAATGTATGAAAAATATATTTAGGAAATATTAAACCAAACTATTCTTAATAAATATAATTTAAAATTTGCTTCATTACAATATGTCACAATATAAGTTAAAATAATGTTTATAATTAAGAACTTTTTTATTTAAAATACAAGCAATTGCTTTGAAAGCAAATGTCTTTAGCAATGCCAAGTTTGGAATAAAAAATATAATAAATTGGAATTATATTTTCATGAAATAAAAAAGTTTATAATATTTTAAGTAATACATAACTAATATAGTATAATATCTAACGTATAACACAAAATACTCGTATGAGTTCTATCAGTATAATGAAGTTTTCTCCGAGGGTATATTTCGACGACATTTTTCACAATCCGTATCGTTTCGGTTGTAACGTATTTAGTATTTTAGATGGTACAAAAACATAGGTCTTATTTGCGTATTTTGTGGTTCCAGTAATGTAGAGACGATGACATCATTATATATTATTTACTTGGGAACATTCGCTGTTTGTTAACACGTAAATATAATATACCCTTGATGGAAACTGAGATCTATTGTTACACGTTGACACATCCACATAAGCATAATTTATTTTCAAGCAACAGACGAAACATGATCGATAAATTTGTCTGTTTGAGCTGCGTGACAATAATGGAGAATTATGATATGGGTGATATTATCTATGATTTCATCAATGCTATTCGTCCTCTTACTCAAAAATGCGGCGGTCTGCGAGTTGCGACGAGGCTAAAATATATTCTGGACTAGAGCAGCTCTGAATGTGCTTTTGAAATACTTATTCATGTGAAATAAACATCTGCATAATAAAAATAGACCATGTGGATTTTGGATAGCAACCCGTTTACATAAACAACTATACATTATTTGAACCCACCAAAAAACTACGTTCCTTTATATTAACCAACCAATCTTAAATCCTACGATCCGTTTTATAATCACGATGGTTGTAATGTGAACGAGCCGTAACATGTAACAATGGTGTAACGAAACGTACATACGCGCAGACTTCGTTTCGTGAACACAATAATCAACATATCACTCAAACGCCCGAAATTAGCGTTGGAGCAACCATGGTTGCCCCAACCATACAATTTTCGGGCTACCATGGTTGCCGGGTGCTTGAGTGGCAGTCACACAACACTCGCCCAAGAACATTGGCTCCACTTTTATACTAGACAAGATGCCTGAAATGATTGACTGTGAACCGTGTGAACCGATGATTGAAACTAATTACTAATCGATGTAAACGTTCAAAGAAATCGACAGACTTATTTACACCAAACGTGTGAAAGTTCCAGATTATATAGACGATTATTTTTGATCACACATATAAAATAGTTTTGAGATCTTCGTCTCATTTTTTATTTTATTTATATAATAATATGATGACACAAATATATTTTACTATCCATAATAAACGACACACCATATTTTCAGAAAGGAAAGTCTCAGTCTTACCTCACGACAAGTGACAGAAAGCAAAACTTTCGTTGGACTATCAACAACAAATATATTAGATACACATTAAATAATAATATTATAACGACTATAACATTAATGCAAACAGCCCGATGAAGTACATCCATTAATTTCAATTTGATTCTCTCTTACAATAAGCGACACATGAAGCTGAATCAATAAAGCATATGTCTCATTTCTATATAAGAAAACACCTTTAGACTAATATTTTAAGTTGCGTTTGCCTTTTTTTTCGCTGATTAACGTGATTTTATAGTTAAAATACTATATTTCTATAAGTTTTCAGGCACAACATGAAAGATCATAAAAACTTATAGAAACACAGTAATGGCAAAATCATGCCTGTAAAATCAGCGAAATCGGCAAAATTTCATATACGGCCTATTAAAAGTTAAAATAATATTAAATCCTCATTAAATAAACTTTATACTGCAAAATACTGGCTGAAGAACTGCTAAAAACAAAAGAAAAGAAACACATGTGACCTCCAAACCGTTCCAATTTCAAAGGCCCACGTGTGGTTAGTAAAGAAAGCGACATACATGTTATTGATCAGCTTCGTTCAGTCGTGGCCGGCTACTGGTCGGTGGTGGACGGCTTGGGCGCGGGCGCGAGCAACACGCCCACGTCCCACACTTTGATGACGCGGTCCTTGCCGGCCGTGCACATGCGGCCAGTCGCCTCGTCCATGTACAATGATGACACCGCGTGCTTCATATCGTGGAACGACGCCAGGGATTCGCGACTGAAAATATGGATGGTATAAAGTTAGTTTTGAAGACTAGGATGTTTCTCAAAGGTTAGATGAAAATGGGAAAATGGCAGTCTTATGGTCAATTTTAATAACATAGATGAAATCCAAATAGCTTTTAGGTGGAAGAAACTCTGAGACCCGACCCAAAAGATCGATGATTCAATAATTAGGAAAATAATAATTAACATTTGGGTACTGCAAGAATAACAAAAATATAAAACCCTCCACCAAGGAGTGTCTAAATTAGACTTGTAGTCTATGATTAGATTAAAGCGAAAGAAGGATGGGCAAAAATGTATGGGACGCGTCCCCAGCGACCAATAATAACCAGACATTTAGGTCGTTGAAAAGCTCTTTTTATGCCTATCATATCAAAAGAATGACTTTTTTGCCACAATAACACAGGTTTTTTGGACACTCTTTTAAATCAAGATATTACAAAATCATGGATAAAAGTTGCCAATAAAGCCATAGTTGCAGTAACAGCAGGTACTCACGGTTCATGCCTTAAGGTGTCGTAACAGCCGGTACACACGCGCTGCGGGAACTCGAAGCCCATGACCGGCAGCGGCAGGCGGTGCGGGGAGCACGCCGCGCACACCGCCGCGCCGCACCACCGGCAGTGGTGCTGGCGCAAACCTGCAATATGACGCACCTTGGTTATACACTGCCGGCCCAGTTATGTAATCTATAAAGACGCCACTACAAAACTTGTTCTTCCCGACATCACAATGTCATCATCATTTTTTTTTTGTGAAAAAAAAAAGTGTTACAAAATAACTTCCTTTTTCGCTACACTGCCAAAATTCGTTTTGATTGTTTGTGTAATTTAACTTTTTGAGCTTATGGTTCAGGAGAGTGACGTGAAGGAAGGATTGTTGACTACTGAAAACACTCACAAAATTGATTTAAGTAGTTGCAAGTTATCTGCCTGTATACCAAATAGCTTGTTCGACTGTACCATACCTGGGAACCTTGTGGATATTCAAGGTCCAAGTTCCATTTTTTTTAACCTTTTTTGATGAAACCCACGACTCCTGTACCCTTGCATGCACCCATAAGCACAATGTTTTTCGACGCTTTGAAGTGTGGAGGCTTTGGTATGGTCCACGCGTCGCTCGGAGTGCCTTGCAAGCGATGAACTGCTTTTGACATTCCATTTGTCTGCGCTAACCCTAACTAATCTGTCTAAAACTCACCAAGCTGTTTCTTCTCCATCATCGCCCTAACGTTCCATATGAAGGGGGCGCGGCATATCTGGCAGAGGTCTGACTCCTTCCACGCGGGAGTCTCGCGGCGGCGGATGCCCATCTCCCATACTCCTAGCGCCCCATCCTCCCCTGCTGATATCAGTCGCTCGCAGCTACCCACGTACCATAACCCTGTGACTTTATTGCTGGAAAATAAATAGTAGATTTTTAAAATTTGTTCTCCTTTTCTTACAAAATGATTTAACGGTAGAGATTCAGCAACATTTTTCAATGTGATAGTGGGATGAACGTCTAGACTAATCGTCGGAAAACATATTAAACAAAAATAGCACCGACTGAGTAGGTCTGACTTGTATAAAAACGCGACACTGGTTATACAAGGTGGAGACAACAATACGACAAAAAATTAAACTCCGTATACCTAATGACATTCTCGGTCTACATACAAAAAATTAATCAAATATATCCAATAGTTTAGTCACGATAGCTAGTCAAAGATCGGCAAACCCCATAGTCGGCCCATCACTACTATTTAGTTTGTATGAAAAAATGACGTTTTTAATTTCGACGTTAGGATTAATTTGATAGTTCCAAAATACTCTTATGCATTAGTATTGCCAGTGTTTTCATTTATTGTTGTATTGTCGTCTCCACATTGTATACGGTGCTCAAATAACGCAGTATAGTTTTTCGCGCATGTTTAACCTCTCAAGTGTCACAGCGCCTGGCGCCAGTGCTGTCAATTTTATGACACTACCCACAAAAAAGGTCGGTTGTCGTTTTTATAACACCTTCCTCCATAAAGTAATTAATTGTTTAAAAGAAAAACTACGTAGTGAAACTGCACAAACTTAAAACTAGCCCTTACGTCAAAATTATAGCGCAATTTCGTCAAAGCGTCGAAAAGCCACATGTGGTTTCATTGCGCAGTTATTTTCCGTCCAGCGGAATAAAGGGTGGTTTATTATTCTTATTGCGGCACAATGACCCGTTAAGTGATTTCGTGTAAGAAACGATACACCTTATAATAATGGTTTTGTTACACATTGTGGCATTTCATTGTATTAGTTAATTGACTGTAAGAAAAATGATATCACAAACAATGATTAGAAATGGTATGTAAACAAAATAACATAATTACCTATGGCCTTGTAGTTCGTATGCCGTGCCCTTCTGACCGCCTATGTCCCAGACTATTATCGTTTGGTCGAATGAACCGCTAAATAATAGCTGGGGCAGAGGAGCCCAGTTGAGTACCCTCACGGACCTGGAAAAATACGAATAAATGAAAAAATAGTTATATAAGCAACTGTTATATAATAAAGGGTATTAAAATACGAATGTGGGTTTATCACACGAGGCGAAGCCGAGTGACGAGTGTGATAATAGTATCACATGAGTGTTTTAATACCTAATTATACAGGCTGTTAGGGTAAACACCGTTATCCTTGCAACCAGTGGTTTGGTTTCATTTATAAAACGTAAAATCAATGGAAAATTACAACTTTTTTTTAATTTTTTTTAGATCTAAATTTTACCACAAGAGACGCAAGTTCGTTGCCCTATGCGCTAGGGCAAGGAACTTGCGTCTCAACACGGGCGGGGGCTACGGGATGTGACCTGACCGGCAGCGAGCGCGATCCCTCCCTTAGTCAGTCAGCTGTTTCGCTAGTAAGCACTGAGTCAGATAGAAACTTTTTAAAATCTTTTAATGAAAATAACGTTTTTTTTTTGTTGTGTTCAGTCATTTATTTTTATATTTAAGTCAACTACCCATGGTTTGAATGACAAGAGTGTTTACCCTTACATCCTGTATACAGTTGCATACAAGATTTTATCTACACCCATGATATGAATCTTCTATAAAAGTTTCTTTGCAATACCAATATCGAACAAAAATGGCGCGGTACGATGTGAATTCGAATTTTTCGAATTCGAATGTGTTTTATTTTAAATTACGGTGCTTTGTTAGTGAAATGCTCGTGAATGACAATGTTCTTTTTTTAAATGAGTTGCATAATGAAATTCAGTACAACATTATAACACCCGTTTGGATGATATTAAGGTTACTATGACACAGGATTTTTAATGTTGGCTATAAGCTAACTGTTTCAGATACTTTTATAGAGGATTTATAGCATGGGTGTAGATAAAAACTATTAGAAATTAAATAATTCGTTTTATAATAGTAAGTATCTCATCAAATTCACAGAAAAGGATTTTAAAATAATAATTTGCACAAATTCAAGAAGGTATTTTATCTGCTGACCATACATATTTTTGTCGCGACTGTTGCGGGAATGGTACGGTCAGCAACAAAAGTCGATTGACACTTCAGTTTTTTAAGACTTCATTTTGGAGCAAAATTATAATCGGAGCACAGATAAAATTTAACCTATTGACCGCTCCAGTCGGATTAATACGATAAATAAAAATCCGTCGGATTAATAAATCTTTTTCCGTGCCGCCTAAATAAAGGTATAATTATGGTATTTATTTGATAAGTTATGTACACACAGTAAATTACATAGGGACATAGACATAGGTACCTATAGGTACATAGGGTTCGTTTTTTATCTTTTATTTCATTGCACGACCCTATTAGTCGTAGATATTTATTTATCGATTTATGAGCTGGGCGCTGGGGGCGCGGCAATTGATATAGAACCAAGCGGTCAATAGATTAAAAAATATTAACTTTTAACAGGAAAATGCAGAATTTTATGTTAATTTTGATGATGTGTAAATGTGACAGTGATAATGAACTTTCGATGCTGACCGTACCAGCGTGAACTAAAGATATGTCTTTAATTGTAATTATCTGTGTGTTTTAGTTTACCTCAAGGTATGTTTCTTTGGTGTTTGGTATACAGGGTGGATTTTTGAGATGGGGCGGTAAGGGCAAATACCTTAACCATTGTAGCTACAGGAAAACGGTCTTAAGAGACTGCATTTCTATTTTTAGAAATTTTGATTCCCATTCACAGGCTTACAAAAAAAAGTGTAAAGTGTTTCTAAAGGTACCGAGCCATGGTCTTGAAAGTTTGCAGGCGCTTTACCAGGGAAAGTTTGGTTCTTCCAACAAAACCTATAGGTAGGTACTCTACTCACCCAGTGTGACCTTTGAGCGTAGTAACGAGCGTAGCGCCATTATTATCTAACTTCAGCATCGTTATCTGGCCGCTATAGTCCCCAACAAAAGCATATTTCGACTGGGAGTCGAATCTGACGCGATACGTTCAGGAAATTCATTTTGTTATCTCTAAATGGATTTCGATATATGTTTAGTAATTTTATAATTATGTTAACGAATTAGTCTGTATGGAAGGACATCCAATGTTATCCGCTTTCTGGCTGACTTACCGACTTAGGGCGTAGACAGCTGACTATTTAGTCGTAAATTGTAATAAAAAACGTTGGGAATGTATAAACCAGTATACTTAATTGTATTATGAACATTTGCCTGAATACTGTTGAGTCCGCTATCTGAAAGCGCCCTTAGACTATTGTACCAATATCTTTTAATTCCTGATACATCTTACAATATACCCACTTATTTATCTTACAACTAATTATAAAAGGATACTGCAAAGACGTGCACCATGCTTCGAAGGAGTACCCGCCGATTCTGCGTCCGGTCTCACTGCAGTGGTACGCAAAGAGTTTGTCTCGACTGACGGAGAGCATCCATTCGCAACTTAACGAGAAGTTGACGGCAGTCACGCGTGCTGTGTGCGCTAAGTACTCACGAGCCTAAGAATAAAATTTGTAAATTATCACCGAGTAGCCTAGCAAAACGAAAATCTAGCAAAAATAAAACTGTATGATTTGTTTCAAACTGGAAAAATTGCTCGTCTGTATAATTATAAAGAATTTATCTTTGTTCTTTTATCATAAATCCAACAAATAATCATAATAGAAAATAATTTATTAGAAGGCATTGTATTCAGATCTTAACAAGTCAGTTGGAGGTATAGTACGACACAACTTAGATGTAGCATCAATTTGAGAATTTGCATTCATTCATTTCAATTTTACGAATATATTTGGTTACATGACTGTACAAGTTATTGCGTTTGCGTAAAGATCAGTTTCACCTAAAGCGGTAACAAAGATTGGAGATTTTCAAGGCGCATTTAGTTCGGATGATGATCGCTTTTACGAATTTTCCCGATGCTACATCTAAGTTGTGTCGTACTGTAAGTATTTGTACTCAATACAAACTTGAACCTGAGTGAAGCCTCGTACGGACTGGCGCGGTATCGCGGGGTTGCATTGCATATCGCGCCCGCGATATCGCGCCAGTTTGTACGAGTCTTGAATGTTGGATGTGGCAAAAGAAGCATGAAAGTAGAATTAATGCTGTGGAAATGCATTTCCTGCAAAGCATGGGTAGTGTGAATATAAATGATAGACTGAGGAATGATGTTATATGGCAAAGGTGTGGTTTAAAAGAAAATGTAGTGACAAAAATTTAAAAGAGCTTAGATGCTTGAGAGGGTGAATGAAAGGCGACTAACAAAAGGTATTTATAAGGCAGATGTAAGTGGAAACGCCGGGAGGGGGACACCCTAGCAGGACATTATAGTGATCTTATTGGTGATGTTCTTCAGAAAGGTCAGGTGCATAGTGCTCGCAACCAGCGTGCGTGTATGACCAGATGTATGAACGTAAATGAGGCAAAACAGTATGGAAGGATCGTAGCAGGTGCCTTTTTATTGTAGTTTCTGCCTACCCCCATGGGAAGGAAGGAGTGAGTTTATGTATATGTATGTGGCAATACAAACTTGTACATTGACAACTTATTCTTTGAGCCCTTAGAATCTTTAGAGGGTTATTGGCCATCAACAGTGTGAAAAGGATGTTTGTAAGGGCTCATTATAATGATAAGCATAACTCATATGAGTCATATAAGATGACAGCATCTTCAAATCTTATCTTTAACTTAAATAATTAGAATGTACTATTGATAAGTAAAAAGTTAGAATAGAATATGAGTAGAACACTTTAATGTAAAAAAAAAAATATAGTGATGTGCTGTTGTTGTTATGGTTGTATTTACTGTAGTGTAACTAGTTTTTTTTTTTTACTAAACATATATTATAAACATTGTACTAAGTTTTTAAATTGACACAATTTATTATTAGAAGATAAGTTACCATATTTAAAAAGAAAATGAAAGCTGATGAGTGATGAGGTTATAAAATACTCACAGGGTTTATTCTATTGCAGTCTGTTGCCAGTGTGAACTCTGAGACTGTGCCGTTCTCTTGACCTATGAATAGCTGCCTTGTCTCTGGTGTGTAGAACATTGAAGTGCACCCGGATGGCATGTATTGACAGATAGATGGCCAGTATTGTCCTGAGTCTCGTTTCAGCCATACTCTTACTGTCCTGAAATAATTGTTGTTATTCGAGCCATATTCCCATATAGAGCTTAGAAAACTTTATGCATTAAATTAATCATTAATTTCAAGTTAATTTCAAATATACAAAGTTTAAATCTGCTACTATCACTTAATAAATTCTTATTCTCATGAATATTAAATGAAGCTGTGTCTGCAGACTTATTCTTTAGGATAATCAATTTAAACCACCTGGATTATTGAACAATAATACGATTTATGAAGTTCATATTTAAACAGTAATAAAAACAAGAAAAACCATTACTTATAATAACGACAATAGATTATTACTTATATTAATTTACCACACATTGAAAGAGTCATGTAGCTGATAGCCATCTATTTAAATACCAGTTATTAACTAACAAAAAACATAATAGTATTTACAGCCCACGTAGGGGGTGATTTCAAATACTTTGACAGTTCAATGAGGGTACAAAAGGAACATGTTTTTCGGAAAATAATAAAGATAATAGAGCTCTGTTATCAAACAATGGACGAAATATGAGTCAGTACGCTTACTTATCATCACAAACGCTAATTACACCGTCCTCGCCAGGTATAACGACCGCTGCATTTACATCGTCGGTGCAACCTTCCAATTTACTCAATAGAGCTGGTTTCTTTGTCGTAGAAAACCTATCGTTAGGCGTCCTTGGAGCAGGTTTAATTTCAGCAGCCATATTTCAACGTTTTAAAGCAGAATTACTAAATAAACACGATTATTCGACACTAATTCTTTCAGCGAAAAGAAAAACGTCATAATAATTTTGACATTTAGGTTTGGGGGTGCTATTCTTAAAAATGTGTGGGTGTTGGTAAGTTGGTGAATTTTAAAAGAGGAGTTTGCGAGGACGCATCATTCTATCTATTTCGATAATGTTTTCTTTATTACAATATAAACCACGTTAAATAATACAGTAACAAAAAAAACTTAATCCAAACGTTCCAATTAGGTATGTATAGTAAATGATTGTTGAGAATACACCCCTGAAATCCTGTTTACGCAGGATGTGTAAATTTTTTAGCGTAGGAAATTGTGATGTCGAGCTACTTGCCTCGAGTAACTCGATCCAAATCGTAAACAAGTCAACTCGCGGTTTTACCAACTCGGTCGATCGAAACGACCTTGTTGGAAATCGGTCATCAAAAGTAAAAACAAACTAAAGTCCTAAAATGGTAAACTGCAAAATGATATTTATTACTATCTTCCCTGCTACTGTCATGGTACCGTTCAAAAGGAAATAAATTATTTGACTTTGAACGGGGCATACTTAAACGGGTGATAGACGTGCGAGCAAGTACGCGTACATAGGGCTCGGCGAGCTTGTCTGTCTGTCATAGCCGCGAGCCGTGAGCTAATTTGATAATAAAATTTTGAGTAAGCTTCACGTGTGTCACCGACGGCGGAGAGCCGAGTAAGGTCGCGAACTTAAAAACCGCGTATTTTAAGTAGGTATGTACGCACGTCTATCACCCACTTAATAGTAACTAATTATATGTATACATAAACCTTCCGTAATAAATCCGATGGTGAAAACTGAAAACCTTATCAAAATCTGTTGCGTGGTTTAGAAGAACAACGCGGTACAGACAAACACAAAAAGCGACTTTATTCATAATAATATAATATGTATAGATATTCTGTAAATGTATCGCCATAATTATGTATATTCTGTAAAGGATACCGTGCGTTTGCACTGGCGAAACATTTGCGATAAAACATGTTGAAATCTCTATCTTCTGTCATATATCCATACAATTTTTGACAGGAACTAGAGATTTAAACATGTTTTGTTGTAATGTTTCGCCAGTGCAAACGCACGGTCAGCCTCACAAGTCACAAGCAAAGCAAAGCCGCATTTTGAGTCATTCAATGACCTTTCGTGACATTGGTATGTTTACCTGACACTCGTCGGCGTCTCTCGTCGACGCCAAAAGACGTTCGTTAATTATAATGTTGTCAGCTTTTAAAGAATTCCCTAAAGTGCGGTAAAAAGACAACGGGCAAAAGTGGTCCCCACTACTAACAAGACCTATGTAACTGAATGAATAATTTATTAAATACTAGTGACACACCTTTGTTTCGCACAGTTTTTACGACTAGATATAACACCAAGATTTTTTTACTTCAATATAAAAACCTAAAATAAAAACCTCATAAATAAATAGTTACATAACAATGTGCAACAATGTTCTGGTTATTCTCTCAGTTCCGTAGTTATAAGAATTAGGTTCAAACATAAAAAAAAAAAATTGCCACTTTGACTACCGTATTGTATCCTATGATTTATGTACACACGGCTACACATCAAGCTATACCTTTCCAGTTTATGCTGATCTCGCATTGTATAGGATTTCCATACACTGCGAGGTCAGCTTATACTGGAAATGTAAAGCTTTATGTGTAGCCGTGTGTACTAAGCATGATATTGGCTATTAGAAGCCATTTCAAGCAAAAAACCGACACTTTAAAACTTACGCTTCAATGTCTCCGAGAGCCTATTTTCGATCCACAGTACGGCGGGCTACTACCGCTAGTTTATTTCATGCATTTGATTAATAACTTTTACAGCACATCTACAGTTCTACTTTGTACTTCTTAGTGCAATCCCTTAGGGGCTCATGGCCAAGTAATAACAGTCACACGACCCCGCACGGGTCGTTCGATCAGTGGGGTTAATTATTTGACACACATAAAATGACAATTGATCTGATTTTCTTTCATTTGTACATTTCGGCTACATTCATTGCGTTATTTACGTTGTTGAGCAGACGAATTTAATAAACCTATGAAGCAATGGATTAGAAATATCCTCTAAAACTTTCGGATTGTGTTTATTAGGTTGCAGGTTATTAACTACGCTTATCACGTTCAGCTTTGAATGGGTGACCATCTTTACATGCCGAGTCCCCTCTGTACCTCGGAAAACAGTGAACGTCACGATGGACGACCAGGAGGATTTAGGAGTATGAGGAACAGGGTGTAAAGGGTCATCCATAAAAAAGGGAGGATCCTCCGAGCAGACGGGTATTGTGTCTGGTGGGCAACTGCCCAACGATTTATATTGGATTCTTGTATATGTTACCGGCCAAACCCGATTTCAGGACAAACTAGTTTAGCCTAGGCTAAACTAGTTCTTCCTATACGCGATAGGATTAACTAGTATAGCCTAGGCTAAACTAATTTGTCCTAAGCCCGATAGAATAAACCAGTTTAGGCTAGGCCAAACTAGTTGATCCTGATATAAATACGCACACTCTAGGATAAACTGGTATGACCTAGTCTAAACATTCTAATATATGTATTTAGAAGACTTTTTACTTTCACTATGTAAAATTTCTGTCAAAAACTTTTCCCTCTATTGTTTCTGATCGGCTTGTCGACTTGACGTAGGTTCATTCATATTGAAAAAGAAAAAAACTTTATAATGTAGTGTAATACTTAAACTTTTAATTTAAAACTACAGTTATTAACTAAATACGTAACTAGGCGCGGGACGTTCGGGGCGAATACGTTACGCACGGCGGCACGGCTGGCAGCTAGACGCAAAATGCGTTTAAAACGACACAACGAATGGCGAGCGAGTAGCGGCGCGGGGCGCTCGGGGCATTCCCGCATGTACAAGTCCTGACATGTTTGCTCAAACCTACAGTACGGCCGTTATAAGTTGGCGAGTGTGAAGTTAGCCTCTGCGAATTTTGGCGCTTGAAATATCGTACAAAAATAAAGGTTTTAAAAAAATAAATGCAATTTGCAGTTCTTATTGCTGTTAAAAACAGTTATTGGCATACATTTTTTTTAAAACCTTTATTTTCGTACGTTATTTCAAGCGCCAAAATTCGCAGAGCCTAACTTCACACTCGCCAACTTATAACGGCCGTACTGTACTTTTGACTCGGCTAAATTTTTATACTGTTTAGACTAGGCCATACCAGTTTATCCTAGTGTGCGTATTTATATCAGGATCAACTAGTTTGGCCTAGCCTAAACTGGTTTATCCTATCGGGCTTAGGACAAACTAGTTTAGCCTAGGCTATACTAGTTAATCCTATCGCGTATAGGAAGAACTAGTTTAGCCTAGGCTAAACTAGTTTGTCCTGAAATCGGGTTTGGCCGGTAACATATATATGTTCATTGCGCGGTAAACTCTAATTGCGCGATGCAGGATATAAGTGACGTCAGGATTTTTGTGTGACGTCAGATCCTTGATGCGTAGTTCGCATGTGGCGATGTAGATACCGCAACATAACTACAGGCAATAAAAGAAAATAATGTTCTTTGATCAATAAATGCTACCTACCTATCCTATCTATCAAACTGGGTCCTGTAGCTTTAAAGGATAAAAAAATATTACCAAACGAATTTAAATAGTGACTTATTGATACCTTGTACACACGGCTACATATTAAGCTATACATTTCCAGTTTAAGCTGGCCTCGCATTGTACGGAAATCCTATACAATGCGAGATCAGCATAAACTGGAAATGTATAGCTTGATGTGTAGCCGTGTGTACTGACTGTACCATAGTGCCTCACTTGTTACTAAAAATCAAACTTTTCCGTGGCTTACCTAAAGCTTTTTCCTGACCACTAAGATAAGTAGTGAAATAATGGCAAGTATCTTCTTCTCTATATACTGTCATAAATAAGTAGCGTAAATGGTTTTGTGTTTTGCGAGTATCCTATAGGAATAGGTTGTCTATTGAAATGATACAAAGTGGGACCATTACTTATCATTTAATCCATCAACTAACATTTTAAGTTTATTTAATGTCCAAATGTATGTTCATATAAAAAAACTCAGAACCATCAGAAGAAAACTAAGAATATTATTGAAAATACTTATTATATTATAAAACACCTATTTAGAAATACTTATTAAAATAATTTACAAATAAATTATTTACAAGGCGTAAATAATTGTACGTACTTTTTTAGGGCGTCTTTCGGGGTACATTCTTTTTTGGGCTGCCAACTCTTTCTGCAGATATGAACAGAGAACAGATGAGGATAGTCTGTGGATTTGTGTGAAAGTGTGAGTGTGAACAGAAAACATCGGTCGGTCGGCTCTTTGGGTCGGTTGCTGCCGGAGTGGAACCTTTTTTGTGGCCTAATCACAGAGTTGATCATTAGAGTACTACTTTTGGTACTATATTACGTAGACTGTGTACCACAGTCAAGTCAAACTTATAAAGTGTAAAAAAAGTAAAAAAAATGCCGCACATTTTTGCAAAATTGTCAGTTCAAGTTCTCAGAAATAATGTAGATTATTTTAACATTGCCACAAGGGCAAACAGGTAATGTACCGGCAATTTGGTTATTTACGTAACAATTTTTAATTAAAAAATATGAATTTATTACTGAATGAAAATGATATGTACAACAACTTAAACCTAAATTCAATGCTATTAATAAAAGACCACGTTTTAGCTTTATTTAAATTTTTGTGATTATCTTGTAACTCCCATAAGACGACCACTGACCCGCCTTTTTAGTGAAGAAGATATCTTTTCTAATCTTTATGAGATTTACTAAGCTTTTCAAAATATTTTAAATAAACTATCAGTGTGTCAACATTTTATTATTGAATATTATCTGTTATGAGATTCTTATAAGAACTCTTAAGAAAAATAATTTCATTTTGAACTTCTACTAATTCTGAACTCAGAAGTTCAGAATACGTAGAAGTTCAAAATGAAATTATTTCTATCTATATCTCTATAAATAAATCAAATTTGCAGTACTTTTTGGGGCAATGTGCCCATGGGCCCCCCTGATGTGATCCTGGGTATCTCGGAGGCCTACAAGAGGGACACGGACCCAAAGAAGGTCAACCTTGGTGTTGGTGCCTATAGAACTGATGAAGGCAAACCTTTTATTCTGCCGTCAGTGAGAAAGGTTAGCATTATTATCTAATAATATATTATCTAACTATACTTATTACACATTGTTGTATCACGCTAGATATCTATCGCATTCGTCACATAAGTGTGGCTATGAGATAATGAAGTAAGTATAGCATTTTTTTCAAAGTTACAGTATTGTGCTATAAAACATTTAATCTCAGTTCTGAGTCTCTGTGCTCTTTGGCAAGGGCCTCCTCTAACCCCTTCTCATTTTCCCTGTTCCTTGTCTTTCCCTACATCCCAACCAAGACATTCTGCCATCTTTTCAAAGGATTCCTTTTCTTTCTCTTCCCCTCCCTCGGTTACCATTGGGTAACTTTTTTATTACATTTACACAAAAAAAAAATACACTGTAATTTATGAATTTAATTTATATGTACATTATAATATCTACTAGAGCTTATGTGTGTGTATGACCAGATGTATGAACGTAAACAAGGCAAAAGGATCATGTAAGGAGTGTAGCAGGTGGCATTTTGCGGTTTCTGCCTACCGTGATGGGAAGATGGCGTGAGTTTATGTATATATATACAATATCTAGAATTTCCAAAACTCCATATAGCATATTAAATTTAACCATGGGTAATAATTCAGCTGCATCTAGAGTGGTTAGACTGGAAGCGGAACCCAACATAGTTAGGAAAAGGCTAGGGAGATTATGAATGTTATGTAATTGTCCATAAACTTGACCACAGGCAGAAGAAATCCTCTTCAATAAGCATTTGGACCACGAGTATGCTCCGATTTCGGGTGAGGCAACCTACACTAATGCAGTAGCTAAACTTGCGTTTGGTGACTCCAGTCAAGCTTTAAAAGACAAAACAAATTGCACTGTACAGGTGAGTTATACGTGCTATATCAACATACTTCAATTCCCACAAGTAACACTGACGCCATGGCTAAGCTTGCATTAGGTGACTCCAGTCAAGCAATAAAAGACAAATTGAATTGTTCTGTACAGGTAAGTTATTCGTGTCATTTCATCTTGATATCAACATCATGAAGCATAATATCGAGGGTTCAGTGGCTATTTGTAGTAAGCGACATCCTGACTGATATTGAGTTATAAATAACCATCGGAATCGCCAGATTTTTCTGAGTCGTTTGAATCCGGTTTCATGGCGATCTGAGCACTTTTTTGTCGCTTGAAACATCAGGTCTAATTTGAATCTGATTTGATTGATGCAATAAAAAAATGGTTAAAATCGGTCCAGTAGTTTCGGAGCCTATTCGGTACAAGCAAACAAAAAAATCGTTCCTCTTTATAATATTAGTATCGATGGACTTTATACAAAATATTTTGTGATTCTGACTTAAGCAGTTACTCCTGACATAAATTTCGTAACATAGGGCGTTTGAATCGGTTTGCATGCATCTGAAATCCATACTTGATGTAGCTTAAAACATTTAGCCTGCACCTGAAATTCATACCTTAATGTCGTTAAACCATTTATAGATAGTGCCATTCTGGAAGACGCGCCCCACTCTTACACGGGCCACGCTTACAGCTTACAGTACAGTATTCGCGTTTAGGAACAAGAGTGGGGCGCGTCTTCGTGGATGGTATCCTGCATCTAATTTTAATACTTTAATAGTTTATTAATTTAATATTTTAGTATCGCGATGGTTGTTAGTCTTACACTAAAACACTGACACTAAAACAACACCGAGTGTAGCCTAAATCCTTTTTCCTGAACTTATAATTTACAGTTTACGGCGCTTGAATCACTTAGCCTGTTTCGAAATAAAAGTGTAATGAGGTAATTTTGTATCAAGGGACATTTATTTCTGATAGTTCGCTTTAAAAAAAAGAAAGCTAGACTAAATTGTGCGAATTTGGTAAAGGAAAACAACATCAGCCACTTTTTCGTTAAAATATTGATGTTTAAAAAAAAAAAAAAATATATTTTTGAAAAGTTCCAAAAATAGCGCTTAATACAATTAGCCAGTGGGCCGTGCACCCTCGATATAATAAATTATAACTCAATAACAAGTACACTTCTGCCCAACCCTTCAGAGAAACAAGCCGTGCATTTGAGAAAACTTTAAACTGTGAACTATCATACAAAGCCACCCAGAAATATTGACACCAGAAAAATAAATTAATAGCAATCTTTATTTCATAGACACTATCCGGTACCGGTGCTCTGCGACTCGGTCTTGAGTTTGTATCAAACCACTTCGGTGGGCCGAAGGAAATATGGTTCCCCAACCCAACATGGGGAAACCACCCCCAGATCTGCAACATGCTCCGTTTGTCACACAAGAAGTATCGTTACTATGACCCCAAGACACACGGCTTCGACCTCAATGGCGCCTGTGAAGATATCAAGGTAAGTCTTCTGCAGCGTTTGTTGAACACTTTAATGCTTTTTATTGTGTACGGCTTCTCGCAGGTCAACCTAGGAGGTTGTATGCCTTAATAAATTATGGCCTCCAAGTGCCGTATTATGAACTATCAATGCCACCTTTTTTCCAGTGTGAGAGAGAGACGGAGCTAGACAAGGCCGCTAGCACCATCCCGTTTTCGCAGTGGAATAATGATGGCATTAATACTTCATAATACTACCCCAGCCAGGGCATAAAACTTTAAACTAACCGACTACACGCTAAGGGCACCCCCTGTGGGGGACGGACCTACGGGCTAAGGGTGTCACTAGATAGCCTGTTCGCAAGGGACAGGCTGGATCGGATCCGATCCGAGACCCGCCCCGAAGCCATTACTACATATTCAATTTAGCCGCCCGGCTGTGGTCTTGAATAGCAGGCCATAAGTTTCAAATGAGTAATAGACATTGAAACAATATATGAAACTAGCTGCGCCCCGCGGTCTCACCCGCGTAAGTCTTGATCCCGTGGGAATATCGTCTACCTATATGCCAAATTTCATCTAAATCGTAATAACCAGCGTAATAAACAAAGCGTAATAAACAAAGAAACAAACTCACTTTTGCTTTTTTAATATTAGTTAGGATTCTTTGATTTGTTGTTAATTAACTATTTATTAATAGTATTCAAATTAGCAACACTAGGTAAACTGGAGGCGTTTTTCGTTGAGCTGCCAATAAAAAAAGTCAACACCTGACGAGAAACTGTAGAATGTTAAAATTATCGCAAGGCCTCTAAATAGTGTGTGCTGACATTTCTATTATTACACTTTCTACATGCAATTATGTTTTGTTAGAATGCATATTTTTTTTTTTTTTTTTTTTTTTTATTTATTAGGGACAAAAAAACAGTTACATGTTAAAGTGATACAATCAAGATCTTAAAATAAATAAGTAAACATATAACCCACACTATTGTCCACGGATTGATAAATAAGTAAGAAACGGAAATGTATTTCAAAATTTAGTGATTAAAGATTAAAATTGAAGAATGCAATTGTAAATTTAGATTTTAGTTTAAAATTTTGATAGTAATATTTTTATAACGTGATTTTTAAATTTTTTATTAGAAAGAGAGAAAATGTCTGTGTCCATGAAGTGTGTGTTATAAGTTTCCACAAGACGACGAAGAGGAACTCGTGCCCCGGCATTAGTCTTACAAGAGTTCACGTGAAATAATCGCGGCACGCGAGTCCCCCGTCGGATAACAGTTCTGGGAACCGTATAACATATTTTATTTGTAATGTCGATACAGTCAAATCTATTGTGGCACAAACTATGCAGCATCATTACATCTAAAAGTAATCGTCTGGATTCAAGACTCAGAATTTTATACTTTTGTAGTAAATTTGCATAGGGAATCTTCGAGTGATAACATTTGTAGTTCATGCCACGTAGAAACTTTTTCTGAACCATTTCCAATTTGTTAATATACTTAAGGTAGTAAGGATTCCAGATAGGAATGGCGTATTCTAGCTGAGATCGTATTAAACATTTGTATAACATCAAAAAGGTAGAGGGTCGCACAAAGTCCCTTGAGGATCTCATGACGAAACCATACATTTGAAACGCTTTATTGACTATACTATCAATGTGCAAGTCGAAGTGCAAACATGAGTCCATTATAACACCGAGGTCGCGAACAGAATTTACTACATTCAGGTGTTGATTATCTAATGAATATCTGAAACAGATTTTATTTTTATTCTTGGTGAACGATACACTGTGACATTTGGGAAGACTAAGAAAGAGTTTATTGTCTATACAGTAGGCATTAAGTTTAGTAAGGTCATCTTGGAGGAGTAGGCAGTCTTGGATGTTTTTGCAGGTTTTATATATTTTTATGTCATCAGCATACATTAAGAACTGAGTATTAACAAAACATTTTTTTATATCGTTAATGTATATGATGAAAAGAAAAGGTCCCAAAATGGATCCTTGAGGAACGCCAGATTTTACAGTAGTAGTTATAGATTCATGACCATTGATAACTACTTTTTGAGTTCTGTTAAAAATATATGAGACAAACCAACGAAGTAAGTTCCCTCGAATTCCGTTAAAGGCAAGCTTTTCCAGAAGAATTGTATGATCCACCTTGTCAAAAGCCTTCCGAAAATCAGTGTACACGGCATCGACTTGGACTCGGCGATCCATGTTTTCAAATAGAAAATTAGTAAATACCATTAGATTAGTCGTTGTCGAACGTCGTTTAACAAAGCCATGCTGTTCGGGTATAATAAGCCGATGAAATTGAGGATATAAAGCACCGTGTACAAGCTTTTCAAAAACCTTCGACAAGGTGGAGAGAATTGAAATGGGACGGTAGTTCTCCACGCTGTCTCTATCTCCATTTTTATAAATAGGTGTAATAAATGCTCGTTTCCATACAGACGGAAAAATACCCTCGCGTAAACATTTATTGAAAGTTGAACAAAGGACAACGTGAATGCTATCAGCAGTTTTTATGAAAAAGGAGGGTGGCAACCCATCGGGGCCAGCTCCCTTCGATGGGTCAAGTGATTTAAGTGTCCTAAGTGTAACATCTTTAGATAAATTGATATCGCATATACATGCAGAATTATCCTCGTAGTTGATTGAATGTTGCCATGTCTCTGGGTCGAAAGTGGATGGTTCATAAACAGAGGCAAAGAAGGTTGAAAACAAGTTGCATATATCTGTAGGGTTGTCAGAAGAAGTATCTTTGAGGTGCATGTTAGCTGGGAAGCTAGCCTTGCTCTTTTTATTCGAAATGTAACTCCAAAAATACTTAACATTCTTCGGAATACTCTCTTCGACCGAATTAATATAATTAATAAAACAAGTGTCACACTCCTTGTGAAATAGTTTACGATAGCCAGAAAAGTGTTCATAGTCGGACAGGTTACGATACTTTTTCCACTTAGCCCATGCACGTTCTTTATTTTTAAAGATGCGGATTAAGGATGGTGAAAACCAGACAGGAAATTGTGAATTTTTAATTCGAGTTAATGGAACGTATTGTCTGATAATCCCGTATAAAATATCGTAGAAGGAGTTAACCGCCTGTTCAGCGGGCAGACTAGAGAGTTCCTTATCCCAGTCAATTGCGCTAATTTGCTCATTAATATCCGGATAGTTAGCTTTATGATAGTTATACCGATATTAACATTATTTACATAGGTTTTACGACACTTTTCCCGCAAATGAGTACTTTAATGATAAGGGCCCTGAGATCTTTACCTCCATTTATTTACTAATTTAATATTTATTCACTCATAGAGGAGCTCGTGGCTAAGGCCGCTATCCCACTGGCATTTTACGAGGGTTGGCGCTTCGTCCCAACGTTGGCGCTGCGCAGACGTTGGACAAGCGCCAACGCTCGTAAAATGCCAGTGGGATAGCGACCTAAGTAATAACAGCCGTGTTTCGGAAAACACGTTAAACCGTTGGTATCGGCTGGACTTTGACCGTCGTTACGAGTCATCAGAAGCCCGAAAGTCTGACAACCAGTCTTACCAATCGTATTACCCAGTCACTCGGTTGTGGAGGTCAGATAGGCAGTCGCTCCATGTAAAATACTGGTATCCAGTTGCATCCGGTTACACTGGAAGCCGACCCCAACATAGTTGGGAAACGGCTAGGCAGATTGAATATTGATTCATTCATAGGTACTAACTTACATTTATTTTTCTGGTCTCCTTAAAAATAAATGGGTAGGGAGACAGTCAGACAATACGTCGTATACCTACTAAGGCACATCCCAGATATACTTAGCTGCTAACCCTTTACTTATAACGATTATTCTTGTCAGCAATTCTCAAGTTATCACATTTATTACAACTAGATAAAACTGGAATGACTATCTATAGCAAAAAAATATCTACTGTTTCTTGTTAGATAATACGATAAAGGCGTTCACGAAATAAACGCGTGACATTTGAAAACCGGCCAAGTGCGATTCGGACTCGCAAACGAAGGGTCCCCACAAAAACAAAATTTACCAAAAAACAACGAAAAAAATACCCTCTTTTATTATTAACTTTATTTAATTTTGTTGTTATAGCGGCAATAGAATAACACAAACTGTGAAAATTTCAACCGTCTACCTATTACGGTTCATGACAACAGCCCGCTGACAGACAGACGCACGAATAGGCTTCAGGTACGCCCCGTACGGAACCCTAAAAAATATCTAACTACCAATATTTTAAAATTGTGTGTTGTTGCACTAAGCATGAAGCACGTTAAGCCGTTGGTCCCGGCTGTCATTTGTAGATCTTGACAGTTGTTACGGATCGTCAGAAGCCCGAAAGTCTGAGAACCAGTCTTGCCAAGCGGTATCGTATTACCCAATTACTGGGTTGCTGGAGGTCAGATAGGCAGTCGCTCCATGTAAAATACTGGTATTCAGCTGCAACCGGTTAGACTGGAAGCCAACCCCAACATAGTTGGGAGAAGGATAGGCAGATGGATGGGTCGTGTTGCACTTTATTTTCTAAATAATGAAGGAATGGAAAGATCCCCAATTTGTTTGGGATCCGGCGCGAAGTACATACCTACTTATTAACTACCTAAATCAAATTGGTAGCCCCTTCATGGGATAGCAAACTGCTTCTCGGCTAGTTATCCGACATTCTTTTTAACAGATCGACTTTTTAATAGCTATAGTTTTATAGCAGCAATAAGCGATAACAATGGAAATTAACTCATTATAGCACGGCCTTATCGTAAGTATTTGTACAACAATACCTATAGTTAATAAGTCAAGAACGACCCTGAACAAGTAGGCTAACAGAAGCAAGTGTATAGTAGGCACTCATATAATATCAATATAGTACCTACCTTGTTATGAAAAGTACATGTATAGAGAGTATTAACTATAGAAACATGAAGATAAATTATGGGGAGTGCCTCCGCTGCCGGTAATAATGCCATTGGGAACCGGCAGTGACATTACTGCCGGCTGCCGAAATTAAAAACATCAGCTGCCGTCATCGCCGGCTCCCATAATGGATACCGGCGGCGCGGAGTTTATGGAAACTCTTCCAGTATTCAGAACCCCAACTAACTAACCCTAAATAAAATATTTTTTTGTGTATACTTACTCTAGTCGGTTTTTGGTCGTAAGGGGTCACAGTTCTAACCTAACCTAACCTAACCTTTTCTGCGAGTAAAAATATTTAACTATTTCGGCTCCGGGTAGTACTCGAATATGGAAATGATTAAATATGGGAAAAAAAAATGCTATAATACATGTTTTTTTTAATTATGACCGGCAGCCAATTCGGCAACCGGCGCCGGCAGTGGAGGCACTTCCTAAATTATATTATGTACTTATTTTTTTTATAATATTATAGAAAATGCCGAAAGGCTCCATCATTCTACTGCATGCGTGTGCGCACAACCCCACCGGAGTCGACCCTAAGAAGGAGGAATGGCAGCAACTGTCCCAGGTAAATATTTGCAATTCTATATATATTCTACTAGCTTCCGCCCGCGGCTTTGTCCGCGTGGTATGTCGATAAAAAGTAGCCACCACACCGCAGACTACCTGTAGTATTGTCCCTACTCTACTTGTCCCTTAATCGATCCAAAAGTTGTATTTTAAAGATCGCTTAAGACGGCCCATTTTGTCAACCTACGGAATATACAGTACAATGTAGTATTTTTTTTTTAATTCTTAGGTCATCAAGGAACAGCAGGTGTTGCCATTCTTCGACATGGCGTACCAAGGTTTCGCCACCGGCAGTGTTGAAAACGACGCGTATGCCGTACGTCTCTTCGAAAAAGAAGGTCATAGCTTGATGTTAGCACAGAGTTTTGCCAAAAATATGGGTAAGTTTATCCACGTATAAGGCTGATTTTAGAGTCACGCTGAGCGTCGCTGAGTGTCGGCGCTGACGGCCCAATATGTATGAATATATATCATCATCCTGCTAAGCGCTGACGGCCGTGCCGTGCGATAATCATACATATTGGGCCGTCAGCGCCGACACTCAGCGACGCTCAGCGTGACTCTAAAATCAGCCTTAGAGGTAATTAGTAATAATAATAACACATGTAGGTAGTATTCGTTATGGTCGCGAATCATACATACTTTGATCAAGGATACAACGAGCGACTGACCTGCAAATTATAAAAATAAGAAATTTTGCGGGCTACCTCTGCAGATCTACCTTAAGACAGAATTATTAAAAAAAATAGTACGGTCTTTGACCTTTGAGATTGAATCTTTGAGCCGTGTAAGGGAGCCACCTTAGCGCATCCCACTTAAAAACACTGCATTTCTCGGTTATTCAAGGTTATGGATTGATTTGCCAGATAAGTAAACGTGTAGAAACGGTGCAAAGACATTGATAAATTATGTTAGTTATCGGAAAGTACCTACCCAAATATATCGTCGTGACGAAATATTTACGATGTGCCTCAAACGTAGCTCCGTAAGATATTATAGGATAACAGTATCAGTAAGATATACCATGCCTACATTTAACTCATGAAAAGGGATTTAGGTAAAGTAGCGTCGTAGCGTGTCAGGGACGGGGGCATCCCGGATAGACTTTCCACACAGTATTTTTAATGACTAAATAATAATCCCGGTGATTTTTTTTTCTCAATTTTTTTTTGCCAGAAAACTTACTTATTAATTTTCTCAGTGGCAGTCCAGAGTCTGGATTTGTGCCCGGTTGATGGCAATAGGCTCGCTCCCTATTACATGGGACTTAAACATAACTGGCGTAATTTTGGTATACTATAGGCACCTCTGCCTAGCTCGGGGAATACAGCCGTGGTGTGTTATAATTATTTTCCTGGGCTACTATTACTACCTATTCGATTTCATTTCAATTCATAATCCGTTGTAAAAGTTAATATTCCATGGCATAGTTACGAACATTCTGATTAGGTTTTGTTGATAAAAACGATGCAATACCGGTAGCTTATTAGTCTGTTGCCAAGTCTCGTGTGACGTCATACAATACTTGTTTATGGATGATGAACCGCGTGTTTACAGTCCTGACCTTGTTATCTTATCCGAGTATTTTATATTACGTCAATTGGGTCGATTGTAGTTTACCCTCATGGGTTTTTTTTTTACAATTTTACCACAATACTGTTTTGGTATCCGGAATGTACTGGATATGTTTTTTATTATTCGTATCGTAACTTAAAATATTCCGGTCGGGTTTATCTTTGAAGCGGAAAGTTCACTGCGCGTTTTTACTAACGTGTTTGTTTCGGGGGAAATATTGGAGTGTAGTTATTTTGCCAACGTATGCAGTAAACGAAATAGATTTGTGTATTCGTATTGCGTCAGACGAGAAAATAGAAAATAGTAGGAATGTTGAATCAATATTACGATACGGACCAATACTACGAGGCAATGCAACAGACAATGATAAGACATTTATTGTACAAAAGAAATGTGTAAGAGCTATGCGGTGTCGGTCGACTTGAGTCATGTAGGCCTTTATAATAAAAAGCTGAAGCATGACCTTGACCTTGATGTATTTGTTTGAGGTATTTGTCCGTTTTTGTGAGGAAACATAATTAATTCTTTAAATTCAAAGATGTCAATTACACTAAACAGAGACCAGCCGCGGTCCGCGGGGGGGGGGGGAGGGGGTTAACCATTTCCCTAAAAATATTCCTCGGCACCAATGGTGACCCCAGAATTTTGGGCTGCGACCGCGCCTGACAGAGACCAAGAGATGCAACGCAACAATTTTTTTTTTTAATAACAGAATTTTTAAGATTTATATTTAAGTCAACTACCCATGGTTTGAGTGACAAAACGGTGTTTACCCTTACACTTTATTTGCTGACCGCAAGTTACATTTTGTAAAATGAAATTCCTTTGGCTATTCCAGGCTTATATGGCGAGCGTATCGGCGCGCTCACAATCTTGGGCGGCGACCAGGAAACCACCAGCAAGCTTATGTCACAGGTCAAGATCTTGATCCGCACACTATACTCCAACCCTTCTATTAACGGCTCGCGCATTGTCTCAGAGATTCTCAACAGCCCCGAACTTTATCGGATGTGGTAAGTTCTCTTGTTGCTATTTGATGTTTCAAAAAAGTATCCGTTTACAAACATCATAGTTCAGCCGAGAGAGGTCCACTGCTGCACATAGGCCTCGCCCAAGCATCCGTCCTGACAACATTATACTATAGCAAAATTATTATACAGTATGTACATATTGTATAGCTGTAATCTATTCCTCTCTCGCACTACTCACATACAAATTCTTAGAAAAAATGTGTACGTGTTCACAGGTTGGCTGACGTGAAAGGAATGGCTGACCGTATCATCGATATGCGCAAGAAGCTGCGCGATGGAATTGAGGGTCGCGGCAACAAACAACAATGGAACCACGTTACCGACCAGATCGGCATGTTCTGCTACACTGGACTTAAACCCGACCAGGTATAATTGTACTAGAAACTTAATTGTTATCTACTGGATTAATTTTCAGGCTAATATGCGAACACAAGTGCGCTGTAACAAGACATTAACTCCTTGACAAAATACGCCTCCATGAGCGACGATTCATAAGTGTACGTCAGACGCACCCTGGTCCTGCCCTGCTCTATCTCGCTGACTGCCTAAAGTCGCGGTCTCACGGCCTGGCGCGGCCACGCCTGTCTAGGCCCGTCGCGGCCCGTGCCGAGTATCTGATGAGGCCTGTGTTGGGACCACAGGCCTCATCGGATCGCCGGTTCCTACGGCCTGTCGGTCTAGCCTGTGAAAAAACGGGCCGTGGGACCGCAGCATTATATTTTTATTTTGGCCTGACATATGCTTATATCGTTCATCGATACTTGAGAAGATTGATCAAGAAGTGACGATGTGTTTAGTAAAATTTTTATTGAGACACCCACAAAAAATATCTTTCAGTAAAAAGTTATAGCGAAATGAAAATGATTACTTATTAAATTATTTGAGCATAAACCGGTCAATTCGATTTAAAAAAACCGGACAAGTGCATGTCGGGCCGCGCACAATAAATCTCTCAATATTGTGCGTACAAATTTACATTTGCAGTTGGAATGTATATTTCAACTACAATGTTAAGTTCGTAAAAACACCCTGTATACTATGTTGTACTGTTTCCAGGTCGCGCGTCTGACTAAAGAATTCCACATTTACCTAACTAAGGACGGCCGTATTTCCGTCGCTGGCATCACTTCAAAGAACGTCGATTACGTCGCAGATGCAATCCACAAGGTCTCGTCTTAAAAGCGGCATATCCAAAAAAATTGGTACTCGTCAATTTTTATTTATTATGTTTTGAGTTTTTGTCCACAGGAATGATTTTGTCTTCCTTTCCCGGTTTCCCGTTTATCGACCGGACTAATTGTCTAATATCAAGGGCAAACCTAAACAGAACTATTAAAACAAAAAAACAGACCTGGCAGGGTCTATAAAAACGTTGGGTGAAAGACCCAAATTAGATTGCCATCAGGGTCTATAAAAACGTTGGGTGAAAGACCCAAATTAGATTGCCATAGACAATTTAAAATAAAAGAGGTTCTAAAAAGTTCCATAATAATGAAATTGCATGCTCGTCAGTTTTCCGCAACATTGTGTATTTGTAGCGCGAAGTATTTATACATAAAAATTTTGTTTCAGCATTTTAGATACCGAGCGGCCGACCAAAATAAGAAATCGTTGCTCTGTATCTATTTATAAAAAAAAATCGTAACCAATCGTGTCGTGTAACTGATCGTCGCGTGTACTCAAAAGGTCGAAAAACACAGTATTTATGAAACCAGCTTGTTTTTAATGTTTTTATTTTTATTGCTTTTATCATATATTTTTGTATGCATATTTTATTTTTTAAATTAAAAAGTAACCCCCTTATGCATAAAAATCTTTTATAAATGCTACATGTCCTTGTCTTGTCATTTCGAAATCAAAATGAATGTGATAAACGTTTAAAATAAGACGTTTATGAATAAGGGGTTCAGTTTATACAATTTCTTTTTTTATTGTGTGGCATACCTAAAGCTTTTTATTTTAGATGTTGGAGAATTAACAGGAAATTGTACCGTCCTTGGTAATTGCTCACTGAATTCACAGATTCAGCTGGAAAAACATTAATTCCAACGCTTTATTTTTATGATGTCAATCAGTTCTTTTGAGGATTTTTATGACCTTTAGGACCAACAGAGTTTGAGTTCTTGAAAAGCATAAATCACGAAAAAATAAACTGTTCCCATATACTTACAGCCTGTATAGCACAGTAGGTATAAAAACTTCATAAGTTTGATTAAAATTTTATTCGTTAAAATAAGTAGATCAAATAAACTTGCGAAAAAAAAAATACAGAAAATTGTATCAACATGTTTGATTCTACGACGGTACTAGGTATTTCTACGCAAAATATTTACAGCTGACGAAACAAATAAACATCTTATTCTATGTTTACAAAATAAACTGATGCAGGTCAATCGTTAACATTGCCTTAAAATATTAACAAGAATTTATATTACATAATACATAGTTGAATCCTTTAAGGACACATTATACATAAAGGGAACACATTTTATCCACAATTATATTGCATCGTGGTAGGTAACAATCTTAAACATATTCACCTGCATCCAATATCAACATAAACCTATAAACATTTCGCTAAACTAAATCAGTTTATTGTAGGACATACATAGATATCCAAAAATGCTTTCTCATACACTATTATGATACAAAATACATTTTTATTAGTCGACACTCGTCAATGATATTTTCAATAAAAATAGTAACGTTAACATTATAATATGTACAAAGTCATAGAACAAACTAATTGCTACCCATGGCACAATTTCTTTAGAATGCACCTACATACATTCTATTTAAAGCAAGAAATATGTACCATTAATATACACACCTCTAGTATTGAGGTTCTATTTATTTTGAAGCTCCGATTCTGATCCGGGTCTTCCAATGTCAGCGAGGACGTGGCTCATTTCGACAATTATCAATATGACGCTAATTACTTTTGCGGAAGAATGTTGAGGGGGTAAATCTTTAGAAACTCCAAAATATAAGTTAACACTTATTTTTATAAGCATCATATTTAAACCTATGCTTAATTCTTGTGTAAATAATTGTACACAATCACAAACCTTTTATATAGCTTAATACTTCAATTGTCCTGATTAAAAGAAACGTAAGTATCGTGTAGCACCACTATTTTTAAGACAACCTGTAAATATATCTACGTAGACTACATCCTCCTTCCTGCCTGTCCTCCTCAGACCCGTCAGCCTCGACCAGCGGTGCCGCATCGTTGCGTTGATAAGTTAACTCATTTTTTTTTTTTTTGAATTGGTTATCATTTATAAACCAATAAGCAGCAATTTAGTAGTAAGTTTATACATTACCTTCTTAATTTAAAATAATGATTTTATTGACATTAGGTAGGTCTATGATGTTTGAGGTTGTTTTTGCTGGGCTCCACTGGATACATTCCGGTAGAAGTTTTATTTTAAAATCATAAGTTATTTACTTTTGTCTCACTCAATAACTTAAATATTGTAAACCTAGTGTTACAGTTTAGCTGTGCTATGCGTAGTACAGGGTGTTTAGAAAATTGTATAATACTATGTATGTTTTGTTACCAGATAATCAACGGTAAATTACACAAAAAAAACAAACTGTATTCGATATTAAGTCATAAAATCGCTTAAAACCCTGTTTTGCAAAATAATGCCTGAAAATACTTTTATATATTATTTTGCAAATCAAGAGAGTGTACAGTGCACGTTACTGACCGAAACAAGAGTTTAGGATACACACCATGTATATTGAATATTTTATTTATGTAGGCTACGCGCTGATAGTTACGTCAGCATGCGTAGCATGACGGGGAAACGGGTTTTGTCGATGGAAGAATACACAAAATGACAAATTAACAATCACAATCTGTCATTTTGTCTATTCATCCGTCGACAAAACCCAGTCGAGTCGTCAGAAGCACGAAAGTCTGACAACCAGTCTGACCAAGGGGTATCGTATTACCCAGTCACTGGGTTGTGGAGGTCAGATAGGCAGTCGCTCCATGTAAAATACTGATATTCAGCTGCATCCGGTTAGACTGGAAGCCGACCCCAACATAGTTGGGAAAGGCTAGGCAGATGATGATCCGTCGACAAAACCCGTTTCTATTCTGGTCATGCTAAGTGTGCTGGTCGTATTTGCTGTTGATCGTTTTTCAACAAATGCCATTAGTGTCTATTAGAAAGTACAACATTCCAAGTAAAATGTGGATTTACTGAATCCCTAATCCTCAATGTGTGATCATTTAAATCTATTACTTTATACTGGGCTATTTATTATGCTATAAAACAGTTTCTATACAATATTATGTACATACACCTTTCGAATTCTTTGCATTTTAATTAGGTATGAAAAATAAAATTATTGCTATGTTTACTATACATATTTAGAAATTGTTATTGCACCCTATGTAGATATTAACAACTGTGAAAAACTCGTGAAATAAATAATGTGATTAATTAATATCATAGGTGACTTATATGAAAACCTAAAAGGTAATGTATATAAAATCTATTACTGTTTGTGTAAGTATGTATGGCTATATCAGTAAGTAGCTGTTATAAGATAATTTATGTAACATTGTTGCTGTGTTTACTTTCCGCGCTGAACCACATCAGATAGATAATAATTATGTCTTCTAAAAACAGTCATAAAAGCAAACCTAAAGATTCAAATTAAAACTAATTAAGAGGCCTTTTGCAGTTATTGCATTTAGATCCATTGATAGGTAACAAATAATAAGAATAATAACAATTCATTATCAAGATCTAAAAATCTTGAAACAATTTGTGCGTTCTATTTATAGGTACTTACTTTATGAGAAAGTTGCCTTGGTAAATTAAATCTATACTTTAAATTACATCCCAAAGTTTACGCGGGACCAAACAGCAAACATGACGTGAATGTGGTAACGCAGGTCCCATATTTTATTAAAATTAATCAAACAACCACACACATAAATGAGAATATAATGATAATTATTACCACTGAAACCCACTATAGTTCCCTGGCGTTACTTAACACATGGAGCTTAAAGCTAAGGTGTTGTAGAAGAGCGGTGGCCGCCGCGTAATTTACACAATTTACGCGGTGAATGACGTCACTAAATCGTTATTTATGAAAGTAATCTGGTGTTTTCCTAGAGAGTGTTTTTTGTCAAAAAACACTCTCTAGGAAAACACCAGATTACTTTGCCCGCTGCTCAAAGATTTAAATCGCTAGATTAGCCCTCACCGTACTTAGTCACGTGAAAAAGTGTCTACACTAAGGAAAGTAAGTTCACACATTATGAAATTGCATTTCTATGTCAATCAAGTCACTACGTCATTGTGTGACAGAAACCCGACTATATTTTCATGCGGTAGGGCGAATCTAACGATTTAAATCTTTGCCGTTGCCATAATTTTCATTACAGCCGTCACTGCGGTCGTTATGTGCGGCCACAGCTCTTCTAGAAAACCGCAGCTAGCAAGCGCGCTCTTTCGTCACCCACGAATGAATGACAGAGATGGCGCTATACAAACAAAGCCGCTCGTTACCTAAAACTCGATGTGCCATATTTACCGCCGACTACTGCACTACATTGTATGCATTATCATTACATGAGCTTATAATAATGCACATTTTTGAATGCAGGTTACTTACTGACCTGCAGTTATATGCACATAAACGCAATATACTCCTAGTTACTGTAAAATATAAGTTACCTTTATTGTGTATGTAGCTAAGCAAATGCAAACTTGTATGAATTTACATGAATAAATAAGTTATATGTTATTCATGACTTCTGTTTATTATGATTGTTATTCATGATTTCAAAACTTTTACTTGAGCAATGTGTGCACCCACTATGAATTAAACCAAACTGCACATTTTTTGTAGAGATTATTTGTTTTATTAAACAGTTGTAAAAAATAAACGACTTTTATTATATTTTTTGAAATACAAACAAACCTCAACTGCTGATTATTTGAACATCCCCAAACTACTACTAAGCTGATTTTTCTGTTAGCCTCTTTATTATGAAGGGAAATATGTAATACGCAGATAGTATACAAACACCTTTAAAAACTGTATATTTTAACAGAACAAACAAAACAGCACTATGATCACGCCTCGAGACCGACAATGTCACCAC
This sequence comes from Lithophane socia, assembly GCA_947522985.1. Classification (NCBI taxonomy): domain Eukaryota; kingdom Metazoa; phylum Arthropoda; class Insecta; order Lepidoptera; family Noctuidae; genus Lithophane; species Lithophane socia. The sequence goes on along the minus strand of OX383256.1, from coordinate 13,710,029 downwards.
TTTTCACTTCACATTATATGTCTGCTCTTACTCTAAGTTCATTACATTTTATTAAAGATATTTCCCACAGGCTCCATCATTTTATTTAACCTACTTTATTGCTCATTTATTTATTTAAAGGCATACTTTCACTTACAGTTTGTGAGTCAGTCGAGTTAGCCGAGTCTTCGCCTAATAATCGGCTTAGTTGGTCGTCGAGCGTGTCGGTTCGCCTCGGCTCGCGCGTCTTCGCCTCCACCGTGGCGAAAACATCGTCCCCCGCCATCATGTCGCCCTCGTCCAGATACGAAAATGAGTCTAAGTTTATATCAGAAGTAGTGATTGCAGTGCTATAAATGTCTATTCTCTTCTGTTGGGATTGAGCTTCTCTTACTTTTTGTGAAAGTTTCTCTTTCGCTTTTGTAAGTGCTTCGGACTCTGATTTATCCAGTTTAGAATCGTTCTCTTTTAGTTTTTCAATTTTAGTTTTGAGAGCGAACGACGAATCGTTACTCGACGACCCATCGTCTTGTAGCTGGCTGAGCAACGTTCTGGTCGCGAGGGACATTGCGCTCGAACTGCTGTACATTTCGCTGCTCTCACCTGAACAAATATTTAGGTTTTCTTACAAATTAATCAGAAGAACAAACAAAAATAAAAATAAAGGTGGAATCAAATGTATAGATTACCGCTTGGTGTTGCCCGTTGCATGCTTTCCTGTGATGAATGTTTGTTTTTTGACTTGTGACTGGTGGACATGTATTCACTATCGCTGTCACTGGACATGCCCAAGTCTAGGTGTAGGGAATTTAACTTGTCCTCATGTTTACCCTTTCTCGACACTGTGTCAAGTTCCATTTCCCAGTCGGTGACGCTCGACGAATCTTTGACACCTTCTGATTCTTTAGGGTAATTGGATTTACCATCATCTTTTTCGATTAATGATAAACTCGCCTCTTCCATAGGTACCATTTCTCCTATGCTCTCAACAGTAGAATCTAAGCTGCTCGCATTGCAAGTTTCTTCTGTTATTTGGTTTTCAAACAGTACTGGTGTTTCTGGGGTAATTTGAGACAACTTCTTGCTCTCGTCGGAAATGCGAGGTGCGTTACTTCCGCGACTGTCTAATATCTCTGACATGGTAGTAGTGCGACCAGTCTGTTCGTTGTTCAACTCTAAAACAATCACATTGCCCGCACATTTCGCTGCCTCGGTTTGGTCAGCTTTCGACGCTTGCAATAGTTGATTAACATTTTTACCCATTATTACTTTAGACACGTCGTTCCCATTTTTAGCGAATGTTAAAGCTTTACCTATCGTTGTACCCTTTTGTACTACAATAACGCTGCCTTTTGCACTAGATGGTCGAACGATAGGATTGGAAATTTTAGGAGTAGTCACGGGTGCTAATCCCTTTACTGGTACAATATCCGCTAAGTTCGCGGTTTTAATAGTCTCCACACCAACGATTTTAGCACTAGGCGGAATTGAGCTAACTGTTGTAGGCATAGACATAACGGTTATAGCGGCCGGTTTGGGAGTTTGTGAAACAGATTGGGAACTCACTGGTACTAACTTCATAGCGGTGGGAATACCCTTGAAATGTATTAACGGTATCTGTCCGTCGTTCCCCTGTTTCGTTCGAGCTTTTGCTGGTAAAACGACCATTTTCTGTCCTGATTTAGGATTCAAAACGACTGCTTTAGCTGATACTTTAAGATCAGTGGCAGGAATGCCCTTAGGTGTAAGTGTTTCGGTTAATTTGTTTGATATGCTGTTTGTACTAGTCGGGTGGTCTCTGTGCGCTGCGCTGGCGCCGGACGTAATTATTACTTTAGAGTTCATGTTTCTATTTTCCGACGACGGTTTCGAGACAACAATCATTTTCTCGGACATTAGGGGTGTGCTAGTATTACGCGATTTCGGTATCGAACCGATCACTTTGGTAGTCACTAGTTTGCCCGGCGTGTTCAAACCTTTCTGAGCTGAACATGGTGCAACAACTACTTGTCTGTTAGACAATAGTTTTATATCAGAGGGCTTTTGTAATAACTTGAGGTCAGACATTTGTAATTTTTTGTCTGTGCTTATTTCACCGCGATTCTTTATGATAAGTTGGCAAGGTTTTCCGGATATTGTCTGTTTGTGGGAGACGGGCGTGCTTTGCGCTTGTAAGGACGCGGGGTCGTCGGGATGCGCGTTCTCCGACACCTCCAGCTCGTGCGGCACGGTCGCAGGTTGTGTCAGTAGCTGCATGGTCGGCGAGTCCGTCACCATTCCCGGGGAAGACAACACTTTAGGCTTTATTTCGTCCAAATAGTCGGGTTTTGTTTTATTACCTAATATAGATTGAGCATAACTAGCTTGGAAAGTGTTAGGAGGGCCTGAGTACTCCATCTGCATGGAGGTTGGGTTGTACTGCTTGTTAGGAGAAGCTGGCATTTCTTGTTTTTTCATTTGCGATTTAGATACAACAATTTGTGCACCCTTAGCACTTTTATGAGACCTGCTCTTGTGCGGCGTCGAACGTGGACCGTGACTTTGACTGGGTTTACTGGTTGACACTTTGCTTACTTGATTGTATGAGTGTTTTGACTGCCCTGATGGTTTACCTGTGCAGAAACATTTGATTGTTAAACAAAATACTTAATTAATTTCCAATGGTAATTTTTTTAAAGTTTCTGAAAAAAATCTTTTGTGAATGAAGCAATAAATAATTAAATAATATTATATTAGTATGTAAAGTCAACTCACTTGTGGCTGGTTGTGAGAACTTAGAATAAATCTGTGACAAATTCAAATGTTTTTGGTTGGTGTTGACAGGTATGTTCCTCATATTTTTGACTGGAGTGCTGCCTTCATCTGGTATTGCACCACCCTCTGGAACTTTCCGCTTTCGAGTTACAAGCTCTGATTCCCAAATCTAAAAAAAAGTTAATAAAATTACAGGGAAGGGAAGATGCTGAGTATTCTAATACTCAGCATCTTTTACGTTTCAATTACGCATTGATTGTTATTTTTACTATAATAGGTAAAAATATTTAAAATGAAGCAATGACAAATAAATTAATTATGTGATAGATACATGGTAGCCACATATTTACAAACATTATAAAAGTATATGATATTCCTAAAATTTTTGCAAGTAACGTGAGTTTAAGTAATCTGAATTATAAACAGAAAAAAAAACTAAGAAATTATATTCAAATACTCCAGGATAAAAAAAGGTTATTGAAAGAACAAAACATACCTTAGTTGTCTGATCTTCCATAGCTATGGGAGGGTACAATGTCTCATCATGGTCAGATGTGAGAGCACTCTCTGCGGTCTGCCCCTCAGCATCAGGCATTTCCTCCTCATTGGACTTGGGAGCTATGAGCTTCTCAGCTTCAAGTCTCTTCTGAATCTCCTTATTCTCAGCAGCAGCAGCTTCAGCAGCCTTGTCTGCAATTTCTGTGTACATGGTCTGTGCGATTCCTCGGGGCATGAGGGGCACCCTCCTCCGACCCTCGCTGATCCATGCTATACCTGTGTTTGGACCTGATAACCTATTTGTCGAAGTAATAACATAATCTATTAATGTGAAGTGAGCAAAGATAGTAATAATTAAATCAATGTTTATAATTTGATAAAAGTCAAAATACAAATCCTATTGAAATATATAATTATTAATCTAATGTAAATTTTCATGTGTAATACTCTACAAAAAAAAAAGAATAAAGATAAGTTTCAAATCATTTTTATTTATTACTTTAATCTGAAAGTGGTGCAATTAAAAAGACTCCATAGCAAATGCAGTTTACTTTTTACTTCTAAAAATAATTAACAAAACTTTTTAATGAGTTTGAAAAAGAAATTATTAAAAATTATTTGACATTTCAGATGAACAGGTTATCTGTCAAAATTTCATATTATCAAAAATACTTTCTAGCACTTTTAATAAACATAACACAGCCATTTATGTTTGTAAAAAGCAGTAGTCAACCCACATTGTCAAACCAAACATACATCCACAAGGCTGAGATTCAATATGTAACAATAGAATACATAAAAAGAAGTTTAAAAATACCAAGTTTTAAAACAATCTTGTAAGATTATTAGGCACACAATCAATTATAAATACTAATCATCAGGAGCAATATGTTAATACCTTTGACTTTCAGTTACTCTCAGCCATCTTTGACTTTGTGTAACAGAGTTTAAAAATAAATCAACAACCCTACACTGAAAACATAAATATCAACTTACTGATCAGCAATTGTAGCTAATAACTCATCATTAGACACGCGGCGCGCCTCAGCGCTATGCCGATCATCGCTTATATGCAAAACGGCGCGCAGTTCTGCCAGTAACTTTTTTCTGTTGTCTTCCAATGCTCCTTGTGCTCTAAACACACTGATCATATTCGAGTAGGCTTCCAATTCTAGAAACAAATGAATATACCATACATTTCTAAACATATTTGTAATACGATTGTTAACAAATTAGCTAAGACGCGTTGAGTATAATATAAGAAAACCATAGGAGGGAAAATGAAAGCCATTTATAGGACTAAATATATACCGAGTCTACGGAGCGTGAGACGACATTCGTCCCGCGTCATATTTAGGAGCATGGGCCACATTTTAGACGGCTTTTATTAAACACTAAAAGTTAATTCTTGAATATATGATTTTGAACATATTTTATAAAATAGTCAATTGGCAAATATCCATACTGTTTACTTCAAACGACAATTCGTTCATTTTGACACTTCAAATAAGAGAAGCGAAAATATAAAGCGTCTTGTCTATGCTATTTAGTAATACCAGTATTGTGACCGGAAAGTCCACGTAAATTTTTGGCCAGGCCAGAATGCCTTTCTGAATTCACCAAGTGAATAAAAATCCGGAAATTCAGGAACTGAAAATCAGAACTTTCAGAATTGCATACTACTATCGCTTGCTCCGATCAATAGTGATGTAGTGTATTTATAATTTTATATGGGGTGTAGTTATCTACCACCGTATCAGCCGTATCAATGATACGGGGCCCCGAGCTACGGAGGTACACTGCTGTACTGACGTTGTGTGTAAGTAAAAATTCGTTATTATCCAACCTCAAATTCTTTAATATTAAATAAATTGATTTGATTTGCCAATCTGTATGAATACCTAATGAAAATATAAATGACTAGCTGCGCCCCGCGATTTCACCCACGCAAGTTTCGATTCCGTGGGAATATAAGAAGTAACTAGTAAAAAGCTATTAGGTAACAAAACAGCTATCTGCTGATCTCGCATTGTATAGGATTTCCGTACAATGCGAGGACAGCTTATACTGGAAATGTATAGCCTGATGTGTAGCCGTGCGTCCTACCTACCTATAATAGCAACATCGTAATCGGTTCATTAGTTTTTGCTTGAAGAAGTAACAAATGTAAATACTAGCACAAACTTTAACAATTAGAGTAGAATTTGATTAATGGAAACACAGTAATAACGTACGATGTACGTTGTACGTTTTTTCTGTTCTTTTCTTCTTGTCTGTTTATTATGTGTGTACACACGGCTACACATCAAGCTATACATTTCCAGTTTAAGCTGACCTCTTATTGTACGGAAATCCTATACGATGGGAGATCAGCATAAACTGGAAATGTATAGCTTGATGTGTAGCCGTGTGTACATACATAAATAGTTGAATAAATAAATAAAATCTTTCACAGCTAATTTTTCATGTACTTAAGGATCTCTAATTTTGAAAATAGTTATAGCCTATGTTACTTCCTGATAATTCAGCTTTCTATTGGTGAAAAAATGGTTATAATCGGTCTAGTAGTTTCGGAGCTTGCTTATTCAATACCAACAAACAAAAATATCTTACCTCTTTATAATAATAGTATAGATAACGTAATATTTTTATGGCTCATAGAGGATAATGGCTACAGGCGCGATCCTATTTTCAAGCTGTTTTATTCATTTAGCAAGATCATACAGAAAATCGAACCTATCCGAGTCAGCATGCTCCGATTTTCTATCTCGCTTTACTAGCTCTTACGAGACATGAACTAACATTGTGACCTTGCTAAAAGAATGGCCGAGACCTCCCGAGTCGGAAGCTTTTTTTTTGTAAAAAAAAAAAATACTATTCATTTTGAGCTTTGCCACAGTCAGGTAAAAACGGTCGCCTGCTAATTTAACTACAGCGGTTATTTTAGAACTAGCTACGTCACTAAATTTGATTACATCATACATGACCTAGGAACAGCTTTCCGTGTTTCTTAATCTTTTTCAATGTATGTACCTACAAAACTGTTATCAGCGTACCCGTCATACGCTTAGAGCTCATACGTGTTGCGCTTCTCTTCGCTTACCTATCTGCAATTTTGCATGTTGGTAATTAATTATAAAGGACTACCTGTTGCCTACGACTTTAAGTGCGTATAGTGAAAAAAAAATGCCTAAGTTCTTTATCGGGTTCTAGGCTAGGTAAAGTAGCAGACAGACCGACAGTTACTTTCGCATTTATAATATTATGGATTTCTATTTCTAGCGGAAAATTAGGTCCCCTCTTTTTGGGATAGTTTTTTTAATTGCAACATTCAGTGTTTGTACCATAGACCTACATGCATTCAGTTGACGTTTGTAAAGTAAGCAAAGAAATGACATATTTTTATTTTTGTTTATATGCTAGAATCATTTCCGAGTTTATTACATTTCCAAATATATTATTTGTATTAATTGCTTAGTGTAACAGTCTTATTCTTTTTACAGTATTTAAATATTTTTATGCAGTTATTTTATTGCCATTTTAATTCAAAATATTGTTCAAAACCATCTCCATAAACAGCATAGATATAAAAAAATCCAAGCCATGCCGTCAAGAAAATGTTTTTACTTTTTGATTTTCATGTTACATGAAAATGGTACAACGTACTTACTGTAACATAATAAGTATCTACCATTTGAATTTACAACAAAATAATACGAACAAAGAGCGCAAAAATCTTCTAATTGCCAGATTGCCAGTTAAAAAAACATTACGTTCCATCGAATTATTTATAACATTAAAACATAACACTTTCGTTTGCCATCCTTTTCTAATAAACGTTTTTGTATGTGAGTGAGGGGTATGATAGTTCTCGATTCATGCTATTATTATCCACGTAACCACGTTAGCTAGCAGTACTGTTTTTTTTTATTGCAAGCGTCTCTCACCGTCAGACGGTCTGACTGACAATCAAACAACAACCGTCAACGTTTTTTGAGTTTGAATTTCATTGAAAGCAGTGAAATATTTTGGTTTTTGAAAAACAAGACCATAATTATTATAATTTACGATGGCCGATGTGGACGACATAATTGATTACATAAAGTCACTAAAGAAGGGGTTTGACAAAGATTTATTTCAGAATAAAATCGATGAATTGGCGTACGCAGTTGATACAAGTGGCTTGTGTTACAATGATTTCCATACTTTGTTCAAAGTTTGGTTGAATTTATCTATTCGTGAGTAATTATTTTGTTGATCGTGGTGATAATACAGACCCTGACCCGTATGTTAATGTGGTGTACTTACGTGTTTCTTCTAGCTATAACAAAATGGACCAGCTTGGGTGCTTGCCTTGTGCCCTCAGACAGTGTTGAGGACAAAACCGTGGAATACGCTCTAAGCTGGATACTTTCATATTATGAAGACCAGTCAACTTTCTCACGACTTGGATTTTTACTTGACTGGTTATCAGGTAAAGCAAGTTCCCAGAAGGCAATATTTTTACCCTTTACTTACCTTCCTCTGATATTATTTCAATGAAAACTGCGGAGACTTTCACATGAAAACTATATAGTATAACTGAAAACTATAGGATAAGTACCATAACTTCTTCTTTTCATTTTGATGGTATATACATCTTGCTTATACTGTTGGGCCTGGTAGGTGGCCATGTTTATTGCAGTATCAGGGGAGTTTTTAGGTCGTCAAGGGTACCATATATATAGCATAATCAGCCTATAATTTTCCCATTCCTGGGACACAGGCCTCCACTGTGTGAGAAGGAGTGGGCAGTAATCCACTAAGCGGGCCCAGTGCGGGTTGGTAGATGTCACGTGTCTATGAATTTTTGGTTCTAAAACATGGCGGTTATCTCATGATGTTACCCTTCACCATTTTGAGAGCAGTAGTGATGAAATAATTTACATTGAGTAAAGCGACTGGAAGTGTTCAACCCTACAACCTCTGCCACCACTGTTCCCATATACTAGAACAAAAACATAGGATAATGTTACAATATGACACTAGTAATGCCCCAAAGTGTCAGGTAGTAGTGTTACAGTACATATACACAAAACTGAACACTAGAGCTCACTCTCCAGAACTGTATTTATTTACAATTTTGCAATAAACATTACCTATATTTAAATTTTTCCAGCTGCTTTGGAATGTGACAGCATTGCCATGGAAGCCCTGGATATAGGCTATGATGTTTTCTATGCCTGTTTGACTTATGAAGTTCTGGTAAGCATCCAGCACCTTACATATTAATTAACATTTTAAATTTTAACCGCCTCTGTGGTCTTGACGTTCGACCACCTGTCGCAGATCCAGAGGTCCCTGGTTAGATTCCCAGTGGGGGCAAAATTTTCTGTTATTTTTTTGTGGTAGGGTTTGTTTTAAGTCCACCTGGCTAGCTACCACCATATTATCTAAGTCTGTCGCCATAACAACAATGTTAACAACATTGTGTGTTTCGGCAGCTACAGGTAAGATAGCCAGTTCCTCGGTTGAGGATTCCGGGTGAAGCGCGCTTCCACCTTTGGCCTTTTCTGCCTGCCTGTAAAAGCTTATATCTAATATTTGGCCAGCTTGGCTTTAGATTTTAGTCCACACAATCCATGGGAACAGCTATAGCCGTACAGCCGTAAGCGCGATCATTCCATTGAAGTGTGTTAGTTCACAAGAGGCTGCACGTATTGCTTTCGGGTCATAGTAAGTAAATATTTAGAAAAAAAACTAGTAACTTGTCTATGGTCATTGGCTCTTCTGTAAAATCATATTTAATTTATAGGAATAAACAAATTTACTACTACTTACTATCATGTTTATTTACAGACACCGCATGTAATGAAACTATTATTCATCCTGACAAAGCCTATTCATGTTACAAGAAGGAGAGTTATTGAGTTGCTCCACTATGCCAAGATGAGGGAGGCTAAAAAGGTGAGTATTGAATTGCAGCATACGCTACAGTTGCATTGTAGATAGTGCCAGCCATGAAGACCCGCCACTCCGCAATTACTGCACTGAAAGCTGTACTTTAGTACGGAGCGGAGCGGAGTGGGGCGCGTTTTCATGGACGACACTATCTATATCTTATAACTAGCTTTTCCCCGCGGTTTCACCCGCTTAGGTCTCGATCCCGTGGGAATAAAGGGATAAACGTATCCTATGTCCTATTCCAAGTCATGATCTACCCGCGTTCCTATCCTCTCCTCTCTAGAGTAGGGAACTTCGCGGCGGCACGGCGCCGGCTTCGAACGGTTCGCGTATTGCATTTTTATACTCGTGATAATTCCGAAATTAAATGTCCGATTCGAATGAATTAAAAAGTATTTTACTGCTACATAAATACCCTTGATGTTAAAACTATTTATTTGAATAAGAATTTATGTAGATAAAACTCTTTCGCAAATAATGCATTAATTTCGAACTAATTTGATTACCATAAAAAAGGTTATAGTGAGTCAATCTTAAAACATAGACATAATTATGCTGTCGCGGACTTTTTTTTAGAAATTTTAAAGAGGAACAATTCCATCATACATGATATTTGCGTAACTTAAACCGTTTACGCAGCGCACGCAACGGAAGCTCTCAAAAAGGAATAAAGATTCCCGTTTTTGAAACATTTTTCGTTTGTGCTCCGCTCCTATTGGTCATAGCGTGATGTTAAATAGCCTATAGCCTTCCTCGATAAATGGACTATCCAACACAAAAAGATTTTTTTAATTCCAACCAGTAGTTCTTGAGATTAGCGCGTTCAAACAAACAAACAAACAAACTCTTCAGCTTTATAATATTAGTATAGATAATAATGCACCTTGGTTTTGATAGTTTCATCATCCTAGAAAAATACTAATAAAATAAAATTCTTTGTGTTTGATAATGGAAGAAGCATAGTCACATTCTATTTTCAAGTTCACAAATCAGTATTTACACACCTTAGAGTAAAAAAAAATACCAAATTATCTTATGAAAACTTTATCTAAATACAAATTAAATTAGCTACTATTTTGTATTACAGAACATGCAGCTGCAGGTGCTCCTCGGCCTGTTCAAGTCATACAAACCAGAATGTGTGCCTGAAGATATACCAGCTATCTCTATCCACAGTGCTTTCAAGAAGACCAACCCTAAACTCCTTGCTAGATTTAGAAGAAATCAGGTACTTATGAAGAAGAAAAAATAAAAATAAAGTTTATTAATCTTGGACATTTTTGTAAAGTTCTTTTTTGTTTTAGGAAAATAGGAACACAATGCGTAGGGAGAAACATCATCTTATATGGATTAATCCTATCAATTCTGTAAGTATCACTTATTGACATAGTCTTATATACATAGTTCGACCAGAGCCGCTGTACTGTGCCTTAGGTGTACAATAGCATTTCAATCTATTTATCTTTCCTGTATCTGTGATGACTTTATTCCTACACATAAATCTTCACGCAATCTATGCATTTTTTTACCTCTGATATGTCCTGTCCGATCCGTGCATTACCGTACCTACTGAGATGTGGTTGTGGGATTTTTACGGGGTCATTACATGGCCGTCGTTTAGCGGGCTTCTTCACAGGTCATAACTTATGACCCCTGTAGTTTGCTAATTTTTATGGATTTGGGGTAATTTTGGTACTAGAATTGTGAATTTTAAATGACAATAACTTTTTATTTTCAATAATTTGCCCCTTTCGAATCGGACAGTGTTTTTTTATACATATTGTGTAAATTATAGAAGCGCGGAAGGAATAAAGCAGACCCATTGGTGCCTAACATGGAGTTTTTCAGTATTGGCTCAAAGCAGTATGCAGACAAGAAACCACAAAAAAACTTTCTTGATTTTACAGAGTAAGTAATTATACAAACATTTACATTATACTTAGCATTATGCTATAAGAGTTGTGGCCTATTACACTACCTAAGATTACCATAAGTTCCAGCTTACTTATCTAGCAAATAAGTTCATCAGAAAGCTGTTCCATTTTTATGATGTCGTTTATTTTATCTGCTAAATGCATGCTAAACAATTTTTACATAATTATATTTTATTCCTTGTAACGCCCAGCCATAATCTATCCATCTTGGTAGGGCAGTGACTTCTTATTGTGACATTGGCCAAAGGTGACGCTCTCGCTGTATTGTGGATGGTTGGCACGGCCGTCACTCAGCCCATGCAACTTGTATTATTGTAGAACGGGCAACTTGTATTATGGCCGTTGTAGAAAGTTTACTATTACATATCATCACATCACGCCTGTATTTCTCGGTTAGGCAAGGTCTACCTACCTATAGTTCATCCACATTTCGCCAGTTATGTTCAAAAAGGGGGCCAGCCTATTGCCATCAACTTGATCCTGACTGGCTGCTACTGAGAAATACCAGATGGAAACCCAATAGCACTTGGCCCGATGGTGGAATCGAAACCCGGAGCTCATACTTAGTAGTAGCGCTTGCGATCACTTGACCAACGAGGCAGTTTACAATAACCCCATTCACATGATCCACAGCTCAGCATCAGTCCTCCGATGCAGTGTCCAAAGCTCTATATCGCGGCCAGCACGTCTTCGGGCTCTCCTGTGTAACGAAACCGGCGTCGCTCTGTTAGCGGTCGCGTCCCACGCCGAGCAAGCCTTTCTGTCGCATGATCTGCATCATCTGCTCCAAAGTTGTGAGTATAGGAGTAGCTATGATGTTAGAAATACACCGGAGGTGTGACTGAGTTTTTTTTAACCTTCTCGACTTTACGCATCCACCGCGTTCGGCGCTCCGATTGGCCATTCACTGACCTTCAGTGGTGTAGGGCCAATAAGAGCGTCGAACGCGATCGATTCGTAAAGTCTCGACTTTACGAATCGATCGCAAATGGTTACAATAAACTCACACTAGGGCCTCAGAAGGCCAATTCCCGTAGTTAAAAACGTTCAAAATCTAGTCGTAATCTCATGTCATCACCGCGTCAATCAATGTCATCACCGCGTCAATCAATGTCAAAAACTTATAAAAATGTATTCGCGGTATTTTAGACCAATCGAGACAGATTAGAATGCGAATGTTTTTAAAAAATAGGGGAATTCTTCTTCTAAAGAGATTCAGGCCGCCTTCTCCTTCACATAGATGCAGAGTATGGCAAAGATAGGACCTCCATGTTTTTGTTATAATCTGTGTTGGATGGGTACTGCGCCGAATGCTGTGTTGAATGCACAAACTTCCGTTTTTTGTTTTCATCATAATATATTATAACAAATTGACATGTTCTTTATTGCAACATAGCACCACTCATAGAAGCGATTATTCTACATATTCTCATACAATGCGAGACTGGATGCGAAAAAAGCTCGCTCCAACTGTAACTGACTTGTAACCACTGTGACACCAAATCAGAGAATTTCTGTAAAAATATTTAAATTCCTTTGCAGGTTTCCTAAACATATCGCCACACAGCTACATCGAGAAGCAGGACCTGTTGCAACGACTGGCGATACTGCAGCACACTCTGATGCAAGGCATACCCGTGATCACCAGGTTCCTAGCGCAATACCTGCCACTGTGGAACGAGAAGGATTATTTTTCTGAGGTAATCAACAGATTAAGAAAAGGTTTTTTTGACTGAAACTCTTGTTTCGACTTTGGCAACGATTTTGAAGCGTGGCGCAGTATTTTTTTCTCACGAAGCGACACGCGCGTCTTCATATAACACACACACACATGCACACGCTTCCGGCTTCGCCCGTGTCGCGGACGGTACAGAGAGCTCCTGACATTCACAGCGTGTTTGTACACTTGGTTACCACAACTAAAGCGCGCGTCGCTTCGTGAGAAAAATACTGTAATAACAATAAAGCGCCATGCTACAAAACTGTTGCAAAAGTCAAAACATAAATGTATTTTCCCACTGCAGGGCAAAGGCGTAGGCCTTTGTCGTTTGTTTTGTCGTTTATGGGAATATTTTTTATGATCGTATAGTGCTAAGGCTAATAATGTCGTCGACAGCCCACTGGGTGCTCCAAAAGCACACAAGTGTCGACAAACGTTGATGTCCTGTAATCCACCGAATTTAGTGTTATCATCTGATCAGTCTGCTGGTCCTAGGCTTTGAGAACAACAAAGAGCCTCTTATGTCTTTGTCCCAGTCAGTGGACATATCAATCCATAGCTTCTTAGCATGTCGATGGCAATCCAAATGAATTTGTGGCGGCATCTACATCGCCACATGCAAATAACGCATGAGAGACCTGACGTCACACAAAAAATCTGACGTCACATAAAATTCTGTATCGCGCAATTAGAGTTTACTGCGCGATGGACATATATATACAAGATTCCAACATCAATCAATCGACTTTTCTATAGAGGATACACCCTGTTCCTCATACCTCATTCCTCTTGTGGACAGGATTATAATTATTCAATTTTTTACAGTTGTAATAGCAATCACTTCAATTGGTTTAAATAGGTTTTTATTTTTATTTGAATTCTAATTTTATTATCATTAGTCTTTTAGATAGATTATTTTCTATTTGTGAATGTGAGAACGTTGTAGGCTTATTGGACTGTAGATTTATTGAACATCTATTTTTGTTAAGTACCTGGTACTTACTTGTTGAAAGGCCTACATTGTCCTCCCATGCCTACCAACACTGTAATTTGAAAGTATTGTAAAAGCCAATTATTTTTAAAAGAGTAACCATGGAGTTTCTTGCCGGCTCTTCTCCATAGGAAACGACCAATTGGAACCGTGCACCTAGCTTCTGACGTTTCATAAGTGCCCATGTAGGTTTATGTGAAATAAAATATTTTGATTTTGATTTTGATTTGATTTTGATTTTGATTTCTAAAAAGTTAGGAGAGATTTTGGCTACGTGTTCGGCGCTATCATCAGTAGCGTCCATCATTTCATGTAACGTACAGACAACGATGCTAATTACGATCATTATTTTTTGGCAGATCTTGGAGCTAGTACAGTGGGTGAGCATAGACAGTCCGGACTACGTGATGTGTGTGGTGGAGCCACTCGCGAAGATATACCATAGAGCGCAACCTATAGAACAATGCGCTATACTTAAGAGTCTCAACAACATGTACTGTAACCTTGTAAGTATAGTTTAACATACTACCCGAGCGTAAATAAAAAAATTTCGAGCTTTAGAAGACTCATCTCACAATGACAGACACGCCGCTCCACAAAGCTGAACTTTTTGAAGTGAAAACTTCTTTAAGCGTGTTGCGCACTTTTTGGGTGAACAAAAATCTTGGAAATCGCGTCATCGTCACCGTCACGCTTGAAGAAATGTTTTTTAGCGCCATCTACCGTCTACCGTTTTCACTTCTATCGGCAGTCCCCAAAGACTGCTCCGCATGTTTTTTTAAACTCGCTATGGCTATACAACGTGTTCTTTTTGAAATCATATAACTCTAGGGTATTGTAATGGTAATGAGACCATGTCAAAGAATCAACTGGCATATGAATTATTTTTCATTTAATTTTTACTTTTTCGTTTTTCATACAAAATATTTTGACAGTGTCCCGTTATGTAAAACTATTAAGGGGGATGCGCTAGAGTGGCCCGCGAAATTCAAATTTTCTTACGTTTTTTGCAATTTGCAGGTCAGTATCAGGTTAGATGTTGATCTAAATATGATTCGCGGCCGTATCAAATGTTTATTTGAAGAATTATCATCATAAAAATCATCAAAACAACTCTCTGAGTTCATATAATCCTATTGAATTACTATCTCATTAAATCATGGCATTTTAGAATTATTCTAATATAAGGAGTTGTATTGTTTTTTTTTCCACCTTTTTATACCATGCTTTTAAGCAAATAAGTATTATTCTATTTGGTGAATCACATTTATAAATGCATGCCAAATGTAAAAATTATAATAATTGAGAGATAATGATGTTAGTTGTGCAAGCAAATAGATGAATAATGTGGAGTTTTCTGAAATAATCAGGTATACTGCAGTACTAGGACTCGCCTACACTTCATGGGCACGTCTCCATCGCAAGAGAGTTACACTCTAGTACTGCCCAAGGTCGCGACGGCTATCAGCGACATGTGCAACAAACAACTGCAATATGATCCAGGTATGTAGCAGGAATTAGATAGTTATAAACATAAAATACTTGTCTTGTAATGAGAAAATATCACTTTACTAGTGACTATAAGGGTCATATTCTTTAGCAATAAGGCTAAGTTCATATTGTTATGACCGCGTGGTACCGCGCGGAACTACTAACCGCGCGGTGCAAGATGTTGCGCACGCGATGGAGCGTGTCGCGCTGTGCCGCGCTAATATAGACAATAAACAGTATTTAGTTTGATCTCGTACCGCGCGGTCATATGAACTTAGCCTAAATAAAGCAGGAGTCAAGTTATAATATAATTTATCTACCCCCATGCTATAAATTCTCTCTAAAAGTTTCTGAAACAGTTAGCTTATTGCCAACATTAAAACAACCAGTGTCATAGTAACCATAATATCATCCAAACGGGTGTTATAATGTTGTACTGAATTTCATAATGCAACTCATTTAAAAAAAAAGAACTTTGTCATTCACGAGCGTTTCACTAACAAAGCACCGTAATTTAAAAACAAAACATTCGAATTCGAAAAATTCGAATTCACGTCGTACCGCGCCAGTTTTGTTCGATATTGGTAATGCAAAGAAACTTTTATAGAAGATTCATATCATGGGTGTAGATAAAGTCTTGTATGCAACTGTAAATAATTAGGTAAAACACTCATGTGATAAACCCACATTCGTGTTTTAATACCCCTTATTATATAACAGTTGCATAAATAACTATTCTGGTTTGCTGAGATTCCGGCTCAAAGCTCTCTAGAAGGCGGTTTTTTTTTTAAATTGTAACTAATTTCGAAGATATAATGGCAGGCGAAGTATGATCTTCTTTTAATAAAGCACAAGCTATTTTCCTAGAATAAGGTATGGTAAAAATATTCGCCAGTCAGCAAATTGTTCTAATAGTTTTTTTTCCAAAAGTATCTGATTAAATTCAAATTCAAATTCAAAATATTTATTGCAAAACACAGTACATATATGCATTTCCAGGTGTTAAGTGAATGCGCAGTCCACTGCATTTACCAATTCAGGCATGCAAAATTAAAAATTATAGTTAGACAATTTCATAAAATCCAATTAATCGGTTATATAATGTCATAAATTCGACAGGATAGTAATACCCTGTGCAATAATATACATTCAAATTAAAAGATAGTAATATATAATGTCACAAATTCAAATTATCAGTAATGTCAGAATAAATAATGTCCAAATAATTAATGAACTACGTATAGGGCTGGAAAAGTCATTATTCTTAGGTCAACAAAGTGTGGTCTACAACTGTCAGTAGTTTTTATTTGGCACACAGCTCTCAAACACTTTTTTTGTGCCTTAAACACTAGCTCCCTATCTGATGAATTTCCCCAGAATATTATGCCATAGCGTAATGTAGAAGACACGTATGCATGATATGCAGTCAGTACGGTTTCGCGGCTTGCTACTTTACTGAGTTTATGCAAAGCGTACTTACGTAAAGTGTAAACAAAACCATGTTCGGGTTAAATTCATACGCAATACTCACTAAAATGAATTAGTAACACATTCTTCTGTAATAAGGTTTCAACGTTATATTTCACCGCTTATCCCAACAATTATTTTTTGAAAACATTATTTAATTGTAATTGAAAAATCATAGATGAAAATTGTGGTTATAAAATTAACCTCAGTTATTATGAAATGGAAAACATCATTAAGGTGATATAAAATTTGAATGTCGGGTCAGTCAAATTATCAAATCAAAACACCCAATGTATAAGTGGCACTACAAATAATTAACATCCACAGGTACATTTTCTGATCCATTTGTTTACATTCTCATTCGATATTTTTGGAACAGAATGTAGATAGACCGGAAATTCAAATCACAACTGTCATATTTGACAGTAGTGTGAAATGGCTATACTACGGCAAATTGAAGTATTTATCAATGTTAATATCGACGCATTCTGTACATCAAACTATAATAAGTAATATTAAGCAAAAATTATTGCTAGGAAACGACTTTATATTTTTGTGAAAAATCGCTGTTATGTGCTTTTGGGAGTATGCAACGATACAGGAGTTGTAAGAGTATTTAAAGTTAAAGGGCATTTGAAACATTTTTCGTGAAACCAAGTTCGAATTTCGACCTTCAATATCTCCGTAACCAGAAGGTATAGTTCAGTACAAAAAAACTACACTCAGTCTCGCTCTCACTCAGTCCGCGTGCTGTATGGTGCGAGCGAGATAAAAAGTGAATTCGAGCTGTCATTCGAGGTACCCTTAGTACCTCAGCTCAAATTCACTTTTTTTTCTTCAACTCGCTCGTAAGCGTCTTTCTACACCCGTTATATTAAAATGTGGTGTACAACAATGTGTATACATAAGTAATGTCACAGATATTATAATACTACGTACAGATACCCAATCCCATACAAAGAAATGACACCACCCTAAGTCTGGCTATTCAGCTGGCTATTCTTCGTTCTCCATTTTTTTAACAGATGGCAGCATCAGCGACTCACTAATTGCCAGAGACTGAAGTTTTTTTAACGCCATCTAGGAGTCTTGCCTAGATACTACGCAAGACTCCTAGATATTTTTCTTCCTTTTTTACGTTTTTTCTTCCTAGGTGTTCAATTTTTATATTTCTACGTAAAGTACTAGATTAAAAAAAAAAAATTGTTTGATTTTCCTTAATGAAACGACATAAACGCAAGTTTAAAGTGACCCTGTCATCACTTGAGTAAAACGCCATCTATTGCAAAGAGCTCTCAACAAAATGATTTACAGATTGCTACTTTATCATTCTAAGGGTTCGAATTAAAGTAAACGGCTTAATTTAAGTTTTTTGTTGAAAATCCGAGATTTATGAGTGTAAAAACATAAATCAGCATTAAACAAAGATGTTTTGATTTTTACTAATATTACCTCAGCCAAAATTTGTCGTATAACGCTTTTTAGTGATTGTTAATTTCATAAATTGTTACTTATGCTGCCATCTATGATTTTTATTCAAGACTAATTATAATTTGTTCGAGTTGAGACCCCATGGTAATGTGTTGTGCGCAGACGACCTGCTCGCCCTGCACAGCGCGGTGCAGAGCGGCGTGTCGGTCGCGCGCGCCTGCGCCCGCGCCGGGCGGCCGGCGGGCGCGCTGGCGCCGGCGCTGGCGCTGAGCTTGCCGCTGCTGTCCGTGTCCGCCGTGCTGCTGGATAATGTCGCCGCGCTTATGATACTGTAAGTGTTTGTCTCTATCATTCTGGGCCCGCGCCGGGCGGCCGGCGGGCGCGCTGGCGCCGGCGCTGGCGCTGAGCTTGCCGCTGCTGTCCGTGTCCGCCGTGCTGCTGGATAATGTCGCCGCGCTTATGATACTGTAAGTGTTTGTCTCTATCATTCTGCGCCCGCGCCGGGCGGCCGGCGGGCGCGCTGGCGCCGGCGCTGGCGCTGAGCTTGCCGCTGCTGTCCGTGTCCGCCGTGCTGCTGGATAATGTCGCCGCGCTTATGATACTGTAAGTGTTTGTCTCTATCATTCTGGGCCCGCGCCGGGCGGCCGGCGGGCGCGCTGGCGCCGGCGCTGGCGCTGAGCTTGCCGCTGCTGTCCGTGTCCGCCGTGCTGCTGGATAATGTCGCCGCGCTTATGATACTGTAAGTGTTTGTCTCTATCATTCTGCGCCCGCGCCGGGCGGCCGGCGGGCGCGCTGGCGCCGGCGCTGGCGCTGAGCTTGCCGCTGCTGTCCGTGTCCGCCGTGCTGCTGGATAATGTCGCCGCGCTTATGATACTGTAAGTGTTTGTCTCTATCATTCTGCGCCCGCGCCGGGCGGCCGGCGGGCGCGCTGGCGCCGGCGCTGGCGCTGAGCTTGCCGCTGCTGTCCGTGTCCGCCGTGCTGCTGTATAATGTCGCCGCGCTTATGATACTGTAAGTGTTTGTCTCTATCATTCTGCGCCCGCGCCGGGCGGCCGGCGGGCGCGCTGGCGCCGGCGCTGGCGCTGAGCTTGCCGCTGCTGTCCGTGTCCGCCGTGCTGCTGGATAATGTCGCCGCGCTTATGATACTGTAAGTGTTTGTCTCTATCATTCTGCGCCCGCGCCGGGCGGCCGGCGGGCGCGCTGGCGCCGGCGCTGGCGCTGAGCTTGCCGCTGCTGTCCGTGTCCGCCGTGCTGCTGGATAATGTCGCCGCGCTTATGATACTGTAAGTGTTTGTCTCTATCATTCTGCGCCCGCGCCGGGCGGCCGGCGGGCGCGCTGGCGCCGGCGCTGGCGCTGAGCTTGCCGCTGCTGTCCGTGTCCGCCGTGCTGCTGGATAATGTCGCCGCGCTTATGATACTGTAAGTGTTTGTCTCTATCATTCTGCGCCCGCGCCGGGCGGCCGGCGGGCGCGCTGGCGCCGGCGCTGGCGCTGAGCTTGCCGCTGCTGTCCGTGTCCGCCGTGCTGCTGAATAATGTCGCCGCGCTTATGATACTGTAAGTGTTTGTCTCTATCATTCTGCGCCCGCGCCGGGCGGCCGGCGGGCGCGCTGGCGCCGGCGCTGGCGCTGAGCTTGCCGCTGCTGTCCGTGTCCGCCGTGCTGCTGAATAATGTCGCCGCGCTTATGATACTGTAAGTGTTTGTCTCTATCATCTTCTGTGCGCCATGCCTCGCTGGCAAACCTTGAGGTTGGACCTCTGCTGAAGTGTCAAAGACTATCTATACTCTCTTTCCTTATCTCTGCAAGTTAACTTTATAAACAAGCATAACGTCAAGTATGTCAAGCAGAAGTCGTGGACTTTCACATGTCTTTGTGTTGCGGTTATGTAGCTTATTTAATTTAATTTTTCTATGGGACCAAACTTGAAATCGCGAAAAAAAATCAGCTGATTCATACATTTGTGTGCACTTAAATCGACAAAATGTAGGGAACAGCTGATTTTTTTTTCGCGATTTCATGGTTGGTCCCATAGAACTGCCATTTTTCTTTTGTTGCAAGAAAAAGTTGTTCAAAATGATGAGTACAATGACTCCTTTTCGGGTTTAGCATAATATTGTTTATAGGAACTGAGATACGTTCGCCCGGATTAGAATTTTCTCGTAACTTCAGCCCTTTGTTTCTCAGAAACATTGCAAATAACGAGAAACATTACTTGGAAGCGCTCACGCACGTTCATTGACATCAGCGGGTCAATTCCGAAGCTGTTTTATTCTCGCTCTAGCAAAGGTTGTTTATTATCGACAGACAGTGATAGAATTACATTTTTCTTTGTTGTATTAAAACGGTATGTTTAAAAATAACTCTTATTTCCAGGTACAAAAAAATATTTTCAACAATGAAAAAATCAAATACAATCGTGACGAATAGCAGCGCGTTTGAAAACCAAATGCAAGTCCTTGAAGCGTATACTTGGGACTTCATCAATTGTTTGTACACGGAAGAAATTCTAAGCGGTAGAAATCAGGGCTTTGTTTTCAACAAATTGCATCCACAGCTTGTTGGCAAACTTAAGTCATTGATGCCTGACGTTGATTCTAAGTTAAGTTTAAGAAATAGCATAGCTTTCGCTCCATATACTTACCTACAGTGGGATATAGATCACAGGGATGCGGATAATAAAGTGTGCTTCAATGTTGCCATTGACAAGGTTTTTATGCGTCTGAGCAGGTTCTTAAAGACAGCTGTCACGGAACTGCGTTATCAATAAATATAATGAAGAGTATCTTTTAGTATAAGTGTCCTGCGATTGCAAGTTTGACCGCTGTTTGAAATCGAACGCAACAATCGCCATTCCGATCCAAATTCTAATGTAATCTGTTTATTATTATCTAGCTGACTCGACAGACGTGGTCGTGTCCAAACAATAATTAATACATTAATCCCATAGAAAAAAGATGTTCAGTGTTTCCCGACTTTAAATGTTTCCTGGAAACTTTTCCAATTATTTTTTTTCGATAAAACCTAGTTATGACAAAAAAAAATTTTTAGTTTATACGTTATGATCTCTAGAGGGCGTCATATTCAATTTAATGTGACGTCACATAGCCTATAACTAGCTGACGACCAAGACGCTTCCAACGATACTGGTCAAATTGTGATGAGTGTTTAGTAGATATGAGGGAACACATGAACATACATACATACCGGGCAAAATCATAACCCTCCTTTTTGCTTCGCCGTAGTCGGGTAAAATTAGGCTAGCTCCCTAACCCGCATTATGTCAATTATGCTGTAAGGCCCATGACATACAGCATAACTGACAAATGCGGGTTTACAAAACACGTCTGCCTTCTTTCGGGAAAGAAAGGCGCGATGTTATGTTAATATTCATTAAAAACAAATTGCTGCCTTTATATTTTAAGATGTACACACGGCTACACATCAAGCTATTCATTTCCAGTATAAGCTGACCTCGCATTGAACGGAAATCCTATACAATGCGAGATCAGCATAAACTGGAAATGTATTGCTTGATGTGTAGCCGTGTGTACCAATACAAATTAATGTTTAAGTATTATAGAAATGTAATAAGTAATGATTGTGTGAATGATTATACAAAGCTATTATTATTAATAGACCTACCACAAAGCATTTTTGTGCTTTAACTTTACGTGAGTAGGTGTTGCTTAAAACAATGGAATTAATTGTGATTTAAGAATTATGTCAACCCATATTTTTTTCTTATTTTAATAAAAAAGTTACAATATTTTTTGAACTTTCATTTCTAATGACTCAATGACACAGAATTTCCAAAAAAGAAAAAAAAATGTGATTATGTTATTTTCTTTGGGACAAAAACAGAAAGTACGTTGAATAAAAAGTAGACTAGTCAAAGGTATAGTAACTTTCCAGCTCGATTTTGAAGGAAACTAAGAGGAACTTGCAAGTTTTAAGCCCTACGAGAACTGGGAAAGGAGTACCTAGCTCTAAGTAAGTAATTAGGATTCCAAACAGTTATGGCAGCTGGCATCAAATAATGCTTAGAAATAAAGGAAGGTATCCATGTTTTATGTCAAAGTCAAATCAAAGTCAAATAATTTATTTCAAGTAGGCACATTAAAGGCATTTTTGAACGTCAAATACATAGAAATAGAACTGATTCTAATTGCCCCTTCCAAAAGGTAGTTTTCGTATGGAGAAGAATGGGCAAGAAACTCCACCGTTACTCTTTAAAAAAAATGTTTGACAATATTTGGTATACATCAATTATATAATTACATGTGAAGACGATGCACCGAGAATACAATTACAATAGGTAAAAAGAATTAAAAATTAAAAATGGAGCAATGACAAATAAATAAATAAATTACGTATGTGATAGATACATGGTGCTCACATATTTACAAACATTAAAGTATACGATATCACAATATTCCTACAAACTTGCAAGTAATACTAATAGGACAGTGTGTGAGATTAATTATCATAAAATGTAAAAAAATCGATGATATAAAAATAATAAATCCAATTATCAATAAAATTGAAGTCTACAACTTAAAACTTACTTACTAAACTTACTTTTAAAAATTGAAGTCTAAATATGAATCCAATTATCAATAAAATTGAAGTCTACAACATGATAAATTCAAAATTCAGCTTTAGGTAAAACATTCTCAATCTTATGCAACGGATAAAGTGTAAATTGCCACTGTACTCTTCCACTTGTACTTTTTCAGTATAAGCTGATCTCGCATTGTACGGAAAACCTATATAATGCGAGATCAACATAAACTGGAAATGTATAGCTTGATGTGTAGCTGTGTGTACATAATGAACATTCGGTTAGCGAAATAAGTATCTGTGTAGTTTGTCTAATGTTTGGTGATAATATGGTGATTTTCAATCGAAAAAATAAATAAGTGGCCTTGTCGTATTTATAAATTAAATGATGTTCAGCAGGTAGACATTCATTCAGTTACGAACAAAAAAACTACCTACCTAAGCAAAAGAAAACTCACTCCCGACTGTGCTCTCGACTGCGTGATATCCTAGAAGTGATCTACGAAAGCCCATCGCCGATAAAATGTTTGTTAGCTGATAGCAAAAACATGGGCACATAAACAGTTCTTCACAAAGATGTAAGTTACTTTTCCATTTCCTCTTGTTACTGGTGCTCATTTATTTTTCGTGGTCCGCTCGAAAGCATAAATTATGGACACCGTGGCTGGAGACTGCTACGTGCGGGTGTCGCGGCCGGGGTGGGGCCTCCCCACGACCGCTCGCCGCCCTTCGCCTCAATGAGAAATGTTTCAGGGCCTTTTGTCCCCTTATGCCCCTTTTTGCGAGCGACATCTTCAAGGATACTGTGTTAATCGGACCCTGCGATACTTTTTGTGAATGCCGCCTACGGAAGTCAACTGTAAAAACTGATTTTTTTTTTCGTATTCTGTCGGCCTCGTTTGCGTTTGATTGTTGTTTGCCAGCTGGGGATTACCTGCCTACATTAGATTTTCTTTCTCTTAATTTTATTCTAGATTTTGAGAATCCCTCTGGCCTGGAGTGAGAATTGTACGTTTATTGTTCCAGTAACAGGCCCCTACTTCTTGCTGAGCTTATCAGAGAGTCTTGTTCAATGTTTCTTTTGAGGAACTTTGTGAGTATTGTTAAAGTTTTGAGAATTTCATCACTAGGATTCAAGCGCACAAGATTACGTATAGAGCTTTACATTTTGCAGAGCTCGTGTAACTTGTAATTTCTCGGTCGTCATCCGAGAAGTTCTACATTCGGGCCACCGACTCATTCCCTTTCTAGTTCTTAGTAATTCGCACTAAAATGTATCTATCTACATTTACTCTTACGCAGGACAATCCTGGGCCATTTTTTGTAGAAATAATAATCGCAGTCAGCTTTCCCGTAGCTACCACACTGGACAAATAAAGCTACAATGTAACGCATTTCCTAGTCGTGGAATAGGTAATGTGTAAATACGACCATAAAGTTACCTTAACAAAACTCCGACAATTCACATTCAAGTGCCATCATGTGCAACCGTAAAACGAATAAATATTTATTCAAATAAGCACCAAGCATTACATATCTCAAGAAAGCGAATATTCTCGTGTGATTTAACGCAAAACGCGGTGCGTCCTCGCTCCCATCGGGTTGTTTCTGCGGGTAAAAATATGCGCAACTGGTAACAATTGATAGGGGTGGTGGCGAGAAGGGTGCACTAGTTCATATCTCGTGTGGAGAACCCTTTGCAACCCCACTTTCCTTTTTATCCCTACTCAAAAATCGCTTCGGGAGACGTGTTTTTGCTGCGAAGTAACTACTGCTCCCATTTTTGCCAAATTGTTGTTTGGGGTGAAATGGATTGTGCCGTTATCCACGTCGTTTGTATGATAAAATGGAAGGAACTTATTGCTTAATCATTATTATAATTTATTACTCCATACATAGTCACCGTAACCACCCTTTAGTATATAAACCGTATCTATTGAAATTGATTTACTTACATAAATATTTACAACTAGATAACCTAGTGAACTGCGTACCACGTGAGATCGATACATAAGTAGGTAATTGAGATTTTTTCGATATTTCGGCTGTTCCTTTAGGTTTTTCATAATTTTTTAAAACACTCAGTAAAGAGGCGAACAAAACAAAAAAAAAACTAATCTATCGAGCCATTTTCGAGTTTTTGCGAGACTAACTAACTGAATAAGAATAAAACTATCTGAGGTATCTCACTCAAGTGCATATACCTAAATATTATCTAAGATTCTTTAAATACAAATAGTAGTTATATAACTATATAGTTATATGACTAATAAATTATGGTTTTATTCAAATTTAGAAAAATATGTTGTTAATTTTCTGCATTACCTATCGTAAGACATTTTTGCAATCTATTAAAGATATTTGCAAGGTAGCGTTTTTGTCGCGATGTCGCGTTTTCTTTGACGTTTACAGATATATAATTTATAGTAATAAACGATAAGTTTTCAGTAGTATTGATAATAGGTATATACTTACTGGTCTTTAAAATATGTGGCTAAGTACTAATTATTTGGAAATTCAAGTTAAAAGAAATAAGTAACAGTACAAAAACGTTTTCATCCTGGTTCAAAACGTCTAAAATCTAATTTCTGTTCCTGATACTAGAAATTGGATCTTAGGATATAAAAGTGATCAAAAAAGAGATTCTTAAGACAGTATTGAAAGATTATGGGTAGGATCTATCTTTAGGTATAATTATATTAATTATGTAGGTGTGCTCAAAAGATCAATACCTATCTGGGTGTAGGTTATCTGGGTGACTACTTAGTACCTAGATTTTTGTGTATAAATACCTTAGATGCTCGAACTACAAAAAAGGACTTATGTGTATCTCCCGAATTGTTTCAAATACTCGACATGGGTACCTAATGATATCGTGACGTTCCTATCGACTAAAATGCTTTTATCTCGAAAAGCACGTACAGAAGTACGTAATTTGCGGTTTATGCGGGACTAACAGTCTCTGTATGGATAGAGAGACATCCAAACAGCGTATGTGTTTCCAAATGTCAAAGCCCTTATAAACCTCTGAGATCTGCAAACACGGGCGTTGAATCGTGTTAGTGTAGGCGAAAGCTCGCCCGGCTGCTGTCTGTACCCGAATCGATAAAATTCGGGTCCGCGCCCCCGTGTGTTGCCACGGCAACGCGCCCCGAGTCCCCACCAGCCACCCCCCGCCGCATCTCCGAGAACACCGATGTTGACTTAGACGGATAGGGTAAGAGGCTTATTAATGGTTTTATGTTACTTCAATGTTGTACAACGAGCTACCTAAGAGAGATTGTCGATTTTAAAGACGGTTTTATACCCAATTAAAAAATAAGAGTACCAAGTGCCAAGAATTTATTGGCTAAAACGTGTATTTTCCGAAGGCGATCCGTAGAGATTGCACATAGTAGAAGCCGGGAGAGCCCGCAAATAATGATGGAACATTTCCAGGGAGCGTGGCCGCCATCTTGGTAGACCGCGTGACGCCACCATTACAAATCGGGTGCGTTCACGTCGCGGCTCGTGTCGGCAGTTCGTCTGCATTATTTTCATTTGAATTCACATTTCACTTACGAACCGTGAATTATTCAAATTAGTCGTTATTTTCGGCTGGCTTATTGTATGCAGGCGGGTCAGATCATCGCCTATCATGGATCTGAATTCAGGACCTGATAATAAGTTTAAAAAGCTTAGGCAGCCGACTGCCGTAGCTGTAGGCTGTACCATTCAGCTTTATTGCATTTGGGAGTTTTGTTAGAGGGCCTTTTGATCCTTGTGGCCCCTAATACCGAATCTGTGCAAGTCCTGCTAAAAACATTTGTAAGTATTTAAATAATCAGAGAACTGGGAAAGCTATTAGCTATCTTTCACTTCGACTGTGGTAAAGTAAAGAACGAGGATGCGCAAAAAATATAGGTTTATGTTACGAGTTCAAAATGTGTGGATCCGAACGATTAGCCAAATAAGTTGGTAGCACGATCCCGCATTACAAGTGGGAGCAGTGACGCAGCATCTTAATGTGGGGCGCGGGCCCCCCGACAGCACTTGGCTCGCCGGTAGCGCGTAGCGGGGCCCGCCACGTCCAGGGCCAGGGACCGAGGGCGTGCAAACTTTCTCTACCCATAAAACTCTGTTTGCTCAGTACGAGCTTAAATATTTCTTTGCGGGTCAGGATTACTTAGCGATGAATAAGTAAATTGCATTTAAAACGAAATCGTTTTCGTACCTAACATTCTCTTTGTGGAACGTGCGTCGTAGCTTTATGAATTTTAAAATGAAGGCGGGCTGCAGATACTTACGGCTCCGTGAGATAAATTCTTATTAATATTCCCGAGGCGCAGTTTTAGTTCTTTTGTCTCGCGCGGCTCGGGCAGGCAATAAAGAGGTAGACGCCTGGAAATGTGCTGCATTTATACAGGTTTCAGACGCCGCGCCGCGCGCCCGCCCGAGCGCTTGTGCTTTATTTTGTTCGCTCGACGTTCCTTTGCCAGCTCTCTCCGCTCTCTTATTGCTCGCAGCTAAGACTAACAAGGTTTTTAATTATTTCCTTTAATGCCACTTTCAGCGACGTTACATACGGGGCTTTGTTGTTCTAACGTCGTGCTCGTTTGCTAGGCTCGCCACCGTATCTTGTGCTAGAAAAGAGCTTTGTGTGAACAGTTTAATTTATAGCGTTAAGTAAAAGCTTTTAGGCGCATTCTTGTTCCGTAACATACATATTACTTTATGAAATGACATACTTCTGCTTCGATAAAAATCTTATTAGGAAGAGAGCTAACGCAAAGTGATTTAGATGAATCATCGTGAATCTCATTGGCTATTTATTGAGGCGTGCGCGCCGGGCTTTGCTCCTCAATATGGGCGACAAGATATGATGGACGCAGCTTCCGACGAGATTACGTGAGTGGAGGGTTTGACCCCATTCCTCTGAATGGCTCGCTCACAAACATGTCCCGCTGACGCACCTCCGTTGTAGGTACTAGGTACTTGTAATTATGTTTG
Source organism: Lithophane socia (assembly GCA_947522985.1). NCBI lineage: Eukaryota > Metazoa > Arthropoda > Insecta > Lepidoptera > Noctuidae > Lithophane > Lithophane socia. Next base: position 13,682,272 of record OX383256.1, on the reverse strand, counting down.
GAGTCCAGGAAATTGCTAGGCATTGTTGACTCCGGCGTGCAGCAGTGTCTGTGTCTGAGGTGATAGGTAGGTTAATTATATGTTCGTGTATTGTGGTAGGTTCTGTAGTGAAGGTAAGTTGCTGGAAGATCCTCAGTTTAGATACCATCGCGGACACTGGCGGTGAACCCCTTTTCAAACTTATTACCCACTAAGGTCATAAGGGCGAATAGTGGCCTGCCGCAAATGTCCGCGGTTGTACCTAATCATCCAATCCGAGGTCTCTATTAAAAATGTTAATGAGTGATGCACAATATTTGTTGTCAAAGCATTTGAGGGTATGGTTTGTCATTGTAGGAGTCAAATTCTGAATTCCTGATTTCCTGATTCGCCTTTCGGGCCAATCAGGGGCGCTTATTTATTAGTCCTTTTAAAGGAACTAACTACATACCTAACTAGTAGTACCTACAGAAACCTTGTATTTTACCCGAACATGACTTCCGCTACAATAATTTTTAAAGTGAAGAGCTGGTAATTCTGTTTTATTTATAACATTTCGCGCGGTTTCAAACACAACATGTCGGGAGCAGACAATTGTTTTCCTCGGCGAGTGGCCAACAATCCAACATGAAGCTCATTTACATAAACACTACATTTTACATATTTGTTACTGTTACACGGTATTGCCAAATTCTATCTTATTAATGAATTTACAATTTGTTAACTTTAAAATATTCTAAGTACAACTACAGCGTAAAACGTTTACAAAATCTATTTTACCATTAAATAGTTAAGGAAATAAATACCTTGGAACGAATCTTTTTAATGGAGCTCTACACTACATCAGTTGGTTTAGGAACTTTTAAAAACATGTAAAAATATTAATCTAAAAATCAAATGACATCTCAAATATATTTATGTCGCTATTTCCAGAGTCCCTTCAGGTTAGATTTTTGTTTGTTCATTTTCTAAATACTTAACATTATCAGTGTCATCTCAGTCAACTAAAGGGGCCGGGTAGCAGTGCCAGTGCCGTTATCATTTCTATCTGAGACGTTAGACACAAGGTTGCATGTCTACGGATGATAGGGAGTCGGATTTGGGCTTCATCCTATCGCTGTAACACAGCTGCGGACGTAGGTAATCTGTGTTTGGGACAAGTTAATTCTTCCTTCCGTCGTCGTCGGGATAAGGTTGGTCAGGTCGTCTTCAGGGTAGTCAAAAGTCAGAAGCAGAGATCACAGCGAATAAAAAATCAGCTGTTCCCTAAATTTTGACGAGTTATGCGAACAAAAAATGTAGGGAACAGCTGATATTTTTTTCGCTATTTCAGGTTTGGTCCAATAGTAAAAGTTGTTCATAATGATGAGTAAAGTCACGAGGGACAACGCAAAGGAAAGTCGACGGCAAAGCGTGGGCTTAATTAAAGTACTCAAAAGTTGAGATTAAGTTTTAGTAAAAACTGTTTTTAAAGTCCGCACAAAATAGGTCGGCGGTCCGGATCCTGACTGATCTGTGTGTCTAAAGTCTAAAGGATAGATGTGAACTAAGTTCTAGAACACCTACCCGTGAAATTATTGTCAAGTTTCATCAGAGTTTTGGAAGAAATCGCCCGTTACGCAATATCATGTTAATAATTATTGTTCATGTTCATATAAGTAAATCACGCTTCACAAAGGCAGCCGTAATGTAGGTACCTATAGGTATAATAAGTAGATCTACGGTATGTACCTACCAGATAATTGAATTCGATCATAATTACTCTCTCCACTAATTACTGCCTACATACGCCAGCTTCAATTTACCTCTATAATAATTACATCGCTCCGGTTCCTGGATTTCCAACATGTCCGAGTATATAGCTCGATGTTATAGACTGTTATATTATAGGTGGTAGTTCGATAGAATATCCAGCCCCCCCCTCCCAGCACCCCCCGCCCGGGCTGCGAGCTAGCCTCCTCCTCCCGTGTCATGCCTGACGCGAGCTTTATTTTACTGTGGATAGTGCATAATTATTAATTATATTTGTAGGTAGTTTTCGTTATTTTTTTTTTGTTGAGTTTGTTTTGTATTTGGGTAGGTTAAGCTGGCAGTGGTCCGCTTGAGACCATGTGGGACATACACAAGAGGTGAGTGGCGCAGGAGTGGCGACGGTGCGGCGCGGGCGTTGCGACGCTACTTTCATATTTCATACAAAATGTATAGGAGCGACGAGGCGTGGAACATACACAGGCGTCGGGGCGCGGGCGCGGTGCAACGCCCGCGCAACACCGTCGTTTCGCTCGCTTCACGCCTCTTGTTTATGTCCCGCGCCTAAGGTGCCTCTGCTGAAATCAAGTAGTCGGTTATGAAACACCAACATCATCTAGTACCTAGTTAAACTAGGTATTAAAATATAATTTTTCTTTTGACGTGTAAAAGTGCTTTTTACAATCAATTTACAGAAATAAAATACCTATAACTTATTATGCATTTAGGGGATATACCTAAGCGAAATCGAAACACTTTTGCCCAATATTATGAGACAACACCGACTGAACACGACACGATTTTCCAAAGTTCCAAAAATTTGTGCGTTAGGTTCATTGAATGCTCAAATTCTTAAATCAAATCAAAGCCACTAAGAATAATCTCTCCCTGAATTATTGTCATGTTAAGGCTCCTACAAACAGGCGCGATATCGCGGGCGCGACAAGGGTCGCGCTGCCTGTCGCGCCTGCGATATCGCGCCAGTTTGCACGAGGCTTTAAGTCTCGAAATATAAAATCCTATGTCGTGTTTAATAACACTATTATAATAGGCAAAGTTTTAAGACTAGTGTGATATTACGATAGTTGGTTGTCGGGAGCCGCCACAAGTCATCCGTTATGTTGCCGGCGCGCCATGTGTCATGTCCCATGAAATATAGCAGCTCGTAAAACATAGCGATGCCTATGAGCCACGAATTTGATAAATTATTGTGCATTTGATAACAGTCCAAAAGGCTGAAAAGTGCAAAATAAACGCTGGGTTAAAAAACGACAATGTAGGCAAGTGTAAGTGTTTACTTGAACAGAAGGTACAATCTCGGAATTTAAAAACTTTCAAAATCCAGCCGCAATCTTATCTCAGCGACACTAACGCCGGTAGCACACCTCCGCCGCGAAATCATAGCAGCGAAACAGCAGTAGTTCAATTGTACTGACTCGCGTTATGTTCCGCTACGCGAATCCGATTTTGAGTAGCGGAACATGACGTGAGTCAGTACAGCTGCTATGGTTTCGCGGCGGAGGTGTGCTGCCGGCGCCAATGTATTTTTTTTTTCAAAAATGTATGAAAATTTTAGGTATCCTTGATAGATTCAGACTGAGATTAGAATGCGAACGTTCTTAAAGCTGGAACAGCCTGGCTGGTGTTGGTGTTGACAAAATTATGAGTGAAATGAATTATGTCGGTTACTGCTGTCGACTGTCGGGTGTAGACATAGGTACCCTGTATCTCACATACCTCGATCTTAGAGGCAGTCAAGGATGGCTAGATGCTGCAAAAAGACTTAGGTCATCAACCTTTTTTTTTTTTTTTTTTTTTTATTTTTTTTTTTTTGAGGGTGGGAAATCATCCAATGACTTCTCCCGCTCTGGGTGGAGCGGAAGGGCGTGTCAGACTTTTACTGACTAAAACCCACCCGTGTTCCTTCAGTTGCCTGTTGCCAAGGTCCCGGTATCCCTTTCGGACTAACCCGCAACCCTGGCAGGTAGGTCATCAACCTGAGGCAAAATTCCCGTAATTTTTAAGAACATTCGCAATCTGTCAAGTATACCTACAATCAATTTACCAACATTTTTGTCAAGTTTGACAGATTGCGACATGTACGTCATGTACGTCAAAAATGTTGGTAAATTGATAGTGTTTTTGACAGATTGCGAATGAGATGCGTATGCGAACGTTCCTAAAAAATACGGGACTAGCCCCGCTGATCTCTACTTTTCTTACTGTTCTCCCTTACCTATGAGATCGGAAGCTATTGTAACATTTTTCGTAAATAAACTGCAACAACTAGGATCAATCAGTTCATTAACAAAGAGTTCTTTTTTTTTAAGCATTCGTGTACCTAATCAGAATTATAGAATGCCTCTGCCTGCGACGCAAAGGACTAAAACTGATAGATCAAAATTTCAATATTCCAAATTAATCATAGGTACCATACACAGATCTATCTCTCTTAAATTCCACCGTTTAGTACTCTCCAGACTTGCTTTATTAATAAACAGAGGGGAGGGTTCGCCCTTTGTGAAATTCTAGCTATTCAATATACGACATGATTGCATCTATACTCAGTATATCGGCATCAAATTGTTCATTACGGACGTATCAAAGCCGTCTACCTCGCCCCAGACAGAACGAAACCATTTTCGAAATCCCTTAATTAGTGTCCGTCCCCCCTGTCTGTCTGTGTCCGCCTGTCGAATGCGGAATGCCTATCACAAAGGTAGCATTAATTAACGAATCCAATATTGAATCCCTTTGATACACGTATCTGTACGTGAGTGTACGTTAGGTGTCTACTTTCGATGTAATTACTCGTCAACATGTCATATGCACACCGAATATACTTATTTGGGGTGTACAGAGCGATGAGGGCTGTTCAAACGTCATGGTGGCAGTCACAGTGTTCAAAGTGGTACAACTGCAATCAGATTTTGTATGTCACAAACATGTGTACCTCAGTGCACCTGGATATGACATCACTAATGAATAAAGATGTGAATGTTCGTACCTAATCGTTATTTAAATACAAATACAACATGCGTAATAAATGCTAATGTGTAGTCTGCGAGCCTTTGTTAACTAGTAACGTAATGTGGAATACGGTATTTGAATACCTAAGTTGTCTACTATCAACGTCCACTATACTTATTTATTCTAATGAGAAACCTTTAGAACGTCTAATCAAATTGGTTGTTGGTAATGCTTAAAAAAATAATTTTCGAATTAAAATGAATATCTTACGCACTGATTCCGCCGTGCTGTGGTTAAGTCCGGGCCCGGCCCCCTCCCGGGACGAGACCGAGAATCAGGTGGCAGAGAGATGCAATTTACCTACAAACGTCGGCTGCATCGTTTAGCAAGCGATTATGGACCGTATTTCTAACATGTTTATAGCTGTAATTGGTTGTATGTGGAGTTCGGCCCGGGCAGAGCTGATGCAAGCTCCCGCTGGCGGTTGCCAATGGTTACAGTCGGACCGCGAGGTAGGTAGTACATAGTCCACACATGCGTTATACTCAGTTAATATTTGAATAGGGATGTTCGCAATATTTATATTGCATGGCCAGCTCCCGACTATTCCCGGGATGGAAAATCAATAATCTTATGTACTGAGCGTTCCTGGCTGCCTAGGTGCGCTATATTGATGTTGTAGTTAAATGTTCATAAAGCTTTGATGGCTTGTATTACGAGCATGTTCGAGAATAATTTCTGTACTTTGCAGATCGAGTGCTGATTGGAAGTTGTACACCTACAGCTTCCTTTATATCTCGAATATGTTGATTTTCTTTTTCGATTCAACCTTTTCGATGTTCTTGTTTTGAATCTGATACCAATACTTCCTTATTCGCATGACTACCTATGTAGTTGGGATACATGATCGAATTCTCTCAACTTTCGAGGCACCTCTTTGTCTGGTGGAGTGTGAATCTCCGCTCTCCTGCTCGATCGGCGAATAATTTGAAGAATGCAGTGAATGTGAGCTTTGAGATAGCCTTTGTAGAGGAGGCTAATTCAGTGACAGTTGGCACTAAGCCTGTATTCTGTAACAAACGATATATGGATAAAGTGTATTTAAACTATGACTTCGATTGGTTTACGGTCCAACTACATTTTGTATGTATGAGATTATAAATTATATTTTATTAGGAACAGTGGTGGCCCAGTGGTAACGGCCGCGACTGTACTCGTAGGTGCTTTACTTTGTGTAAATAATTTCATCACCACTGCTCTCAAAACGGCAAAGGAAACCATCGTGAGGATACCGGCATGTCCTAAAACCAAAAATTCGAAGACATTATGTAACATCTACCAACCCGCACTGGGCCCGCGCTTAATTCTCACAGAGAGGAGGCCTGTGTCCCAGCAGTGGGAACATTATAGGCAGTAGGCTGCAGATTATGTTATGTTATAGATTAGATACCTATTAATTAATATACAACTTTACTTATTTACTCCACAGAAAATAATTTATAATAAGATAGCCTAAAATATGAAGACTAACTCAGAATCTGAACGTAGAGATTCTTCCGTAGGTAGTTTGTCCAGAAACTTTTCCCATCGGTTTAGTCAGTCGGTAAACAGTATTTATGAGAGTTTCAGTCCGAAAGTCCATAAACGCATGATCGTTTTTGAATCCTTTAAAATTCCGACAGCCGGTTTCTTACGCAAAATATGAAGCAATTATAATATATTTAGTTCAAAATTAATGCTGCAGTATTTTCAATTTAACGGAGGATCAAAGTCAAAGTCAAAGTCAAATAATTTATTTCAAGTAGGCACATAAATAAGGCACTTTTGAACGTCTAAAACAAAGAAATAGAACTGATTCTAGTTGCCCTTACAAAAGGTAGTTTTCGTCGAATAAACTAAGCAATTCGAGATATTAAAGACTCTTAAACCTCTTTGCCCCTAATAATAAATGCCGAGTCATATTACATTCAGTATTATCTCCAGATTAACTAGATAGGGTCATTTTTCAAGGTATAAGTTTGGCATACCCTGCGTTTAATAAGGGGGCTGGGGTTTATATATTTATTTGTAAATTACAGAAGTATAAGATACAGAACAGTAAATACGTTACACTCCACCTTTGATAGATAATACTGAAGGAACTGCTTGAGGTTCTAATAGTGATTTTGGGGCTGTATTTAGTCCTCGTCTTTAAAGTGTAGGCTATAACCACATGAAAGCTTATCCATGTATGTCTCTGATTAGCAGGAATTCTGGAAAGTAATACATCAGCTTTTATGCAAGTTGATTTAATTTCGGCGCAGTTTTAGTTCTTTTGTCTCGCGCGGCTCGGGCAGGCAATAAAGAGGTAGACGCCTGGAAATGTGCTGCATTTATACAGGTTTCAGACGCCGCGCCGCGCGCCCGCCCGAGCGCTTGTGCTTTATTTTGTTCGCTCGACGTTCCTTTGCCAGCTCTCTCCGCTCTCTTATTGCTCGCAGCTAAGACTAACAAGGTTTTTAATTATTTCCTTTAATGCCACTTTCAGCGACGTTACATACGGGGCTTTGTTGTTCTAACGTCGTGCTCGTTTGCTAGGCTCGCCACCGTATCTTGTGCTAGAAAAGAGCTTTGTGTGAACAGTTTAATTTATAGCGTTAAGTAAAAGCTTTTAGGCGCATTCTTGTTCCGTAACATACATATTACTTTATGAAATGACATACTTCTGCTTCGATAAAAATCTTATTAGGAAGAGAGCTAACGCAAAGTGATTTAGATGAATCATCGTGAATCTCATTGGCTATTTATTGAGGCGTGCGCGCCGGGCTTTGCTCCTCAATATGGGCGACAAGATATGATGGACGCAGCTTCCGACGAGATTACGTGAGTGGAGGGTTTGACCCCATTCCTCTGAATGGCTCGCTCACAAACATGTCCCGCTGACGCACCTCCGTTGTAGGTACTAGGTACTTGTAATTATGTTTGGAGTCCAGGAAATTGCTAGGCATTGTTGACTCCGGCGTGCAGCAGTGTCTGTGTCTGAGGTGATAGGTAGGTTAATTATATGTTCGTGTATTGTGGTAGGTTCTGTAGTGAAGGTAAGTTGCTGGAAGATCCTCAGTTTAGATACCATCGCGGACACTGGCGGTGAACCCCTTTTCAAACTTATTACCCACTAAGGTCATAAGGGCGAATAGTGGCCTGCCGCAAATGTCCGCGGTTGTACCTAATCATCCAATCCGAGGTCTCTATTAAAAATGTTAATGAGTGATGCACAATATTTGTTGTCAAAGCATTTGAGGGTATGGTTTGTCATTGTAGGAGTCAAATTCTGAATTCCTGATTTCCTGATTCGCCTTTCGGGCCAATCAGGGGCGCTTATTTATTAGTCCTTTTAAAGGAACTAACTACATACCTAACTAGTAGTACCTACAGAAACCTTGTATTTTACCCGAACATGACTTCCGCTACAATAATTTTTAAAGTGAAGAGCTGGTAATTCTGTTTTATTTATAACATTTCGCGCGGTTTCAAACACAACATGTCGGGAGCAGACAATTGTTTTCCTCGGCGAGTGGCCAACAATCCAACATGAAGCTCATTTACATAAACACTACATTTTACATATTTGTTACTGTTACACGGTATTGCCAAATTCTATCTTATTAATGAATTTACAATTTGTTAACTTTAAAATATTCTAAGTACAACTACAGCGTAAAACGTTTACAAAATCTATTTTACCATTAAATAGTTAAGGAAATAAATACCTTGGAACGAATCTTTTTAATGGAGCTCTACACTACATCAGTTGGTTTAGGAACTTTTAAAAACATGTAAAAATATTAATCTAAAAATCAAATGACATCTCAAATATATTTATGTCGCTATTTCCAGAGTCCCTTCAGGTTAGATTTTTGTTTGTTCATTTTCTAAATACTTAACATTATCAGTGTCATCTCAGTCAACTAAAGGGGCCGGGTAGCAGTGCCAGTGCCGTTATCATTTCTATCTGAGACGTTAGACACAAGGTTGCATGTCTACGGATGATAGGGAGTCGGATTTGGGCTTCATCCTATCGCTGTAACACAGCTGCGGACGTAGGTAATCTGTGTTTGGGACAAGTTAATTCTTCCTTCCGTCGTCGTCGGGATAAGGTTGGTCAGGTCGTCTTCAGGGTAGTCAAAAGTCAGAAGCAGAGATCACAGCGAATAAAAAATCAGCTGTTCCCTAAATTTTGACGAGTTATGCGAACAAAAAATGTAGGGAACAGCTGATATTTTTTTCGCTATTTCAGGTTTGGTCCAATAGTAAAAGTTGTTCATAATGATGAGTAAAGTCACGAGGGACAACGCAAAGGAAAGTCGACGGCAAAGCGTGGGCTTAATTAAAGTACTCAAAAGTTGAGATTAAGTTTTAGTAAAAACTGTTTTTAAAGTCCGCACAAAATAGGTCGGCGGTCCGGATCCTGACTGATCTGTGTGTCTAAAGTCTAAAGGATAGATGTGAACTAAGTTCTAGAACACCTACCCGTGAAATTATTGTCAAGTTTCATCAGAGTTTTGGAAGAAATCGCCCGTTACGCAATATCATGTTAATAATTATTGTTCATGTTCATATAAGTAAATCACGCTTCACAAAGGCAGCCGTAATGTAGGTACCTATAGGTATAATAAGTAGATCTACGGTATGTACCTACCAGATAATTGAATTCGATCATAATTACTCTCTCCACTAATTACTGCCTACATACGCCAGCTTCAATTTACCTCTATAATAATTACATCGCTCCGGTTCCTGGATTTCCAACATGTCCGAGTATATAGCTCGATGTTATAGACTGTTATATTATAGGTGGTAGTTCGATAGAATATCCAGCCCCCCCCTCCCAGCACCCCCCGCCCGGGCTGCGAGCTAGCCTCCTCCTCCCGTGTCATGCCTGACGCGAGCTTTATTTTACTGTGGATAGTGCATAATTATTAATTATATTTGTAGGTAGTTTTCGTTATTTTTTTTTTGTTGAGTTTGTTTTGTATTTGGGTAGGTTAAGCTGGCAGTGGTCCGCTTGAGACCATGTGGGACATACACAAGAGGTGAGTGGCGCAGGAGTGGCGACGGTGCGGCGCGGGCGTTGCGACGCTACTTTCATATTTCATACAAAATGTATAGGAGCGACGAGGCGTGGAACATACACAGGCGTCGGGGCGCGGGCGCGGTGCAACGCCCGCGCAACACCGTCGTTTCGCTCGCTTCACGCCTCTTGTTTATGTCCCGCGCCTAAGGTGCCTCTGCTGAAATCAAGTAGTCGGTTATGAAACACCAACATCATCTAGTACCTAGTTAAACTAGGTATTAAAATATAATTTTTCTTTTGACGTGTAAAAGTGCTTTTTACAATCAATTTACAGAAATAAAATACCTATAACTTATTATGCATTTAGGGGATATACCTAAGCGAAATCGAAACACTTTTGCCCAATATTATGAGACAACACCGACTGAACACGACACGATTTTCCAAAGTTCCAAAAATTTGTGCGTTAGGTTCATTGAATGCTCAAATTCTTAAATCAAATCAAAGCCACTAAGAATAATCTCTCCCTGAATTATTGTCATGTTAAGGCTCCTACAAACAGGCGCGATATCGCGGGCGCGACAAGGGTCGCGCTGCCTGTCGCGCCTGCGATATCGCGCCAGTTTGCACGAGGCTTTAAGTCTCGAAATATAAAATCCTATGTCGTGTTTAATAACACTATTATAATAGGCAAAGTTTTAAGACTAGTGTGATATTACGATAGTTGGTTGTCGGGAGCCGCCACAAGTCATCCGTTATGTTGCCGGCGCGCCATGTGTCATGTCCCATGAAATATAGCAGCTCGTAAAACATAGCGATGCCTATGAGCCACGAATTTGATAAATTATTGTGCATTTGATAACAGTCCAAAAGGCTGAAAAGTGCAAAATAAACGCTGGGTTAAAAAACGACAATGTAGGCAAGTGTAAGTGTTTACTTGAACAGAAGGTACAATCTCGGAATTTAAAAACTTTCAAAATCCAGCCGCAATCTTATCTCAGCGACACTAACGCCGGTAGCACACCTCCGCCGCGAAATCATAGCAGCGAAACAGCAGTAGTTCAATTGTACTGACTCGCGTTATGTTCCGCTACGCGAATCCGATTTTGAGTAGCGGAACATGACGTGAGTCAGTACAGCTGCTATCCTTTAGGTAGGTATATTTACCACATTTTATTCAAATACCTACTTATTTACTGAACTGCAAAAAACCCAGTTCAAAGACAACACTTTAAAAAGTACAAAATTCATTCCTCCTAACGTTCAACCTAAACAATCTCAAAGTCTAAAATTTTAAAACACGCAGTATTTAAAGTTTATTCACGGAAATTACAATTTTGCGATCTTTCTCATGATGTCGGCGGAGCCCTGTTCGCCATTACAGTGAGCCAAATGAGCCCTGAAACCGTTGTCCGAGAACGCTGAGATAAAGCACCGCCTGCCGCCTCCAAAGAATTGATGCTATAAACTTGATTGAATATTTTCTCTTGCACGTTATCCCGTTATACTCTTTACCGTCGAGACCGGAGATTTATGGAGGAGAACCTAATCTACCAGCCAGTTTTTTGTTCAAGAATAAAGGAAATATGTTTTTTCTTTATGCATTTACGACGATACTTATATGGTGAAATGTCTTGAGGGTCGTGTGGCCTGATTTATTTTTAACACGTTTTTATTATCGGGGCGGGATTTTAAAAGTATAGCACGGTACATATTTTATGTAAGTGTCACCCCAAAATGTACCTAATTATTATGATGTAAGTAGGTGTTGTTTTCAGTAACAAGATTATTTTACTTGGCCTGGTCCATGACTTCCACATGACTATCAGGCAAGGTAAAAAAATCTTGGCCAGTAGGTATACCACCATCTTGGCGTCTTTCTATAAAATACCAGAATTTTACATTCGTAATCATTCGCCGTGACCCATTCTTTTCACAAGGAAATACGTAGGAGTAACTTTTACAAAATTTTAAACACTGAAGTCTTACAACTGTGTTTTGATACACCTCCAGAACAAGGTACATTGTTCGTAACTTGCCTAACTTTGCAAACTTACTTAAAAGGTAATTCTATTTAACCTTGAAGATCTACGGAAACTGATTACGTGACCCAAAGTTCAGCGGCAGCTGGCTGTCATAGGAAAATGCCACAATGACTAGCACAAGGTTTCAGGAAGCCTGTTCATTCAATTTATGTCGCATGAATGTTCTTTCGAGAGAAAATTCGTGAGGACAAAAACTAGTTGTTAAAAAAGAAAAAAAAAACTTTTAGTTTGGCTAAAGAATCTTTTGAAAAACTCGCACCATGTTTTGTGATGACGCAATCGATTGCGTCATCACAAAACAAGGGGTAAGATAGGAAACAAAAGTAAACATAACAAAACATAATTCAATTTCAAATAATTTATTTCGAGTAGCATAGAGCAAGAGCAGAAGCAGCAGGCGGGGGGCGCAGGAGTGGTAGCATAATTGAGAGACAAAAAATCTGCATCAAATTCCTTATTTCTTCGAAAACCTACACGAGAACCACTTAAAAAAAAAAAAAAAAATATATATCTTTATTTCTAGTTTACAATTTACATAAATGCCACTTAGTATAACATAATATTTTTTTTTTTTTTTTTTTACATATAAATTGTAGGTTCATGCAGAGTTATACACCTCTGACACCCAAGCTAAGATTAAACTTGTGTTATGGGTGTCAGGGCTCTCAAGTTAACACCATTTAGACAAATAAAGAATTTCGGAATTTCTATGTAGGTACTCGACAGAAAATAAAGAAAAATAAAGAAAATACATTTTTATTATATGAACTTAAAAAAAAAAAAAAAATTAAGTACTTAAAGATAAAAACCATATGTATCAAGTGTGTGTTGTAAGTGTGTGTGTCTGTTTGTTCGTGTGTGTTTTTTGAAATACTTCTGAAAAGACCACAGGAGACGACCACCTATCTTCCTTACCTACCTTTACCTACCTTTGTGCACTAGTTCTCTTTTAGAGCGAACAAACGAACGGAAACATTACCGTTAGCAAAACTAGACAAAGGATGTACGAATCTCACATTCAGCTGCTCCCGCCACTAAAGATTTAGCGCACAGTTTTATGGCTCATCTTTATTGTCTTGCTATATAGAGCAGACATGACTCGTGTGATTTTCTAAACTGAACCTGAACATGAATAAGTAGGGAATGTTCAAATCTAAGAATTTTACTCAGCGTGTTAACACTAATTTACTTAAAGTGCTTTACTGCGGTTCTGCTGAATTAAATAATCAGGGGGCCTAAAACGGCCACATTAGCAATTCCTCTAAAAGCGATGCATTTCCTGAATTTCCAGCTGTTATTAGCAATTCCTCTAATATGTCACAAAAGCAATTCATAGTGTGTGGACCAATAAACGAATCTTCATAGAAAACTGTCAAACAGGCAAACAGATGAATTATTTCGTAATATGAATCGCACGCAGATCGTATTATGAATTGTCAGTTTGTGACATTTTACGATGATTCATAATATTTTCCTATTATGATTCTGCCTAAGTGACTGTTTTAAGCACCCAGATATCTATAATCTTGTATGGTCTGTGTGTCAAAGTCAAAATCAAATCATTTATTTCAAGTCACATAAAAGGCACTTTTGAACGTCAAAAATTTACATAAAAATAGAACTGATTCTTGTTGCCCCTTCCAAAAGGTAGTTTTCCTATGGAGAAGAATGGGCAAGAAAGTCCACCGTTATTCTTTTTAAATGTTTTACAATATTTTGTATAGGTACATTAATAATATGACTATACCACAATAGCCAAAAACAATAAAGAATGAGGCAGCGATGATAAATTAATTATTTGATAGATGGTGATCACATATTTACAAACATTGCAAAAGTAGACGATTTTCCTAAAATTTTACAATTAACAAGGCAGTGTGTGTACAGTCACGGACTTTAATTGATGAGCCACCTGGCACTGTTCGTATTTTAGCCGTGTAATGCAAATCGGGTTTATTCCGTTCCCGACACGCAAAGTCATATGTATTCGTATTAGAAGAAGAAAATTATATTTCACATCTTTACCGGTTGGCTAACCTGAGAGCCAGAACTACAAACTTGACTACCCAAAGTCAACCAATTGCAGGTCTAGCAACAGTAACCTAGCAACGATAATCAATCGTTGCTAGGTTACTGTTGCGATAGTAACGTTAGCGTGCGGAGAAATATTATTAGTCATTTCGACAAGTTCAAAAGTAACGTCTCTAAAATCGATATTTCAACTGTCACTGTCTTTAGTTAAGTTTTCAGAATTATCGAGTTAATGACCTATGATTCAAAGGAGGTCGGTATCAAATAGGAGGAGGTCGGTAACTTAATGCAACTTTGTTTTTATTTTTATCATTGAGAATTTATTAGTCAACCTCTATGGATAAGACTATTTCCGATTAAAAGTAATTTATTTGTCATCTTGTTTACGAGCGTGCGATTTGAGTTCGTGTTTAATCGTGTAATCTCGGGAATGTATGAAACAGCAAAATTGAACAGTTTGAAGGTGGCTCATCAATTAAAGTCCGTGACTGTACATAGATACCCCTTCTTTTCATGGTGGTTGGCAGAAACTACAGAACGCCTTCTGCAAATACTTTCTGTGTGTTTATTATTAAAATGATAAATAATTTTCTCTTCATAAAACAATCAGCAACATAAAAAATGCACCCAGAATTTTGCTGGATATCTATTTCAGTAGGTTACTGTCCAGAATTAAACAGACCCTAATAATAATAATGACACTGTTCTAAAAAGATCGTAATCTATTCAGAACCTCGCGTGAATAGAAGTCCAACCAAACACCCACAGAGCGGCTGACATTTAGATAAATATTTAACTCGAGGACTCAAGGGTAGCATCGGGATCACTCGGGACTCTAATCTTTATAAAAGCGTGAATGATCTGCACAATTCGACGTTATACTCGTACCTGCGTAATAAATAGTACAAACATGCCACTTTGAGTGAAAGGGGTATTTTTTGTGATCCGTGACGTGGCATGGTCCCCCGGGCTTGTCTTACCGTTATCGGGGACCCAGGCCCCCAGGCCCCCGGGACGGGGTTATAAATCTGCCGAGGACATGTCCCGGCATCGCGCCCCGTGATGACGAGCGGGTTTGCACACGAATTTAATGTTATGTAAGATATTTTTCTTTATTCGTGTGCTTTTCTTAGATATGCAAACATTATTACGATGGTTTTGTGTGTAAAAGCTTTGAATAACTTCCACATTGGCTTTTGGGAAAATAGTTTAAAACCGTAGTCTTTTTGTAGACCTCTGCTACGCCTCGTAGCATCCTGCTACGGCGTAGACTCTGACTACGCCGTTTGCATCGAAAGCGACTCAATTATTACCATTTCAGGTGGATGGGCCATTGAATCCGTACGAACGTGGTAATTCTGGCCATTACTATCCACAGTTTGTTCGTAGTAGTAGTCTAGGTTTATGTTCTAAGATCGCATGACACGACAATTTCGTTTTATACTAATCCGATTTTCTATAATTCGACATAAAAAAAGTTTCTATTCTAACGTAAGGCCAAAACATGATAATATGCTACAATAAAAGCTAGTACAAGTACATTATTACAGGAACTTAGCGTACGTCTCTAGTGATTTAAAATGCGATGTAGCGCTCCAGATATTGTATCGCGAGTAAATATATTCAAGTCGTTCAGCAAACAAACGGGACGTAGACTGCAATTGTATTAAAATTCGCTTGTTGACGAAATTGCAAGTTTCTGTACATTGTCGTAACAATCCGTAGCAATGCTACGAAGTTAGGCGGTGAGCTTTGTAGCCATTCGTAGCACTGGCTACGAAGCGTAGGCTTTTTAACTAGATTATCAAACTTGCGTCTACGAAGAGAAATTGTTGAAAGGAACTTGCATATCTTAAGATATTATTGTTGAATTAGGGTTCCTTAACAAAGGGTGCTTGGGTTAATGTGTCGTTAAAGTAATTTGGGTCCAATTATCTAAAGTATGCTCAGTGGCCATTCGAATGTAAATGAGATGCAATAAAGAATTATAAAAACCATTTACTTTCGTTCCGGACTCGTTGAATATTTGAATAAATCCGAGCAACCGTAAGTAAAAACGTTTCATATTATGTAGGTTGATGTTCTAACGAACTGTTTGCTATATTTTCCTTCATATCTGTTGGATATTTCATCTTTTACTGGCAGCCGTCGTGTGGTAATCTAACTTTTCTAATCAAGCTCTTCCTGGCTTTTTCTGTCTATGTATGTTTATAATATGCACGTGTTCATGTATTTAATCTGAGTACCCGTGTGTCGTGGTGGAAACATTTTGTTGATTTTCTTTTAGCATATTTTGTAAGAATTTCTGCGATGATACTTTTCTGATTTTATCTTAGTTATATGAGTTTACTAGCTGGTGCCCACGGCTTTGCCCGCGTGTATGTCGGTTATTATATACTTAAAAACTTAAACCTTAAACCTTCCTGGAGAGCCACTCTTATCCATTGGTGAGAACAGCATGAAAATCGGTGCAGTAGTTTTTCAGTTTATCGCTAACAGGACGACAGAAAGACGCGGCGGAGGACTTTGTTTTATAATATGTAAGGATAAGAGTATGGTATGTCTATTAATTTATAATTATGAAAGTGAACACCCGTAACAGCGCGGTTGAATTTTATGATGACAAAGTACAGGTTGGCTCGAGTCTGCTCGTTCACAGAATTAACGGGTCTATTTTATTCAAGCTCTCGAGCACGCTACTCATATTATATTACCTTTTCACTTTAATTCTAAGAAAGAAATAAAGAAATCTCCAGTTGCAAGCTTACCGAGAAAGCGTAGGAAAAGTGCACGTTTTTCAAACTACAAAGCCAGTCGTTTTCTATTACTTCTAGCAATTTCAAACGTGTCTGAGAAATGTGGAGCGTACTTTTTTCATAAACACCCGCTTGCAGCGCCCTCTGGCGTTGTATTCGAGAACTGCACATTATTACATTTCGCTGGACGGAGGCATCTGAAAAATATGCAACATTATGTATTATCACAATGCCTTTGTGTCGGCTCGTTCGCCCGCACCGGTTCAGAAATTCGCTATCGATGATAGAAAAGATATTTTTCGCATGGAAAAGTTCTGAGGGCCTAGACAAGTGACAATCGCTTCGAAAGCGTTTCGTATTTCTACAACGACTTTGACATAAGCTGTAGGTTATGTCAGTCCTATATATTTTTCCTCATCGCTAACGCTGATAGAATTTTACTTTGTCTAGGGCCTCTGGTATACTCGTACGATGGATCCAACGTAATATTAGTGATAAATGATTTTATTTCTGTAAGTAGGTTTGTACAAACACACGTAAATCACATTTTTAAAATAAAACTAGATGAGGTCGGCGTTTCCTATCTGACTACTCTGAGAAGAAAGGCCGAAAGAAACTCAGAGGTCTCTTTTAAAGTCCAAACATAATCTTGGTGTCTGAAATGGTCTTTTGAGGAAAGAACCACACAGATTGAGTGGACCTGTCCAGTCAGTGCACGCATTTGTCAGTAATCGTGCAGCTCAACTCCGAATTTAATTTGATTAGGCCGCATAAATTACTCAAACTGCCTAAAACTAAGGAAAAATTAAGTGTCTCACGTGTCCCAAATTCTGGGATTTTCCATTCGAAAATAGATCGGTCGTGTTGCAGAAACCGATATCTATTATTTTCCTGTGTCCTCATGGAAACCTATTCCGGTCATTCTGTTCTGAGATTAACTCGGCACTGAGTCTCAATCAATATTCGTGGATGTATTTCTCGATTAGCGATAAGCAAACTGTTATGGCGAACTAGATACCTATAAAAAAATGAACGCAATTTAAATGTTGCGTTAATCTCTATGTCGTCGCTCTCGTGTCGCCCCTAAAAAATGGTGGGTAATACCTATTGGGAACAATATAATAATTGCTACCATGTTTGTTACCCGTATTTGATGATTATATCAAGGATTCTGATGATTTCTGGAATTCAGCTAAAATAAATTCATCTCATTTCGACATTTGGTGACTATCACGGTCTATCACGTTTTGATATTTTTTCGAAAAAGTATCGTTCTCTGTTGTTCACGTCAAATTGATGATCATTACCAAGATTCTAAAGACGTATCTTCCGTTATTCCCAGTAGTATATTCCTGAAAGGGCTCTTCGCAAAACTTCCCCTTTGTGACAATTTTAACCACACAAATTAATAGTTACTCCGACCCAACGACTGTTCTGTGGTTGCAGCAAAGTTAGAAGTGGTTCGCCTGTCCCAAGTCTTAACGGAACTTAATAAGTTCTGCACAGGCTTCAGAAGACGTGTCTGCGAGCCCTCGTGGCGGATCATCGCTGTTTATTGTAACTGCAATCTAAATTATGTACACAAAGAGGTTGGCTCAACAATAGTCGCTGTGACTAAACCGTCATACCTCCCCCATAACGCAACACCTTCAACAAAGGTCTAATATAAAATTAAGCCAGATTTCCCGTCATTATGGTGAATCAGCGTAAAAACCCCTACAACGAGACTAATAGCGTCATAATCTCCCACGGAATACGTACAGTGCTGAATCGAATTGAATCATCTCCGCGGAGATTACATCAAAACGGTCTCACCTAGAGCGAGCTCGAACAAAAAACTTGTTCCCGGTGCGAGGGCAGGCTGTGCTGCCATCTCGCGCGTTGCTAGGAGACGCGCCGATCAATACAGCCTCCGCCGGGCCGCCTAATTACCCGGCCCCCGCATCCCGTCCACCCCGCCGCGTCCCGCCCGCCCCCGCGTCCCCGCCGCCCTCGCCCTAGGAAACTTCTCGCCGCCCGCCCCGACCGCACCGCCGCTGTTGGATTTAAATATCGAATGATAGAATTCAAATTCAAATATTTTTCGCTTTGCGCCTTTGTTTGTTTTGACGAAGGCTCTTATATTTTTTTTTGTAATTACCTTTTTCGTATGCGTATGTTTGACACGGGCTTCTGTAAATATTTTTGTTTGAAATTGCGGTGAGCGTCGCGTAGGTCGTAGGTGTACAACGAGGGGGTTTGGGGTGCCTTTTATTACTTTTATAAATACGAATCCTGATGATTACGAAGCACTTTTCGTTGAAAGTCAAAGAAGGATCAAAGTCGGGGAAAGTAGGTTTTGTGAGATGAAATAAATATTACATGTAGCAGGTTACTACAATCAATCAAAAGTAACTACAAAAAGTTGTAAAATCGAACAAACAAAATATCAAGTTTAAAAACAAATTCCTGAAACAAAGCTTTTATTGCATGATTTATTAATAGCTCTATCGAATTAGGGCACACTCAGATTTGGGAATAGATAATGGGCATTAATAATGCAGGTACAAAACAAACCTGAAACCTCGTAGTTTGCGTTAAAGATATTTTCTGTACGAAGCGTGGTAGTAGGTAGGCAGATCGGGTATAAAGCCGACATTTTCCGAAGCAGGTGCGTGATCCCGCGAGTAACGTATGTGATCATAATGCCACGCCACTCTGATATATTGGAATATGATACGAGCACAGATGGGAGTATAGCTAGTCGGAGTATGAATAATACAAGCTGTGGGTAATGTGCGTATGTAGAGCATGGCAGGAGGGTAAGCTGTAATACGATGTGCTTAGTGTTTGTGAGTTTCTAAATTGCCAAAAAAACACGGTCACAAGTTTAAACAACGCATGTGAATCAGGTGAAAAATATGAAAAAAATATTAAAACATGTCACTAAATCTCATCACATAAGTACTTTGGTAAGTAGATTTGGTCTCAATGGTCCATTTTGATAAGCCCTGGATAAAGTATGTACCTAATATTTTCATTAATCCTCTACAATACCATGAGGTACCTAGTTAGTACATTGAATGTAGCGTGCAACAATAAAATGGATGATTAATTTCTTAAGAGGAAGGGCAGCAGTAGGTAGCTACAATTTCCCCTTACCATTCAGACACCCACGCTAATTGTACCTACCTAAATTTTTTGCGAAAATAATAATATAATTGCTGGCGTTCTGCTCTTTCACTTAATGATAACTTATCCTTACCATAGTGGCACCCACATAAAAATTAAACGTGGCGTCTAAATCGAAACAAAACCGATGTTCTCGCTGTCGCTTTGGTTTTATCCCTTTTGTAGCCAAACTGTAAAACATATTCAAAATTGCCCAGATTATGTTCAGTAGGTAGTACCTACTAGGTACCTACACGTCTCACAAGTTCCAGCGCTCTACACGTCATTCATACCTAAAAACATAGTTTCCATTTCTTATTGAATATAAGTTGGCTTGGAGCTGTAACAATGGCGGAACTGCGACATGTATGCCCACGCCCGATCGCTTCCTTTGTTCGTTAGTGCCCTTTGATCGAGCCGACTTCCTGTTACGCTCTCTGATTAATTTCAGACAGCTCTCCCAGACGAAGGTTTATACTAGTCTAGATATATTTTATACGGGGTGGGTGGGGAACGAACATGGATGCTGTGATTTTGATACAGAATTTTTGCTGTATAAAATTATTTTGTGAAGGGTTTTGTGGTAGAATGATCAACTGTGTTGAGATTTTCAGTTAAAGATGTCCTTAGGATTCAGTGAAAGGGCTTTTTTATAAACATTATTGTTTTAGGCACTGTAGCACATTATTGGATATGAACCCTTTATTTTTCATATACAAAGCTGAGTACCTTCGCCTTTTGTCCCTAAGACGCCATAAAAGTGACTAAAAGATGACGTCAAGTGTGATTATGAATGGCCATTATGGGCTCATAACATACGGCAAATGGTATGCCAAACATTACCCAAAGGTCTGCCAAACATAAAGTACCAACTGTTGGTTAGGAGCTCTGTATTCAGTAGAGGAGGATTTTAAGCTGATAATAGATTATGATAATTATACAAGATTCCCAAGATCCCTAAAATGTACTTTCAGCAGTACAGTTTACGTGTTCAGATAAAGTAAAGAGTCTGTTTCAGGGGGCTTAAAACCGTCACTTTAGCAGAATGAATGTATGAAAATAATCATCGAATCGAAATTACGAATCATCGTAAAATGTCACAAACTTATGATCTGCGTGTAATTCAGTACGAAATAATTCATCTGTTTGACAGTTTTCTATGGATATTCGTATAATGGTCCACAAATTATGAATTTGTTTATGTCAAATTAGAGGAATTGCTAATGTCAGCTAGGCAGGAAATGAACTGCTTTTAGAGGAATTGCTAATGTGGCCGGTTTAGGCCCCCGATATAATCCAATCATATAATCTGTAAAGTAAAATTTCTTATTAAACGCAAGATATTTGGACCTACCCATACCCTGATTAATAATCACTATATTACAAGAGATGATTAATTTGTGTGAAAGTTTATGAAGGTTTGAATCTTACGCCCAAGTTTCCCCCAGTGTCATGTCGGTGTCAAACTTGTAATATTTAAGGGGTACGAATATAATATTTGTGGTGTCACAGTAGCAGTCGTAAGACAGAGTAAAATTAATGAGAGTTTAATATTCAGTGAATTATTATTTTTATTCGAATTTTTAGACTATTCTGTCCCGCTTTTTACGAAATAAAGCCGTTTTTTTTTTGTATGAATTAGAATAAAAGGAATGTTAAAAATAAAGAATAGTAAAAAAATAAGGCACTGATCTGACAGGCGCACTCAAATCTGTGTGGTTCTTTCATTAAAAGATCATGTGCATACAGATTAGTGTCGGAGTTAGTTCTTAAATGACCAGAGTCCCTAGACAAAGTGACATTATATTAGTCAATCCGGTTGAAAGTCGTTGTAGAAACACGAAACGCTTTCGAAGCGATTGTCACTTGTCTAGGCCCTCTGATGATCAAAATTATGTCTGGACTTCAAAATGGACTGTGACCGCTGAGTTTTTTTCCGTGTTTCGTCACAGAGTAGTCGGATAGGAAACACTGACCTCATCTAGCTCTACAGCACTTTTTAAAGGTCATTGTATTGTATTGTCCCTTTTAAAACCTGATGGGATCCATTTAATTTCATGGCACGTGACCTGAAAACTTTGAAGGAGAAAAACCTCCACCGTTCTATTTTACCAGTGAATAGACAGCCGTTATTCGGTATTACCCGCGAGGTTCCTTCTACGACACCCAGGGGATCGGATGAGGCAGCCTATTCTTGGAGCGGGTTGCGTCATCACAGGTTTATGGATAGGTTAAATATTGCTTTTAAATATTTCTGAGCTATTTCTTTTCGCTTAATATTTTATTTAAGCATAAAATTATGATTCTGTAATTTGGTGATCTGTGTTAAACACAATAAGGTGATGGATGAGGATACTAACATTAAATTTAGGTTTTTTTTAATAAAACTATACGGATCTGTGTGCTCTATAAAGGTTTTTATAAAAATGTAGATTACCTTTTAGTTACACACGGCTTGTGTATAACATACAAAATCGTTAATGCAAAACAAGGGCTGATTTAATAGTCAGCTATCTTTTAACTGAAGAATAAATATGACAGTTTCACATATTTTCCATAAAAAAACTGTCATACCACAATATTTATCCTTTTGAAAAATCATCCGATGTAGAACTTAATCTTTATTGACTACCAAAATCACATGAAATCATCGTCCGCATAGTATCTGTTCACTTTATGCCTAAAATGGACTGCTCTCATTAGACCTTTCCAAATGTAGCCTAGAGCTCAATGCTCCATCTTTCGCATTCAGTTACGACCAAAAATAAATGGAATCGATATCGATTTAAGAAAACATATACGTACACAAGGCTACACATCAAGCTATAGCCAGTTTATGCTGAGCTAGCATTGTATAGGATTTCCGTACAATGCGAGGTTAGCTTATCCTGAAAATGTATAGCGTGTAGTCGTGTGTACAATCGTGCATCTTTTTAACCGAATTCAAAGAGGAGGTTCTCAATTCGTCTGTATGTTTTTTTTATTTTTTTTATTTAGATGCATAGCCGGTAGTGAAATGTGGTGTATTCGAATTTGTGTGGGGTAGACACTAAAAAGTGAAAAATAACTTTAATTTTCGGAAGTCGGTTTCAAAAAACGAAAATTGAAAACGTTAAAGTTATTTTTCCCTGTTTGTGTTTTTTTTGGAAGTCGGTTGTGTTTTTTTTTGTAAATAGTTTTTATTAACTTATTGCCTTCTTAAGATAACTTTCTAACATACGATATTTATCACTTTACGCAATCTCTGTCGCGTGAGGCATCGTAGACTTGCGTCAAGACTTGGGCGTCAATAACAGATTTATACTAAATATATCTCCCTGTTAGCTATACCTACTCCGGAATATGAATTACGACATTATACTAAGTATATGGGGAAACGGGATTAATATAAGGTGTATACGGAAAAAAAATCAGCTGTTCTCTCCATTTTTTTTTTTTTGATGCCATAGAGAAAGTTTCTTCATAATGATGAATACAATGGCCTCTTAAAAGATTACGTGTGTGAATAGATCCAACTTATATAATATGAACTAGTGACACCCTTTTTTTATTTTTTGACGGTGGTAAATCCTCAAATGACTTCGGAGACTGACGGAGCGGGAGGGCTTGTACAGACTTTTACTGACTAAAACCCACCCGTGTTCCTTCAGTTGCCTATTGCCAAGAGCCCCCGTATCCCGGACTTTCCCGCAGCCCTGGCGGAACTAGTGACACCCTGGGATGATACATCTGTTGTAGAATTGACTGTGATGGCGATATAAGTCACTCTTCATGAGATCATCTCAGCCCGGACTCACCCACTGCTGGGTATACCTACGCCATCCCTTTCTTCTGCCATAGTTTTCGGTTCTGTGCGTCACTCATCTAGGACCCAGGACCTGGAGGATTGACTTAGTAAGCATTAAAAAACATATTTACTAGTCGGTTCTGCATGTCAAATGGGTATATCTATCCTATATATCTATTTGTTTACTAAACCATATTTGATGATTTTTCCTCTCCTTTTTTAGGTATATACTTGAACAGATAAGCGCATTTATCGCATTGGGTTTTCCTGTAATGGTAAATGTAAGTTGAAGAATAAATAAATTAAAAAAAAACAGCTTTTAATTTTGTAAATATTATATTTTTAATACTTAGTAAATCGTGACCATGGAAATTCTCAAGCTACGTTAGCCAACTCACTCCACGGACTGATAGCATCATTCAATGAAAATATTTAGATTGAAGTAGAGCTTATTCATAAAATATTTCTTTGAGCTCTTGGTAGAGCTTCTTGTAAAAAAAGACCTGAAATACTAGGTTTTCTAAAGGAAATGTTCAGAATGAAGCTGAAAATAGAAAACGGAGAAGCTTAGTTAAATAAAAAAAATAACAGCAACGGAAACAGGGCTGGCTAGAATGAATTCTATATAAAGATGAAATCAAGTGACTTTTTGATTTTTTTTATCGGACGTCCAGTCCCCGATGCAGTTTAACAACGACGACGCGCGACGGCCGAGGTGGCAAGTCAGTTTTTTAGCACTTTTTGTGTATCTGAGTAATGCCTGGCGAGGTGACATGGGGCAAATTGGATTTACCTGTCGCCAGACGCACGAGACAGTGCACATTACCGGATATTTTTGCCGCTTTTCCCTTAATCTTGTAATGGCTGGAGAGGGAAGTGTCTGAAAATGGAGGGAAAAATGCATATTTTATTTGTATCAAAAATACAAATACTATATGCATTTTTCTTGTCATGCTAGATTATCTTGACGTATAAGTACTTAATTTGAACTATTTGTTTATTTTCATAAGCAGGAATCCACTGAATGCGGGAAGCACAGAACCGGTCCAAGAGGCAGTGTTTGGGGAAGGCCTATGTCCAGCAGTGGACGTCTTTCGGCTGAAATGATGAAGTATTTGTCTGTGCATAAAAACTAAGACCTTTTTAGGGTTCCGTAGTAAACAAGGAACCCTTATGGTTTCGCCATGTCCGTCTGTCTGTCTGTCTGTCTGTCCGCGGCCTAGCTCAGAGACTGTTGGTACTAGAAAGCTGTAATTTGGTATGAGTATACCTACATATAAATCACGCCGACAAAGTGGTAAAATAAAATCGTAAAAATATTTTTTTTTAGGCTACACGTAAAGTGGGGATGGTTTTTTTTTTCTCCTTAATCCCATGGTGTGGGGTATCGTTGGAAAGGTTTAAAAATAATGCGAGTTTGCGAAAACCATTTTTGGATTCAGGGATCTGTTTGCGAAATATTAAGCTTTAAAATGCTAATTTTTGTTAGAGTCAAGTGTCCCCCCCCCCTGCCAGCTAAATGGTTGGTTTTGGGTATGTGAAAAAATTCACGGCAGTAGTATATACAACGAAATTAAAAGGAAATTTATCACCGCTACGTAGGCTCCACAAGTTACCGAGTAATAATCGACCAACTTAAATTTGTAGTTGAAAAAACATGTTCTGCCATACATTTTGTATGGGAGAACAAGTTTTTCAACTACAATGTTAAGTTTGTTGGATAAATTCATCCCAACTACGGAACCCTTCATTGTGCGTGGTTCGACATGCACTTAGCCGGTTTTTATACCATATTTAAAACTTACATATTTGCAATCTGTTCCATATTGTTTATATCTTCCTGTAGCTAGAACGATTAAATAAACAATTCACGTAACATTTTTCATCAGAACTTCGCTTCAAGATGATAAAAATTAATATCACTAAGTAACAAAGGAAGTGCGGAAATGGTTCTTTAATTACTTTTCCCAGGAGAGTCACCTACGTGTTATTTAATACTTGGAATGGAAGGACACTAAATGATAGATGAGGCTACGGTACGGTAAAGAAAGTCTATTTCTTAGAGCATGTGAGCGATGGCTGGCCAACTGTTTACTATAAAAGATGCCAGTCATTTATCTTTGTTATTTTTTTAAAGGAAGACGAAAGTGGGTTTTGAAATGCTGGAATAGAAAATAACTTCTGCGGAGACCATTCGCGAAATATGTAACCTTTTTAGTAAGATTGATCTACTGATACAAAACTACTGGCCTTTTTTGATGAAAAATTGTATGGAAAAGCCATTTATGTTAAAGAAGAAAAAAACAATTAAAAACAAAACTTTAACGGCATTCATAATATTTTTTCATCGCCACTGGCCAGTTTTCATTTGTAACAAGTCGAACCTCTTTAGAGGAAAATGCGTTAGATGTTTTTCTCTAATTTATTATTTAATTCTGCATCGCCGAATTATAATAAATTATAACACTCGTTAAATAAAATATTATTTTTTATTTAAAATATATTTATAAAAGTTAAACAGTTTGAAATAAAAAAGAGTAGTCTAGGTAGTGTTAATAAAAAAAAAAGAAAACATTATGCCTTGTCATAATTATCGTACTGTCAATTATGTTTACGTGTAAATATACTATGGTAATTAATTATTCCAGTAATACATAAATACCGATCAAGACTTTGTGCATAATTTTTTGATGAAATATGGAATATTATCATAAATTAAATGCGTGTGCACGTGTGTCTTATTGTGAAATTAGTGGTGGACTAATATAAAGATTGTGAAACGGAAAATGCTGCACCTGCGTAGATTTTGATGCTATCAAAAACAATGCAAGCGATAAGGCTTCTTGAACATGATGCCGGAGCCGGACCGCATTTTGTGTATACGAATGAATATCACCCATGCGCCTCACTCACCGCCCGCCGCACCGCCGTGGCGCTGCACTGCAAGATGAAAAAAATTCTGATATATCAGAATTCGTGTAAAATCTACGCGGCGCCGCGGGCCGTTGCGGCGTCGTCGGTGAGGTTCACGCCGTACGCGTCATGTCATGTAGGTAGGTACAGGGAGCCTAAGTGTTTTAATTTCATACGGAATATTGCTTACGTAGGCTTTTAAAACCCACAGAAGTTGTAATTCTAACTAATATTTTATATGCGAAAGTGAGTTGCTTGTTTGTTTATTTCTTACGCCTTCGTGCTATAACGGCTAAACATGTGGCACATGGGTAGACCTGGGTTAGGACATAGGATTTTTATCCTGGTAGAACGTTCCCTTGGGTTAATTTCCGACCTCCACGCGAGCGAAGCCGTTGGCAAAAGGTAGTAGTCAATATCGATTAACGGTAAACTGTTACCAAGACTTATATGATTTTCACGTGGCGGCGGTCTAGTATCCTTATATGTGGATAGTTGGTTAGCATATACCTAATTCTAGTTATTAATTAGAATCTTCAATCATGGGCACTTTACTATTTAATCATTTTTAGAGGCTACATGAATCAAGTTTTTTTGACACACGTCTGGCAATTTGAGAACTTTATGCGACCTACCCAAATGTCCTTTCTTTTGTATTGTTCGTCGAGTGTTCTGAGTTGAGCTCCACTATTACTGACAAATGCTTGCACTGACTGGACAGGTCCACTCAAATCTGTGTGGTTCTTTCCTCAAAAGACCATTTCAGACTCTTATCTACATGGTCCTCATATGGCCTGACCAAGATTATGTCTGGACTTTAAAGGAGACGGTGACCTCTGAGTTTGTTTCGGCCTTTCTTCTCAGAGTACTCAGATAGGAAACGCCGACCTCATCTAGCTTATTTTTACAACTTTTTAATATGACGTGTAAAAGTGATTCCAATATCCTATTTACAGAATAAACAATTTCATTTAATTTCATTCCACACACAAACTAAATAAATAGGACAAACTATCAAACGCACATGAAACAGTCAGTAATAACGTCCGCCATCTTGTCTCATTATAAAACCTCGTAGTTCCGTCTCTACGTTATATTTGAATTCTCCTGTGTTTTGCTCTCGAATATAAATTATATTGCAGTTGTTGCTTTGATATAATATACTAGCTTTTGCTCGTGGCTTCGCCCGCGTGAGTTTCGGAACTATTGCATGTAATGTGCATAGGTACTATTACCGGTATAAAAAGTATCTTAACCCAGGTGTATACCATGACCTGGGTTAGCCCAGGTCATGGTATATTCAGGTGCCTTTCAGCCGTTTAGGCGTGAAAGGTAACAGACAGACCGACAGTTACACAGGTTTCCTTCGCATTTATCATAGTATCGAAGTATGGACATGGATTATTCACGTGGGTATCGAGGAGCAAGGAACATCGTTCCTTCAAGATCTACAAATGAGATTATGCCTGTAAGTTTTTTAATTTGATCATAAGTAAAAGTCAAATACCATAATCTAGTTGGTGGCATCTGAAATCCTTTTTTGACGGTATTTTTTTAGGGTTCCGTACCCAAAGGGTAAAACAGGACCCTATTACTAAAACTCCGCTGTCTGTCCTTCTGTCACCAGGCTGTATCTCATGAACCGTGATAGTTAGACAGTTGAAATTTTTACAGATGATGTATTTCTGTTAACGCTATAACGACAAATACTAAAAAACAGAATAAAAGAAATATTTAAGGGGGCTCCCATACAACGTGATTTTTTTGCCGTTTTTATAGATAATGGTACGGAACCCTTCGTGCGCGAGTTCGACTCGCACTTGGCCGGTTTTTTAGAATATTCGAGGGCGATCCCAACTACAGCCCGGCCGTCGAGAGAATGCCTTCCTGATGCCGTCAGTTGGATAATTTGTAGTAGTATTATGGATCAAATTCTCAGTTATTATAAAACTGACAGGTGTCACTGTCAAGAAAGCATTCTCTAGACGGCCGGAAAATTAAAAAAAATCTCATTTTTAGCCTTTTTAAATAATTATAAAACGGTTGATGTGTTAGGTAGGTACCTATTCTTTCCAAGGAACAGTAACAATATGCGATATTTTTCTTTATCCTATCATTGTATCATTGTCCTGGCTGCTGGCCAAGGAACGCTTGCTTTCAACCGGACTTGCACTCGCTAACGAGAGCCTAACTACATTTTATCTATGATATAGCAACTTTTAGAACTTTATGTAAATAGATGATCACCTATATTTGCCGTCATCTTGACGACGGATGTTAATCGATGAATCATAAAATCAGCTGACCATAGTTATACACCCCTTTGCAAAAAAAACGGGCGGTTTTGATTTTTGTACATTATCGGTAATCATTTAGCTGTAAAGAGGTTTTAATAGCCAAACTATGTTACTGGCACTTAATAAAGAGTCTGGGTATGAAAAAAAGTTAATTCCAAATTCGAAACTTTTGTTTAAAAACAATAATAATCCCGTTTTCCGTTTATGACTTTTACTAACATTTTGCAGATTTGCTGTTATAAGGTTATCCTGGCAACTAAAACTAACTTCTCGTTATTTTTAGTAGAATAAAATTTATGTTTGTCGCATAATCCAGCCCTAATGTGACTTAAAAGTGATATCCTTGTGTCGATTGTAATAGCAGAAAAAGCAATAAGACCTATTAAAATTGTAGCGCTACTGGAAGAGGGGAGTAGCCAAAAAACTATATTCTTATTGATTATAACAAATTACTAGTCATTAATGCTAATGACATAGTAAAAATATTAATATTATCCATACAAAAGCCAATGACTGTTAAGGTGCCCGTTTTTTTTGCAAAGCAGTGAATATTTATGCTCAAAACTGTACACCACCAAGAACTTACAATAGGAAACATACACGATGCATACTGTGAATGCTTAGGTAATAATATGTTTGCATTGATGAGCATATCAATAATTCTCCTATGTGCATAATACATAATGTAACGCAATCGCATTGAACATAATGGCCAGACTGGGTTCAGTACAGTATGCACATAGGTAGGTATAAATTAGGACCAATGTTTGAGCAGATACATAATATATCTTGTTCTATTCTTGTAACTTCTATTTAGGTAATTGTTTCACTTTTATGACAGTTTGCACCACAAATAAATCAATGTTGAATCACATGATAAGTATCTTATGTATTGACACGCGCTCATTGTAATGCTGAAAGCAAACCGCGCGTATAACTTTCGCAGTGCGGGCGCCTAAATGCATTTAGTACTAAACGTATTTAATACCTACATCATCGGTTTATTTCTATCAATCGTTTGAAGACAAGAGAGACAGATTTACCTATGTCTAAAATAGGTTAAGCGTTAAATGAATTTAGTGATATGCAACTCACTCACACATTACTTTCATGTCAAAAAGTAGGTACTCAGTCATAAAATTAACATCAGTCGTATCGCATGAAGCTATCAATATTGTGTTATGTTGTTTTGTAATTAGCCATATTAGGTACTTTAGGGTGTCGCGTTCAAAGGGTCCGCACAAAACCCTTTCTCCCCCCCATTTCCCCCAGTTGTCTGTCCGTCTGGCTGTCCGCACCCCCTCACTCCCAATCTATACTCTGCGTATAATTTGAATTCGGTGTGTACCTAGACATCTAGATCTAGATAGATATATGTTTGCAATGATGGCAGACTAAAGGCTCGTGCATATTGTTGCAAATATGTTTATTATTTTTGTTGGCATATACAATAAGTATATTATTAGTTTCCATTATAAGTATTCTTTTAGCATACTGCCTTACGTCAATTACTATGACATTAACACGTTGAGAACTACGATTTTAATGTGATTTTAGAAACTTTCCGCATATAATAATCTTCGCAGTCTTCTGTCAGTAAATCGGTTATAAATTTAAATAAACTTTTAATTTCTATAATTACAAAGTCAAGCATAGTTTTTGTTTCTGAATGTGGCTTTGCATAATCAGCCTATAATGTTCCCACTGCTGGGACACAGGCCTCCTCTCTATATGTCTATATAAAAGAATATATATTTCAAGTAAGTAACTTATTATGAAGTAATATGACAATATCGAGCTTAGAAATATGTATAAAACTGTGCTCGAGATATATTCCAAAGGAACCGCGCGCGAATAAGAATATTCCTATGTAGGGCGACGTTTCTTTACGAAATTACTCTGTGCTCTGCATACACTCAGAGACTTTTATATAAACATAAATACATCGAACGCTAACATTCAGGGCGTCTATTTGCGAATCCATTTCATTGCCTTTGACAGGGAACCAAAAATTCTAACGTACCATTCATCTGGAGTCTGGAGTAACGTCGTGATAGAGTGTAACATAAATAAAAAGTCTCGGTTCTTGTTAGTTCGTCGGCAAAGCTCTCGAAGTGCGCTGCCGTCCATGCTGCTCTCAGCTCCTTTGAGGAACAAACATCAATATAATTGGATTGCCTTACAATTTTTAAGTAAACAACTCATAGAATCCTCGAAGCATGCTGAAGACTTGTTTGAGGAGTTCCTATTCTGCAGCTGAATAAGAAAACTTGGGCTTTGTATGCTTTTCTCGAAGCCACTCCTTTGAAGATGTCTGTGCATTACGTTAATGGGAATATCCAATTTTGTATCTGTGGAGACAGTCTGTACGTCTTCTAACTACTTAGGGAATCTTGAGTCAAAGGAACAAGGTTTCTTCGGCTGGTATGAAAGTAAAGTATGCTTCCGATCTATGTTTCGGACACACATATTCTGCTTCACTGCTTGTTAGTTTAAAACTGATTTCACATGAAAAATCTACAGAGATTGATTGTTTTACAACACAGTTAATGTAAACAAGTTGTACACATTTGAGTTGATGGCCACAGGCTGGCCACCACTAGATATTTTCAGGTGGTGGGTACCCCACCTTACAACTTTTTTTGGCCACCATCTTGATTTGGCGCCAAACATTACGGTTGTTGGTTATCCACTATTTAGTTAAAAGGTGGTAAATTCTTTATGCTCCATTTATAAGACCATGACTACCGCATTCAATTCAGTAATTTTATTCCCAATTATTTTAAAATAATTTTCAATTATTTCCAAATCAGTACGAGTAACTTAAATATGCCATTTGGATCACAGAGGATTTCTAATAAACTAAATGTTCTCTATAGTGAAGAAGGACAACCTTTTTTGACCACGTAGAATCCCAAAATTCTCTTTGACTAGTTTTTTATTTTATTTTTATTTATCGTTCATACAAAAGAATATAGGATTTTACATATTAAATAGCAACCAAAAACCACGAAGGTTTAAACTTGTGCTATCATGAGTCTATTTCAATATACAATGAAACATTTTATATGTAAGCGTTATTGTCTAAGATACAAATAATAACATCTTAAGGTCCTTAAATAGTTACAATCATTCCTTCATAGTACTTAAATAGTATTGCTTAAGTTTACATTTAATATTTTTATGTTAAGTGGAGTAATTACACTATTCTTCCCTGAAGAGGCTACAGGACAGGTGCTGCTGTTAAAACAATAATAAGATTTTAATTTCACAAATCAAAGACCTAGGACAGACGTGGTTCTAATAAGACGATGCCAGTAACCATGTAGCACGAAACATAATCGAAAATTTGAGAGAAATATTTCCGAAACAGTATATTCCAAGAAATGTTGGCCTAAATGTACCAGATTAGATAGGTGCTGACTTTTTCTGTGGGGTTTTATCTAAAGTAACATGTCATGGTCAATTTCCAACACTGAAAGCAGAATATTTGTGAGTCTGATAGTGGAATACCTAATAAATTATGCGGAAATTTGGTGATAAACACGATGAAAAGCGATCTCATTTTAAACTAGCAAAAAATTGTATATTTGGCGGTTATAATTTTTTATTGCCAAATTGCCGAGGCTATATTATATTGCCGAGGTTATATTATATTGCCGAGGCTATATTATATTGCCGAGGCTATATTATATAATATTTAAATTAGTAAGTATGAGAAATAATTATCGTTTGTAATTAAAAAAAAGTCGGGAGGTATCGTGGGACCCGCGGTTGGAACGAAGGTCCTTTCGCTGTATAAAATACAAAAACAAAAACTTTTGACACTTGACACTTGAGACCTTGAAACTGACTTTTTCGGATATTAAGCTTTTTCTTTACGTGACGATTTGTACCAGCCTACCGCAAGCCGCGTTAAAGAACTTCGTTGCGATAAGTTCGAATTGGCCACCCTGTATCAGGATAGGATAGGATTTTTACATATCTAATAATCAAATTATTGTTTTCTCGCTGCCTTTGTGCTTAAAAAGAGAGTTCGTACCTATTTTCTTAACGAAAATGCATTTTCAGAAAGAACCTTTTTTGATTTACCTCAAGTTAATAAATCTTTTTATCAAACTTACGAATCTATCAGACAAAGAATAGAACAGTACTCAGAAAAACGTGGCTCAAACTCGGATCAGCTATAAAGCCCGCGAGATAAAATACCGGCGCAGGATCGAGGTGAAACTCCTAACTTCTTCACATAGAGCCAAACTGAGCCAAAGTTTTTTTACTTTATTTATTATCGATGTAGTGGGAACCCGAGCTGGCGATAAACCTTTGGCACCAAAGCTACGAATGAAATCCAATTGTCTGTCGAATTTTTCCATAGGTGAAATATTAAAGCAAACTTCAGGTGAAGAAATTATATTTGAAACTACGAGAGCAACACAAAAATATAGGAAAGGTACTCGCAATAAATTGCACGAACGAGCTTTTATTTCCTTTAAAACTCGTGTTGTGTTGACAGCGTTTGATAAATGCTGCAGCGGCGCTTTCTTCTCTCGTAATTTCGAATAAAAAGTATAGGGGCGTGTCTGAGAGGCGAGTGTAATGCACATTAATGATCGATGAATATTATAGTACTTCAAGTGTTGCGTCTCTCGTGTTTCGCATTCATTGCTTGAATTTACTTCGTTTCAATTCTTGACGGCTCTTTGAATTACTTTAGCCTATTTTTTTTTATATCTTTTAATGAAAATGAGCAAAGAAAATATCTTCATATTTCACAATATTTGAAGAAACTTTATGCTTATCTTGGAAATGTTTAATGCTGCCATCGATGTTTCGACCTATATAGCACCTAAAACAAACCTCACGAGAATTTAAATCTAATTTCCCTATAAAACAGGAAGCAATAATAATTTCATCTACACGGAGCTAATCAAAAGCTTTTAAACATAAAAGTTAACCGGAAGACTGTACCATAATACCTATAAGATGTTTTTCTCTCTCCTCGTTCCCCTAATGGGTATCTTGAAAAGGATATTTTCTTTAGACGGAGCCTTTCAAACGTTGTTTTTGCTTTTCCCGCGTCGCCGCCTCGGTCTCGTAAATTGGCTTTCAAACAACTATAAACCAAATAATAAAATACGTTTCGCCACACTGCTCAGTACACACTGGAGGAAACGTTATAGCAAAGTGTGCGAGCGACGACTTGTGTTCAGATGGCGAATGCAATTTTCAAAGGGAAACCTTACACTTGTAGTGTGCGTTTATAAAATAATCATTTACAGTTTTTCCTTCGGTATGCTTCTGTTTTCTTTTTGCGTGGGAGGCATAACGCCCACGTTCGTCTCTCAAGGTACTATGTATTAAGTTTTGCTTTTATTTCTCAGTCAGGTTTTTTTCTTATTCTTTCGCAGTTTCCGCTCTCTGGAGAGTGTTTTGGTATTGATTTTAGACTTACGCTTTCAGATGAAGTTGTCTGCGGGAAAGTCCGAAAGGGTACCGGGACCTTGGCAATAGGCAACTGAAGGAACACGGGTGGGTTTAAGTCAGTAAAAGTCTGACGGGCGTGTCAGACTTTTACTGACTTAAACCCACCCGTGTTCCGCTCCGCTCAGAGCGGGAGAAGTCATTTGAAGAAATCCAGCCCTCAAAAAAAAAAAAAAAGATGAAGTTGTCAGTAAAAATATGGGAGTTACTTTAGTAGAAAAATATAAATCATAGTACCTACGAAAAAAGTAGTTAGCTATGATAACGAATGATATTCTAAAATAACTTCTATCCAAGAATTAAATTAATTTTGATATCGATTTTCATTCACACATCCAGAAGGGCATAAAAACACTAAGTAAATGTTGTTTAATGCCTTCAATAGCTTTCCACAAACTATTCATCCGAAACTATGTAAAACATTCGACCAACATGAGTATTTATAGAAAGATTCCAATCACCTCTCCACCCTCTATGAAACCCAGACGGTCATGTGAATTTTAATCAAAATCGTGTTACAGTCTAACTAACCTTCATTTTGTAAAGCGGCGCAATATGAGACCGACATCATTAGTGCATACTGCCATCGTGTACTCGTGTACTCGACAGCGTACAACATGTACTATAGTTATAGCTAGAACTAAACATCTGGCGAAGTCTTAAAGTATGAATGAGACAAGCTGAAGAAACTTGTAGCCATCTTCTCGCGTTCATGTTTATAATTTTAATATGAGGATACAAGCATCATCATTTGTGCCACGAATGAATTATAGGGTTCACCAATCAATCTGCCAAGCGTAATAGTTACGGCTGTTACGTTGAAGACAAGGATGTTTGGTAATTACTTCTGCCCATGCGGGTATCTCATTGTGTAAATGTCTATTAATTGCTCCCTAATTATGATGTTTCTTGTATATAATCCTATGACATAATGTTACAATGATAATAATTATACTATTCAACAACTTCTGAATGGGTATCCGCAAAAGCCACTATGGCTTTTGTAACAGTTGAAATAAAAGTCATGCATTTGAATGATGTTTTTGTTTTCTACTCATTTATATAGATTATTTTATGTGAGAACGTTGTATGCCCTGGTGAATCTTAAATGCTTCGATTTGTTGACTATTTTCTATTTTGTTAAGTACTAGTATATAAGAGTGTCATTTGAAAACATTGTAAAAGCCATTTTTTTTAAAAGCGCTTCCGTCCCATTGTTTCTTTCCGGCTCTTCTCAATAGCAATCGAATAATTGGAACCGTGTACCTAGTTTCTGACGTTTCATAAGTACCGATATATGTAGATTTATGTGAAAGAAAATATTTTAAATTTTAAATTTTGAATCCTTTCTAGTTTTCAAGCCCAAGATACCTACTTACACATTAGCAGTGCCTTCACTTAGTACTGCTGACAGTGTACCTACTTAAGATACCAACGCCGACATTAGCCTGTCACATGAATACTCTGAGAGTAAGGCACTCTCTAGACGACGCGCCTTCCGGTCACCTCGCTCCTGCACTTTGTTCATTAGCCCAGGGCAGCACAGCACAGCATAGCACAGCATTTTCCAGCGCAGCCCAGCTAAATGCACTAACCTGTTTACTCGGTGTTAGACGGAGACTCAAGTCCTACCTCCACTTTAAAGATATTACAGTTTTTAAGTAAAAGCTCTCTCGTACGACGAGATTGAGTTTCTACTCGCAGTTCGTTATGAGATTGAAGTGGTTTTTTAATCAGTTTATGCGATGAAAATATGTTTACTGTGTTTTTTGCAGTTATGTATGCTTGTTGTAGTTGTAAATGTAAACACAACTAGCGAAATGTACTCCAGGTACTTAGAAAGTTCACCCCTGCATATTGTAATAAAATAATAACCAACTATAAACGAAAACTTTTTATATTGTCGATCATATTTTGAATTACACTCCTTTTTTTGGGCAGTCGTGTAATAAGCATGTGTGTTCTTGAATATTACTAGAAGTAGCGATGGTTTCAATTTCGTGAGGTTTCGTAAACATGTTGTGTGCACTTAGTGAGGTGTAGTTTGATTGTAAATGGTGGTAAATGTCTGCGTGTGGTGTAGTTTTGGCATGCTTCACTGTATTGTTCGCAGCGCTCTGTCTTGGTTTTTTAATTGGTCTCAGTCAGACTCTAGAAATAAACTTGACCTATAGCCAGCTTCATTGATTGACTGACTACAAAATTCGTTTGAGAGACATCTCTGTTGCACATAAAGCAGTAGATATTTCCACTATTCGATGAATTCCTTGTTCTATAGTGAGGGAATTCTAATAGCCTGTATGTGAGATCATTGACATTCCTTCATCGTCATCAATTTTTTTAATTCCTTATGTTTGTAAAACAATATTCTTTTCTTGCTTTAGAAAAAAGAAACCTGTAATGACACTTCTGCAAATCGCATCGATTTGGCTCTTCACCAACGCAGTACTGAAACTAATTATGAGGTTCTCCGTATTGTTTGATTTCAGCAGCGGTTTATTTTATTTTATCAATCTATTAGTTGCTCACGACTTGGTACTTGGTACCTCATCGGTTGCGTCATTCTCATGTTGATTATGATGCGGGGATCCTTGCCAGACGACCTAGTTCGTAAGTATTTTTATCATCTAAGTAGGTACCTAAATTTTTTTGCGGAACTTGAAAATCATAGATAGGTAAAGATAGGTACTTAAAATTTTCTTTATTAAATATTTCAATTTATAATCACAATTTTTTAAACTAAGTACATAGGAATATATTATTATATTAATTAAAAATAAATCTCAAAATAACAACATAGTTTGGCATACAGGTAATGTTTCAAATGTTAAGATTTTCTTTTAAAACCAACAATATTTAATATTTCGAGATCTAATAAATAAACATTTTGCTATTTTGAACTAAGTTAAAGAGATCAAAACTTGAATCAGGTAACGATAATAATATAACTAATTTGGTACAGTGGGATTAAATAGTGACGATAGAAAAATAGCATTGTTTTGGACGAAATAGATAATAATTTGAACTACGGGCGAAATAATTAGACAAGTCAAAATCCCACGAAAAACACCATCCCATCCCTATACCACGTAAAAGTTTATATAAATGTTGATGACGCAAGTAAATTGGCTGCGTCAAGCGGTGCCTACTGCCGAGTGTAGTGGTGTGTCAGATTGAGCTAGCAATGCTGAATTGCTGACGCGTTCGTTATCAGCATTCATTAGGGGTAAATGTTCCGTAACTGGCAACGCTGCGCTATGCGCGCTACGTCAAACTCTGCTAATGGGAATGTTTGCTTCGCTTGCAGATTCACCTGCGTATATTCCGTGAATTGTTAACGTTGGTGATAATCATTTCTTTTTTCGTACACTTAGCACAAATATAATGTGCCATGTACAGAAATCATGGATTTAAAGTGAGGAATGAAAGAGTTAATTTTTCACTTCAAATGTGTCTTCTAGAAAAAAATCTTTAACTTTTTTATTATGTTTAAGAGGATTCTATTGTCGTGTCTAGCTTACCGTAACCCTTTTAAACTCTGTGCTATAGCTGTAGCTCTTCATGAATATTATATTTCTCTAGTCTTATTTATGTGTGTCATTAATTCATTATAGAGTTTGGCACACGTAAAACGGCGCACGCGCATGGCATGACTCCGCTGAAACATGTTATTTGACGCTTCTTGAGTGACGCGCTGCATAGTTTTATGCGCCCACTAAGTACTTAGCTTTATTATTGCACACAAAGGAAATATTGCTAATCAGAGCACCGCTACGTTGCACCTTGTCGGTAGAAACCATATTACGGAACATTTTTACAAACAATATTCAGCATTCATGTTACAGTTTGCCATAAGCTAAATTAAATTTAAAATATCAGATACCGTCTTTGTAAATAGATACATCACCTCAATAGATATGTTCCATAAAAATACACCTTTCTCTGTTATCACAGCCCTTAATTTAGCAGGTTATCTTTTAGTAAGTACCATTAAATAACAAAATTTAAACTATAAATCAGATACAACTATAGACTTCGTAAGTACTTAATAAGTGCAGGACCGTGACTATGACCTGAGGGCACGAGGCAGAGCCTCCTCGCGCGCCACGGGCAACGATCCCGAATATTAACAAAATAAAATATCTAACCAAATTAAGAAAAATATCAAAGGTAACATCGCATTTTTTGAGCTTGGCTCTCTTGTCCTAACTTTCGCTACAATTTTGTCCATATAAATTTAAAAAATGTCTCCAAAAAGTCTTCTGTACTTTTATTTTTCCAACTTGTGGATACAAATAGCCTAGTCTTGATGCGGTTAGCATTTTTGATTACGAATGTGTTATTGAGCAATTTCTTGTACAACATATTAATATGAATGACTACAAGAGTGGGCATACAGTATACACAGGTTGGATTCACACAAGCCATACATTAATGTTGAGGCTCTCTTGGGGGCGAACTTGACCTTTTTTCTTACAACTAGTTTTAACATACTAAGCAGCGAGTCATCATGATAGCTGACACATAAAGTGATAGAACTGGTCA
The DNA here is from genome assembly GCA_947522985.1 of Lithophane socia. NCBI lineage: Eukaryota > Metazoa > Arthropoda > Insecta > Lepidoptera > Noctuidae > Lithophane > Lithophane socia. The sequence goes on along the minus strand of OX383256.1, from coordinate 13,643,516 downwards.
AAGTTCACGGGCTCCATGGCGACCTCGTGGTCTGACTTGTCCAGGAGTTCAGGATTCCTCTTCAGGAAATTCCTGACCCAGTCTTCGCCTGCCATTCTGGTGTTGACATCAAATGGGTGATTCAGATTGTTGTCTTCTGCGTACTGGAAGGCTAGTTCCCGAATGTCTCGCCTGGAGACTCCCATAAAATACTTCTCCATACTTTTAATGTATCCAACCAGGTCTTTCTCTTGACTGTCTGTGAACACCCGCCGGTAGTGGCCCATTAAGGGTTTGGGGTCGTCAGGTTGCTGGTACCTTATCTTGCTAGCGCGTCTTTGGAGGGTTGAGCGGGGTATGTGGAAGGTCCTGGCGGCCAGCTTGTATCCCATCTTACCTGACACCACCGCTGCGACAGCCTTGGCCATGTCGTCTTCGTTCCAGGACTGGCGTCCACTCATTCTTTCGTATCTTCTGACCATTGCACTCTGAAAAACAAATAAGAAAAATATTAAATAACTTTAATTGATAAAATGTCATTAACATGAAGATATCTTTAATTCGCAAGAAAAAGTTTTGAGACATATTGTAGTCAAAACAATGATATCAAATCAAAGTGTTATTTGGGTAGCGAAGATGTTCAATTTGACGAATAATAATTTCGATAGAGACCTATTAATATTATCTTGAATTTCCAAATAATGTTTAATTACGTAGGCAAATGTGTCAGAATTTAAAAGGTTAGCTAGTAACGAATGAGGTTTAAAATTTCGATGTTCGAGCATGTTTGAACGTTGAGCGAAGGGTAACCGCAGTCTTACCGGTTTTGTGGACCACGATCAATGCCAACTCGAGGTGAAAAAAATATGTCTAAAGACGTTCTTGAAGGTAGCGTTGCATAAATATTATCATTGAAATCTTAGTGAGGTATGAGTGTCGCCTCGTACTGTTACGAAGTTACAGGTTGATTTACTGAGTGAATTATGATGAAGTAGGTACACACGGCTACACATCTAGTTATACATTTCCAGTTTATGCTGATCTCGCATTGTTTAAGATTTCCGTAAGATGCGAGGTCAGCTTATACTGGAAATGTATAGCTTGATGTGTAGCCGTGTGTACCTATATTCGCATTTCAATGTATCTAACCTTTTTTTAAAAGGTATCTTATTCGTTTACTTAGGTCTTATTTATCTCAACGTGCAATATAAGATTTGCAATATTTGGTAACCCCAAGTATTGCAAATCGTATGTTTCACGTAGTCTTATTATTGTACCCCAATTTGGGGTACAATACTTATGACTGCGCAGCTAATGAACGAAGGATATATAAGAACCTACTGTTGGTCGTGCAAAGCCCCGGAAATCAGGCAGGACAAGTTTTTTAAGAAAAGTAGTTCACGAAACTTGGGCACTTTCAATTTCGAGATCACCTTTACTTTTAATGTACAGTTACTCCGATATATTTTTATGGATGAGTGTGGTAAGTGCGATATTACAAAGTTGGTGACTTAATAGTTCTGTAAGAATAGAGCTAATCGCACACGTGATGTTTGTAAGCACTGAGCCCCTTGAAGAGTGTCGGCTCTATAGTACAATACAGTTTGTAACTCCGCCGAGCTGATAGCGAACAACACACGATAAAGTATGGCGTGTTTTTCCGACGCGATAACTCGGGAACATTGAGGCCCCTTGCCAACGCGTGTTAGTACCGCAATATCACTTAATTACCCATTTATATCAACGAGTATGTCCACAAGCTAACCGCATCTCTGGTGCATTAAATACTTTTATTATTATAGTCGTTTCATAGCCGCTGGCGTGTCACATTGACAGTTTAAAAACGGGAAATACCTCTCGTCAGTGGTCGACCGTCCTTGAATGACCGCGTCATATTTTTTATCTGTCAAAAAAGAAACACGTCGTCAGCAGTCAGCTGTTTGTGTTAGTTCCATAGCGCGTCTATCAACATGTTGCCGCACCGAGATAATAACTACAATCTGTTCTCATCTATTAGTAACACATTCATTGCCCGTTTCGTTTGAGATTTCTTCGATTCTGAGTCTGTACGGCAAGCAATGGAATACGCTCCGCGTCGACCGACCAAGATATTGCGATAGTACCGATGGAAATCGTAGTAACGGCGCGAGTACGGCGTGAGTCGAGGTTACTCTGACGCGTGACTTGCAAGGTCCTCCGCTGCATTGCACGATGCGCCAAGGTTGACTCGCTTCTCTGTACCGATATAACCTAGGCCCCATTAATTACTAAATTCAATAAAAATAAAATAGAAATAAAAAAGAATGCAGTCGTTAAATAGTTAATATACCCTAGCGTACTAGGCCGAAGTGAAATCTGCATCGGATGTTATCGCGTTGCATCGTTGCAGTTAGACAATAGCTTTCAACACGTATGTAACATAAATATAATAGGGTCGCCAGTGAGTACTTACAGTGAGCGTGTGGTTCAGGATCGCGTAGGCAGCCGGGAGGGGGAGGTGGAGGCGAGCAGGCGGCAGGCGGCAGCGGCGCGGCGGCTGGTGGCGCGGAGTCAGGCTCGGTAGGTGGCGTGCGAGCGGGCTGACGGCGCGCGCGACACTGGCGCGGGGCCCGTCTTGCCCCGCCGGCGGCCCTGGCGCGCTGACGTCACCTGGCCCAGGGCCCGACTGCGACGACTATTTTTGTCCGCAACTAATTATCTAGATCCTGCCTTTGTCCGGCCGTGTAACACTGACGAGGAAACCTGGTTTTATCTTTAAAACCAGTTATGTACATAGCTTGTAGCTAATTATTGAATACGTCACTCTTGTCAATCGTTCATTTATTTATTTGTCAGCGCGACGACGTAACGTAATGTTAATACTGTGAGTCATTGTACTCGAAATTAAATAAATTACTTGATGTAATATTTACAATAAAACACAATGATATACCTACTAATTACACCGGTAAGTACAGCTTATTGTTAAATTAATGATAAAATCGATTTAATATGGATTAGCTAATGACAGTCAGACCGAAAATAAACAATAAACTGTCCTATTTTATCACTAGTTCATGGATGTGAATAACTGTTGAGAGTAGGTACTACTTAGTTTGTTACTAGAAATATCTAAGCATTAACGACCACAGCAGTAACTATAAAGTTGATAATGTTTTGATACATCATTGCAATTTACCCGATTATGGAAAATTTTCACAATCAATTTCACTTTTCATTAAACAGCTGAATGAGAGTGAATTTAGTGACATCCCCTGCGACATCGCAATCTTTTCCTTTTAAAGCGCATATGGAGCACTTACTGTTTTTTTGTCGGATAGTTGAATAGTAGCCAAAACGTTAGCGTGTGTAACAAAGGAGAAATTCCCCGGAGATAAAACTACGGCCAACATTTAATGAGTCATCCCGGTCTGTACCGCGTTGGAAGTCTCCCGGGTGTGGCTAAATAGGACAAACTATGCACGACACCGTCATAACTGAATACGAACTTTACGTCCACGCTTATGATAATGCTGTATGTACTATAGACATATTAGCTATACTTTTTGGCTCCACATTTCGTACTGGCCAGTTTTAGCCCGTCTTTTTATACAAGGCTGCAATATGAACACGTTATATCTGTCCCAATAACCAGATGTATCTTACTTTACAGAAATTATTAGAAATGTTTAACGATACCCCAAAGATGTTCTTTAAACATAAAAACTGCAATAAATAGTCAATGTTCACGCGAGTGAGAGTCATTCAGTTTGATGGATCATGCGAGGCTGCCATCTAAATTATATCAATGAAGTTTAATGTAACTGGAAATCTTTACACCAGGCTGACTTTTACTTTACAGTATTCATTGTTCCCAATGTCTATATGTTTCGGTGTGCAATGTTTATATGTTTCTGACCAAAATCACCTTTTACATGTTGTTAGTAGTGTAGTAACAATTTACCTAAGCAAAAGCTTATGGAAAATTAAGTTAGAAACGGTTTTAACAACCGTCTGCTTGGTAAAACTGGTAATGTCCATAATGTCCGGATAATTTAAATAACGCCCGTGACATATCCATGTAATAATCGCCTAGAATGTCTTCTTCCGATACCTATTTCTTTTTACGAGCATCATGTTTTTATGTTTCTTGTAATAATTGTCCTACCTACCATAAATTACCATAATCTGTTCGTACGTCTAAGTACCAATAAATCTGATTATTTATGCCCAGAATGTCACTGTAGCAACTTTATGTATATTTTTATAGTTTTACTGAAACAGCTTAACTCAATTTATCGGTACATTGGTTTTTAGATATACCTTGAAAGGAAACAATGAGTCTATCGAATTCAAATTTATCGAAAATTTAGACCGGTTACGAATTATGCAGTAGGTACCTAAGGGTAATAATATAATCACATATACAAGGTGGAGACGACAATACGACAAAAAATAAAATTCCGTATATCGTTCTCGGTCTACATACAAAAAAAATATTAAATATAACCAATAGTTTAGTTACGATAGCTAGTCAAAGATCGTCAAATTCCATAGTCAGCCCATCTCTACTATTTTAGTTTGTTTGAAAAAATGACTTTTTAATTTCGATGTTAGGGTTTATTTGATAGTTCCAAAATACTCTTATGCATTAGTATTGCCAGTATTTTCATTTATTGTTGTATTTTCGTCTCCACATGGCATATCAGATATATAGAATACTTTTTACTATATACACCATATAAATGACAGATATAGCAGCTAACAGCTAATTTCAGCTAGTCCATCTAAGGTTATTTGAGTCGTTAACTTTTACTTATTACGTTTGGGTCATCTTCCATGAGATGTTTCTTAACATTGATAAGAATGAATGCAAGAAGCTTTCACAAAGGATTGACATAAACGAGAAGATGGCCATCATCACCATTTCGAAATATAGGAACGACAGACTGTGACAGACAGACAGACCTACATCTTCAACTATACCTTCGGGCTTGCATGAGGGAAGTGTGGGTACTTACCTATTAAAATAACACGTTCTTCAGTGTTCACTGCCTCGTTGGTCTAGTGGCGCTACTGCTGAGCATGGGGTCCTGGGTTCGATTCCTAGAAGGGTTACTGGGTTTTTCCTTCTGATATTTCTCAGTAGCTGCTTGGAGTGTGGTTTTGTGCCCGGTTGATGGCAATAGGCTCGCCCCCTATTACATGGGATTTAGACATAACTGGCGAAATGTGGGTACTATAGGTACACATCTGCCTAACCCTTCGGAGATTCCAGGCGTGATGGTATGATTCCTTGATCAATATTCTTTGATCAAAATCGCTCATATTCGTTATTTTCCATTTCTACATTTAACCAGGATACGACTGTCGATGTAATAATGTGTGATGACTCTGATGACTGAGTTTAGGCTGACGTCATCATCCGAACCCCGTTTTCCTTGTATCCGGGAGATTAAATAATTATTCTGTATATTTCAAATGTTTTTATTTTTTATTACGTCTAAATTGCTTTTCCTGTTGTGTTGACTATTTTTTTTTAAGAGGGGTATTATATTATGTTAGTAATTATGGATAAATACATTCAGCAGTACAACAGTTTAAAGAAGTCTACTTTGTTTTAGAGAAACTCGTTTGTTAAGAAAACTAGTGAGTAAATAGAGTGATGGCCAGAATTAACAAAACTAACGGCTTTTTCAATTTATTTACTCACAAAATAATGTTGTAATTTGTATCTAATTAATTTGACACCATGACAAAACTACACCCTAATTGCGTACTAACATTGCGCATTAACAACATTCACACATTGTTGAGCAGACAAATTTTTCGAACATAATTTATGAAGCAATGGATTAGCTATTTCCTTCAAAATGATTCAGATTAAATGATCGTGTGTTACGCAATTAGGGTGCGGGCTACTACTCATCATTATCTGCCTAGCCTATTCCCAACTATGTTGGGGTAGGCTTACAGTCTAACCGGATGCAGCTGAATACCAGTATTTTACATGGAGCGACTGCCTATCTGACCTCCACAACCCAGTAACACGATACCCCTTGTTAAGACTGGTTGTCAAACTTTCGGGCGGGCGGTGCGGGCGAAAAACTATTTGGTGTTCTTATAAATCATGTTAAATGAATCTTCATTTCACGAGAAAGGACAGCAAATGGAGTATGGCTATGTTAGAATGGGCAGCATGACAACCATAGAAACGGGCTTTCTGTGGGTTTTGTCGACGGAAGAATAGACAAAATGACAGATTGTGATTGTTCATCTGTCATTTTGTCTATTCTTCCGTCGACAAAACCCGTTTCTCCCTCTTTCTGGTTATGGGTTATGCTAAGCGTGTTACTGGCGTTCTAGTTTTTCTGCCTATGTAATTATGTATGCCTACTTATCTGATTAACTATTTATTAACAAAAAGATCTAGAGTAGAGATTTAAGAAATGTTTTTCATACGATGCACATGTTACGTGTCATCAGTGTCAGTTGTCCTCTTAATTAATTGTTTGATTGCATCTGTTGCGAGCGTCAACTGTTGTCCACATCAGTTATTTATATACTTGAAATATACCTACTATGTATACCTATCACGTGAAGCTTCCTCTAAGAATAAACCTGCTCAATGATCGGTAAAAATATCGATAAAGAGTTGCATCAAATGAATGGAAAAAATTGCATTCCCTGCTAAGCTTTCGTTTGCCTACATTGATAGTATATCAATGTTTGCCATAAGGAAAGCGGTGACTAGCACACAATAACGGCTGTCCAAATGAACGAGCGTTTTTTGACACCTGAATTTGACAGATGAAAATGACAGATTTTATGACGACCGTTAGTTTATGAAGGAATCGCTCTTTTAGGTCGGCGGACCGGAACTTAAGCCTACTCTTTGTTAAACAAAATTACCTATACCTAGGCTGATGATAAAAATCCATATAAGTTTGATAAAGTTGTCATTCGATCATATTTGCATAGTCATATCTATACCAACACATTATGATAATAACAAATACTCTTTATTATTATGTTTTTCCCCTAATCTAATGACCAATGTAAACAGATATTTCAATTAGTAAGTAGGTAATCAGAATCATCCTTCATCATCTACAATCATGGCGTATGATACCTTTGTAAGTCATATACGTGTATGTAGATAGTGAATCTACGTACAGACACGTTTTGGCGAGTGTGGGTAGATAAGATAAATAATATATATCAGTCGCATTTCTTTATAGCGTTGTTATTGTCTGCGCTGATATGACACGAGTACCGCAGGTAGTGATAAATAGTAAGTCTTATACACACGCATATGTTCACTTGGATCATGTTTACTTGGATTCTCCGTAGACGACTGAGGTCATTAAATGTAGGTAGGTACCTACTGATAAAAGTGACGGGTACCTTTACGGATCGGTGATTTCTTGCTCAAGATTCACTTTTGTTTATCTTTTTTTTGCCAATTATGCAAAAGGATTTAGGTATTAAGGACAATTTCGTAACCGACCGCAGGCGGCAACTGCAGGCGACGTATTTGCCGTGACATGACTGGTTTCTATGTATTTCTATGAACCCGACGTGTCGCTAGCTACGGTATTACATACCTAAATATTCGTAGAAACCAGTCGGATCGCGGCGACACATCGCCTGCAGTTGCCGAGTGCGGTCGACTACAGAATGGTACCTTTAGGGAAAATTGGAAGACAGACACACGGTGACAATTTGTGTCTAAGTTAATATTTATTTAAAATACTGGCAAAAGAATAACTAGTCTTTGGTAAAAGTAGTGTCTACAAGGTAGGGATATTCGTAGGTGCTGTTTAAAGGGCTGGCTGGTAATAACGTGTTGCATGTAAGGACAGCAACAAGTTCGAGTGGTAACAGGTTGGTAGCCTTCCCTCGACGTCCACTTTCATACCGTGGGAAGATTAGCGGCTGGTGCTCGCAGCTCTCTGAGAAAAACAACCGCTTTCCTTTACAGACCAGCGGCATTGTAGAAATTGTGGGATGTAATGTAGAAAAATATTTTGTAAGTAAAATATAGGTATTCAATATGGTAGTTTTTGTATTTTTGTCTATTCTATTTTAATTAATAATAAGAAGAAGAAGAAGCGTCAGCCTATTCCTACTAAATCATATTCTAAACGGACTTTTTTTCAAACTTTGTCTAAAACACGATGACATTATCTTAACTGATAAACATAAAAATATTGGTATCAAAGACGTCAGCAATCCTCTCTAATAATATGTCAATAATTAATATAATAATCTTATCACAACATAGGCAGTGAATCATAACTTATTCTTGCATTATCACTGTATTATTCTAATTAATAAGGGTCACATAATACGAACTATAAACAAAGTTAAAGACTGTTTCTTTCCATAAATGGTAAACCCCGTATTTTCCTTCCCACAAACAAAACTACGAACTTTTTCCTTGAAAACTTTCCTGAGCAAAACTTACGACGTAACAAATTCTCCCATTTGATCAACTTACCTACTTCTTATACGACTAAATCCAATTTTCCAATTTAGTAGTAAAGTAAAGCCGCAATTTGGCGTTCTTGTTAGTTTTTAGGGTCTAGTACCTACGAAACAGAGTTTCCGTAACATAGATTGAGTTCCGATACGGATTAGATTAGAGAGGCCATTTGTATGGTGTGTAAGTAAATATAGTTTAGTAAGTTATCAAGGAAGTTTAGGACGAAAATGGCAGAAACTTGGTTTTTATGAGTTTTTAAATCAATCTTGGAGACTACACTAGTGGTAGAAAAACATCACGAGGAATGGCTGGGAGGTCTGACTGACATCATCAACTCACCAAGTAGTTGCCGTGGTCGAAAGTGAGGATTCCAGTAAAGAAGAAAAGCAAAAAACTATGGTTTTATCCACGGGTTTTATCTTTTATTTACACAGATAACAGTACTATAACCTTAGCTGCTTCAGCTGAAAAAATGTCGTCTTTAAACAAAGTCGATAATTCGTCGTTTATAAGTCAACAAAAACTTATCAATTGTATTGTTACAGTCTATTTACTCTTGAGTAATCTGCAACGATGGTCACGAATCCGCTGAAAAAACGGGGATCGGTTTTGTCTTCAGTCTTGGTTCTTTATTCTTCATCTTGTTGGAATATTCAGCAGTGGATATTTACGGGCCGAAACACGATGTGATGAATGCACTGACTGTGGGAAAAACAGCAATGCGTTATATGATATTGATAAGAGAGTTCACCGAATATGACCGACGAAAAAAAGGAGGAGGTTTTCAAGTCTATGATAATGTTTTTCATCGTTGCAGAAAAAAAGCTGTTAAAAAAGGTTCCATGTACACATCAAGCTATACATTTCCAGTTTATGCGGACCTCGCATTGTACGGAAATCCTATACAATACGAGATCAGCGTAAACTGGAAATGTATAGCTTGATTGTAGCCGTGTGTACCTAACTGGCTTTTGAACTGATTACTAATGGCCAGTTCCTATTATTTACGGATCGTTAAACCAATAATGATGCAAAGATCTCATTCATAGCTTTGTATAGTAGACCCCTCTTAAGGAAGTAGCTATCACAGGTTAAATTAGCTTACGAATCTATTTATTAATACCCAGAAAAAGTTACAATTGGTAAGACAAACGAGAAAACGACGAGCATAAAACGGTGTTTGATTAATTCTACGTCACATTGTTTCTCGTGAGACAGTTGGCGTTATGCCTAAATAAATACAAAAAACCTCTCCGGTTGATAACTATTGAATTATCAACAACAGTAGGTACGTAATGTTAGTTATTTTTGCTGTTTTTTGCCAATGTTATGCATCGGGATTTTCCAATTCGTTCCGGACTCAAACGGACAATCCCGAAGCACTCGCATGGGTAAAAACATAAACATCAATTTAAGTATTTGTAGGTATCCATGTGTCTGACGGAATTATCCAACTAATTATAAATGTTATGCAAGTGTGTTTGTTGGTATGTTGGTTTATCCTTTTTTCGCTCAGCAACGGAGCAACAAATCGTGATATTTTGCATAGAGATAGTTTATGAGCAGCACGCGTAGCATGACCACCGCACAAACGGGTTTTGTCGACGGAAGTATAGACAAAATGACAGATTGTGATTGTATGTGTAGGAGAGAAAATAATGTCTTTCGTGTGGTTTTTTCATTGAGGTTCAATGTAAACAAGAGCGGATACCGCGAACAAAATTTTTGCGCAACATTTTGTTGTCCAACAAAGACGTCTCAGACAGTCTACTACGAACAGGCATAGGTACACCGCGGTTGTCACATTTTTGACATCCGCTGTGTCTTTAGTTTCTAATAACTAATGGGTTTTATAAATCTGAGTTGGAGATCACAGGGGGAGGTCGAGGGCTTAGACCCTGGATAACCCTGTGATATCCAATTCTTAGATCGATCTCAGGGTTGCCCATTTGCACAATGCTAAAAGATTGTATTGTGACTGAACTTTGGTCACGTACTGAACGTGACTCCACCATAATCTTTGTAGTACCTAACTAATTAGGTACTGAAATAGAATTGTGTAGCCTTCTCGTCGATAATGCAGTTCGCCACCAATTACTTACTTTGTGTCCAGAAATTAAAAATTGTATCTATCTACAAAAAAATACCGATACATTTTTTCCTTCTATGTATTTTGATAGATAAGCGTGGAGACGTTCAATAATTAATATCGTTTATTTTGGTACCGTTTTCCGGTAATTGATAGAACGCTGGGAGTTTTGGTACGGTAAATCACGAATCGTTTTCTAATGAAACTGTACGTTTTCATTTCTGTGTACTCAAATAAAAAAGTGGAGAATGACTTGGCTGCGTTGAATGAGATAAGCAGATTTTGTTATTCGGAAAACACATGCGTCTTTTTTTTCCAGGGTACCTCAGTTGTTTTTTTTTTCTAGTCCTTGTAACTCAGAAAAACCAGAAAGCAAAAATACAGAACGTTACCCGGAAGGTTGAATATTATTTAAACAGGTATTCCACCTTGACTGGCGCTGATTGATTGCTTGTTCAGAACGTTCAAAAGAGGTAATAATTAAAACCACTCTGTGGTATCTTCATTATCTATAAGAGTCTAAACTAATTTTTTTAACGAAGCATAATTATTGTTGTTGTCAAGGTGTGAAGTGTATTTAAATTATTAATTATTATTATGGAGTAGACGAGATTGAAGATGAAGGAAAGGCGACTTAGATATTAAGGGAATGGACACTAGCCTCCTTTAAGATCTTCACAACCGTACATTTATTTTAGTGGTCTATGAGAAAGCCCTGGACAGAACTGGTGCCCTGAGACAGTGAGGCGGGATCGCGGCAAACCACGTAGGAGATAGCGGGACGAGCTGGATAGGTTCCATCAAAACTGGAAGGAGGACGCGCGGGCTCGCGAAAGATGGAAGGAGTGGGAGGCCTTTGCCCAGGAGTGAGACAGCGTAGGATGGAAAAAAAAAGGGAAAGCCCATACTAAGCAGAAGGGGTGTAGTAAAAATGCAACAAGTTATTAAATAATAAGTCAGACCAATTCAAAAACCAAGACAGAGCGCTCGCTGCGAACAATACATTGAAACATGCCAAAACTACACCTCCGCTCTGTGCATACACGCTCACACGGATACATTTACAACCAAACTACACCTCACTAAGTGCACACATGTTTGGTCTGAGCCTACAAAAGAGATTCCACTTTATACAATTTTCATTTCCTTATAGTCCTAAGATGTGACTAGCTCATTTATGTGCTTTGAATGAATTGGATATCAAGTTTCCCTTTGAGCGCGTATTTTCCTATACCTACTAAATGATTAATTCATGCACATGTACTCGTCGGCAATCGGAACAGGCGTAAGGACTGCAAACACATTGTCTTCACAACTGTGCTATCACTGCGCGACCTCGGAACATAAACGCGAAACATATGGGACGTATCGACATGTCACTATGCGATCATAGTATTAATTTTAAAGGTAAATAATTAAATATTATGGATATTGGTTGTGGGTCTCTATAAAAATCACTTTCCTACTTATGAGAGAAGAATTTTTTGTAGCGGTCATTGAGAATGGGCCTCCCAAAGACTGTCAAAGGGCATAATTATTTCAAAACTAGCTGACCCAACAGATGTTGTCCTGACAATTTTCTAATTTTCCGCGCAATTTTCTTATTGTTTTCTTTCAGAAGAACCTTCTCCTGATAATAGCAAACACAACAGAAAAAGCGCTTGTTCACGCGTGATGGCGTGATCAAGGGAAATAGGGATTCATTTTTATATAAATAGATTAGAATTAAGTAGTTTTAGAATTAGAATCAGTTTTTGTTGATTCCTGTTTATTCGCACTTTGGACGAAGTTGCTGTCCGTTCTACAACACAAGGCATTTGTGTAGGTAATGAATTTTCAGTCTCGTACCAAATTATTATGCCCTAAAGTACCTAAAGGTAATCTGGCCACCCATCAAATGTAATGATTAATGAACCTCGGTTTAACCATTCGATCAATTTAATACCTACTTTGACGGTTTACAACAATGGATAGGTAATTAGTATTGACCTAAAAATGTCGCCGAGTCGATTTGCTGTGGCATCAAATTGCTCAGAAATTATATCATAATACAACAGTCAGTATTGTCGATGACATGTTGTAAAGGAATCTCGAGTAAATCGTGGAAAATCGAATTACTCAGCTCTGAGGAAAGTAGGTCTGAGATCATTTAGTTACGACCCATTTAGAAAAGACGGACGATTCATACTCGAATTTAAGACAAAAAAGTGTCAAAAGAGGGAATTTAAAGTGCCATAAAAACTGGGTGATAATTGGGTTTTCCAATTTAAAATTTCTCAGTAGCATCTCCGGGATATGAATTTGTGCCCGGTTGTTTTCAATAGAATAGAATATTTTTATGCAATATTAAAAATTGGTAAAATAATAACAGTAATAATAGTCGCATCATAGTTGCACCCTTTTATGTAAGTAGATCTTAAAATTTATGGACCCACCTATTATGTAGGTGCCTATGTGTTACAGTTACATTTCTGCCAGCTCCTTCTGGGTATGCAAGCGTGATGTAATGTTATAATAAGCCATAATTTTATTATTATCGTAATGAAGTCTTCTCCTATAGACTCGAAGCAAGATTTGAGTTTGATGTTTCCGTTCCGAAAACCCGTTCTATGAGAACGTATTTTTTGTCCTAACTCAATGAATTAATATACAATAGTATAGAGTAATTGTCACGTTGGCTCTGCACAGTTGTTTTTGGGGTTCGCTTTGGGAGTAATTACCTGCGTAGGTATCGTCAAGTGTACGTAAAATAAATGTTCAACTGCCAAAGTAAGTTAACATTATATGAGTGTTTCATTGTTCTTGGTTTTCACTTGTATCAAGTAGTCAGGCAATAGAGTTAGCTGACCGTAAGATATGAATATAATACAAGTGACACGCACAGGGTTTCGCAGTTAGGATGAATACATACTTACGCATCCACAGTATTAACTCCATCGACCGCAAAGTAAGTTTGTATTTGATAGTATTTCTAGAAAAAAAATATTACATAACTTACATACATAATCAGCCTATAATGTTCCCACTGCTGGGACACAGGCCTCCTCTCTATGAGAGGGAGTGGGCCGTAATCCATCACGCGGGCTCAGTGCGGGTTGGTAGATGTCACATGTCTTCGAATTTTTGGTGAAAAAAAATATTACTGCGATTTTAATCGAAAAAAATTCAAATCTATTGCCTTAAATAAAAAAAGTCACATAAAAACATCATATTTTTTTTTTATTAGCCTGTGATTCAACGGTACCTCTTACGCTTATGTGTATTCATTTTGTTTTCATTCCTTTATTACATGTATGGGGAGAGACACTCCCAGTTAATTGTGTTTACCGCAATTTTTCAATTTTCATATAGGTATAGTGTAAATTTTATTTTCGATATAGTGCAAATAGTATCCGAGTAAATTGGCTGTAACATCCAGACGGACAGGCAGAATGACAGACGGACATGACGAAATTATAAGGGTTCCATTTTTTCCAATTGGCTAAGGAATCCTAAAAAACAGTATAAGTAGACTGTTCTATAAGGTGAATGAGCGAAAGGGGACCTACCAAACCAAAAAATGCCTTCTGCCTCTTTCTTTCCTTTACTTAAACCATTTTTTTTTTAATTATTACACTCTTTGAACATCATCATACAATAATAGCCATCGTCCAAATCGTATCTGCGCTTCGATATCGACGTCTCAGTGTTTGTTGTAGTGATTAACACCCAATACTTAGTTGATAAGTTGTTTTGTACCAGATCAAATTCCGGCGCATGTAAATTGAGTGGAATTGTGTAAATTATGCAATTCCGTATAGAATAGCAAAACAATGAAACACTGACCTACATTCGACTGTCTTTGAAAATGTGAACGTGTTCATGTTTTACGTAGGTTAGGTACTATAACGCCTGATTGGAAATTGGAGTTAAGCGAAGTAGGTACAGTCGAACAAGGTATTTGGTATACAGGTAGATAACATGCAACAATTTTATGAGTGTTTCCAGTAGTCAACAACCCTTGTACGTCAGTCTCCTAAGCCATAAGCTCAAATTTAAATTACACACAAAATCAAAACGAATTTTGGCAGTGTAGCGGAAAATGAATATATTTTACCTGTATACCAAATACCTTGTTCACCTGTACCTAATGCTCCATTGCAATCTCGGTGTATGTTCTTGTACTTGAAATAGTGAGTTTCCACTGTACCATACTATACTTCTATCAATACCGGTAACAAGATAGATGGTTTTTCTGACCTTCAGATTAACTTAATAGTGAGAGACTAAGAGTGAGAGTCCTTTGTCCAGTTGGGCACTGACTGGTACATTTTTTCAGCAATAACTAAAAGGTACTCTATTGGGCATTGATACCTATAAGCAAATGCCGACTATGATAAGGTTTTTGTCTTCAATTTAACGAATTCTATCACTATTTCAGATGTTTTCAGTTATATTACCTACTTATAACGAGCAAAGCTGAACAGAGGGCCTACTCGTACCACCACCGCTTAAAGAAGTATTATTTTAATCTTACTTCAGTAGGGGAAAGAGATGGAGCTATACGTCCTGTAGAACTTCATCTCTTTCCTACACTGAAGTAATATTAAAATAATACTGCTGTAAGCGGTGGTGGTAGGCTCCATAGATACAGAAACAATATCTGAAAAGGAATGCATAAAACATACACATACATACATACAGGTACAACGGGTCACAAAATTAAGCCATTCTGGCAAATCTTCAAACACAGAATACGTAACAAAATAAATGAATAATATAATCTAAGCGTTCTTCTTGACTCTTCTGCTTCTGATCTTGATTATCTTCTTTCTCCTGTTCACTCGACGAATGAGTCCTCTCTTGGCATTCACCGCGTGCCTTATGATATAAATTAACACATAATGGCAACACAGTGAACGCGAGGAGGAGGACTGCTGTCTTCTTATATTTTTCTTTCTTCAAATATCTTCAAGACTTCTCATTGCTTGAAGTTATCGCTCCAGCAAACAATCTTACAAATTGGGAAATGAAATTAAAACTTTATATTGAAACGCCTATTGGTTTTAGTAGACAAGATGGCAATGTGACATTGCTATTACATTTCATGCAGGCGCCTAAAAATGATCAATAAATGATTATGAATGAAAATTGTATTTAACTGTATTTAGGAAAATACATAGAGAATAGGCACATATTAAAAAAGATGACAGTTAATTATCTATAGACAAAATTAATTATAATATGGTGAAGAGTTGTCAGATAAATGTCTAAGCCTGCGTTTAGACATTGGTACTTATTAATTATTTTCTTTCCTATTGCACATACGGATATAATAATAAAATTATAATTTTTGTATTGTATCGTTTGACCTTAACCTTTTAGCTTAACGACACCCCCACTGCTTCGAACTCATTAAACATCCCACAAAAGTAACGAGTTTGTGGGGGTTTCATAAATCTGGGCCAATAAGGGGGGGGGGGAGATGAAGTGAACAAATATGATGTAAATATTATTCAGTAAACAAATTACAAGCTACATTAGTTCTACTTCAAATTATATGAATCTTGGAAAAATTGGAACGGGTTCAGTGCGACGTTTTATGTTAGAAGCCAAAAGAGCGGAGCACTGTTTCAATATCTTTTTTTAGACTGTTGTCTAGCGCGTAATGAGTACAGATACAATAAGTGAACACTCAAAAGTAAAATACATTATGTGAATAGTTAATTATAGCCGATAGCATTGTTTTGTAGCAATATATTTCAATCTCGTTTATATTCTCAGATGTACATTAGGAAATCATTTTTAAAATTTGATACATGTTTTTGATTCAGTCTCTCCAGTTCCAGTAGCTCCAAAAAGAGATACTTAGTTTTAGTTGCATTTCGTGCGCAATCGCAACACGCATAGATCGAGGGTGCATTGTGCACGCACAATGGCCGCAGGGATGCAGCTGGCGGCCCCTTTGTCACGCCGAGAAGGGTGGGTGACGCGTGCAACCCTACGTCCCGGCTATTACACTAGATGCAATTATTGTTTGCATTCATATTAACCAGTTTCGTAACTAGAACGCATATTGTAATTATCTTGATACGAGTAGGCATAACTCACATAAGAGTTAAAAATACGTAATGAGTTAAAAGTTACTGCTTATTTCACCATAAATTTCTTGTAGTGAAATTGCGACTGGAGAGTATTCAGGACATAACCCTGCAGTAGAACAATATAAAATAAAACAATAATTATATATTGGTATATTATATATTGTTGTGGGGGCAACATAAGTGCAGTTAAAGACACTGAAAAGAGGACCAGAGAGCAAAAGTAACAAAATAAATGTTTTGTTTCATCAAAATTAAATTTTTGTGTAGGTCGTTGTTCATAAAAATGAAAGTAACAATTTGTTAAAAACACAAAGAAAGTAGCAAAGGCATACTACAATATTATTAACATTACACATACTGACAGATATTGCTAGCACAATACTGGTAGGCATTAAAAAAGTGCAGATTAAATAAGTCGATGAAAAATTCAAGTCCTAATATGCAAACAACGGCAACCTTAAGATTTCAGTTAGAAAATATTGTAGACGACAAAGTGCCGGTAAAAAAGATTTGAACACTTCTTTAAAGTTAATTAAGCCAACACCTGAATAGTGTTTTTGCTTGCAATAACATAATTTTGGTCCTTTTGTGGCATTATAAAAAACCTAAGTCCTAAACCAGGAGTTAGAAGTTGCACTAAAGTTAATACCGCAAGGGAACTGTTGTATCTCTAAGGGCAGATAGCACACAAAAATAGCACGCACGTTACATTGTGATAGCATTCGTGTCATGAATCACATATCGATCGGCTGATAACATCTCAACCTGCAGGTCGTTCACTTCACTGTTGTGAAATAACCAAAAGGTATTGCATTCTGAAGAAATAAATAACGTTACTTGTGAACAGAAACCAGTACTAGTAGAGTAGGATATTAAAAACAAGATTATGGTATCATGGAACACTTAGGAACTATTGAATCACAATGTCTAAATAGAGGCCAAAAGCAAAGCTTGAGGTTAATTTTAAGAAAGTAAAGACAACGACGATAAAGCAAATTTTCACACCACTTTTACCACGTTTTTATCATTGACTGTTTCTGTTTTAACTTAGCTAGCGTGAAGGTTACAAATGAAGTATCAGTAGTACCCGTTGAAAGACATAAAAAATGTGTATAATTTCACCACATCGAGTACCGTTTCAATATGCTAACACGACCTTACCGCGTTAACGTTGACGTCATCCAAGATTGACTTTCAAGAATTGAATTCTGATTGAGTTTTTAGGTTCATGAATGTTGTATCAGTTACTTTGAATATACCGGACAAAGGAAATGATGAATTTTTCATAAATGTGAAGTTAAGAGTTGGGGTAGGATTGGTATGAAAGAATATTTGATGCAAGAAAATTATACTTGTGCGACTGTCAGATGTGAACATTTCGCGCCAAATAAGAATGTTAAGAAGTAAAGCATTATAAACGAACCAACTAGGTTATGTAAATCAAAAGTGTAGCTCGAAAAAAATACACTTAAAGAAGCCAAAAACATTGGGCACAAATGTAATGTGACTATGGACTATTAGGCTAGCTAATAAAAGAAGGGGGAGTGAAAGTTGTTACGGATGAGTACGGCTTAGCTGGTGGTGCCAACCGCGGCCCGACTCACGCCTGGCCAGAGACGTCATTCGAAGGCGAACGAATACGAGCTGGCACATCAATCACTTCGGAGGCCTTGAACTGATTTCTTTCTGTAAATGTATACAGTCAACAGCAATGGTTTTAAGGAGTTTGTTGCTTGGTGGTAATAGAATCCGATTTGGGCAAATGCTCGAATGATGAAGAGTGATAGAACGAAATCGACAAAAATTGCAATTTAGAAGATTTCTGGCTTTTATTCTGATTATTTTTTTGTTAAATATGAGAATAAGAAGAGAGTTCAAGTCATAGAGCAACATAACATAACATCACGTCGGTAATCCCCGAAGGGTTAAGCAGAGGTGTACCCGTAGTACACCCATTCATAAAGTAGGCATCTACATTCGAATGAAGCGACTAAACGATATAGGTACCTTCTTAGTAGCCAAATATACACGATGTAAAAGAAAACTCCATTATTTTTTCAACATTAAAACAGTACCCTTCAAACGAGCGGCATAAAAACATAAAAAGTTGAGAAAGGTGGGCGGTATCACGCGTAACTGTACTAATAGAGGTTTTGATTGATCGGCGTTCCCCTACGGAAAGCGGTCGCGGTGGTCGGTGGTCGGCCTGAGTAATGCCACTGCACTCTCCATGGTGAAGGAATGTAAACATTGGACAACTTGCCATCCCCTACCACCTGCTACCGGACTTATTCATAAAAAAACATTTTGTAAAGTAAGAAAACGGGCTGTTGTGGTTGTGATTAAGTTTTTTATGTCGTTGAAGTTAGAATAAAAACCTGCTCTCCCAACTATGTTGGGATTGGTTTCCAGTCTAACCGGAGCGTCTGGCCTATCTGAACTTCACAACCTAGTAACTTTGTACTACGATACCCCTGGGTAAGACTGGTTGGCTGGCACCCATCCGCGAACCAACCCTTAGCCACGAGCTCCGCAAATAGTAGTAGTAAGAGGTCACCAGTTGCCAGAATGAGAATATGATGCTATTGGAGAATTTAAATTGGTAAATAATATCAACAAAGGTTGCTTGGCACTGCTGGCAGTGACGTGGATATGGGTGCACACAGATAAAGTTATTTGGCCTCCATGGAGTTGATCCGAGAGGGCCATAGAGTGGCTTCTATCGGGATGGGCCTGATTTTGATGATGATGTGAATCTCCATCCAAATTCTCACTAACGGGATAGTTTCCGCATTACAGAAAACGAACGGAAGAAGAAGAGCAGTCACAAACCCTGAATGAACACTGTGAAGGATAAGTTTCAGATAAAAAATTATTATGTAGTAATTAAATAATTTCATCACATAATCGTGCCTGTTTAACTAAATAAAACATCTCTAAATAAAATTGTCTTTCAATTTCACATAAATTCATAAAACTGGATGAAACAGTTAAGGACAATGATCTATGTAGCACCGAGCAGGGAAGGTACTTAGTGACGTCATCGCAAGCGGAAGTGTTGGAGGGGCTTCCTTCTCACGACCCTCACTGCGTCTGTTAAATGACACGACTATGTAATCACCACTCAGCGCCGACGCCTTATTTACGTATAGCCGTATAGCCGCATAGCCGCTAAATTGACGGGGAAATAGCCTGTAAAAATTGTAGCCGTCAATTATAACCATGAAATTGGTGCGTTCTTTATTTTCTTTGCGTATTTTTTTTTTAAGTGAGACGTTAAATGTGGATGTATTTTCTTGGTATAAATGGGGTACTTTTGTATTTTAATTTGGTTGGTGAGTCAGTTTGGTTTTCGTTTTACTAACGTGTTTGTTTCAGGTTTGATCGATAACTTTCGATCTCGAACGGAGCCTTTACTCACATTTGTCTCGATGAGGAGAATATTGTTCTTCACGTGTTATAAAGTCGATTATTTGTTTCCAACGATATACTGAAGTCTACTGAAAACATTTATTGGGGTTCAATTGGTGTAGGTAGGTCGAAAATAGTGACTACCTATAAATTTTAAATGTCTCTTAAATTTTAAACAAGGAAAGACAAGTGTACTTTTATTTAAGTAAAAGACATTAAACCGATGTCGTACGAATAACCTAACTACTAAATCCTACTTCCTACTAATATTATAAATGCGAAAGTTTGTGAGGATAGATGGATGGATGTATGGATGGATGTTTGTTACTCTTTCACGCTAAAACTACTAAACGGATTTGGATGAAATTTGGCCCCCAGATAGTTTATAACCTGGATTAATACATAGAATACTTTTTATACTGATATTCCCACAGGATCGGGACTTATGCGAGTAAAACCGCGGGGCGCTGCTAGTGATTAATAAACTGTACCCATTCAGATTCTGACTGATCGTGTGTGAAGCAATGGTGCTTCATAAGTTCGAAAAAAAAATCTGCTCACTAACGTAAATAACGCACTAAATGTTGTTGAACTATCAAAATTAAACAGTCTTAATCGGTTACGCAATTAGATAGCTGGTGATCGCTGAATGTTTCAGTTACGTATCCAATTACGTCACAATCGCATCGTATCATCCTTGCGCATCCATTAACCGATTAAAATTTGATCGTGTTCTTTAAAATCGAAAGGTAGAGTTCAACGTCCCCGGCGCCACGCGACTTCACCCCTTCGTTCCCAAACCGTTATTATTACAAAATAGTTGCTCCAAAGTGTGCTAAGGTCGTCCGGTTTTTAAAAAGAAGGGTTCTATTCAATTTCGTATTTAAAAAAATAGGTGGGATGTATTTTATTGGGTGGCAATCCGATATGAGGGTTCTTTTCAATAGAGGGTGTATCTGGACCTTTTTTGGGGATGAAGTAATTAATATTTGAAACTAATAGGAGGATGGAGCTGAGTTTAGGGACAGAATGACCGGTTGATAAATGCGATAGACGAGGCTTTGTGTATCCTAAGTGCGTTTGGATGTAATGATGACGGGCAACGAAGCCAAATAAGAGCAATGTTAGGAATGAACGCTCTTTGTCTTGTCATGTGTTCATGACAAAGTTACAATATATTTTTTGAACATTCTAAATTAATATTTTTCAAATAAGGTCAATATTTATGAAGTTTTGTCAAGCGGTCTACAAATGAATGTGTTGTTATCCTTACTAATATTATAAATGCGAAAGTAACTCTGTCTGTCTGTCTGTCCGTCTGTCGCGCTTTCACGCCAAAACTACTGAACCGATTTAAATTAAATTTGGTACACAGATAGTCTAGAGCCTGAGAAAGGACATAGGCTACTTTTTTACGACATACCACGCGGACAAAGCCGCTGGCGGAAGCTAGTATATAACATGTGTGTATTTCTCAGTATAATATTTTCCATTTCACATTTTTTAACAGAGGTGTAGGTATCCGAGAACCAGAGAAATGTGATAAATGATAGAAGAAAACCTTTTAACTTGAATAATAAAATAAAAATAGTTTGACTACTGTTTGACTAATTGGCGGTATCGGCACGATTATGTTCGAGTCCAAAAATAGTCGGAAACATGTGAGTTGACATTGTATTAAAAATACCTATTTTCATTTCAAACTAATTTATAATTTTATGGAGATATGAATTGTACTTTAATTTAAATATTTCTACACAGGTAACGGTAATATTATGTGAAGCCGTTTACTTATATGATCTTAATGCACCATAAACTCAGAAATAAGAGAATTATAATAAACCTACCGAAAACCGTGAACAAAAATAAAACTTTTATCGAAAATATTAGCAATTATTATTAGGTATTAATAAATATTCTGTAAGATTTAACAACATTTTAAACGCTGGCTAAAAATTTTCCAGAGACCTATTGCGCTGTATGGTGAGATACAGGTTTTTCAGTTAGTTCGGCTGCGGATGCCCCCATGTTGTATTATGTTCATTATAACCTACATATTTATTTTTACGCAATATGGTCAATAACTACATTATTTAATTTTATTTATTTATTCCGTTCTTTCTATCAGGCTAGCAGATTAAACGTCACAAGGAAAGCTTTAGGTATTAAAGATCCTACAACTAAATTTACACATGGTGGACCTTGGTAATTATATTTATGATCCTAGTGTTGATTATACTAATAGAAAGACAATCGAGTCACTTTACTGGTCGCTAGGAGACTATTTTCATATACACATACGGGGGAATTCCTTTGCCGTGTCCGAGGCATGCCTTCCCATAGAGTAACACTACCAACCCCTCCAGTTTCGTGGTAAAGCTTATAAATAAAAGTAATCATGATAACGACAATAATAATATCATATATTTAGTTTCGTTTCTAAAGGGGTTGCGAAAAATATTAGTCATGTGCTGACGCATACCTACTAACTTTGTTCATCTTTAAATTAAATCATTTTAAATTAAAGTCGCTTTTCGTGTTTGTCTGTATGTCTGCGTTGTTGTTCCAAACCACGCAACAGATTTTGATGAGGTTTTCACCATCGGTTAGAGGATTTATTCCGGAAGGTTTATGTGTAGAATACTTTATTAATAAAGTAACATTTATCTAAGAAACCTCGATGTTTTATCAAGTCGTAAAAACCGTGCGAAGTACGAGCGGTTCTCTAGTTACATTAAAAGTTATTTCTAAACACCAAACATGCAATGACTTTTCATTTCGCAAGTAGCAACAACAGTGAATATACAAGTATATGAAAAATTAACTACGAATCTCCAAAATAACTTTTGAAGGCTACAAAATTATAGAGGTAGGACCTACGCAATATTAAGAGCCTATAAATACTACCTCAGCTCAATTTCACTTTTTATCTCGCTCTCTCGCTGCTCGCGGACTGACTGAGAGCGAGACGGAGTGGGGTGCTGGCGGTTCCAAGGCTCGAATAGTTTAGGTAATTGCTTTTTACTGTGGAAATATTGGTAATTAAAAAAAATCTGCTATAAAGTAAGTTCAGTTATTATGGAAAGTTTGATGATCAAACTCGAAGTATTTTTTGAATACGGTTTATAATTCGGTTTAGAGGTAACTTTGGATTTTTTTTCTATAGAGAATTTTTTATGTAATCGTGTTTTCGTCAAACATCATACCTAGCATCAATCCTCAACTTTAACATTTAATTATCTCAAAATTGATGCTGCTGTATGTTTGACATTACGGAGGATCTTGCTAAGCAATTTGAGGTTGTATAGGCTCTTAATAACCAAAATACGAGTCTCACCACTGTAACCACTTTGACTCAATTCGAATGATCAAAAGGTAGTGAAGTCGTAACCAATGAGCCTTCAAACACTACGATCAATTCTCATGCTTCGTTTACCAAAACCTATTCAGCAAGTAGAGTAGCGCACACGACTTGTTATGGCTTCTTTATTGTCCGATATAAACTAGAGACAAGTACATACACATGAAACCTAGTGTATTTACCTTAAAAGAAAGGTTAACCCTTGTTATAAAATTACCGAAATACATTGGTACAGTACGACACAACTTAGATGTAGCATCTGCAAAATTCGTAAAACCGATTACCATCCGAACTGAGTGCGCCTTTAAAATCATCAATCTTTATCACTGCTTTAGGTAAAAATGAGCTTTACCCAAATGCAATAACTTTTAAAATGATATATGCAAATACATGCAAATTTTCAAATTTATGCTACATCAAAGTTGTGTTGTACTGTACATTCGCTATTCAAATAATATTTAAGTTTCTACAAAACAAGTTAGTAGGGTCTCCAAACTTTCCAAAACTGGTCTCTAGCCTATTCTAATGCTAGTCGTGAAATTTGGACAACAGGGGAGCAGGGGACCGTGGGAGATGGGGCCCTGTCATAATTTCCAGAGCGAGCCACCCCGCGCAGCTGTCGCGAGAACTTTCGGATTCGATGGATCGATTGTTTGATTCACGACTTTCATTGTTCCTATTCGATTGTTTGCCGATCCCGAGACTTTTTGTGACCGACTTGTGTGAGCGTGTATCAGCCGTTATTATTAACTACGACAGAACCGTTAATGGGCGTCGTTACGGCTCCCCATGTCGAGCCGAAGTGTGAAATTATAGCTTTGATTGAATTTGGAAGTAATCACGTCAGCGTATCGATTTACAAATAAACTATTGGAACGAACGTATTTGAAAAATGAAAGTTTGATGTTTTTAATATTTTGTTTACATAATATTAAGTAAACGGTCATTTTCTTTTTATTCAATGATATGAATTAGACGTTGTAAAATGCCAACGTAAAATAATAATTACGAGCCATTTATATCAGAACCGGTTGTAGGATTACACGCATCACAGGCCGGTCGCATATGTCTACAACACAATAGCTATGTTTTAATGCACTCTATTAAATATGCAGATAGGTTACGCGTGCGAATAATGCATGAGAGTTTTAATCCTAGACAAAGCGGGTTGGATTAATCATCCAAAATATGGGGTGTTTTTTACTCGACCGTTGTGCTATTGAACTATAGTGTAGGGGTCGTTGTACGCAGCTGCGCGGGCGCGGATCAAATTGATAGGTCCGTGCATATGTCGCGCGCAGGCGCGTGCGACGCTACGTCACGCAACGTGCCGGCTGCACGTTATTGTAATGTTTTGGTTTACTAATCTCATGATATTGCAAGTTTTGATATGAATTTTGTGTGATAATATTGTGATTATTTACGTTTACGTTATTTTAATCGTTCCCTAATAAAAGCTTTATAAGGGCGGGCCATCACCGCAAGAAAATACAAGTTCTTTTTTTTACTGATATGTAACTGAACCTATCAAATGTTAATCAACCCTGGGAGCTAGTTTCTCAAAATAATATTTCATTAATTTAGAATATTTCGATGAATTAATTTAATCTTAAGTTGTACGAATATGTTTTAGGTAGCAATATTTGATTGTGTTTAAAATTTGAAGTAGATAAAGCCCTTTTCGGCACTTATCAAGTTATTTTTAGCCAATAAAATAGAAGTTAATTCAGTGCTCAGTTTAAGTTAGCCAAGTTAACAAAGAATTTTATGTTAGTCTAGTTAATTGTTCACGATCCCGTAAATGACTACTCTTTTCAGCTCGAAAAGTAAATATTCTAAAAACCTGAGACGTAAGTATTTAATGTAACTTCAATATCAAGCAGGTGTTAAGCCAGCTTTGAAACTAAGTTTAAATCTGAGTCACCCGGTATAAAATTAACAGCAGTTAAACTGCAAACGGGGTGGTATCTAATCGAGTGTTCGGTGATAGATAAGCGATGATAACGCTGATAAGGCGGGCACCCCTCGTTGGATACTATCGTGTATCTAGGAACATAGTATCGATCGCTTTGTAATAGGTACCTGAGCTGATCAGCTGTCGTTGTTTTCTATATTTGCTTTCATAGTTTGATAGAATACTTTATCCTTTTATAGTATTTTGTGCAAATGCGCAGACGCACAAACAATAAGGTGTAAGTTATTAGTATTACTTACACCTTATTGTTTTAATCGTGAGTCGTTGTTCGAAACTATTGTTTCTTTTAAATAAAGTATTTTTTAAGGCTTTTAGCGTATAAATATACCCACAAATAGAAAGCCTTCATAAAAATTAAGAAAGTTTACAATATTGAATTACGTAGCGATACACATAATTTGTTTCAACAAAACGTGCTTAGCACGAAAGGTTTTTCGTAGATTGACTACACCTATAGTAAATATTTGTAACGTTTCAATTAACTCACAAATTTTTGTTGATTAGCTAATTATGATGTTGGTACGAGTATACCTAATGAATGTAACTGTAGTTGTAAGAAACTGAATTGTGATGTTTTAAATAGTTTTGTTAATTGTGGATTATACCTAATTTTGTTTTATTTTAAATACATTAGTATTAAATAGTTTTGTTTATTTGTGATTTAAACTGTGTATAAACTTCATTTCAGTTTTGTTTGTGCAGAATAAACAATTTTTCTTTCTTCTTTCTTTCTTTCTATTTCGCTGATCTTAAATCCTGTGATCTTGCAATTGTGTAATTTTCTTTTCTGTATTGAAAATAATCGATGTCCCTACTTTGGTAAGTGTTACTGGTACAAAGGTACAAAGCAATGTTCCAAAAAGAAAATCTCGTACACTGGAAGTACCTGCCCCTACAATTTATTTTTTTTGTTTTCTTTAAATAACATGTCGAGTTATCGGTAAATGTAGATGCACTATCTAGCACCGATATCGAGAAACGCGTCAGTTAATCAATAGTTTTCGTACTTTTAGTACCGAATGTAATAATTAGGAACTATGGTTTGTGCATCGTCTGTTCCGACGCCGTTTCGAATTTATTAAGTTAAATACTTTGTTAACGAATATAGAATACAATATTCCTAAAAATATTTTTCCAAATGTATGTACATAGAAATAACGACATAAATACAAATGACGGATCTAAGTGTCAGCGTCATGAGGATTGTCCATATCATTTTTTTTATTCAGGCATTTGTTGAAAGAGTATACGAAGTTCCGTATCGAAGCATTAACATAAGGTTGTTTTTTTTTTAAATATAAAATTATTTAGTTAGCTTTACCATACGTACCGATGTTGCTACCTTGGAAGGCATCCAAAGAAAAGATTTCCGGTGTTTTAATTTTTTTTATCATCTTTTGTTAAATTAAATCGTTATATTTTTTCTTACACATGTTCAATGTTCATTCAAGTTTTATTTTCAACTGCTTGCTTTAATGTTTTTTTTAAATTTTTATAAAACATATTGATGAGTCTTTATCACACAAGAGACTATTTCATAATTTATTGCGAAATTAGGTCCTTTGATTAGGTCAAAAACAAAAAAAAGTTTTAATACATTTTTTATTTAAGTTACCATAATTTATGATACCAATTATTTATGTTAATTTTTATTAAATTATGCTAATTACTGTGATACATTGCACCGGTCGGCAATCTCGGCGGCTACGCCGGGCGGCGGCGGGCGGGCGTCTACGGCGCCGATATCGTAGCGACTGCTACGGTCTACGCGGCTACGCGCTACGAACACACATTATCGATATTATTATCTAGCGCGATTTATTGCCCTCTACGTTCGTAGGCGCACATTATCAATGATAAGTAGAGTTATCAAGTTTTCCGATCAAAATATATGTTTTGTTAAAAAAAATTTTTTTTAGTAATCGCTTTTTGGTAGGTATCAAGAGCTGAGCGAAATGAGACTTTTGGTTTTTCTTCGTATTCTTCGTCAATTTAGCATCTAACGATAATTTTAACTTCCGTGTATAATGAATTTATGACCAATTAAAGTAATTCCATCAGATAAGAAAGTTTGTAATAATGACGGTGGAATTAAAATGTAATTTAATGTAATTGCGTATTGCCTTTGTATGGGGTTAATGACATTTCCATATTATGTACCTTTATCTATATTACGTGACATAAAAAGCTGGTGTAATAAAATACAGCAGCAACGTTGCTAAACTTAACTTTTAGCATAAAATGCGTTGTTCCTATCGTAACTCGGATACGCCGGGGATTGGGGGTGGTTCGCGAGGGAGCCGGCGCGGGGTGTGAGGGGGGGATGTAAGGAGGCTGGCACAGCGCCAGCCGACAAGGTGAAGTGGCGGCGCCAGTGAAAGTCCTCGCCCTCAGTTACAACCATCTCAAACCCTCCCGA
The DNA here is from genome assembly GCA_947522985.1 of Lithophane socia. NCBI lineage: Eukaryota > Metazoa > Arthropoda > Insecta > Lepidoptera > Noctuidae > Lithophane > Lithophane socia. The sequence goes on along the minus strand of OX383256.1, from coordinate 13,615,732 downwards.
CATCTCGCCAACCCTACTTCTATAAGTAAGCCTACAGACGAGGGTGCCGCTTTGCGCAGAGAATAGATTATTGGGAGAAATTCTCTAGAGACCTGCGTAGCTTTTTCCCAACTATGTTAATCGGCTTCCAGTCCAACCGGAGAAATTATATAGAAGATATAAATGGGATACAAAAGATATGAGTGTAGTAGCCTAACTATTCGGGGAAAACTGGCGTGGTGAGATAAATAGAAGTGCAGCTTCTAAATTTCGCGATGACATAGAATGAGATAGACAGATTAAATCTGTGAATGTTACGGAGAAGAAAAGCACAGCGCGAGCGTTATATTTATAACATAATTAGGATGCAATCGCTCGCGCTGCTCATAATTATTTTAACTTGCAGAAAACCGATCTTGAACTCAACCCCTACAAAGCGAAAAATATCTTTGTACACCGTTGAAAGTCTAGAATAATGAGGAAAAATCCAACGAAGTATGAAGAAATGTGGGATTAACTTAAAAGTTGCCCCTCCTTGAAGATTCGTCTCCAGCCTCCCATATGGATGAAGAGCTACGTCATCGACGATTCGAGATGGGGACTATCGTAACAATACAACATTAATTACGACATCAACTCTGAATTTTAATTACTTGTCGAGATGGCTTATGATTGAAAATGATTGAATTTAGAATATGCGAAAAGTAAACAGTTGGATGTTATATTTCTCATAGATGAAGCCATCGTTTATGATTTAATTAAAATTCAGATAAACGTAGAACATTTAAAGCAGACATTCTGCAAGACATGCGACACAGGAAGCAAAATGACGGTACGTTTGATCGCGAAGAGCTAGACCGAAGGGACTGAACTATCTTGTAGACTTCCTATGGTGATATAAACGAAGTATAACCGCTTCCTTTTAGAAGTCGGTTGAAAATAAAATTTATGCCGATAAAGTATAAACTAAAAATAATTTTGATAATTTAGCTTTTTTTTAATCCGAGGCAGGAACTGTTGAACGAAGCCTAATTTGAATTTTATTGCTTTAAACTCTTATCAATTTTAAAACGCCGGTAGTTTTTCACTTCTAATTTATTCGCGTCACGGAAACCTTGGCGTCGGAGAAATTTAACAGAGGCACATTTAATTTATAAAACGCGTAAATTCGTGTGTAGGCACAGGCTTGTATGCGTGGCGGTGCTTCATGCGACCTACCTTGTGTTGAGGCAGCGGCGGCTGCGGCTCGGGAGCGACGCGGCAGCGGCACGGTTCACTCACTGCACGACTGTCACTCGCGGAGCGCGCGCGATAGGTACGTTACGTGCAAACACCAAAAGCAAAATGGACATACCTGAGGGTGGCGGCTGGCACGGGGCGCGCTCGCTACTTGAATGAGCTCCCGGGCAGAGCGGCGCGCGCAGGGGGCGCGGCCAGCCCGCGTGGCTCCGGCCTGCGCCTCCCGCCCGCGCGCTTCGCCGGCCCCCCGCCCGCCCGCGCCTGCACCGCTCAGCTGAGCCCTGATTAGCCCCCGGCCGGGCTATTCAATTAAGGGTTGTTCGGTGCATCGCCGATGTGGCCCGGCCGGCCGGGCTCGCGACCGAGTGATGCCGCCTTTGAGTGCTCTTCATTACGGCCTCTCTATCACCGTTATTCTTATTGGGCCCCCGGGCACAGCTCCCTCCTGCCGGGCAGACAGCTCAAAATTTGAATTTTCCCAACAAAGAACTTGCGATGCGCTTTTAGTTCGTGGAAACTGGGCGTATGCAAAATACTAATTGGAGGCTACATAAAGTTACGTATATGGCTAAAACTCAATTTTCAGTTTTCACATGAAAAAGAAAAGGCCTGAAAATATTTTCTATTCATAAAATATTGGGAGCAATATCGAGTAGGTACATTGTGAATGTAGTACTCGTTACGTACATTGTTCTTTGTTCTTACATAACCGCTACACAATCAGACTATTCTAAGTGGAATTGAGAATGAAGCAACAATGTGAGCCAAGCAGCGCCGAGAGGCGCCGGCAACTCGTTACAAGCTCCTCCGAGACTTGCCAACGACCATACTATCGTTTAATTACATATACACGACAATTGAATAGAGTTGTGCAGCCCCGTCGGAATACCTCGGATATCGTACATAATCTAAATTGATAGAATTAGCTTTTGCCGACTATCATATTGAGAATATAATGTAACTTTGTTAATATCTGCAGAAATGTTGGCAACTTATTCTTTATGCAACAATTAGTACTTATTCGAATTTCGTAATATAATAGTGAAAACAAACAAACGCATCAAATTATTTGTGAACCACTTCAATTTTTAAGTCGATTAATCAAAGTTACATTGAAAAATCGGCAAGTTCTTAATCGCAAAAGTAAGCAAGTCATTAAAAACAAAGTACGTACCAAATTATGTTACCAAATCATTTTATTGAAATGTTACAAACAAACACTAGTTTTGATATATGCCCGCGCCAGACACTGTATATTCGTATCAATTTTCCCCTCGGCCAAAGAGCTCTGAAGAAAACATTTTCGGGCTATAAATTTAGAAATCAATCATAACTTGCAGTGGCGTGAAAACGCTCGTTCACAATAGAGGGATCATGACTCAGCCGGAACTGAGGCTACACGAGGTTCCACGTCTCAAAGTCAAGAGAATCAGTGACTAGACGAATATTCTTCCTATGTGAATGGACAAAACGGTTGTTAGATTCTTGTTTTGTAATTCAGAATCTGTGAATGATTTCTTAATTTAAAATCTAATTTAATTTCGAATGTACGAGAATCGGACTAGATCTGCATTTTAAATATCACAAAAAATATCTAATATCTTGCAAGTTTAAACTTAGAATGTTGTCTAAATACTCTTTAAATGTTTCTTTGATGTTTTCCAATAAGAAAACAAAAGGGAAAGTCCATTTTAAATCGATATGTGCGTGTACTTTTCTTATTATAAAATCCACGCGAAATAAGTGGCGGATACTGCACATGTTTCTTTACATATTATAAAACAAAGTCCTCCGCCGCGTCTGTCCGTCGTCTTGTTCGCGATAAACTCAAAAACTACTGCACCAATTTTCATGCTGTTATCACCAATGGATAGAGTGGTTCTCGAGGAAGGTTTTAGTATATAATAACCGACATCCACGCGAGCGAAGCCACGGGCATCAGCTAGTTTATAATAATACAGGAATAATTGAGTAAATCTGAATATGTTATACGAAACAACTTCAACAATTTAACGTTATTTTACAAACAAGGACAATTTTATTACGGTTCTTAAAAACCTTTTTATTTCATCTCCTGTCTGTCGCGATTAATTCCGGCTGCTGCCAGGGTTCACCCGTTTAATGTTAGGGTAAATGTCATTAAATTAATTTTCCTTCAAATTATTAGAGCAGCTACAACATATTTCATTACAAAGGAAACCTTTTATTAAGCCTAGCGAATTTATTTGGATTGCATATTATTTAAAAGTAGGAAAATCTTTGTTCTAAATAAATTGAACCCGCAAGTAATATTATTAAGTCGGTCAAGACTGAGGGCTGTACGTGCAAAGATTTAGAGATAAAATAAGTGAGTGTGCAGACTTGAAAGCTTTAATACGGCTCTTAAAACCTAGCATTTTAGCTATTCCACATGGAATTGAATACTCTACTCTAACGTATTATGACGTAACAAGCAATCTTGGTGATCGTATTGACAACTAGACTAATAAAGTGCTTTACCATGCTTTTGGTAAATCTTTGGAATAACCCCACATAATATTATAAAGTTCCAAAAAGATAAGAAATGTGTGTACGACGGTACATTGTGTCATAACATAACTTAAGCTTTTGAACAAGTCCACCATTAAATAAAACCTAATTGACAACTGTTTATATTGCAACTCTAATAACCACAAAATATTAAATGTAACTTAGATACCCATTTGCAACAAAAATAGTAAAAATAAAAGTAAATAAAAGCAAAAATAGAAAGAGAAAACCTGGAGTACTTCAAGGAAGTGTTCTAGGTCTGGATTTATTTATTCTTACTTTGTAAAATTTTATCTGTATTTTACACACATTAGGAATAGCATGAATCTTCGAATTAGAATAATAGGTAAGTAGTAGTGCAGATTAAGCTAATATTTTTCCATGACTTTTGACGCAAAACTATTAAGTGAGATTGCACCAAATAATAAAATCAAGACAATGATTCTAAACAAAAACATTCTTGGATCTTTTCAAAGCGCCGCGTACTTTACACGATTGAAAACATTGAGATAATATTCTGTATCCTGTTTTTAATATAAACTTTTTGGATGTCGTCCTAAAATAACTCATTAGTGTATATAGTGAATGTTGTTATATATTGTGAATAATAAGGCAATTCCGTTCCGTGATATGACTAATTTTTAGTGTAAACTTAAGTGAAAGAAGATAAGTTTGTACAAAATTATTGCGTGTACTTGCCCAAACTTTTCTTTTTACTAGTCAACTGAACAAACTATGCAATATCCTGGACATAAAAGCTATCAGTATGTGTTATTTAATTTGTGACTCTGATCTCATATAAATGTGATTACTTTATTCCAAATGCATTCGCATGCATAAGTAATCCTCATGTTCACTGTTTCGAGTTGACTAATAACTACACCAGGGAATGAAGATGTAAAGACCAATAGACTGGAGTTTCAGCTGGCCATACGTAAAACCAACAACCAGCGGTCACAATATAATTCGTGGGCAAAGTGCAAGCAGCAGAGCGCAGCAACAACCTACAGAAGGCAGTAAACAGACCGTTAAGGATGGCACTGTTCTTAATTGTCCCTGTTCGCTGTTCAAGCAGAGTGTGGGGAACAATGTCGTTAGCGCTTATATATTGTGACTTTATTCCGTCAGTCCGTTGGTGGTATAACAAAAATAAATTGCTACATCGGCGACTAAAATCTACTTAAAATGATTACTTGAGTAGATTGAAGGCTTTATGTGTTCAATGGGAGACAATACATTTTTTTGGCTGGAATATTAGCACACGCAACAAGATCTGGGCTTTGTACACACGTATAAGCTGACCTCGCATTGTACGGAAATCTTATACAATGCGAGATCAGCATAAACTGGAAATGTATAGCTTTATGTGTAGCCGTGTGTACACGTAAAGTAATGTATCGTAAAGTTAACAAAAGAGTTATTAGTACAAGCAAAAATATTCATTTTTCTACTACACGACACTGCCAATTTTAACTTTTAATATGTGCTGATTTTTTTTTGCTACTCGCATTATAGGTATTTATTGTACACAAGATAATATTAACGTAATATGTATGCTACCAGACTTAAAATAATAATATGAATGAATATAAAAAAAAATACGGGGCATCTAAAAATTTGTCCACATCGCTGTCAACAGGAAAAGTGCCCAAAATGCTGGCAGCGTTGCCACGTTATATGGTAGTGCTGATTCTTTGGCCAAAATATATAGGCCAGCCATGTGTTTACGTGAAGAGTCGAGCAACCTCTTGGCGATTAAAACTTTTTTGTTGAAAACACACTTAAAAACTTGATGTGAAAAACTAACTACTCAACACACGCACATATTTTTTTTAAGTAGTTGCCTGTATCTCTTTGTTTGACTACATACAGTAGGTAGTACAGCCAGAGAAAGGAATGTTATGAACGAAGTGGCGATGAATTACTTTATTTCATTTTATGCCATCAGAATTTAATTCATGTCCCCAGGAGAGTGGCACATCACGTGTCGTGCATGAATTATTTACATCACATTTACATCGTGCGAGATCTACGTGATCTCATTGCTCCTCTGGTCTCTAAAGATGATGCTGAATTCTTGTTATAACTGGATTTTGTTTTTCTGTATTGTAGATATTTCGTCAAGAAAATTCTAACGCCGGTAGCACACCTCCGCCGCTAAACCATAGCAGCGGAACTACAAAAGAATAATTGTTCTGACTCTCGTCATGTTCCGCTACTCAAATCGGATTCCAGTAACGGAACATGACGCGAGTCAGTACAATTGAACTACTTCGGTTTCGCTGCTATGATTTCGCCGCGGAGGTGTACTACCGGCGTGAAAGCTGTATAGATTTTAGCGCGCCGCTTATTAAATTCCAATTGTCTGGTTAAGGTTATTTTTCAAATATGTACACGCATAAGCTTCTACAATGTTAAACGCGCAGCGACATTGAGTTCCTGCTGGTGCCTTTATTTTAACTATACACCTAGGGATCAAGACAATTTTGAATGTTTTGTTCAACCTTTTATTTACCGTTTATTTACATTAAAGAAAAGAATACATATGATGAAAAATTAAGCAGAATGTTTTCCGTGGTTTTGCCTATTTCGGTCTTAATAAAAATTAAAAATAAAAGTTATTGCTGGTTTTTATTGTGTAAAATGAGCAATCAAGTAGTCTGTATTACTGTTATCACACAACCGATTTGACATGCTTAACATGAGTTCATCCAAATTACTTTGTGGAATGGCCGCCACGTCTGTTGTAACATGTGACCAAGATTTTTGCTCGTATGTATGAGCTATTCTTTGAAGCATATTCTACGCGTGCTCAATGGGATTTAGTTTGGCGATTGGTTAGACCAGGGCAAGACGCTGATGTTAGCTTTGGCAACTCTGTTCGAATCGAATTTGGTGGGTGTAGGGAAAATTTAATATTTTGTGTGCAACATCCGAATAAGTAATCTCAGCGTAAATCTGTGCATTGAGATTGCCTCTGATTACAATAATTTCGGTTCTTCCACCGATTCAAATATCCGCCCATATCTTGATTGTTCTACCACTATATGCATGGACTCCTGGCTTATAAAGGTCTTCCAACACGTCTATCATGCCAAAGTGAGATTCACGAGGAAAGCACACATATAGCACTATTTTTCTACCCAATTTCTGTGTTTACAAGCCCCTTATAAACGGGTCCTACCTACGATTGCAGGGCTCAATAGGTGGTACTCATAGCGGTATTCGGGATATCTTCTGGTTTGATAATAAGAAACCCTGATGCGCGACGAAGCCTCGTAACGAACATCAGCGCGGTCATTGTAGGATTCCGTGAGAGGATTTTTATGTAACGATCTAGTTTGCGAGTGGGTGTTCGTTCGTTCGTGGGGTGTGAGTTCGTCCTACATAGCAATCAGCCACGCTGCCAAGGATGCGGCAGCGTGTACAAAAGCGACTTATTAGACTCTGCGTTGTAGTGCCCAGAGCAATGGCCACACCACATTGCCGAAAGGCAGCTTCCAACATTTCTACAGCTCTGATAATATCTTCTCGGCTCAAATGACGTCGAAAAAATAACTATCATGATATTTTTTACTTGAACTATGTCGCGTGTAACAGCAAATGCAAAGTAATATCATTAAGTCATTAGGTTTCACCCGCGTAAGTCTCGATCCCGTGGGAATATCGGGATAAAAAGTATCCTATGTGTTAATCCAGGTTATAAACTATCTGTTTGCCAAACATCCAAATCTATTCAGTAGTTTTTACGTGAAAGAGTAACAAATCCATCCATCCATACTTTCGCGTTTATAGTATTAGTTAGATAGTTAGATTAGATAGTGGTGCAATATACCACTTGCATACTGGGTTGCACTTGCATGCAGGTGCCGCCATATTCCTTTCCATTTCAGGAGGTTACCTATATTATATGATTATAAACCCAGACATAAGAAAGTCAAAATGCTATCAGACGCGATGATTTTTGTATTTAGCCTCATATAGAAAAGCAAGAGCGACGTAAGTTAGTTCCATAGAATTTCAATCTATTATTTATTATGTAAAATATATATTCTACTAATTTTAGATCAAATTTTTAATATAAAAATCTTGTAGGTATGATATTGTTATATTGAAAATAATTATGTTAATTTTTGTAATTTAAATCTGTAAGAGGAAGGCGCTGATGTCCGTCACACAGTTTATACTAGCACGGACATCTTCGTTTACTCTATCTTTTAAATGTTAATCATTTTTACACTGTTTTTAAAAAGGATAGATGATTTTGTACCCACCTTTTTGATAATAAATTTTATTTTATTTATTTATTTTTATTAATCTGCCTAGCCTTTTCCCAAGTACTTATGTTGGAGTCGGCTCCCAGTCTAACCGCATACAGCCGAAAACCAGTATTTTACATGGAGTGATTGCCTATCGGACGTCCACAACCCAGTAGCTGGGTAATATGATACCCCTTGATAAGACTGGTTGTCAGACTTTCGGGCTTCTCACGACCCGTAACGACTGTCAAAGACCCACTAATGAGAGCCGAGACCAACGGTTTAACGTGCTTTCCAAGTCACGGAGGAGTCTCGGTATGTAAAGATGGTCACCCATCCACGGACCAACCCCGGCATGCGTAGCTTAACCTCATGGATCGACCCATGCGGCTGTTATTACTTAGCCACGAGCTAGTAGTAGTTAGCTAGCTAGCTTCTGTGGTTTTTCTTACTGTGGTTGCAATTTCAAAAAGTATACCTAATCATCATTGTCGTCCTAATCTTTTTCCCAAGTCCCAACTGTGTTGGGGATGTGTTTACCTATTTGAAAAATAATGGAATAATTAATTTTTAAAGATATTCGCAAGATCATAATATTTTTTTAAAACAAATAAGTAGTGAAAAGTGCCTTTGATTTGTTTTTGTTTGAAGTTATAAAAAAATTGTTACAAATCGGTCTCTAGAATTATCTCGATAAACAATTAAGTAGTTATGAAGTGGTCTATTGCTTATTATCATTATTGTCAAACAAAGCGTAGAAATAAAACTAGAAATAGAAAAAATATATATTTTTATTTGAGTTAGTCAATACATTGTGATACATAGAAAAAATCCTACAATATACGATAAAATATTTATTCAATATTTTTAATTAATTTATATTATGGGATCGTTTCTCTTTTCCAGCAAGAAAAAAAAGTTCCTATTTAGACTATTACAAAATAAGCAGCAATCTTGAAGGCAAGAAGAACGCATTGAACACTTCCTTGGTGCTGTTAAGTAGTATATCCAATCTCCATCCGGTAGGCCATTGGCTTATTAATATATTCACATACAAAATGAACAATTAAAACAAGATATCTTCCTCAACTCCAGCGCCGCCACCACGTAATAAATTCCTTCCATTATGGCTCCCGTCTTCCCTAATAAGAAAAATTAGAGTGTAATTATATAATTATGTGCGAACAGCCTCCCGTGGCCACTGGTACCGCCTGGCCGGCACTAAAACGGCCATTAAGACCAACTTGTACTCTTAATGTACTACTTACTCCCCACGTTTTTATTATACGCTCCGTACCTTTTGGCGCTCTCTATGTGTAAAAATATTGTCACGGAATTGTGTAGTAGAAATCGTTTTAAATATTTGATTATCTAGTTGCACACTAATAATTATACAATTTTGTACTTCCTTTCTTAAATTATGCTATTTAAATGATTCATTCTTATTAACAGATTAAAATATACGAATGATTATATTATGCTAAAACAAATCGAAGCAAACTACTACTAACTTATTAAAACATCACTTAAAATAGTTATCTAAAACTATAACTAAAATATTTTTCAACAAAGTTAATTAATTAATATTCACAGAACTAAAACTATGAAGCATATTGTAACTTTCTACATGAAATGACTAACACCACATTATTAAATACTAAGCCGAATTTTAAATCGTATTTTCTGAGCCACTGGGTCCAAGCGATCGCTGCACAAATACTTCGCCGATGTATTCTTAGGTAACAGTGGCTTGGAACAGTGCCAATGTTTGCCAACAACCGTCTTAACATTTCCCGATAACTACATTCATAGCAAGTCGAGCGTATAAAGGAAGTTTCCACCAACCTGCACAAGAAATTCCAGCTGCTGCTCACAACACGAAGCGCGACGACTCGTAAACTCATTCGAATCGAATTTCCACATTCGAAAGCTTACACTGAGGCCGGAAACTAGCGGCAAACGAAATGCCTAAAAGCGGCAGAAATCGCGAGCACCGGTCGCCGATGCAATCCCTGAGGTGACTGCTTCGCTTCCGATGCAGTTACGGGTTTAACGAGTGTTTCCCGGCCCGATGCCCGGGCCGCACCTCGCATCCTCGCTGTCACTCTACTATATTGTATGCCGAAATGAAAAGCTACGCCACGGACGTTGTAGCAGCACCGCACTTTCGACTTTCCGCCTGTCAGAATAAGGTCTGTTATGATGGGTGCTACGCAGTTGCAAGGTTGTGCCGTGTGCATACAAGCGTGTAATGTTGTCGGTGTACGCTCGCTCCAGCCAGGTGAGGCGGTGGTGCTGTGTGCGTGCACTTGCACGTCTGTGTGCGTGAGACAGGTGAATTAGTGGCACGTCCTGGCTTCCCAGGGCGGCGGGTCCCGGGTGAGCTGCGTCGCCATAGCGACAGCCGGAATCTGATATACAGATAGATGTGAGCAAATAAAAGCAAAATATAGGATGTTCGCTACCGACAACATAGACAACTTTTAATTATAATGTTCTACAGACTTCTGCAGGAGGTGTTTTATTATATTCTCGAATAAAACGACGTTGGTCTATGTACTTGTACGGACTGGGAGGAAAACTTTTATGATTTGTCGCAGTTTTATATACGTTATGTACGTTTTGCTGTCCGGTACGCAGAATATTTACTGAAAAGTTAACGCTTTTGACGGTAGATATTATCTTTTTGAATAATGAGAAAGTACAAAGATATGATTGATTACTAGAAGCACAAAAGCCTTGCAATGTTTCTTGTTTGTACATTTTTCTTTTAATATGCTTAACTTCGCTGCGAGCAGTTTTTCGTTATTTTTCGAGGCTTCTTCAGTTTTATGGGAAACAGGACTCTGAGGCACAAATACATCCGTTCAACAGATTCTCTTTTCCAAACCGATGACCATTGGGACTTCCTTGTATAGGGCCTTAAGGTTCTTGCGGTTCAATATTTACTTTGGGACTGATGTTGCCGTATCATCCTCATCACGCAAAAAATGTTTGATGACCATTCGGGTCGTGTTAGAAAATTATGTTAACTTTAATAAATATAATAATCTCCAGGAAAATGTCACAACACAGATTTATACCGTAGAACACCAGTACAGAAATCTGTAGCTAAACTAAATCATGAACTATGCGAGGACTACAGCAATAAATTAAACATAATAACGAACGTGCTGTATCTCGCGAGTTGGACGCGTCACCCGTCGCGCGCTCAGTACATACCGACCCACCGACTACATAGCAAACTGAGGCTGTATATCAACTGTAATTACATTTTATTTCCACTACTACATTAAAAATGCGCTTTGAGAGGGTTTCCATAATGTTAATTAGAAACTGAGGTTCATTTTATAAGGTCCTAATGTGGCTACGAATTCGTAGCACCTCGTAGCACTCTTCGTAGAGGGTCTACGAAATTTGTGTCAGTGACGTTCAATTGTGAGAAAGTCATTTAAAGAGACGGGTAATAAATAACGCAGGTAATAAAACTAAATCAACATCAACAACTTGGGGTAACAATAACACATGAAAGTTTCAAGCAGTGTAAAGCCTTCCAAAATCACATACAAGTGCAAACATTGTGTTTCAAAACATCGCAGACAGTCTAGTGTCAGATTATCTTCACTCGAGCCTCTCGAGTCCGATGTGAAGTATGCTTAATGTTCGGGGGTAGGTCCCCATGGCCCCCTAGTCCCCATTGCATCCGCCCACGGGGGAAGGATATAAGCCGATTATTAACAGACGGTGGTCGTGTCCTTAATAAAGAGATGAGATTTCTAAATGAAGAGCACCATTTCAATAGCGGATCGTAATTCCATGTATATTTTAGTTATTTATTCATTTTAAGTACCCGGAAGAAAGTGAAGAGCCTCCATCCATTTGTGTTCATACTTAATGGTTAGAGGGAAAATGGAAATTATGCCGGAGTTTTTATTGCGAAGTCGTTACGGAGTCAAAGTAAATATAAAAGTTTCTGCATTGGAATAAGGTATCGAGTGGCTCCTTATGCTGGGAAAAACTGTTCTATATTTATCCCTCGTTTGGGAAAATGTATTTTTACACGTTCCCGTACCAAGATTAGATTAAGATTTTTAGATTTTTATATAAATAACATCTTACATGCACGCAACTTCCAACTCATCAATTATTTGATCCAACCGTAGTTTTTTTTTATATTTGTCGGTCTGTGAAAATTATTTAAGTATTAATATGTCAAATCAAATCAATTTATTTGTGAAACATAGGTATTAACATTTTAGAGTGATCTTAAGAACTAGATAGTGCGCTATGTGATAAAATATATACATAGGGTAACTTATTATGCTGCTAAAAAACTAAAATCATGAATTGTATCAATTTCTTCCATAGTCTTCTTAACAATATCTAGGCTTATTAATTACTTAGAAACATGAATACAGTACCTCCAGCATGGTCCTTGTACAGGACCACGATGATATTTATCTTATGATACGTCCATGTCTGGTCCTCAAAGTAATCCTATTAGGCGCGGACGGGTAAGGCTCGGTGCACAATGTTGTATTGACGAAGCTACGCGCTCGTTTTTGCTCTGATAAATTACTTTCAAGGAACAAAGAGCTTATAATAAGTATCTAATAATATAATTTTTTGTTATAAAAGAATATTTTATAAGAAGGAATTGGATTTTTTTATAATTAGCTACGAGCTTGAGGAACTCGTGCCTAAGTAATAACAGCCGCACGGGTCGATCCATCAGGTTAAGCTACGCTTGCCCGGGTTGATCCGTGGATGGGTGATCATCTTTACATACCGAGACTCCTCCGTGTCTCGGAAAGCACGTTAAGCCGTTGGTCCCGGCTGTCATTCGTAGATCTTTAATAGTCGTTACGGGTCGTCAGAAGATAGAAAGTCTGACAACCAGTCTTACCAGGGGGTATCGTATTACCCAGTTACTGGGTTGTGGAGGTCAGATAGGCACCATGTAAAATACTGGTATCCAGCTGCATCAGGTTAGACGGAAAGCCGACCCCAACATAGTTGGGAAAAGGCTACGTAGATTGATTGAGCCACGAAGAAATCATTATATTCTCAGACAGAAAAGTATTTTCTTTTCGAAACTCTATGAATTTTTAAGATAGATCGACTTGTAAGATCATTAAATCTTACAACTCGTAAAAATGAACTGCAAAATGAATTAAAATACCGCGCCGTAATATTATATGTCATGTAATAACTATACTTCGTCATAAAAATCGTCGACGTCGCAAACTGCGACGCATTTATGACCACAGTCTCTTGCTCAGTGTATTTGTTGAAAAGCTACAAAGAAAGCAAGTCAGTCACAGGCATTGATCATCTGCAGTCCTTTCACAGTTATTTTACCCCTGACAGCAACCTTATATCAATGAGAATAAACTATCAACGTTATATCTCACTAAGTCACCACGTTTTCCAATAATTATTACTTGAATAACATCAAATTATCAAAGAAAATTGAAGTTTTAATATTATCGAAGAAAAAAGTTTTAATATTAACCTCAATTGTCAAATGAAAAACAGAATTAGAAGTTTTAAAATTAGAATTTCCGGTTAAAGTTTAGGGGTATGAGGAACAGGGTGTAAAGTTCACTCATACTCCATAGAAAAGGGAGGATCCGCCGACACAATAAAAAAAACCGCCCAAGTCCGAGTCGGACTCGCGCACGAAGGGTTCCGTACCATTATCTATAAAAACTGAAAAAATCACGTTTGTTGTATGGGAGCCCCCTTAAATATTTATTTTATTCTATTTTTTTGTATTTGTTGTTGTAGCGGGAACAGAAATACATCATCTGTGATAATTTCAACTGTCTAACTATCACGATGCATGAGATACAGCCTAGTGACAGACAGACATACAGACAGACGGACGGACAGCGGAGTCTTAGTAATAGAGTCCCGTTTTACCCTTCTGGGAACGAAACCCTAAAAACGTAACTCTTTTGAGTATAAACACTCCTCATAAAATTCTCATACCTATAAGATAATACATTAAAAAAGACAAATATACTTGTTTAAGTTTTATTTTTAACTCATTCATGAAATCATTAATGTTTTTAAAACTTCTATTAATAAAATATAACAATGTGGGCGGCACATTATTTCAAGCATTCCTGTTAATGCCCACTCATCTGAGCCCCTTAAGTTGTTAGGTGTAAGACTGGGTTTACAAGTCTCCTTGTGGCATCGCTAATTTTAGTAAGTACACAAATGTAATGTATTTATTTTAATTCGTTTGTAATAATTTGTATATTGGGACTTGCTGTCTTAAAAAATAAGTAAATAAATAAATCCCTTTGAATTTGCGCTCAAGATTAATTACGAATGAGTATTTAATGGTAAGTAAAAATTTTATTGTTGCAGAATTTTACTAAAACTGCATATCGACAGGTGGAAAGTCAGTGTGAAATAGGGTCTAAGGTTCGAGATAGCTAGACAGACATAGTATGTTATGCGTAATTCTCCTTTGAAGACAATATTATGTGACCTGACTGGAAAAAGCTTTTCTAACCTTCGACTTTCGTCCTTTCAATCAAAGGATAATTATGCTTTTTAAAAGAAATTATAATAAACTCACTATCATTAAAAAAAACAATTCGATTTCAAAGATTTTTAGAAAACAGTCCGTCGAATATGAACTTAGGTGCGTTAATATAATAATTACTAGCTGCGCCCCGCGGTTTGACCCGCGGAAGTCTCGATACCGTGGGAATATCCGGATAAACAGTATCCACTGTCCTAACCCAGGTCATGGTATACCCCTGTACCAAATTTCATCCAAATCCGTTCAGCCGTATAGCGTAACAAACAAACAAATTCACTTTCACATTTATAGTATTAGTTAGGATAAGCATCATTATCATCATGAATCTGTGGCTAAACACAGGCTCTCGAACAAAGGAGTCACCTCGCAGCTTCGCAAAATTTAATTTCCGTCACTTATCTTTACAACCTTTTGGGTGACAAACAGGCTGTTTTTCCTTTCATTTCCGGATTACAATAGGATTTGCATATTGGAATGAAACTCGTTGTTGTCTTGTGCTTTTTAATTGTTTTTTAATAAAGGATGGAAACTTAAGGTTTTATGTTCTACGTTATCTAATAAAGGTTTTGTTTGGTCAGCTTTGGAGTGGTAGACCGTGAAATGCGTGTGTTCATCCGATAAACGCCAAAAGCTATCCGCCGCAGCGGTGTCGCAGCGTCACCGACAACTAACCCGCCGCCCCCTCCCCGCGCCCTCCGCCCCCACAGCCCCCGCCCTCAACCTACGCGTTAAAAATAATAATTAGGTACGTCAAAAACCACAGGCACAGTATAGAGAGGACAAAGAATTTCGGTTGCTCAACCGTCTGCTCGTAATTAGGGACCGACGTAACAAAGTCTATAGAATCGTGCCTGTTTTTAAAATGGAAGCCGAGTCTCGAATCTGGATTACATAAAGAGCCGTTGCCGCGTTGTGGGCGAAAAACAAGCGTTCAACCTTCTTTTTCGCAGTTTGGGATTAAAGCTATTGTCGGGTGTTGTTCAAAATCGACTTGATGAAAACGTTTTTTTTTTCTATGTCTACTACTTATTTATTCATATTATTCTATAATATTACCGTATTGGGCAGGGTGGCAATTACATATTTATTTTAAAATTTATTATACTACTTAAATTAACTAGAAATACCTACTATTATTCTATAATATTTATTTGTATAATAAAATTGTACCGAAGTTGAAACTGTACATTGAATATTTTTTAACAAAAAAGTAATTGCTACGAGGTCTAGGAAAGATTGTAATGCCGAAAATGTAGTTGTTAGATTTTTGTCTGTTTACCCGTTTGTTTGAATGTATGTTTCAGCATCACGCAAATACATACTACCGGATAGATTCTGTTCAAACTTTGCATAAATATTTCCTATAAGTCTGGTCAGTCTATTCTATAGGGTGTAAATTATCACGCTATTTGTTATGGGGGATGAGCAATATTGCAATAAGTTTGTATTCTTCTATAGTTTAGCGGAAATTGTAAAAAGACGAGCCAAAAGGTTAGAATATAGCATATAGATACAGATTTACCCTTTTGAATGATTATTATCAGACTAAACATTTATGGAGCTTAGCAGTCAAAGTAATTAGCTTAGCGATGTTATTTGAGTATTTTGTGGTGTCTTACGACTTCCACGCGAATGAAGTCGCGAGCAGACGATAGTTGTTAAATAAATAACCAAAAACAATTTTATATTTAGACGCAGTTAAACAAACAATATCTTCATTACGAGAATAATATTGCACTGCTGAAGCACGGCACTCCAAATATCGTGAACCATTCACCGCATCCTAATCGGATTTGAGCAATTAACAGCGGGTCGGTTATCAGCGTACCCAGTCCACGGGTGAAACGCGGGTACGTACGTAATAATAAATTCTGTCTGTGCTACAAATCAGACGCAATTCAATTCGTCTCGTCTGAAGTATGTTTAATTTTGCGCCCCCACGGTTTTTGATGTTTGTGTAAATATTGGAAGATGATCTTAATTAATTTAAAAGCTGTCGAGTGATGTAGGATGTTTTTTTGTTGAGGAAAAACGTGCAGATTCATGTAAAAACAAAACGTGCCAATGCTAATTTCATTTAATTTACTAACTGAAAGGTTTTATTCTGGTGACTTGCAGCTTCAACAGTAGCAATGCAGCTGGCTACTGAACTCTTCCAATTTAAAAAAGGGTTTTCTCCGTTAGAAAGTAATTACCTCAGACAATCTGCCTAGCCTTTTCCCCAACTATGTTAGGGTCGGCTGCCAGTCTAACCGGGTGCAGCTGAATACCAGTATTTTACATGGATCGACTGCCTATTTGACCTCCACAACCTAGTAACTGGGTAATACGATACCCCTTGGTAAGACTGGTTGTCAGACTTTCGGGCTTCTGACGACCCGTAACGACTGTCAAAGATCTACGAATGACAGCCGGGACCAACGGCTGCACGGAGGATTCTCGATTTAATTACCTATACCCTCAAAGTAAAATTTTAAATCCCGTCACTTACGTGGTCATAATTATTGTGAGATAAACTATAGGTTTATAAATATTGAATCTAGAGTCTATATGTACATAAAGGCATAAAACATAGTCTGCTTCTGTTCCTGTAATCTGCTTAAATTAATGGAAATGCATTAGTGCTGTTAGCACAAATTCACAAACGTATCGGTGCACGACAGTGTAGCAGCCAAGTCCGTAAAGGAACATTGTTGCTTTTCACATGATGATCCCTCGACATGATGACATGTCGAGGGTGCCAGAGGAGCCAGATCAAGAGATATACAGAAACCCGTAGGGCAGCATGTGGCGAGCTGTTGGGCAGTAGCGACCCCACGGATCCTATCTCCCGGGAGAAGTCTTGTTCCTCATCTCTGGCTTACCTATATTGACCGGCTTGAGTGGAGATTCGCAAGAGATTCTAAAATAATAATAATCAGTGAACACTGAGGAAGAACAGATCTCCCACCTCTTTCTTGGCCGGTTTGCGTGCAGATTGGCAAGAGCCAATGTGCTCGGAGGAACGAAGCATTCCAGTAGGATGCTGGTAGGGATCTTGACCGTACTTCCGGGTTGTGGTGTTCTAAGAGCTGTGGAACACCTCTCCACTACTCATAAACACCACATCACATGTTTCCCTCTTGTTGCTACGACACAATGTGCTAGATTATTGAGTGTGCAAGTCACCCCCTGCCACTTTATCTGTGCTAATGGGCCAATCATCTTTCACACAGTTCATTCATCGTTTCTTTGGTCTTCCCATACTCGTAGTCATCCACATTCATACTCTTTGCCTGACGACATTTCCCTCAGCCCTCCGCATTACATGCTCATACCATGACAACCTATGTTCACATAATGAATTATGTAAATGGCGAGGATGCAACGACGAAGTCTAATGTAAATGTATATCCTCTTTAGATCACTTTTTTCTTTCATAGAGATTTAATAAGTTTTATTAAAGGAAGCCAACTGTGGGCAGCTGAACAAACTAGCTAATCGCTACCGCACTAACTTCAGCGCTTTCATCAGTTATAATTTAAATCCGCCTCGGAAAACTTTTGAAAGAAAAATATAATCCCTGAGTAAGCTGCCACTTACTATTCAGTTCTTAAACTTTATAAATGCTACTACGTATGAAATCTAGTTAATATTTTTCTTTATAATGTAATCTTAAGCGGTCGTCACTCTACGTGGGCTTTGGCGCGAAATTGAACACAGATCTTGGCTTTGCTCTTATGAATGTTTCAATAGGACTTAGCGTAATGGGGTGTAATAGGTGGGTGCCGAAGCCAAGTTTAATGCTTCATAGTTAGTAATATGTAGGATATAATTGAAAGCATAACGTTAATATAATAACTTAAAGCGTATATATGCTGCAAAACAAATTACTCATGTAAAGAATAAAACTTCTTAAGAAGCTTTAGTTTTCTTTCTAAAAGGATACCTTTCATTTATTGGCAATGCAAAAAGAGGTTTATATAGCTTAATCAACTTATAATGCTCCGATTTTTGGGACACAGGCCTCCTCCGAGAGGGAGTGGGCACTGGGCCCCCGTGGTAGATTATAGAATCTAGCACGAGGTCCCAGTTGTAGACGTCACATGTCTTCGATTTTTTAGTTCTAGGACATGCCGGTTTCCTCCACCGTTTTGCAGTGTTGATGAAATTATTTACATAAAGTAAAACGCCTGTCTGGGTTCGAACCCACGACCTACAACTCGTGTCGGGGCCGTTACCACTGGGCCACCACTGCTGGAAAAAAAGGTTGCAGGAGTCAAACTACAAACGAAAACGAATCCATTGAAAATTTCAATTATTTATGTACCATTTACCTCGTGATTTGCCTGCAAAGACTTTTCAGTCATTTACTTTCCTGTACAGAGTCTTGTTGGAGGCAGGCAAGGCTATACGCAGTTTGTGTAATACAGGGTTTTCTGCGGCAAATGTTCAAAATTATTTGGTGTTTTGCAGCGTTTGAGGGGGCTTCACGCTGGCTACATTGATCGTGTCGCACGCGGTGCTTTGCGATGACGGGCCACAGCGGCGGGGCGACTGCAGCAGCGGAGAGAGTATACCATAAACGACATAGGCTTTTTTGTCAAAAAAAATTCTATAGGGGATGAAAGTTTGTATAGAAAACCCAGCATTTCATAAGTTAGACAGATGAAAATTCAAATTTATGGTTTTGGTATTTGTAAAATCATCCCCCAACGGAGTAAAATACCTGTCAGGGTTGCGGGAAAGTCCGAAAGGGATACCAGGACCTTTGCAATAGGCAACTGAAGGAACACGGGTGGGATTTAGTCAGTAAAAGTCTGACACGCCCTCCCGCTCCGCCCAAAGCGGGAGAAGTCATTTGATGAAATAACACTCAAAAAAAAATCGGCCGTAAAATAGGGGATGATTTTAAAATTTAAATATATTATTAACATTTTTGAGTATTTCTTTTAAAAAAGATTAACCGCCTTACTAATAAACGTTGTATAGCGCCTGTATAGTTACACAAAGCGTTGTGTAACTATACAGGCGCTATACAACGTTTATTAGTAAGGCGGTTAATGGATGGGATATAAGTATAGTCATAGTCTGCGGTAGTACGTTCCCGTGAGACGATATCCGACATCCACGCGGGCGAAGCCGCGGGCAATAGCTAGTTTAACATAATCCGCTACTTTCGAGGCCACATACTGATAGAGACGTTTTGCTTAATATTATAGCTGGTAGCGCAGCCGTCAGTCTGAGGCTGGTGCTGACACGCCTGGAAATCACTGAAACGCTCAAATTGCTCGCGCGGACATATTTCGGGCACGATGTGATGAATTTAATTTTGTTTTTCAACCTGCGTTCTTACTCTTCACTCAATAGTGAACATCTATAGCGATAGTGAACACTGCTGTTCTCATTCTAAACATAATAATTATAGATAGGGGTAGAAATAGTAGCAGTCCGGATTATGGATTGGTCCGGGTTGAGGGCAATAGGTTCGCCCCCTATCACCTGGCACTTAAACATAACTCACGAAATGTTTTATGTTATGGTAGAGATTGTGAACTTTTCTCTAAATAAGCACCATCAAAATCTTAATTTTCAAAATAGACTGCCGAAGAATTTAAATAGATCAAAGAACGATACGATAAATGTCGATGTGTGTGTACGATAAATTCGTTCCACTTACATATCGCTCGCATCCGAGTGCTCGTAATAGGTAGCTTGGGTTACTTTAAGACCCCTATGCATCCTGCGCGCGTTCCAGCAAGTCGGAACTTCTTTGTGTAAAGATCGGAGCGGTGTCAGGTGCCACGGAACATGCTACATAATATAAAACGTGCAGTAAACTTGTCGTGGAACGAGGCTTTACGTGGCTCTAACTCCGAACTCAGCTGGTTAAGCCCGGCCGGGCGGGATAACTTTCCTACAGTTTCGAGTAATATACGCACGTGAAAACTTACAGTTCTATATGTACACTTGCTTTTTATTCGCAACTTTGTAAACAACGCCATTAAGGTGAAACGTGACCAGCCGTTTGAAAACAGATAAAGTTTTCGTATTGTTTGTACGTTACTGGATTACATTACTTTATGATAGGACCGCTTTGTGAATAATACGAAGCCGAATTTTCATTCCACAAAGACTTCCCCTTTCAATTTTGCCATACAATTATAGCAATAAAAAGTAATCCCGACGATATTTAATATCGCAAATTAGTCAAAGCCGGTAGGTATGCCGGAGGGTTACATCAGTAATATCGGAGGACCGGGCGGCGGCCGGCGGCGTCCGGCGGCATACAAAAGTTGACGGACGTCCGGCGAGATTGAGTGGATCCCTCCTCGATACAGGCTCTAATGGGTCGTCGGTGCCTGGCGGTGGGGAGGGAGGGTCTGTATGGGAGGCTGCCCTGTAAATAGCGCCCGGGGACTGCTTGATTGCGATATTAGCTATAGATTCATATCAAAATTACACATAACATGTTTGCGTAACATGTTTGATAATAAGAAAGTATTTATATTAAGACGGGGTTGTTATAACAGTAGTACATGTATAATAAGTAACATTATTACAGATTTCCTTTATTTCATTATTTACATATAAATTATATCTTTTTAAATGTTTTTAAATTTTTTAATTCTATTTTTACCCGACTACGGCGAAGAAAAAAGGAGGGTTATGATTTTGACCGGTAGGTATGTATGTATGTATATATGTATGTTCATCTGTTCCCTCCTATCTTCCAAACCACTTATCACAATTTGACAAATTAGGTATCGTTAGAAGCGTCGTGATTGTCCGCTGGTTATAGGCTATGTGAAGTCACATTAAATTAAAAATGGCGCCCTCTAGAGGACATAAAGTGAAGAACTTAAAAAAAAAATGGTTTAATCGTACCATGTTGGGTATCAAATGAAAGATCTTAATGAGCACATTTCAAAAATATATATACTATAACCCCAAAAGAATTAAAAAAAAAATCAAGCAATAAAAACTATACCTAACCCCAAAAGAATTAAAAAAAAATCAAGCAATTAAAACTAAAACCCAACTACTACTTAAAAGGTATAAACAAGACACCACAGACAGACAAATTAAAAATCCGGAGTCACACGTAATCTGTTCGATTTATGCCCTAACACGTGTGACTCCGGATTTTTAATTTGTCTGTCTGTAGTGTCTTGTTTATACATTTTAAGTCGTAGTTGGGTTTTAGTTTTTATTGCTTGATTTTTTTTAAATATTAGATTGAAGAATAGAATACAATTCTATATTTAAATATTAGAATTAAAAAATTTAAAAATATAAAATATAGTACCTAGCCCACCGGTATCGGGAACAGGGTCCAAGATACCGGCGGTCAGGACTCCAGAGAGAGGAACCTCCTAACAATGTGAGCCGTGTTCAGAAGGAAACAAAGAAACCAGTCGAACTTAGGTTGGCTGATTAAATATTGACATGTCGTTATTGTTGAAAATCGTTATCGTCTTTTACTATAATTTCTATCCCTATTAAACACAAATCGGGGTGTTGCTAAGTCATCCGTTTTCTACAAATTATTCAAATCAGAAATACGACGATCGATGTTTTCGAGAATACAAATTGAATTGAAAGTGTATAATCAACTGAGATTTAACAAAGGCATCTTGAAAACGGTGAGGAGGCGCATGAACGCACACGGCGGACGAAATTGGATAGAAAGCGGGACGTGTGATGTGATATAAGCTGCACGATGATGGAGTTCATAAGCGTGTGCTCGGGGGCTGGAAGTTCTCTCAGCCGTCCCGGCGACATGCTCTCTAATGCTACGGCTACAATTCGCATTAATGCAAACTTTTCTTCGTGCGCTCTCCCTCGCACACCGCTCGATTACTCGCTGAGCAACAGAGAGCGCACGAAGAAAAGTTCGCAATAACGCGAAGTGTAGCCGTAGCATAACAATCTAGTATCGTGTTTGTAGACTGGTGATGTTTTGCAAATTAACTTTTTGCTATTGATAGTGATGATTGTTTATGTGGCAGTTTTAATGTAAGCCTCGTAATGTTAGGTTTATGACAGTAGACGCACCGACGATACAGTAAGTTAAGGGAAGGTTTGGTTAAGAATAATGTTTTGTGTTGATACCAGAGGGCCTAGTGTGAGTTTTAATACGTAGTCGTTTTTATACGTTCGCGTTAACGTAAACTTCGATTTGTAGTGATTAAGCGCCGTCTAGTGACTTGAATGGGAAACACAATTATTCTCTACAAATTGACGTAACTGAACGTTAACGTTAACGCGATCGAAGAAGTTCAGAGGGCCCACATCCGTATTTTTCAGAACGTTCAAATTCTAATATCAGCCTCATTCCTTAAAAAAAAAAAAAAAAATTGACAAGTTTTGGACATTGGTAGTCACGGAAATGAGCTTGATGATAACGTTTATAAAGTACAAGAAATCCCATTCTGTTTTCATGTCATGTAGCTCAAACAAGTAATAAGTAACGCTAAGTCTGCAGAATTTCCTTTTGTTACTCCAACTTCTGAGTCTTGTATTACAACGAACTTGTTGTTTCAAACGTCTCGTATTTTCAATTTAAAAACGTTATACGAGCAGAGACTTCTCTCTAAAGGGAACATTCATTATGTTAACAAGAAGAAAAATTTCATCTCCGTTGTTTTCCGTCAATACACTCGCGTTACAAAAGAGAAATTATACGCCTTTATTAAGGGTAGCCGACTCGGGTTGCTTTATGCAGGTTTTGTAAATCTCAAGTCTGAACCAATATTCATGGCGTGCAATGCAAGCTAACAGAATAATATTTCGCTGCAGCGTGTAAGTGATCTCCTCCCCAGGTCCACGAAGCTTTGGCCGCATTCACAATAAACCTTGCTCGTTTTGTTCCGCGATGAAATTAAAATCAAGAGGACGCCGGCCGAGAGCTCTCTCCCCCGATGTTTAACAGTACATTGGCTTCTATGAAAGGTTTCGGCTTACTCTTTTATTTTGTACACGCCTGAATATATTTTCTCAAATTCACGCCAAAGGGTTCGCTGTTTTATACAAGTTAGATTATTACTTTTGAGTAAAATGGAGTGGTAATAGGATTTGGACTGTTTAGGAATAATCCCCAATGGATTTATTGTTTATTGAAAGTAAGCGTATAACTAAGTGGGAACATAATGAATATGAGAAAACAATTTATTCCGTATACACAGCTCATTGCACAAGTGAAAATCTCGCGGAACCCTTAACATACAAATGAACACGCGGCACGTACGGTTCGCATTATACGTAGAGTTGCAAGATATATGAGGGACATGATTCAAGCGCGCTGGTGTCGCGGTCAGCGGCTCTTTGGCTCAAAGGAAATCTCATTTCGCGAGCCCCCCCTCCTCCCCGGCGGCACCCGCGACCCACCCGCCGCGCCACCCCTGACATCTATTAAAATTATTTGAGAAAACCCAACACTTGGTCGGGAACATCCTCTGGCGTCTGCTCGCTCCAATTTATACCATGCTTTATACTTCATAGCTCTTTTGTTGTTCGATATCGACGGCATAATTGGAAAAGGCCTTTGAAGTGGCCTGTTTTTTATGTAATTATTTTTCCTTTCACAACTTTTTTCACCTTGTTCGTACAACCGTTTGAAGTTAAATTAGATTAATTATCCGGCTTGCTATGTAAAATTATTTAACTTTATTACGACATAAAATGATTGAGTTTTATGTCAACGGCAGTTTATTATCGGGGGAATTATTAAGAAAGCCTCTGATTAACATTTACGTAGGTAACTTTAACAATGATTAGCAACGACCGCGACTTTAAATAATTACATCACAAAATAATAATTAGAAAAATTTGCAAGTAGCCTTCACAGCTTACTGAACAAAGTTAAATATAAGTGATTATTATTTGTTTTGACGCCATCAATCAAAAAACACTAAACACAATTATGAGTTTAGTAATCAACTTCAACGTCACCTAAAGTCATCACCAACATTTAGTAGGTAAATTATAAAAACGTAATTATTATTTGGCAAGCTTTTGTAACACTCAAAATAAAACTTTTCCATTTTGTGTAATAATTGAAATAACAGCGCATGAGCTACGGGCTACGATAATATACCGGCTTTCATTATGTTTGCTACAGATTTGCTACGCCGTAGACTCGTAGCACTTGTAGATTCACGCTCGGTTGCACATTCAATTAGTTCTACTGAAATTAATTTCCATGACGGTATATTGGTATTTAATATACTGCTATTACGTTTATTAGTAAGGATACTATTGTATAAGGAATTTGTTTAATTATGATATTAATTAAGGGCTCATTTGCGTTGATTATATTGCAATATTTTGGGTAATCCCAATGTGGGTTGGAGAAGGCAGAGCTTTTAATTCTATCTATAAATTTTTTTGTTGAGATAATCTATACAATAATTATATTTCAATAGTGATACTTTTATGCATTTACAATAACAGCATCCGTTATTTGATTTCAGGAGATTTTCAATGCGTTTGCACAGTGGTGATACGAGAGAATTTCAAATATTGTGTCTTTTTATACTTTTGAGTATCATTCCAACAATTTTTTTTTTTTTTTTTTTATTTATTGATAAGAAAGGTACATTTTAAGTTTTATAACGTACATAATGTCCAACAAAACTATGCACATAGTTTGTCTGTTGGATCAATATTATTATTCTTTACTTATTATCTTACGAACTAAATTAACAATTACATATAGTAAATATAGTGTATTTTTATTAATTCTAAATATTATATAGTAGAATTATATAATGTTATGTATGTATAATGCTAATGTAGCGTGTAGGTTTATTAGTAGTATATTCTATTAGTAGCTAGGTATATTAAGTACGTAAGTAAGAATATCATAGATCAAACATAAGTATAGATATTAAGAGTACATAGCTTATGTAAAAATAGTAGTTTAGCATGTAAGACAATATAAAGTTAAGGCAGTGTACTAATTAGGTATTTTTTTAGATTTATCTTAAATTTATTAAGTAATTTATTAATGGGTGGGTTTAATAAGGTATTGTTTCAACTTACTGGTGATCAATAGAGTTTAATCCCCGGCGCGTGTAACGTTACATCGTTTTGATAAATTACAAATGTATCTAAGTGTACCTGTACCTTACAGTAATCCATCAATTTCGCACCGTTTCACGACCACCATTATTCGACGGCCGCGAAACAAATGATTACAAATGAATCGGGCTGCGGAGCGCGGGCGCGGGAGCGTTGCCATGGCGACGCGAGACGATCGATGCGCGACCGCCCCCCGCACCCCGCACACGCCCCTCAATTAAACAATGATTCACACGTTAGCGATGAGATGACGAACATGTATAGCATAGTCTGGTATCAAAAATTATCGCAATCTGATGATGAAACTTATTTTGGGTATGGTACCACAAAAATGGAGCATTTAGGTCAGTATCGAATTAAAATAGGTTGCTCAATAATTGCATCAAAGAAACTTCCGATAGTGTTTTAAAAAAAAAAAAACTCTTAGTGTAGTCAAAACTTTTTTATGGTTCTCTAAAAAGATACGACCTTCCAGCGACTGCTCCCGTCAATCGGGGGTGAAACTCCAAAAGAAGCTATTTACATACGCGTTGGGGTGAACTTACGACCTAATGGAATGATGCCAATGAGTACAAGTATTTGCTGTCTACACACAGAGTGTTGTTTATTTTGCTAGGCCCTTGGAATAACAAGAGTTGAAACCCCATTAAAGCTTACTGTAGTTGTTTGGTAATGCTGCTATAATCTGTTAGAGTAGTTCCAGTAGATAGAAAGTAGGTACGAGTACACTTGTCCATATTTTTAATCGATTTTATTGTTTTGTTTTGAAACCTTGTTTGTCTCATACTATCACGGTGCAAGAGGAGTTTCAAGAATCGGCAGCAACTTCATCTTAAAGCTATCTGTACGTGTACACATGTATATCAAGGTCTATTTTTGTCTATAAAGAACAAACACGTTGTTAATATAGGTATATACCTACTCACACTTATCATAATAAAGAAGGAGGAGGGAAGCCATCATTGATGAGCTGAAACTACTGAAGTTATCATCACAAATTCTCAGCATCGTCATAAAACGTTATAACCATTTTAAAAAACCTAAACGTTACCATCAAATCTTTCTAAAGTATGTACCGTTTACTCTAATCCCTCCACAGATTACCTGTACCTACCTACCAAGTACCTACAGCAGGTTATTCGTATTTGTTTTTCATCAGGCACACTAATTAGGAGCCGTGTCGGACGCGGGTGTCTGTATAATTTCTAGAAAGTTCGCCTTGTAATGAGTTCGCAGTTGCCCGCAGATCCGCACTCGAACTATTGACGTACAAAGCGAACTATGAGCAAACTACTCGCTTCATATGAATTATTTCCGCTGGGAAATGTTAGAGAGAGGCTCTAGTTTTGATATTTTAATTATAGTGAAATATTTTGTTTAGGGATCTGTTTTATTTAGTAGTTTTCTTTATTGAAAATGCGATATAGCTTATCGCATTTTTAGACTTCGATGGGCGGTTATCGGCGGGAGGACTATACATCATATTATCTCTATGGACCATCTACTTTTATGTTAGCAATGCAAACATAAAACTAATTAGGTTCCTTGACTAATTAATAAGAAATGAAAATTAATGCGAAGAGGAGCGAAAAACATAAACAGGACTTCGTCAGTCTTCTGTTGCGTAAAAATGTGTTTATATTATTTGATGTTGGAATTTAATTTTGATAGGGCGGTTTGGTAGGTACCTACTGCTGAACAAAACAAAGATTCGTTTGGTTCGCTGTGATTTCAATTAAACAAAATAATTAAAATCCGTATCCAATAATGCAAATACGAATGCGTTCCAATTATAGTATATTCGTAATTAATAATATGACCGAAACCACATTTAAATCTGAATTTTCAAACTGAATGAGCTTTTTAATTACAACAGATCAACCACAACTCTTCGTATACAGTTAAAAAGCAATATTTATTGGAAATTGGTTCGTGGAGCGGGTGTTTGATCTAGCGGTGGTGGAGCACACTGCGAATTAATTCGGTTCAGTTATATAACATTAAAATTGGAAGTCCGCCGGAGCGGCCGCAACCTCCCGAAAGGCTTTGCCTCCAATCCCAATAAGCGATTGGCTGTGAGCTCTGTGCCTGCTACCGACCACCGTTACAGTTACAAGCCACCTAAAATAGCTCGTTTAAATACAGACTCGGAAGCTGCCGGCTTTTATCGGATCAGACAGTCTAACTTCGCCAGCATCTCCCCCTTCCACAAATTAAATCTGGCGTTGTAAAATTATTACGTGGTTCAATATTTCATTCTACGAAACCAACATTGAAAAGGGTTATCTGAATGAAATCAACCAAAAAACTGTAAAGCAGAAGCAGGCGGAGTATCGTGTTGATAATTTAATCAGGCTGGAGGGTCGGTGAGGGCAGTCCGCTAACAAAGTAGGCAGAGCCGGGGCTCGAGCGATGTGTGCGAGCGGGCAGAGAGCCGCGGGCAGACGTAAGTGCTGCATTTTAATTAAATCCTCATTGAGAGAGATAGCGCCGTGGGATATGCTTTTCGTTTTTTCTGTCGGATCGTCCGCGCCCAGTAAAATTGAAGCTGTGTTTAAAACTCGCCGCGAGTCGACGCGCTTGCCGTGATAACGATAATGCTTGCTACGCCTGCATTTTAATACGACAGCCACTCGTCTCCACTCGGCCGCACAAGTTAACTGGATGGAAACGATAGACGTAATGCTAATTCTTTGTTTATGAATTAATGTCGTCATATCGTGGATATAAATTTTAAATAAAAAATAGAAATATTCAACAATGATATAGTCTGCTGATAAGAAAGGATAATTATTAATCAGGCTATCGATGTAACTCATAAGACGACTTTTGCTATCCGATGAAAAGGTATTGTCAACAAAAGAACTCTTCAAATCATATTCTGCCTCGGTCATATCATTGTTATTTGCTCTCAAGTGGTGACATCCACCACTCGAATCAGTCGCTCTTCACATCGAGTTCGATATAAAAGTAACAAAGCATACGTGAAACATGAACAGTGTTCGACGGAAAATACGGTTCCGAAACATTTCAATAATTTTCTCGTTAGGTACTTGTTAGTAACTAGCAGCAACAACTCAATAGAGCTCCCGCCGGGTCGGAGGTACTTGTTCCTACACCGTGTCTCTCGTCATAGCAACGTGGAAATTAGACAATGAACTGTGAGAGCGTTAACAGTCGGTACCTGTCTGTAGGGAGACAGAGGGCGGCTCGGGGTGGCGTATCCCGGGAAACAAATGATAAGGCGATTACAAAAAAATATATGTACAGTTGTATGTACAAATAATAATATCCGGAGAACTACAGGAGAGAATAAAAGTGAAAAAGTGGAGGTGACTTGAGGGATTTCATTTGCGCTGAGTAGCGGACAGTATAAAAGAAAGATGACGTATGCATAATCTAGTTTATGGTTGTTACGAATATAAACTTGATTCGCATTCGATAAGTTCATGAACGAAAACCATAAAAACTTTTCTGGACTCTAATGATAATTGAAATAGTAATTATTTCAATTTCTAATTACTTTGATTTAGGATTGGCGGTGCTTCCTGTCACAAAGAGCGCACTTAAAAATGTATGTCGATAAGCACTTGTGTTTTAAAAATTGGTATGCACATAGAACACTGTTTGATAAACACGTAATTAAGCCTAATACAGGACCGCTTAGGTTTCGACTTTTAGGGATGAGTAAGTGGATAAAATACCTGAGGCATATAACGAGTATTGCTTAGAAGGTCATACATTCAACATAACTGTGGCATAATGTGTGGCACACTGATTTTAGAACCTCCTTGACCTGTAATCGCCTACGTATGCTTGTCTCGAGTACTAGCGTTAGGCACGCGTTAATACCATTATACATGGCGTGCCACACAGCGCTCGCGTCACACATTACTGCTCACCCACTTGCGATGGGTTATGCGCTCTCCCACACATTACATTAGCCGCATAGCTCATGTGATCTGGATTGATCTCGTCTACATTCTGCGTCAACGAGCAGCTTGTGTACTTAGGTGTTAAAAGCCATAGTGTTAAAATTCCTTGCATACCTACTCTAACTTATTGTATTATGAGCTCCTACGTTATGCGGTAAGACTGGCGAATATCAAAAGTATTTTTTTTCTACGCCTGTCCTTTGTTTTAATTCTCTGTCGTTTGGATGATGTTATGCAGTAAAGTATCTCATGTTTTTGTTTTATCGGCTTTAGTGAAAATCCTTTCCAGTACCATCACCTTCCCATAAACCTTATTACCTCACCTTATTCAGTGACTCAAGTGATTTAACTACGTAGGGATCTTATTCCAATGTTTCTAAATTATACCCTGAGTCGTGTATAACTTGTAAAACTTTACATTTAACTTATATATTACGTACGTTGGCAAGTTAGAGAATATCGAGGTTAGCAGCTTAGGCATGATTATAAAGCATGAGCGAAATTTCTTCATCGGATTACGTGGAGTATGTAGTGCGAAATGTAATAAGTATTTGTAGGGGGGCGCGGTGGGGTCGTGGTGGCGGTGGTCGAGCGGCAGAATCAAGGGCGAGGGGTGCGGGGCGCGGGGGGCGTGGGGGCGCGGGGGCGCGGAATTGCGGGGGTGCGGGAGGGAGCCGGCCGGAAGGGATGCTGCGCGGGGATGAGCGCGCAGATCAATATCTCGCGTCGCCCCGGCAACGCCGCGCTAGACCGAGTGCCTCCCGTACTACAGCCCCCGCGCGCCGCGGCCCGCCCTGCCCACTACTCGCTTATTTAATACATGCCGTATCTGGGATGCGAGCTTTTTCGTGCTAAATGACAGGGTAACGTAATCGCAAAGTCATCGCTCTCGTAATGCCCGCGCCATAACTATAGCGTTGTGGTCCCCTTGGCCGAGCATTAAACCGCGGAACGATAACGATGACATTGACCTCGTTTCTCCAAGAAAACTTCAATTTACGTCCCGGCCCAATTTATAGCGTGAATGTTCATGTGAGGATACAATCCTTGGAATTTCATGCCTACTTGACATACTTGTTACATAATTAACATTAGCACTCGGGAATGTTAAGAGTTCTGGACAAAGAATATGAAACAAAAAGCCGGATTTCATAGCGTTTGTATACCGTAGCGAATCATTACCCTATCTCGACAAACAACAAATATTCAATTTCCTTGGGTCCGTTTGATCAACTCCACACTTTTCGGATTAATCTTAAACTTATAAATAATAATATAATATATATATAATATATCGTAAATTTATTTATTACTTATTATAAAATATGAAAAAGTGAATTTGTTACGCTTTCACACTGAAACGGCTGAACGGATTTCGATGAAATTTGGCACATGGGTAGAGCATGGAATAGGAAACAGAATACTTTTCATCCCGATATTCCCACGGGATCGAGACTTACGGGGGCGAAACCGCTGGTTTCAGTGAAATTGTTTGTTTAACAAACAAACAATCTCACGCTTTCACGCTCAAACTGCTGAAGGGATTTGGATGAAATTTGGCACACGGGTAGACCTGGATTACGACACAGGATACTTTTTATCTCGGTGGAACGTTCTCGTGGGATAATTTCCTACATGCGCGGGTGAAGCCGCGGGCAGAAGCTTCTTGGATATAAAAGAAACAAAAGCGACATAGGTAGGTACTTATATTGGTACTAATACAAGTCAATTTAATTATTATAATTTTTTGTGCGTGGTACAAGCGTGCGTTTGAGTGTTTTTTAAAACTACATAGGTACTGTAGAGGTTTTATGCGATATGCAACCTCACGTTGGGCTGGCTGATTGAACCGTAGCTTTAACTTGCGAACGCTCCAGCAGTCGGTATTTGAATATTGACAGATAGGTTTTTATGTAAAGTCGGAGAGATCCGCCCGAACCCTTAATATGTATAAACGTGTCTACTAGTTAATAAACCCTTGGAAAACCTACTCCTCTTTGGAATTCCCTCCTCACACACCCCCACACATCTAGGTAACGTCCCTAAGACGTTACAGTACTTATATATTATTTAGTTTTCTAGTTTTATAATGCTTTGGAAAAGGAGCTTCGCTAACTAGTAGAACACAATATACTGTAAGTAGTTAGATTTTTTAACTACATACATTTTTTTTTAAATCTCATACACAATAACAATTTCTTTTTTTTTTCTAAATTTTCTGTGTGCAATTCTTCATTTAGTTACTAAGTCTAAAGGCAACAAAGTTTAGACTTCAGCGATTTACTAGGAGCCACTGAAGAGATCCACCACCCTCCACCTGGCTGCATCCTCAGGACTCAAAACGAATCATATGACCCTAAACTCGAAGGGTTACGTAGGAGTCACTGAAGAGTTCCATTATATACCTCCTGCCTCCATCGCCAGATCCTCGACACCAAGTGCAATATATTAGACTCGTCAAAACAAATCAAATGAGCCCAAACTCGAGAGGTTTACTAGTAACCACCGAAGAGTTCCACTGTCCACCTCCTAGCTCCATCATCAGATCAGCTTCAAGAAACCACATTATAGTATTGTCATCCGAACTACATGTACAATCAAAGTTTCATTTCGAAACGACAATTAGACAGCGAGGTTAAAATTAACTTCCAAGATTTGATAACATTGTTACAATACAAGTGAAGGTATTATAAGTGTGTTCAAAAATGATTCAAACCTCTCGCGGCATCGGCCATAGAGTAAGCTACAAGAAGCTAAGAGCTCCACCGTCACATTACTCAGTACGTATTACGTATGATCCCAGAACATTATTATAAAGTTCAGGCAAACAATGCCCTCTTTGTTTCAATAACGCCCACAACAATACCACCAGGAGAAGTTAGGCTAGTTATTTATACTGTGTACGTAACAAGAGCTTTGACTAGCTACGTTAGTTAACAAAAGATATGACTCAAGTCTTGATCCACACAAATACGTTGTGTCAATATCCTTACATATTATAAAACAGTCCTCCGCCGCGTCTGTAAACTCAAAAACTACTGCGCCGATTTTCATGCTGTTTTCACCAATGGATAGAGTGGTTCTCGAGGACGGTTTTAGTATATAATAACTGATATCTACGCGGGCGAAGCCGTGGGCATTAGCTAGTTGTAAATAAATGAAAGATTATGTAATAAAAAAATAGTGTCTTTTTGGCGAACACAAACAAAATGTGAAACCAATGACCTATTAAACATTAAGGGGTTTATTCATAAATGATGATTAAATTTAAGTAATGATTAGCGACTGTTTAACAATAGGTACATTTTTGACGTTTGAACGTCACTTAACTTTAATCATCCTTTATGAATAAATAAACCTCTAGGTGTGAAGGAAGGTGATAGCATTACTGCGGTTACAAGCTGATAAACTACGATCATGACTTCTTTATATACCTACGGAATTTCTGATTGTGTTGTGTGGTACCTACAAATTAATCAAATCATATGAAAAGGAAGCAGGGCAAAGGAAAACAGTTAAAACAACATTATTATCATCGAATTATTTTACTAAGATAAAATATAAATAGAATTCCAATACAGAACGAATTAATGAATAAATTAAACAAAATTCGACATTATTTCTTAGGTGACTAGACCAAGTTACGACAAAAATAATTACTAACAATAAATACTTAGAGATAACATCGAAAACATAACTATGATAAAATTGTCTTTTCTTAAAAAAATCGAATTTCCATTCCATTTTGCAGAAAAATAGAGCACATCTGGTGTACTTTGTGCTATAATAAAACATAAGATAGGTCATAACGTTGATGGATTATGATTGTATACGAAATCCGAACGAAAAAAATATGGAATGAAACATTATTTGACCTGAATTTGTCAATTTATAACAGTAAAACATTCATAAATTATTAAACCACCACTGTATTCAGACATTTAAAAACCAGAAAATGAAGAATAGGCGAGAGAAAAAGGGGTAGCGCTGAAAATATGATATATCCGTTAGCTAATAGTAGACAAGTTTGTAGTAGGTAAGTGTAGGATTGGAATACAGAAATATGTTTAGGCCTTTCTTATCTGCTTAAAAATCTTCGCAGATTTAATAAATATCATCAAATTATTGATTAAGAAATAAAACATAAAACTAATTCCACGTAAGCAAGCTAATGAATAAATTAAACATAAATCGACATTATTTCTTAGGTTACTAGACCAAGATACGACGAAATAATGACTAAGAATAAATAAGCTAACATTTTAAACAATTACCGGGATAAAAATTGTCTTTTTAAATATATTCTCATAAATGAATAAAACAGGTATAAAGTAACACGCGATTTAAAGTCCGAGTGGATAAGTTTTGACGTGTCCACGCGGCGTTATTTCGATGCATTGCTACACTGCTGCTATATAAAAGTACGTCTAACCAAAGGGGCAATTCCCTTAGGTTTAGGCACGTTGACATTCGCATCTCATTCGCAATCTGTCAAAAAAACCATCAATTTACCAACATTTTTGACAAGTTTGACAGATTGCGACTTGAATGTGCACGTTTTTTAAGTAAGAGAATTGGCCCTCTTGTAAAAGAATAAGGTGAAGTATCGTGAGACGTGTCGGCAATTTTGAATGATGTGCAGAACAACTGTTATCTGACACCTTGACACCCTGCTCATCAACTGCCCTGAATGCTTAAGACTGGGCCCCTGAAAATACTTGCGAGAATGTACTAGAACGGTAACTGCGTGAGCAGGGCCACTCCTCGCATGATCCAGTGGTCGGGGTCCATCTTGGTGGGCAGCAGCATGAAGAGGATATAGTTGGTGGAGTGGCCCGTCGTGGAGAGGATGCCGCGTCGTTCGCCCGTTTTGTACAGCGGACAGTTGTAGAATATGCCCGTCGGGATTTCCTCGCGCCTCATGGGGATCAACCATACCTGGGGAGTTACCACACAGTCTTTATGCAGGTCAATATTCGACATAATTTGGCGAAGTGTCAAGCGGTTTTGTATCATGTGAGTCCATGTGCACTATGACTTGCCCTGACATCACCTGGCCTGGCTGGCTTGCAATGATTGTGGCAGGGTTCATGTGTATAAGCGTTATTTACTCAGTAAGTATGTGGCGGAGGGTACACATGTATCCATAATGAATAATTTTAACATAATTAAACACAAAGGAACATCCATCGTTGTCTGTTTTCTACAATTCGTGCAACAATAACTTATCTGTAAACATAGTGGCTAAGATGGTGAATAGATAGAAAAGGTAAGTGGGAAGTGTAAATACTGACCGTCGGGAAGTCGTCGTACAGTATCTTGGGGATGGACTCGTCGACGACCATAGTGTTCATGTTCCACCGCGCGCCCTCCAGGAACAGGCCGTGGATGTACACGCCTTCTTCTGGTGGCTCCGTAAACTCTAACTGCTTCTGTACCTGTATTACATTGTTTCAATGGAATAAGTAACTTTATCTCCAAATGTTGCTGCACTTGTGTATTTGCAGACGGATTGACAACATCTGAACATCCCTTTATTTAGAAGTTAAAATGCGGTCTCTTTAATTCTAACCGAGGGTGTTAGGCCTCAGTCGTACTGGTAAATTAAAAACATCAATCAACAAACAGTGGTGACCTTATCACATAAGTGACGCGATGCCATCAGCCGCCTTACCGATGCGGACATGGGCTTAGTCTTAGCAAACACAGATATGTAGTTGGTGAATTCACAATCCACAGTCTACAGTTTCACAGTTATTTTACCTCGGACAGCAGCAACCCAACAGCTACCTTATTGCAACGACAATAAAGATCATTGTGACTTTGACAGACTTGTCAGTGGCTTGTGCGGGTAAATGATAACAGCCGCACGCGTCGATCGAAGGTTACGCTTGCTTCGGCCGATCCGTGGATGGGTGATCATCCATTACATATCGAGACTCCTCCGTGACTCTGAAAGCCGTTGGTCTCGACTGTCATTCGTAGAACTTTGACAGTTGTTGCTGGTGGTTTGAAGCCCAAAAGTCTGTCAATTGTAGACTGCAGTCTTACTAAGGGGTAGGTATCATGTTACCCAGTAACTGGGTTGTGGAGGTAAAATAGGCAGAGGCTGAATGTAAAATTTTAAAAAGTTTAAAATAATCGACAATAAAGATCACTGTGAGTTTGACAGTCAAAGTCAAAGGCAAAGTCAAATAATTTACTTCAAATAGGCACATTTAAAAGCACTTTTGAACGTCAAAGTCAGTGATGACGACAGTGTGATGTAAAATCAGGGGTAAAATAATTGTGAAAGGAGTTTATTAAAAACTTGACAAATGTTATCATATTTTGAAGCAAGTTACTTCATAGTGGAAGGCGAGCTGGTCGATGGGTATCTTGTACTTGCGCGCGTAGCTCTGCTGGGCGGCCGTGAGGAAGGCTTGCGGGAAGTAGAAGCCGGACAGCCAGAACACCATCGGCGGCCCGTGCTGATGCCAGTGCTAACAACACAATACTCTCGCTCAGTTAGCTCCGTTACTCCGTATAAACGATGAGTTTAAGTCTAAACACATGAATATGATAAACATCTTGGAAGTAGCTGTCTTGTCTCGCATGAACATTCTCGCGTCTCAACGGACGAAAATCTCTCCTCGTGTAAGCCAGACTTGCTGTTAAAACACTGTTCTGTAGTATGAAATTAACCTACCAGCGATCGTCGCGCGAATAACGAACGGTTCTAACTTTAAAAAAGTGACATATGCACGCGAACGATCGCGTATTCGCGCGACGCTCGCTTTTAAATAGCACGCGGTCTTACAGTGCCCCTGCAGTTGTACAAACAATCCACCTATTATAATTAAGATAAAGTTCAATCGTCAAAATGTCACTAAGAATGTCTATATTTACCTTAAGATTCATAGCGTGGTACACAAATGAAATTTCCCTAACATTTTCTGGAGTCAGCCATGTGAAATGATCACACGAGTGAGTTCAGAGTCAGATGTGTATGGGCACACGTGCATGAGTATTACGCGGGCATGGGTTCAATTCCGAGCAATATTTGAATATGTTCTGAAAGGAAAACTACATTTTGTTCGGATAGATTGAACCCTGAATAAAACAATATTGACGCAATTTAAACTGAGCGTACCTACTTAAACCTATGCGTTTGGTGATCACATTAAGGCGACAGCTTCTGGATGGACCGCGAAGTTTAAATTTTCATACGTTTCTTACAATTTGCAGGTCATTATCAGCACCCTAATTGCATAATACACGATCAATCAAAATTGGAATTGGTTTGAAACAAATGTCTAATCCACCGCTTCATATGTTCGAAAAAAAATCAGCTCAACAACGTAAATAACGCAATAAATATTGTTGAACTGTCAAAATGAAACAGATTAGTCTTAATCGTTTAAGAAAATGTGTTACGCAATGGATAGCAGGCTTCTTCTTTTGGCCTTTCAATCGTCAGATAACTTTTAGGTTTGACATATTTTTTATACAAATCCAAAGCTGATAGACTGTCATATTTATTCCTCAAATAAAATTTATCTGACGATTAAAGAAATGGCTGTTATTTAAATTATAAGATAAAATTATAAATATAGGGATACCTGCAGGAACGCGAGTCTATCGAGCAAGTCGTTGAAGTAGGAGGCGAAGGGTTTGAGCGAGGGGTAGCTCTTGCCGGCCCACAGCCCGGGGATGCGCCCGCGCACCATGCTCGTCAGCACCTCCTCCGTTATGTCGTTCAGAACGCTTACGCCTGTACCATACGTGAAAATGATTTTGTTATAAGGAAATACATTTTTTTGCATGTTATCAACAATATCTACATTTAAAGTTTTGTGGATTCTGATTGCATGGTCAACAAGTTTTCTAAAAGTTTTTAAATATTAAACAATTTTGTGGTCGACTAGTTGACAACGCACAGTATAGCTCCCTTCCGCCATCCTACTATTTTGCTGTAAGTAAATTATTGAGCATTATTATACCATTTTTTTTTTTAAGTTAACCCACACTAAATGTATGAAATAGCTTATTTAGGAAGGTTTCCCAGAAAATCGGCAACGGAAGATTAGTCTATCATAAATTTCTATAAAAAAGAATTCTGTAAAAGAATTAGTCGTTGTTTTATTTTACGTCAAAAACTGTTTCTTAGCCACGGGGCTAGCCAAAACATCACAAAGGAAACTTGAAAAAACTGATGCAGGAAACTGATTAACTAAGAGTTTTGTGTTCTGTCCAGTACCCTAAATGCGTTATCAATCATCATTATTATTATTAATAATTACCCTAATTGCGTTATTAATCAATCAGTATCGGCATCGGTTTGAAACAAATGTCTAAACCATTGCTTCATAAGTTCGAGAAAAAAATTACCTCAACAACGTTAATACGCAACGTAACAACGTAAATACGTACGTAACGCAATGAATGTATTGTACTGTCAAAATGAAACAAATTAGTCTTATCGTTTGTTGTGTTGTTCTTGTTGTTAATTACTTTCATCCTTCTAAACTTACCCTGCACAGCTCCAATGACGGCTACAGAACTGGATCTGACAACGTTAACCAGCCTATCGTATCGTGCGGCCTCCTGTATGACCACAATGGACATGGGCGTCATTTCCGACTGCTTGATTTGTCCCTCGTGAGACGGCCCGGACAGGATCTTGGCTGGCAGCCGTTTCAACACGTCCTCGGCAATGGACATCGCTAGCATCTCTGGTGTTATCTCTGCATCACCGGCGGCGGCCATGTCCTATGTTAGGCCACGTATATATTTTAAATATAAATCATTAATAAAGTAATTTGATGTTCTATTATAGTAGATTCACTCATCAATTGTTTGCTACTTTATGAAAGAATACGTTGAAATTATTTTATAGATACAGTTGATACACTTCAGAAGCTGGCAATGAGAGACATATCACAAATTTAGTTGCTTTTAAGAATTATCACGTTGCATTTTTACAGTAGCTTGTTTTACAATATGGTCGCTTGAAAACCATTTATTAGACGCAAAAGTAAATATATTTTAAGACATTTTATAGAAGCTGCGTTAATTAGCACCCATTATAAACTTGAGCATAACTTTTTTCGCTAAAACATAGGCAAGGTATAAAACTCACTTACCTGGTACCTTTTCTCGAGATCCTTTCAGGCATGAAAATGAGAATTCGACATTAATGATATTACTTTTAGTAAAATGTGACAATAATGATTAATTCAAATGCCTTACCACACGATCCTGCCCCATCGCCCCATCGATGGATGAAACATAAGAAATACCACATGATATAAATGGATTACAGTACGGCTAACTATATTTTCAATACAACGGCATATTTAATAATACTACTTATATGATTATAATGCTTTCAAGGTAGTTTTAAAGATAAATATTAGGTTTCTAAATCTAATTACAATCATCTGATAAAAATACTTTAATTTTGTTTTACCATTCATCAGCGATAAGTACCTACACAACTATCTCGTCCGGCGCACCTGGACCATTCACTCCCAGTACCACGTTGCTGATTGATTTAAGTATATTGTAACCACGCCAATACATAAACTAATTTAATTCGTGTCAATGCTTTCTGCATCAAATTATAAAAAGAGGTTCAGAGCATCCGATAAAATGGCGCCTTATAGTGCTAGCTTGTATAATAAAACGTGTGAAATAGTGCTGGTCTATGCTGGCTGAAATAGTGCTGACCTGAGTCAATACAGCCGTTTCAAGCAACTCTTCGGCCTCCCGGAAGTGCTTGGTGATGTCTGCGTTGGGGTGGAAGCCGAACACGGAGGGCGGCGTGTCGGCCGGCAACGATTGCGCGAAGTTCACAAAGTCCCCATGTTCCTTCAACGTCGGGATGTGGTACACGCCTGTCGAAATCATAACCTAGTACATGTCATAGGTCGCTTGCATACGGACGCGGGTTTGCGGTAAAGTCAGGACCGTACCAATTGGTGCGGGTAAACTTATGCACTCACACATAAAGAAACAGGTAACCTGGGAACATTATAACCGTTTCTTTCCGCAGATCAACCTGCAGCGATCTGTACGGGAAATGGCCAATGAGCGTATAACGGTAACGGTAGAATAGAATGGTTTGATAACTTCAATATCGAGGATGTCTAATGCCATTTTGTGTCGGCATAATATAATTCTCATCAGAAAAATCGAAAAACCTTGCAAGTTTATGTTTTGTACGGATTATCAGAAACATGTGTATATTTAGGAATATATGTCAAAAAAAACGGAAGTGTTTCGATTTTTCTGATGAGAAGGGTATATACCCAAAGACTGATGAAAAATGTTATTACTACGTATAACGTAATCGTCAACCGAGAACGAACAGTGTTGTTATACGAGGGGTGTTTAATAAATAGTGAGAATGCGATACATTCTCCTTCGAAAGACAAAAAATAAATACGGGCAAGGATAGCTCAGACATTAGCTATGATGATAATAAAAAAAACAATCAACTCTCTTTTGTTTAAAAAAAAATAGAAGTCATTTTTTTGCGTCGTTTCGGAACGTGGTCTGTTGTTAGTTTTTTTCGCCAAGCTAACGCCCCCACGTACAAATCCAGAGTTGCGATGGGTGACATTCAAGAAGCTGGCTTCGAATTGATGGCACATCCTCCATAATCACCGGACCTTGCTCCAGTGATGTTTACCGATTTTTGCGGTTAAAAGAACATCTCAGGGGCCAGAAATTTGAAGATGATGACGCAGTAGTCACCGCCGTACACGATTTTTTATGGGATCGGAAAGAAGATTTTTTTAGAAAGGGAATTTAAGTTTAAAAAAAAAGTAATACATAGTGTATAACTCTGAAAGGTGACTACGTCGAAAAATAAAATAACAGATAATTGCGTCATACTCATTCTCACTGTTTATTGAACACCCCTCGTACAATTCCATACATTTTCACATTGGGTTGTGTTAGTAAAGTGGTGTCAAGACGTTCAGTGCTACGGTTTACAAAAGGGTCAAATACATGTGGCTGGCTCACCTGTAGGGTCGAGAGGATAGTTAAATTCCTTTATGGCCTTAGGGTTGTAGAACTTGAACAGGATGGTGTTGAGAGTGCGCCGGTCCCAGTCATCAGTCACGCGGCCGCCGTAGTTGCACTCGCCCGTTAAATACCGCAGTGCTATGAATTGCACGTCCTGGGTACAAAATATTTACCATATCATTCATCAACCAACAACGATTGGCAACTGTACCGTAGGACAAATGGCGGGGCCAGTTTGGATGTGGAAGGTGGAGGACCCGGTGCTGTAGCGCAACGTGGGAGAAGCTTATGTAATCAGAATAAAGAATCCACCTTATCTCTTAATGACTAAATAGTAAACAATACCAATACAGTAACGGATAGTAGTCATGATCTGTGCGAGCACACAATTAACAGTTAAGGGGAAATGCAGTCGGAGAGACTTTTGAAAATTAGGTATTTGAAGGTTTTTATTTCTATTATCTTATTTATCTTTTATATAGATTCTTTTCTATCTTGTGAATGTAAGAACGATGTAGGCTCAGTGGACTGTAGATATATTGAACATTTTCCATTTTGTTAAGTGCCTACCTGGTACTTGTTGAAAGGCCTACATTGTCCTCCCATACCTATTAACACTGTAATTCGAAAATATTGTAAAAAAACAAAAACATTGCTTTAAGGTTAAAAAAAAAGACCTACTGCGTTCCTCATAAGCGGTTATTTACTTGCAGGAAGTACTTATTGTCTTTTTTTTTAACAAGGCTCTAAATCACCGTCAAGTTTTCCAATATACTTATTTATCTAAAATGTGCAAGATTGAACATAACGTCAATTTGCCATGTTACAGCCGTTTCATTCGATTGACAAATAATGAGTATAGGTACTTAATTTTGAAATTTTGAATTGAATTTACGGACAATTAAAAAAAGTCGAATGTCAATTTATTTAGCTGTCAATTCACACCCTAATCCCTACTCACATCGTATTCCATGAGAAACATATAGAGTTGTGTAACGCTGATCCTGAGATCAGTCTCGTTGAACTCGTAGCGAATGTTCCAGCCCAGCGGGCCGAACTGCCTCCTCTCCTGGATCACGGCGTGGAAGAAACATAGCGCGAACAACAGCTTCTTGAAGTTCTCAGACTGCTTGTTGCCTTCGAACCACTCCATGTCGTTGATAGGATCGCTGCAGAACGATCGAGCGACGTTCGCTCGCAGTCCTGGATAATGATACAAAAACAAAATGACATGACAGGCTACTAAATAAGAAAGAAAGCAATCGTTTAGATATACAAATCTAACAAAGAACACTAAAGCATCTTCCAATTCGTAAATACAAAAAAATTACCTTGTGGCGGCTCATTGGTCATCTTAACACCGTTTTGCAGTACATATACTGGGAAATGATCAGCAGGGTATGACGTAAGCCAAAGCCTAAAGTCTGGATGTGTGGTGTCTGGAGTGAACCCTTCGCATATCTGGAAAAGGGTCAACTTAAAAAATACCTAGATCCTCTTGAAAACTGCGTTGACGACAGAATATGACAATAACAAATCTAAGTAACAGTTTTAACGGTAAAAGCGGTGATGCTGGTTAATTACCTTTTCTAGCATGGGCATCCAGCTCTTAGCCAAGTGACAGTTCTGCAGCACCACCCATGTGCCGCTCCTAACGCCTTCCTCAATAAGTTTGACTGCGATAGGGCCTTGACCTTGGCCCAAAGATAGTGAAAACAAACGGGAAGAACCAAAACCCTGATAAATATTATTACATTATTAATAAAAAGGGCATCAGATAAATAAACTTTATTACATACTCATTAAATGCTGATGAAAATTTGAAAGTGAATCATTTATTTATGGCAATATCCTCCCCATCACAAGATGAGGAGGGATAAAACGCTTGTGACGGAAAGAGTGATGAATTCTATTCTTTCTTTCTATCTTATACAAATGTGGATAGACGGAGAGGGAGAGGAATGGTATGAAAGATGGGATTGAATGATAGGGTGATCTTTTGACAGCGGAGAATAGAAGAAAAAAAAGTGTTGCGCCGACCCCAAGTAATATGGGGCAATACCAGGAAGATACCTAAATAAAAAAAGTTTTGCTTCAGTTTACAAAAAAGGGTTTAGTTTTTTATGATGACTTATTTATATGGTGGATATCGTTTACCTGATCGTCTGCAAACTTCAATAGTGTCTCCATAGGATCAGAGCCGGGTGTCAGCACGAACAACAGAGGGATACAGCAATGTGAGTCCGAATACGAAGACGCTAGGTTAAAAAGTGGGGGCTCCACGAACTTTTGGCCCATTGTAGCTTTAAAAAAATACATTTATGTTAAAATTAGAGCTGTTTTTGAGCAGCATTCAAACAAACAAACAACAACAACATTGCATTGGTTGAAGACGCAGTCTTAGATTTTGCCTTAAATAGTAAGAATTACATTCCCTCTTCGTTACCTATATAACCATAATTCACCGCGAGTTCTTCCATGGTGTAAGATCACAGGTAACGAAGAGGGAATATAAGTACGTTTATTCTTATTATTTAAAGCTAAATCTAAAGGCGGAGACAGACTTGCAACGTTTGTTTGTAATGTATCGAGTTTTTGTAACGCGTTACAGTAGTCAGTGCAGCAGCGAGCCGAACCACTCAATGCGAGCCGCTCGATGCAAACATTGCGAGCGCATTTCAACCTCTACGTCCGACATTCTGAATAAAAATGGAGCACGCTTGAGTTAAGTGCTCGAAGCGAGCGTTCGCCACGTTTAGGTGTATCACCCTTTTTGTAACAAGAAATGGAGCGCGCTTGAGCCATGTTCTCGAAGCGAGCGTTCGCTACGTCTTGTGTATCGCCGTTTCGTAACCAAGCTCGCTTCGAATGTTACGTTACAAACGTTACAAGTCAGTCTTCGCCTTTATGTTTCCTTCAAAACACATAGCTTTGGTTGAAGACGCAGTCATAAAGCGGAGACTGACTTGTAACGTTTGTAAGTCAACGCATCGAGCGGCTTGAATCGAGTGGCTCGGCTCCTTGCACTGACTCCTGTAACACATTACAAAA
This sequence comes from Lithophane socia, assembly GCA_947522985.1. NCBI lineage: Eukaryota > Metazoa > Arthropoda > Insecta > Lepidoptera > Noctuidae > Lithophane > Lithophane socia. The sequence goes on along the minus strand of OX383256.1, from coordinate 13,572,098 downwards.
ACCCGATACATTACAATCAAACGTTGCAACTTTGCAAAGCAGTCTCTACCTTAAATACTTCATTATGCTCCCAGCAAGTAATGATTATGACTTCATACGCTTACCTGTAACGTAATTCCGGACTGCCGGTACCATCATATCCAAACGCATGCACCGCAATACTAACATTTTCTGTAGGAATATATAGTCATTAAAGTTTTTGATTTAATTTTGTAAAGTTATAATTTAATTAAATGTTTGTTACCTCAAACAAGTTAAGGTTTTTGTCCCACGGTGCAGGCAAAGGATTGTCTTGTGGATTAGGCAAATCACAATACTCCTCCCATTTTGAAACGTTTGCTATGAAGTGATCCAGAATTCCATGGTACTTTGGTATTTCATTAAGTCTGCCAAGTAAATGAAATAGTTTTACATACATCTGCAGGATGTTTTAGCAATGATAACTTTTATCTGGGGATAAAATTATTGTGACGGTTTGACAAGTTTTGCATAAAAGTTATTATCTGAGGATTGAAAAATTGGCCCTTTGAAGATAGAATTGTTGTTGATTTATTAGATAATTAGACCAATAAAATAGGTGGTGAATTCAATGAATCAACATTTCTGATACACGGTGTATATATATTTATTTAAGAAATAGTGTTCCTTACGCATTGAACTCGGACCAGGCTTGTGGACTCAGGAACTGCACTGGGTTAGGCACCAAAGTTCGAGGCTGTCCGCCGCCCATCAGGAAAATTACGTTGGACCTTAATATCTCTTCCTTTGCTAACATTAGCGTGATTACCAGCAATAACGAAAATACAATTTTATCCTGCAACCATGATGATACCCTTTAGTAATCGGTGCGTGGAGCGTTTAAAAGCACCATGTAGCTAGTAAAAAATAGGCATAGATGACAAAAACAAAATTCTTGGAGTCACTAGGAGACAAATAAAGGCTCTTACACACTGGCGCGATTCGTAGCGCGACGCGACGCCGCACAGTGGGCTGAAATCGCGAAGTAGGGACTTAAGGCTTTTAATACATCTTATTGGATTTTACGCATAAATTCAAGCATTTTATGTAATTTAATTTTTTTTGATATTCCTCGTAATTTAAGAGATATAGGCTCCTAAACTTTGTATGAAAAATAATGTGTTATATGAAGCAAATATTTTGTTATTCCCAAATATTACCAATATTCCACATCACTCCTGTGACGTCACTTGTTTACGATAAAAACTCATTAGCACGATGACCTTGATGAACGCGTCTGCCAATCAGAGCGCAGCAAATTATGACGTGTCATTACATGATTGGACACTTAAAAACAGGTAGAAAAACATGACGGTTACATTTGAACACAACCCTTTTAGTACGTTGTTACACCCCGTAATCAACGCACTACCCCATATATTTTATTTTCCTTCGGTAACAGATATTTAAATTTCGTGACAATGTTTAATGATTTAGGTTCAAATATTGATTTGGTTGTGATATTGAAAGAAAGTGGTAGTTTAAAAAATAATGATGTCCTCTTTAATGCTATAATGTTTTACATGCCCTCCAGCGTACATAAAGTTCTTGCTCACGGAGCAGATATAATTGAGAACTTCGGATTAATTCCTATTGGAAAATTGTCAGAAGAGGCTGCTGAATCTAGAAACAAAGACTTTAGAAGATACCGCGAAAACCATTCACGAAAGTTCAGCAGGACAGCTTGTAATCAGGATATACTAAATAATTTGTTGATTAGTTCTGACCCTTACATTTCAACAAAGAGACACAAAATGATTCGTAAACATAAAGAACTTTCGGAAGAGGCAAAAGGTTTATTAATACATGATGATTTTGACGAAGATAATGAGCGAGAAAACATTGAATTTTTAAATGTAGAAAACATAGAAATAGTAGCCGAATGCGAAACGGATGATGATTAATTATTCTAAATATATAACAAACTATATAATATATAACTAGTGTGTTTGTGTAAGTGGGTGTCAGTGGATTAGGCCTCTTGGGGAAACCACTTATTAAAAAAAACGCGCTTTGTTCTTTACCTCAGGGGTGGTGTGGAAATGAGAATGAAAAATTAAAATTCTCTGAAATCGCAGAAAATCGCAGCCCGACATATAGCTGAAAATTTAGAAAAAAAATCATGTAATTCATATCTGCAAACCATATTTTGAGATGTCTTGAGAATTGGAAGAAATTCATATAAATATGTTTTCTTTCATACAAAAAAAAATATAATTTGCTTTATCTTCGAAAATAGTTAATTTGAGGAAAAATGTACATTTATAAAAATGTCTTGTATTTGATGCTAGAACCCGAATATCTAATAAAAAATTAAAGAATTGCATGTTGATTTTCATGCATCCCTAAGTCCATCGACGTCCGATTTCAGCCTACCGTGCGCCGCCGCATTGTTCGCCGAGAAGCTTTCTCGGAAATCGCGCCAGTGTGCGAAAAGCGCGGGATTTGACGCTGGATATCTACGAGAATGTTGCCCGTGGAACGGGCCGCCGCCCCAAGAGTGACTCTATGCAACATGTTCCACGGCTGCCGTCCGATTACGCAACGTTGCAATGACATGGTAGATCCAATCCATGTTGGGTACATTTTGTCTCCTATTGAATCTAAGGCTTAAAATTTGGGATTTTCAATTTTCCTTCAAGACCTTAGGGCCTAGACAAGCGACAATCGCTTCCTAAGCGTTTCGTTTTTCTACAACGACTTTCAACAGAATTGTCGTAAGCTTTTCGATAACATAAGTCAGTCCTATACATTTTTGCCTTTTCCATCATCGTTATCGCTAGAATGGGATAGTATGTCACTTTGTTTTACCTTTTCAAACAAACTTCTGCAGATATTAGCGTAGAGAGAGTAGGTGAAGAAGTCCCTCAATATTTGCAGCCGTTCAATAATGTCTTCTGATTTCTCAGTATTATCGATGGTAGCCACGAACAAACCTTCGAACCAGCCCAGCGAATACTGGTACATTGGATCAATATTCGCCAAAGATGCTGTAAATAAATGAAATTTTATGTTTTTTTTTATATTACAAAATATTGGTACCTACATAATATTTATTATCTACTTAAATAAACGTGGCCTTAAAGTATAATTGATTGTTTTTACAATATTGAGTCTTGATTTTTTCCTGTTAAAGTTGAGTCTATGATTTTTTCCAGTTAATTAAAATATAAAAGTAGTAAAAGTACGTATTCTGAAGAGTGCTAATTGATTAAAAAAAATACTGTTTTTGTTTTCTATGGATCTCAAAAGGCTTGTCCATTTAATTAGGCCATTATGGTTCTCATGGCCTCAATTATCTTCAGAAACTGCAAGCTATAAGTCTGTCTAAAACATACATATCAATTACATATTTTACTCCACTGCAACACTTCACTGATAACTTACCGATGAGGAAAAATAGGTCGGTGGAGTGCACAGCAATAGGTACATAGTCATCTCGAGCCACGTCGATAGCCTGCTCCGTTACCATGGCCACCTCTTGCTTCTCTTTGATCTCATTCGACATATCTTTTGCAGAGTTCAAAATCTAAACAATCACACATTAAAAATAAACTAGAACAACTGAGCTAGCGTCATTCACTTCAAAATGAATGAATGAATGAATTTTAGTGAATGACGTGACAACGACAAGCTAAAGAGCCGTTACATTTTCCTCAAGTCGACCATCCCACTTAAAACTGTGACTTCTCAAACATCTCCCTCCTGCTGTCTATGTTGAACCTGCAGAAAAGCTTCCAGCGGGCCACCAATCGTTATGGCCTACCTAGAAATCGCGACTAAGAAGCCAGGTGGCACCTGGCTTCTTAGTCGTGATTTCTTGGTAGGTGGATGTACTGGTGCTGGATGTACAGTCGAAAAAATTGAATTCTGACCCACCATAAGCTTATTTTCTTACAGACATTCAAATACAATTAGGTCGACATTCGCGTAAATATACATTTCCTTAGTAACGAATTTGTCATCTGCCATCATTGTTATTTTGACTGTTTCAAATGATTTATTGTCAAAGTGGGTCATGATTCACTTAGCCTGACTGTACAACTTAGTCAGGTGGAAGTACTCCGATGAGCCACAGTGTGTCTGTGTAGCCACATCGCAAACGATGACCTCTTTTCGAGCTCTCTGCATGTGCAAAAACACCTTCACTATGATAGAGTTCGAGGCCAATGATATCGCTGTCAAAGTGGCCGAATTCTGGTCGAAGCATATTTTAAACGGATAAATGGAATTATCGACACGACGAAAAAGAGAAAATTGAGCTGATCGCAGTCTGTCGTAATAGAAAGCGAGCTATTTAATAAATTCACAATTTATGTATAGCCCAAAATGGTGAGTTTTGTTACCTGTACAGCTTCTTCATCTTCCAATAAATGTTCAGAAGTAGATAGTACTGTCAATATTTTCTTTTCAATTTCCTGTAAGAGCCTTCGATGCTCGGCGCTTTGCGTGGTAAGGTCTGTCTTGGCCTGCTGCAAATCAGGCCTTTCCCGGGCGACCACTCGCGCCAGTAACTGCGCTTGCAGACCATCCATGGCCAGCATAAAGTTGACGAGAGTCACTCGCACGCCCACCTCGGGTAGGTAATGTGGGTTCGCCAATTTTGTACTTATGTATAATCTAGGAAATATAATTTAGTTTATACAATGTGGCGCCTTAAACAGTAAATACTAGGTGGTTTCGAATTATAGGTGACGGATTTTGAACAAAATGCATTAAGAATAATAAAGATAATTAAACTCCGGTTGTTTTTTTAAATACTCACTTAAAATCTTGACTGTATTCAACAATGGTATCACCAATTTTAATACAGAGGGCACCACCTTGTTTGAAAGTCTGTTGCTGAAGAAGTGGTTCCAACATTGGATCCAACTCTTCCAATACGTTTTCAAGCAAAACCTGAGCAAAAAAATCTTATTAGATAATTTTCTAGAATATGAATAAAAAACCATTAATGGGCAACCAGACTGCGCTCGAACGACCGCGATGACCGCGACGTCGATTTAAAAAAGCGAGTTTAAAAAAGCTCTGACTAAATTATTAATTGACAAATGTTATTATGCTGTAGATGAATTTTTGATTGACCAATTATTATAAAAATAAATTTTGATATTAAGTACTATTACTATTTATTGATTTTATTTTGTGTGATGTTCTTTTCTTTTCTGTTCATGTTTCATAGAACAATAATTTAATGACACCTAATGTGTCACTTATAAATTTGTATGTCGTAAATTATGACAATTGTGAAACATAGGTGTCTACATAGGTGTTTACATAAATAGGGGGTGCGCTAACGCTATTTTTCACAAATAAACAGATTGATTGATTGATTGGTGGATCAACGTTATCGTGGCATATTTTGCGATGACAGTCGACGTTAATTTACCGCAGACTGGTTGCACCTTAATACAATGTGGACTTCATACCGGCTGTCCAAACTGTACTGCGTTTTCTAAGATTCGTCCCAAGTCAGCCTGCGTCATACGCACTATATTGAGATTGTTCGGTTTTTCCATATTTTTGATCCAGCGATTGGCTTGACCTTGAGGATCAATCATCAAAGGCCAACGTCGAGCTGTCCTGTTTCACATTACCATAAGCTATTAATGAATGCTTAAAATACTTAGGTGGGATAGTGGGAGCTTTACAATCTTTATGTGTATACACATATGAACAACAAGTAACCGGTGCCGATGCACTAGGCGTTTGTCCAGCTTAGGCTATCGTCTATCTTAGGATAGAACGCTAGATGGCGCTGCTCCTAGTCGGTCGTACAAATAAACTCTCTGCTGTAAAATATATTTTAAAATTACTATTACTGTTTAAAAGTGAATAAAAAATAAGTGTACCGATTAAACATCAAACAATAACTTAGTGACAGTGTAGTTTAACCATCTCATTCGCAAACTATGAAGTTAAAACCAAATATGTGAACTCACGAACCGTCTCAAAAATAAACAAAAACAGTGTAAAAAACAATCATAATACAATCAAGAAGTGACAATTTGCAATAAAAAATATCTAATATTCAACCGACAAATCGTTTAGTGATACAAATACTTAATATAATATGTGTACTAATAACAATAACATCAAACACAAAGTGAAAAAGTGATTCATCCGTGTTTTGAACCTCAACCGTCATAAGATCGATAAAAATAAGCGACTTTGAACCTTAAACCAAATTGCTGTTAAGAATTTTGTTTAGCCGCCAACTAGTCAAAAACTTCGCCACATAGAATTACTGTCTGTCTGGTCTCGAGGATAAGACTGCGTCCTACTTTTGCCAATTGACTTGCGTCATTGAAGTGGTCACGAGTTCAAATCTCAGTACCAAAATTCACTTTTCGGAAATATCAGAGTTCTCATTTCAAGTTTTACAAACACTTCTCAGGCACTCTACGAAATGTCTGCAATCAGTACATCAAGCAACAACAGTAGTGGCCACAAAATGACGTCAATAGTCATGTGCCATAAATGTAAAACAAAGGTAGACATAAAAAGTACTGCGTTGTGCTCAGCCTGCAATAACAGATTCGAATTTGAGTGCGATGGATACCCAGAACACACATATCGCCTCAAAGATAAAGAAGCTAAACTTAAATGGAGGTGTAAGGTGTGCATCAGAAACAAAAAATATGCGAAAACTGAAAACCCTTCAGGCATTACTTTAAGGAAAAAGGAAACTTTTTTGAAGACCCTATCCCCTACGGAACAAGGTCCAGTCACGGACTCAAATCTGGACGGTGAAAGAAAGAAAATGCTCTCACCACAAGATAATACAATGTTGTCTGACTCGCATATCCTTACTGACTGCGATACGTCCGATACGTCATATGTTACTCCAAAAAGACGGTCAAGGAGTGTGGATAGAACTGTAACTGATTTAATAACCACCTCGGAAATGAAGGAGACAATTTCAAAACTCACTCTCAAACTGGAAAGTGCAGAAAACGAATTGGAAAATGTATTATTAGAAAATACCATCGAGATATAAGTACTAACGTACTAGAGAAGACACCGTAAATTCCTACTTTGTCCCGTTCAACTGCGGCGATCGCGCCGCAGTTTGTCGAAGAAAACGCGTAGTGCCGTGATTTACATGGCGCTTAAGACCTTTTTGCCGAGAATAAATACACTTCTGCAGCAAATCTAGCACTGTGGTAAATTAGGTACGGTTTAGACGAATTGTTATTATTTTAGCGCTGCAGCGAACTAAAGATTCAATACGAAGAATAGGACAATTCAGTTATTTGACGTAGCTTCTCTAGTACGTTAGTACTTATATCTCGATGGAAAATACCGACTTGCAGAAACATGTTAATAAATTAACAACGGAAATCAGCACATTAAAGTCTTTGTGTCTGTCTCCCTCCATGGGCCGAAGTCCTGGTTCAAGCACTAAGAAAAACAAGCAAATCGGGATACGACGACCGAACTTGACTCCCACACTGTCCATTTCATCGAAAGTCGATAACAATGCCTACGTTATTCAGCTGGAACAGGAAATTCTAAACCTACAACAACAATTACAGGTTGCGCAACAGGAATTAATAATCCTTAGAGAGCGTATCAGTGCCTTGGAGAACTCCACTCATCATGAATCAAAACAGGTCACTGCACACGGCACTGTATCTAATCCTCATGTAAAATCTCAAGACGGTCTACAAGAGAAGTATACTCAAACCTCGAAACGGAGTTATGTCTCATTGACAAACATAAAGGAAACTCTAAGCAAAACTGCTCAAATGAGTAATGTTGCTAGCAAAAATGTGCCAGGCGCTTTACACAAAAATAAATTAACTATAATAAGCAGCAATTGCACACAGGGAACTCTACCCATAATCGAAGAAGTATTTTCGAAACACTTTAAGTACTGTAATTATATAATACCGAACATCACCACAACATCTTTCCTAAGGAGTATTAAATACAAATTAAAAGACTTTTCAATTAACGATTACTGCCTTATATTCATTGGTGAAATTGACCTGCGGGGGGGGGACTATTCACAGATACTACATAACTTAAAAAGCTCGTTACAAAATTTGACCCATACAAATATTGTTATTTGCGCCCCCATATACATAAAAGGTGCATTAATTCATAATTATAAAGTAGAGCTCTTCAATAACCTCCTCTTAACGGACATAAGAAACAATGAATACGCATATTTTTTCGATAGCAATAGTACCCTATCGCACGAAATGTTTTCGTATAATACTGGCAGAATAAATAAATACGGATGGAAAAACATATATGACCAGATCATGTCCAGGATAATGTTTGACTACGATTTGATCGGTTTTCAAGATATTGGTAACTTGGTGATCGAGGCTGATGACAGGTCGTCCACAAGCAGTAATACCGAGACTCCAACTGATCAAGATAACCAGTTTTTTCTATTGTAGACACTTGAATATTGTGCACCAAAACATCGCTGGTCTTTTAAATAAATCAGATATGTTGACGTTGCACATACAAGAGTTGTCTACAAAAGAAAATATAGACGTTGACGTCTTATGCTTAACTGAACATTTCGTTACTTCAGGTCAGGAATCGTTGATAAAAGTCCCTAATTTTAAGCTCGCAGCGTGTTATTCAAGAAAGCAACAAAAGCGCGGAGGGTCGTGTATCCTTATCAAAAATAGATACAAATATAAGGAACTTCCTAACTCGTCTATCTCAGGTTTATTTGAATATTGTGCGATAAAGTTAGTTGAACAAGGAATAATAATTGTTTGTATCTATAGACCACCGAATATGTCGTGCATAAATTCATTTTTGGATCATTTAGATACCCTTCTAAAGAAAATTTGTACAAAACCTAATAAAAAAATTGTATTGTGTGGGGATTTTAATATTAACAGACTGAAGAGAAATAACTTCTCACTAGACTTCGAAAATGTACTACTTAACTATAACCTTAAATTAGAATTGAATGAACCAACCAGGCCAAAAAGCGGCAGTTGTTTAGATAACTTTGCTCATAATTCTAAACAAATATGTGAGAGTAAAGTAATCGATTTCGCATTGTCAGACCATACTGCTCAAATCTTAAAAATTCAAGTTAAAAAAACATGCATACTGAATTCTTGGCACATTCAGAAACGTGATCTATCCAAAGAAAATTTAGTCTTATTTAAAAAGCATCTACAATGTCTGTCTTTTTCTGACGTTTTTGAATCCAATAACCCTAACGAGGCATACGATAGGTTTATTGAACTGTTTCGTTTATTTTATAATTTATGCTTTCCAAACCAATTAATTAATATAAAACCCGATAAGAAAGTAAAATGGATCTCGCGAGGTATTCGAATTTGCAGCAGAAAACAAAGAAACCTACTTTGGAAATATAGGAAAGCACCTTCATGTGAAAATAAAACTACATTTAAAAATTATTCACGCACGCTTAAAAAAATTATCAATCTCACACAAAAAGCTCAAAATAACTACCCAATTCATTGTTCTCAAAATAAAGCTAAGACGTCATGGCAGATAATTAATAATAACAGTCGGTTAAAAGAACCAATATTTCAAATTAATAAGGAAGATAAATTAGTAACTAATCCTAAGCAAATTGCTGATTCATTTAATGATTTTTTCGTTGATCAGGTACAAAATGTAAATAGTAAATATCCGAGAAATACAATTAGTAATCTCCATGTCAGCAATTCATTATTCATGCCTCCAGTAATACCTCAAGACATTTTGCGTATAATAAAACACTTGAAAAATAAAAATAGTACTGGATGCGATGAAGTTTCTACCACGGTGGTAAAATTTGTTTCGGATGTCATAGCTAAACCACTAGCCCACATAATCAATACATGCATAAGCTCAGGTATATTCCCTGATAAATTAAAGACTGTCATAGTAAAACCATTGCATAAAAAAAACGATAAGGGAGACATGTCGAACTATAGACCGGTAGCTTTAATTTCAGTTTTCTCAAAGATATTTGAGAAAATTATTTATGAATCTATTTACACATTTGCAACTAAAAATAATATTCTATGCGAAGAGCAAAAAGGCTTTCGAAAAAACAAAAATATTAATATGGCGATATTTGATCTATTAAAAGTGATAATGAACAATGTGGATAAAAAAAATCCTGTATGTGCAATATTCACAGACATGACGAAAGCATTCGATTATGTAAAACATGACATCCTCTTAAATAAACTTCATCACTATGGGATAAGGGGCAATGTCCTAAATTTAGTAAAGTCCTATCTCACGGATCGAAAACAATTTACAGAAATCTCGAGAATATGTCCCAAAACTAAACGCGAATTGAAATATCTATCCAATGTTAGAATTACTAAATTCGGAGTCCCACAGGGCAGTGTACTTGGGCCATTGTTGTTTTTACTTTATATTAACGACCTACCTTGTCAAATACATCATCCTATGACTTTATTTGCTGACGACAGCACAGCTATAATTGAATGTAAAAATAATACTCAATACGAAAGAGAGATAAATGATACACTTGAAAAAATAATAGATTGGCTTAATAAAAATAATCTTGTGTTAAATCTACAAAAAACCAAAGTAATGCATTTCTTCCAACGGCTGAGGCCAAACTATATTGTAACTAAATATAAAGACGAAATAGTAGATACCACTTCAGTTACGAAATTCTTAGGAGTACATATTGATGATAAATTGACCTGGAAAGACCATGCTGAAATTGTGTGCCAAAAATTAAGCAAAACCGCATATATTCTGTACAATCTCTCAAAAAAGTTAAATATGAACACGCTAGTGACAGCATATCATGGTTTGGTTGCTTCATTACTAAGGTTCGGTGTTATATTCTGGGGAAACTGTAGTGAGAGGGATAAAATATTTAGGGCCCAAAAACGTTGTCTTCGATCAATGACAGGGCTAAAACCCATAGAAAGCTGTAAACCAATTTTTAAATCACTGAAGATTCTAACACTACCTTCTTTGTACATTCTTGAAGTTGCCTTATTTGTTAAGATGAACAGTAATTTGTTTACATCAATGATTGATAAGAGAATACGCAAAGGACCAATGAGGTCTCAGTATAAAAGTCAACTATATACAGGCGGTTACAAAACGTCCTTACTTAAGAAAAATATTTTTTCCATGGGTCCTCTCATATATAATAAATTACCAATAAATCTAAAAGTATTACCCATCTCAGTATTCAAAAAACAGTTAACTAAATTATTATTAGAAAAATGTTACTATTCAATTAAAGATTTTTTTGATGATAAAAGTTTTTCCTAATGGGAGTTTTGATTGTGGTACTATAATTAATACCTATTTATTATTATTATTTTTTTTTTTTAATAATAATATTGTTAATGGTAATGACATGTCAATTATTCTAATGATAATAATTTACTTATATATTTTCTTTTGTTACACATTTTTTTTTTTTTTTTTAATTTTTTAAAATAATTTGATGATTTAAATAATAATTCAAAAATTATAAATTGATATACTTAATTGTGATAAGAATGATATAAATAATCTAATCTAATTTTGCATGCCGACTGGTAAAATGTGGCTGAGCTATAATTATGTACTTAATCTTAAGACCTGTATGTATTACCCATATTTGCGAAATAAAAATTCTATTCTATTCTATTCTATTCTATTCTATTCTATCATATTCATTCATTCATGAAATTTGGCACATGGGTAGTCCATGACCTGGACAAGGACATAGGCTACTTTTTATGCTGGATCGCAAACGAAGTCGCGGGCAATAGCTAGTAATATTATAAAGAGAGAGCGAATTTTGTGAGTTTATGCACAACGTGTCGTGAACCGAACACCGTCTTCACATACGAATGGCACCCGTGCGAGGGCGATTCGAAAGTAACGGATAAAAAGAAACTTCTCACTTGATGATGATGGCGCTCTCCACACTGAAGTCGTCAGCGGGTAGTCCGTTGATGTTCCACTGCTGGATGGTGACGGGCTCACCCAGCACTTTGATCAGGCTGAAGTCCAGCGTGCACACTATGCCGCAGTCGTGACACGCTTGTGCCCAAGATAACATCTAACACAAAACACATTATATTTATTTATGTATACACAAAGCAATTAATATAGAAAAATACTTACATTAAGATAGCACATAATCTTCTTTAATAAAAACACATACGAACAGAGCAAGCTAATATAAAGCTTGTAAAAAAGGGCGACCACCCATCTAACTTCTGAGCCATGCCTACAAGCTGTTATCAAGAGTCATCACGAACGGTCCAACTTCGAAATACACATATAATCTTATATATTACATACTTGTGTATTTCTAAAAGCTGCTGTAAATGGTCCGAGATACGCGATTATTCCAGCAGCAATCAAGATGTCCCCTGAAATGACAACAAAGTCAACTAGGAATAATAATAATTATAGAATAATCTTATTGCTCATATTTTTATCATTTTATTATGAGTACGTAGACAAAATAATTTAAATCATGAAGGCGGAAGGTTGTTAACCATGTCACAAGGTCTGACCAAGGTTATGTCTCGAGTCTAAGGGATCTCGCGCACTAGACGGCCACGACCACGACCAATGGTCGCACCGACCAGAGGCCCTGGACAAAGCGACAGTCTATCAGCGATAACGATGATGGAAACGGCAAAAATGTAAAGGACTGACATAAGCTATCGAAAAGCTTATGTCAATCCTGTTGGAAGTCGTTGTAGAAATACGAAACGCTTCGAATTGTCACTTAGGTCCTCAGGTAAACTATAGAGTAAATGTGACTTCTGAGGTTTGTCGGATAGGAAACACGGAACTCATCTAGTTTTAAAACATAATTTATCTTTGAAGTAGTTTTTTTATTATTGATAAATATAATTTTGCGACACAGTTTTTAACTTTGCAACTATCATCATTACCACTGTAATTAACTGTGGCAATTTGTTTTTTTCCAAATAAAAAACTTTTGTACTTTTAATTTATTTCTATCATACCTGTAAGTGAATTATAAGTTGCGCGCAAATCCTTAGCGATTTGCGTCCAGCGGGTCTTCTCCCCGCCGAGGCCCGAGATGAGCATTTCGGCTCGAGCCAGTTTGTTGCTGCAGTCCATGACCTCGTCGTCCAGTACCTTCTGTTGACGACTCTGCTCGGCTAGGACGTCTACCAGTTTTTTCAGTTTGAGTTGTACCTAAATTGGAAGATAAAATTATTTTAGTACAATTTTTTAAACTTAAAGGAATAACGTGTTGAATTTTCCAAACGAACAAACATGTCATATGGAAAAGTGTCCTTTTCCGAGTCATGGTGTACCCATGTGCCAAATTTCATCCAAATCCGTTCAGCCGTTTTAGCGTGAAAGCGTAACAAACAAACTGACTTTCGCATTTATAATATTAAGTTAGGATATCTTTGGCGACGTGTGAAAATTTAAGTTAGAGACTCAACATCATTTTTGTTATCTTTAGCGGTATAGCGTGAGCTTTTATCGAGTATTCGTAGAGTCGGTAGGTGTACTGACCTCTTTGAGCTGAGCCTGCTTCACAGCGAGGGCGGCCATGGCTTTGTCATACACTGCCTGAGCTGCCGCCAACCGTTGCTTCTTAGGCGCAACCACCTTCGCCACTTTGTCGTACTTCGTCATCGCAATCACCCATTTGCACATACCTGTATGATATGTTGTAATTGTATGTTTCTTTATTATTTATCTTGATATTAAGATTATATAACTTGTACACTAGACATTGAATAAAATTGAGGGCAATGGTGAGATTGGGGTGGTGTTAAGTAATATTAAAATAATACTGCTGTAAGCGGTGGTGGTCCCTGAAACTGCCTCAGCTAACAATTCAATCCCGTGATTATTATAAGTTACTTAGCGCGGTACTTGGCCAAGCATCATTCGTATTATTGCCGCACAAGGTGTCGAACTGCAAGTGCAAGATAGAGACGGGAACATATTGGTGTCGAATTACAAGAGGGGCCGTATTAATGCCATCATTATTCCACTGCGAAAAATGAATGGTGCTATCGGCTTTGTGTAGCTCCGTCTCTCACTCGCACTGGAAAAATTATGGCATTAACACGTCACAATACGGCCCCAGATAGAGTCGGGAATATGGGTTGGTATCAGAATGACTGGATCGCAGATTGACCACGTCGCTCTAATCTCAAACCCTAATACCATAAAACCGTGTTTTGGGCTTGTACACAAAACTGCAAATCGGCGCGATCTGAATTCGCAACACAAAAGCTTTCGTGAGAAAATCTTAGGGTACCGTCGCTGATTTTTGCGATGCGACGGCGCAACGCAGTTTTTCGTACAAGCCCTATATCAGTTGTATAACCTAAACACCTTTTAAACCTGACATTTCTGTATGGAGTTTGACATAAAACTGACATTGAACATGTGTAAGTTTTTGTGGTAAGGCCCAAAATGTCTAAACCTCAAAATACCTAAGTCGCAAAATGACTACATCGTAAAAAGTCCGAACAGTGAGCGACGTGGTCAATCTGCGATCCAGTGATTCTGATACCAACCCGAGAATATATCAAAGCCAAAGCACATAATAAGTTATAGTCTGCTTCAAAAGTATCTGATGAAAGTGTCAACAAACTCTGTTCAGGTTAAATTCTTACGCAATCTGTAAAACATTTTCAAAATTATATCTCAGCACTTTTTCCACCAATTATTATTTATTTGAAGAACATTATTAAATCGTAATTGAAAAATCATCGATGAAAATTAGAGGTTATAAAAAAAAAAAATGAATTTCAGGTTTAAGTGTTCGAATAGCAGTTAATTTGTAAGTGATATTTTATAATTAGCATCAACAGGTACATTTTATGATCCATTTGATTACATTTTCATTCGATACGTTTTTTTACAGACCATACGTTTATCTGTCTCTCTCGGCCTAAGTAGCTCACCCTCTGCGGCCACAGAGACAGCCCTGATCTTCTCTGGCACGAACCCCTCGTCCTGCATCACGGTCTTCATCAGCTTATTCATCACGGCCGGCGGGATATTGTCCTTGTCGTAGTTTTGCAGTGATTCCAGAAACTTAATGTCGTTCAGGATCTTCTTCGAAGGCCCCCAGTAGTCCTCAACGGTGCCAACACCAGACGGGTTCGGTACCTTGTCTGGTTTTACATCCTGTTTTATTATGGGAGCAAGTACTTAGTTTGTTGTAACATAAGCGGAGTACAGACTACAGATTGGTGATGCGTAACATTAAACGTAGCACAAATGAGCCGTCCTAATCTATGCAATGCATTAAAGAAATTATTATAGAACATACTCGCGAACAGGATACTATCTAAAATCAGCAAGTTGTGGTTAACAAAAAAAAAACTTAGATGACGAATAACACATCTAATCTTAAAACGCCACAAAATGGCGCGTGGTTAATTATAATTATATACATGAGAAGGATCTGTTCAATTTTTTCATATATGTTCAAAACGTCGAAACAAAATAGTATAGTTCAGTACAAATAAAATGGTTATTAAGATTCCTTCTTGGAATACCGTTGGTAAATTTTTATGTGTAAGCTTGATATTGTAAGTTAACATGAATCACTCGTGTGCATTACCAAGAGGGATATCATTGTTAAAGTAGTTACTACATTGATACAGTAGAAATAAAACACAAAATTCTACTAAGAACTGACTGGCACGAATCTTGAGCGCTCGATTTAAGAGTAGGGATCGTTTTTACCCGACTACGGCGAAGAAAAAAGGAGGGTTATGATTTTGACCGGTATGTATGTATGTATGTATGTTCATCTGTTCCCTCCTATGTACCAAACCACTTATCACAATTTGACAAATGAGGTATCGTTAGAAGCGTCGTGATTGTCCGCTGGTTATAGGCTATGTGAAGTCACATTAAATAAAAAATGGCGTCCTCTAGAGGACATAAAGTCAGGAATTTAAAAAAAAAAATGATTTAATCGTACCATATTGGGTATCAAATGAAAGGGCTTAATGAGCACATTTCAAAAATATATATATTATAACCCCAAAAGAATTTTAAAAAAAATCAAGTAATTAAAACTAAAACCCAACTACGACTTAAAAGGTATAGACACCACAGACAGACAAATTAAAAATCCGGAGACTGTTCGATTTATGCCCTAACACGTGTGACTCCGGATTTTTAATTTGTCTGTCTGTGGTGTCTTGTTTATACCTTTTAAGTCGTAGTTGGGTTTTAGTTTTAATTACTTGATTTTTTGCACATTGATATTGATGATAAAATATATTTTTATTTCTGTAAATTGGTTCATAAAAACACTTTTACATGTCAAAAAATAATTATGTTTTAAAACTAGATGAGTTTAGTGTTTCCTAACTGACTACACTGAGAAGAAAGACCGAAACAAGCTCAGAGTAAATCTGTGGTAAAAGAAGTTCCCACTCTAACATCGAGCGCTCAAAATTCGTGCCGGTCACTGTTCAACACTCGTCTTGCTTGTGACATATATATACAAAGTTACAAATGATAGACGTGCGTACTTAAAGTACCCGGTCTTTAAGTTCGCGACCTTACTCGGCTCGCCGTCCGTGTCGGTAACACACGTGAAGCTTGCTCAAAATTTCATTGTCAAATTGGCTCGCGGCTCGCGGCGATGACAGACGGGCGAGTAAGCTCGCCGAGCCATAAGTACGCGTACTTGCTCGCACGTCTATCACCCCTTTAACATCGTGCGATGAAAGTTATTCACTTACCGGGTCATCCCACTTTAGTGATGCGGTAAAACAAAATATAGAATTAGGTACATGTTTTGTTTATTTCACATGTTTTTGTAACAACCAGCATTAACTTTAGTCAGTTAGTCAAATACTTAAAAATATTATCTGTCTTATTGAGATGTTATTGCAATTAAAATCGTCATAGACTCATATTTAGTCAAGCAGGCGTCAATTGTCTGTACAAAAATAGCCTTGTATTCAAAACTAAAATATAGTGCTGCCGATTCCCTTGTTCACAAACTAAACTAAATTTAAATTCAGTGCAATCTTTTTCTTTCTATTTCATTAAGACAACGGCAGAAGATAAATTTTAGTTTAGTCCTGTCAAATTAATCAGCGCCTGTCACTATTCCATCTCCATATAAGTTTAGACGTGATTAAAAACTTGCCTACTAAAATTACGTCAATTTACGTCAGGCGCTGACTAATTTAACAGGACTAAACTAAAATTTATCTTCTGTCCTTCTATCCTATTAAAAAGTCAAATATAGCTCTTCGCAAAAGCAGTTACTTGGATAAATGTACCTTTAATATGCAGATAGCCTCCATGACGATGCGGATGCCTCTCGGAGGACTCTTCATGGTCTTGATGAAGGTGATGTCTTGAGGGGTGAGTGTGTCGAGTGCCGCGAGGGCCGAGTTCAGGATCGGCATTGCCTCCGCCAGGTCAGCGTCACACTCGTTTTTGATGCCTTGGGCCTCTTGTGCCTATGTACGCAACACTTGTATTTATTAACTTAGTAGAATATATAGAATAGAATAGAACACTCTTTATACACAGAAGGCACAGGGTACAGAGGGTTGGCCTATTTTTTGGCCAAAGAATCAGCATTGCTATACAACGTGGCAATGCTGCCAGCCTTTTGGGCACTTTTCTTGTTGACAGCGATGCAGAAGAATTTTTTGATGCCCTTTGATCATTTTTAGCGTTCAAGCGTTTCGTATGTCTACAACGACTTTCAACAGGATTGACATAAGCTTTTCGAAAGCTTATGTCAGTCCTATACATTTTTGCCTTTTCCATCATCGTTATCGCTGATAGACACTTTGTCTAGGGCCTCAGGTCTGTATGTTTATAACATAACATTAAAGCAAACCAAGAAATAATTATCCTGGATAATATATAAAGGCACACATTCACTTGCCTGTTCTTCCGCAGCGTGCTGGTCACAAAGTACTTCGGCCTCCACGAGCGCGACCCCTTCCTTCTCCTTCTCAACGATGGCAGTAGTCTCGGCCACCGCTTTGGCGCCAGCAGCCAGTTTAGGCTGCATGATTTCCAAAGCTATTTGCAGTGATGCTACTGATTTAGCCGCGGTCGCCAGCTGGTCCAGCCCCGTTATGTAGCGCTTCTCTGCTGTTGTTAATTCCCTGATCAAGTAAAAGAATTTAATAGAGTGTATTGTTGATTACCTTCTGTCGCCAGAGAATACCACCTGCACTGTTAACGCCGTCGATATGACAGAGTTCTGTCAGAAACTAATTAAACACATATTCATCACCGACACGATGAAAAATCGCATTGTTGTCTTTTATAGCTTAATGAAGGCGATTTTAACTGTTGGTGTATTTTGATCAACCAACCACAACGCCATTTCAACATTTTGACCAAAATTTGGTTAAGTAAGTGCATTTTGGCATTTTAAAATGGTTTATTAAAATCCAAAACGCACATAACTCAATTTTGCCGAAAACATTAGTTCAATCACTCGGTTTCCAAGCTATCCAATTAGATACTTCAGGCTTTCAGAAACCGAGGGTTACAGTTAACAAAATTGGTAGACTCACAATCGTTTCCTGTTAAGCAATGACTTGAACATGTTGATGAGTTCCAAATAGGCGGTGGGTGTGACGTAGTTGAATCTCTTGATGCGACGCAGGAACTGTCTGGTGAGCTCCTGCGTGTCGCAGTGGAACACCTGGCACAGTTTAATGGCCGTGTCTCGCTCCAGGTCCGTCAGCTCTATGTCTTTCAGGAACCGGGTCGCCACTGCCAGTAACGCGTCCGGTGGCCACTCCTGGTAATCGAAGGAAAATATTGTGTAGTTCATCTCGTTTCATGTCGGCACGAGTTATCCTATAAAATAGCCTGTCACCATAAATGTAGCCTGACCAGGATGGTTCCGGGTACTCATCTAGCCACAAAAAAAAACCCAAAATGGTCATGTCTATTCTAATAAAAGTCGGCGACGAGATCTAGCATATAGAACAAGCAAGCTGAAAGCAATGGGCCGGCCATATTAGCCATATTGCCGATGACCGTTGAGATCACGTATTATTGAGTGGAGATCGCAAATCGGCAGACGTAAGGTAGTAAAGCCGTCCAAAGCTAGGTGGAGCAACGATCCCTGCAAGATTGGATAGTTGCAGCTGGATGGATGTATTTTAGTGCCCTGCGGTTGACGACGCATGTCAGGGAGATTGCTATCATGATGATGATGAGGATAAAGAAGATATGTACCTGGAACCAGTCGATGGTGCAGCAGTTGACGAGGGAGGGGAACTTGCGGATGCGCGTTCTCAGTGAGGTGCCGGCAGGCGACATGGCCAGTACAATATGCAGCTGGTCGCGCACGATGGAAACGAAGTACGCATACAGCGCCGTCGGGCTGCCGTCCGTCTGCAGCGACCTGTCACGCTGACGGTCGATCTGAACAAGCATAACAGAACGTATAGAAACTTGAAAATCATCATTATCCCAATTTATATGGGGTTGGCGCGACATATGTCTTCTTCTTTCAGTTAGTCGTCATCGCGATATATTTCTGACTAGCTTCAGCCCGACCCATCGCGTCACAGCTTCGCATCCCAAAGTCAAAGTCAAAGTCAAATAATTTATTTCAAGTAGGCACATTAAAGGCACTTTTGAACGTCAAATACATAGAAATAGAACTGATTCTAGTTGCCCCTTCCAAAAGGTAGTTTTCGTATGGAGAAGAATGGGCAAGAAACTCCACCGTTACTCTTTTAAAAAAATGTTTTACAATATTTGGTATACATCAATTATATAATTACATTGTGAAGACGATGCACCGAGAATACAATTACAATAGGTAAAAAGAATTAAAAATTAAAAATGGAGCAATGACAAATAAATAAATTAAGTATGTGATAGATACATGGTGCTCACATATTTACAAACATTAAAGTATACGATATCACAATATTCCTACAAACTTGCAAGTAATACTAATAGGACAGTGTGTGAGATTAATTATCATAAAATGTAAAATAATCGATGATATAAAAATAATAAATTTTACAACTAGATTAGCAACCAGTTTGATTTTGTCCAGCCTCGAATTTGTCCTATGGAGCAAGACCAGCATGTTTCCAAGCATTCTCATCTTGGATATAATCCTCTAATTTGTAATATGCTTGTTTCCCATCGCCCTATTACGTCGTTTTCGCGTTCTTTCTGACTTTTTTCTTTTTGCTCGGCTCCTAAAGATCCTAGCGTGGTGCTAAGTATCCTAAGCCTTCCTCAAGAATTGAGCTCACAAATGCAAACAAAATTTTTCCAATCCGGTAAGTTCCAGAGATTAGCGCGTTCAAAAAAAACAAACTCTTCAGCTTTATTTTTAGTATACAGGATATCAGCCCACTGCAAAATAACAGGAGGTATTCAGTCGTCTTAGTATGATATGCTGAATTCATCCCATCAGTCTGCGGAGGGCTGTCTCTTACAACCTGTATAGTATAGACAGATAGATGATGACCAACTAGAAACAAAAATAGAGAAAGAACCAGTAGTTCCTCTAGAGGGCTTTGTGAAGCAGTGAGTCCGATCAAGCACTACCACAATAGCAATTTTTGCTGCCAAGCAGCGTTCCTGTGTTCCAGTTTGAAGGCCATGGCTGTCGGTACAATTACGGCCAAATGAGACATTTCACTTTTGGCTCTGAAATGGCATTCACTAGAAAGATATGGCGGTACTTACAACTCTCATTTTCTCACACAGTTCTGCTTTCTCATCAGCGCCAAAGATATTAGGAACTTCTCCAGAGTTCAGCATATTATTGACGTCTTCAAGGAATCCTTCTTCTTTGATCTACGAAATTCAAAAGAGTAACAGATTATCATCTTTCCCATCATCGTGGTAAAAGAGTTTTCAAATGAAATCTGTATTTTGTCACCTGCGACTCTATAAACAGGAAGACCATAAGCAAATCGGGCGTGCTTGACTTTCGTAACAACGTCTTCAAGTCTTCTCGCCACTCGTTCTTACCATACGTCCGACTCATCTCCACCTGTGTAATTAGTAAGAACAATCAGTTTTTATTTACTTCATTGCTTATGAATTTTTGTCGATCCAACTATCATACACAAGATGACATCTACATAGTAAGATTGTCTGTATCAGTATCCTCCGGAGATTCCTACTTATATCTAATAACACAAGATATACTAGCGACCCGCTCCTGCTACGCACGGTTTTTACGACGTAACAAAACATCGATATTTCCTGATTATATGTAACTTTAATAGTAACGTATTATACACATAAACCTTCCGGAATAAATTGTCTAAACGATGGTGAAAACCTCATCAAAATCTGTTGCACGAAAAGCGACTTTAATTTATAATATGTATAGAAGAGCATTCCTGCTTGCTGCATCAATTTTCAAACTGTGAGGCCCAAACTGTTATAATTTTATAGTGGTTGGAAATCTCAATACGTGTCATGTGACTATATAAAAATTAAAAAGACAATAATTGACGCTTGAGAAATACAAATTCCATCACAAGTCTGCCACACTTTCCCAACCACCATAGAGTTCTGGAGTGGCGACCGCGTACTGCGATGACCTAGTGAATACGCTGGAAGCGGGAATACGCTGGATGCGAGCAGCACAGGACCCGTCGATGTGGCAACGCTTGGGCCGGCCTACTATTTAGGTCCCGTCCAGCAGTGGCCGTCTGTCAACTGAAATGATGATGATGATTGTGCTGACCTGGAAGAGGTCGTACTCGTTGATATGCGCAGAGAGACGCGTGAGCGACTGCCGGCCCGAGCCGCCCAGCCCCACCAGCAGGGCGTGCGAGCGCGGCTGTGTCAACACGCGGCAGATGCGCGACACGTGCTCGATCGCGAACCTGTACACAACAACACATCTGAAGACCCAGACAATGTGACAGCCAGCGATAACTATGATGGTAAGGTCAAAAATATATGGGGGACTGTAAAACTGTAAACGAAACGCTTCGATAGCTATTGCCATTTCTCTAGGCTCTCTGGTAGGTCCTACACAACGGCAGATGCCCTTTTTCAAACAGAGCACCGAACTCATTGCGTAATTATTGGATAACACTTAAGTGGGTGATAGACGTGCGTACTTAAAGTACGCGGTTTTTAAGTTCGCGACCTGACTCGGCTCGCCGTTGGTGACACTGAAGCTTGCTCAAAATTTCACTGTCAAATTATCAAAGTACGCGTACTTGCTCGCACGTCTATCACCCCTTTTATACATTATTGTGGATTAGAAAACAGAACTACCAGCCCCATAGAGCGGGATGATAGGTACGGTTGGATGTTTATGTCTTACGTGAAGAGGACAAGGTTCATAGGTTTCTTGGTCATGTTGTTGAACTCGACGAGGAACGCGTCAGTCGTCGCATTCAAATGTTCCATGTTTGTAGTCTCCATGTAGAAACGTGTATCTACTTTCGGATTCGCGAAATCACAGTAAATCAGTCTTCGGAGATGAAGATCGGTAATTTTCTGTGGGAAATGATAATAAAAATTACAATTATGTAATCTAATGATTTAAACAGTGTGCCTTTTAAGACATGACCAACTACACTCCCGGGCTCCCAAATCGAGCCACCGTGCATTTTTATGTCTAAAGGCCTAGAACATCAAAATAATGATAAGTCAGAGAAATAAAAGACATACTGGCCGTTTCGGTATGACCATTGTCCCAAATTTTTTAATCACGAATTTTAAAAAGAGAAAAAAAACGGAATTTTGTCTCTCTTATCAACTTCGGTCTTAAACCTTCCTTTTGACGACCATTATTTAAAAATCCAGGCCTTTAAACAGTAATATGCAGGGTTCTTCGATTCAGGTATCCCGGAGTGTATAATGAAATCGATAACACATTAATGGGGTCTTTTATTGAGAGCTATCTTTTGACCATTTTGAACGGTGATATACCTGTCCGAAATCAGCCACTGAGTACATTCAAACAAGATTGAAACTACTCTTGTTTTGGAAGAATAGTTTCAATCTTGTCTGAAAGACAAATATCTGACCAGTATCCAAAGACAAATATCTGACCTCGCCAGGCTTCGAGACGAGTCTGTTGAGCATGATGTCGAAGTCATCGTGAAGGTTGTTGGCGGTGGAAGCGCGGAGGCAAGTGACGAACCACTGCCGGTCCGACTCCTCCACCAAGCGGTCGCTGAACACGCGCAAGCACTCGTGCACCCACAGACGCTTCATTGACTGCAAGCCTGGAGTTACTTCGGGCACGGACAGTAGAATACCCTGTCAAATGTTTTAGTGCGAAAAATTAAAGCTAAAATAATTCTAATAACCATCTCTCTCTGAGATTTTTAACCAACAATATGATTTAAAAAAATCTCTCGGCAATTCTTTATTTTATCTTCAAAATCTCTTTTTTTTTTACTATTACTTTTTCAGCATACGATTAAAAAATAACAAGAACTCACCTGTAACTTTATTCATAGCTATACTATAATATTATAAAGAGGAAAGATTTGATTGTTCGTTTGTTTGCATTGAATAGGCTCCGAAACTACTGAACCGATTTGAAAAATTCTTTCACCATTAGAAAGCCACATTCACCTTGAGTAACATAGGCTATAATTTATAAAGATTACACGCGGGCGAAGCCGCTGGCGGCAGCTAGTGTAAACATAAAATCAATATTCAAGCTTTGCCGAGGAGCTCCTTTTTTAAAAAAGAAGGTATATGTTGTTCATAAGTTGTGATTGTTACATACTTACCAATATGACTCGGGAGAAATCGCGCAGATTGAACGTGTAGTGTGACTTGGAAGGCGTGGGCAGCAGGTTGAGCCTACACTCCTTATAGACCTCCAATGTTCCGTTCACCAGCTCCTCGATACATGGATCGAAATCTTTTGAAAAGCCTCTGAAACAGGTTTTTTAACCTTATTTGGCGACTCGCCTTAAGTAAGCCCTAAGTAATAACAGCCGCACGGGTCGATCCATCAGGTTAAACTACGCTTGCTGGGGTTGGTTCATCGATGGGTGACCATCTTTACATATCGAGACTCCATTTGTGGATCTGTCATTTGTGGATCTTTGACAGTCGTTACTGGTCGTCAAAAGCTCGAAAGTCTGACAACCAGTCTTACCAAGGGGTATCGTATTACCCAGTTACTGGGTTGTGGAGGTCAGATAGGCAGTCGCTCTATGTAAAATACTAGTATTCAGCTGCATCCGGTTAGACTGGAAGCCGACCCCAACATAGTTGGGAAAAGGCTAGGCAGATGATGATGAGGCGACTCGCCTTATGGAAAGGACAAGACACGCGTCTTATGGACATCTGCAAACCAGAGGAATCGCAGGAGAATTGCCTTTCCAGTGGCAGATTTTTTAATAATTATGTTATGTGCTTGTAATTAAGTACACCCGATGGAGCCAAGCAACGCCGCGTGGTGGAGAAAAAGTGGTAGTAGTACTTCCCCTAGCTCTTGCACAAAAAGCTCTAAAAACTAAAGATCAAGAGTACCACTTATACAAACCTGGTATCAAGATGCCACAACATAATCCTGCAGAAGATGACCTGAAGAGTTTCATCATCGAACTCGTCGATACAGAAGAAACTGAAGTGTCGTGAGAACCTCGGCGTTATGAGTTTAGCGCCCGGAGTCGGCTTGCCCATGGCACACATGAACTGAAATACGTCATGATTTTTAAGGAAATGCTTAAGAGGGATGCGCTAAGAAAGCCGCGACATTCATTTTCTTACGTTTTTTACAATTTTCAGGTCAGTATCAGGTTGTATGTTGATCTAAATATGATTCGCGGCCGAAAAAAATATGAATTTACAGAATTTTAATCATAAGAATCAGCAATACAACTCTTTAAGTTCATATAAGTGCCAAATGTCATGTAAGCGGTTGGTGTAGGTACCTACTTCAAATGTTAGTAGGTACAGAGAGTGTAGGGTAGGAATAAATCATTTTCTTTCTTTCTTACGATTTAAACGGTGGTTGGTTTAAAAATCAGTTTCACCTGGACATCGATGAGTTTCATGGCGACGTTGGTCTTCCTGTCGTACCAGTGGCCCAAGTCGATGCCCTGTCGCAGCACTTCAATAGGTGGCTGGGCCCCGTAGGTCTCCGCCTGAGGCATCGACACGTCATCCACGAAGACCACCGCGTAGCAACCGATCGGTGGGCCGAACACCCCTGATAAGCGTTATTGTTTCATTGATTCACGGAAAAAAATGAATGGTAGAAGGAAATACATTTCAAAAAGAACCCCACCTATCAACATGGGTTAGGCAGGCGCAGGCAATAGAAAAGTGTAATTTATGCATGCAAACTCTTTGCATCAGTTCCAGAAAGACTCCATCACTTAATGCTGGTGGCCATACACCATCCTTCCTATCGTCCAATCGGCATGACACTGCAGGATTGATCCATTCTGCAGTTCGTCTATAAGTGTAAAATTTTAAGATCAAGTTTATCTGTCATGCCAATCCACTCCCACACACGGTCAGTTCTAACTGATCCAATCGGTAGCGTCATGCCGATTGGACGATAGTAAGTTGGATGGTGTATGGCCACCGTAACAAAACTATTCTTACCTTTTCTTCTTTTGTCCATCTTTCCCATGATAATATCTTGAGTTTGATTACAGTTTGTTTGCGCCGAGAAAGCCATTATCAGAGCCTTATATATTTTGGTATCGACTTTTTTCACTAGGAAATCCTGTGAATATTTATTATGTTGGCATTAAACAGCTTAACCCAATTAAAATAAATTAATTTCGCCGGCAGATACTCACTAACTCAGGTTGAAACATAGGTACTTACAATAATGTACGCGGACTTGCCGGTGCCGGTGGGGCCGACCATCATGACCAGCTTTTGGTGCATGACCATAAGCTTGAACAGCGCCAGGTAGCGCACGCTGTCCAGTGTCGTCACCAGGATCTGGTTGGGGGGCGTGTCACGGCTGATGGGAGGCGCGGCCATCACGTCGTCGGCCCATGGCTTCCATTTACCTTTACCCTTAAATGTTGAGAAAGTATATTGCTTATTGCAACGAATAAGATGAAAAGATTCAGTCGTTATTTTTATATTGTAATAATTTATTATTGAATGATAAACAAGCCAATGGCGGACCTGCACCCTAATTGCGTAATATACGATCAATCAGAATTGGAATCGTTTGAAACAATGTCGAATCCACCACGTCGTAAGTTCGAAAAAAAATATGTTCAACAATGTAAATAACGCAATGAATGTTGAGGAACTGTCAAAATGAAACAAATTAGGGCCGGTTGTTTCAAACTGTTGGTTACTGTAACATACGTACGTCAAATAATGACGATTACGTGAAATGTTTAACGTTCGTTAAATACAAAGCGTTGTTTCATTGTTTAGAAAACCGAAGTTATTCGGGCTGCCAGTAAAAAGCAAATGTGCAGATTTTTGACAATTTCGTGAAACAACGTGTCCGTGCGTAAAGTGGACGTGAAACAACCCGCCCTTAGTCTTAATCGGTTACGAAAATAAGTTACGAAATTAGATGGATGATTGTATGTGGTCACGGACGCCTAAAGAAAAGGCATTGCAGTCACGTTGCCATACTGGAGACAAAGCGTGAATTTCTCATTTACCTGTAATTACACCGACATCCGTTACCCTTCAATTTGTTTACTCCAAGTTTTTACCTACAAGATGACCGCCTGCGTTCTTTGATACATCATTAAGAAAATCCTGACGCTACTTGGTACTTGGTAGGTACATAACTACGTAGCACATAATACAAAACCATCACTTTACCAAAAAAATATGTACTCAACCAGTAACATGTTGCGTTCCAAACACCAAACTAATGTTAAAAACAACAAGTAAAACCAAATCTTTACAAATCATCAGAAAGTAAGGTCACAAACTACTTACTTCTTTAATAAATCTATAGTCGTAAACTGAACCCTCTTTCGGAATTGTAAAAATGTATTGTTTGTCTGGTTTGTTCACTTCTTTGGGCAAATCTAGCACAATTCGGACCTAGAAAATAAAGATAATTATTAAATTACCCCTTGTCTGTTTGCCAATGTAGCTATCGAAGCATAAAATATTGTTTTACCTTATTAGGAAATTCTTTGTCGAGCAGGCCTCGGAAAAGCATGTCAAACTTAGGACGACCATCAGCATCCAGTGTTGCTCCAACAGACCAAATACATGAGAAGAAGAAAACTCCCTACAACATACCACACTATTAAAGGCCGACCACTTAACTGAGTCCTTTCCTGGGGGCCTACCACCATACAGCAGTATTATTTTAATATTACTTCAGTGTAGGAAAGAGATGAAGCTCTACAGGACGTAAAGCTCCATCTCTTTCCCCCACGAAGTAAGATTAAAATAATACTGCTGTAGGTGGTATGCCCCCTGAGGTAGCTGTGCGGTGCGGGAGGGGTGTGGTGGTGTCGTGATCCGAGAGCTCAGTGATTCGCACCGTGCCGCTAGTTCAGGAAAGGTCGACCTATAGTTAAAAAGGAGATCATCCTGACTTTGTTGCTTGGATGCTCAATTGAACTCCCGTGTTAGGGTTTATTTATTCTATTTCAATTTCAGGTCCCTTCTGTTAGTAGCTCATAAACGATGTAAGTACAAAATATTTTTATTTACTAATGTTGCATATAATAGACGTATTTGCCTTTAGTAAGCAAGCACTCGACCTCCTATCTGTTTTCGTTCCCACAGCAGTTATCGCGTCTCATAAGCAACAGAGAGGGGCTTTTTTTGCATAATCGTATCGAAACTAAGAAAGTGTGCTGCTACAAACAGATCGTAATCGTAGGAACCTGAACCTTCTCTAATAAAATAACACGCAGTATACCTATGCAATTTATTTAATAATAACCAATAAAGTCCCAAGTAAATAAAAATGGGTAAGTTTTTACCTCAAGCTGAGCTCTGATATCAAGATCTGATATCGTTTCCAGATACTTCTCGTCGTAGAAATCATCCATGAAGCAGTCGAAGAGATTCATGCACGACTGAACGATGTTACTTCGGGACGTTACGTACATTTGCTGCAAAAACTCTGATGATAATACTTATTTGAGTTTTGATACAAATAATATCAGAAATACGCGGTCAGAGTTCTATAAAAACACTATTTATCAGACACACACAGGTATAACTTCCAGGGATGACACTATAAAAGTGAATTTTTCAAAAAAACCAATACGATATGAACGGCAACGGCGGTATTAAAATTATAATTTCCAAAATATTAAACGTATTGAAGCCGATAACTTTTAAAATTAATAAAAATGACAACCAACCAATTAACGGCTTTGTCTCACAAATATTTTGGCTATCACCATGGAGCACTGCGATAGGTACGCTACGCCTACGCGTGCACCTAAAACCTGCTACGGGATGACAAGAAGGGCTATCAAACTTGTTGCGATTTGTAAAATGGTCCAGAAAGAGAATCATAGCCCATAGATTCCTAAGACATGTATCAGTTTACCAGATATTATCTATGACTTCTACGATATCATCATCATCATCATTATTTCAGCCGAAAGACGTCCACTGCTGGACATAGGTCTCCCCCAAGCACCGCCACTTCGACCGGTTCTGTGCTTCTCGCATCCAGCGCATTCCCGCGGTCTTCACCAGGTCATCGGTCCACCTTGTGGGGGGCCTTCCAACAACGCTACGTCTTCCGGTACGCGGTCGCCACTCCAGAACCTTTTGGGCCCCATCGGCCATCTGTTCTTCGAGGAATGTGCCCTGCCCACTGCCACTTAAGTTTGGAAATACTTCGGGCTATGTCGGTTACCTTGGTTCTCCTACCTCCTTCTACGATATATTCGAATCGCGCGGGGATCGAGCGGTTAATATAAACTACATCATTCTCCTCACCTTAACTAATCCGGATAATTCGACGAGCCAAAGTAGCGGCGACATGAACCGGTTAAAGAGATTGCGTATAAGGTTGCGGTTGACCGTGTGAAGGGAGGGGGGCAGGACGTTGAGCCATGACGCCATCAGGGCCTTCCAGCCGAGACCCTTCGGCTCCATATAGATCATACCGCACCGAGACACCTGGTAAATACCATGTTATTTATTATGTCACATTATTACAATAAAACTTAAACAGAGGAGCTCATCGCTAAATAATAACAGCCGCACGGGTCGATCCAACTGGTTAAGCTACGCTTGCCGGGGATGGTCCGTGGATGGGTGACCATCTTTACATATCGAGACTTCTCCGTGCCTCGGAAAGCACGTTAAGCCGTTGGTCCCGGTTGTCATTCATGGATCTTTAATAGTCGTTACGGGTCGTCAGAAGCCCGAAAGTCTGACAACCAGTCTTACCAAAGGGTATCGTATTACCCAGTTACTGGGTTGAGGAGGTCAGATAGGCTGTCGATCCATGTAAAATACTAGTATTCAGCTGCATCCGGATATACTGGAAGCCGACCCCAACATAGTTGGGAAAAGGCTAGGCAGATTGATTTTTATTACAAAACGTATCATATTTTTTCACAAAGTGACAGCTAGAACTTATCAGTGTTTTTCAGTGAATTATCAATACGGGTAGCACGTTCCTCGGGCCGTGAATGCAGATGCTTGAAAACACAAGCATGTTCCAATTTACCATAACGAAGTAGCCTATTCAAATAAGAAAGTTTCTCACCGTAGCCGGCGACGCAGCCTCTAAGTCCATGGGTTCGAAGACCAGGTTGGTAGTCGGAGCTAACTGTATGATCTCGCCGCTCATCAGACACAGCTTCTTGTTATCGTCAAGCACAGTGTTTAAATTCTCTATCCATATCGCGTCAACAGGACCGTCGAACACCAACCATTTTCTAAAATTGCAATAGGGAAATATGCATGTGATTCAAATAAGGGTCGAGTTTTTTTTTTATAAACTATAAATAAGGTGCAATAAATTTAAACTCGCTCAAACTTTTGTCCAATCATATTGCGCAATCTCCAATATAAACCCTGCAAGTTCTGAGAAATATTTTCAAGATTAACATATACCTAATATTTTTCCGCTACCACAAACTAGGTATATAGATTTGGCTTTTTTTTTAAGACAAGTCTACGTAGAACATTTACCTCTTGACAGCGCATTAAGGCTAGCGTACATTTAGCGCAATGTTGTAATAGGCATGCGCTAACCTTTGAAGAACAACTTACCTGTTGTCGTTAGTGGAGACAGCAAAAGCTCGGTAGCTGACGGCAAGGATGCCGTCGGACCACTCGTGTGAGACCGGGTCGAACTGCCCGTACAGCTGGCCCATTGTGATCGACTTCGGGTTTATCACCGTCCACTCTACTGGATTCTCGTCCATTGTACCCTTCAAGTTAAATTATTCCTTAAGTAAACGTTTGCAAATAATATTTCAGCAACTTTCTCAAATGATATTTATTGGTTTACAGATGATTGAAAACCTTTGATAATTTATATGCTGTTAAAAATATAGGTAACAAAGGAACATATTATTTTCTTTGTAGCTGTGGTTTGTACGAAAACCGTACTACATTTACCGTTAATGTTGATCTCAAAACGTGACCAAATAAGTAAAAGCGTACAAACAATACTTATCAGCATTCACATACTTTCTCGGCGGTGCATCCGAGCGCTGCTCCTAACGCGTGGTAGCATTTTGTCTTCCCGGCGAACGGAAGACCGACCAACATAAGACCGTGCCGCACTAAAATCATCTCGTACAGTTGCAACACCTACAAAAGATTAATCCATAACATGGGTGTTTAGTTACACCAATCAAGTTATTAATTTGGTGAAGTAAAGCCCCGTAGTCACGGGAATGGGAAACAAAAGTTGTACAACATGTTTTCAGCAAGTTGTTTTTATATTGCGGGAAACATGTGCTCGCAATATTTCATACAGTTATCATAAGGCTCTCATCAGACGGACTGCATCGCAGCAACCGCGCGCAGTCGATATATTCATGCATGCAGTTGTACGTTCGACTTCGTTCAGTCATGATATCAACTTCACGCGGTCGGCTGCAGTCGTGTGAAGTCAATATTAACTGCATACAGTCGTGACTTCAACTTTACGCGGTCGGCTACAGTCGTGTTGTGTCGACGCACGCTGTCCATGGCCACAGATATTATAATATAATACTACGTCCATGGCTAACCGGATTCTCTGCACACTAACTGTATGCCATACAGTTAGTGTGCAGAGAATCCAGTGTATGCGGTTAAAGTTGAAAGTTGAAGTTACGACTGCGCGCGTTTGCTGCGATGCAGTCCGTCTGATGGCAACCTAAGTGTGACCATTACCATGAATTCGGTGATTTAAACACGTGAAATGCATTACCTTTTCAATGAAGAAGTCGTTACATTGCAAGTTGAGTGGGACACAGACTTCCTTCAGACATATGACCAATTCAGGCAGACCAGCCAATGGCAGCGGCAGGCCAGGGAACAAGTCTCCAATGATACCCTACGACATTATTAGGTCCATTTAGAAGTGTAAAAAGATGTAGGTACCAGTGATGACATTATTTTATAATATTTTTTCATTACGTATTGTACTTTTTATAATTCTATTGTAACCTATGCTAAAAAAATCATAATACTTTTAAATGCCTCGTTGGTCTAGTGGGCGCCAGCGCTACTGCTGAGCCTGAGGTCCTTGGTTCGATTCCCGGGTCGGGCAAAGTGTTATTGAGTTCTTCCATCTGGACTTTCTCAATAGCAGTCCGGAGTTTGGATTTGTGCCCGGTTGATGGCAATAGGCTCGCCCCCTATTACATGGGATTTAAACATAACTGGCGAAATGTGGGGGTACTACAAGTACATCTCTGAATATATATTCGGAATACAGACGTGATGTTAGATAATGTTAGTCACTATAACTTTAAGAAAATCTAAGCAAAAATTTCCCGAATAGTTTTAAATAGTACCTACCAACAGGTACCTACAGGTAAACAAGCAAGGGATCAACCTGTCAAAAACAAATCAGTATGACGTATACAATGTAGCGATGAACAATACCGCTCGCAGCAACCCCAGTCGGGGTGGGGGTTTGTTAGACTGGACGCCGGCGCCGCCTGGGGCGTCAGGAGCAGAGGGGGCTAGACATTGATTTTTGAAAATACAAAATTGAACATTCATTTGCAGACACGCTGCAAAAACAACAATCGCCGCGGGCGTCAAGCTTCATAAAGCGAGCTCGGAATTACACACTCTCGTTACAATAGCATCAAATGCGTGTTTATGGTACGTACAGGGAGGTTTCTGATAGCAAATACGTTCACAAAACACATTTCATCTATTGGGAAAAATTTATGATGTTGTACCTGTATAAAGGGTTATTACTTTTTTTAAGTTCTACGAAAAATTCTCTAGGGCAGCGTATCCTCGTAGAGATACAGAAAAATGCTGAAACGTGTATTTCAGTGGTATTGAAATCTGTTTCAAATGAAATATACATA
Organism: Lithophane socia; assembly: GCA_947522985.1. NCBI lineage: Eukaryota > Metazoa > Arthropoda > Insecta > Lepidoptera > Noctuidae > Lithophane > Lithophane socia. The sequence goes on along the minus strand of OX383256.1, from coordinate 13,539,675 downwards.
AATAAATTACGACCAACGGAAATAACAACAAAAAAAAACGGAATTATTAACAATCATAATTATTGATATTTGCACGCCATATTATGTGGCAAACATAATAATGTCTGAACCTGTATTTTTTTTTTATATTAGCCTAAATGCACGTTTCTAGGGTTCCGTAGTCAACAAGGAACCCTTATAGTTTCGCCATGTTTATTTCTGTATGTGTAGGTACACATGTTTGAGCAAATAAATAAATCTTATCTTAGGCTTACCATAAACAGTGGCACATCATGCTCCAAGAACTTGGGCAAGTTGACGTCTTTGATGGAGCGCAGTAGAATGAGATCCTCGAGCTCATCAGGATAGCGCAGTTTCAGTGCGCCAGCTGCACGCAACACTGACTTCACCGCCCGCATACCTAGCATAAGAAATACGGTCTAAGTACTAACCTAATATCATCTCATTATTGGGTATCTTGAGTTTCCTTATCGCATAGTGTCAATATGACAATCAGCGGGTCTCTTCTTACTATGCATCAGAATTACCAATTTTATTAAGCGCAAAGCCAAATCATTTAAATCAAAATTTAAGTAATTGATTCGAGATGTAGTCAAATATTTTAAATAAAAATTAAATAATATAATTTATTCTAGCTATAGTCAATAAATCATTTAAATCAAAATTAAATAATAGAATTGATTCTTATTTCCAAAGGTAGTTTTGTTTGGAGAAGAATGGGTCAGAAACACCATAGTTACTCTTTTAAAATATTAAGTCAACTGAAACTGTAAAATTTAACCACATTACCGTAATCGTAATGGCACTGCGAGGACAGTTGTTCCGAGCACAACTTGTAAGTGGCGACGATCTTGACGGCCAGCGGCTTGGCGTTCAGATAGCCGAACGCGTACAGCTCGATCTCGGAGATTAGCACGTAATCCGGCACCATCATAGCCACGGAACGGAATAATGCCTGGAGATGAAAACAATCTAAATATCTGCAGTACAAATTAGAGTATATTATAATCTGCTTATGAAATCAATAAGAAAAGGACAAAGTGTTTGAGGGTTTGCTTACAAACTCGCTGTGTGTGATCGCATAATCATAACACAGCCATAATTGAATACGCAAACTTAGATTGCGTACATGTATTGCCACTTAAAAAACATACCTTCAGATTATCAGGTAGTTCAGATCGTCCAGCGTATCCGGGGTTCATAGTAATGAATGTAGCGCAGGTCTTGTCGAGGGTCAGCATGGTGCCTTCGAACAGCAGATCTGTGGAGCCTGAGTTGATGCCCCGCTGGATGGATAGGATCTGCTGCGCCACCACCGAGAGCACCTCCAGGTCGATTCGGTTAAATTCGTCGAAGCATGACCAAGCCCCGCAAGAGGCCAAACCCTGTGATAAAACAGAAATTACAAGAATATCGCAAAATATCTGGACCGGACCGAACTACAGCGCCGCCGCTTGTCGGCGGAAATCGGAAATTATGTAGATCCCTACAGATATACCTATATGGTGTATCTATTCATACACGAAATATAATAAGAGGCCATTGTAAAAAAAAAATCGGCTGTGTGCCCTACATTATGACAAGCTATGCGAACACAAATAAATGTAGGGACAGCTGTTTTTTTTTCGCGATTTCAGTGTTGGTCCCATACTGAAAGTTGTTCATAATGGTGGTGTAGGTATGAATAAAGACTCGGCCAAGTCATAACATCTTCTCCTTCTCATATTTAAGAGGAAATAGGGTCGGTTATTTCTCCATACAAAAACTCATAATTCGAGGTTCGGCTCTCGTCTATTTCCTCCTCCAATATTTGACCAATTTGAAAGATATTGTATAACTTGAAAAAGAAGGATATTTACTGTGTCCCTATGTTTTTTTTTTCATTAATAGTTGTCAAAGTACAATATGCCTCTAATGACAGCGGTCTAAACAGGCAATTTTGAGCCTTTTCTGAGGGTTCTGATGATACATAATCTGTAGAAGCACTATCTACAGATTATGTATCATCAAAACGGAAAAGATAGGGGCATAGAACTAGTTGATATTTATTTTACTGTAAAAAATATTTGCTCTAAGGTCATAAACCAGAGAGAAAACAGGCGAGAGGGGACCGACCCTATTTCCTCTTAAACATGCACAGATTTTTATACGCAGAAAAAGAAGTAATAATTTTTAGCCACTAGCCTATCTTTGAGAATACCTTGAAGAATTTCCCGAGGGCGATATAGTCGAGGCCATCCGAACAGTTGAACACGACGCATTGTTTCGCCACAGCTTTGGCTAGATCTTTCACGGTCTCTGTCTTGCCGGTGCCGGCGGGGCCTTCCGGAGCTCCGCCTGAGGAAACCATGTTTTCCGTTAGTTGAAGATGTTTTGGGAAGCTAAACCATGTCAAATACGTAATAAAAATTGATGTAAGCGATAGATAATCCTGGAAACGTATAATCTCATAGCAGAGTGCTGGGGGCCTACCACCAGCTCTTACAGCAGTATAATTTTAATCTTACTCAGTGGGGGAAAGAGATGGAGCTATACGTCCTTTAGAGCTTCATCTCTGCAGCCAGTATTATTTTAATCTTACTTCAGTGTAGGAACTGAAGTAAGATTAAAATAATACTGGCTATAAGAGCTGGCGGTAGGGGCTCAGGGAGCCTAGACAAAATCCCTTTTCTGTAAGCGTTAACTCCAACGGAAAGATCAAATTGTATGGAGTTGACAGCAGCAGTCACGTGACATCTCTAAAGCTAATGTCAACTCCATACAAAGACAAATCCCTTTTCTGTAAGCGTTAACGCCAACAGAAAGATCAAATTGTATGGAGTTGACAGCAGCAGTCACGTGACATCTCTAAAGGTAATGTCAACTCCATACAATTAGATCTTTCCGTTGGCGTTAACGCTTACAGAAAAGGGATTTTGTCTATAGCCTCAGATCAGAAAATCAATGGATACGAACGGTGGAGGATAAATGATTGCCATAACGACATTTTTCGCCTAATAACATTTTTCGCCAAAAGAGGCACCAGTGCATTCCACTGGAGATCCTGAAAGCCCTACTCATTTGCGGACCACCATGGAGGTATTAGCAGGAACGTATTCATGAGGATTTCCCCAGGGAGAATACGAAATTGAATAGTAACAAGCTCCATTACTCACCCAAGTTTAGATGTAGAGCGCCGAACAAGGTCCTGAAGCAACGATCGGTAAGCGGCGTGACCACCAGCCTGCCGGTGTTGCCGAGGTACTCATAGCCGTACGCCAGCATGGAGTTGATCATGCGGGTCAAGCACTGCATAGTCAAGTCCTCTACCTCCTACAACGTCAAGGTATTATAGACTATTTCTACCGGTTACAATACAATATGTAATTTTCCCAGTGTAGTACTTAACAATACCCTCACGGATCGGACAGGGTTTTTTTTTACAGGTTGTATAATATAATATGTATAACCTTTCAATCTGCCTAGCCTTTTCCCAACTATGTAGGGGTCGGCTTCCAGTCTAACCGGATGCAGCTGAATACCAGTATTTTATATGGAGCGACTGCCTATCTGACCTCCACAAGCCAGTAACTGGGTAATACGATACCCCTTGGTTAGACTGGTTGTCAGACTTTCGTGCTTCTGACGACTCGTAACGAATGTCAAAGATCCACAAATGACAGCCGGGACCAACGGCTTAACGTGCTTTCCGAGGCACGGAGGAGTCTCGATATGTGAAAATGGTCACCCATCCACGGACCAACCCCGACAAGCGTAGCTTAACCTGATGGATCGACCCGAGCGGCTGTTATTACTTAGCCACGAGCTCCTCCTGTATATCTCGTATAACCTTTATCGTGCAAAAAAACTACCACACTAATACTGCTAGAAAAATAATTGATTAGTAGGAGTTGGAGTGTCTTAGGAATGCGAAAATCGAAATGAAATAATACGATTACATATATGTTAAGTTGAACTAACAGCCCCATACTTATTATGGCGATTATTTATAAGAGTATATGTCCATAACTAAGGCACTATAAACTGGGCTATAATTACCTCCCAATAGTATCGTATCTGGGAGAGCCAGTTGAAATCATTGTCTTGATGCACTTTAAGTTCTATGAGCTGCAAGAGCACGTCTCTTGCGTGGACGTCTAACACTACCAACGCTCCTGGAATTATAACAAAGTAAATAAATAAGTATTTAAGATTGAGCGCCAACAAAACATATTTTTTTTTTTTTTAATATTGTTACTTATTATTTTACATGCTGACAGAAATATCGAACTTGTACATTTAATAAAGATATCGATACTTGTAAATGAGTAACTTTTTCCAACACACGGATTTACTTGTGCAAAAGGCTTACGTAAATTTATCGTTACGTGTGTCGGAAGTTTGCGCAAATTTCATACAACACACGTGAGCCTTTACCCAGAAAAAGTAAACATCTTTGCTCTGGGATATATTACTTCAGAATGCCTCCATCAATATTTTTGAATAATAATATTTCATTTTGAGCGAGTTTTTTTTTATGAAGTCAAAAACTTTGGCTGATTGAAATACTTGAAAAGCGACGCTATTGGTCAGAGCGGATGTGACGTAACAGTCTATGACAACAATCTAAATGTCAATGTGTTTTGTAGGAGTGTTTGACATTGGCTTGACACTTGATTGTTGTGGTCATAGACTGTCACGTCACCACACCTAGCGCGCCAAATGGAGGGCGTGTAAATAGCCCGGGTCGGTTGGATATTTTTAACATTTTACTTTAGTACAAGTACTTTAAATTACTTACTTTTTGGCGTCGAATATTTTTTTTATTACTTATTATTTGGCGATGTAAACTATCGAATAAAAATATATAAAAAATACATGCATATCCCTGTTTAACCTCTTGTTTATAATACTCGTAAGAGAAAAATGACAAAATAGTTGGGTATTTACCGAGTGTGATCCTGTTCTGCAAATTGAGGTGACCACGCACCAAGTCAACAATTTTTGATATTTGGAAATTACACTTATCCCAGTACGCCCTCATAGCACTATAACTGATGTGAATGGCTTCTGTTACTTCTAGTGTCCAGAAAGTCATCGCTATACATTGTACCTATACATAAAGGATTTTATTAAAAATGCAAAAAAGGTCATTTTGACAACGAAATGTGAAATAAAAGCTCCAGCGGCGACTTTAAGGCCCCTAGCACACAGCGTATTTTAAACGCGCAGACGACGTGCGTTTCAGGAATTTTACTTGAAACTTAACTTCGGACGACGATGAAAAACTATGAAACGCGCGTCGTTTGCGCGTTTAAAATACGCCGTGTGCTACCGCCCTAATGGCCACAGAGTAACGTCTGTATCCAAAGCGGGCTAAGTATTGGTTCGAAGTTGTGCAAATGCGCATTGTGCAATCAAGATATATATTCTTTGGATACCTTTATCGTTGTCGTGACAAAAGACTATTTTGTTTGATAGCTTTGGATACGGCTGGAATTAACCTTAACTTATAATTTTATTAGGGCGTCTAATTTGGGCGATCGTTAGCGATGGATGAATGCCTAGAGGCAAGACTCGAGTTCTGGTCCCGATCGGCAATGTGTCGCCCATATTGGAAGCACCCCAAATTGTTATGACTATGATACTAACGGCTTGGCCCGGCCAAACGAGTACCCACTCGTCTCGTTTCCGATGCAGATAGTCATCATATGATTGGGCCACAACACAATGGACAGATACTTTCATCGACTTTTCCAATTCCAGCAGCCATTTCTCTACCTATAATAAAAGGTAAATGGAGTCATAAATATTACGGACCAGGTACACACGGCTACATATCAAGCTATACATTTCCAGTCTAGGCTGATCTCGCATTGTATAGAATTTGCTTACAATGCGAGGTCAGCTTATACTGGAAATGTATAGCTTGATGTGTAGCCGTGGCGTGCGTACCACCAAAGTTAAAAGATAAAAATACAGAGCACAACGTCACCTGTCCTCTCGCGGCGGCAGTATTGATAGTCAAAGTGAGCAACACAATCTCTCCTTCCGAGGATCGCATGTGCGTCACCACCATGTCCTCAGTGAACGTCAGTCGCGCCATACCTTCGAAACATTTCTTGAGGTGAGGTTGTACACTGTTAAAATAGGAATAAGAGAATTTAATCCACATAATATATTACATTGTTCGCATCTTTAAATGCAGCTAATGCTCTCTCATTATAACCTCTAAGATCATCATTATAAAAGATTTCTCATTATAACCTCTCAGTCCGAAATCACTTTTCGGACTGAGAGGTTATAATGAGAAATCTTTAGTTCAAAACCTAGCTTATCGCATGTAGCAGTATTGACGAGATCCATTCATATCACAAGCCTACTTAACAGTATAATTTCGTCATAATCAGTGGCATATTGTTCCACTTACTGATGAGTTTAGGCTCATTTTAGTGCCATGCTTCCCTGGATATTTGTACATGATGCTTCAAGTACAAAAATGTTATATTCATTCATTCGCTGATCACACGGCCTAAACAGCTGGGTGTATAAGCAAGAACTTTTTCACAAGAGTTCCTTATAAACTGTACCTACTATGTTAACTAACGAAGGGCGTTCTCGCAATAATAGCGTCCATAAATAAGTATGCTTAAAAACACGTGAAACACGTGTCGATTTCTTACAGAGATTTTTATATGACTCTTGAGGAATAGTTAAGCGGAATAGGTTACTAAATAATATCTACGACTATTGAACTTTATAATGGATTTCCGCAAAGTCACGCCTGAATCAAATAACTACAGAGTGTTTTTTTTACGTAGGTATCAATTTAATATTTTTGTGATTATTTTATTATTAAAACTCTATACTATTACGGGTTAGCGGGAACGCCTTTTGTTAGTAAACATACTGTATACCGAAAGTAAGCACTGAGGTTAAATAGGGGATAAAAGTTTATATCGCAGTTGGTCATTTTTGAAGTTCGAATCGTAAAAGTTGCTACTTAAACTTATGATTTTAAGTAAAAGTTATTTGTATCATCGTTTTATGAAAACTCATCCTCTAATGCTCCGGAGAAGTTGCCGATGGGAAGTCCCATCGGACACACGGTTTGTGTTAAACAAGTCAGTTATAAACGCACCGCGTAGGATCCTTAGTTTCGGAGAGGATTTCAAGCAGTTCGTCGTTGGAGAGGAAGAAGAATCGAGGGAAGTATAGACGCTTCTTCTCCAAATACAGGTTCAAGCCGCGCTGGACCATCTCCAACAAGTTGTTGGACTTCTTCAGTCGGTCCAACATCTTCTCTATCTGGATGACGTCAAGTACTCGCGGCTCTTGGAATGCGGCCTTCATTATCTCGCGCCACATCTGTAGAGGCATTTTTTTTATGGTAACACTTAATTAATAAATATTTAGGTATGATTTATTTCAGGCTTTGCCTAAAATAAACTGAGCATTCTGGAGTAAACTTCATTTTGCTGAGTCAATATTGTAGGTGCTACTGAAATATTCTAACGATTTGCGAAGCTGCAATATAATACATAAATGAAGAAAATCAAGTTATGATGATAAAGGTGACTTTCAACTTCAAATCTATTTTTGAATTTGAATTCAAAATCTCAGATAATAATCATGTTTTTGGAACACAACTTCAATAGCTTATCATGACAAAGTGCAAATTCTATTCCAACCTTTTTTTTTTCTCCAAACAGACAATTAAAAATCAACCAAAAATTCATACACCTAAAATAGACGATTGATTAAGTGGAAATACATGTAAATTATCTAATACTGGGTATTCGAGTAGGCATAGCCTGTTGCTATCTTTACAATAGTTGGTACAATGTGGTCATGCCTTATCAACAGCACTGAACCGTCGTCCTTCTTCCGGGATCTGCTGCTGAATATCGGGTGACGAAAATATAGGCTCCAAATACATCCAAGTAGCTTGAACTTTCAACCACTCATCTAAAATCTCTTGCAGAAGAATCAACTTGCCCTCCCAGTCACTGAAGAATAAACATAATAACACTAGTGCGTCATCAAAATATAACCTACTATTAGTACCTAATTGTATCTACAGCTGAATGAAACAACTTTAGAGGAATATTATAAAATAACAAAACGTACTGAATAAGTTCCTCAAATGGTTTGATATACGGCGAGTTCTTCATAGTCTGAGTCTTAACAATATGATCATCTAACAGCAATTGAATTTCGTCGACACTTGACAGAATGTAAGTCCCAGTGTCCCTGAAAATGTTGAAATAACATACCGATTACGATTTATTTACATTCGTAAATAAACACATTTTATTACATATAAGAATAAAACACCATCCTAAGCCTTATGCTATAACCAAAGTAAGGCTTACTTATATGGGAGAATTTCGAATCTGAGGTCAGCCCATTCCTTCATCATCTTGTCGAGTGCCTTCTCGAGGTTGTTCTCTTTAGTAGCGGCTTCCGATATGCTCTCGAACTTCTCAATGTAGTCACCCAGGTTGAAATCGATCACTTTCTCTAGCGACAGCTCGTCGTCCACGACAATGGGAAATCCAACGATATCTGAGATCTTCTCCCAATGACGCAACTTCATGCCAGGGTTCCCAAGTGTTTGTATAATTGGCAGGTTTTCTTTGAACTCGTCCATTTTTTCTCTGAAAGTTGTTCACTATAATTTAAAAAGTCCTATAATAAGGCAAATATTTATTTAAAAATATTAACCCAAACTACCTCACAGAAGTAGCGAGGTGATGAGTATCTGGAACTTCCGCGAATGACTTCTCCAACTTATACACAATTTTATAGTAATAACTGACGTCACCTTCTAGTTCCTCTGGATCAAAACTGCCAACCTAAAATATATTCAATTATTTGAAGTAATGTACGACAAGTAGCAACCTACTAAAAACGTCAATTCATTGATGAGGTGATACATTTAACAAAAGTTCTTACTTTATTCATTCTTGTAACTCTGCACATCGATCTCAAAATTCTCATCTCCGCTACACTGAACGTAGAGCCGATGAGAATTTTGAAATAGATGTCTTCTTCAGAAATGACACAAAATTAGAAGCGTAATGTAACTACAGACGTGTAGGTACCCACACACGAATAAGATACTTACTTTAGAAGTCATCCAGTTATTATGTTTCTCAAGGAAATCATACCCTGCATCGAACAGTTTCTTAAACGGCACTAATTTATCGTATACAATCTTCCTCTTGGGATACTGCGACAACTCCCACCCAAACGACGTTTCTTCTTCGTTAAACTGGTCTATCTTAGCGAGAGCAGCTGATAACCTGCACGCAGGGGTAAATAGAAGGGTAAATAACAGGGTAAAATACAGGGGTAAATTTAAGACCTACCTATAATTATTTCATCTCGTGGTACAAATTATCGAAAACTGAGTTGGAATCCGTAAAATCTCTGTTCGTAACGGAAGCCAAATCTGAAATTCTGTAAGCAGTTTAAATACTGCCATGATTCAAAATTACAAACACAAGCGTCAACCGGAAGCTGTCGCAACTGCGAGCCCAGGGGCTCACGTGTAGGATTATGCGCGTAAAATGGTTCTTACTCCTGGTAAGTACCTACGGGCCCTATCTAAGCTACGCGGGATTCTGGTCCGTAACCGTAATCCACAAACGCACATAAGTTGTTATTGTTTTCCGCTCATACGCAATTTGTATAAGTAGGTTCCAATGATTTCGTATGACTTACTTTTCATCCAAATGTCGTGCCCGCGAGACGTATTTCGGCAATTCATTGATTTCTCCCCAATACTGAACTTCATTGCATTGCAATTCATAAATATCCAGATCATCAATGAACTTGGCAATGCGAACCTACAAATAACGGTTAAACAATAAAGAGTTACTTCAAGTTCTATGAACGAGCAAGACTTAGCATCGATATTTTCCAGAATAAGATAAAAAATAATATTGTTACCTTTAATAGATCCTGGTATTCTAGCTTTTTCTGATCACATATGGTCTTAGACTCTTCTATTATACCAGCCATGCGAGCGTACCTAAAATTATACAAAAACACTTTAAAATGCTGGCCTACAACACACAGTATTTTAAGTAGGTAACGAAAAGTCGAAACATGCGTTTGTTGTGCTTATCAAAGTATGTATGGTTCGCTTACATAATAAAGAGGAGAGAGATTATAGGTACCTTGCCTAGAAATCTTATAATCTCCTTAAAACAAAAAATATCTAATTAAGTTGTTGAAAGACGTACGCACAAGTATGCATACTATTATAAGCTCGACTACTATTTTTGCCCATGTTTCGCCCTAAAAGCTCGCGTACTTAGGGTGACGCAACGGCTGATAACATGGTCAAGCTATAAGTAAATACGCGTACTGGCCTGTGCGTCTATCGCCCACTTTAAAGTTGCCTCACCAGTGGTAAGTCTGGTTGTTAGATTTGAGCTCTAACGGCGTGAAGTTAGTATAGTCTCCTAAAAAGACAATGTATCTCATAACGTTGCGTAGTTTGTCCTCCATCTCAGTAAGCAAGACATCCTCCACCTTCTTGACGTAATCTATCAGTTCCATGAGAGCCGCTGTGTCCGGTGGCGGAGTTAGCAGCGTGTTCGCTATGCTAGCGTATTCGTCGTAAATGCTACAAAAAATTCAAGCTTAATAGGTATTAAAAACAAGATTAACTAAACATGCTTTTAAAAAATAACGTGATATTTTTTAAACTTACGCTTTGATCATCACTTGATAATCATCAGTCATTCTCCTCAACAACGTATTGGCCATCCTAGTCGCAGCTCCACGCAACGCGGTAATGAGTTCACCCCGCTGCATTCGAAACATGCCAATAACGATGGTTCCCTCAAGTTTAGAAGGGATCTCCCGTGCCAAATCAACGTATTTCACAGACTCCACACAATATTCCTCAAAAGTTTTCTCCGGATCCGAATGAATAAAAGCGTCCACTATAGCTTGAGACTATCAAACAAAGATATTGTTAATAATGCAAACAGATAGTTAATTGATTCAGGCTTTGCGGACTTATTTATCTGCGTCTATTGTACTTTAATCATGGATTAAAGTACAATAGACGCAGATGTATTTAGTAAACAATGTGCAAACCTTAATTTATTTATTAAAATTAAAAAGTAGGCTGATAAACACCCCTTTGCAAAAAAAACGGGCGGTTTTGATTTTTGTACATTATTGGTAATCATTTAGTTGTAAAGAGGTTTTAATAGCCAAACTATGTTACTGGCACTTAATAAAGAGTAAGAAAAAAAGTTAATTCCAAATTCGAAACTTAAGTTTAAAAACAATAATAATCCCGTTTTCCGTTTGTGACTTTTACTAACATTTCGGAGGTTTGCGGTTAGAAGGTTATCCTGGCAACTAAAACTAACTTCTCGTTATTTTTAGTAGAATAATTTATGTTTGTCGCATAATCCAGCCTTATTGTGACTTAAAAGTGATATCTTGGTGTCGATTGTAATGGCAGAAAAAGCAATAAGAGCTAGTAAAATTGTAGCGCTGCTGGAAGAGGGGTGTAGCCAAAAAACTATATTCTTATTGATTATAACAAATTACTAGTCATTTATGCTAATGACATAGTAAAAACATTATCCATACAAAAGCCAATGACTGTTAAGGTGCCCGTTTTTTTTGCAAATGGGTGTATAAATAAAATCACCTCGCCGTTCAATAAACAGATATAGTCATCAAAATCTTGAACTCTTAGTTCGGGTCCTATTCTTTGCTCCGCAATCAATTCTGCTATTTGTATTTTATACATTTCTACTAGATCCTGGTCTATGATTGGCTGCAAAAAGGACATTCAGGATTGAAAACATTATGTAACTTATTGTTTGAATACTGAAACGTTGACTTGACTGTCCCATCGTACCGTCAGATTTTCTCCTGAATTATCCATAAAATCTTGATATAGCAAAGTTTCCAAACGAGGTGACGAGCGACACGCAAAGATCAAAAATTCGTATAAAAGAGTCAACTGGTCTTTGAACTGCTTAAAAGTGGGATCGAATTCTATAGCATCGTTTGCAAATCCCAAATTTATTACAAAGCCTTGATTGGTTCCCTGCAACGTAGATAATTATTTGGTTAAAAACTTCATGGTGGTTGAAAACAATCTAAATCAAAATGCTGTCGTAATTTTAGAAATATATTTCAACTTTCAAGCGGAAAGTACCTAAGAAATATTTGCACGTAAAAGGATTGTAGGTACTCACGATGTCTGGCCTACAACGACAGGTCTTTTTTTTTTTGAGGATGGGAAATCATCCAATGACTTCTCCCGCTCTGGGCGGAGCGGAAGGGCGTGTGAGACTTTTACTTACTAATACCCACCCGTGTTGCTCCAGTTGCCTGTTGCCAAGGTCCCGGTATCCCTTTCGGACTAACCCGCAACCCTGGCAGACGACAGGTCTGACTTTTCAATCAGGAGGAGAATGAGGGTATCTTTTTCATGCAAGATTAAAAGAAGAAATGTTTGTCCTTATCGTTTCATAACAAAGCGGTACTTACGCCCACATCCATAATGTAGTCAGTGAACTCCTTCATTGATTTCAAGCATAAAGTTTGAAGATTGTAAGTCATGATACATGCCAGACAGTTGTAGAAGTGCTTCATTTTTTGTGCTTGTTTAGGGTTTGGTATTAACCTCTTTTTACTGCCCTATAGAAGTTACAAAAATATACATTTATTATACCTACTTAGTTTTTCTTAAAGTCACGGAAAAGCTCTAAACACACATAAGGCGGGTGCGTGTCGGGAGCGGGTCGGGTCGTTTTCTTCGCGCGAGCCGCGTTGTCATCGTGTTCACACAAAGCGCGGGCGCGGGGCGGTAGCGGTTCGGGCGCGGACTTACCTAGTCAGTCACAAAACAAATACGACACGCTCCGCGCACGACCCGCGCCCGCGTTTTGTGTCTTGACATCCATATAATTCCTTGAATTACAATGTATTATGCCCGCCGTAATCCCGCGCCCGACCCGCTCCCGTCCCGCGCTGTCTGTGGTGGCTGGCGGCGGGCGTGGCTCCCGCTCTCGTCCCGCTCCGCGCCCGACTCGCGCACGCGTTCTGTGTGTTGATATCCATATAATTCCATGAATTACAATTTATTATACCCGCCGTACCACCGCGCCCGACCCGCTCCCGACACGCACCCGCCTTGTGTGTTAAGAGCTATTCCAAACGGTTGTAGGATCGTTGTTCTTGAATTTTGTTGACTCTATTTGTTACCTGAAGAAAAACAGCTTGAACAGTTGGAATCCACTGGTGTGTTAGCACATTACCCGCCGCTTCTATGTGTCTTTTGCAAACAAAGCAGAAGTCTTGCAACTCGTATGCCTCATTCGTTGTCATTATATCTTTCATGCTGATTAATCTTAAGTCACTAAAACGAGTGAAATAAAATGATTCAAATTATAGGTCTGATAAAATGTTACTTTCAGAGGCTCTTTTTTTACTGGTCGGTACGGTATTGTTTCGGTACCGTTTCGGTACTGCTTATATGTTTCCTGATTGGTCAGTAAGCACTCTGTACCGAAACGGTACCGCACTGCATTTAGAATTCCAAATTCAAATTAATTCTATTGGTACGAGAGCCCATGACCAACATGCCTTATCGTTTTACGAACAAAATCGTATAAAATCGATAGTTTTGGTTTTTCTGAAATTCAAAAAATCCTAATTTCAGACATTTTCCGGGTCACTTAAGACGCATTTTTAAATACCTATGTCAAAAAATGTATGTTGGGTATCGTTGGGAAGGTCGTTCATTTGCGAAAACCATTTTTGGATTCAGCGATCCGTTTGCGAAAACATAAGCTTTAAAGTGCAAATTTTGGTTAGAGTCAAGAGCTGCCTGCTAATGGTTGGCTTGCCCCGCCAGTTAGTGGTTGGTTTTAGATATGTGAAAAAATTCACGGCAGTAGTAAGCTAAGTAGGCTCTACAAGTTCCCGAGTAATAATCGACCTACTTAGATTTGCAGTTGCAAAAACATGTTCTCCCATACTTACATGTATTTAAAAGATTTTCAACTACAATGTTATGTTTGTGCTTGGGATAAATTCATCCCAAGTTCACTGTGCTTGGTCGGACACACATGATGATTACTTGTAAAGTATTGTTTTATTGTGAATGTTTTGTTAGTTTTAGCGAAGGTCTGGCAATTTGAGAACTTTACGCGACCTACCCAAATGTACTTTCTTTGGTATTGTTCGTCGAGTCGTTGAACTCCTTAAGTTCTGAGTTGAGCTCCACTATTACCGACAAATGCTTGCACTGACTGGACAGGTCTAGTCAAATCTGTGTGGTTCTTTCCTCAAAAGACCATTTCAGACTCTAATTTACATGGTCCTCATATGGCCTGACCAAGATTATGTCTGGACTTTAAAGGACCTCTGAGTTTGTTTCGGCCTTTCTTCTCAGAGTAGTCAGATAGGAAACGCCGACCTCATCTAGCTTATTTTTACAACTTTTTAATATGACGTGTAAAAGTGATTCCAATATCCTATTTACTGTATAAACAATTTCATTTCATTTCACACACTTGGCCATTTTTTTTTTTTGCGATTTCAGGGTATGTCCCGTTGTGAAAGTTGTTCATAATGATGATACAGAGAATTACGAATAAAATTTCACCCTGTATAAAAGGCGTGCAGTAAAACCGATCGATCGGAAACGATCCCGCACCACAGACGTTACCAGTGAGCAAACTGCGTAAGAAGGTACGGTTTTGTTCAATCTTACTTGAATTGTTTCCACCATATTTGTAACACCTGAGCAATACAAATGTTTACGCAGTGTAGGTTCTTAGTGAGGTACTTATGTGCGACGGCATAGCGGTTCCTCCAAGCATCGTCTTTCAATGCCATCTCTTGCTTCAGCGGAGTATCTTCTTCATCCAAAGACTCTTCCTGTGGAATTAATAGCTTCTCTATATGGCTTGGCATATTGGTGCCGATTCTGTTGTTCACAAACTAAACTAAATTTAAGTTCAGTGCAGTTGTAGTTTAGTTTGTGCACAAAAGAATCGGCATCATTGTCAGGGCTTTACTTTGAACTAAGGAATTAGTCAGCATGGGTCACACACGGCTACACATCAAGCAATACATTTCCAGTTTATGCTGATCTCACATTGTATAAGATTTCCGTACAATGCGAGGTCAGCTTCTACTGGAAATGTATAGCTTGATGTGTAGCCGTGCGTACTACATTGGTCCAAACACAATATGCGGAAGATCAAACTACCTGTGTAATATTAATTCGTAATCTATTGTCGACAGTACCATGTATTGGTAAGTTTCCTATTTCTGTAGTAAGGAAGATAAGCTAACTTCAATACTTATTTAAAAAAGACGTCTTATCTCATAAGTGTAACGACCAGGAAAACTATGAGTGTAGGTTTACATAGTGCAATATTGATTTGGGCCTCGAAGGCTCGTTGTCGATAATTATTACAGTGTTTGTATGGGTAGTAACACATATATTTGTAGGTACCGTATTAGGATCTTTCAGCACGAAATCCACAATCGCTTTTTTCATACTCATCATAAAATCTTCGCGCATCTCATCTGTGCACGTAAATAGAGTGTCCTTCCATATCTTCAATTTCGGGGATATCAGGTTGTGTACTCTGAAAACCATGATCCAATAATAGAAAAACTCAAACCAAAATAGGAGTCGACTTCGTCCCTATTTGCCAAAAACAAATAGGGACGAAGTCAACTATACTAGACAGCATGTAACAAAAACCCTGTCCGATCCTAAAAAAAAAGAAATAGTTTTTTTATTGAAAATAAAAAAGTTATTGCAATTTGAAATTCACATTTTTAGTACCTACCTACCAAAATTACCCCAATTTCATGAGAGGCATGAGCAAATTTTCTGCAGAGGTCATAATGTTGATGACTTGTAGATACCCCTAGACGACGACGGTCGCCCGCGGCCCATGTAATAACACGGTAAAATTCCCGATTGAAAAAAAACAGCGAATTTTTTTTCGTTTTTCCAAAACTAACCACATAAATAGACCCTCAGTATGATTCTTAACAACACTCTCACGGGTCGGACAGGGTTTTTGTTACACACTGTATATGCTGCGACTTGTTGTAAAAAATGGTAAGGCAATTACGAGGTCGACTGTTCAGACAGATACAATTCGAACTTTGATAATATTCAGGTATCGGTCAGGATGGCAATCTGGTTGTCAGACTTTAGTGGGTAACAGTCACACGATGCCCCTTGGTGGTTGTCAGACTTAGGCCTTCTTTCGGCTACCCATAACGACTGTCAAAGATCTACAAATGACCACCGGCGCCAACGGCTTGCCAAACTTGACATGCGTTCCGAGGTACTCATCATGTATTTATTTACTAGCTGTTGCCCGCGAGTTCGTCTGCGATCCAGGATAAAAAGTAGCCTATGTCCATCTCCAGGTCATGGTCTACCCATGTGCCCAATTTCATCCAAATCCATTCAGCCTGTTTAGGGTTAAAGCGTAACAAACACACAAACTCACTTTCGCATTTATAATATTAGTTAGGATAGTTAAGATGCTTACCTTAATATTATTTTGTTGTCCAAAGGCGCTACGTGTATGGTGTCGATACCATAACGCAAGTAATAGTAATACCTAAGCAAGTTTTGTTCTTCGACAGTAGGCATACTAGGCATTGACATTGACTGATTGTCATCCTGTTCCTCACTCTGACATATCAACTGTACCAGTTTTAACCTAAATTCCTCTCGAGCTTTTCTCATTTGCGTGAAGGTTTGCATCACTAGAAGTAATGAAATAGTCATTAGCACTGCCATTACCCTTTTTTTTAATGACTTCTCTCGCTCTGGGCGTAGCGGGAGGGCGTGTCAGACTTTTACTGACTAAAACCCACTCGTGTTCCTTCAGTTGCCTGTTGCCAAGGGTCCCGGTATCCCTTTCGGACTTTCCCGCAACCCTGGCAGACTGCCATTACCCTAAGTTAATTATTTTTGGTTTATCTATGCAACGTACCTAAATTTGGAAATTTTTAAGGGCACCCATTTGAAACCCAGCATTCGTTTAGAATATTGATATTTTCTTCTAGGTAACTCACAAGAATCAAGATGGCGAACTAGGCAAGACTACTGACACGTTTGTAAATTAGTAGACTTGGCCCCCTGATCTATAAACAAAATAAGTATGAAAAGTTCAGAATAAAGTAAGTAATTAGTTACCGGTGGACGACTTCTTCTGGACAAGTTTAGCCGCCTGCTGTTTTGCGGCTTTAGTAGCCGGCGTAGGTAATTTTAAAACTTCCTCCGGCAATGAAAACAAAGGCCGTGTCCGTACTTTGAAATCATCAGGCAGTGAAATCTTCGGTATCTTAGGTAGTTTTACATCGGAAGTGGATGGAGAGGGTTGGCTTTTCTTTCGTGTCGGTTTGTTGTTCGGCATTTTCGGCTCCTATAAACATTTTTTTTTACATTTACATTACATTTTTTTCCTCCGCCGCGTCTATCTGTCGTCCTGTTCGCGATATAAACTCAAAAACTGCACCGATTTTCATGCTGTTTTCACCAATGGATAGAGTGGTTGTCGAGGAAGGTTTCAGTATATAATAACCGACATCCATGCGAAGCGGCGGGCATCAGCAAGTTTTTACATTAGAGAATATTTTATTAGTGCGGTAATTGAACCGGGCCTCATGTAAGAGCAGCATTCAATCTCTCAGTCACGTTTCTGTGTATTTTTTGTTTAGGTACCTAATTGCTCAAAAAAGACTGGTAGATACTTAAGTACATACACACATGAACTCAATCATGCTGAGTTTCCGTTGATGCGCATTGGATGCATAGTCAACGTTTCATAAGGTCATAAGGTTAAAAGGTCAGACCAAATAAAAAACAGACAAGCCGACATAGCAAAGTTTATAATGAGTGAGTCGCCCCATAAGTGGAAATCAACATTAAATTAGGTACTTACCTACATAACATACATAATCAGTATAAAATGTTCCCACTGCTGGGACACAGGCCCCCTCTACCACGCGGGCCCATCCTTGCGGGTTGGTAGATGTCATACCTGTCTCCGAATTTTTGGTTCTAGGAAGTGTCGGTTTCCTCACGATGTTTTCCTTCACCGTTTTGAGAGCAGTGGTGATGAAATTATTTACACAAACTAAAGCGCCTGCATGTGTTCCCACGACCTACAACTCATATGTTGGGGCCGTTACCACTGGGCCACCAAAATTAAATCTTACTTACAATCAATATGCCTGTTCCCAACTATGTTGGGGTTGGCTTCCAGCCTAACCGGATGCAGCTAAAAACCAGTAGGTATTTTTTATGGAGAGACTGCCTATTAGACCTCCTGTGACGTTTGACAGGGGAGAGTGGAAAAAGAAAATGTGTTGCACCGACCCCAAGTAACATGTGACAAGGGCTGGAAGATGATGATAACTGCCTATTAGACCTCTACAAACCAGTTACTGGGTAAGATTTGCCTTTGGTAAGATTGCCATGGTTGTCAGACATTTGGGCTTTTGACTACCCGTAACGACTGTCAAAGATCTAATAAAGAATGACAGCCGGGACCAACAGCTTATCGTGCTTTTCAAGACACGGTCACGGAGGTATATCGATATGGATGATAGGTAGGATTCATTTTCCGCTACTCTGCCAAAATTCGTTTTGATGGTGTGTGTAATTTAACTTTTTGAGCTTGTTGTGGCTTAGGAGAATGACGGTATAGGATTTTTGATTACTGAAAACACTCAAAATTGTTTAAAGTAGTTGCAAGTTATCTGCCTGTATACCAAATAGCTTGTTCCACTGTACTATAGTGCTCCTCAGTCTTAAAGTAGGGAAAAGTTACATATCAGCATTACACGTACACTAAGTATTTTCCGAAGTAGCAGGTAGAGGTGAAAGGTAAACCTACATTTCGCCGTAGGTAAATAAGTACCGGGCAAAAATCCAGACTACCTAGGTACTTAGAAATTCCTACTGAAAGAACTTTTTGGGGCAGACGTTTCGTTGTTCCTACAAATAATTTAAACTCCTTTTGAGCATTATTCTTCAATAGTAAAATTGACTTTATTATTTTATTGTATTCACAACATAAATTTTAACTTAAAAATAACTTACTTACATTTATTTATTTTTAATCAGGATAGTCTTACTTCATGGAATTTATTCTATGACAACTGACAAAACTAGCATCAAGAAAACGTTTTTTGACAGGGCGAAAGAGGTTATTTTCCGTGAATTCATAATTTCATATAATAATGTTGTAGTGGGAATTACACAGAAAATAACTGAATTTTCGGCTGTAATACGTAATAAATAAACAGAACCATACTATCAAATACCTTTGACCTGCTTTATCCGAGTCCCAAAAAGGTAAGCACCGAAATAGTTTTACTTCTTGGTTATCTCTACACAGTTTTCAATTATTTAAAATTATTTAACACGTACTTATTCTAACAAAACGAATAAAATTAACTGAACTATAAATAAAGCCATTTTTCTATCTCAGTATCACGAATACTGTTATTGTCAAGTATTGATTTCTCCATGACAACGGTCTATCTTCATTTGTTGTACTTTATTTTTAAGTGGCCAGTATTATCGAGTTTGGATAAGTTTTATTTCATTTCGTTTTTATGACAGTTGCTATCATTTTTAATAGGTTAAAATTTGATAAATGATGTTAAAAGTACAAGAATATACAAAGGTAATTGTGCTATTGTGGAGCATTCAATTACCAATCCAAACACAATAACACTGCTACAATAGGCATGTATATATGCAGCATTTGACCTTCATTGTTTAAACACTGTATCTGTCTTGCTCAGATAAACCGAGATGATGTCATACATACCTAGCTATACTTTTATAGGTACCACACAGTACCATAACTATTGTGAACTGGTTAGAGGGCCATTGGGCATCACAGAGCAATTTGTATTTAATATTCTCATTTTTTAATACAGTTCATCCACTGGACTTTAATCTGCTTTGAAATTTTATTTGTGTGAGTGGAATTTTGAGTTTATAAATGCTGAAGTGTTCATTTAGTTGGCTTGAGCAATATATATGTTCATAACTTACTGCTATTAGTGCTATTGTATAAAAAAGTTGTATTTTTATTATTCCCTACTAATTGTTTTCTATGCCATATTCTATTATGAAATACTTGGTTTCCCTTATATGAACTAACCTTTAAAATGTATCTTTTCTGTTACAGATGATCTTCCAGTTGGTGCGTCGGCTCCACACAGGTCCTGTGTGCAGGGCAGCTGAATCCTCCCTGCTTGCTAGACTCAGGAAGAAAACAGGCTACACCATTGCTAACTGCAAGAAAGCACTAGAAATGCATAACAATGATGCTGATAAGGTATGACTTGATTTTTGTGTAACCAAGCCTAGCTTCTTTCTATTTCTCAGGTTTTAAAGAATGCAACTTTTACCATCCATAAACAAACATAGGGATATTGTATTACCCAGTAACCCAGGATTGTGGAGGTCAGATAGGCAGTTGCTCCATATAAAATACTGGTATTCAGCTGATCCGGTTAGACTGGAAGCCGCCCCTAACATAGTTGGGAAAAGGCTTCGCAAATGATGACATACATAAACATGCCTTCTTCCCATAGGGGTAGGCAGTACCAACAGCATGCCACCTGCTATGATCCTTACATACTCCATTTGCTTTCGTTTAGGTCCATACACCTGGCCATATACGCATGGCAGTTGCGAGTACCTACTACGCGCTACGCCACCAACCTTTTTGAAGAACATCACAAATAAGGTCACAATGTATTTGTCCTTCAGGGTGTCCCCACCCTGGCTGCGTTTCCACTCACATCTGCCTTGTAAATAAATTTTGTTGCAACTTTAAAATTTTTGATAATTCTGTTTATTTGATTACAGGCTGAATCATGGTTAAATGACCAAGCTCAAGCAATGGGTTGGGCTAAGGCCACTAAGCTGGCCGGCCGTTCAGCCCTGCAGGGCCTTGTTGCAGTGAGGTTTGATAAGAATCATGGAGCCCTCGTAGAGGTCAACTGTGAAACAGACTTTGTTGCCAAGAATGACAAGTTCCATAAAATGATTGAAGATGCAACCCTGGCGTGCTACAAGTTTGCTCACACTCATATGCAAGCTAAAGGACCTGTTACAAAGGTATGTTTCATTTTACTACTTAGAAGTAAGTTTTCTGAGAGGAGCTCGTGGCTAAGTAATAACAGCCGCACGGGTCGATCCATCAGGTTAAGCTACGCTTGCCGGGGTTGATCCGTGGATGGGTGACCATCTTTACATATCGAGACTCCTCCGTGCCTCGGAAAGCATGTTAAGCCGTTGGTCCCGGCTGTCATTTGTGGATCTGTGACAGTCGTTACGGGTCGTCCGTCAGAAGCCCGAAAGTCTGTCATCCAGTCTTGCCTAGGGGTATCGGATTACCCAGTTACTGGGTTATGGAGGTCAGATAGGCAGTTGCTCCATGTAAAATACTGGTATTCAGCTGCATCTGGCTAGACTGGAAGCCGACCCCAACATAGTTGGGAAAAGGCTAGGCAGATGATGAAGTAAGTTTTCTGTTGCTCATTCTACATTGTGAGTCTCTGGTAGACTGAGGTAATACCAACATTAATTATTTATGTTTAGATAAGTATGTTTGTCAAAAGTATTAATACGAGTGTGGAATTAATCGGACCGCGCGTCCAGATTTTTGCATACAAACTTTAAAACCCCTTCACCCCTCTAACCTCTCTCTTTTGGTGGGTGTCTAAATGATGCTTATTTTACAGATTCTTTTGATTCTAATTGACTGAGTTGAGGTTGCGTCATCCACAGTTAATTCATTGTTATAGACAGATAGGTAATACGGGCTGATATCCGCAACTCCACGGCAAAGCGCGTATTTTGCGTACAGGTGGGAAATCGCTTATTCAATCCACCCCAACTCCTCCAAGAAGGCCAGCAACGCCTTGGTGTTACTAACAATCTCACGCAGGGTACTTGGGTTACCGAAGTACTTTGCCCTGTATGTGGCGACCACCGGGCAATGTGTCAACGCAGCACATGAGCTGCTGTCTCTTCGTCTTCCAGGCAGGCCCTGCACAGCGGACTGTCTGTGACTCATATGACAAAGAGGCGTTTGTTAAAAGGTACCAAAGATACACACGGCCAGTTAAGGCTGTTGTAACAGTACGCAGCTGTTGTTTAGTTAATCGGAGCATCCGTTTCGATCGCAGGGAGTGCCACCTTGGCCTGCCTGCACTCACCTTGGTCCAACCATAGTTCATGATGTTGGTCTCTGGTTCGTTTCCTTACCGGTGTGCGTAGATCCCCGAATGGGAGTGGCGAAATGGGTTCAGGCCCCACTGGTGCCATGCTCGACCCCCTTCTGGCGAGTTCGCCAGCTGCATCGTTGGCCAACGAATCGCTGTGTCCTTTGATCCATTGAATGCTTATATTATTGAGGCTACCCACCTGGTTGAGGCGCTGGTGGCAGTCGTATATCAGCCCAGAGTCGACAATGTGGCTGTTTGGCGCTTGCAGTACAGCCAGGCTGTCTGAGAATATTCGTAACGAGTGGTACATAACTTCCCTTTCTTTTCGCGTCCCATGATGGCCGACGCGGCAAGAGAAATACCCATGCATTCAGCCTGGAACACTGTGTTGTGGACACCCAATAGTGTGGCTATGTGTATGTTGAAGTCCTCCGAGAAGATTCCAGCACCTGTGCCCCTACCTGTTTTATAGACAGTTTCATTTGTGTTAGGAATTTTTAATTTCGTAAAGTGTAATAATTGAATCTAAACCATACATGATTTATTGATATATTTTTATTTATTTTCCAGATGGAATTAGACAGCGAACAATTAGCCAATCTGTCCACAGAGAGTGGGAAGAAGTTATCAGAGGTACTAGCTTTGTTCATTGGATCTGTTGGTGAAAACGCAGTATTGAGGCGAGCTGAATGTTGGAAATCAAACAATAAAGACGTCAAAATTGCTGGCTATACCCATCCTGCGCCTGCGAAGCCGGCGGAATATTCTGCAGGAAAATATGGAGCTCTACTCGCATATAAACAAGCTGACGATACTGACGATGTTGGTAGGCAGCTCTGTCAGCACATAGTAGGTATGGGCCCTAAAAAGATCGGTAACAAAGAGAAGGACCAGCCTGCCAAAGACGCGGATGACGAAACCTGTCTTATTTACCAAGAATACTTACTGGACCCCTCTTACACAGTCGAGGAAGTGATGGAGCAACATAAAGTTGAGGTCATTGATTACATAAGATTCTCGTGTGGAGAAGTAATTGAAGCGAATATGCCTGGCGTGGAGAAGCAACCATTAGATACAGTCCAAACCTTACAATGAAACATTGTTACTGCTATGCAATGGCACACTCAGTTAAAGTAGTTATATAATTTCATGATTTGTTATGTGATAACTAAACACTATAGTTCATATTTCTTTTTTATTATTAAGGAATAAAAGCTTTAAATATATTACTACTCTTTCAATTTCATGTATTATAATTCATAATATAAAAACATTGTTGATAAAGTTTAATCACTACAAAAAATACTTATGTAAGCATACAAATGAATCATTTTTTGTATGAATCGGCGTGAATTACATTCTTCATCTTGGCTTTTCCCTTCCAGAGGAACATTCGACAGTCCTTTTTCCAAAACATGGCAATTTGGCAAGGCTCGAAACAGTAGCCATGGTAGCTCAGTACCTCTGGGGAGACGACGTGGAGTGCCAGTGTGATCTGCTCTCTTGTCCTGAAGGGGCCCGTGGTAGCCGGCCGCAGCAGGCATCCACACGGACAAACTGTCGCTATCTTCGGCGCCGAAATAACATTCATTCTGTTACATAAATTGATTCTTTGAAAATTACCACATAACCTGAGCTCCTCGACGGCTCCGGTGAAAGATTGCGTGGCCCGCAGCGCGAGAGGCCTCGCATTTTGGTTTTCTGGATTATTTCTAAAACCAACGGTGGATAAAGATTTTTTTGTGATATTCGGACTATCTTCCGGACTCCTCTCTTCGAACTCGCTCTCTTTATCAGAATTATCATCTGTGTACATGATTGCTGTAATTTACGTTTTTTACGAATTTGAAATGACAGTTTCCGTCATTTGTTTCCCGCCTCGCATGACATTAGCTCGGAAACGTTGATCCAAGGACAAAAATAAGAAATTTTTAATGAAAAAGTTTATATTGACCCTGGTGTCACCTAACGCACAGTAAGTATCTACTTTTTGCAGCCATCATACTGAATTAAAGTAAATAATACAAAATAGGTCACTTTATAAGCATTCGACCGCGTCGAATCGATCTGTGATCGCATCGTGTACCGCTCGTGCTGTTGCAGGTAGGTCTATTAAACAGACATAACGGTAACTGAATCTAGGACAACTACTTCCGATGCTGCAAAACGTATTTTCAGTAACCAAATCAAACCAATATATACACTTCAACTGATTCGTAGACAGATCTTTAAAACGCAGACCCCATCTATGTTATTACCTCAGACCAACAAAAAAAGGGTTATTACTAAATTTTCCCTTTTCAGTTTTTATACCCTAGGTAGGTACCGACATTATAGTTAGGTACTTGTACTTACTGACCTACTATATCTGTTCTTATATTACAGTCTATTCTCCGAGAAAACAGTTACAGAACTAGGTAAAAAACTGCAGTATTCACAGCTCTTCAATAGACTAGGTAAGTACCTACCTATTCTATTCTATTAATTAAAGGGCCTACTCTTTTTTTTTTTGAGGATGGGAATTCATCAAATGACTTCTCCCGCTGTGGGCGGAGCGGTAGGGCGCGGCGTGTCAGACTTTTACTGACTAAAACCCACCCGTGTTCCTTCAGTTGCCTGTTGCCAAGGGCCTCGGTATCCCTATCGGACCTAAAGAAGGGCCTACCCTACCTCAGCTCAAATTCAGTTTTTATCTCGCTCGCACCACGCGGCCTGATTGAGAGCGAGACGGTGGGGTGCTGGCGACTCCAAGCCTCGAATAGTTTATGTAATTGCTTTTTACGGTGCAAATAATAGTAATTTAAAAAACATAAGACCTGCTTTATAGTTCAGTTATCATGCAAAGTTTCATGATCAAATTTGAAGTATTTTTTTAATACTAGCGGTTTATAGTTAGGTTTAGAGGTAATTTTGGTTATTTTTTACCCGACTACGGCGAAGAAAAAAGTAGGGTTATGATTTTGACCGGTATGTATGTATGTATGTATGTTCACCTATCTTCCAAACCACTTATCACAATTTGACAAATGAGGTATCGTTAGAAGCGTTGTGATTGTCCGCTGGTTATAGGCTATGTGAAGTCACATTAAATTAAAAATGGCGCCCTCTAGAGGACATAAAGTGAGGAACTTAAAAAAAAATATGGTTTAATCGTACCATGTTGGGTATCAAATGAAAGGGCTTAATGAGCACATTTCAAAAATATATATATTATAACCCCAAAAGAATTTAAAAAAAAATTAAGTAACAAAAACTAAAACCCAACTACGACTTAAAAGGTATAAACAAGACACCACAAACAGACAAATTAAAAATCCGGAGTCACACGTAATCTGTTCGATTTATGCCCTAACACGTGTGACTCCGGATTTTTAATTTGTCTGTCTGTGGTGTCTTGTTTATACCTTTTAAGTCGTAGTTGGGTTTTAGTTTTTGTTACTTGATTTTTTTTCTATAGAGAAAATTTTATGTACTTACTAAAATTTTATGGACGAAAACACGATTAAGTAAAATCGTGTTTTCGTCCAACATAGGACCTAGCATCAATCCTCAACTTTTATTTCAAAATTAATGCGACAGTATTTTCGGGGACAGGCGAAGCTATTTGAGGTAGGGTAGGACCAACTACAGAGCATCACTGATTGACACTGGATAGGTAACTGCGGCAATGAATGGGTAGTTTCGGCGTCCTACTGTCCTACACCTAGTGATGGTACTTACCTGCAATACACGATATGAGATAAGTACCTAGGTAGCCATAACAAATCACAATTCTATGTTTACCAACAAGGGATTATTGAGCAAATAACAAATGAAAGTCAATGCGGAATTAATGTCCAAATGAACAAAGTGCGCGTCCGAGCGTGCATCCTGTCCTGTGTGGCAGATTGCCAGATTCACTATGGGCGCCTATGGCGAATCATCCCACCATACCATGTGCGATGTTTATGTTCGTCAGTCAGTACACATCTCCGCTCCGGTATGGCTTGACGGACAACATAACTGATAGCTATCAAGCCGTTCCATACTCATAGTCATTTTAAATGAGAAAGTGAGATAAACTGCAATTATACCGTTAATGGACGAATATCAGGTGCATTTAAATTCTTTACGTATTTAATTGTTTTAATTACTGTGTATCAGTTAGTAGGTACACTTCCAGAATTATATCAGTATCTAGGTGTCAGTTTATTGATTATTAATATTACATAGGATAACTGAATAGTTAATGTAGGTACTTAGTTCCTATATCTACCACCTACTTAGTTGTTAAAATTAAAAACCATATAGGCCTACGCAATTATCCAATACTTATAGGTACCTACATAGGATTAAACCGTGTAAAAACAGCTTTACCTTCATTACCTACCTTAATCGCTCTATTCATTGTAACTATATGTAGCTTTAGTAGGTCAGAGGTCTAGATGTTTTATTGAAGGTCCTAGCTACCAAAAAAAATGATGTCTGAACTATACTTCTCCACCAAAGTACATTTTAATCTGATTCGCGGAATTATTAAACGCTTTATCGGTAATACGCTAAACAAACAGCGTTGGTTCCGCTACATCAATTTGTCGCTGCTCTAATTGAGTTGTTAAGAGTTGCCGATAACTAGCGATGAAAACGCGATAGACACCACCGCCACATATCAATCTGAGCAGGCTGCCGCCCAGACTTTCGCAGGAATTAATTCATTCCTCTCAAGTTTTATTAAAATAATGTAAGAGCAAGAAGCGTGAAACAATTTTCTTTTTGTGGTTCGCTCGACCGTCGTCCGAGAGCGGTTGGTTAGTCAGTGAGGAGTGCATAGACGTCGCGGTCGTCTGCGCGTGTCCTCCTGTGTCCATACTCCATCCATAGTGCCGATACGCGAGTGCCGGTTGCAGTGAACTTGTTGTTATGGAACCAGGCAGCTCCTGAACATCCACAGGAAAATGCACATCCTGGAGATTGGTGCTGATCAAGTAATTACGTGATTTTTGTGTATAAACAGAGGAAGAAACTGAAAGTGTGCGAGTGTGTTCAATTTTGAATGCGAAGTCATATATCTGACATAACGCATTTACCTAATTGTTATGATGCATATCTTTGGCAAATTCATGAGTGATAATTAGTACCTATAAAATAATATTCAATTAGATTCATCAAGTGACTACATTTGACTGACAAAAATGTAGGTACCTATTAAGAGGCAGTTTCATAAAACAACTACCTGGTTTTAACAGTTTCTTACCATTGTTGTATTTTATTTATTTGAACATACATTATAACTAGTATTACTGTACCATAATATATGTAAATGCCCATTAGGTACCTACCTATCTATTACCTATAGTATAGGTATAAAACATATCTCTATGGTATAAAAGGTAGCACTTGAAGTAGGTAGGTAGGTACAGTAGGCTTTACCCACAATTTAAATAAAAGTGCATTTTATTATCAGATAAAGTATTTTCATATCGCCATAATCGCACACTCAGGCGCGTTTCTAATTAAGCACTTTGTATATCTTTACGCACTATTTCCCTTGTGTGAAGAGAGCAGAACACACAATATCAATGTTACGTTACGGGTTTAACATTTCTAGCCCCCCGGCTTACTTTATGTTTATGTATATATTATACTTAAAAACTAAATGCCAAACGACCGGCACGGGAATTGAATCCGCGTCCTTTAACGCAAAATCTAAGGCTATTTGCCCAACTGAAGCTTGGTATTGAAACCTTTGATTCCAAGTTCTAATTGATTTTGGATCGAACCACCATAACCCACAAAATATTTGTGTTGACTGAGCTACCCATTCACACAACGTTGAGACACTTAGGTATTTCAGACAGACATAGGTCGTCTGTGTGTTGATCGATGTTTTTGACAACAGCAGATGGTAGGTACAGTCACGAGCACTACTATGTATACACTTAGCAACTTTTAAAAGTGATTTTCTCCTACTTTATGGATTGTAATTTTATGATATAACGAACATAGTATTTTGGAACCCCTATTATTATGAAATAGGTATGATCTTAAAGTTACAATCGTTATTCCACAAGAAAATCGTTATTGAATTTTGCTGAACGTATACTTATTTTTGCGCGTGACTGTACACCGGTTAATAAAAATATTACACCCTCATCCCAACTCATCAATATGAAGGTATCTTCTGTACCTACCTAGATGGGTACAATTAGGTAGGTACATGCCACTGTTAGATATGAATAACAATCGCTTGGACCAGCATGAACATTAATTTATTATAATTACGACACGACAAAGCTCAGCACCTACAATAGTCATTATCATGGAAATTACGTATCTAATGCCGTTTGCAAGTAGGTTACACCAACTAACGTTAGTGACCACACCCAGAAGGTCTATTGTCGGTTGTCGGACGACCCACAAACCGCTATAGTCATTTGTCCGACTTTATCCGTACCTGTCCTTGAGACGCTCCTACAATCTGCCCTACCCTTTATTATTGCTTATCAAAATAAAGGGGTTCCGTAATTTCAGTCGTTGGTCACGCCTTTATTTAACGAAACAATGGGCTAGACTAGATTGTATGGTCGCGGTTCTGATTTCCAGATCTGAACGTAACGAAACAATGGAGGTTTCATTCTCAGATGAAGTTCAGAACTTTGTGCTACTTAGATCTTTGTTCCACACTTAGATAAACTGTTCAATACCAGCTGCAAGTATGTACGTACATAGGTGGTTAAAGATAAATAGGCATCATAATCAGCCTGTATGCCTGTAATGTTCTCATTCATGGGACACGGGCCTCCTCTCTTCGAGAGGGAGTGGGCTAGCTGTAACACATATCTTAGATTTTTTTCCAGCACCGTTTAAATACTTAGGTAGGTAATTAAAGTTGGTTTTTCTCGTAGATTAATTTGACAGATGCAAATGTCAAACTCCAAATTGAAAAACAAAAAACAATCATTTGAAATGTCATAGGGGAAAAAACAATTATAGGTAGGTACTTATATTTTAATTTATTAATAACATGGTCTTTTAAATTGAGATACTTTCCTTTGATTTTAGAATTTGAGTAGGTAATTAAGTAACCAATTATCGATACCGGCTATTAATATCTATTGTTATATTTTCATGATGACCACAGGATGGAGATGAGAGCGGCAGCGCACGCGCCGCTGAAGCAGCATTTCGCACGGTGCCGCGAGACCACACCACATTCCTCGTATGGAGAATTACGGTTAGTCAATCTATATACTTACCATAACTATCCATAATACAGAACTACAGTGTGCGAGGATAAATGGGGGACATCCTCAGCTGTTCTACATTTTGATCGCATAGGTGGTCACTTTGTAGGGAACTCCGTTTTTTTTTTTCATATTTTGGAGTTGGTCCTATAG
Organism: Lithophane socia; assembly: GCA_947522985.1. Lineage (NCBI taxonomy): Eukaryota > Metazoa > Arthropoda > Insecta > Lepidoptera > Noctuidae > Lithophane > Lithophane socia. The sequence goes on along the minus strand of OX383256.1, from coordinate 13,510,024 downwards.
GACCAAACTTTTACTATGGTACAAGTTGTTCATTTTCATGAGTACTACCACTCCCTTAAAGTATGTCCCTCGCTCAACATAACAGCCTGTATAAACCTGCAACTGTCATTAACGAGACACAATAGAATTTTAATTGTTATCGGCCATTAGAAGGCCAATCGACAGTTGACGGATTTACAAAGGTAAACAACCAATTACTCATCTATCTACAACTTTCAGGCAGCTAGCTGTACCTAACTGAAATTCTTGTACCTACTTAGTCAAAAATACTTACAGATTATTTGAAATTACTTACATAATATTATGTTAATCTTTCTAACAAACTCGTCCTTGAACAAACTCGAGTTCGAGTGCCCCACGAAACCTGATTGTCACGTCTTTCACCAAGCAACACTAAACTGAAATTGACCTATCACGCGAAACGCTCACATTCAATTACATTTGATAGATACAGAATTACAGATACATACCTACACGCCACAGTTTTTGTGCTCATAATAAACTTCACTTTCACTGGCGAAGACTTTAGTCTTAACTTGAGTCATCATCTCGTGATGTACCTATGTGAGTTCGCTGTCACTCTAAATATTGCAGCTATGTCTTGGTAATTATCACTGATGATGTTTTACGAATTTAATTGTTGATCGAGCTATGGTTAGCGTGTGCACCTGTCCTCATGTACCTAGATCCATATCAACAATACACAAGCAAAAGTATAATTAAATTACATTCCGAAAGTCGTAAATTACAATAGATATTACGTAGGTACTTAGTCCTCAAAAGTTCAAAAACAACACACATTAATTAATGAGTTATGTTAAGCCCTAAATGTTGAGTTACTATATAGGCAGGTAGTGTTCCTACCGTTGTTAAAATTAATTACCTACAAAGAATTCCTCCTAACTTTATAATATTAAAAATACGAAAGTAAGTTTGTTTATTTGTTTGTTACGCGTTCACGCTAAAACGGCTGAACGGATTTAGATGATATTTGGCACATAGGTATACCATGACCTGGATTAGAGCAGAGGATACTTTTTATCCCGATATTCCCACGGGATCGAGACTTATGCAACATATTATTAACGTCGGTCTAATAGTGCAATAAGTGCATAGCAGGTACGTGTAATTTTAGAACAATCTTGTGCAAAATTAACTTTCGGAACTTTATTATAAACTTATTACTTCCACATAACATAAAGACAGAAGGTGACCCTAATCGATTCGTAAGTAAGATATCATCAAGAGGCATTAATTTAATGCTTATAATGCAATAAATAAACTTATCTTTATATGTCTTCTACATAATATTATAACCACTGTAGTTTTCCAAGAATGGTGTACCTACCTACCTATTGGGCGTTAAAGCGTGACCACGCAGCCACACAACAATAACTAAACCATTTGATTGGACTTATATGGTTATATTCCCATACGGTTCATATTTTTATCATATAATACAAATAAATAAAATTGAAGTGTCTACGATCCAGGATGAAAACTAGCCTATGTCATTCTTCAGGTCAAGGCCTACCTACCCCTGTGTCTTTCATCCAAATCCGTATAGCCAGCTTTTGCGTGAAAGCGTAACAAACAAACAAGCCCACTTACGCATTTATAATAATAATTAAGTTAGTTAGTTAATCATTGTGCCGATAGTCGTATCAGCCAATGGCTTAATTGCCAAGAGCCTCGACCAACACCTAAGGAGGCTCTCGTTGGGCAGGTGGATTAAGGGCTTGATTCAGAAAGCGGTACTCCTGGACACGGCTCGCATTGTTAGGAGGTTCCTCTCTCTGGAGCCCTGATCGCCGGTAGCTTGGACCCTGTTCCCGATACCGGTGGGCTACTATTTTGTACGTTTAAATGTTTTTATATATTTTTTTATTCCAATATTTAAAAATATAATTTATGTGTTTAGCAAATTAAATTAGGATATTATAAGTAATGATGAGTTATAATACTATATACGGTAGGTACTTAAAAAAAAAACAATTTTTAAAATGTTTGTTTGTCTGTCTGTTTGTTCCGGCTAATCTCCGAATTATGACAGAACTTTCACTGGCAGATAGGAGTAACTTACGTCCACGCAGGCCAAGCCGCGGGCAACAGCTAACGTAATGAATAATTCTCTGTTCAGATCTCTAGATCTTTACCTATTGCTTAGAAATAGCAAAGAAAGAGACAAAAACAAGTACATAAGTAGAACTTAAAGAAAGAATATTACAATAATAAAAAATCTCATAACAATATGAAAAACATTTTCGGTGTTTACCTTAACAATTTGTGGGATGTTGTGATCATTTCCTTAATTTAGTAGAGCGTGTGAAAGGTCAACACGGTAAACTTTGTTTTCTCACCAAACGCGTAACAATAGGTAGTACCTAACGATTGCAGCTGACAAATGACATACAGACTGGAAAATGTCGAAACTGTGATCTGTCTGAGTGTCTGTAAAGATTTGAAGATTTCATGAGAACAAACTCTTTGCTCATTTCCAAATCGTAAAAGGTAAGATTTGGAAATTTACCTTTTACGCAACGAGTAAGATCATTCAACCTTTTGTCTTTCTGGCGTGCAATGAATGATTTATTTAATTGTAGAACTATTAATTTCATACCGTGACAGAAATGTTACAGATATTACTTGTTACAAACTCTATAATATGCTTAGTTTTATTATTGTGTACAAAACTGTGTTTTTTTAACGATATTGTCTACTAAATAATACCATATTTTCTATAGCAATTAAGAGTAGGATCCCTTTAACATTCTCTTTTCCGATTCCAACCATCATCAGCCACAGCCCGAATTCACCTCTTGGGTGACTTGGGTTGGCTTTGGCCCCCAAGGCCCCCCCGGTCCTGTGCCAGCCTCATCCACTCCAACCATACCGCTAACTTAAAATGTAATATGAAGATGTAGGTATTATTTCAGAGATGTTTATTAGGACTTAATGTCGCGGGCCAAACCGATTTTGAAAACCCGAATTGCAGAATAATTCTTAGCAGTATGTTGGTCGGAAAAAATAGTATAAATTATAAGTAAATGAATTTATTGAATCAGTTTTAGTTTTAAGTTATAAAATACTGCATGCATACCGATTACCGATGCAGTCTAGACAAGACACCTACCTACTTTACTTAAGTAGTTAAACATTTTTTTTGGCGAACTACAGCAATGTATTATAATAACTTTCTTGAATACAAAATGACAAGAGAAAGTATACAATTCAACATAATGATAAATTGCAGCGAGATGCATGTTTGGAGCTTAGACGCTGTGCCATGCGCGGGCGCACCACGCTTGTTAGCCGCGTGCAATGCGATGCTAACATTCGTCCAGCCATCATTTGCAACCATACTTACATATTACCATTTATCATCTATTACCTACCCACTTTCTGCTGCATATCGTATCTGTAACGAATTTGAGTTTCTAGTAATCTGACACTATGATCACAGCTCCAATTTCCGTCTTGATTAGATGTGACTTTCTACATATCATAACATTACGCCTGTATTCCCCGAAGGGTTAAGCAGAGGTGTACCTATAGTACAACCACATTCCGCCAATTATATTTAAGTCCCTTAATAGGGGCCGAGCATATTTTATTGTATCAAACGTACGCAAATCCATACTCCGGGCTATTACTGAGAAATTCCTACCGAAAAAAAAACAATATCAAATAACACTTTGGCCGACCTGGGAATTGACCCAAGGACCTCGTGGTCGGCAGTAGCGCTAGACCAACGAGGCAGGCCAATTCTGTTGCATTTTCATATTGTTACTTTGAGTTTCTAGCAATCTGACACTATAACCACAGCTAAGTACAATTTTATTGCCGTCTTGATTAGACGTGACTTTCTACTCTTACTTAATCCCCGTTAGTCTCTTGTTCCCAATACCCTAGACGAAAAGCCTAGAAAGTAAATATAGATTCATTGTTAAGTTGATAAGTTTAGACATTCATCTGTTTACTGTCAATCAATAGAATAGACTAACTGAAAACACATACGAACGAAGCAAGCTGATATAAGGCTTGTAAAAAGCTTGTACCTACTTATAAAGGAGTCCATTGACTCTTGTGCAACCATAGCTCAACGTTTTAGCGCGAGCGTATCTGAAAGTAGCACTAAATCATCTACGAGACATCAAAAATAATCAAACAATTAATTTCGCGCCGATAAGATCGTAAACACAGAGTCTGTAAAAACTTGCCAGTAATCATCTTTTAAGATTCCTATCATTTTCTGTCAGATTTCTCGCGCTGTCAAATAAATCCTTAATAAGCAGGCCGCCCGCAATTTCTTTGTTCATTCGTAGATGCACCTCTCGTGTTAACAATTTCTCCAATAAATTAATTAACTAGTGTGCTCCATAAAGATAAATAATGGCCGAGTACGAGACTTGCGTTGTAACGGAAGACCAGTGACGGCAGTCGGCACAATTGTTGTCCATCAGGGTTAGCCATTAAAACTTTTTAGACGAAAAAAAAAGTTTTTATTTTTCACTTTTTCGTTACCTCACACAAAATCGAATACCACTACCCTGGTGTAATAACATTGACGAACACACACACAGACACACAGTGTGTGAGTAACTTAAAACATCGTCCAGATATACTAAGTGGGATATAAATAAATGTATTTTCTTTCTTTCTTTCTAATATTGAAGCTAACTCAAAAACTACGCAAGCAAAGTTAATAAAAAAGTTATGGGAACTCTGTCTGAAGCATGACCTCCCAAACAAAAACAAAAACATCATCAAAATCAATTCAAAATTGACGGAGTAATCGCGCAACAAACATACAAAAAAAACATACAGACGAATTGAGGACCTCTTCCTTTTAGAAGTCGGTTAAAAACAAACCCGTACAGAACATTTAAATAATAACATCACATTTATCAAGTCGTGTGATTATATAGCTGCATTTGTCAGCCTGTCAGCTAAATTAAATATGTACCTACTACAAATTAAAATATTACTCACTTTCTATTTTCTGCCACGGATTAAATAAAACAACATTTAAGTCCTAGTCTAGCTAATGTGAGAAAGTTTGCCTGAGAGTCGTACCTACTTTCTCACATCGCGTTAACAAAGGAACATGCAAATATTCAAACAATACCACTCTTGAAAATATATCTGTCGTTGCTGAAGATAATGATCGTGAAAACAAAAGTTTTAGTATAAAATCAACACCCTATTGCGTAACACATAAACACACGATCAATCACTATCGGTTTCATTTGTGACAGTTGAACAACATGCGTTGTTTACGTTGTTGAGCTGACAAATTTTTCTAACATAATAGAAACAATCAAGCAATGGATTAGCAGTAGGTATCCTTCAAAATGATTCAGATTATGATTGATCGTGTGCTACGCAATAATAGGGTGCAGTTTCAATGGTAACAATTCTAACCTAGGAATAGGAATTCCAAAAAATATTTTTGCCTTCCTACTATGTAAATAAATAGTGTGCCAGCCCTGAATGGTACTATCAGTGAGCCGAGTGACTCACACCACATCTCAGTCCCGCTATATGGACGCAGGAACTGGGCCCGCCAGACCGCGACTGAACGATTTTCAACTTCACATTACAATACAAACAAAGATGGCTATCAGTCACGGAAATTGTTAGCATTGAAGAAATATTACCTTACTTGGAACTTGTAAGACAGACCTGGCCGCGATACTACCATCGTGGAAACGATCGATGGGCAAATGTAGGTGTACCTACCTATCATGTGTTTTTGCGATAATGGAAGCTCTGACCAATTTAGCAACAGTCTGAATATTTTTGCAAGTTCTTTGATAGGTGACCGCAACACAAGTTATAGATGTTGTTTTATTGTTTCCAATGTTTTATTGAATCTAATACCACCACTCTGTGTCACCATAATCAGTCATTAGGAGGTAGGCGAACATTGGCCGCTTGGCCTATTTCATCCAGCTGCTACCAGCCACACCGCAAAGATCATAGCCCCACCTGCCTGAAAGCATAGACAAAGTAAAAGCCAATTTAATAGTTACCGTGGTTTCTAATTAATTTACTCATTAGTATTTTAATGTTGCAATAAATAAGTTACAACTGTGAAAGCAGAACAATGATAGAGAAACATATACTTAGTTACAAAGCTTTATTAACGATAAATTAATGCTACTAACCTATTTACTAGAAAGCAGAAATTGTAAACCTCACTCAGATATGTTACATTAGTTGCACTTTACTACATACCCAAGTAATAATTAATTAATAAGGAGTTATTGTGATCCTAAAAGATCCTAATCTATGCCACGTCACAAGCCGTATTTTCCCTAACAAAAACACGCAAACAGCAACAAGCAAAGCATCAATGTTACCAGCCCCTGCAGCATGTTTGCTCGACTGAACTAATTATCGCGCAATTCCGTCAGAATAACATTACCATATGCAAAATTAATAAGCATAATATGCGGATAAATACTCGAAAGCGTATGTACAAAAAACAGATCGCGTGTAATTAAAACACTTGGATTATCCAGTGTTTGGTGTCGTGATATAACGCCAGGGAGATACGCACTCACGTGCCGCCGTAATTGTTCATCACTATGCACTGGCGGACTAAGGGAGGCTGGTGCGGTTCGCCCCAGGCCCTGGGATCTGGGGGCCCCCAGAATTCGAGAAATACTTTTTAATTGCCAAACAAGACCAAAATATGTTCAGTAAGTAAAAGGCAGTTTGTAGCTACTCAAATATGCTAAAAATAGGATGTTAAAATTTTCGAGCTCGTTTCACTCTGTCTTGCAACTATCTCCATTTTCTTTTTTCTAAGACTTCTCTGTGTAAGTCGACAAAGTAAGTCCTGTTTATGTACAAATAGTCAAAAGAAAAAGTTACCTATACGGGATGGCGTGCTAAAATTTTCGAGCTCGCGTCCCTCGCTCTTGCATCCTACGTTTTCTAACTTTTCTGTATAATAATATGTTGTCTAATAAATTCCTTTTTCTTTATAAATGTTCAAAAGAAAAATTTCGACCTAGGTTGGCTCTACCATCCTATTCGTCTGATGCTATAACTTTTCTGTTGTCGATAAAGTATCTCCTATTTCTGTATCAATAGTCAAAAGAAAACCTAACCTTTTCCAGGCAGAATGCTAAATATTTCGCCCCCGATAGCCTTAGTCCGCCACTGTCACTATGCATGAATGGCCAATGACGTCTTATTCAGAGCCATGATCGCCAGCGGCGGTGACAATTTAGTTTTTCACTCAATATCTACTTAAAACAGCAATCAGCACATTTGAAATATCGTATTTCGCTTCAAAGAGCGTGACACATTTTAATTATGACATTCTCAATCATTACCATCTACTTATTAGGACAATTATAACTGCACAATTTCCAACGAACACGCGTTAATGACTAATAGTGATTGACTAAATTATGGCACTCGATAATAACAGTTACGAAATATAGATGGCAATCTTTCATTGTTTATTTTTTTCATGTTAACGGTCGACGCCCGCGCAGACAGTCAGCTATTTGGATCGAGATTAATAGCCAGAACTTATTGTAGATGCTGATCTCTATTTATTTTGTAAGCTATTGGCGCCAAGTCGAGGTCACTCACCTAGCTTATTTGCTACTTTATTTATATCTGGATTAACATCGGCAATGAAGACATTAGATTTAAATATTTATCGTTATTAAGTTATTACGAATATTCCCCGCTATAGAATCTTATATACAGGGTGTTAGGGTAAACACCGTTATCCTTGCAACCAGTGGTTTGTTTTCATTTAAAGAACGTAAAATCAATGTAAAATTAAAAAAAAAAAAATATTTTTTTTATGTCTACATTTTACCACAAGAGACGCAAGTTCGTTGTCCTATGCGCTAGGGCAACGAACTTGCGTCTCAACACGGGCGGGGGGTACGGGATGTGAGCTGACCGGCCGCGAGCGCGACCCCTCCCTCAGTCAGTCAGCTGTTTCGCTAGAGAGCACGGTGTCGGATAGAAACTTTTTAAAATCTTTTAATGAAAATGACGTTTTTTTTTTGTTGTGTTCGGTCATTTAATTATATATTTAAGTCAACTACCCATGGTTTGAATGACAAGACTGTTTACCCTTACAGCCTGTATATGGTAATTGGGGGCTAGGTATGTAAATTGCAAGAATATTTTTCGTGATCACGAGACAATACGGAAGATCGTTGTGATAAATCATTAGACAATAATAATATGTAAAAGTATTTAAATATAAGTTTCGTTTTCAGGAATCGAACACGGAACTGTTGCCTCGCACACATTACGGCACATTCTACGACGCTGAGGCTTACTTGGTGTACTCTTGCTCCCTGCCGGGACAGCCGGCAGGACCTGATGTTATTGTGAGTACCTGCCTAACTGGACATTGACTAGATAATGCCCAGAGTCCAAGACATAAGAAACCTAGCTCTGGCCGACTCATTATTACCAAGTCCATTACATGATTCTTTTATCCTAATGAGCATGAATGACGTTACAATTTCCTTTGGGCCTGGTGTATGGCATCCCCGTGTAGACTTTGATTTTCCGCATGGGGCCTCCCACGCCCACGTCAGTTTTACTTAGGTCTGGACCATTGTCCAGGGGGCCAAGTTTACTAATTTACAAACGTATCAGTGGTCTCATAATGATGAGTTTTTGACAGATTTTGTATGGCTTATCTGTCAAAAACTAATCATTGTGAGACCACTGACACGTTTGTAAATTAGTAGACTTGGCCCCCTGGACACACTGACAGGTTAGCTGAGACCAATGCACGAAGTAACATAGGTGTTAAGATAGGTACTTTGTACCTCGGAGTACTGGGTACCTCGGAGTTCTACAGTACCTACCTACTACTACTACACGACTAAAACTATAGCCTCAACGTATTTAGAATTCCCAGTAGTTTGGTAAAACCTGTAGGACTTCCGTTTTAAGATAACAACTACTTAAACTGAAAAATGTGGTGAACTTAAAATATTGTTACCAGCGTAGAGAAATAAAAGAGAACGGAAATGGGGAGCTCCTGGAGCGCCACATCCACTCGTGGGCTGGAGAGCGCAGCGGGTCACTCGCGGGGCTGGCCCTGCGCCGGGGCACGCAGCTGGCGGCCTACCTCGCGGCCCCCACGGTCGTACACCGCGAGGCCGTCACCAAGGAGACGCCTCGGCTTTTGTCATACTTCAGAGATGGGATAAGGTACGCTTCATATTTTTTTTAAATGTGTCTGCTCAACAACGTACAGCAATGAATGTTGTTGAACTGTTAAAATGAAAGCCATTGCAACTGTTAGTGTGTTACGCAATTACCCCGCTGTGCTGACTTCGCGCCCTCAGTTCTGCTTGAACATATTATAAAAGGTTAGAATCTGAACGTCAGCAAAGCAAACTCATTTATCTCCCTATCTACGGTAGTATCTACCCAAATTTCTATGAGATCAGCTACCATTGACAACTGTCATTCTACCCCCTATTACTTATTTTATTATAGGTACTCTTTGATTAGGTACTATCATTATAAACAGAGTGAACGTTATCAGACAATCTTTTTAGAATATACCATTTATAAATTCAGGATTCTCCGAAGCGGTTCAGCCAACCTGAACGGCGCTGCTCGCCTGTACCGCGTGCGCGGGCGCCGCCCGGTCCTAGTGCAACTCGAGCCGGTGTCGTGGGCGCAGCTCGCGACTGATGGCGTGTTCGTCCTCGACACCTCCTCGTTGCTGGTGCTGTGGCTCGGACGGACCGCCAACCTCGTGGAGAAAATATTTGGAGCCAAGGTTTGTTGTTACGGTTGACCTCCCCCGGTTTATGAATGCGGTATCAGGATTAAATTTTGGTATAAACATTCAATAGTAAATAGACTAAAGACCCATAACATAAATATAAAATTTAATTAGGCTGCATTCCTGTGGAGTTATGAAAAACTCAATTAAGTAGGTAAGTATAGCCATACTTTAAATGTAAATAATCAACCTTACAAATCTAGATTGCATACCGGATGGCCCGTGGTGCAGACAAGGGCATAATGGCGCGTCGGATCGCGATCGCTCACGACGGCTACGAGCAGACGCTGCCGGCCAGTGACCGCGCACTGCTGGACGCGCTGCTTGAGTTGCGTGCGCGCGCATTGCGACCCGCCGCGCCGCTCGCCGACCCGCCGCGACCCGCGCGCCTCTACCGCGCCACACAACCGCCGCGGGTCACACCAATAACCGTGCCGTCGCAACGACCCGCTGCAAGGTTGGAAGAAATTAAGCGCGCGCCGCTGTTCAGAGAAGATCTGGCTGATGATGTAAGTCTGTGTAGCAGTGACCGCGAGAAATCAGTCAAGCGATTCCCATTTCTTTCGATCTTGCGATACTAATAAATTGTGTTACCGCAGTCATTATGACTAAACCCCGAAACGCTTGACGGGTTTCAAAATGTAATTTATCTTCTCTTCAGACATTATAATGCACCACAAGCCGGCAATGTTATCTATCAACTCGTCTAGGTCGCACGGTGGTTATAGGCTAGGTTTTGTTTTATAAAAATCAAAATGGCAGATTTTGGACGTAAATAAGTAACTAATACATTGAAAAAAAAAATTACTATGGCGGGTATCAAAATAAAGGAGGCGATTCCAAAAAAAATAAGAATCTGAGATTGAATCAAAACAACTTTTTTCAGGGTGTCTACATAGTAGACAGCGGAAGCCGTGGTGTGTGGGCATGGGTGGGCCCGTCAGCATCGGGCCCAGCGGCTCGAGGAGCTTTAGCAGCGGCGCGTGGGTTAGCTCGAGCTCGTCGTATGACGGTCCCGGTGTCGGCGGCCCCGGCAGGAAGGGAACCGCTGGAGTTCGCCGCGCTGTTCCACAACTGGCGCTGGTGCGATGCAAGACGTGACGGAAGACTTCGCGCCGCTCGGTCAGCTACAACCAGGCTCGATGCCGTCAGTCTGGCTACAAACGCTTGGCTCGCCGCTGAGGTCAGTTCTTGCTACCTACATCTTCTTATCTAGCCTGTTTTGTACCAAAACTGGGTATTAATGGGGTAAAAAATATGTACCTATGTTTTATTTATTTAAAATCATCAGACCAGACTAATTGACTGAACTAATCACCACAATGAACTATTGCCAGCAAATCCAAACCAAATCATTTCCAAATATCAATTAGGTGCTCACCAATCATATTGCTGAATATCCGTTGATGAATATCTTTTGTCCCCTTGGCTCCTTAAAATTTTTTCGTTTTCGTAACAGGCTCAGCTGCCAGACGACGGTTCGGGCGCACTACGAGTGTGGCGCGTACGACGTCGCGGGACCGACGCGGAGGACGTGAACAAGGAGGCGCTGGCCGAGGTGGAGCGCCCACAAGCCGCGGTCTTCTACGACAGAGACTGCTACATTGTGCTCTACACCTACCACGCGCCCATCGGCGACCAGACCGTGCTCTACTACTGGATGGTGACAAAAGACATTGCATTTTAAACTCAAGAAGTCCATAGAACTGAATAAATTTTATTTTGTCTTTCTTCTTCTACAGTCCATAAGTTTTGATAAGTATTCAAGCTCTTCAACCTTCAATTCCATTACAGTCGGGACTATATGTTGATCTACATCAATTAAACAGAAGTGTTAAGTATGAGCTTTCTGTTACAGGGTGGCTCTTCGCCCAATGATCTGAGGAATTTGGGTGCTAAAGAAGCCAAAGACCTCTACACCAAACTGGGGCGTTCTCCAGTACAGGTATGTAAAGATTATCTGCCGTTGTAGTTAAAAATAAAATATTAATAAAATTGTTATTTAACATATTTTCAGGCATGGGTGTACCAAGGGAAGGAACCGGCGCATTTCCTTCAAATCTTCAAGGGTCGAATGATCACGTATGTAGGCAGCGCAACTGACTATGATCGTAAGTACTCAATATACTTAACATGATAAGATGTTTACAGAGTTTTGGCCAAAGACCATCTCCAACTCTAAAAATATAGCCCGTAGGTAGGTACGATTTTGAGGATTGTAAATTGCCCTTTTTGAAGAACCTAGCCATTTATTTATTTATCTACACCCATGCTCTAAATCCTCTATAAAAGTTTCTGAAACAGTTAGCTTATTGCCAACATTTAAAACAGCCAGTGTCATAGTAATCATAATATCATCCAAACGGGTGTTATAATGATGTATATTGAATTTCATAATGCAACTCATTAAAAATAGGAACATTGTCATTCACGAGCGTTTCACTAACAAAGCACCGTAATTTAAAAACAAAACTAATTCGAATTCGAAAAATTCAAATACACGTCGTACCGCGCCATTTTTGTTCGATATTGGTAATGCAAAGAACCTTTTATAGAAGATTCATATCATGGGTGTAGATAAAGTCTTGTATGCAACTGTAAATAATTAGGTATTAAAACACTCATTCGTGTTTTAATACCCCTTACACCAGAACATGTAACACAGGCAGTTCACATAACACAGACAATATTATCTACAGCCACAGGTCGCAGACTTCTCGCACCATCACGCGTGCTGATCCGCGTATCAGGACAGTACGCGCGCGAGGCGCGGGGCGTGGAGGTGCGCGAGGGGGCGGGGGGCGCGGGCGCAGGGGGCGCGGGGGGCGGGGCCGGCGGCGCGGGCGCGTGCTGCGTGCTGCGCGAGGGCGCGCGCGCGTGGGTGTGGTGCGGCGCCAGCGCCACGGGCGACGAGCGAGAGGTCGCCAAGAACATGGCCGCCACTGAGCATGCGCTCGTTATGCAAGGTAACCCTCTCTGTTATGTTACTCACATTAGGCACACATTAGACAATAGGCTCGCCCCCTATTTCGAGGAACTTAAGCATAACTGGCGAAAACTCTGTGTACTACAGGTTCCCCTCTGCCTAACCCTTCGGGGATTACAGATGTGATGTTGTTTTGTTATGAGAAATTTCAGCTTTGGTTCTGGGATGGCACACTTGCGATGCGTTTGTTTTTGTAGATGTACTACACCAGCAGCGACAACCACTTGAAATCAGTTGAGCCGCTGCCTTGTTTGGCAATTTTGCCATCCAATCACATTATATATTAAAACTTTGTTGAACAAAAAAAATTAAGTACAGATATTATTAAAAAAAACCTGCGGGGCAATCTTCGCAGACTGCCGATAGAAGTGAAAACTAAGCAACAATGCGTTACCTCAACGTAATTCAAACGGTAGACGGTAGATGGAGCTAAAAAAAAACAAATGACTTCAAGCGTGACGATGACGCGAGATCCATGATTTTTGTTCACCCAAAAAGTGAACAACGCGCCTAAAGAAGTTTTCACTTCAAAAGCTTACCCAGAATGGGAATGGCTTTGTTGACTCCTCCACTGTTATTTTTATCCTCAGGTAAAGAGAAGCCGGACTTCTGGACAGCACTTGGCAATCGTCGTCACCTGCTGGTACCATCTCCACTGAAGGAGGTACAGCGCCCCCTCCCGCCGCGTCTCTTCTACGTGTCTCTCGGTGTGCCTACCCAATATTCATGTAAGCGAAATATTTAACAAAACACCTTAAAAACTGATTTAGCGGTAATTGGTGAAGCAGATTTAGGCTCTGCCTGCATAGACAGGATCTCAAAGCAAATAATTTTCTAAGCTTATTGACTAGTAAACTTAAAGTTGTATGTATAAAGTTCAAAGTTGCACAAACGACACAGGCATAATATTGTTTCTAGTCTGTCCTGATCCTGATGAATGATCTACCTCATAAGCCGGCGCTGAAACTTATAAGTATATGTTACTCTTTCTTGAGAAACATTGTTATGATCCTGTACTTGTTTGTATACAGGCAGGAAAATGATTTGTTAACCAAATTGACACCCTACCTCAATCTGCCATGTTATAGGCATTTCATAGAACACTCAAAGACAGTTGTGATTTGAATAGGCATGCGGACAATTTGGTAGTTGCTATAGGTACCTAACCTAAGAAAAAATTAAATCCTTGTTTCCAATATTGATGTTATTTCCACTTAAATAAAAATAAACTTTATGTTAGTATAAATAAAGTTGACTTTAGACTGACTATTACCGTTGAAAAAGTACCTTAACCTGAACCTTGTGTAAGCATTACAGTTGTTTTTCCTAAAACTCGTGTTTGTTTACATGTTTGGCAAATAAATTGCGAACGCAGTATACACTATTTATTCATTCTATGCCCACAGTTGAAGAGATAGTCTCGTTCAGCCAGTACGACCTGGCTCCCGAGATGGTAGGGGTGGTGGACGCTCACGACGCCGTGTTCGTGTGGCTCGGACAGCATTGCTGCCCGCGCGCCAAGGATGACCCCCGGTCTATTGCACTCGCTTATCTGGCGCAAGGTAACTAAAAAAGTTTCATTGATTAAAAGTTTGAGTTCTGGCCATCTTATTGTGATTTTTAAGCTGTCAAACAAACTCAGAGGGGTAGTCGCGTAACATACATAAAATGGCCATCGATCGCAATGGCTTTCATTAGTTCAGCCACTTCATTGCGTTATTTACGCCACGAGCAGTAAGAGCAGACGAATTTATCAAACCTATGAAGCAATGGATATCAAAACGAAAAGGATTGCGATTGATTGAAATAATAATAGCGAGGTTCAAAGTCAGTTACATTTTTAATTTATTGATCGAAATCGACCATAACTTTTTTCCCACATTAACAACGCAGTAACAGGTTTCCCAACTTTTTGCTTAGACCCAGCAGCACGGGATGCTGCGACACCAGTTCTGGCGCTGAGTCAAGGACGCGAACCGCCGCATTTCACCGGCTTCTTCCCCCATTGGAAGCAGTCCATGTGGAAGGTATGCTTTTGCAGAAAATCATGACAAGTCCATAGTAATAAAAATTAGTTGTGTGTATGGAGTTGGAGTGGAGTTTCTTGTCTCTCCATACGAAACTATCTTTTGGAAGGGAACTAGAATCAATTTTATTTCCTTGTAAATGTTGACGTTCAAAAGTGTCCTTTATGTGCCTAATTGAAATAAATGATTTGACTTTGACAAAAAACTTTTTACTTTCAAACAGGGTCACAAGACTTTCAGTGCAATCATCAGTGCTTTGGAAGGCAAAGCAATTGTTCAAAGCGGCAACAGCGCGTTGCAGAGTGGCAACAGCGCTAACCGTTTTGATCAATACGAGAAATATCCACTAGGGGTCCTGAAAGGGCCAAAGGAGCATCTCCCGCCTGACGTCGATCCTCTCACAAAGGAGGTAAATTATCATAATTATTCATAATATATCTTCTTAAAACATCAGCGAAAAGGTGCAATAATACAGTAACAGTTAAGAATTTTAAAGAAAATTAATGACCGTAACTAACTGATTTATGCATCAATAAAATGCACGCACATGATTGATGATTGCCCAATAGTATTAAGACTCGTAGACAATTTTAAGTAATTAATACACGCACACTTAGCTAATTGAAATAAACGGTCGCTTCAATACGCACGACCGTGTTAAATCCTTAAGGCGAAAGCGCCAGGGCGCTGTAATGAGCAAAATTCAAATGTTCAAAATTACCTTTTGTGCATTTTGCAGGTCAGTATCAGGTTCTGTGTTGATCAAAAAAACATTCATTGCACACAATTACCTGACCTATTGACTATTTCATAAATTCATGACATTTCGAGGGCAAATCTTGATAAAAATAATTAAATTTTCATCTCCCCTTGTATGGCAAGCACCCCTTGGGATGTTTGTCTACAGCTTAGTCTGACCTCATGCTCACTAGGTGGGGCTTGCGACTACTAAACCAACGTGACAAGGCAGTAACATGTCATTTTTAATATTTCAGCTATACTTGACTCACGACGACTTCGTGTCTACATTCAGCATGCCGTACAGCGAGTTCCGGTCGCTGCCCGGCTGGAAGCAGAAGGATCTCAAGAAGGCGGTCGGGTTATTCTGAAGACTTAAGGAAAAAGAAGTAAAAGGATCTGAATATTGTGAAGCAAATGACTGCATAGATTGAATCAAAGAAATTTTACGAGTAAAAGGCTTATTAATTGTTTTAAAAGTATGAAAATATCAATTTAAAATAAAATAATATTTTATCATACATAATATATAATCACATTACTTGGGTTTTTTTAAGAGACGTTTTAGACGTTTTTCCATTTGTAAATGTTAAAAAACGAAAATAATTTTAAACATTCACATAAAATGTTGATGAGTAATGCTTGCACTTACACGTGTTTATAAATTAATATTTTATTAAATAAACTTATTATTTGAACTTATTTATTTAGA
This sequence comes from Lithophane socia, assembly GCA_947522985.1. Taxonomy (NCBI): domain Eukaryota; kingdom Metazoa; phylum Arthropoda; class Insecta; order Lepidoptera; family Noctuidae; genus Lithophane; species Lithophane socia. The sequence continues at coordinate 13,493,762 of OX383256.1, read as the reverse complement.
GAAATATATAATTTTAGTTTCAGTACATGTTATGTCTATAGTATTTTAAAACTTAGAATTAATATTAATCATGAAAATATTGTTGAAAGAAATAAAATGTTGTATTGAATACAGGTTATAAAGAAATAAAACGAAAAGTTTTTAAAATGTTATTTTTATTTTAAAAATAGTACTTATTAACTATTGGGCATTAATTACCTTAAAATTAATAATCTTTACAATTTACAAGTGTTTCAAAATCCATAAAATATCGGTTGAATTGAAAGCGTATTTACACTAAAATAATGACAGGTATGATAATAATATATGCCTACATGATATGGGGTGAGCCGTAGCTAAGGCACGTTTATTAGTATTGCGTGTCGCTAGTGAGCCGAACGCGTTCTCACACGACGTTCGTCCTACATTACAGCAATGATTCAAACCATATTCCAAATATATTCAATATCATAATCATATTTATTAAAACATACGGTGAATTATACGAAATGTCCTTTATCAGCAAAAAGCTACGTGAAAAAAAAATCTTTACAAAATATGAAAAGCTAGTTAGGAACTTACAATTTTAGTAGATAAATAAAACGTTACAATAAATGATTTAATTCGATAATAAATAATTTACATAATGATTTTACATTATATCAGTTATTGTTATATAAGACAATTTGGGAGTATTTCTAGAACCGCATCGGTTTATAAGACTGCGGCTGTCGGGAAAAATACTCCCGAAAAATGTCATCTACAATAGTAAAATCAGGTTATCAGAATTATGCATAGTAAATAACAATATTATTATTATTATATGGAATTAATATTAATGACGAGACATGGAACGAAAAACGCAGGCTTAGAATCCAAAATAAACAGCTCTTTTTGTTATTTTTGAAACTTCTTTGGTAATCATAAAACCGAACACATGAAACATAAAATACATCTCATGAAACTATATGGAATGAAGTGCACGAACAATACAATGCATAAGCTGCCGTAATAAAAATAAAATGCATCTCAAAAATAAACGTAAACACTACGACGAAATTGCATTTTTTTTTAACTTTTAAGTACGTAAAATTTTAAATTCGCATGTCAACATGAATGAAGAGATTGTTCCGAACTTAAATCTAAAAGAAACAAACAAAGCAATAACTGGATATGCGACAGAACAGAGAACTTGAGTCAATATAAAACTAAGGAACACAAAACTCAACATAGTTTTCGTTGCAGGAATGTAAACAATGTGTAGAGCAATATTAAACAGGGTATTTTATAATATTTAACAAGAACTAATAGTAACAACAATGCGTCGGAGGCCTGTTTCCTTCTAGCACCACGGGTGTTCGCAGTCCAGTGAAATTCGAAACATTCCTCCGTTTCCAAGTCTCTACTAGTCACTTCGGTATTTTGCCAAGAATATATTAAATACAACCTTTAATATTCATAGTATAAATATAATAATGATAAACAAAAAAAAAATGTCTTTTTATCCCCTGTATTCAAAAGACGTCAATCTATAACCGAGACCGCGAAAACTATTATAAATTTGACTGGACTACGAACGTAGACACGACTATTTATCACAGCTATCCAAAGCCTTCACACATTACACGAATCGGTCGCCTATCCCTCTACGTCACTAATCGTTTATCGAAGCCGAAGCTTGAGATGCCGAACCCACTTATACCAGTAAAAATTCTATTGTTATAAAAAATGGCTGTTATTATAAACGAACAAAACCTCTCATCTCAGGTTTGTCCTCTTATGAATTCACTGAGCGTGAAGGTTCCCGAAAAATGTTTAATGAATATAGATTTTACATTAAAATATGAATAGTTGTGAACAGTTTCAACTACCTTTGTACTTTATACTCACAACTAAACGAGATTTATTGTACACGAGATTATACAAGGCCTTATTTAAAATTGGTGTTTCAAAATTTGTAAAATACATTATACATCTAATAATAAAGGTATAATAGGCCTAAAGATGTATTGTAAAAGATACAAAAGTTAAATAGAAGGCTTTACACTTTAGAGCCGACTTGGTGTATCAACAAATGAGAAAGTTTGGCACTTGCACAATTCGTACCAGAACGAATAATAAGACACGGTGAATTATTGCTTCAAAATTACATTTCTCAGCTTAAGATTGCAAAAGAAATATTAGTGCAAACGGTGATGCAACTATACAGAAAAATGTTTAGCAAACTTTTGTAGAATTAATTGCTTTATCTAATTAATTAATAAGCTCAGCAGCTTACTACACAATAGTCTACAATAAATTGATCTTGTGATTCAAGGAAGCCCATTCAGAGTCTTACATTATTAAGTAACGTTGCGGAATTTTGTTAGAAGAACTAGGTATTTCACTTGAGCAAATATAATTATGAGACGATTCACTAAAAACAAAAACACCTATGGCACGGTTTCTTCGTTAATTGGCAACGCTTACGCGTTGTGAATTGTCTTACTTCTGTACTTAATCTAACATTAAGGGTCCCTGAATCATTTACTATAATTTTCTACATTTCAATTAACATGATATATGTTTAACTAGATTCTTTAACAATACGTAAAAATTGGTAAGTCAATTCCTGTGTGGATCAATTCCCTTATTTTATATGGTTAAACGTTTTAGTAACGGCGCAACCGCGTAGTAAATATGACCGCTTGTTGTGACGCCATGACGGAGTCACTCGTGACTGATCTTTTTCTGTATCAGGATAGATCGCATTTCAATGTATACGGATCCAGTAACAGCTTCTAGATCGATATTATCTATATACAACAATAGTATACGATACAACATACTGAAGCATAAACATTATGTGCTGTTAAAAATAAAAACGTAACAAAATACATTACAATAAAAATGCTCTACTGGTTCAATAAATTGTACAAAAATATTATTGAAAAATAACCAGTCTAATTTATGTCACTTTAAAACTCAACGATATGGACTACTAGACGTTGACAATGTTATGAACACTAATGTTATAATATGTATTCCATTATTTCTTGGCGAAAGCTCCACAAGCTTGCGTATCACCTCCAAGTTCTCAAACACTACACGAAATGGTCGTCGTACGCAACATTAAACCGCATCCGAAACCGCAAAAGTTCACAAAAACATAATAATATCAACACGGTTACTAATTTACATGACCCAATTCTAATGAACCAAGAAAATATTAGTTTTTTTTATAACATACTTGCTTAAAGAGCTGATCTCATATAAAATGTGAATAACTTTAAACTGATGCACATGATAGCACCATTGCATCCGTCTGTGAGATTTCGCCATGACAATCAGCTTCTTCAAAAATAATAAGTAAAACTACTTGGTGTTGGTAAAATTTTGATAAGTACAAAACATTAATATTTTCAATATCTATCACAGCAATCATGCCGAAATCTTATAAAAATTTGGACAAAAATACTTAAACTTATTTAAGACTAGTTAATTTACAAGTTTAATTGAAATTTGGATAGAAAAATTCTGTAAGATTCAATAGTAAATATTGTCAATTGCCAGATCAAATGCCAGCGCGCGAGACACGCATCGCGTTGCTCCAATACTCGATGAATGATTTCCTAACAAGATATCCAGTACTTATTTAAAAGTACCTCGATCGACAGTACGATAGCATAATTCAATTAGTTTTCCAAAATAAACAGATTATATTCTAGGTCCCATAGAATAAAATGTTCGAAAAAAGTGTTAGTAAAAAAACCAACGCGCGGTGAACAAAGCGACTCACGACTATAACCTTTAAAACCAAAATACATGCGAAATGAGAAATTTGTATTTAGCAATGGGCGCCCATCCTTTATGTTGATAAAGTGTCAAGTACCGTAGAGGGCGTGTGGACGGCTCACTGGCGCGGCAGCGACGCGTTGGCCGGCAACGTGGAGCTGCGCTGCGAAGCGTTCATGTACGCAGACTTCAGGTTCGACCGCATAGAGTCCCTGCGAACACCAATCGAATGTTAGGGAACTCGCGACTGCAAGGTTCGATCCGGACATAACTTTCTTCACAAAGAACTTAGATTTGGAATTCCAGTGCAGTAAAATGATAGTCATGGCAGATAGTCCGTCCTCAGTGACCTCACTTGCTGGTAAGCGAGGCCGCGGAGGAGTGGTTACCTGGGCGACAGCTTGGTGTGGTCGTGGTTGGTGTGGTGCGCGGCGCGGTACCCGTAGCGCTGCACGCGACGCGCGAGGCGCGCCACCCAGCGGCCCTGGTCCTGCGCGGCGGGCGCCAGTAGCAACAGGTTACCTGGGCGACAGCTTGGTGTGGTCGTGGTTGGTGTGGTGCGCGGCGCGGTACCCGTAGCGCTGCACGCGACGCGCGAGGCGCGCCACCCAGCGGCGCTGGTCCTGCGCGGCGGGCGCCAGTAGCAACAGGTTACCTGGGCGACAGCTTGGTGTGGTCGTGGTTGGTGTGGTGCGCGGCGCGGTACCCGTAGCGCTGCACGCGACGCGCGAGGCGCGCCACCCAGCGGCGTTGGTCCTGCGAGGCGGGCGCCAGTAGCAACAGGTTACCTGGGCGACAGCTTGGTGTGGTCGTGGTTGGTGTGGTGCGCGGCGCGGTACCCGTAGCGCTGCACGCGACGCGCGAGGCGCGCCACCCAGCGGCGCTGGTCCTGCGCGGCGGGCGCCAGTAGCAACAGGTTACCTGGGCGACAGCTTGGTGTGGTCGTGGTTGGTGTGGTGCGCGGCGCGGTACCCGTAGCGCTGCACGCGACGCGCGAGGCGCGCCACCCAGCGGCGCTGGTCCTGCGCGGCGGGCGCCAGTAGCAACAGGTTACCTGGGCGACAGCTTGGTGTGGTCGTGGTTGGTGTGGTGCGCGGCGCGGTACCCGTAGCGCTGCACGCGACGCGCGAGGCGCGCCACCCAGCCGCGCTGGTCCTGCGCGGCGGGCGCCAGTAGCAACAGGTTACCTGGGCGACAGCTTGGTGTGGTCGTGGTTGGTGTGGTGCGCGGCGCGGTACCCGTAGCGTTGCACGCGACGCGCGAGGCGCGCCACCCAGCGGCGCTGGTCCTGCGCGGCGGGCGCCAGTAGCAACAGGTTACCTGGGCGACAGCTTGGTGTGGTCGTGGTTGGTGTGGTGCGCGGCGCGGTACCCGTAGCGCTGCACGCGACGCGCGAGGCGCGCCACCCAGCGGCGCTGGTCCTGCGCGGCGGGCGCCAGTAGCAACAGGTTACCTGGGCGACAGCTTGGTGTGGTCGTGGTTGGTGTGGTGCGCGGCGCGGTACCCGTAGCGCTGCACGCGACGCGCGAGGCGCGCCACCCAGCGGCGCTGGTCCTGCGCGGCGGGCGCCAGTAGCAACAGGTTACCTGGGCGACAGCTTGGTGTGGTCGTGGTTGGTGTGGTGCGCGGCGCGGTACCCGTAGCGCTGCACGCGACGCGCGAGGCGCGCCACCCAGCGGCGCTGGTCCTGCGCGGCGGGCGCCAGTAGCAACAGGTTACCTGGGCGACAGCTTGGTGTGGTCGTGGTTGGTGTGGTGCGCGGCGCGGTACCCGTAGCGCTGCACGCGACGCGCGAGGCGCGCCACCCAGCGGCCCTGGTCCTGCGCGGCGGGCGCCAGTAGCAACAGGTTACCTGGGCGACAGCTTGGTGTGGTCGTGGTTGGTGTGGTGCGCGGCGCGGTACCCGTAGCGCTGCACGCGACGCGCGAGGCGCGCCACCCAGCGGCGCTGGTCCTGCGCGGCGGGCGCCAGTAGCAACAGGTTACCTGGGCGACAGCTTGGTGTGGTCGTGGTTGGTGTGGTGCGCGGCGCGGTACCCGTAGCGCTGCACGCGACGCGCGAGGCGCGCCACCCAGCGGCCCTGGTCCTGCGCGGCGGGCGCCAGTAGCAACAGGTTACCTGGGCGACAGCTTGGTGTGGTCGTGGTTGGTGTGGTGCGCGGCGCGGTACCCGTAGCGCTGCACGCGACGCGCGAGGCGCGCCACCCAGCGGCGCTGGTCCTGCGCGGCGGGCGCCAGTAGCAACAGGTTACCTGGGCGACAGCTTGGTGTGGTCGTGGTTGGTGTGGTGCGCGGCGCGGTACCCGTAGCGCTGCACGCGACGCGCGAGGCGCGCCACCCAGCGGCGTTGGTCCTGCGCGGCGGGCGCCAGTAGCAACAGTTCGCGCGCGCGGTCCGCGTGCAGCTTGCACGCCGCCACGCCGTCGCCCTCCGACACGTGCTCTGCGTGGATCTTCATGCGGCAACCTGTACGAGTGATGCCGTCAGACACTATTTTCTAAGTCGATACTGACTAGCGACCCGAAATAGCGGGTGTAAAAACCGCTTAAGGCCAAAGCTTCAGGGTAGCCCGCGAAATACAAATTTTCTTACGTTTTTTGCAACTTGGAGGTCAGTGGCAGGTTGCATGTTGATTAAAATATGATTCGTGACCGTAACAAATATGGCTTTAAACAATTATAATCATTAGAATCAGCAATACAACTCCTTAAGTTCATATAAGTGCCTCATGATTTCATGAAATAGTCATTCAATACACTGCGCAAAGTTCGGAACTACCAAGTTATATCGGCTCTATTGTAGCAATATTTTTTGGAAATAATAGACACTATGGACTGTGCCATTTTCCAATAGCGGTAGATGCGAACCTCCTCGTGTTGCATGGTGCTTTCGCCACTGGTAGATAACGCCTATGTGATGATAGGCACGTTATTATAGGTTTAAAGAGTTTATTCTCAATAAATAATACAGATTCGCTTACTTGAGAACAACAGATTAACTTAAACAATAATTACAGTTCGTCGTTAATACACAAATCTAATGTATTCATGTTTGAGGAGACTTATTGTTCGCAATTACAAACTGAGCTAGTTGAGTTTTGAATACATTAAATGAGTTTACATTTTTTATGTGTGAGGGTATTTTATTATAAAGTTGTGCCACTTCAAACGTCAGCATTCTTTTACCATAATTTGTTCTAACCCTTGGTAAAACTAAGAAACTAGCGCGACGGGAACTACGTTGGCTAATATGTTTTATTTTGGTAAATGTTAAACCGGTTTGAATGTTTTTGTCGAGAACTTTTCGAATAAAGATGCACGTATTATAAATATACAATTGTTTTAAATGCATTAATTTTGTTTTATTATAAATTTGGCTCGTTGGTGTAAGGCGTGGTTAATTGAAAATCATCTTTACCAGTTTATTTTGCATAATTTGTAGCTTGGCAATGCATCACTTTGATATATTTTGTCTAGTTTTACTATTTGCGACCTGTTTTCTAAGTATGATTGTAGCATTTTTAAAGCGCTGCCGGTAATATTTAACGATTTCAACTTTTCGGTTAGTATTTTATGGGAAACGGTATCAAATGCCTTTTTAAGGTCAATAAAAATGCCTAGGACTATATTTTTGCTATCTATGTTATTTTATTTTTGTAACAAGATCGAAAGTTGCTGAGAGTGTGCTACTTTTTGATCTGAATCCGTATTGTCTGTCCGATACAAATTTGATGGAAGTAAGGTGTTTATCTAGTCTAGTGTACAATATTCTTTCTAAAATCTTTGATAGAATGGGTAGCACCGAGATTGATCTATAGTTTCCTGGGTCTACAGTTGTACCTGATTTATGGATTGGTGTAACTTTCGCCACTTTTCAGGAATCGGGAAATTTTCCAGTAATCAAGAGTTTGATAAAGCATTTACTTAGAGAGTATGCTATTATATATTTTATGCTTTTAACTGCTTTGGTGCTTATGCCATCTAGTCCAGTGCTACAGTTTGGGTCAAGGTTGGCAATTATTTTAGAAATTTCAGCTTCAGAGCACGGATCTAGTTCAAATAATGTTGGGGTATCACTAGAGAGTATATTAGGTAGGGCGTAGGAAGGATTGTCATGAAATTTTTTAGGTATATCGTTTGCTAGTAGAGGCCCTATAGTCGCAAAGTAATCATTAAAAATTTGTCAAATTTCATTAGTGTCATTTACATATTTTGAATCAAGTAGAAGTTTTGAAGGAGCACTATTTTGTTTGATTTTGTTATTTGTTAATACATTTACAAAGTTCCACATTTTTTTAGGCTTATTTCTACAATTGCAAATTTTTTTATAGTAATATGAATTCTTTGTGTTTTGGATTTGTGTGTATACTTGTTGCCTTTTTGTGATACATTTTTCTTCGAGGCTACTGTCATCCGGGTTTTCTTTTAGTTTGGTCCATAACTCGTTGCTTTGGTTAATGTTGTCTATTATATCTTTGTTTATCCAGTCGCTTAAAGGTGGATTTAGAATTTTTGTCTTGATTGTTTTACTTTTGTCTATCATCAGTTTTATTTTATCTTCTAATACGTAGTAATCATCTCTTAATTCTTCAAAGTTTGTTTGTTTGAGTAAATTTTGTAGTTTTATATAGTCTATCGCTTCGTATTGGGTTCGCGTTTTGCGGGGAGGTTTTAATTTCTTGAGTTCCACAAAAATCTGCTTATGGTCGGACATTGATGAATCAAGTATTGCCATATGAAAATGATCGTTTTTGAGGTTCGAGCTGACATGGTCGAGGATAGATTTTCTTGTTTTTGATTCTCTTGTGCAATATTTTTTGGTTATTTTATTTATAAGTGTGTGTCCGGCTTCCTTTATGAGTTGGTTATATTGTCGTGTTGGTCTGTCTTTAGTCAACAGATCAATATTAAAGTCTCCGAAGACTATAGCTCTTTTTCTTTGCTGTATTATCCTATATAATATATTATGTTAGCTCTACACTATAAACCAGACAAAGCGATTGCACGTTACACCCTGTATATTATGTGAGTTCGGCACTAGAAACCTGACAAGGTGATTGCACGAAACACTGTATATTATGTGAGCTCTGCACTAGAAACCAGAACTTTTCAGCTTTATTTTATTATATACTAGCGACCCACTCCTGCTTCGCACAGTTTTTACTACTTGACAAAACATCGAGATTTCTTAGTTATATGTATCTTTAATAGTAACACACATAAACCTTCCGGAATAAATTCTCTAAACGATGGTGAAAACCTCATCAAAATCTGTTGCGTGTTTTACAAGAACAACGCGGACATACAGACAAACACGAAAAGCGACATTAATTTATAATATGATTAGATGAATGTGAATAGAAGATACTCACGTCGGCACTCGTAGGCCTGCGGCGGCCGGAACATGTGCCACAGCGGGCGCGTGCACACCTCGCACGCCGTGGGGATGTGGTACGTGATGCTCACCAGGTCGTGGCCCTTGTGCTGCACCGTGTTGCCTGTCACACACTTGTATTGTCAAAATAACATTCAATGATGAAGGATTTTATTTCGGTAAGGTTTCTTTCTATACTCTGTAGTTTGTAAAACAAACACTTTTACACGTTAATAATATTTTAAAACCTAAATAGAGGTCAAACTCAGAGGTGTAGTCTCTTTTGAAGACCAGACATAATTTTAGTCAGATCATGTGTGGACCATGTAGATTAGTGTCTGAAATGGTCTGTTGGGGAAAGTACCAGACTTGAGTGGACCTGTCCTGACAGTCATTTAAATCGAACGATTCATTGCACTCTGCTGCAAAAGAACATAAGCCTTTTCTAGTAAGACTGAACCATAAAAACATAACATGTAAAAAAATGTAAGTCTCGCAACGCAATTCTTCTACCGCAAAACGTTGTGAGATCTAATGTAAAACCAAATCAGTCAAAACCAATTCGGTACCCATCTATGGCAGCATCTTTTTAACAATTTGTCATAAATTGTTACTTTTATAACGATTGGTTTATTGTAGACTACTGGGGCTGTATTATGAAGTATTCATGACAACATTATTCCACTGTGAAAAAAAGATGGTGCTATCGGTCTTGTATAGCTCAGTCTCTCACTGTCACTGGAAAAATGATGGCATTAATACGTCATAACACAGTCCCTGCTATAGGACATAAGCTTTTTCACGAAAGAATGATTTGATGTTTTGTTGAGCGCTTTTGTAGAAGTAATGCAATCTTACGCTATCAGCCTGAGATATTAAAGAATGAATTAAGGTCGATTCACACATATCAGTGAAGCCACCTTTCCGACACAGTACCGGCACAGTGCAAAATATTCTTTCATACATTCTCTATGAACGCATCCCCACTTGTTCAGTGTCAGTGTTGTTGTCTCAGTGTCAGTGCCGACACTGGCATGAGAATGTATGAAAGAATATTTTGCCCTGTGCCGGAACGGTGGTTTCACTGATATGTGTGAATCAAGCTTCATGCTAGACCTAGCTGGGTCCGAGTTAATATTGTTTTTTTCGTGACATGCGGATTAGCATTTTGGGTATGCTTCACGCATGCGGGGCCATCCCGCATGCGTAACCAAATCCGCATGAAACTGAAAACGCCATTAGTATGTGTAGTGGTTAGAAAGTTAACTCAATTCGTGTCTTGCCTCGGATCCGGCCCGGCTGGCTACCATTAAATCATCCTTCATGCTGGCTTGTTGGAAAACATACAAAGCGCATATCTCATGGAGGCATAGCCATCAGCTTTGTCGGTGAATGAGTGCGTCACATGCGTGTAAGATCGACTTCTGGGAAAGCTGTACGTTGTGCGCTTTTCCCTTACACCTTGTTCTGCCGGTGTGCCGTGTAAGCACCGAGATAACAAATAATGTGCTCAAGTGCAAGTAAACATATGCGTCTAACTTTTGCACTAACTTTATATATTTTGCAGGGAATACATTCGGAGCCATCCTGTGACGGGCGCCCCATACTTCGGCCGAGTTTCAAACTAGAGTAAAATATGTGGTTTAGTTCTACTCTAGTACTCAAGATGCTGTATTATTTTATTACAACACTGTGGCTTGATCCATTTATCGTTATTCACCTTTTTAAATGTACTAAAACAAGGCGTAAAGGTGCAACTAGATTGCAGCTAATCAATGACATCGACCGTTCAGTGTGCTGCATAGTCTTTCGACATCGATCAATAGTGTGGAATTGACGAAAAAGACTATAGTCTTCTCCAAAAGTATCTGATGACAGTGTAAACAAACCCTGTTCTTACGTAATCACTCACGAATACTGATTAGATTATCATCTGTATTTAGACATTTTCAACTTTATATCCCACAACTTTTTTAAAATATGATTGTTTGAATAACATTATTAATTATTATAATTTAAAAATTATCTATGAAAATTGAGTTTCTATATTTAACTTTTGACAAATGAAAAACAAAACTTTTAAGGTGATTTATAATTTCAATTTCAAGGGAGTTCAAGTATTCAAATAATCAAATCAAAGCACTCAATTTGTAAGTGTCACTACAAATTGGCCTCTACAGGTACGTTTTCAGATCAATATGTTTACATTTTGATCAGATGCTTTCAGGACAGACCATACGGTTTCAAAATGCATACCGATTGATGGGCGGTCGTCCGTCTATCAATTTGTTATGGACGATCGATTATGTTTAGTAGCAATCTAGTTTCACCTTTAAAACATGTAAATAATGTGGACAGTAAACTAGAGAGGAGCCTCACCGGTGTGGTCGCCGGCCTCAGCGGGCAGGTCGGCGGCGTCGCCCGGGCGCCGCGCCTCGCCCTCGCCCGCGTACAGCAGCTGGAAGATGCGCGGGATGTCCTTCGCGTCCGCGCGGATCACGTCGCCTTGCGTCACTGAGCGCACGTGGAACACTTTGCTGTAAGATACAACGATTTTATTAGTAAACTGAGGGAGATAGAACCAAGAGTTGCTCACACAAAATGTTATGTGGATAGCCGCCGTTTCGTATGGTTCTTGGATCTTTTGGCACGTGTTCAAAATCGGAACTAACTCAGTCATCTTGTTTTGATAATACATTTTCACAAAACAATTGCACTAATATTTACCAACATCGCCTCCTTGTCAACGGCATTCCAACGTCAAAAGATCCTAGTACATAATATTTATGTAGTAGTAACTATCGTTGGCCAGTCATATCGTCATATTTGCGCTACTAGCTCACAGAAAATCGCTGCTGCTTTTAATAATTGTTTTTTTTTTCTTTATCCACAATGGGCAATAGGGTAGCTCTTGGCCTGCATCTCACCCGATGGTAAGTGATGATCAGGCCGGAAGTGGAAGCGAGCTTCACCCGGAATCCTCAACCACAGAGGAACTGACTATCTTACTTACACAACAATGCTGTTAACATTGTTGTGAGGGCGACAGACTTAGATAAGATAGTGGTAGCTAGCCAGGCAGACTCCTACAGTCCTACCAACAACCAAACAGCAAAAATTTTTACCCTAACTGGGAATCGAACCCGGGACCTCTGAGTCTGAGACAGGTGGTCTAACCACTTAACCACAGAGGCGGTTTGGTATGTTGATTATCTCGCGTTTTACGACATTCTACACACAAAAGAGTTTTGCCTTACTTTTTTGAAAAGTACACATACAAACCCAGAAAAAAGCCAAAGCTATGTCAACAAGGAAAAATCTCGACATTTTAAAGAATGTTATTTACTAACCTCAAATCCAAAATCATAACTGGATCCGTGGTGTTCATCTTATCATTCTCGGTGTTATAGAATATAATCTTCTTGGACGACACAACAACGTACTGTTTCTTCCAGCCGTGGCGGCGTATGTTTTGTTTGAAAGGCACTGACAGCCAGCCTTCTAACGTCTGTTCCGTTTCCCCATCTTCGGCATCCGCGGATGATTGAGATGCCGTCTCGCTTGTTAGGGCAGCTAGTTTCTCTTTTAGTTGTTCGATTTCCACGTCTTTGCTGTCGACCTACAGATATAAAAGTTAGGTGTAGATTGTTGATTGGTTGTATTAAGGAACGACACGCGAGACTGAATCTTTATCAGACTTTACGTTAGTCTGATAAAGATTCAGTCTCGCGTGTCGTTCCTTACACACAGTTTCCGAAAGGCGACTCAATTCTAATCAGTTTTTAATTTTCAATTCAACTTTATGGAGATAGCATTAAATTTGATAGCATCGAGATCAGACTGGATCAGTCTTTCCGAAACCCTGCAAATCCTCAAATTTCTATGTTTAAATAAACTTTCTACTTTAAAATCTCTGATATAAGGTTAAAATTGCAACGGCGAGCCTCCTACCTCCATGGCGAGCCGCAGCCTGGTGGACTGCTCATCCAGCAGCTGCTGCTGGCAGTCCTGCAGGTCGCGCTGTAGCTTGGAGATGTGCTGGTCGAACTTCTCCTTCTCTCTGGTCAACTCTTGCTGCAGCTTGCGGTAGTCCTTGTCTTTGCGTACCGACATCTTGCTCTTGTTCTTTGTCGTCGCTGGATTCATGTCTTTTCTGTAAAAGTAGTACGTATTTGTTTTAGTTTTTGCAGAATATACATTTGTGAATATACACAGACATTCCTCTCACAATATAGTTCTCTCCCTGCTGTTACATAATATGACGAGATATCAAGTCGTGCGCCCGATCAGCAAACATGACAAACTTCCATAAAATCTTATAACCTCTGTATAACCCATTTCAGGGATTTTTTGTCAAAAATCCTTCGTTAGTATTCCGTCGACTTTCGTTATATAAGGAACTCTTGTGCAAAATTTCATGCTTCTAGACCCAGAGGTTTAGGCTGTGTATTTTCTATCAATATAAAGAATTTATTTATTTTATACCGCTATAACTATCATGCAATTGAGTGTTACCTGTTCATAATCTCAGCAAGTTTGTTGACGGCTTGCTGCTTGAGCATGATCTCCGAGTTGAGCTTCTTGTTGAGTCGGTCCACGTCGTCCTGCAGGCGCTGCAGCGACGCGACGCGCTCGGCCAGCGCCGTGCCGCTGCGCCGCAGCTCGTCGACCTCCTGCGAAAGACTAACTCATGTAGGGAACGGTAGAACTTTGTCGATATACAAATACTTTTCAGTGGAATCCCGAGAGAATACTGTCATAGTGTCTGTTCCAAAAATATCTGATGAAATTGTCAACAAATCCTTTTCAGTTTAAATTCTAAAGGGTTTTAACTTTAAATCTCACCACTTATTCCGACAACTATTGTTTGAATAACTTGTTGAATAATTGAAAAATCATCGACGATTTACGTTATAAAAAACTAACCTCAATTGTCAAATGAAAAAGGTAATTTTAAATTAGAATTTCGGATTTAAGTATTCAAATAATCAAATTGAAGTACTTAATTTGTAAATAGCATTACAAATTGGCATCCACAGGTACGTTTTCTGAACCATTTGTTTACATTTAAATCAAAAACTTTTGGAATCGACCATACATTAATCGGTATCATAATTATTATAACGTGTTTAAACAAAATCATTATATCATGACCAATACTACACTTAAAATTCCAACTTTTACAGGAGTGTTATTTTTATTTTTAAACATAAGCGATTTGTCGGATACATAAGTTATTGAGATTGTCCGTAAGTAAATAAGGATACTTTACCTTCCGCTGCAGGTCGATGGTGGCTCTGTTCTCGTGGTCGCGGTCGCGCAGTCCCTGTACCAGCGCGTCACGCGCCGCCAGCTCGCTGCGGTGCTGAGACATGGCGTCTCGCATCTCTAGCTCTTTCATCGTCTTCTCCTTTTCTAGCTCACCCACTGTCTCTTCGGCTATCGACCTGGAATATTTTAAGGGAGAATTAATAACGAAGCATTCGCAACTTCGCCCGTATCAACATAAACTGGATCTGACAGTCCGTGGAGCGCTGAATGTACATTTAAATTCAAAGTATGGGCATTTGTGGACGCTATTTTAAATAATAACAGCGCGGGACTGTTATGATCGCGGACATGTTAGGATAGTGAGTGGATATGTAAGGATAGATTTGATTATTTTGAATTATGTAAAGACGCAGTTACATGAGTTGTCTTACCCCCGTGGGAAAAATGCCTTAGTTTGTGTAATGTCGTGGAACAATTAAAAATATTATGTTAGTTTTATATTGTTAGTCGATCACTGCACGTTTTATACATAAATGTAAATATAATTAATAATAAATAAAGTTAAATAATTTACAATTTTCTTCCCGCCGGATGTGAAAAAGTAACTGTTTTATGGCTCATATCACTGATTTTTCTCCGCAACATGTTTGCCGTTTTATAAACAAAAGATAAATAAGAATGCACTTGTCGCTGTCAGCCTGCTCAAAATCACTGCAATAATTGTTTGATCTAGTGTAATCAATGAATTGTGCTAGTGTAAGTTGAATAAGGGAGATAGAAGGAGAAAATGCATTTGTTTTAAAGTGTGTATGTAAGACTACTTGACGATAAATATGATAAGATTTTATACTGTTTGATGGCAACAAAACAGATTACAGATGAAAATCTAACACTGATTACTGACTTGCTTTTTTTTCACTTTTTCTTGGGATTTTGGTTCCTTCCTACTTGAAAATGGACAGAGGATGTAAATACAGTGTATTGTAGACGAGTTACGAGAGCTGATATTTCCTCATTTGCCTGTAATTTCACTGGAACACAGCTTATTGGGACAAATGGGTAACATGTGTAACGAAGACCATAATGTGAACATCAGAATCTATGATAATAGCTGTTACCCGCGACGTAGCCTACCTATGTCCTTTTCCATTGCATGGTTTACCCATGTGCTAAATATGTTCAGCCGTTTTTAGCGTGAAAGCGTAAAAACAAAAAAACTCACTTTCGCATTTATAATATTAAGTTAGGAAGTTAGGATGAAGCATGATATTTTATTTCTGTAAATTGGTGGTAAAAGATACTTTTACATGTCAAAAGAAATAAGAAATATTTTAACTAGATGTGGTCGGACACAAACTCAGACGAAGATCTGAATGACTGAAAGTATGTGAATGTAGCACTGACCTGGCGATGGCCTCGGAGTCTGCGCGCGCGATGGCAAGTTGCAACTGATGCAGCAAGCTCGACCGTTCCTGTTCAGAATCGCGCGCCGCCCGCGTGTTCTCTTCCAACATGAGTCGCATGTCATTCGACTGGCTCTTGTACACAAAGCAGTAGTGCTGCTCCGTCTCCAACTGCTGGCGAAGTTCCTCGCTCTGATTGACAAGCAATACATCGATTAGTGGCTTGAAAATAACCACATCCCTCTCTCGTCCTCCCATTCCAGCTATTGGTCCCACTTGGTGGCCGTTTCAACCACAACTTATTAAAATTCACAGAGACAAAAAAATAAAAGATACATAAAAAAATTAAGTGATTTTGGTACGGATTGGACATAAACATTACACACGACAAGTGTGTAGAAAGGAATGAGCTCAATGACTGAATATAATGGTCAAGTTCACCACCAGAAGGGGAGGGAGGCAGTTGTGTTAGAATTTGAGATAAAATGCTATTTCTTGGTTATTAAGATTTGCAATTTATTGCAGTGAACGTTTGTACAGTCACCGACAGGCTGACGTCACCCGACCAGCCTTACTTGTGAACTGGTCATAATGGCGTAAAATTAAGAGTATACCTTTTCTCTGTTCGTACCGTAGGTACGCTTAATATACTAACAGATTTTTTAGGAAACAACGATGCGAGGCCTCATTATTTACAAGTATGTTTATATTAACACAACAAAAATAGGCATTATGATTTTTTTATTATTATTTCTAAAACTGAATACGCATCTGATTTGAAAGTTGATGTGTTCTTTAGTGGATAAGCTATCATTATAATACAGTTATATAACATAGCGAGTTCTCTCCAGAATTAATTACACCATGTGAGTCACTATTTTTATTGTAAGACTGACATAATCGTGCTACAAGGGACATAAAGCCCTCGTTATAAATTATATCGATGTTCTTACTTTTCTGTTTGAAATGACTCAGTTTTTACTTGAATAATTGAATACGTCTATTGAAATTGCGGTTTCCAAAATGCTAATCTTATAGACGAGAAATCATGATATTACGAAAAACTACTAATACATACAGGTAAGCCATCACATACATCAAGGCTTTCTGTTTTTATTGTACATTTAGCAACGCACAGTATAATGTTAATTAGCGGCCTGTTTAAGTATTTCAAGTTTGTTATTTATAAGTAGATGTTTTCATATCGTTATGAATCTACATACAAAGTACGTATTTAGCTGTAGTATTCATAAGAAAACATTAAGTACAATTTATTGTACAGCGATACACGTCCCAGTTGAAGATGACCAGGAAATTAACACGACAATAACACATTCCAGTATATTAATGCGTGTCCTCATCATAATGGAAGTGTTTTATAGGCATGTCTTCATTGCCAAGGCTCTGTTTGTTCAGCACTTGTGCTCAACAAATTCATAACTTCACACTATCGGCAACGTCTTTACTTCATATTTTGTGTGTTGTAATAGCATAGACTCATTTTTCACTCCTACGTGTGTTCTTATAATTCTATTTTTAAGTTAAGATTGTCATAGACAATGTTTATATTTTAGATGCGGACAAAATCCGACACACTATGTGGAATTCTGATCTATTCTAAGAACAGTTATGCAACTCATTGAGCAAGCATCTAATCTAGGTACTAGGTGTACGTTTTGTTTCCAGGAAGCCCATGGCCTTTAGATAAATGCAGCCTTACATGGGTCTTCTCTTTAGTTTAATGATACATTATTAATGTAAGGTAGAAAGCCAGGGTTTCTCCGTTAATAAGGCATTAGCAACACACTTAAAATACAAAAGTTTTAATCTGTAAAGCCAATCTTAAAATGTTTGTGTCATAAATATCAAGGTCAAACAAGAATACCTACTTTTCATACTCGGATAATTCGTGCGACTAGCGGTATGAGACTGCAGTAAAATATATTTATTCATAATATTCCATCTCGAAACGAAATATACAATAGTATCTACCAAACTGTGTACATTCAGCTATGTGATTGTACTTTGAAATAGATACGAGTGCTGTTACAATTTGATAAAGTATTAATGTAGTTCTCAACGGTCACTCGGTTGTGAAATTAATTAATCTCCTCGGCTTTGTGAACTAATTTTACAACAATAGCTGAATCGAGTTCCTAACTAAGGAATGATTTATTTTCATCAGCACGACGTCTACTATTAATATGAAATTGTCAACAATTACATTCCGTGAACTTTAATGAATAAATGTTCTATTAATTGGCAAATCACATCATAATCAATGAGTAAGGCGTTCAACTCTTGAAAAACCGCTGTCTACGTAATCATGTGTTTATTTATTTGGAGAGGAGCGCACGCGCAGGTTTATGTCGTATAAGGCAAAAACTGTCCGTGTGTGCATGTTTGCCGTCGACAATGAGTCACTATGTTGTAATGCTGGAGGACAGTCTATTTCGGCGCGATGAGATTATGATTAATTCACAAGAAGCTCTCAAAGAGTTCGTTAAGTTTGTCGATCGATATGAATGTGTCTATAAATAAATACATTGATGCATACTGCATACATTAAGTTGATATACGCTGACAAGTGTTTCCATTTGTTTTATTCTCACTGTTATTACTATTATTAGAATGATAGTGACCTACTTACTACTAACATATTTGCAAACATGGCCAATGTTTGTTTGGTATTCAGACTCCTGAAAAAGGTTTAACAGGTACCGAGTTCCAGATTCAAGGCTTTACTGCAGTCATAATTATTTTTTTTAGTATGTCATAAAGTATTTATAAGACAGGATGACTAAGTTGCACATAATATCTTCTGCAATCTAATGTTTGTTTCTACTCTGCTTGTTGCTGACAAGCACTGGTCTGTAATAGGTCTATGACCACAAAGGTAGGACGAGTGGGCAAAATTAACTAGACAAGGTCCAGTATGCTATGTTAGCACATTACAACGCGGAGCTAGTCTCTCGCACCGGTGGCACTCCTGCAGTTTACGGCACCGGCATAAGGCGAGCCAGTTGGTCTGAGTCATATTGAACAATGATAAAATGCACTGCGTGCATATTAGGTAGGTATATGTTTACGGCGTTTGGGTTGGTCGAGTACCATCCCCTATAATAGCAATACCATATTGTCCTGCTGCAGGGCAAGGGCCTCTTCTCATACAGAGAAGGCATGAGGATTGATCACCACGCTAGCTTACGGCGGATTGGCGAACCCCCCTTTACATGACAGAAAGTGAACTGTCATGTGATTTTGAACCACAAGAAGTGCAATTACTGCTGTCAATTTGTCTTGCCCTACAAATGATTATGGTACGGACGTACCTTGGATACCCTAGTTAGGGCCTAGATCAACTGTTTCACTTAGAACAAGATCCCCTGAAAGATAATATCTACACATATTATAAACTACAATCACTTTTCGTGTCTATGTCACGTTGTTCTTCTAAACTACGCAATGGATTTTGGTGATGGTTTTAACCATCTTTTAGAAAATTTAGGGTGCACTCACCCTCGCACAATGCATGTCGCGCTCCGCAGACGCAGCGGCGAGCTTCTCCGCGGTGTCGTGCAGCGCGGCGCGCACGGCGAGCAGGTCGCGCGCGCGCGCGTCGCGCTCGCCCGCCGCCGCGCGCGCCGCCGCCTCCGCCGCCGCCACGTCGCCGTGCGCCGCCATGCGCGCGGCTCGCTCCTGTTCCAGGGAAGCCGATAGACCCATCGCCTGGTGAAATTATTCAATAAGAGTTGAGTCATCATCGTGCTTGATAGATTGCTACAGTCAGCAACGAAAGTCGGTTAAAACTTCAGTTTTAAAATCACAACTTATTATTAAAAAAAAAAAACAATAATGTACTACTATTGAAATAACACATTAATATACTTAATGAAATACTGGACACAAGTAAATAATATTATGACAATTAATGTAGTATGTAACAGTGTTAATTGAATTTAATTGCTGACCGCACAAATACTCTTTTTACAGTTACGATGTCAGTTGTAATGACCTTTTCAGTTTCCTGTCGATGTTCGCCCTCAAGTTTCTGCAGGCGCTGCTGCATCTGCCGGTAGTCCACGCTGAGCATAGACATCTGGCGGTCTTTCTCCTGGCACACAGACTCCGAGCGTTGTCTCGCGGTCTTCTCCTCGTTCAGTTTCGATTGCAGAGCTGTTGGTTCACATTGCGAACATTCCATAAATAAATGTGATTCCAAAAACTGCATTTTTGTAAAAAAAGAGAAATTTTTGAATTTTGAGTATGAATACAAAATAAAAATTGAATTAACTATCCAATAAAATTAAAAACATTAATAACAACTAGAATAGAGAAGGTTGATTAATATAAAGAAGAAATAGGTACCAAGCCATATTTATTTGCTATAAAGTGAGTCTACTTTGGACCTACAAAGATCATAGGAGGTATATTAGCAAACTGAACAATACCTTTAAATATCATATCCAATGTTCCTGAGGCATGCAAAAAGTGAAGGTATGAAATATATTTTTGGGAGCTTATACAGTTTAGCTCAGTTGAACATGACAGGATTGTAGCGTGGGCTAGATGGCAGAAAGTAAATCGTCTTGGCATACTAACACTCACCCTTAACTAGCTCCAAATTGGCTTCTTGTTTAGAGAGCAACTGTGAGCGCTGCGTGTCCTGATGCGCACGCAGCTCCTGCTGGTACAAGTGCTGCGCCGCGCGGAGTTCGTGCGCCAGCGACGCGCACTCCTTCTCCAGTGACGACACTCGCTCTGAAAGCTGCCTGTTATCCGCCATGATCTGGTTTAACCTGCCCGACGCCCGCTCGAGTTCACCGTGAGCCGCATTCAATCTACTAGTGGCCTCCGCGACAGCCGCATCTGAACGTTGTTTAGATGCCTTCACAGCAGCAAGTTCTTCAGAGAGAGTGCTTCGTTCCCTCTCCAGAGTGTCGCGCTGGGCACGCAAGCTCGCCACGGTGCCGTCGTTGACGGCGGCGGCTGCGGCCTGCGCAGCTGTCAGCTCTGCCGCTTGTTTCCTTGACTTAGCAGCAGACTCAGCTTCTTGCTTTAACTTCTCACGTAACTCTGTTAATTGCATTTCTAAAGCATTTATTTTGTCGTTGTAAGTTTGTAAATTGTTTATTTCTTTCGCTCGTTTGCTTTGCTCTTCGTCAAGCCGCCGCTTAGCTTCATTAAAATTAAATTCCGCTTTTCTTCTTGTCTCAGTTTCTATGTCAGCCTTCCTTTGTATCTCTTTCAGATCGTGTCGTAGTAGTGCTAATTCTTTGTCCGTGTCAGCTATTATTTTCTTATTTCTAGATTCCCTCTGTGACAATTCTTCCAGCTGAGCACATAAAGTGACTTGCGTGTCTTCCAATTTCCGTCTGCCATCTCTTTCTCTTTCAAGGAGTTTCTCTAGCTGCAGTATAGCTTCAGATCCAACATTATTAATATGATTATTAGAGATAGTATCAACTACATCGGCTGCCTTAAGTCCTCTGGCGCATAATTGATAATCACCATTGTAAGTAAAGCCAACAAACGGCAAATGATTTCCAACAAATGCTTTGGGCACAGGAAAAGATTCATCTAAAGCATCGGACTTTTCCATGTCATCAAAATTCCTAGTGTCGTCATCACTAGATAATTCAGGCACGACTGGTGGTACAGAGTCTCTCAAGTTTTCGAAACTCCATTGATCATTGATAAAGAATGGATGTTGCTTAATTTCGTTGACACTACTTTTACCTAATCTTTTAATCCTGTCTGTTAGAAGACCTCTGATTAGAGACTTGGCATCCTTTGAAATTTCTACATCATCAGGAAACTGGAGGGAGTTCCTATGGTCCATGATCTTACCGTATGTACCTACTAAACTATCCGCATAGAAAGGAGGATCTCCAATAAGCATTTCATACAAAAATATTCCCACTGCCCACCAGTCACACTCACGACCATACACTCCCTCACCATTCTGTGACTGTAACACTTCAGGTGAGATATAATCAGGAGTTCCCACAGCGTTGCTGGCCCGTACCAGACCATCAGGTCCCATTCTCATGCATGTACCAAAATCAGCCAGCTTTAGATGTCCGTATTTGTCAATTAACATATTATCTGGTTTTACATCTCGGTGTACAAAACCCATACCATGAATTACGTCTAATGCAAGGACAATTTCCATTGTATAGAACTTAGCCCACTTCTCAGGTATGTCGTAGTTCGACATAAGACTAACAAGGTCACCACCAGGCATGTAGTCCATGACCATGTACAGATATTTGTGGTCTTGGAAAGCAAAGTGTAGTTTTAATATCCACTCAGAGTTAGCATGAGCCATTATGTGCCGCTCCTCCCAAAAGAATGTGGAGTCAGATCTCTTGATCATTTCAACTTTACTAAGTAGCTTCATGGCATATACATGACGTGTAGACTTGTGTCTGACTAGTTGCACTTCACCAAATGCCCCTCGGCCAATCACCTTTATCAAATCAAAATCTGCTGCTTTCATACGCAGGTCTACTATGTCTGAAGCAAAAGTCTCATCTACAACAAACAAAACACATTTTATTAATGTCAAGGATAAGTTATATTTCTTATTATTAGCTCGCATTTGACCACTATTTGAATCTTTAAATATTTCTACTCTACTAATCTCCTACCTACTATCTCTCTAATCACTACATATTATAAAACAAAGTCCTCCACCGCGTCTGTCTGTCTGTCTGTTCGCGATAAACTCAAAAACTACTGCACCGATTTTCATGCTGTTTTAACCAATGGTTAGAGTGGTTCTCGAGGAAGTTTTTAATATATAATAACCGACATAAACGCGGGCGAAGCCGCGGGCATCAGCTAGTTATTAATATAATAAGGGAATCAATGGAACCCTAAATAAGTAAACAGTTAAAGTTGACAACACCTATACTAATCTTAAGTTTGCAATCATCAGAATAACGAAAGTAACATAATGAGGCACAGTCAGCTGTAAAAAGATTAATTATGCTCATTACAAAAATAAACTGTGGATTTCAATACTAACATTTTAGGACAATTTTGAGTAACTACCTATAATAGTTGTATTAAGTACCACGAGAATTCTCTGAATCATCTGTATTACACATGAATCAGAAGATATGTAAACATCAAAAGCATGTAAGCAGTGTATATGCCTAAATAGAAATACCATTTAGGACATGCAGGATATAACTTAAGAACCAGGACACAGAAAATACATATTGGTTATTACATAAATATCATTTAATTGAACACCATTTATCCAGAAAGTAATATAAATGTGTATGTGTCTAGTAATCTATCCTAACTATCCATACTTAATATTATAAATTCGAAAGTAACTCTGGTCTGTCTGTATATTACCTTTTCACGCCTAAACCACTGAATGGATTTCGATAAAATTTGGCAAGGTGATAGATTGCATCCCGGAGAAGGACATAGGCTACTTTTGATCGACATGACACGCGGGCGAAGCTGCGGGCGGAAGCTAGTAATATTATAAATGCGAAAGTGAGTTTGTTTGTTACACTTTCACGCTAAAATGGCTGAACGTATTTCAATGAAATTTGGCACATATTGGCACCATGACCTGGAGGAGGACAGAGGATACCTTTTATCTTGATATTCCTATGGGATTGAGAATTATGCGGGTGAAACCGCGGGGCGCAGCTAGTGTTCTATATTTTCTGTTCCTCATTGAATAATTTCTATTCAATCAATCAGATGCAAAGTCATTAATAATTATAGTCGATTGTCATAGTTCAAAATGGATGTTATTCAAACAATAACTACTGCTGACCATACAATGTTCCTCTTTACAATTTTTTATACTATCAGCATTGTCAGATGGTGAACAGCTGCCATGAAGGGATCACAACTTTACAACAGCTTGTTATTGGTGTTTGTCGTTTTGACCACAATGGACAATGTTTATGTCCTTGAAAACTTAAAAAACAACACAATATAAAAAATTGCATTACCTACAGAAAGTTATGATTGATTTTTCTACTTGTGCGCAAATATGCGCATGGACTTGGGGTTGGGGACACAAGCCCACAATAGAAAGTTGTTCCGGGTCTGGGTATATAGCATCATAGTTTGTAAATACCCATAAGACAAAAATCACTAAATAAAACAAAAAAGGAAACTATAGGGTAGACAAAGTATGACCTAAAGAAACAATGACCCCTATTTCATACACTTCTAAGTGTAATCAACTATCTCTCATAAATACAAGTACCATGTTATCATTCCTTAATTGATTAGGTATTACATGTAATATAATCAAAACAAACTTATTAATTAAACTGCATTGCACATTAGATTATGGTATTAATTGTCCAGAAATATAAATCTTTACCATTGCACTAAACAAATAAATAAACATTGTATACCTAGTGGGTTTTTTTTTGCCCAAGTGTTTGTAAATATAAGAATTGATAAGATATCTAGGCTGTTATTCAACAGAATTAGAAAAAGTGCACACTCGCTTTTGAATCTTTAAACAGACAAAACATTTACCTATTCTTGAAAATAATATAATGACTCTAAAAAACAAGGTAACATTTCCTTTCAACATTCATAAAAAAATAAGTCATGCTAATGTTCTGTCAATAATAACAAAATCAACAAAATGACAGACATTAAAAATCTTACATTGAAGATAGAAGCCACATTCAGTAGATAACTGCTTGCAACTTGCAATAAAGATGTAAATGCATTTTCAATCATCTAAATAACTGAAAATAAACTAGACATGTTTTCCCAAATACTGCTTAGAAGCAATAGGAAAGTGATATTATTTTACAGTGCTAGGGTGAGACACAAGCCAGTCTTGAATTATATGGCTAGATAAACAATTTTAAAGACACAATCAGTTAAGTTACCTAAGTTGCATCAATTTAGTGTTTTCATGTTTCACTGACTATTTCCTGATAAATAGTCACCAGTGCGGGTACCTACTGGTTGCATTATCATCCAGAGTATCATTAGAGCCTTAATAACAAAGCAAACTCTATTTTGCCAACCCAGTTCTCATAAATTTTAGGTCTAACATGGTTTTAGAATGGAATATTGTTATACAACAATTAATAACAAAATCATAGTTCTGATAATTAATTAAAATAGTGTACGTACATCTGCTGGTGTATGCCTCGACGTTCTTCATGCGACGGATAGCCGGGTGGTCGCAGTCGGAGACGAGCGCTGTCACAGTGTCCAGCAAGCAGTCCACGTTGCCGGTGGAGCGAGGGTCACACAGCCGCTCCTCCAGGGCGCGCAGCCGCCGCAAACGTTCTTCGTCCTTCACCGATTCCATGCTGGATCCTATTTCTGACGTCCTCTGCCACTAAGGCTAAACGCCACCGCACATTCTCCCGATGTCTGCTCCGTGTAAGAACACCACTCTCATCACGACACATCAACAACTGGATACTGATTTGTTATTCTTGTACTCTAGTTCAGTCGATAACCTACCATTCAAAGGATAACTTATGTTTCATTATCGAAAAATTCAGTTGCTACAGCTCAGAATGACAGCAGATAAAGGTGGTGGTTCTCACAACAAAGCATATGCACGTTTGCAAACACAACAGGATGATTATTTACATTTATAAATATCCACGGACTTCCAACGAATTAATAACACTAAATTAACGTAACGATTGGCACAAATAAGAAAAAATTAAGTAAAATTACGAATTATTCGACCGCTTGATTGATGAACGATGGATGATCGAACAATAAAGTGAAGTTAGATACAAAATTTTAGGAGAAGTTTGCAATGGCGTTTCGTAAATGTTAAGCTGCTGATACACTACACGGTATGCTACACTACATGGTAAGGCAAGATATATTTTTTTTATAAAAAAATGTTTTTAAATACATAAAATACAATAATAAATTTAAAATATTTTTAACTAATAATAATTGGGGAAACTTTAATTTTTAAAGTTCAATTATATCTATATGTTTTAAAGGAGTGATAGACGTGCAAGCAAGTACGCGTACCTATGGTTCGGAGCTTACTCGCCCGTCTGTCATCGCCGCGAGCCGCGAGCCAATTTGACTGTTAAATTTTGTGCAAGCTTCACGTGTGTCACCGACGGCGAGCCGAGTAAGGTCGCGAACTTAAAGACCGCGTACTTTAAGTACGCACGTCTATAATAATAAATAAATAAAATAAAAATCACCTATACCCACTATCACCCACCCACCTATCACCCACTTTACATATTTTGAAATAAATAAAGAGCTGAAGCCAATCATCGCCAAATATACTTATAAAGTGGGTGATAGACATGTGTACTTAAAGTACGCGGTTTTTAACCAGCCAAGTACAGTTGGAATAGCTCATTAAGTGTGTTCCGTTAAGTGATTTCCGTCCAATCTCGCACCAGACTGGCGAACTAAGGGTCGGTGGGGGCGGTTCGCCTCGGGCCCCAGTCTAACTGGATGCACCTATTACCTATTTTACATGGAGCGACTGCCTATCTGACTTCCACAACCCAACTGGGTAAACCGAATCCCAGGCACCTTGTCCTGGGGGCCCCCAAATCTTGAAAAGTTTTTTTTTATAAAAGGCCAAAATATGTTCAGTTAGAAGCAATTTGGAGTTGGAGTTGGGAATGTGAAATATAAATGTAGGGGGCAAAAATTTTCGAACTCACTACCCTCTCTCTTAAACGGGTGATTGACGTGCGAGCAAGTCCGCGTACTTATTGCTCGGGGAGCTTACTCGCCCGTGTGTCATGCTAAGTACGCGGACTTAATTAAAAACCGCCGAGTAAGTTCTTCGGCGATCCAACAGGTTTGAAATTTTGCTCGTAGCCCACCTTGGCTCGTCTTCTGTCACCGCCGGGAGCCGCGTTCGCGAGCCGCGAGTAAGGTCGCGTACTTTAAGTACGCACGTTTATCACCTTCACGTCCTTCACCCACTTTACGTTCTCATATACCGCAAACTTTTTTTTTTATTTATGTCGAAAAAAAAACTTAGTGCATTTTTGAGCTCACTTTGGTCGACCTTTCTCATAATATGCAATTAAGACAATGTTGGAAAGGTTTCACACAAAATGTATAGGAGCGACGAGGCGCGGAACATTCACAGGTGCGGGCGCGGCGTACGCGCGGAGCGTATCGTCGTCGCTCCTATACATTTTGAATGAAATATAAATAAAGGAGCGGCGCAACGCCCACGTCGTACCGTCGCCTCGCCCGTGCCCCTTAAGTGAGTGATAGACGTGCGTAACTAAAGTACGCGGTCTTTAA
This sequence comes from Lithophane socia, assembly GCA_947522985.1. Taxonomy (NCBI): domain Eukaryota; kingdom Metazoa; phylum Arthropoda; class Insecta; order Lepidoptera; family Noctuidae; genus Lithophane; species Lithophane socia. The sequence goes on along the minus strand of OX383256.1, from coordinate 13,466,689 downwards.
GTTCGTGACCTTACTCGGCTCGCGAACACACGTGAAGCTTGCTCAAAATTTCATTATCAAATTGGCTCGCGGTGGTAAGCTCGCCGAACCATAAGTACGCGTACTTGCTCGCACGTCTATCATCCCTTTTACTTCTTGTGTATGTCCAGCGCTTTATGCTGCCGATTTCTGTTCTTAAAATATGTTGTTGCCCACCATCTCCGCTTTCGTTATATTTTTCCTGTCCTCGCTAACTCGTTATGGTATATAAAACTAACAATAATTATTTCGTCGCCGTCTATGATAAATTGCGAATGCTACCCGGAATTAGGTGCCAACAATCATCTGCTCGACCACTATAATGTATCGAGAAGTACAATCGAAAGCCAACGAGTGTACGGTAACAAACGCTGAATATCCTTAGTTGGTGACTTGGTGTTCGTTGGGGCGGTGATCATCCCGATCTTTTCATCAGTTATATGATGTACAGGGTACCTTAGACGATCAATAATATTCAAAACTGAATGAGTAGAATATTACCCAGTTCGGCTCCGACACACACAGATTTTTAAAGGCAAGTACGCGTACTTATGGTATGGCTCGGCGAGCTTACTCGCCCGTGTGTCATCCTAAGTACGCGTACTTTAAAACCGCTGAGTAAGTTCGTCGGCGCTCCAACAATGAAATTTTGAGCAAACTTCACGTGTGTCACCGACGGCGAGCCCAGTAAGGTCGCGAACTTAGATCCGTACATAATTTTACTTTTAAAATTTTCTTTTTTATAAATGCCCACTGAAGGAACAATGATAGCATAGACAAGAATAGGCGATGATTCTGCAAAGGATAATCAGTCATTCGTGTTTTATTTCATTCATTCAATTTTGTTCATTTCATCGACGAATGGAACATGGCGGTGCTAGGCAGGATGTGCATAAGATTTTGATTTTTGCATTTATTAGCGAGTTGCTTGTATCAGTTAGCTTTCTAAGTAATTTCTGTCATATTTTGGGTGTTGTAATATTTGTTATTGTGTAAAAGCTAATTCGTCTCCGGAACCTCCTGTCTGGACTTTCTTAGTTCTGCAATGAAAATTATTATTCGTTGGTAGTGTAAAAATAATTGTGACAAATATATCACTTTACCTCAGGTAAATTGTTGTTTTATGTAATTTTCTTACATGTTTAGTAAATACAGTTTAACCTGAGATCCAATTTAATCCAAAAGTATCATCCCACAATCAGTCACTAAAAAGTTACCGAGCCTGCCCCATTTTGGTTCAAGTTCATTCTCGTGTTATTTTGTTCATCTTTAGTTTTATATTTTATTGAAATCTTATAATATTTACTCTCCTTTGGTTCATGAATAAGAATCGTGTTAAAGAAATACTATCCAGGATAATTTTTCACGAGGATAACTTTTCTTTGTGGTCCATAATCACGTGTGGTTCAGGTCGTTATGGGGTCAATAACTGCTGACTACGAATTATTTTCGTTTTAATCGCATAACGGGGATTGTATATAATTAATTAATAAACGAATTTGCAGAGCATATTAATTTCTATGATGAGCTTAGCTTACAAGTTACAAATTAAGCTCAGGTGTGTAAATTTACGTCAAGTAAAGCACATTGTAATTTACACCTGGGGTGATCGATGTATGATTCGGCATAATGCATGTGCAGTGCAAACTAGGCGCAGGGCGCAGGACGTAGACAGGGCGCAGGGGAAGGTGGGGGCCGGGGGTAGCGCGGGGCGGGGGCCCGTCCGACAGTCAGCTGTGCAAAGTGTCATGATGTCGCGACGCGTCGTACCCAGCCGTGGGAAGTGGCCTAAATTGTGCCCCTTCATTGAATCTTGAAATTTGATTCTGTTATTGTTACTCTTTCAAAAATCAAGATGTTTAAAAAAATATGTAAATATCAAAACTTATTTTGAGAAATTAGTGTATCAAGATAAAACTATTCCTTTGTGACAAACAAGTTCTGATGTATGTGAACATAAATTTATTATTTTAAACTCCAACCCTGACAATACATTTAGGTATGTGTGTAGGCATATCTTATCTATTGAAATCTATCTAACAGAGTACTTTCATTGACTAGATTAATCATATTCTAGAGATACTTTTTAAAAAATACTGTAGATCAGAGATTTTGGAACTATCAGGGTATCAAGTAATCATTTTATTGCTCCTTAAATTGCATTAAAACAATACTACTCAATGTCTAGTGATTAATGTCCCATATTATTAAAAGTCTATTTGTTTTAAGTAAAGCACAGTTAAATGTCAAGTTCATTGAGTGCAAAACTCGAATAAGATTTGAACTTGCATAATTTTAGCTAAAAGTGTGCTTTGTGCAAATGTTTTCATTGTTTCATGTGTGTTTGCCATTTGCCATTGTTGTGCAATCAACAATTTTCAATAAAGTCCTCTTTATGGTTTACCGCTGAACGCTGACGATAACAGCTACATAATCACACTTTTCTTGCTCTCAATGTACAAACTTAATCAGTGTTTCATTACAATTGTTGATTCATATCCTGTAATAAAAAATATTATTTTATGGATGAAATGGCATTCAAAATTTCATATAAATTGCATTATGCTTTAAATGTTTTTTATTTTTTCATTTTTCATCATTTTCATATAATTCCACACACTTTCATTATCTTCCTGGAATTAGTTATCATGTAGCCACTACAATGCAACTCTAATATGCTGGTGTGGGTTGTTTGAGGGTCAAATATCTAATTTCATACTGCAGGGACTATTTATAGCAATGGACAAATAGGTATACATAAAGCATTACTTAGTTTACTTGCAAGGTTAATTTGGAATCACATTTCATTGAAACTTACTCCTGCTCAGTGTGAATGTTCATAATTATTATGTAAATGACAAAAAACAAGAACCTTACAAAAGGCAGTTTTTCAAGTAGCTGTCTTGCTTATTTATTTAATTAATCTATATTAAATATATTTATTTTTCGTCTTATGTATAAAATCATAGACTTATTATTTTTGTTTCAGTGTGCCGTGGTGGTCATGGCTACGCTCATCCAAGAGAATGGTATTAAGGAGCTGAGCAAAGGCACACACGGCGTTGTGCCCAACCGGGGCATATCCACACATAGTGTTACAAATCACATGGTGCCCGACCATGAGTATTGCGAAGCTGGCTCGACCAGCACGCAGCAGATGCAGTGCTCCGATACAAGCGAGCCGGTGGCGCCGCCCGTGCCCATCGAAGAGGAGGAGGACACGCCCGAAATAGATATAATGATAAACAATGTTGTGTGCAGTTTTAGTGTTAAGTGCCACCTGAACCTTAGACAGATAGCATTAAACGGTGTTAACGTAGAGTTCCGCCGCGAGAACGGCATGGTCACCATGAAGCTACGGCGCCCATACACCACCGCATCCATCTGGTCGTCAGGGCGCGTGACGTGCACGGGCGCCACCAGCGAGGACCAGGCCAAGGTGGCGGCGCGGCGGTACGCGCGCGCCTTGCAGAAGCTAGGCTTCCAAGTGCGCTTCCGGAATTTCCGTGTAGTCAACGTATTAGGCACCTGTCGGATGCCCTTTGGTATAAGGATCATATCTTTTTCCAAGAAATACAAAGAAGCAGAGTAAGTATTTTATTTATACCTACATAAATTTACTACACATCATACAACTTGACTTTATCTTTTCGGCTCATTCAATTTTAAATGAAAAAAATCCTTTGTTTATATCTATAGTGTTGATCAAGTGGATGTTTGGCTAAGACTTTTCTAGCACCTAAACAATGACATTTTTCTGTAGTTTATCAACAAACATCAGTCAGTGGGTTGTCTTAGGGGACATCACTTATTGGGCACATACCAATTTTACCCATTCATGACACTGAAGCAGATTGTTTCCCTTGGAAAGAAGTGCTAAAGATACTTACTAAATTGCAACTTTGTTAATGGTTTTGCATAATTTCTACTACTATTTTGGAGGAGCTTGTGGCTAAGTCATAACAGCCGCACAGGTCGATCCATCAGGTTATTCTACGATTGCCAGGGTTGGTCCGTGGATGGGTGACCATCTCTATCGACATCGATACATATCGACACTCCTCGGTGCCGAAAGCACGTTAAGCTGTTGATCCCAGCTGTCATTCGTGAATCTTTGACAGTCGTTACAGGTCATCAGAAGCCCCAAAGACTGACAACCAGTCTTACCAAGGGGTATAGTATTACCCAGTTACTGGGTTGTGGAGGTCAGGTAGATAGTCGCTCCATGTAAAATACTGGTATTCAACCGAATCTAGTTACACTGGAAGCCAATCCCAACATAGTTGGGAAAAGGTTAGGCAGATTGATTGCATAATTTCCTACTATTTGCAAATATTAAAAGTATTGAAAGATTCATTTTATCTTATCGACCAATGCAAACTGTAGAGTCAGGGTTCAGATGAAATTGTTTTATTTTTGTGATAAACTAGCAGACTATCCCTGTTTGGTTAAGTTCACTTAAAACATTTTGTTGATAATTTTATAGAATATTTTGCATATCATTTGAGGTGGTTCAACTTTTAAGAGGCAGACAGTGATAGATAATAATTTCCAGAAAATAAATTGTATGGAGTGTATTCATTCTTACCAATAAGCATGAATGGTACCTACATGGTTGGTAATGGTTTGTCACTACCTTTTAAATGATATTATTTTCTTATAATGATGCAATATAACAAGGAAATAAAAAGCAAAAGTACTGTAAAATTTAAAAATAAATGGCCCTCCTTCTGGTGCTTTTGGCAGACAACTAAAAATACTATGGTCTATGGGGTAGGTATATTTTATACAATGTGGAGACGACAATACAACAATAAATGAAAACACTGGCAATACTAAATGCATAAGAGAATTTTGGAATTATCAAATAAATCCTAACATCGAAATTAAAAAAGTCATTTTTTCAAACAAACTAAATAGTAGTGTTGGGCCGACTATGGGGTTTGCCGATCTTTGACTAGCTATCGTAACTAAACTATTGGACATATTTGATTAATTTTTTGTAGGTAAACCAAGATCGTCATTAGATATACGGAGTTTTAATTTTTGTTGTATTGTCGTCTCCACCTTGTATATTGAAAATAAGTCTTGAAAGTTCAACCCAAATCATTGTAACTGGTGCAGGGAGATTCTTTAACTGTAGTGAACTGAACATGAACTGTGTCCAAATAAACGTTATTCTTTCTTTCTTTTTTCTTTTTTTAGTGAAGAAATCAACACTTGACTTTTGTGTGTAGTGTATGTACCTCAAAAATATATGTATGTAGTTAGCCTAACTCTTCTGAGAAATTTATCTGGATAGGCACACCTATTAGACTGTTGCTGCTGTTACTTGATCAAATAAATATTGGAGCAGTTCAAAAACATTATTTTCCATTCTTTCAGTTATGAACCAGAGCTTCACCCAGGAGTCACGTATAAGTTATACAACCCTAAGGCCACACTCAAGATATTCTCTACAGGAGGTGTGACTATCACAGGTACATACATTTTACTTTCCAATTTACCAATCTCTTTAGAGAAAATAACAATATATTAATAAACTGCCTAATGACATCCCGTAGTTCAACCCTGCACACGTAGCATGACTACCGTAGAAACGGGTTTTGTCGACGGAAGAATAGACAAACTGACAGATTGCGATTGTTTATCTGTCATTTTGTGTAGTCTTCCATCGAGAAAACCCGTTTCTACAGTGGTCATGCTACGCGTGCTGGTCGGTGCACGAATCGCGCACTTGGCCGCACGGCCGACCAAGTGCGCGATTCGTATGGGCGTGGTCGTGGCCATCTATTGCCCGAGATCCCTTAATCTGAGAGTGAAAGGGTTTTTGTCGTTCAAGATACATGATGGGATTAACATTCTTCGAAGACAGCGTGGGACAGACTCTTAAACTCAACAAGCCCCACAAGACCACAAGTTTCCATTTAGCCATGAGCTCAAAAATTTGGGTCGAATATTCATTTGGTAGGAAATATTATTATAGCTTCAGATTGCCCGTGACTCATAAGTAAACTCAGATAAAGGGTTATTTTAATACAACTGATGGGATGACATTACAAAATGTTAAATCAGTTTTAGGAATTTTATCCGAACTAATATTATAAATGCGAAAGTGAGTTTGTTTGTTACGCTTTAACGCTAAAAGGGCTGAACAGATTTGCATGAAATTTAGCACATGTCTACCCATGTGCTAAATTTCATGCAAATCTGTTCATGGGTGACCTGGATTAGGACATAGGATACTTTTATCCCGATACTCCCACGGGATCGAGACTTATGCGGGGGAAACCGCAGGGCGCACCTACTTCAACTTAATGATTACTTCAATCGTAATTATTTTTACTGACTCCCGTCCCGTAGTCTCTGCATTGGCTTTATAATTATTAAACTTTCTTTTGAAATATTATCAGAATAGTGAATTAAATCGGCAGAATCGATCGGAGGTCCTTATAGTACACCCAAAGTTATAAAATATCCATAACATGTTGTATTTATTTCATCTCAACTTGAATAAAATTTTATAGGATAAGAACGCCGGAAATCCATTAATAAACTTTACGATAACGACACAACAAGCAATGTAATAATATGTTGAAGGACTTGAATTTAAAACACGCGAACTTAGCAGACCATTTTCACGAATCAAGAACCTTGTTTCATAGGGTGAAATGGTACATGGATCCTAATTGTTTTTATTTTAAATCATCTTGTACTGTCATAGTATACGGCAAAGGTCCCCATACATTTCACTTTTCTCAGTGTTGTTATTCTTCTCCAAGGCGTACTGTCGGCTTTGTGCGGTTTGCCGCGACTCCTAGGTTTGTCAGGGCTCCAGTCTTGTATGTAACGCCCACAAGCATAGTATCCGAAACGTCAATCACCATACATGAATCATTCTCTTGCTCTTATCCCAATTTATTCGGTCGGCGGGTTCGGCGGAGGTCGGCGCAACATGTTTTTTTCTCCCATACTTTTCCGTTAGTCGTTATCGGTAGTCACCCTATTTCTAGCCATATTATCCTTCACATAGTCCATCCATCGTTTTTTTGGTCTACCCCTAATCTTATAGTCATTCGTACTCAAAACTTTCCTCATGACATTTTCCTCATTCCTCCGCATTACATGCCCGTACCATGACAACCGATTTCCACACAACTTTTAGGTTACCGGTCCCACTTTCAGACTTCCTATACTCACTTCTAATTTTATCCATTCTCGTTTTTTGGTCGAACATACTGATCCATACAAGACAGGTCTAACTATTGTTTTATAAGTCTTCCCCAAGTTTAAGGGGAATGCGGGAGTCGCAGATTGTTCCAGTGACCTGCCGCCATTTCATCAATCCAGTGTTAATTCTGTGCATCAAGTGTTAAATCTGTTAATTATGAGTTGCATGCTTGTCGGCAGCCCGGAGCGTCAGTGACGTGCAGTCGGCGGTGGAGCGCATCTTCCCGCTGGTGTACGAGTTCCGCAAGCCGCTGACGCCGGCGGACGAGGAGCTGCTGCGGCAGAAGCGCGCGGCCCGCGCAGGCGCCCCCGCGCCCGCGCCCGCGCCGCCGCCCGACGACGCGCGCATGCACCTCGTGACGCTGTCCGACGACGACAACGACGCCTGGGAATGACGCGGTGGGGCCGCGCGCGCCTCCGCCGCCCACTGAAGCTCCCGACGCGACGCCCCGTGCGGGAACGAAACGAACTCTATATTGGCATCGAAGCAATAACTGTCGGTTGTTAGTGCGATCGCGTGTGACTCGTCGGCGAGCTGTTCGGTTCATGCCAAAGATATTTATTAGGGGAGGTGCTTCGCGCCCGGTCCGGCCTGCGCGCGGCCGCGACCGCTCGGCTGAACGTTCCGCGAAGCGCCCGCGCTTCTTTACCCTTCGTATGTACGATTGTATCGTTTTTGTGATGACCTGTGACCTCTTTAGTATGCGTAGATGAAGTCGAATCGTTTACGTTGAAACCAAAATTGTCATAAAATAATAAAAAAAATGTTCAAATAAATCTCGATAACGATACTCAGTCTCGTTTTTCATTTGCCGTTATGATTGTAGAATTTGTAGTGATAATAGTGTTCAATAAGATTTGTTCTAAGAATGAGATGACTGAACGATAGAAGTTAGTGATTGTAAATATGGAAGCTTCGACATTATACGTTTCAATAAAAAATATGTTTGTTTCATTTAATATAACTTTAATATCCAAAACTTGTATTATTAAAATAAGTTGCTTATGAATCAGACTCGTGGGTATCGTACTCGTCACTCGTGAACCTGGGGTGCGAGGGGCGGGGAGGTCGGCTGAGCTTTAATTGTGACTTCACTATTCGCTGATTCACACAGCCTTTTGGTGACCGAATGTATGCGCTCATGTCCACCACAGCCAGCCGAGGGGTTTTGACCGCCGTTCCTGTAAAATAATCTATTTTCAACAATCCGGCGGCGGACGGCGGGGGATAGCATCGAGGAGGATTTGCCACCGGCCTGCGCACACTTATTATTTGCGATGCCACCTGCGCACTACTCGAGCTTGCTTAGCTACTACGGCACGCAGTCGAAAAGCTGATTCTGAAGGACTTGGTTGTGTTGAAGTTTTTGTTTTGGAAATGCGGAGTGCATCCCGCTTGCGCTGCCTTGCGAGCGCATGCTAGCGGACTCTGGCGCATGCCGCCGCGATACCCGCCAGCGCGCTCTTAAATACCGCAGAGAGAAATCCCTTTTGATGCTCCGTGGTCGGTCTCTGAGCTTTGGAGTCTATATCTTTTTACCATTAAGATATGTACGAATTTACGTTGGTAAAAATTCCCTGCCCCGCCGTCCGCTGGACGCTAGGCTTAAGAGTGCTTTCCTCTGAGGCGGAGAAGATACGTGTAGGAATAGACCAAACACAGTTGAAAATCTTCATCATTTCTTTTGTCCATTATCTGTGTCAATTGCACATCTCCGCTCAAGTCCGCCTCAGTGGAAACGCACCCTTAAGTTTTGGATTTTTGAATATGTATAAGTAGTACCTAGTTGGCTTGATTCGCTTCATTACATATCTTTCCTTGATATAATTTATCAGCATCATAAGTAACCAATTGCTTCAAAGCTGGTTTAAACATGAATTAAACCCCAAGTTTTTTGGCACATAAACCTAAATCCATCAGTAAAATATTGCATTTTTGATTCTATCGATTTCTAGATTCTAGATCACTGCGATCAAGTAGGTAGGTAGGTACTTTAGTTATATTGTATGTATATTACATTATAGGTAGTAGGTAGGTACTTACCGTACCTACTTAGGGCATTTTTACCTGTAATTATAGGCAGTATGTGGTCCATATCTGGTACAGTTCTTGGTCGAGACTTCAGTATGGGTCGACGGGAAAGCCTCGCAGGTAGAGCTTGCTGCGGTGGTGGGGATACCTTCGGAAGGGATGGAGATAAGACTCGCCCCGCTAGGACTCGCCGCTCAGGGGACGAACTGGGTGACCTATCAGTAATAATATTTTTTTAAATAAGTACCTAATATAGGATTCATGATATTTCACCAAAAACCTTCAGGGTGTTGTGGCGCAGCTTAGGTGAGGCCTATGTCCAGGAGTGGACAGTCATAGGCACAAATGATTGATTGAAAGAAGTAAGTAATACACTAACCTACACGCACTTATAACGACAAGTAGGTACTTATTCCTATTCGTTAAAGTCTCGTGAGTGTCCCAAGAGTTTGAGTAACTAAACAAAGCTTATTGTTTGAGTAATTTCCTCGAAATGTTTAAGTTTAAGTACCTTTCCGGCTTCTCTTATAAAGTTATTTGTATGTCTTCCCCTTCATAATCGCCAAGTTTTGCAATATGGAAAATTTCGCATGAAACTGCTTGCCAGATAGGCTTTATAAAATGCTTGCAGGACTGTGGGACTTTAGACGCATAGATAGTTCCTACTCTGTTGATACTAGTTCACAACTCAATATTATTCTTTAAGCAGTGACCAGCTAATTCAATCACTAGTAATGAGAACCTAATTATATCACCAGTATTATTTTACCAATATAGGCGGGTCGGCTAAGTAGGTACCGACGTACTGTTATAAATAATTTCTCAATGCATACTTTAAAATTGCTGATTTGAGAATTCATTTTACTATATAAAACTGCTCGCTATGCATAGCGGTGCAGTCAACCTACAAAGATTCTACTTGAATCACATTTTTTCGACATATTGTAATTTTGAGGTACAAAGTACAAAATAAATTCAACGTAGCAGAAGCAAGTGTTTTAATTAAAAGGACCCACGGAGCACCATCCTAACAAATTGGTGTCAGAAGTGGGATCCCAGGAAAAATCGTTGAGTACTGGGATCTATAGGTGTAGGCGTCGCGAATTCATTTCTACTCGTCTGCACCATAGTATTTGTTGGCTCCGTGGCCTAGTAGTCCTTTCTTCAGTAAGTGGTCGACGATAAGCCTTGGGTTCCTCAAAAGCCTAAGCCCGCGCTACTGCATTTTACACGTGATCGACGATCAGTCTCCGCTGCTGAGCGTGAGCCCGCGTCACACCGGAACACCTCCTGCTGCCCGTGATCGACGATCAGCCTCCGCTATTAAGCGTGAGCCCGCATCACCCCGGAACACCTCCTACTGCCCTGTGGTCGACGGTCAGTCTCCACTTCCGAGTGCGAGCCCGCATCACAAGAGGACCTTCCGTCGAGGTCTCGCTGACGACCTCTGTCTGCACATAACCCATCAGCTACGTGGGCACACCGCTTGCCAGCAGAACGCAACGTGTCGTGTCGATGACCTGTAATAAGACTTGCTGAGTCGCCAGGTCGCCACATCGTGTCTCGCCACACTACGTGTTCGTGACGTCATCCTTCCACAATGTTCGCGCCGGCTGCTGCCATATCACTAATACTGTGAGTTTTCCTATCTATCTAGTGAAAGTGGTCTCAAGTCTATTTTTAGTGAATTTACCTTTTTCAAAAATTCGAGATAACGTAATTTCTCTAGAACTCTCTTAAAATAAGATTTATTCCATTTTACACCTTTTAAGTTCCAAGTATTTGTACACATTTTCATTTACACATTTCTGTGTTTTTGTGTGTCTGATGTTCTGTAGTGAAAGCACTACTATTTCGGTAATAACGTCATCATTTTAATGCCTCTAAAAAAAGAGTATTCCGAAGAAATCGCATCTTCATCTAATTCAGATTCTTCAGAGGACAGTCCAGCACCAACACTAAAAGTAAAAATGGCTGACAAAATTACCCTTTCTGTCCTCACAAAATTCATCAAACCTTATAATGGAGACCGTGAGTCACTGCCCGCATTTTTAACAAACTGCGAAAATGCGATTACCCTAGCAACTACAGAACAGCAGAACGTCTTATGTAAATACATCATCTCGCAGTTGGAAGGCAAAGCTCAATTAGCTTGTTGTTTAAAAAAGTTTAATAGTTGGTCAGAAATTAAACAATTCTTTAGAATCACTTTTGGAGAGAAAAAGCACTCCACTCACTTATTAGTCGATTTACAACAATGCAAACAACTGCCTTCCGAAGACGTGATGCAATTTTCTATCCGCATTGAATCATGTTTAACACGACTACAAGCTGACATCCATTATAGCTGCGAAAATGATAAAGAACTTGTAGGTCGCATAGCTGCAATGGAAGATTTGGCTCTTAATACGTTCTTGTTAGGGTTGAATTCCAATTTTTCTCATATTGTGCGATGTAGGAATCCTAAGACTTTATCAGAAGCGATAACAAACGCCATTGAAGAAGAAAAATTATTTAACTTATCAAAACTTTCAACTCGTTCTAATAAACAATGCACAACATGCAATAAGAATGGCCATGTCGCTTCAGAGTGTTATAAAAATAAAATTAAGCGCTCTTCTCCTAATTTCTATCATGTCAACACAGCAAATAATAATGAACAAAATAATTTTAACACTGCTCAATATTCTAGTTCTAATTTTGACCCAAATAAATTTTGTGCTTATTGTAAGAAACGTGGTCATCTGATAGGCGAATGTCGCAAACTTAAGGCAAAAAAACAACGACAATTTGCAGACCGATCCACGTAATTCTGCACTAACAAGTGCAACTGCACCGAGTTCAAATAGCGTGTCGAGCAATTATCGCTCTAATGTGCATCATGTTGACACGTCTAATGAAAATGATAGTTTAAACTAAATAGGGTTCCGGTTCCGTGTCTGCCGAAACCTAATGTTAACAATTTAAATGACACGAAAATCCTTTATATTAAATCCTGTGTTCCTAAACTTGCTTCAACACAGGTTAGCGCAAATAAAAGTACTACAAGTACTTCAAACTGTGTTCCCAAATCTTATTCAACACAGGTTAGCGCAAATGAAAGTACTAGGAGTCCCTCAAACTGTGTTCCAACATTATTTTCAACACAGGTTAGTGCTACTAAAGGTACTACAAGGCCTTCAAACTGTGTTCCAAAATTTTCTCAAACGCAGGTTAGTGCACATACCGAGACTTCTAAGTGTCCTAATTCAGATTTAAGTTTAAAAGACAGTCCCTCATCTTTCAAAAAATCAAATCTTTCTACTAGGGATTTTTTGCGTGAGAAAACTTTTACTATTAACCACATTAATAACAGAGTTTCTTTACCTCACGTTTATTTAAAAACAAATTATAATGATAAGCCCTTGTGCTTTTTGATCGACACTGGTTCTACAATTTCTATTGTCAAACATTCCAGTATGCATAATAAACCAGTGCTTAGCCCTGAAATTATCAAACTCAAAGGCCTAAGCGATAACGATTCCTATTGCGAATCTTTAGGGTCTATTAAAATTTCTTTTAATTATCGCGTTTCATCGAAAAGTAAAATAATATTCGACTATTTGTTTCACGCGATTGACGATACAATCAACTTACACTACGATGGTATTATTGGTAGTGATTTTATACAACATTTTAAAATAGATATTCAATATTCAACCAACACCCTTAGTTTAGAGGGTTACGAGATACCCATTTGTTGTAGTAAGCCATCATATGTCATACCTCCGCGGTCAGAAACAGTCATTGAGTGTCCGGTTTCCAATTTATCAGAGATTGCTGATCTAAAGGAAGCTTTGATATTAGATCATAAAATAAGTGAAGGTGTATTTCTAGCAAACTGCATAGTTAACTTAAAGTCGAACAACAGAGTTAACGTTTCTGTCCTTAACACCACCGAAACTGAAGTAGAAATTGATAATTTTAAGGTTCAATTAACTCCATTTGAACTCCCGCCTTCCAAAGTAGATGATACTCAACAGGAACTCATTCATCAATTAGATTCCTTAGTTATTGACCGGTCTCAGAAAGTTCTTGAGCAGATTAGATGCTCCCATTTAAATCCACAAGAAAAAAAAGCTTTGATAAACTGTATTTCTAAATACACAGACATATTTCATCTCGATGGTGAATTTTTAACTTATACGAATGTGATTAAACATTCTATTAATACTAAGGATGCAGCCCCTATTCACGTAAAGTCGTATCGTTTCCCTGAAGCACACAAAGGTGAAGTTGAGAAGCAAATCAAGAAAATGCTTGATCAGAATATTATTCGCCCTTCAACTTCTCCTTGGAATGCACCTGTATGGGTGGTCCCAAAAAAACTAGATGCTTCCGGTAAACAAAAATGGCGAATTGTCATTGACTATCGACGTCTGAACGATGTCACTGTTTCAGAGATTTACCCTCTCCCTCTCATTACTGACATCTTAGACCAATTAGGTCATTCAAAATATTTCAGCACGCTCGATTTAGCATCAGGTTTTCATCAATTATTGTTGGACTCTAAGGACACTGAAAAAACAGCATTCAGTGTTACAACTAATAGTATTTCAGGTCAATTTGCATTTACTAGAATGCCTTTCGGACTGAAAAATGCCCCCTCTACATTTCAGAGAATGATGAATCTAGTCCTTTCAGGATTACAAGGTCTCCACTGTTATATATATTTAGATGATTGTATTGTCTACTCCCATGACCTTGAATCTCATATTCAGAAGGTTGAAGCTGTATTCTCCAAACTCAGAGAGGCAAACCTAAAATTACAGCCCGATAAATGCGAATTTTTGCGACAAGAAGTTGCTTACCTAGGGCATGTCATCACAGACAACGGTGTTTCGCCTAATCCAGATAAAGTGAAAGCCATTTCTCAATTCCCCACACCGAAAACCCCCAAAGATGTAAAATCTTTTCTTGGCTTAACGGGTTATTATCGTCGGTTCATCGAGAATTTCTCCCACATAACAAAGCCTCTGACATCCTTATTAAAAAAAGATGTTAACTTCCACTGGTCTCATGAACAAGAGCAAGCTTTCAACACGCTTAAACAGAAGCTCATCTCCGCTCCCTTATTGCAGTATCCAGATTTTTCACAACCATTTGTAGTTACTACAGATTCCTCCAATTATGCCGTCGGAGCAGTTTTATCCCAAGGCGAGATTGGCAAAGACAAGCCGATTTCATATGCATCAAGGACTTTAAATAAACAAGAAGGGAACTATTCAACAACCGAGAAGGAGCTCCTTGCTATTCTTTTCGCTGTTAACACATTCAGGCCCTATCTCTACGGTTATAACTTTAAAATCGTAACAGATCATCGACCTTTGACATGGTTATTTAACGCAAAAGATCCAGGTGGACGTTTACTAAGATGGCGACTAAAATTGGAAGAATACGACTATGAGATTGTTTATAAGCCTGGCCGAATAAATTCAAATGCAGATGCCTTATCTCGTTATCCAGTAAATTCGATTGTTCATTCCAACTTAAATAAAACTACTTATGAAGAATATCTAAAAAAACAAGTCACAAAAAATATTTCTAATGATACAAAGATTGAAGAACACGGTCAAAGTTTACATTTATCGAAACAAAAGATAATTGCGTGTCCCATTTCACTTGACTACGACAACACTATGCCGCACTGCGAACAGCTGTTGTCAATGATACCAAATTCCGCTGAATTGCAATCAGCTGAGCGGGAACTTGAAACCGTACAGTCTGTCGATGCAAACAATAAAAATATCTATTTTTTATTTACTAAAGTTCATCATTATGACGAAACTTCTTACAAAACAATTTACAATGTATTACTAAAATTAAGGGATCAAATTATTGCAAAAAAATGATATTGAAGAGTTATCTGTTTCAGATTTTACAGAACCTTTTACTAAATTAGTTTACGTGAAAATATATAACATGATATCGTACATTTTCCACGGCAGTAATATTAAAATCCATATTTATAAAAACCAAATTCGATACCCGAATCCTGCTGAAGTTCCAAATATCCTTCAAGAAAATCATGGGACTACCGTAGCTGGTCACCCGGGTTTCAAAAGAATGTATAACAGGATCAAAACGTCATACTATTGGAAAAGTATGCGATCCGATATAGAACGTTTTGTTAAAGATTGTAAACTCTGCCAAGTGAATAAGCCATTGCGAGCTTCTAATAAAGCCCCTATGGTTATAACTTCTTCAAGTACCAAACCATTCGAAAGATTAGCTTTAGACATTGTTGGTCCTCTACCCGAAGCTGGGGTTCAAAAATTTAAATACATTTTAACTCTCCAAGACGACCTCACTAAATTCTCATGTGCATATCCTATGATTACTTGTGCAACAGAAGAAGTTGCACATAGCCTAATTCATTTCATTTCTTTATTCGGGTTCCCAAAAACGATTCTCACTGACCAAGGTACATGTTTTACATCCGAGTTGTTTCGGCAATTGACCGAGATTCTTAAAATAAAAATAATATTTTCTACCCCTTATCATCCTCAAACAAACGGTGCGCTAGAACGTAGCCATGCAACTCTTAAGGAATACCTAAAATCTTTCGTCAATGATAGTCACGACGACTGGCATTGCTATCTTGCAACCGCAATTTTATCGTATAACACAACTCCCCATTGTACCACTGATTTTACTCCTCATGAACTATTATACGGGTATAAACCGTCTATTCCTAGCAGTTTTTCTGAATCCTATGATAATGCCACTTATCACGAGTATATCCGCGCCTTGCAGTATAGAATGAAATACTCGCGAGAAAGAGCTTTACAAAATATAAACAAAAGCAAGGAACAATCAAAAAGGTATTATGATGTCTCTGCTAAAGAAAGTTTTCACAAAACTGGAGATATGGTTTATTTAAAGCAGCATCATAGACTGCGTAAAGCTTTGTCCCCAATCTGGAAGGGACCCTACAAAATTATGAAGACACACGGGAAAACCAACGTTACACTATGTGTAAATAGAAAACGCATAAAATACCACGTTAATGAAATAAAACCAGTCTGAATAGATATGTTTGTTCCAGATGTCTCGCGTGTCCAAATACTTCCGAGCCGATCGAACCTATCCAACATAGTCCAGGAATTTGTTTTGACCCGACTTCTGTAGCTTATTTTTACAACGATTACTGGAATGTAATTACACACATAGAATTCATACCTATAAGACCTTATTTGGAGAAAATCGAACATTCTCTTCTAAGTATTTCCGATTTCTGTAGCAAAATTCAGAATTACTCTACATTAAGTATAGACTGTAAGGATACCGTTAACCCTCTAGAAACTTTAATTAATGCCAATAATCTTAAGTATGATTCATTATCTCATCTTGTTTCAATAAATGCACCGACTCGATTCAGTCGAGCCTTTGAGTTCGGCGGAGAAATACTTAAACTCTTCTTCGGCACATTAGACGCTGATGATGCCAGAAAATATGATGAAGCTATTACAACTTGCCAACAAAACGAAAATCAGATATTTTCTTTCATGAAAACCAACATTCACGTTGTACAATCCACTATTCATAATTTTAATGATTCAATTAGTAAATTAAACAATAATGAATTAAGATTAAATGTACAGTTACAAAAACTTAACTATATGATTCTAAACAATAGTAAAGATACCGTTAATTTAAATAACATCGCAAAAATTAACTCCATTTTTAATCTGATTGAAAGCTCATTGTTGTCTATTTCCAATATTTTAGACACAGTTTTGAATTCTATTTTATTTGCAAAAGCGAATATCCTACATCCCTATGTTTTAACTCCTACCAACTTATTTCAAGAACTTTCTAAAAGTAAAATGACTCAAAGAAATTTAGATTTTCCCGTCTCGCTATCGTTACATAACATTCATAGTATAATCGACTTATCTAAGTTGACTTCTTATTATTATAATAATAAAATAGTATTTGTTATCGAAATACCTCTCATCAATCCAATTAAGTATAGTATCTATAAAAATTTACCACTACCCACACCACGGGATGACAATAATTTGCAAACATATGTCCTTATTCATCCCACTAAGTTATACATGGCTGTATCTGATGATAGATTAAGTTATGCATTGCTAGATAGTTTAAGTGAATGTAAGAATGTTAATTATGAGTATATAATATGTCCATTACCCTCTATATTATCCACTATTAATAATCCTTCTTGTGAAATTAAGCTTTTAACTGAAGTAACACATTCACTCCCTGATATTTGTGACTCAAAAATAATTTATGGTAATATAAACTTATGGCAAAAACTTAATGATGGAAGATTTATTTATATACAGTCAAAGCCTAACAAATTAACTATTAAATGTACTAATACGAATGAAATCAAAGATTACACCTTAAAAGGTACTGGAATTCTGTCGTTAGAAAAAGATTGTGTTGCATTTTTCCAAACTTTGCAATTCCATCCATCTCACGTTTATAAAACCACTTTGCCAAGCCAACTAAAAATCGATTTTAATATTATCGATGATGATTGTTGTAAATTTAAAATTGTAAATAGTAGTGCTCATATGCTCTCTCCAATAACATTAACTGACGTTGACTTAGAGTCTTTAAAATTAGCGTCACATAAATTAGATCATTTAGAAAATCAAATTCATGAAGCTGAGAATCAGTCTCACATTGTCAAATATGGACACTACTATTCAACGCTCACTATTATTGTAATTGTTGTAATTTTTTGTTATATTATATACCAAGTTTATTTAAAATGTTTTCCCACAGGTAAATATACCTCTTGTTGCAATTTACATAATCCATGTTTTGGGAAAAATCCAACCGAGAATCTGAAAGCCACAAGAGCAAACTCTGTAGAACTAACAGATATCCAAAATGAATCTGTAGAATGCGACAAGAAATCGATTAGAAGTCTTCCAGAAATGGAACTTAATAAAAATAAAAATAGAGTCGCTTCCAGAAATACTGACAGAGCTTCATCAAGTCGAAACTTAAGTAATTATTAGATAAAAAAAAAAAAAAAAAAAAAAAAAAAAAACCTGTTGATTTCTATTTCTAGACTTCCTTAAATTTAACTACCTTTGTATAGACCTATTTGTATGTGTTTTATTTTGTACCTATTTTTAATTTAATTATTTTGTAGCACTATAATTAATTAATCATGGTTAACATTTATTCATGAAAATGATGTTCTGCCGGTCGATTCTGTAACCATCACACCGTGAAAATTTAAGTGAAGTGAGCGTGGAGTGAGCCGTCAGTGTCACTGAAGCTAGGGATGCCTAAGCATTACATTTACCTACAATCATAATCGAGATTTTAATAATATTTTGATTCTAATTCTATTGATAATATTGTATTATTTTAAAACAAATATTTAAGGGTCTAAACATTAATACCATTTAGGGAGGCTTTTAAATAAAATAGCAAAACAGATAGGTATTCAGTCAGAAACTCAATTTTGTTTTACTTACTCAATTGTTTTCCTAGACTAGTCCTTATAGCCTGAAACCATACCTACTTATAATAAATAAAATAAAACATTCAAAAGAAAATGCGCTTCGATAAAGATTGTTATTAAGAACCCATTTTTAGATTGTTTATTTATACAAGGTTATTGGTAAAACACCAGCAACTTCTTAAGGAGTCATTGTACTCCTCATTATGAACAACTTTTACTATGGGAACAAATATGAAATCGCGAAAAAAAAAGCAGCTGTTCCGTACATTTATGTTCGCTTAACTCGTCAAAATAATAGGTAGGTAACCTACGCGTTGCAAATAGATAACAAAATATTCATCAATTAATCATCATCGTAATTACCTACTATTACTAACCTCAACTGACATTTGCAACGCGCGCACAGGCTCGTTGCGTTGAAGTGGTATTATTAATGGTTTCCAAGACAAGACAATCGGGTGAGATGATCACCTCGCGCATGCGCGTTACGCGCTCAAGTTACTACTATTACTAAATTCAACTGACATTTCCAACGCGCGCAGGCTCACACAAGTGAAGTGATTTAACAGAATCGCGTGGAATGATATGTGCAAATCGAGTGAGGTGATCACCTCGCGCATGCGCGTTATGCGCTGAAGTTTTGGTTTAATTCTCCTTCATTGGCGGTTGGCGGCCATGTTATGGCCTATTCGTATTCTAGCTGAGCTCAGAGACAATAATTAGTACTTAGCTATTTATTTCAATGGTTTTAGATATTTCATTGTCTAAATCCACCCGTTTATGGAAAGTCAGTATCTCTAATGCCGACATTTTGTTTTCAATTTTTTAATTTCCCTTCATTGGCGGCCATGTCCATATGTATAGGTATTCGTATTTTTTAGAGACAATAATTATTACTTACTTATTTATTTAAATGCTTATATATATTTCAATGTCTAAATCATACCTACTATTTTTGTCATAAAAAGTTAGTTTATTACCTACATTTTTTTTACAATAAATGAACTATGAACATATTATGAATGTAACGTGACACGTAGTTCAGAGACAATAATTTAGTAGCTATTTATTTCAAAGCTTTTAGATATTTCAATGTCTAAATCCAACCATTTATGGAATGTCACTACCTCTATTGGCCTACATTTTGTTTTCAATAATTTTATGAACTTACGAAAAGTTCAACTGACACTAGCAAGTAGCAGCGCGCGCAAGCTCACTGCCTGGCACGAGAACAGTGTTGCCAACTGCTACCTTCAGTTAGTAGCTAGACGGTCTGCTAAATGTAGCTAGATCGTCAGATTGTACCCAATAAAGTAGCTAAATGCTACTTCTACTTCGTTTTTGAATCCTAGTTATTAATTTCAAATCTTTGTAGTTTGTTTTTTTAATATGGTGTTTGACATTTGCACCTGTCAAATTAGTCTATCTATATAGGTAATGCCATTTTCCACGAGCATTAAATTAATTAAACTGATAACACAACACAATAAAAATGTTGTTAAAGTTTACCTATGGAGCATTACGGCAAAGGAACTATTTGATGAAACCATAGATATTATATCATTTCATACTTCCAGATGCACTCTACCTAGACCTATTAAAAAATATCGAAAGTATTTACGTCATGTGTAAAGTAGCTAAAAAATCTAGCTACAAGTTTTATTAAATTTTTTATTCAATTGATTGACACTGTAAAATAGCTTAGCTACGAAGTAGCTAAGATGGCAACACTGCACGAGTATACGGTGAAGTGGTTGCCATAGAAACCACACTGTGATGTTGCTATGGTTACGAGATTCGCATGTAGTGTGGTTTTTTTTTAATTTCCCTTCATTGGCGGCCATGTCCATAGGTATAGGTATTCGTATTTAGAGACAATAATTATTACTTACCTATTTATATATATAAATGCTTTTAGATTAATTATTTCAATGTCTAAATCATACCTACCATTTTTGTCATAGAAAGTCAGTTTATTGCCTACATTTTTTTTACAATAAATTCTAATGAACTATGAACTTAAGGTGTAAGGGTAACGTGTCACGAAGTTGCGCCTACGTGACACGTTACATTCATAAATTCAGAACAATAAGAAAATGCAATAGGTACCAATGTCCAATAAGTACCTAAAGCTACTACAAAGCGTCTTCTCGTAGTCTCAGTATAGGTAGGTACCTACCTACTTAGGTACATTGTTCTTTATAAGTTTGAATAAGGTTTGAACTTTGAATCTATTGTCAGCTGACGACTTGAATGCAATGCAACACCTAGCGCGAGTGATGAAAGCGCTACTATATGATTTGTATATAAATCAAATCATAAACAAATAAAAAAAAAGTATTCGTAAATCCTATGTCATCATCGTTATTTTATTGCTACCAAGTTCAACTGAATATATCAAGTAGATGCGCGCGCAAATTCACTCCAACCTCTGCCGCGCCGAAGTGTGTGGTGTTACCATGGATACGCTAGGCAGGCACTCAATTTTTTAAAAATATTTTTCCCTCATTGATGGCCCTGTCCATAGGCCTATTCGTATTCAGACACAATAATTAGCACCTAATTATTTCAATGTCTAATCAATCCAACCGTTTATAAACAACAAATGGATTTTACTTGAAAGGTGAGATTGAGCAACTTCGTAAAATTCTCAATCTCAGTCATCAATCATTTTTTTTCAGTGATTGGTGTATTGTTTGTTTGCGTTTTATAGGTAGGTTCATAATCAGTAAAAAACACAAAATGTAGTAACATCCCATCATCTAGATTGTAAGACAAACCACAGTACAAGATACAAACCTTTTGTCATACCTAAATTTAGGCACATCAAGGGGTGCTAATAATGATCGATAGTTACCTACTTATACACACAAATTGCCAAACACTCTTGCAAACAAGAAAAATTAGAATTATTATAATAATTCATGTATTTATTTTAAGCTGATGAAATTATGTGTGTTTAGGTTGCTGCAGTCTAATATTTAAGTTTTCCTGTATCTATATGTACACACTATGTCTATGTCTCATAGATGTAAATCGATGCTATGTCTGTCATTCAACACAGGTCTGTCGCAGGTCTGCTGGAAAAAAATCTAATGATAAAAATGTTAATGTATTTTACTTTATTGGTGTGTACATTAATACATAAATAGATAAATAGAATTTATTCATTTGTATCACATCAAAAAAAATTGCTAATACATTTTTTTGCTACTGAGCCAGCGGCCTCCCGAGGTTTATACGTAGGATGTGTGTGGATTGCACCGCTGCAGCGCTGGAAGAAATAATAAGCATTTATTACTATTTGATTTATTTCATTCCTACAATCATCAAGTACCTATATTTTTTTTAAATCAATTTTATTAACCCACCTTTAATATAATTGTCACTATCATCAATAGAGTAATGCAGTACTCTCAATAAGAATTCAAAACGGTATGATTTATTTATAATAAGTAATCATTTCAATCAATCGTTTTGAGTACAATGAGTTGCAACATTTCTTAATTCCAAGCTCAAAAATAGTGTGTAAAATAATGAATACTTACCAGGATTGATGTGATCAAATCAAGTAGAGGCAGTCTTGAGTCCTTTATTTTCATAAATTATTTTATGGCCTTAGCAATTGCAGGATCCAATGGGCTCATCTGCTAAGAAGTAGAATATTTATTTATCAGATTAATAATATTCACTTGTTTTAAATGTGTGCCTATTCTTTTATTTAGTTAACCTTATTTTGTCCTACTGCTGGACAAAGGTCTCCCCCATACTTTCTCAGTTTTCCATAGGTTTTTCCTTCGCCGGCCGATCAGTCAGGAACGAGTCCCAATCGTCACGCCAGCATTTCTTAAGCCTGACTCGGTGACGACTCCCGTCTTCGGGCACCCACTGTGCGACGATTCTGGCCTATACCTACTAGTCTACTACTATAATTTTATCATCCAAATTATCTAGTTAGATATTTAGATAAATACTATTTTACCTTACTGACTGACATCCACTCCCGTCTTGCAAAGCTAACCATCCGACTGATGATCTATTTTTCACATTATATTGTGAACAGTGATACAGGAATTTTTGAGTTGAGGAATACATTGCATCATCATCGTGTCAGTCGAAAGACGACCACTGCTGGACGGACATGGGACTCCCCAAGCACCGCCATGCCGCCACAATCGATTGTTTTGAATAATTTTAGAACAACTTTTACCATTACATGCCAATGCCGTAATACTACCTAGCACATTCACGATTACACACTAATATTATTCTTATGTCCCTGACAAACTTATGAACATTATTCATACTAAATTCAAACTTTCATTTGTTTCGTGTGTATTAGTTTTTTTTGTTTGTAGCTGGCATATCAGTAAATCAGTATTTATATATATTAGTCTATGGCTGGCATAACCCACGCACCAAACACCACAGACTATAGACTAATTAAGTAAGTAGTACACTACTACTATTACTATAGACAGTTACACACATTTCCACCACACACAAATGATGATGTATTTCTACATTGTTGATGAAATTTTAATTATTAATAAAAATCGGCGTAGGTACTGATAAAATAAATTTATTAAAATAATAAATTGACAAGAACGATAAGTTTATGTATATGTCTTACTTACCTTTTTAAATAAACCCCAAAACAAAGTTCTTTACAAGCTGTACACACGGCTACACATCAAGCTATACATTTCCAGTTTATGCTGATCTCGCATTGTATAGGATTTCCGTACAATGCGAGATCAGCTTATAATGGAAATGTATAGCTTGATGTGTAGCCGTGTGTACCTACATGTAAAATGGGTGATATACGTGCGTACTTAAAGTACGCGGGTTTTTACTTCGCGACCTTACTCGGCTCGCTGACGGTGACACGTGACACGTGAAGCTTGCTCAAAATGTCATTGTCAAATTGGTGGCTCGCGGCTCGCGGCGATGACAGACGACAAGCCAAGCAAGGCGGGCTACGATCAAAATTTCAAACCTGTTGGATCGCCGACGAACTTACTCAGCGGTTTTTAAGTCCACGTACAGTTCGATTCAAACTTAAGGCGGCTCGAAACATGAGGCGAGTCGCTGCGCAGTAACAATGTCATGTAACAGCGGGGGTGAGGGGTCTATCACCCTTTTAACCCTTTATCGTATCTCAATAAATGTCAAAGTAATTTAAAAATCCTTGCTGGCAACAGTGGTGGCTCGCGCCACAACGTTCAAAGTTTCAAAAATAGCTGCACAAAATGATTTTTTGCATTTAGTAAATTAGTACTTTTAAACTTTGATAGGTTTGACCATAGACATATCCCTAAAAAAATAACGTAATCGTATCCCTAAAAAAACCTAATCGTATCCCTAAAAAAATAACGAAACTTCATCAAATCCAGTGTTGTTATTGATACAGCAATAGGGAATATGCATGTGATTCAAATATGGGTCAATTTTTTTTTTTTAACTGTATTACTTCAGAATTATGCCTCGATCAATATTTTTGAATAAAATTTATTTTTGAGCGAGAAATTATTTTTTTTAAAGTCCCAAAAAACTGTGGGTAATACAAATACTTGCAAAGCTAAGAGCGGATGTGACGTAACAATACGAAACAACAATCAAAATGTCAATGTCAAGTCAATCAACAAGTGTCAAGTCAACGTCAAACGCTCATAAAAAAGGAGCGTTTGACGTTGACCTGACAGTTGCTTGTCTGTTTTCACGATCTGTGACGTCACCACACCAAGCGCGCCAAATGGAAGGCTTTAAATAGCCCGGATCGGTTGGATATTAAAAAAAATAAGTACTTTAAATTCCTTTTTTGCCGTCGAATTTTTTTAAACCATTATTTGACCATGTAAACTATCGAATAAAAATATTAAAAAAATACATGCATATTCCCTATTACCGTAATTTACGGTAATCCACGTTTATTTTTCAGAAAACGGTATACGGCAGGTCTTTCAATGCCTTATCAAAAAATACGGCAGTTGGCTGTAAGTCAACGTTTTACTAGCGCAGCGAAACGTATCACTCCTGGGAAATCCCGACTCGCGACTAAAACCAGAGTTCATTTTAGTATTTTATCTCAAAATACGGCAAATCAGAATGTGACATACGGCAACCCAGATTTTTACACTAACAACACTGATCAAATCTTAATCATCTGTGACTGTGATGGAAATGGATATGCCATGCCTCTATGGTAAGAAGTTTCAAGGAGCATTTTGTTTTGTTTAGCACTTCCAAAATGAGCTACAAAAAAAAACTAAACAAATGAAAGTTTGAATTTAGTATGAATAATGTTCATAAGTTTGTCAGGGACATAAGAATAATATTAGTGTGTAATCGTGAATGTGCTAGGTAGTATTACGGCATTGGCATGTAATGGTAAAAGTTGTTCTAAAATTATTCAAAACTCAATCGATTGTGGCGGCATGGCGGTGCTTGGGGAGTCCCATGTCCGTCCAGCAGTGGTCGTCTTTCGACTGACACGATGATGATGCAATGTATTCCTCAACTCAAAAATTCCTGTATCACTGTTCACAATATAATGTGAAAAATAGATCATCAGTCGGATGGTTAGCTTTGCAAGACGGGAGTGGATGTCAGTCAGTAAGGTAAAATAGTATTTATCTAAATATCTAACTAGATAATCTGGATGATAAAATTATAGTAGTAGACTAGTAGGTATAGGCCAGAATCGTCGCACAGTGGGTGCCCGAAGACGGGAGTCGTCACCGAGTCAGGCTTAAGAAATGCTGGCGTGACGATTGGGACTCGTTCCTGACTGATCGGCCGGCGAAGGAAAAACCTATGGAAAACTGAGAAAGTATGGGGGAGACCTTTGTCCAGCAGTAGGACAAAATAAGGTTAACTAAATAAAAGAATAGGCACACATTTAAAACAAGTGAATATTATTAATCTGATAAATAAATATTCTACTTCTTAGCAGATGAGCCCATTGGATCCTGCAATTGCTAAGGCCATAAAATAATTTATGAAAATAAAGGACTCAAGACTGCCTCTACTTGATTTGATCACATCAATCCTGGTAAGTATCCATTATTTTACACACTATTTTTGAGCTTGGAATTAAGAAATGTTGCAACTCATTGTACTCAAAACGATTGATTGAAATGATTACTTATTATAAATAAATCATACCGTTTTGAATTCTTATTGAGAGTACTGCATTACTCTATTGATGATAGTGACAATTATATTAAAGGTGGGTTAATAAAATTGATTTAAAAAAAATATAGGTACTTGATGATTGTAGGAATGAAATAAATCAAATAGTAATAAATGCTTATTATTTCTTCCAGCGCTGCAGCGGTGCAATCCACACACATCCTACGTATAAACCTCGGGAGGCCGCTGGCTCAGTAGCAAAAAAATGTATTAGCAATTTTTTTGATGTGATACAAATGAATAAATTCTATTTATCTATTTATGTATTAATGTACACACCAATAAAGTAAAATACATTAACATTTTTATCATTAGATTTTTTTCCAGCAGACCTGCGACAGACCTGTGTTGAATGACAGACATAGCATCGATTTACATCTATGAGACATAGACATAGTGTGTACATATAGATACAGGAAAACTTAAATATTAGACTGCAGCAACCTAAACACACATAATTTCATCAGCTTAAAATAAATACATGAATTATTATAATAATTCTAATTTTTCTTGTTTGCAAGAGTGTTTGGCAATTTGTGTGTATAAGTAGGTAACTATCGATCATTATTAGCACCCCTTGATGTGCCTAAATTTAGGTATGACAAAAGGTTTGTATCTTGTACTGTGGTTTGTCTTACAATCTAGATGATGGGATGTTACTACATTTTGTGTTTTTTACTGATTATGAACCTACCTATAAAACGCAAACAAACAATACACCAATCACTGAAAAAAAATGATTGATGACTGAGATTGAGAATTTTACGAAGTTGCTCAATCTCACCATTCAAGTCAAATCCATTTGTTGTTTATAAACGGTTGGATTTAGACATTGAAATAATTAGGTGCTAATTATTGTGTCTGAATACGAATAGGCCTATGGATAGGGCCAATCAATGAGGGAAAATTATTTAAAAAAAAAATTGAGTGCCTGCCTAGCGTATCCATGGTAACACCACACTTAACTGCGGCGCGGCAGAGGTGTAGGTGAAGTGACGCGCATCTACTTGTTATTGTCAGTTGAACTTGGTAGCAATAAAATAACGATGATGACATAGGATTTACGAATACTTTTTTTTTATTTGTTTATGATTTGATTTATATACAAATCATATAGTAGCGCTTTCATCACTCGCGCTAGGTGTTGCATTGCATTCAAGTCGTCAGCTGACAATAGATTCAAAGTTCAAACCTTATTCAAACTTATAAAGAACAATGTACCTAAGTAGGTAGGTACCTACCTATACTGAGACTACGAGAAGACGCTTTGTAGTAGCTTTAGGTACTTATTGGACATTGGTACCTATTGCATTTTCTTATTGTTCTGAATTTATGAATGTAACGTGTCACGTAGGCGCAACTTCGTGACACGTTACCCTTACACCTTAAGTTCATAGTTCATTAGAATTTATTGTAAAAAAAATGTAGGCAATAAACTGACTTTCTATGACAAAAATGGTAGGTATGATTTAGACATTGAAATAATTAATCTAAAAGCATTTATATATATAAATAGGTAAGTAATAATTATTGTCTCTAAATACGAATACCTATACCTATGGACATGGCCGCCAATGAAGGGAAATTAAAAAAAAACCACACTACATGCGAATCTCGTAACCATAGCAACATCACAGTGTGGTTTCTATGGCAACCACTTCACCGTATACTCGTGCAGTGTTGCCATCTTAGCTACTTCGTAGCTAAGCTATTTTACAGTGTCAATCAATTGAATAAAAAATTTAATAAAACTTGTAGCTAGATTTTTTAGCTACTTTACACATGACGTAAATACTTTCGATATTTTTTAATAGGTCTAGGTAGAGTGCATCTGGAAGTATGAAATGATATAATATCTATGGTTTCATCAAATAGTTCCTTTGCCGTAATGCTCCATAGGTAAACTTTAACAACATTTTTATTGTGTTGTGTTATCAGTTTAATTAATTTAATGCTCGTGGAAAATGGCATTACCTATATAGATAGACTAATTTGACAGGTGCAAATGTCAAACACCATATTAAAAAAACAAACTACAAAGATTTGAAATTAATAACTAGGATTCAAAAACGAAGTAGAAGTAGCATTTAGCTACTTTATTGGGTACAATCTGACGATCTAGCTACATTTAGCAGACCGTCTAGCTACTAACTGAAGGTAGCAGTTGGCAACACTGTTCTCGTGCCAGGCAGTGAGCTTGCGCGCGCTGCTACTTGCTAGTGTCAGTTGAACTTTTCGTAAGTTCATAAAATTATTGAAAACAAAATGTAGGCCAATAGAGGTAGTGACATTCCATAAATGGTTGGATTTAGACATTGAAATATCTAAAAGCTTTGAAATAAATAGCTACTAAATTATTGTCTCTGAACTACGTGTCACGTTACATTCATAATATGTTCATAGTTCATTTATTGTAAAAAAAATGTAGGTAATAAACTAACTTTTTATGACAAAAATAGTAGGTATGATTTAGACATTGAAATATATATAAGCATTTAAATAAATAAGTAAGTAATAATTATTGTCTCTAAAAAATACGAATACCTATACATATGGACATGGCCGCCAATGAAGGGAAATTAAAAAATTGAAAACAAAATGTCGGCATTAGAGATACTGACTTTCCATAAACGGGTGGATTTAGACAATGAAATATCTAAAACCATTGAAATAAATAGCTAAGTACTAATTATTGTCTCTGAGCTCAGCTAGAATACGAATAGGCCATAACATGGCCGCCAACCGCCAATGAAGGAGAATTAAACCAAAACTTCAGCGCATAACGCGCATGCGCGAGGTGATCACCTCACTCGATTTGCACATATCATTCCACGCGATTCTGTTAAATCACTTCACTTGTGTGAGCCTGCGCGCGTTGGAAATGTCAGTTGAATTTAGTAATAGTAGTAACTTGAGCGCGTAACGCGCATGCGCGAGGTGATCATCTCACCCGATTGTCTTGTCTTGGAAACCATAACTATGCGTTTGCACCAGAAAACATTTAACATGTAGATGTTTCGAAACTTGTCACATGAAACAAATCTCATTACTTGTTTTGTTGAACTTGCGTTCGCACTGGACGAAACATGAGTAAGTCATAAGACAGATCTCAAGATTTGTTGTAAACTGCGTTCGCACTGTCTAGAAACATACACAATAGACATGTTTTGTATAAAGATTTGTCACGTTTGCGTTCGCACTGTTGTTTGTTTATGTCAAATTATGTCTCGCAACTTGTCTATTGCTTGATGTTTAGTGTTATCCGAGTATGGTGGTAA
This sequence comes from Lithophane socia, assembly GCA_947522985.1. NCBI lineage: Eukaryota > Metazoa > Arthropoda > Insecta > Lepidoptera > Noctuidae > Lithophane > Lithophane socia. The sequence goes on along the minus strand of OX383256.1, from coordinate 13,437,444 downwards.
ACATCCCGTGTTTATCGAAACATAGAGTGGTCCAAAGTAGACACGATGAAGTTTATAGAGCTTTGGCAAGGTTTTCCATGTTTGAGGAATACAAAATGTGTGGACTATATTAACCGACCAAAGTGTCAAAACAAATCTAACAACATGTTACTAGATTCATACAGATACATTTTGATACGAAATTGGTTTGTAAAGACATGTGGCGAAACATGTCGAGTGATATGAAACGTCAAACATGTTTCGCGGCAACAAGTTTCGTGACAATGCGAACGCTAGGCGATACACTGACAGAAAACAGAGATTTCAACATGTGTTTATGTGAATGTTTCGCCAGTGCAAACGCACGGTAATAATACCACTTCAACGCAACGAGCCTGTGCGCGCGTTGCAAATGTCAGTTGAGGTTAGTAATAGTAGGTAATTACGATGATGATTAATTGATGAATATTTTGTTATCTATTTGCAACGCGTAGGTTACCTACCTATTATTTTGACGAGTTAAGCGAACATAAATGTACGGAACAGCTGCTTTTTTTTTCGCGATTTCATATTTGTTCCCATAGTAAAAGTTGTTCATAATGAGGAGTACAATGACTCCTTAAGAAGTTGCTGGTGTTTTACCAATAACCTTGTATAAATAAACAATCTAAAAATGGGTTCTTAATAACAATCTTTATCGAAGCGCATTTTCTTTTGAATGTTTTATTTTATTTATTATAAGTAGGTATGGTTTCAGGCTATAAGGACTAGTCTAGGAAAACAATTGAGTAAGTAAAACAAAATTGAGTTTCTGACTGAATACCTATCTGTTTTGCTATTTTATTTAAAAGCCTCCCTAAATGGTATTAATGTTTAGACCCTTAAATATTTGTTTTAAAATAATACAATATTATCAATAGAATTAGAATCAAAATATTATTAAAATCTCGATTATGATTGTAGGTAAATGTAATGCTTAGGCATCCCTAGCTTCAGTGACACTGACGGCTCACTCCACGCTCACTTCACTTAAATTTTCACGGTGTGATGGTTACAGAATCGACCGGTTCCGCTTGACTATTCTTCAAGAGTCATAAAAACAGAACGCGACGTGTTACCACACCGAGCGCTGGACGCAGAGCCTGTTCTCTTTCCTTTTTGTATGAACCAATTTAAATTCTAAGATGTATCCTTCGCTTAATTTTAAATTATAAAGCTCCGTCCTAAGGGGGGAGATGTTATAAATAATTTCTCAATGCATACTTTAAAATTGCTGATTTGAGAATTCATTTTACTATATAAAACTGCTCGCTATGCATAGCGGTGCAGTCAACCTACAAAGATTCTACTTGAATCACATTTTTTCGACATATTGTAATTTTGAGGTACAAAGTACAAAATAAATTCAACGTAGCAGAAGCAAGTGTTTTAATTAAAAGGACCCACGGAGCACCATCCTAACATATACATATTTACTTTTTTTTTCGATTTTCGATACCAGAGACCAACTTTTACCTATTAAAGGTTCCAACGTTTACCTAAGAAGCTGGTACACACCAAGTATCTACGGTAGTTTCTATATTACTTACTACATTATTTTATGACGTAAAATAAGTCTGACCTGTCGCGCTCAATAACAGGTCGTCTCCGCCGACGTCTGCCCCTTTGATCTTTCTTCTTAGTCCGTCCCACTCGGGGGGGAATGACCCCGATATGTCGATAGTAGTCGCACAGAGATTTTGCTAGAGATTTTCCTATTTTCGTATCTGATTACCTTATTAAATGAAATGAAATTGTTTATTCTGTAAATAGGATATTGGAATCACTTTTACACGTCATATTAAAAAGTTGTAAAAATAAGCTAGATGAGGTCGGAGTTTCCTATCTGACTACTCTGAGAAGAACGGCCGAAACAAACTCAGAGGTCACCGTCTCCTCATAATCTTGGTCAGGCCATATGAGGACCATGTAGATTAGAGTCTGAAATGGACTTTTGAGGAAAGAACCACACAGATTTGTTCGGGAAAACTGGTATTGAGTTTTCCATCAAGAATTTCTCAGTAGCCGCCCGGAATCCGATCATATTCGAGGTCCTTGCTGCTCCGGGCTGCTTGTTTTGGTACCTACGTAGGTACCTCTCAACCTCTGCCTAGCAATTCGGGATTAACAACTGCACATATTGAAACAGTTACCTAACTGTATAATCTAACAGTTTAAAGTAAATACCTAGTTACATCAATATGATGAGGTTGGACTGTCCAGTCTCAGTGGCGTAGCTAGGCGTGGGCGAAGTGGGCCCCTTGCCCACGGCCTCGAGGGGCCTCGCGAGGCCTCTTTAAATGCGATGCCACCAGACTTAAAATCCCCGTTTATTATTAAATTAAATAAACTAAAAAAATATTGGCTACTCTCGCCACTTTCTTGAATCTGAAATAATAACAAAACAGTTCATCATCCTAGTTTTAAGCTTTATAAAGACACAGTAGCCTTTCGCTTATTTAAACTTGGCGCGTGTGACTCGAGTGAGTGAGTCGCTTATAAGAAAATAAGAAAGTTTGTCTATGAACTGGGGATCCCCGTTCTTTGTTTGTTTAGTAAGATAGATTTATTGGGTAGGTAGATCTTGGGAACGAAAGAAAAGGGGCCTCGCTGATGCGACTTTGCCCACGTCTATATTAGTTCACGCTACGCCACTGTCGTCTCATTGATATTATTATCGTGTTCCAGACCAGTCCCATTGAATAGGTGCAACCTACATACTCACAAAAAAAAAAAAATTAAGCTCTTAAAAGGATACATGCATCTTCTGTATAATGGATGTAAGGTCCTCTAGGAGATAATCTTCGCCCCCCTATGGAAACCAGGAGCGTGTAGGCATCAATGGAGCCTGTGGGCAGAGCCCTGCGAGCTGTGCCGGCAAGCAAGGAGTCTGCGTTGAAGAAGCACGCTTCAGGCCGCCACGCTTCTATGCGGGTCCCCAAGAACTTCGGAAGCACTGCCTGACGTTCAAACCTGGGTAGCACATTCATTCAAAATAAGACTGATGATAGGTAAGTAACTAAGTACTTACTTTTAGTCGATCTTTTTAACCTAGACCACGATAGTTAAGTATATATTACCTACGTAGCTTGCAGCCAGTTGCAGAAACGAACTTAAACACTTAAAGCTGTCATTAAATATTAATTTTCCAATAAATTGTTTTAACTTGTTGCAGAAAGCAACAATAGCTTCGATTTTAATGGTTCTTTGATGAAATTCATAAAATCATTAGCGTTAATGATCCATTACGTAATGGGTCATAGCAACTGAGTGTTCGTTACTTAGTTACACAGTAGTAGCTAGTATCGTAGTAGTACAGTAGTTAGCATCTTAAATAATCCGGTAAGTAAGTAGGTAAGTATAATGGCGTAAAGAAACGTGCCTTTCAGCAATATTACTTGCAAATCGCAACTGAAGTTATTATTAGGCGTTCGTTATGTATGAGTATGACGCACAATCGGGCACAAAACAAAAAGTTTTTCGATGATTGCACAACTAGCAGACTTGTTGCTGGTTGCTCACGTGGCTTTCAGCAAATCATTTAAGTGCTTGTGCAATATTACTGTACATACCTACTGACGTCATCTGGTTTACCTACAGGATTTAAAAATATACAAGCACAGAAATACAAGTAGGTACCTAGGAGGTAGGTAGGTACAGGTAAGATAGGAAGATATAGGTACACATTAAGATATACCTACATTTCCAGTTTATGCGGATGTCACAGTATACAGGTAAGATAGGAAGATATAGGTACACATTAAGATATAAGTACCTACATTTCCAGTTTATGCGGATCTCACAGTATACAGGATTTCCGCACAATGCAAGGTCAGCTTATACAGGAAAAATGTATAATTTAATGTGTAAAAATACGGCCGATATAACTTAGCAGTTCCGAATTTCTCGCAGAGGGTAGCTAGAGTATGTAACTATGTTCTGTGACCTGCAGTAACTTTTCGCGCAGTAACATGAGGCGAGTGTGAGTGAGAGAACATGTGCGTGAAAGTTATTATGCGCCTATGTTCAGACCTGCCAAGTTATATCGGCCGTATTATAAACCAAAAGGAGCATAAAGTTTGATCTCTATTGATCGCTATATCTCATTCACAAAATCCCCTTTTTGCTGAGGTTGCTAAGATCTTGTACAGACCTATAGTCTGCTGATAGACCCACCTGTAAACATCGTCGTAAGAGTTCCCTCTCACAAATACGCCCTCATGGCTTATGTCTGCGTGAATGTCGATGATGAAATCCAACTGCACGGTCTGAAACCGGAGATTTCATAGGTATAAGAGAATATATTCGTTTAAAAGTAAAAGTTTCAACAGGCAACCAAAAAAGAAGTTTTGAGATTTTATTGTAAAATGTATGGGTCCTGGCACAGGTTAAAAAAAAATCTCTGAAAATCTTACAGTCACACATCAACGCAGAACGCAGAACCCTTGGCGTACTGGGTTGGATGTATCACATCTTAAAAACAAATAAATAAAATTGAAGTGTCTGTAATTTCAAAATACCTAATAGTTTTTTACAAAATTATAAAGTATATACGGTACCTACTTATAAAAAAATGTATTAATAAAAACTCTGTCTGTCTGTTTGTTCCGGCTAGTTTGCGAAACGGCTGGACTGATTTTGACGGGACTTTCACTGGATACAGATATCTAATGTTATAGAAGTGGCTACTTTTATTTTACAAAAAGATTTGGGGTCCACGCGGGCGAAGCCGCTGGCAGGAGCTAGTGTTGGTATATAATATGACGTATATATACCTTTTCTGAGGCAAGTTTCTTGAGAAGATCGTTAACGGCCACTAGAGCAGGATGCGCGTAGCTGGTGGCTCGGTTCCAACTTCTGTTGAGGTCGCCGCCGAGCAAGTCCGACCGCTGGTTGCCGAGGAACACTCCGTCTGGGTTCAGCATCGGTATGACCTAGTAACGTACTTAAATATAGGTAAATATACAGGTTTAAATTTACTCTTTTAAATCCTCTTAAGTACTCATCATTATGAACAACTTTCACTATGGGACCAATACTGAAATCACGGGAAAAAAAAAATCTGTTACCTACATTTGTGTTCGCATAGATTTTTTTTTCGCGATTTCAGGTTTATAGGTTATGGTTGGCATGTGAATTGATGTGAAGCCAAGTCAGAGGCCCTTGAGTGGCTTTAAGACTCTGACACCAGGTTAGTCACTGATGTGATTCTTCTTATTTTCGTGTCTCACGCACGTTAAGCTGTTGGTTCCGGCTGTCGGGCAGAAGCCCGAAAGTCTGACTAACAGTCTTACCAAGGGTTATCGTATTGCACAGTTACTGGGTTGTGGAGGTCAGATAGGTAGTCGCTCCACGTAAAATACTGGTAAGCTGCATCCGGATAAACTGGAAGCCGACCCCAACATAGTTGGGAAAAGGCTAGGCAGATTGATTGGTGTGATTCTTCCTTACCTCTAAAACAATGTTGTTTCGCAAAGCCACTGCCTTTTCCGACGAGCCCAGCAAGTAGTCCAGGAAACCTGCTCAAATTAAGTAATTATGGCGACTATATGCAAGGTAATGTGTACAGTAAAAGTAGGTCTATTTTTTAAACTTAAAGCTCTTTTTTATGATTACTTACCAGTAAAATTAGTTCTATTTTATGATTACATTAGTAAAATTTGCTCCGATTTATTATTACTTACCTTGACAAACAAATGACGAAGGTGGTTCTCCTCCGTGTGTCCTCGCTATGATGAGAACGACCCGTTTCTTTGGTTCTGCTGGTTTAATCCTAGTTATCACAGGGTCTTCTTTAACGGGTTCTGTTTTTTCTATGAAATTGTAGTCTCCGATTGTCACGAGGTCAATACGACGTTTTTGCTAAAAAAATAGAATTATATTATGATCTTATTTTTAACAAGTAATATTTCAAGTACTTAGCTATATTGTAAAAGTATGCTCCATTCGCAGTACGCAGCTACAGCAGGCTACTACGAAAACATCTTCAGTTTAATTAACTTACAGTTGTCTGAGCAATGGACTGCCTGCTGGCAAATGCCTGAGCTCTCTTCTCCCACGTAGCCAGGTGCTTCTGTAATCGAGAGTAGGAATACGATGCTCCTGTAGAGAACTGGTAAACATCCTCTTCTCGATCGAAAGCAAACGCGATACTCAGGATCTTCCGCTCCCGGTGCACTAATGACCGGTGGTAGAATATCAGTCGTCTAGGAATCCGTTGCCTGAAAGTTTAAAATAAGAATTTCTGAGAAGATATAATAGTACCTACATTTATGTAACATATTTGCATGCGACGCCGTGTAACCACTGTCTGAATTAGTTAACATATTAAACATGAATGTGATTGCGTTTAGTTTGCAACTTGTTGGTGCTTGCGAGTTGATAAGGCACAGGAATACAATATAATTCACTATAGCAAAAAGTGGATATATCAAAGCATAGTAGGTACCCTACTTACCATTTCGGCCGTGACGTGGAACGAACTAGTGGAGTCATTTCTCCATCAAATAAAGTTGTTTCTTTGGCCAAATTAACAATATTGAGTATCACTCTCTGGAAAAAACACACTGTGCTATTAGTATCTGCTACTACACTATCTACGCTAGTAGTGTCTCAGCATCCCGATTCAATGTTCACCTGATCCTGCTTAACATTTTCGATGGTGAAATTGAACCAGAACCTGGCCCTCGGCCTGCAGGTGTCCGGTCTGACGTATAGATCGTACTCCAAATCAGTGATATGGTCGGCCCGCCCCAGGTTCCCGCACTCGAAGGCCGCGTCGAAACACAGTTGCCCTCTCTTGGCTTTCCCACTCTGTCCCGGAGGACGAACGATCAGTCGATTCAGATTGCCCAAACCTCCCTCTCCATCACTTTCTTCACTATCTGTAATAGCAGAGTGTTTCCTATCAATATATTACGCGAATTGCTTCTTGGATATGTATGTTCCCGACATCACATTATCCGCTAAGCTATTATTTCTCTAAGCACACAATACTGATTTGATTGAACACCTTACACGCTTTAGAAATCCCTAAAATCATGACTGATTCGGAAATATAGCTTAAAATTGTTTTACAACTTCATTTGCAGCTCAGCTAACGCCTGCTATGCCAATGCAACGACTTCAAAATGCCGATTGGATTGAATGAAGCTCATAAGATTTACATACACTAATAGAATTCGCTAACCTACATGTGGTAACGTTGTTCAATCACAAGAAACATGATTGTGTACCTCACGAACACAACGATCTTGGTCTATTGCACGTCATACTTATTTAAAAAAAGTTTCAAAATACTTAATCATTCTAAAAAATCACAGGCAATCTAGGTTCCTCTCCAAAAAATCTATTTTTTTAATACCACAAGAAGGACGTTGATAAATGGAGGTGTGATCCAGAGCGTCGGTGTACGCAGCCATCGCTACACTGCTAGGGTTCCTGACTAGTCCGCCTTACTCAACTAACTTTAACAATGTAGGTGAATAGATTGGCTACAAGATTGACGGCAATGCCTAGGCGATAAGTGCACGAATATGTAAGGAAAACAGTTTAGCGAGACACGCCAACCTATATTGAAAGTTTTTCTTCAGCCGATTGAAATTTAAATGGGAACCCGATTCTTTCTTCGACACCTCGCGAGTGTTTTATATCGAAACTATCGGTAAGTATTTCTTTTGAAAGTTATAGCTTTTAAATGTGCTTTATCTTTCAGTAGTTTGTTGAAAAGTTCAATAAATTGTATACTTTTTTATGACTTACAAACGTTAACGTATTAGGTAGGTACTTGTATGATTTCAGTCTTGAGACAGATACAGGCGCTCTTAAGGAAATTACTACGAGTGCCACGCAGCCCTTTTATAAATGATCTTGGCTTGGAATAGTACCTATTTGGTTTTATTTTATTTCTGTGTGCAGTTTCTCGTGTGAAGGGGACAGGCAGTATACTTGATATTTACACGGTAGGTACATTATTGAAGCTTAAACATGATAGACGAAATAATTCTAGTCCAATGCTGGAATAAACTGATGAGTGGCACTTAATCGCACTCATCCTTTACAAAGTTGGCACTGACACTCTCTCGAGAGCACTTTATCGTGTACTGCTGGCACTAGATCCGTCCACTCATGCTCATCGATCGACGCAAGTAAGGACTTTATAAGCTTTGTGTGAAAGTAGAATATTATGTAAATAAATGTGATAAGTACAGAGGATTAAAATTTAATATATGAAATGAAATGAAATGAAATGAAATGAAATGAAATGAAATGAAAATGAAATGAAATGAAATTGTTTATTCTGTAAATAGGATATTGGAATCACTTTTACACGTCATATTAAAAAGTTGTAAAAATAAGCTAGATGAGGTCGGCGTTTCCTATCTGACTACTCTGAGAAGAAAGGCCGAAACAAACTCAGAGGTCACTGTCTCCTTTAAAGTCCAGACATAATCTTGGTCAGGCCATATGAGGACCATGTAGATAAGTGTCTGAAATGGTCTTTTGAGGAAAGAACCACACAGATTTGAGTGGACCTGTCCAGTCAGTGCAAGCATTTGTCAGTAATAGTGGAGCTCAACTCAGAACTTAAGGAGCTCAACGACTCGACGAACAATACCAAAGAAAGGACATTTGGGTAGGTCGCATAAAGTTCTCAAATTGCCAGACCTTCGCTAATACTAACAGAACGAAAAATAAATATATATCGGTGAAGATTCATCTTTTTTTTCTTGAAGTTTTGAAAGGCAATCGCCGTTGAGGTATGTGGAGAAAATACTAAAATAATCTTATTTGTAGTTGTTACTTTGATAGTTCCCGCTTTTATAACATAAATTATTTTAATTTCAATGTACATAATATAAATGTAATGGTTATAAAGTGTTGGTAATGGCGTAGCGGGCGCGCTACGGCGTAGCATAGCGTAAAGCGTATCATAGCGTATGGCGTAGCGGAGCTTTTACTCAAATGGTTACATTGTGAATTGGAGTAGATTAAGAAAATAAATAAATAACCGTTTACATTTGACATATTGTATAGTTGTAGTTGTATTGTATAGTTATCGTGTGTGTTGTAGTTGTATTTTATAGTTGTCGTTTGTGTTGTAGTGCAGGTACTATTAGCAACATCTCTGGAGAGTGGTTTCTCAGTTTCTTTATTTTTGTACTTCAAATACATAATAGAGAGACGGCGATTTTGATGTACTTCTCTAACTAAAAAGTCCAACTAAACCATAGCAGTGGGAACATTATAGGCTGATTATGCTATGCAAATTTTTTTGTGTGCACCAAATAAACGATATATCATTTTATAGTGATTTGGCAATTTATGATTTCTTTAATCCTTTGTGCCTGCTTCAATTAAGTAACACTCGCAAGCAATACCAATTTTAATTAAGGTCATTGGCCCCGCTACACAATCGTAATATGAGAAATAACATAAACATAAGGCTAGAAAGTAATTCTTACTTTTTTAAAGTTCTTTATTAAACTCCGTCTTTTTGCACACAAGCTTCGTCTACATGTGTACAACAAAGCTTGTCGTACTAACATCACTCCTACATGTATGTAATCACGTGGATTTGCTATGACGACGGCGAGGCGTCACACGCGTCACTATACATACATACGTACTACAATACCTACTTATCGTTACTTACGCGAACAATGTAACTATTAACATGACCTACTAAACTAATCTACATGTAACAACTAATGTATTCAATCATAAATGTTTTTTTTTTCTACCGGGAGAGTAAATAAATGCAAAGCCTCTTTTTATAATTAATTATCGTTATTCTCACCTGACATTTTCAACTAAGTCACCATCACAGTTCAATTAAACAGTAATTAAAACCGCTGGTTTCCTCGAGGAGCTGCATGATCGCTGTTTCCTTCCTCACATCGCTGTTACCGCAGGATCCTGCCTTCCTTTGTGTCCTGCAAGGCGGTACGTTGCCACGATACGCCTCGATGCGACATTTCCGTCATAATAATAACAAAAAATAAAAAAATATTTCACTCCAATGCGTACTTAATATTGGCGTAGCTAGTTACCGTTGCTAGGTAACTGTAGCGTCTGTTTTCCTATATGCACCGATGAATTAAATTGATGTAGGTAATCTATGTAGCTGTAAAAATAAGGTAGGTAAGCAATATATACTTACTGAAACAAAAGAGAGTACAAAAACAAGATTGGTTGCTACGTCGTAGCCTCGTAGCACCTTTACGTTTGTATCTCCACACAAAATTACCGAAAAAATAACTTGATGTAGGTCATCTAAGTAGCTTTCCTATAAAAGTACCCTTATAAATACAGTTTACAAAACCCCAGGGATTTCAAAAACAAGATTGCTACGACGTAGCCTCGTAGCACCTCTACGCTTGAATGTATCTACATATATCAACACAAAATTATTGTTCAACTAAAGTTGTGTCATAGTAAAGTACCTGCATACATAGTAATGAAACTACAAAAGAGAGAGGTAGTTCAAAAACAAGATTACCAACTACTTCGTGGCCTCGTAGCAGTTAGCTCATCTAGGTTTGTATCTCCACACAAAGTAAATTGATGTAGGTCATCTAAGTACTTAAGTAGCTTACCTGATAAAGTACCTACATAAATACTTACTCCAAGAGATGGCGGGACGATCTAGACGCGTACCGCAAGGGTTGGATCGAGTTGGCCCTGGAAAAGGATGTTTGGAAGGATTTGGGAGAGGCCTTTGCTCAGCAATGGAACAGCGCAGGTTAACATAAAAAAAAAAATACAAAATAGAGAGAAAACTTGATTGCTTGCTACGGCGTAGCCTCGTAGCGCCTCTACGCTTGTAGCTCTACGCAATATTTATTTGAAAGGGGCTAATTACCCCTTTTTGTGTGATTGACTTGTGCAACAAAGCTCCTGACAAGGTGGTTGAAGATTTTCGGATCGGAATCGCGACATCGACTACGGCGCGCGTAGCCCACAAAAACAGAAAAAAACTAAAGTTTTTACTAAATAATTATTTCGACTCATAAAATGTAGTACCTATGTAATTATTGTTTCTTCCTATTACAGGGAACTCCAAGATAGGGTTTTATTTGTATAGGAATGTAATAAAACAGCTGTAGCTTCTTCCGTCGAAAATTGCTACGAACGCTACGCCGTAGCTTTTGATTATTCAAATAATTATTTTACTTATCTTGAAAAGCTCTGTAAATAAAACAAGGCAATATGAATATTGTCATTTATTCAATAAATAATATGTTGTTATATTAATAATATTATTTTTGGCATCAAAACGCCTCACGCACCACAAACATTGAACAAAGCTCAACGTTTAATAAATACTGAAACAAATCATGCGTATGATACTATAAAATATTTAGCATTAATATTTACAATTTTCTTCTATCATTCCAGTTATAAATATACATAAATAACAATCACATAAATGTAAATAACCCAAAACTTTTGCGCGTAAAAATGATCTAAAATATATTTTGCGATCATTATATTATCCATACAAACTAGTACCCGTGCTAATACAAATTAAACATATGTATAACTAAAATATTGATCCCTAACACCGGTAACAATTTCAGAATACAATAAAACTACACGGAACGTTCAAAATGTTAGTAATGAATTTGTGCAGTTAAGAAATAAGATTGAAAATGGAAGATAGTCGGTTTGCGTGTGCGCGAAAATTAACATAACAAGGATGACATAACTATGGATAAAGCATTTTCTGAGTAACACTAACAATATTCGAGCAAGTTTTAAAAACATTCGAATGGTAATATCTATTAGTAAAACTTTACAAGTATTAACAATTCCTCTTTTATAAATAGTCTCTCATAATTCCTTCATTGAGTGTACTCCATAATTAAGTATTTATTTTCCTGTTAAATCGAAAACATTAATTCATATTTTAGCAGTTTCCATAAAGTGACACATAGACAATGGAATGCCTAAAGCCGCAAAATTCGATAAATTAAGAAAACGAGTAAATTCGAGTGAATTTATTCGTATCGCGGTAGTGCTTAGACTGAACAGAGGAACTCCATGCAAACAACGACGTACTTTTATAAAGAGTAGAGAACATTGAGATACTGAAGATTTGTCGAATATACTCGATACTGTTAAGATCATTTACAATAGGACATCTGCTGAGACACACACAAGGAGTCACACGAGTACAGGAAGCTATTTGAACAGCGACACATGAAACCCGGTAGGTACATTCATAGATATACATAGTACACAAATCCTAGGTAAGTAAAGATATAAAAACAATCCTATGAACCTATGAACATGTTATGGGTAATGCTAGCAGAGAGAGTGAGCCTGGGTTCACATGCAGTAGGTAGTTTACTTTACTCAAGATCATTGGGTAAACAGTGGAGTCCCAAAAGGGAAGGATAATTGGAAGAATATTAAAGTCACGGTAAGGTGGAGACTGCCTTGTAACGTTTGTAAGCCGTGTACTGACCGGTGTTACGGGGTGTAATGTAACATGATACAAAACGAGCATTCGTGCAGTCAGTACGTGGAAACAAGCAAGAACACGCTAGCAACTAGCGCATGCTACACGGAGTTTAGAACACGGCGTAACGTAACATGCTCGCTGCGAATGGTATATTACGCCCCTCAAAGCCGGGTAGTACACGGCTTAATGTGAAAATTCGAGGCGAGCTTGGTTACAAAACGACGATACACAAGACGCGTCGAACGCTCACTTTGAGCTGGCGCGCTGCACTGAGTACTCGATACATTACAAACAAACGTTACAAGTCAGTCTCCGCCAGTAGATAGGTATATTTTTCGTAAAAAGGGTATGTACCTACAATGTAATTATTATAATGATGAATAGTGTGTTTCTATGTAAATCATACATGTCAAGCACACTATTCATTTGCAGAGATTTTTCTGATTGGTTAAAATTACCCACGAATCTTGACCCAGGTTTGCACTTTCTACTAATATTAGGTACACACGAGTACACATCAAGCTATACATTTCCATTTAATGCTGATCTCGCATTGTATAGGATTTTCGTACAATGCGAGTTCAGCTTATACTGGAAATGTATAGCTTGATGTGTAGCCGTGTGTACACGTAATAATATATACCCGCGGTACAATCATACTATCTGTTCAAAACTAGAACGATGAACAAGTTATATGACAATACCACCGGTCTATAAAGTATAGGTCATAATAAAATTATTGTAAAACTATGTTAACTCTATAGAAAACTTTAGCAGTTCCTTGACTAGTATTTTGTATTGTACAGGTCAGTTTCATTTACTTGTTTACAATAGAATAGTTTGAGTATTATATCTTTGATCTACATCGGCTGTTACATCACGAATAATTTCCTGTAAAAAATATTTATTTTCACAACACCTAACATAATGATGTCTTACATTACAGATAACAATTCCAGATCTAAACATTTGTTTAATTCCTATTGCTTAATGGACCATTCTTTCTCACCCATTAGTTTTATTAATTCAAATTAGGTTGCATTTACCGCCGGTAAATATAACTAGTACCTAGTTATGTAAGTGTTTGCTTAAATTATAACTTAGTGGGGCAGACATTTCTGGCATAATAATTTAATACTAAACGACCCACACTCTCGCATTAAAATATAATTTTATATCCGTAACAATCGCTCTAACCTCCTACTAAAATTCAACCAATTCTTACTGAGACATTCAATAGTTGCACGAATGCCTAACGTGCAAGTAGATGCGCCCACGGAACCGATACCAGACAGTAAGATATGGAGTCAGTCCTAGAATACCACGGAATAGTAAACAAATGGAGTGTCAACGTTCGTATACCCGCGTATAGTCATCGATCCAGTTGTCGATTGCACGCCGGCGTACACTAATTGAGATTTATTAAAGTTTGCTACTCCGTGGTCAATTATACCATGCAATACAATACAGAATGTCACAAGTAGAGGTGATGGCATGGGTAGTGTGGGACGGGAGTGCGGGTGCGATCACGCCTGGGTGTCGGCGTCGGTGTAGTGGCTGGGCCCCTCGGCCGAGCACACGGAGTCCTCGGGCGTGCGCGACGCGTCGCCCGCCTCGCTCGCCTCCACGGCGCTGGCGCTGCCGCCCGCCTTGCCCTTGCAGCCGCGACGAGCCTGCAGCGCCTGACACACGACACGCATCATTATAACAAGCCGATATCTAAGCTTGATATAATAGTCATGAAACGAGTTGATTTCTGTGTGAAGTAGAAGACTGCATAGTAAATAGTGAGCTTTGCATGTACACAGGTCTATACTAGATTTGTTCTCAAATTGCACCCAGCCACTAGTCGTTTATTATTTTATGGAACATACGCTGTCTTTATCTTAAACGCACTCTTATACTCTTACATTGAAATTGTAAAATAATAGACGACCAACAATCCTGAGTAGAATTTATGTGTGTCACAAACGTGAGTGTAGATTCTCCCATGTGTACAAGCGCTCTCAGGGCGAATTTCACCAATAAAACTGAACCCAATCAGCACAAACCACGTTTAAGAGCTGTCAGTGTCATTATTTTCTTTGGAATATTGACATTGACAGCTCTTGAACTCGGTTTAGATGTGAGGCCCTAGACAAGTGACAATCGCTTCGAAAGCGTTTCGTATTTCTACAACTACTTTCAACAGGATTGACATAAGCTTTTCGATAGCTTATGTCAGTCCTATACATTTTTGCCGTTTCCATCATCGTTATCGCTGATAGAATGTCACTTTGTCTAGGGCCTCTGATCATTAATGAAATTCGCACTTAAAGCAATATGAAATTAATTTTGATTTGTGTGGTGTTGTGAAAGTCACAGAAACAATGCAATGCTCTGATAAAAGTCAAATGGATCGTTAAAATTTGATAATAAGAGTAATATTTAAAGAAAATCAACCGATTTCAGATCTCAGCGTCGCTATTTAGAAACAAAATCTAATTACAATCGGGATTGAAGCCGCACTTGAAATAACAGACATAAAAATATAAAATAAAACACATACAGCCCCCGGCCTGAGTAAGTCAGACCAAGGGGAAAAGAGTGCCACATGAGACAAATTTAGATGGTGACGATCCTGCCAATTAGTAGCTTTTTAATTTCGGCACCGGGAGCACAGAGAAAGCGTATATCTGAAACATTGCGACAGTCAGGTAGTGTGGCTGGGAGTGCAGGGAGCCGGCGCGGGCGCGGCGCTACAGGCGACATCCACGGGGTCATGCGGGTGCTCCACGTCAGTGCGCATGCGATTATAATATACGTAGTAGGTAGGTATGTACTGTACGCCTCCTTACCTTTTCGCGACTGCCCTTTTTCTAAAGTCGGTGTAGGATGGAAGATGAAACATTCAATTAATGACAGTGGAGATTGAACACCGATATACGAGGGCTGAAAAAACCTAAACACTAGTCACATTACTAACACTTTGGGTCATCAGTTTAAGCTAAAGTTTGGGTCCTCAAGAAAAGTCTAGGTTACGGGACTATATAATCTGAATCTAATATACTAAATAATGAATCATCCTCGGTAGGTACTATTAAAATCATTACAAGAAAAAGTGGTTATTGTAGTACTAGGTGGCAAACTCGGTCATTATGAACTAAAGGTTAGGACCACACGTCAACTAAAGGTGGGGAGAGAAAATGTAAAAACCATACCACTGAACATACCGTACTGGAAACTCTGTTTTTTATCTATACTTATTTAATCTCTGATTTCGAACTTATGGAAACGGTGTATGCTACCTTTAACCTGGCTCCTATCAACTTAATTTGGTTAGTAATGAAAGAGGAAATATTTGTAAAATCTGATTTTAACAGAGATTTCCGTATCTTCGTGTATACCTGTAGTGAGAACCGACGATGCGGCGGTTTCCTGCCGCCGCGTCGCTTGCTGATGTGCGGGTTGTCTCTCCGCAACGTCTTGTTGCGTAATATCTCGAGCTGGACGTACAATCTCTTCAATTCGGCGCGAACTTCTTCCGAGGTGGGCTCCTCCTCTCCCTCCGCGCCGAAACCTTCCGCAGGACCGCGACGTGACACCTTGGGATGTTGTTCACGAGAAAGTTACGATCATTTCTATTTTAGACTGGAATTGAGTACAGCTTTTTAAAATGCCAAGTTTTCTGTCACAAATATAATCCAGACACTTACATGTATGTTTGAATAAATAATTTACTGTTATACTTTCATAGGTTTTAGCGCTATACAACATTATTTTTTGTTTATGCTAAACCCGAAAAGGGGTCATTGTACTCATCATTTTGAACAACTTTTTCTATGGGACCAACCTTGAAATCGCGAAAAAAAAATCAGCTGTTCAGCACATTTGTGTTCACTTAAATCGACAAAATGTATGGAACAGCTGATTTATGTGTGTCAGCTTACCTCCTGCGCGAGCGAGCGCGCGCGGTACCCGTGCCACAGGCGCGGCGCCAGCACGCAGGCGAGCGCGGCGCCGGCCGACAGGTGCGCGCGCACGGCGGCCGACAGCGGCCAGCGCTCGGGCGCCGCGCCCGGCTCGCCCAGCGCCACCAGGCGCCACCACACGCCGCACACGATCTCCGTCGTCAGCGCCGCCGCCAGCCAGCCGCGCTCCTACGGTTACATCGAAATATCGGATGTAAAATGAAAGGTAGAACCACCCCCAGCCTGTATACATTGGTTATAAGACACTATGTTATACTTGTATGGTAAGTACTACAAATACCTGGAAGGGCACATTAGCGTTCCTGGAGGCGTGCGCGATGCGCAGGCCGGCCGCCAGCAGCAGCAGCTCGGCGCCGGCCGTGACGTGGTGCCAGGCGGCGCGCGCGCACGCGGCGCCCGCGCCCTCCGCGCACGCCGCCGTGGCCGTGAAGGCGGCCAGGTAGCACGCCGCGCCCAGCACCATCGCACCAACCACGCGTAAAACCTAGAGGCAGATATTGTTCATTTATTTATTAACCTACTAGCTTCCGCTCGCGGCTTCGCCAGCGTGGTATGTCGATAAAATGTCCTTTTCCAGGTCCGCCATACCTAATCATATTTTTCTTTACTGAGGGCCGGAACCGCGGCATGCAAAAGGGGCATTTACATGTACACACACACTCACGCACGTGAAAAGGGTTACAGCCAAGGCTTGTATAATACTTTTGTCAAAAAATGCGCGGAAATTCAAACGATAATTGTATAGAGACGTTGGATCAGAGAGATCCCAACGTCCTTAGCGTAGAAAAAACGCGTAATGGCCAACTGGTCCTACCTCTGAATCCCGTGGCGTCCACCGATGTGCTTTCCTCGTGCGGAACTCAGCGAGCAGCACCCACAGGCGCAGCACCACAGACCCGTAACACGTGACGAAGCCGAGCTCGCGCAGCCACGCGCCCGCTATGCACCGCCACTTGGCCATCGATATGAACTGAGATGCAGCCTAGGAACATAAACTCTAGTATTTAAAAACAACGAACAGGGTCTAACGTTATCCTACGTGTGATTCAGCATGTTAGTTATCATGTCTTTCTGAGGGCGAATTTACTAAAAGGCACACGTACTATTTTCATTCGCTCTCAGTTGTAATCTGCTGGAGATTAGAACCGAATAAAAATGAGAATCTGTGCCTACTTGAATTAGTTCTGTTACGACTAAGTAGTTAAAAGGTACAAGTCCGTAGCCGACTGCAGGCAGCAGCTGTAGGCCACGACACTACTGGTTTTTATGAAAACTTACCGTAGCTAGCAAAACGTCGATTTCATACAAATACATAGAAACCAGTCATGTCTTGGCGATATGTCGCCTACTGCTGCTGCCTGCAGTCGGCTACGGACTTGTACCTTTAGTCATAACAGAATAAGTACCTACTAGAATAGGTCCTTCTAAGGAGGACAGGACCATGTTCAGTGCAACTATCACGATCACTTTGAAATCTATAGCCACTTTTTTTTTCTATCATTTTGTATTGATTTTTTATTTGTATTTTGGATCCGTGTTAATTTTGGTCCAGAGGTTATGAGCATAAAGAACTACTTACTCAAAGAGTCTTATGAGGAGGATTTCCCCGTAGTGAGATTATGCAGGCTCACAGTAACCAGTAACTTTCATCATGTTAGGTCCTTGGACTCGCTCCGAGAGCTTACGTACGGTACAGGTGGTATTACAGTCTCTTTACCGATTATGATAACGTATAATCCCACTAAGTATTGTTTGTTTTTGCGAGCAAGATAAAGCCATCCAGCAGATGATAATGAAAACGCACAGAAACAAGTGCAAATTATAAGTAGGAATGGAATGTTTTAAACTATTGATTGAATAAATTCATGTACTTGAAAAACGGTCTGAGTACATCTTGCATAAGATTAAGATTATCTGTTACCTACGATATGATTCTATATTGACTGTGCTGTTGATCTATTGCCATGCTGAACTCGTTTTAAGACTTGTCCTAATACTTACGGAAGCATACATCAAGAATGCGCCCAGAAGTACAACCTCTAGTACTGTCCACATTCCCACCGCCACTGCCTGAAAATATAAAAATACGGACTCAGTTTTCCGAGACTAATTTAATCGATTGCACTTTACGGCATCGCATACTTACTTTACACTTTCTCTTCTGGAAGATAATCCCCGCGGTAACAAGACAGAGCAGCATGCCGCCGACGTTGCTGGCGAGCACGGCGACGCGGTGCGTGTCCGCCAGGCAGGCCGTGGAGTCGCTGCCCATGCCGCACGGCGTGCACGTCAGCGGGCCCGAGTCGTCCGCGGCTATCGTAGCACCGCTCAGCCACCCGCTGCCGCCTACGTTCCAATGATCTGCCTGGCACTTGCATCGATACTGCGGAAAGAAGATTAGGTAAGAAACAGCACATTATCAATAAGTATAGCCCAATACTTGTCAATGTCCATTAATCACCTCTATCCTCCGATCTCCAGACCCAAACGCTGGAGCAGCTTCACAATCTGTTGTAGCAGTGTCGCATAAAGGAGCCCCGCCTAGCCAATCGTGCATAGCCTCTTCACAGGGCAAGGCAGGCCAGCGCCGGAACAGAGCAGCAGCAGATCTAGCCGGTCCTGACCCACGAGCTGCTGCTACACCTCCCCACCAGCCCTCGCCATCCTTATCGCAAGAGAACCAGGCGTTTGACCACACCGCTGTAGTCGCATTCCATGCTGATGCCAAAGTCCTCCAAAACTGTCGGAGGGTGATTGAGTTGTTTTGTTGGAAGACGATGAGTCTGGGGGGCTCTGCGATGTATAACACGCCGAGGTGCAGCTGCGGCGCGCCGAGTGCGACGGCAGCGGGCGGCGGAGCGAGAGGAGCGCGCGTGGCGGCGCGGGCAAGCGCGGCGGCGCGCTCCTCGTCCGCCACGCCCTGCTGCACGAGCTCCACGAGCGCGCGCGCCGTGTGCATGGCCGCCGCCTCGTGCTCACGAGCGTTCTGCAATATTAACACGACAGATGTTAACATGATGCGATAAAGATAAAAGACGACTTTAGGACATAGATCATAAGTATCTTATCTGATGCTGGCTGTAGTAAGTTTCTGTGATATTATTAGGGTCTTGCGATGACTGAACTTGCGAATTGCAAACACGAACTTTAAGATCTACTGTGCACTCTGTGCAAGGTGTTCACCTTAGGGATACAGTACAATGATGACTTGACTTTGCTGTTCTGTGCGGATGGTACATTATGGGAAATAGGTATCCGAGCAGAACTTTATGCATAGCAAAAGTAAAAAATATTCGGTACGTACTGATGGCGTCGGCGGCGAGTTTCTTAGCACGAGGGGTTCGCAGATGGGCGCGGGCGGCGGGGCGGCGGCGGCGGCGGTGGCGGTGGGTAGAGGCGCGCGCTCCTCGGCCGGCGCGGCCGCTGCGCACGCGCACCACGCCAGCGCCCACGCCGCCCACCGCACCTGCATCCTTCACCTGGCTAACCACCGACCCTGAAAACATTTGTTTTACAATACTGTTAGACTATTATTCATTCCGAAATAGAAACCAAAGGTCCCCAGTATCGGCCCAGTATGTATCCCCAGTATGTACGAACATATTAACCATATTATTTACACCCGAAACTGGGGACTGACACCACCGATTTTATTCTCTCCAAAATCTATCTTGGAAAGATGGGACTAACAATTATGGATGGATACCTATTTACGTCAGTCATAGGTTACTGACCAAAACATCACAAGGTGCTTGAAGAGGCAGAAATGGTGGTGCTTAAGTATTTCCATATATAAGCCCTTTCACAAGACAATCTACTACAAATAGGTACTTCCTATAGGTATTTTGAGTCTTTGACGGTTATTTAAAATTGGTCACGTTTCCATAGTGCCTGTTTATTACACGTATCACACTCCAACACATATTGTTTGCACGACACCTAAAACTGGTGATAAGATCTCCAATTAATGTTTTAAGGTTGCAGTTTTTTGTTATTAGAAATTGTTATTAGCGAACGCAAGAGGTTGTTAGTGCAGGCTTTATGTAAATGACAAAATAATGATATTCGCATCAATTTTAATTTTTGCTATTTAGTTTTTCTTATCGTTTTTTTTTAGAATATTTTCCTAACGTTGTCTGAATGCAAGACAACGAAATGTAATTGGCATAATGTAATGAAAATATTCCTAATGGTTTTATGTTTGGAACAACCGAAGCATTATCAAATCGAGGGATATATGTAAACGGTACCTATGTCAATTATTATATATATATATATATATTTCTTTTTGTATTTTAGCACGTACAAAATGTTGGTAGAATTGCTGTCGTATACACTACTTTATGGCATAGTAACGAGAGATGTCTAGACGTTATTGATTTGACCTATGACTACGAATTCACTTTTAAGGAATGAAAATTAAGAGAGCCTCCGGCCTACCTTGTGTTCAAAAGTTCCATGAGCTTTATTATGTATAATCTATCGATTCACTGAGAATAACCAACGAGAAATCAAGATTATGGTTTTATCATTAATAGAATGATACACTTAGCCAATGGTACTTAATCACACCTTACTGGGCACTGTGAGACCAATGAGGATTCCCACAGGATGAAAAAGGACTTAGTTACAGATATATTTACAAAAAAAAAAATTAGGCTTACCTACCCATACCCATGAATGTCACGATAGAAACCGAAAAATAGATCATGGATAAAACAAATGCAAGTGAACTGATATCCGCAGTACAATCACGAGGATAACCTTGAAAGGGACGGTTTTCGGTTTCTACGGACACCGTGACAAAAATATCAGCTGTTCCCTACATGTTGACGACCTATGGTCTGGTTTGGTCCCATAGTGATAGTTGCTCATAATGATGAGTGCAATGACCCCATAAGAGATTTCGTGTATGAAAAGATACACCTTATATAACGTTAAGTATATAATCAGGGAAAAATTCAGTAAATGTTACGTTTATTAGGGCTTATAATATATAAGCTTATCCGGGGTCAAAAATGATGGTATTTCCCCGAACAAGACCTCTCAAAGAACTGTACTACAAAAAACTACCTTGATAGTTATCGCAATTGGCGTTTATTATCTTAACCAAAATCTATATTTGGCACCCGACACCTAGATGAAGATAAGAACTTCAATATATGTTTAACGTTTGGTATTTTGTTGTCAATCCGTCAGCTAAGCGAACGAAGGATGCTTCTAAAATCTGCAGGCTTTGCGTAAGTACCTAAAGGATTATTCTGACTTTATTTTCCTTTTCATTGTATTTAGAAGTAATGTTTATATCGCACCTTATGTTTATGTTTCCAGAATAGTATTAGTATTTACGTTGTCTGAATGCAAGACAACTCAAATTGCCCGTCATAATGTAAGAAAATTTCCTGAGGGTTTTCTATTTGGAACTTCTACTGCAGCATACCAAATCGAAGGAGGCTGGGATGCAGACGGTAAAGATATCAATAAATTATGTTCAGAGTAAATATGGGGAACAATTAACTATTAAACAATTGTTTTCAGGTAAATCGGAAAACATCTGGGATTATATGGCTCACACTGATCCTTGTTCGATAGACAACTGCTCAAATGGAGACGTCGCTGGTGACTCATATAACAATTACAAAAGAGATGTCGAGATGATGAGGGAACTAGGAATAGATTTTTACAGATTTTCGTTATCCTGGTCTCGCATTCTCCCCACCAGTTTTCCTGATCATATAAACGAAGCAGGAGCTCAATATTACAGCAATTTAATTGACGAAATGCTTAAATACAACATCGAGCCGATGGTTACGCTGTATCACTGGGACTTGCCGCAAAGACTACAAAACTTGGGAGGGTGGGCCAACCCAGATATAGCCGACTGGTTCGCGGATTTTGCGCGCATCGTTTATGGACTGTACGGTGATAGAGTAAAGTATTGGATAACAATAAATGAACCAAGGGAGATCTGCTATCAAGGTTACGGAGCGGATACTAAAGCACCCAGAGTGAATATCAAAGGTGTAGCTGAATATATGTGCGCCAAGAACCTTCTGATGGCACACGCCAAGGCTTACCATGTTTATGATCAAGAATTTAGACCAAAATATAATGGATCCATCTTTATAGCTCTGAACGCAGAATTCTTTGAACCAGAAACAGAAAATGAAATTGAGGCTGCCGAAGAAGGGAATCAGTTTGAGGTATGAAAAGTAAACCCAACAAAAATGTTTAGTCACTTTATGGTAGGCATTACTGTATAGGTAAGTACAATGACTTTAATAGTGATGTTGTTTATTTTAGTGGGGCATTTATGCTCACCCGATATTTTCCGACACCGGAGACTTCCCACCTATCGTGAAAGAAAAAGTAGCAGCTAAAAGTGCAGAACAGGGTTTCTTCAGATCGCGGTTGCCTGAATTCACACCAGACGAAGTGGAGTATGTCAAGGGGACATCTGATTTCTTTGGTCTAAATCACTATTCAACTAATTTGGTATATAGAAATGAATCAGTTGTTGGCCTTTATGACATTCCGTCATTCTACGACGACCTTGGCAATGTACACTATCAACCTGATGACTGGGAACGTGCTGCTTCGGGTTTCCTTAAGGTACTTTCTTGTGATGTTCTAAAAAAGCAAGTTATTAGACTTTAAACTGTTCCCATATAACTAGTCACTATTTACTACAGGTTGTTCCATGGGGCTTCTACAAAATGTTGACCAAGGTTAGGGAGGATTACAACAACCCTACGGTGTACGTCACAGAGAATGGCTTTTCAAACCATGGCGGTCTGGATGACGATGACCGGATCTCTTTCCATATACGATACCTCGACGCCATGCTCGACGCGATAGATGAGGGTTCTGATGTCAGAGCCTACTCTATCTGGAGTCTTATGGATAACTTCGAGTGGATGCGAGGATATACGTGAGTATTTAAATCTAAAGAGTAGTTTATAAAATCTCTCCATCATTCAGCCGGACTCTTAGGCGGTTTACACATGGCACCTCGCGCTGCCGCGGTCTCTACCAATTCGACCGCGTGGTCGGGCGTATATGCGTGTGTAAGGTATCAGCGGATTTAATAGAGGCCAATGCGACATGAGACCGCCTACCGCGGCGGTGCGCGGTGCCGTGTGTTAATCGCCTAAAGATCGGTTACAGTGACAGTGGGCTGTAAGTACGTACTCTAATTAGTACGTATGTACTTATAGTAGAAGTACGTACTGTACTCTATATTTAAAACACATAATCACTCATAAGAAACGCTGAATATCTAACGTTGTTCTTAAATAGTTACTTAATGAATATCTTAGGTTACGTTACTTGAATTTATTCGCGTTTATTCGTACGAGGTAATTACGTAGTTAATAGATAAATAAGGACATAGTTCAAGTCTTATTTAAACGATTTAAAAATCAAACAATGCTAGTTCCATTTGAGCCCATGTTTCATTTCATGTTTGGTCACTTTTATTCGTTTCAGTGAGCGGTTCGGTCTGTACGAGGTGGACTATGAGAGCCCTGAGCGCACGCGCACTCCGCGCAAATCTGCCTTCGTGTACAAGGAGATGCTGCGCACGCGCGCACTCGACTGGCACTATGAGCCCGACACCACCGTCATGACTATCGACGCAGGACACTAACACATGACATACGTTAGAATACTCATACTTATAAAATAAATGCTTAAACTTTTATCAGCTTATCTTTTAATCGTGACCATGTCGTGTGGTATCGTTTCGGCAATGGTCTAAACAGCAGTCATTAGAAGTCTAATCATTCACTGTGAGAATAATTAAAAACAGTAGCTAAAAGGCAAACAAATATTATTTGTTCCGAAAATTTACCACAATGAGTGACGTGATAATGTCATACTCGTATATTGATGCACTAACAGGGTTAAATTTTAGTCGTTTAAATCCTCTGGGGGTCATTGTACTCGTCACTATGAACGACTTTAACTATGAAACCAACACTGAAATCGCGCAAACCCTGTATACAATATCAATCACTCATCAGTAATCTAATACCTAATTTATTTATTGGCGCAAGAGGCGGCAGTTGCAATACACGATCGTTATCAAAGTCGGAAAACTACACTATCAATCAGATATTTAAAGGATGGGATCACATGGTATGTATCTAATCTAGCACTTTTCATATGATGATTTTTTGAGCTGCCAAACAAAGATGATCTTGATAAAACTGAATCAAATACTCGAAACCACCTAAACTAAAGATAAAGTCGGTGCGCAAGAGATAGTCATAATCATAGATTCCTTATCTTGACCATTGTTTTTTCTTTTTTTTTATCCTATTCTTGACCTTTGCTCACGTTTTTGCTTGCTCTCTTCAGCGACTAGCGAATACTTAGATTAGAACTATGGCTTGATGGTTTGGCTGCTTATGTTATTCTGAAATTTCCTTAAACGTAACTGAGGTTAGTATGGATAGTGTCGTACGGGCACATAACTGATGTTATATCGCTAATTTAATCTTGGGAAGAGGCCAGACGGAATGACCATAATGCCCTGGAAGTTGGGTAGACCTTTGGTGTGGGACGCAACCTGTGTCGACACCCTCGCGCCATCCCATCTTCCTAGCACGGCGGGCTGTGCTGGGGCAGTCGCTACAGGAGCAGAAAACCTCAAACGGCGCAAATATAACAACATCAATTGAGCTATATGTTTGAGCCGTTTGGGGTTGAAACACTAGGGCTGTTGGGTCCGAGTGCTCATCGAGTATTTCGGGACATCGCTAAGCGATTGGTCGACTCTTCACGTGACCAGAGGGCTGGCCTATTTTTAGCCCAAAGAATCAGCATTGCTATTCAACGTGGCAATGCTGCCAGCCTTTGGGCACCTTTCCCATTGACAGCGATGCGGACGAATTTTTTGATGCTCAATGAACCCCTCCCCTTTATGTTTTCTTTTTAATTTTGTTATATATGTAATTGTTTTTAGTTAATTTAATATAATAAGTTACCCCATCGGCTTCATACAGTTTGCAATGACAACAAAACATATTTGTGACAAAAATTAAGAACTCTAGGTTTAAGTAACAATTTATAAACTTTGAACATTTTTAAATTGATATTAAACATGTTACATCAGGCAAACGCTTGTAAGTAACCGGGGCATGTATGGGATTTCCTTGAACGTGCAGTTTTCCAAGAAGCTGGACAACAATAATATACGTTTAGAGATATCGAAATTGACCAGGCAGCATTTGAATGGAGCTATTTATTATCTACTTACATCCAATGTCTTGTCACCCCACCTAGATAAAGATAAGATCTTCAATAAATGTTAAACGACTGCTCTTCTGTTGTTAGTCGTTCGCCGAAGCGAAAGCAGGATGTTGCTAAAATCTACAGGCTTTATGTAAGTAAAGAACCAACTTATATACTCCGCTGAATTCAAATCATCTTTACTTTATCATGTTAACACCATATTTTTTTTCAGATTATTATTATTTACGTTGTCTGAAAACAAGGCAACGCAAATAGAGCAGCATGATGTAAGACAATTCCCTGAGGGTTTTATGTTTGGAACATCTACTGCAGCATACCAAGTAGAGGGAGGCTGGGATGCAGACGGTAAGAATATCCATCAGTAAAGTGTAATTATGTTCAGAAAGATAAGATATTCTGCAATTGTTTCCAGGTAAATCCAAAAACATCTGGGATCATTTGACTCACACTGATCCTTGTATGATAGCTGACTGCTCAAATGGAGATGTTGCTTGTGACTCGTATAACAAATACAAAAGAGACGTCGAAATGATGAGGGAATTAGGACTCGATTTCTACAGATTTTCTTTATCATGGGCTCGCATTCTCCCCACCAGTTTTCCGGATCATATAAACGAAGCTGGAGCTCAATATTATAGCAATTTAATAGACGAAATGCTGAAATACAACATTGAGCCGATGGTTACGCTGTATCATTGGGACTTACCTCAAAAGCTCCAGGACTTGGGAGGGTGGACCAACCCACAAGTAGTTGACTGGTTCGCGGACTTTGCGCGCATAGCCTTTGGATTGTATGGTGATAGAATAAAGTATTGGATTACAATGAACGAACCAAGGGAGGTCTGTTATCAAGGTTATGGAGCCAATACTAAAGCACCTGCACTCAATATCAAAGGTGTAGCCGAGTATATGTGCGCTAAAAACCTTATAATGGCTCACGCCAAGGCTTACCATATTTATGATCAAGAATTTAGACCGAAACATAATGGTTCTATCTTCATATCCCTGAGTGCACAATTTTATGAACCAGAAACTGAAAAAGACATCTTGGCTGCCGAAGAAGGTAATCAGTTTGAGGTATGCTATCTGTGGTTTACAGGTCTCTATAAGCTTCGTAGGTAGTACCTATCTTTCACGATAACTTAGTTTTTGTTCATTTCAGTGGGGTGTTTATGCTCACCCGATATTTTCCGACACCGGAGACTTCCCACCTGTCTTGAAAGAAAAAGTAGCAGCTAAAAGTGCAGAACAAGGTTTCTTCAGATCACGATTGCCTAAATTCACACCGGAAGAAGTAGAATATGTTAAGGGGACCTCTGATTTCTTTGGTCTAAACCACTATTCGACTTATTTAGTGTATAGAAATGAGTCAGTAGTGGGCCGATATGACATTCCGTCATTCTACGACGACCTGGGAAATGTGCACTATCAACCTGGTGACTGGGAATATGGTGCGTCCAGTTTATAAAGGTAATTTCTTTTTATCTTCAGTGTAAAAAATATCATGGGGTCCGAGCTTTTAATTTACGGATGCATTTTTGCAGGTTATTCCATGGGGCTTCTACAAACTGTTGACGAAGATCAGGCAAGATTACAACAACCCTGCGGTGATCATAACCGAGAACGGTTACTCTAACTATGGCGGGTTGGATGACGATGATCGGATCTCTTACTTTCAACGATACCTGAGCGCCATCCTCGACGTGATAGATGACGGCTCTGACATCAGAGCGTACACTGCGTGGAGTCTTATGGATAACTTCGAGTGGATGCAAGGATATACGTGAGTTTTTGCGTTAAAAATAACAAATCACCTAATCACCTTCCCATCACTTTAGCCATACAATCGAACCATCCATGCGAATGCGTCCTACTACGATCAAAGTTAGTAACGGGATTAATAATAGAAACGGGTTTTGTCGACGGAAGGATAGACAAAATGACAGATAAACAATCACAATCTATCATTTTGTCTATTATTCCGTCGACAAAACCCGTAGCAAACCCGTTTCATGGTATGGTTGTCATGCTACGCGTGCTGGTATCATTTATCATTTAGAGGAACTCAAAGAAACTTTCAATTAGACGTATTTAAATTTATTTAAATGTATACATACGTTTTTAAATAATGCCCACCGTGCTACTCTAGGTACTCCCGTTTATTTAACTGTATGTTTTTATTTCAGTGAGCGATTTGGTCTCTATGAGGTGGACTACGAGAGTCCTGAGCGCACGCGCACTCCGCGTAAATCAGCCTTCGTGTACAAGGAGATGCTGCGCACGCGCAAGCTCGACTTGCACTACGAGCCCGGCACCACCGTCATGACCATTGACGAAGGACACTAATACATAAAATGTAATCAAATAAGTACTCATAAAAAATAAAAACTTTCGCAATAATCCTATTTTATGCTGCTGAGAGAACAAAGTTAAAACAAAGCAACAAATAAAGTACATTCATTATACAAAAAACTAATTACCTAATTTCTTTCAGATGAATGACTTTTACTTTTGAGAAATAACGAATGTGAGAACGGGTCATAGATTTAATGACGATGGTAAATAGGCGGAAAACTTATATGTATAACTAACTTTTTATCAGAATGTAACAAGACGGGAACTGTACATTTATTACGTAAGAGGATTTAAGAGGGGAACCCTCCCCCTCATATAAGTCTTATTTTTTCTTACATGGGAGTGGAAGGGATCTAGATGGTTTTACGTAAGATCCCAAAAGTAAACATTTTGATTTTGACGGATCTTACGTAAGATTGAAAGGGGCCATCCAAAACTTATTTTATCTTACGTATGCGTATGGAGGACGGACGAGTCTGAAAGTGGTAAAAATTGTCTTACATAATAAATGAACAACGGCCGTACGTGAGTAGGTATTTTCTTAATCATAGAATCAACTGTTACAATCAAACAAAAACAATCTAATCGGATTTAGCATATTTTTTATGAACTGTCAAAACAGTTTTGACAGTTCATCAAAAATTGCGATAAAATAGAAATAAACGGACACCCCGATAGTAAAAATTAGGTAGGTACGGTGATAACTTATCTTGTGCATATTTTCATTCAAATTCTAAATATTCAATTTAATTGGCCTTACCGAAGTCTATGAAACCGATCCTACAGATAAGGTTCATCATTTAACACAAATACTACCTACTGTAGGTACAAAACATATTTTGCATACTCTATTACTTGAACTAAAATATTGAATCACGTGAAGCATTGATCATCTCTCGATTGACGTCGATAGAACGATCTTGGGTAAATAAATATGATCTTGGGTATATATCCAAACATATAAAAATAAATTGCAGGTAAATTGATAGGTATGAGCATGGTATGAGTAGAAAGTATTTTTAGGTAAGTACTCACAGTTTTGTTTAGGTACTGCCAACCGTATTCATTCATCTAACGATCGGTTAGTCGTTTTGTAATAGTACATAGTCACTACAACGATTTTTTTTTACAAAAAAATTAAGTGGAATTAGTTGGGACGATTTCTTTTGAGCAAAAAACAAAGCAGACTTCCAAAAAACACAAAAAGTGAAAAATACTTATTTTTATTTCGGAAATCGGTGGCTTTGGTTTAAAATTTTCGTTTTTTGCCACTGACTTCCGAAATTAATTAATTTCCTGATATAATATATAGTTCCCAATTTAAATGAGACCTATAGACCTAACAATGTAATGCAACCTTTTTTGCGTTCCTCTAAAACAATGAATATTATAAAAAAAGTAGTGTATATTTTAATTTTCAGACAGTGGTTGTGTAATTTTCGTATGAATCTATATAAATAAAAAAAGAAAGGCTCTTCGTTGGTCACAACAGCTGGACCGATTTGGATATTTTTTCTTTTGAATTTTCGTAGTAGTCCGAATTAGGTTTTTAAGGAAAGAACAATTGGAAAATTTTCAAAACGTCCTTTTTTCTTTGGGTTTTCGAATGAACTATTGAAATCCAGATAGGACAGTTTGTGTCGGGTCAGCTAGTTTTTAATAAAGTAAAGAGAGCTGTTTATCGTGCTATTCATCTTTATGGTGGAAAATGTTAAAACCCTCCCAGTAATACTATTCAAGTGGCTTAACTTTACTATTTTACTGTCACTTTATACACATAAACAAGGTGACTGAAAAGCAATTTTCCTGATTTATCTCGCTCATTGGCGGGCAGATGCAGTTCGCCCCGGGTGAGGGGTCCTGGGGCCCTACCATCAACTTTTAAAATACTTGCCAAGTACATGACAGGTCAACTTAGCAGGCTAACCTGACAGGTTTTCTATTTGTACCATGAGCATTTCCGACTGACCTGCAATGTATCAACTTCAGACCTGCTACGTGACCGTTGACCGGTACGCCATATTATAAACAAACGTTCGGAAATACTTTTTCGCAATGTTACCGGTTTTACGGTTTTAAAGAACTAGATTAAATTAATTTAATAACAGTTTATAATGATCAAGGGAATTCTTAAAAAAACTATGTTTCGTAACAAAATATCTTATTTAACACGAACACGACATTGGAGACCCTTTAAGATACTTATGAAAATAATCTTGAAAGTTACCAAAGTTATTGCTATTTTCGAACGACTATCCTAGCCATTAAGTATAAAACATATAGTTTTTGATTGCTTGTCAGTTTGACTCTAGTGATGTTACTCAGTCACTAACGATCAGGCACTCGATTGTTCCGATTATGTAATTCAAGTACTCAATTCAAGTTGAATCTAAGGTAGTTACTAGGGAGGTTTCCAACAGCTTCGCACGTTTGAAACGCACACAAAAAAAAACAGAGAAAAGAATCGTAGCCCGATCCAAAATACAGCAACCGATCCATATTGGTATATTGGGGTTTAAGTCAGTGACATTCGGGTAAGATCGGCTTTGTTTGACTTTGTAAAAAGCGCTTTCTCCACATTCCACTCTCAATCTGATAATCAATGATGATACGATGATGATTTTAATGACAAATTACAAGTTATCAACAGAAATCATTGACCCACAGTAGGTACATATACTTTCACTCATCTTATTAAAACTCTTTGACTCTACACAACATAGTATTTTGGTACCTTGAGACAAAATGTAATCGAGTTTTTATTTAATACTAGCTGTGCCCGCGACTTCGTTCGCATGGATGTCGGAAAACAATAATATGTCGCTTAGAAAAGTTGTACCTTCATTTAAAAAGGGGGAATCTTTCGACCAGGCCTGGTGATTTTTCCTAGTAAGAAACTGCCAAAAAACATGTGTTTTTATTTAAGAAAATGCTTCTCTTTATAAAATATTAGCGGTGGAACCACCTGGAGCGTACACAAAAAAGTTGCTAGGGTTGCTCACACGCGAAAAAGCTACATAAAGTTGGCCGTGGGAAAAGCAACCAATACTAAGATCCACCCCCGCAACGGATAATGTCTGGCCCTGAGCTTTGTTAATGGTCATGGCGTAACACAGGCTGACGGGGAATTGCACACGCTTAAAACTAAACGGGAAATTATTGGGAATGAGAGGAATTCTTGGAATAAAAACAACATCACCGGCGCCGCAACCTGTTAAGATTTCGGCTTCGATGACGTTTTGTTGGTGATTGGTGACTATGAGCCGAGTGCCGTTGCAAAGTTTGGGAGGACTTAAATTTCTGAGAAGAATTATTGGCACTCCGACTTTTAAACAAATTTTGTGTGCTGAAAGACCGGGTGTGTTAAGGGATTCTAAGAACTCTACTGGATAGTGTGTGGCATCTTCTTCTTCGGGAACCGTATTTATCGATGTATATTGTTGACTTTCCCCAGAAACGTGCCAATATTTGTGTATTTATTGCTGTCCGATAGTCGAACAAATCAAATCAACCATAAGGCCTCTGCCTCGAATCTTGCGGGCAGCGGGGCGGCGGCGGCGGCGGCGGCGGCGCGGGCGCTGCAGGATCTTATGCGTAAAATCAAATGGACCGGTTCTCGAAAACAGCGGCACGGCAGCGGCGAGGCGGCGGGCAGCGAGCGGTGCACTCCATTCAAGCGGTGACCGCCCGCGCGTCTGCATTGCAGTGTTGTTGCCCACAATAAATTGAGCGTTAAGAATAAATTTGAATCAAAAAGATGTTGCCGCCATTGTTCAGACATTTCTTTCGCGAATAAAAACAAATATCTCGACGACAAAATCGTGAACACAACACTACGCGGCTATAGTGACGCGCGATCTGCCCGCTAGTTTCGAGAACGGGTCTTTGATGCCCGCACCGCTCCCGCGCCGCCGCCGCCGCCGCCCCGCTGCCCGAAAGATTCGAGGCCGAGGCCTTACACATACACACGCCAACAACGATCGAATCGAATGAGCGGTGGTCACGAATCATACGAACAAATTACGAAGTATAGTACAGTTCGATTCAAACTTAATGGCGGCTCGGAACATGAGGCGAGTCGCTGCGCAGTAACAATTTCATGTGACAGCGGGGGTGAGGGGTGGGGTACTGCGCAGCTAAAAGTTAACTTCCGAGCCGCCATCCGCCCCGCTGCCCGCAAGATTCGAGGCCGAGGCCTTACACACGCCAACAACGATCGAATCGAATGAGCGGCGGTCACGAATCATACGAACAAATTACGAAGTATAGTACAGTCTCGGACATGAGGCGAGTCGCTGCGCAGTAACAATTTCATGTGACAGCGGGGGTGAGGGGTGGGGTACTGCGCAGCTAAAAGCTAACTTCCGTGACTCGTTTCTTGACTTCTTAATTTGAACCTAATGAACGAAACCAACCAAAATAACAAATCAAAACCAATCAGATTAGGAGTGAGGCGTATTTATCGTCACAGATAGAAATCACAAATATTATAAAATAGCAGATAGCAATTGCTCCTAACGATAAAAAATATCTGTTACTTAAAATCACAGATCCTCAAGACTGTAACTGTTAAAACTTCGGATACGATTTTCGACTTTAACGAAAAGAAATAAAGAAGATATTCAATTGAGTCAATACGTATTTATCGTCTGTACAAAAATCACAGGCTGTGATTTTATAAAAATCGTATCTATCTGAGATACGATTTTCGACTTTAAATCAAAAGAAATAAAGATGATATGATCGATTGAGATACGTATTTATCAAAAATCACAGGCTGTGATTTAGTAACAGATATTTGGATCTGTTATTTTTTTGTCACAGTCACAGTGATCACAGATATCGTGTTTCACCTGTTACAACCCATCTCTAAGATCAATACTTTCAACGAATGACAACCCAACCCAACCAACAATTTATTATTTATTTATTATTTATTATTATTATCGACACTAAAGAAGTCAAAAACAATGATACCTACACTAAAATTATTTGGTATATCTGGGCGAAAGTCATTCTTCGACGGAGACTCTTAACACCGCGATTCAGAAAATGACATTAAACGAACAACGCCATCTATCGAGCACGAAATGATACGTCAAAATATATGGGAAAACGTTCGAACACTCCGTAAGCTAAATAAACTATGTAGAAAAGTGAAAAATTAAAGAATAAATACCTATATTTTTTAAGAAATTAACATTTGTCACTATTCTTTCATGATTATCTAGATTTGAAAGATAGGTAGCGCCACCTATCGCACTAATACTAAACTAATAAATAAACAACGCATCTGGAAAATTTTAATTAATCTAACTTTAGAGTTATATTCTATACACAATGTATCGCGTTAAGTTTCCGCGCAAAGAAAATGACGGTCATATAACAACACACGATCTCACAAACCTAGTAATTAAGAAGTAAGTATCATTTCGCGTCAATAGATGTCGTTACGTGTATGTACATTACGTAATGAAAATTCCTTCTTGAACACTTTAAATTCATATATCTTTTGATATTTTGAAGCGATTGCGATGAAACAAAAACTAATTGAAACATCGAGTTACACACAATATTTGAGTATAAAAGTTAACCATATTGATTTCGTACTTTTTACGTGAAAGTGTAACAATCAAACTAAAGAACATACAAACAGACAGACAGACAAACAGACAAAAATTCCAAAAATGGTAGCAATGGAATCTGTTGGTTATTCTTGGACAACCCACCAACTTTTTTTTTTTTTTTTTTCATTGTACAGAAACGCCTCGTCTACAGATTTATTATATGTATACAAGACAATGCAGTATCGAGTTAAACAAAGTTTAGCCGCATCACTATCTGACACTGTCAGAAAGACAAATCAAGTCAAGGGACAACAACACTTCATATTTTTTCAGTTTCTTTCGAATTGCATCAATTTCATATATTTCTTTTTTGCCTGTGTATTATTGAAGGATTATATTTAGTATGGAATCTTCAAGATGGTACAGCATTTACTCCAGATGGATGTTGTGTTATTTGTTCTGTGAGATTCCAACGCAATGTGCGAAGACATGTCCGAAGCTACAGATGTGCGGTGGACGCTTTTGTATCAAATGCACGTCGTATAAAGATGAGAGGTGGAGCCTGGTGGAGCAACCAGCATCTTTACAAGATGAAATAATATCTCCTTCTAAGTCGTCGGACGTTGTAATTGATACTTAATACGTAATAAAAATGCTTTGTTTACATAATGTGATTTTTGCTTTCAATAACCGTTTAAAACACCCTACGTTTACGTTTTATATTAACCTGTTAGTTTTAAACTAGCGCTTGATCTACCAACATCATATTTAAACGAGAGAGCCGCTACCCCTTAAACTCCAATACCGATGAAGTGTAGGTAGACCTACTCACTAAACATTTTTTTAAGTTATGATCGTATTTCTCAGTAACCTCGTTAGACGAAGTATAATCATTACTACCACTGTAATCTAGAGATCATTATCAGAGTACATATTCACAAATGAACATGTACTTACGTATTTTATTTTAAATTAAAGAAAACAGTTCACTAAAAGTAAGTTTTACACGCCTGCTTAATATGACTGCAGGGCAGTTGAGTAGTCGAGTGTTTACATGTCAAAAAGGACTTGATGGTACAGCTTAACGCAGGTCAGACCAGTGAAATGTTGTCACGTGACCACTGACCGGGTTTAGTCACGTGATCGCTGGCTTGCCTGTTATTTGACATGTTCATGGTACAAAATAGCCCGACAGTTCACTTTCCGTCGAAAATTGACCTGCTATAAGAGTTCATGGTAAGCCCCCTGGGGGGGCCCCAAAACTCGAGAAATACTTTTTAACCAAATCCCAAACAAGAAAAAAATATGTTCAGTAAGTAAAAGGCAGTTTGTAGTTGGCAAGCGTAGGGGGCCCACGCTTGCTAAATATAAACGTAGGGTGCTAAAATTTTCGAGCTCACTCTTTCAAGACAGGCCTAGTTCGCCACTGATCTCACTATAGGTACTTACCTACCTACATTATACAATATCTCACGTTTAGCTTCGGTTTTCTTCAACGCTTACGTTCATGAATAAATAAAAAAGTAGGTAGGTACTTTAGATAATGGAAAAACATGTGACGTGCAAAACAAGTCTGTCAATGTTTTACATTATGTCGATTTACCACGGAACAGCTAATATCGAAGTTTTATTACTTACACATGCAGATTTTATTTATAATTCATGAACATGCTACACCCTTTCAGCAGGACACTGAATAAACATTGCATCAATATACCTATTTTTTCAATCATGTTTTTAACCCTGTAGGTAGGTACCTACAGGGTTAAAAACATGATTGAAAAATTTTGGTTGGGAGGGAAAGAAAGTCCCACATAAGGTTATGTGGGACTTTCTTTCCCTCCCAATTTCAGGGGGCCTTAACCGGCCACATTAGCAATTCCTCTAAAAGCACCTGAACTCCCAGCTGTCATGAGCAAGTCCTCTAATTTGACATAAAAGCAACTCATAATTTATGGACCATTTTACGAATCTCCATAGAAAACTGTTAAACAGATGAATTATTTCGTAATATGAATTACTCGCAGATCATAATGAATTGTCAGTTTATGAAATTTTACGATGATTCATAATATTTTCCTATATTGATTCAGACAAAGTAGCCGTTTTAAGCCCCCTGACTTCAAAACTGTATATCAATCTGCCTAGCCTTTTCCCAACTATGTTGGGGTCGGCTTCCAGTCTAACCGGATGCAGCTGAATACCAGTATTTTACATGGAGCTACTGCCTATCTGACCTCCACAACCCAGTAACTGGGTAATACGATACCCCTTGGTAAGACTGGTTGTCAGACTTTCGTGCTTCTGACGACCCGTAACGACTGTCAAAGATCCACAAATGACAGCCGGGACCAACGGCTTAACGTGCTTTCCGAGGCACGGAGGAGTCTCGATATGTGAAAATGGCCACCCATCCATGGACCAACCCCGGCAAGCGTAGCTTAACCTGATGGATCGACCCGAGCGGCTGTTATTACTCAGTCACGAGCTCCTCCAAAACTGTATATAACTTGTGTAAAAACTTTTATGTTTCCCCACAGAAAATCGGAAAAAGACAATCGACAAGAGACGTATCAATAATGCATACCATTATTCATTCCGGTAAGAGAAATCAATCACGCTTAATATTTAATTAAATATTCATATTTTTATGCTCGCTAATTACCACGGAATTAGAGTTTTTATTAAAAAGTTTATATCAGCAAAGTGCGTACTTAGGTAGTTGGATTAGTTTTATGTGGCGAGAAAGGACCTCTAACATGATTGTGACTTCAAAGCCGACGACCGTCGGTAATTGAATAAAATTCGCAGAGGCCTATTCAGCTTGATCCAATTTACCATGCGATTTCTCAATGTTACTTCCGCAGAGGGTGGAGTAATATTTTCAATTTATTTTCTCATAATGGTGTGTTCTTTAAATAAAGTGCAGCATAAATAAATAAAAATATGCTATTATGAATATATTTTTAAGTGAAAACTTCTTTAGGCGCGTTGAGGGATTTTTGTTAGATACTTGCTTATGGATTCGCGTCACCGACATGCTCGCGCCGTAGTGCTAAAATCTAGATAACGCTAATACCAGTTTTAAGTTTTCACTCTTGTCGGCAGCTGTCTATTTTTTTAATTTATATTTATTTAGTTTATAATTAACTAACTGACTAATATTTTATTTTTATTTTTTATAGATATAAATAGGTGCATATAATACATATTTTTTAAAGATATTACAGTTGTTGACTTCATTCGCCTTCATATACGAAGAAATACCGCGAATTGTTTGGCACACTATTTGTAAAGTTATACGAAAAAGAACGAAGCACCATTCAAACAAGATAACAGCGAAACGACGTTAATTAACAAGCCCGTGCTGTGATTGTTGGCTGTCTACGCCGCCTTTGCAATTCAGCCACTTAACCTGCCAACTGCACACTCCAGCTCCCTGCAATCGTTCTGTTCGTGCCAAAAAAGAAAAGTTCTAGAGTGCAAACATTTATCTCCTTTACTAAAACCATTTGTTGGTTTTCAAGTCTTTTGACAGACTCTTTCAGTTTTTTGTCATTAAATTTATGTAAATCGACTTAGCTATTATTTGCCTTTTTGGCTCCGATTGATGGCAATAGGCTCGCCCCCTATTAGGAAGGACTAAACATAACCGGCGAAATGTGGGTGTACTACAGCAGGCGTAGCATGAGCACCGGTTTGTCGCCGGAAGAGTAGACAAAAATGACGTTTCCTGTAGACAGTAGACAGAACGAGACGGCAGCAAAATAGAAAGAGTCAACTGCACTTTTTACGAAATTCACTCTTTTACATAATTCGACTCAGAATTCTTTGTTTTATCATAGGATTTATCGGTTGTCAGTGTGATTTTGACAGTAAGGATAGAAAACTTTCTTCCGAAATAGTCCACATATAAAAAGACCTAGACAAAGATCGTTAGAAATGAAAGACAAAATGTCAGATTGTAGAAAGATTTCTACGATGGATGTCAAAAATGAAGAAACGAACTGTCACTTTGTATAGAAAAAGCTATGTCTATTCTTCGTAGAGATAGAAAGCGCCATGCTACGCCTGCTGGTATACCTCTGCCTAACCCTTCGGTTATACGTACATACCTGAAACTTGAGGCCTGCAAATGAATAATTACAGAATAATAAATAAAAATCTATAGAGAGGCAACAAGGTCATAAAAAGGAGCAGTGATCATCTATATCACGTAAACCTTGAACCTTTCCCAACATAGGTACTGTTATCTAGGTACTATACTTGATATACATAAGTAAATATTAATATCTTGATAAGATATTGCCCTAATGGAAGGTTAACGAAGCCAGTTGGTCATGCCATCTATAGCCAGTTAATACATACATAACTGCCCTATTTGGTTCACTGTTGAACCATTAGTAGAAAATGACATATCAGGCAGGAGTATAATTATACTTTCTATTAATTAATGGAAAACTTGTGTGAACGACTGAATTGCATGGAATATGTTTCGAAGTTGGATCGTAGAATCCACCTTATATTGACTAGTCTCATCAGTGGCGTAGCTACCGTGGGGCTAGTCGGGGCAGCCCCCTGGCCCCCCAAGCTTAGGGGGCCCTCGGACCCAGACTAGCAAACCTCGTATTGAATTAGAAAAAAATTCTCTCACCTTCGTAATGCAGTGCACGATAAAGAGCTGATAGTAAAGTACGAGTACGTAGCTTTGATTTATAATTTGACTTGATAAAAAACCTCAGTTTAGTTAGGAGGGCCCCCCAGTTTTTTTTTTTGCACCAGATCCGTTGTTTACCGAGCTTCGCCTTAGCTCGCGTAGCATTTTGTCGATAGAAGAATAGACAAAATGACAGATTGTTATTGTTCATCTGTCATTTTGTCTATTCTTCCGTGCGAGTGCTGGTCTCATGTCTAGTGGCAGTAACGTGTAGACTCAAATGAGTCTAACGACTTGGCAGCATGATCGGGCGGTTCACTAAGCTGCAGGTGAATCGGCCGGGGACGTGATGTCAATTCATACTGCCTTTCTTGATTGATTTGTTGTTTTATAGTCAATTGTTATTTTTATTGATCTATTCAGTAGTGTATAATATCTGTGGTATGTGTCATCATATCCGCCCACACCATAAATTGATCTAATTTGGTATACACTATACAGGGTGAAATTGAATTCATGGGCATCCATTGTACTTATCACTATGAACAACTTTCACTATGGGATCAACCCTTAAATCGCGAAAAATCTGCTGTTCAAGTTAATGTTCGCATAGCTCGTCAAAATGTAGGGAACAACAGATTTTTTTTGTGCTGATGCAGCTGAATACCAGTCTTTTACATGAAGCGACAACCTATCTGACCTTGACAACCCAGTAACTTGGTAAGACTGGTTGTCAGACTTTCATACTAATAATATGGACTGTAGGTAATATTGTCTGAAATCTACATCTACACTAATACTATAAAGAGGAAAGATTTGTATTTTTGGTTTTATGTTTGTAATGAATAAACTCAAAAACTAAAGCGCCGATTTCAAAAATTCTTTCACCATTGGAAAGCTACATTCACCCTGAGTAACATAGTAACTATAATTTATAAAGATTACACGCGGACGAAGCCGCTGGCGGCAGCTAGTATAAGATAAATAAGTAAATGAATTATTTATTTCAAGTACCTAAGTTACAGACGAAAATACATATTTGTTTTAATTATGAATTATAAATGGTTGGCCTAGGAGTAAAGACAGTAATTAAATAATTATGCAGTAACGACAAGGTCTGTACATGAATTGATTGAACCCTATACCTTAAGAGACAGTATACACAGATATAGCTATTATAATGTATATCCATGGAAAAAACATTTGATCATATCGTTCAGTGCACGTTTGACAGCTAGCTTGCCGCAATGTCCGAGCGATTGGCATCTGCCCTATAAGTCGCCGGTTTTATTCTCATACGGAGCCAATATTTGTATTGCCTACGCCCTACGGGCGGTTGTGCAACTCGGTCGATCATAGTCTTGAGTTCTCGACACGAGAAGACTGCTGAGAATAATTTTGAGATAACGTAGACCCAAACGAATGTTTGGAAATATCTACTTGAAGTAGGTTGAGTTACTACATTGTTTAATTTTTCGTTCAGTCTAAATCTGAGACCTGGCAAGGGTATACTAAAATTATGTCTTACCTACTACATGCCAAGGTGTAATTTCATCTCCATTAAGATATAGGAGAAAAAAAAATTTAAGAAGGTTTACTTATAGAAAAAAATAAGCTATTTATTCCATTCTAATACCAAACACGAATACCACTGGTATATTGTTAAAACTCATATTTATTTTCTATTTCGAACGGATACCATTATTTAAACTAATACCAAAACAAGTTCGGAGATATAAGGTACAGTCAGTAAAAATGCTTGGTATGTAATTTAATTTTTAGAACATGTGAACGATCAATCTACTTATGAGTTGGGAAACTTTACGAACAAGATATTAATTGATAATGAAAAAGTCAAATTCTTGGTAAGTATGGGGCCTTTATAGCCTTCAGGGATTCTTTTCCGAAAGACGCGCCTACCAGAAGAACAGGTGTTTTTCAAAATTCTACTAGTTTTCAACCTCTAAATATGGACCAATACATACACAAAAAAACATATTTTTCAGCTACTTCGGCCTATAAAAGTGTGGTCTACAAATAGTACAAACAAAGTTCCGCCGCGCACGCGCACCTCTCGTAATCAGCGTTCATGAACAAGCAGATAATCCGCACGCGATCGCTCGACTTTGATTGCAAGAACGATACCGGCATGACCATCCACGGGGGACACTGAAATGTGGAGCACCGCTGCTTGAATATTGATCGTGTTCAATAAAACGTTTAAAATAGTAATTAGTTACTTAGATAAACACTTTTGTAGGACGCTTGGCATGGCATGGAAAAGGGTTTTCTGTGAAGAAGTATTTTTAAGGAAATTAGGTTACACACACCGTATCGTAACCGGCGCATGCGATAACTTAATAAAGAAGTTTGGTAATGGTCCCTTAGGACCGAGACAAAGGCCACATTAATCCATGGATTGATGTCACTGTTTTTGATAATCTTGATTTATTTATCAACATATATTTATTTTGCCTATGGCATTAAGTCCGCCTCTGCACATTTGTGTGCTTAACCAACCTAAGTATTTAAGTATTTAAAAAATACGCTGCAGGTAAAGAAATTCAGATAAAGATAATTATAATGGCAATATGTTATAACACCAACCTTTATACAAGAATAGTCCCAGATTAAAATACATATTTGATACTGACTGGAACCCGAGCTTGCCGTAATAAGCAATCAAAATCATCAAATCCTGCTTCTTAATAATTGTGTGTAAATATAAAGTGACTATTGGAAAATTTGAAAACAACACTGCTTATGATTAGTTAATCAAAAACTGAAAATAGCAACGCTTTATAAATACAATAAACACTAGAAGCACATATGATAAACGGGTTGGTAATCATTATCTAGATAATTTGGGTACATAACCTAAAAAGGGTAGGGATTTGTAGGCCATTCGTAGCAAACGTCGTAGCTCGTAGCCTTCAGTGTACTTTGGTGTTTGGTTCCCAAAATCTAAAATAGGAATTCGATGTAAACCGAGTAGATTTAAAATTCTGTGTAATTGCGATAAAAATGGACCATTGTTATTCTTTTACAGGTGCCGAAAAAGAGTCAAAGAGTAATTAAAGCATCTCCATTCTCCAGTCTTTTTATTATAGGTAGACAGGGCTTTACAAACATAGATTCAGTTTAAATATTTCGGTAACGGATTTGACATTTATGAATTTTTATAATCACAGAAATCCCTTATTCGAAACACGAAAATAAAGCAAGAGCATATACCTAACACTCTCAAAAACAGGGGTATCAAAACTTAAGTAGTAAAACTATAAACATACAATTCTAGTAGTATTATGAAGCGAAGGCTTTAGAAATCCCGCCTCATCTTTTACAAGAACGAGCGCTCCTGTCCCGGGAAACGGAGGAAATATGGCAAATACGGAAATCATCCCATCGCGATCGAGAATTCGCATTTGTCCCGGCAGAAATGAACCGAGGGGTAGGTAAGAAATATACCTGAACATATTTTACAGTTCTCATATTGAATATGAGAAGTATAAAACAATACGATCAAGGAGATTCTTTAAAGAAAGAAAAAATATTGTTAGGTATAACTGGGAGGAGCTCGTGGCTAAGTAATAACAAGCGCACGGGTCGATCCGTCAGGTTAAGCTACGCTTGCCGGGGTTGGTCTGTGAATGGGTGACTCTTTACATATCGAGACTCCTCCGTGCCTCGGAAAGCACGTTAAGCCGTTGGTCTCGGCTGTCATTCGTTGATCTTTGACACCCGTCGGGTCGTCAGAAGCTCGAAAGTCTGACAACCAGTCTTACCAAGGGGTATCGTATTACCCAGTTACTGGGTTGTGGAGGTCAGATAGGCAGTCGCTCCGTGTAAAATACTGGTATTCAGCTGCATTCGGTTAGACTGGAAGCCGACCCCAATATAGTTGGGAAAAGGCTAGGCAGATTGATTGATTTTTTTTGTTAAGTACTCGTATAACTACTGTTTGACGTCGCTACCTACACATCATTTTATGCAAGACCATTTTTCATAAAATATTTTATACCTAGAGTCTTATTAATCGACGCTTCAGTTTTTCATTGATAAGTAGTTTAAATTCCTACGGGGTAGCTGGAATGCCACGTAACTCAAGGCTACACATTCCTGGCAAGCTACAGGAATGCCGCCTCAGATGGTATTGTCGTACTAAATGTGGATTATACGTATCTCGCACAGGCGGGGGACGCTTAGTGCCAAATAACTACCCATAAACATTTTATTTCCTAATGGATAATGTCATGAGAGCGACAAACTTCCCATCGAGGCGAATTCCGAAAGAAAACCGTCAATAAACTACTAAATTATATTTTTGTAGTTAAAATTCTGAGATAGATTTTTGTGTTTTTTTAATGGCAAAAGGCTCGCCCCCTATTACATTTGGGACTTAAACATAACTAGCGAAATGTGGGTGTACTATACAGGGCCGAATTTAAAGGTGTGGAGGACCTGGGGCAATCAAGAAGTGGAGGCCCCTAGGAATCGTTATGGAAAAGAGGAAAGAAAAAAAAAATCTGCTATCGGTATCAAAGTAATTAAACGTATCATATTTAAGACCACCAACCCCGGATATGAAAAGAACATTAAAAAAGGTTCATTGTGAATTAAAACTTTTTTTGTATTAAAAAAAATCATATTGTGGAGGCCCCTATTTTGTGGAGGCTCGGGGCCATGGCGGCTGTTGCCCCGCCTTAAATCCGGCCTTGGTACTATAAGTACACCTCTGCCTAATCCTTCGGGGTAATACAGGCGTGATGTTATGTGTGTATTCTGAGCCAAGCCTATGAATTTGGAATCTTTTATGCTTATGTGTGCACATCCACACATTCACATAACGTAACTATGAATATTCTATATTCCAAGATCGATTACTCTTGTCATCCGTTATTGTCGATAAGATATCTTTCTTTCTTCGACTACCTGGCCGCCAACTGAACCAGTATAACGTGACCCTCACTATATAGTTATATTATAGTGTACAACAAAAGGGTGTTTTACAATGAATTCGCGAAGATCTTGTTTGATCACTCGTGTGATTTTGTGGCATTTCCAATCTTTCTCGGAGCTCGAACACCGTCCCTAAGGTGACTGTGGGTATCGTTACAGGCATTTTATTTTCACAAAACCGCTATTACCGAAGCATTACTAGTATTATCTTTAGAAATATTGGTTTTACTTTTAACTGTGAATGAATTTGTTACAGTTTCGTTATTTACTTTATGAATTTGTAGGTATAGGCTTAGGTCATCAATCGCTTTCCAATCGCGTAATAAATTGGTTAATCTCAACGCGTATTGTATTGCCATTTTGGCAATTCTTTTTACTAGGATATTTTGATACGCAGAAGGTAAAGCCAGATTTTTGTATAATACTAAATTCCATGCAAATGGATGTTCACGCGACACGCATATAAATTACCGATGTAGAATCAATTTAACGGGAATGGATACGCGGGTACAATACCTACATGGCTACACCCTGTACTCTGTAGGTAAAGGCTACAGGTGATATCTGCGTACCTATGTAGGTACCGTTTTACGCTACAAGGCCCATTGCACACATCACTATTGCGCACTAACTTTTATTCGCCGTTCAATTTGTATTAACAGAAGTTAATCTACCAAACTTATTTACATTTCTTAACTAACTCAATCTGCCTAGCCTTTTCCCAACTGCGTTAGGGTCGGCTTCCAGTCTATCCGGATGCAGCTGAATACCAGTATTTTACATGGAGCGACTGCCTATCTGACCTCCACAACCCAGTAACTGGGCAATACGATACCCGTTGGTAAGACTGGTTGGACTTTCGGGCTTCTGACCACCCGTAACGACAGTCAGAGATCCACAAATGACAGCCGGGACCAATGGCTTAACGTGCTTTCCGAGGCACGGATGTGTAGTCTTGGTATGTAAAGATGGTCATCCATCCACAGTTCAACCTCGGCGAGCGTAGCTTAACCTGATGGATCGACCCGTGCGGTTGTTATTACTTAGCCACGACCTCCTAAATATTTCTTAACTAACTATCGTTGTTGTAGGGTTGCATTTGTGTATCACAAGAAACA
Source organism: Lithophane socia (assembly GCA_947522985.1). Taxonomy (NCBI): domain Eukaryota; kingdom Metazoa; phylum Arthropoda; class Insecta; order Lepidoptera; family Noctuidae; genus Lithophane; species Lithophane socia. Next base: position 13,393,072 of record OX383256.1, on the reverse strand, counting down.
TAAAGAACTATTGTGCTTACTTCGATAAGATAAAGCCAAGTCTAAAGGCTATCATAAGGTCTGATCTTGTTGCTGTGATCAATCTACGATCGAGTTCGTCTTTCTTCAGCCACGCGACCACTCATCCTTTACCTCCTACCTCATAATGAAAGCGCTTGAAAGCACCGCAAGCCACTTAAATCGAGGGCGTCTTGTTAATTCCTTAAAAAACTGAAGTGCCCCCCCATTGTTCAGCGGTCGCCTCGTTCGGCCGAACAATACGGAACCAGAAGTGTCGAGTCACTGACCCCACCCAAATTATTCTCGCAAAAAGCTGATTTCAACACATAATAAGGAAAATATATGGTTTAGGTACGTTTCTGTTAACATATACTTACTTATACCATTACATAAATTATCTATTACCTTGTAGCATGTGGTATATAAACTGCCAATAAAAACAAATAACTCTACCTCCTGAGCACAACTGCGAGTTTATTATTTATTACAGAATTAAGGTCAGCCAGTACAAAGTTCCAGTAAGTATTATTTGTATGCGAATGTAATACTAAGATAGCTCATTAATTGTTTCGATGATAGTAAAGTATCGACGTGCGGACATAATTTATATCGCAGAACAATCCCTGGCCAGCTGCCAGCAGCTACTGAAGGGGAGTTGTGTATTCAAGGCGTGCAAACAATCAACCTGTCGGATAACAGATGTAAATACCTACATCACAACAATTAATTTATTGTATAGCCTCAGGGAACGGCTGACGACAGAATTGTGGACCTGCACACGATAACGGATAAAGGACAAAGCATGGTGGAAGGCTTTGGACCCACTTCTGCAGCAGTAATTAGTGGAAACAAAAAGATTATCAAGGATAAAGATGATTGCATCGCATACCGTTTGTTGGCAAGCGTGTCACTTTAGAACGACTGGACCGATTTGGCCAATTATTTTGAAATAATCGTGATAGCCCGAATCAATTTCGTACGGAAATTAAAAATTTGAAAAGTTCCCGGGAAAATTAGAAAAATCGAGAAAACTAAAAGTGCATTTTCTATGGAAATTTTGTGTGATTTAAGGACAACGTCTGTCGGGTCGGCTAGTGAATACTTCAGCTTTTCCCGATGTTCTTAATCAGCAAATAGGAAGTTCACCACTTCTAATTAGTATGTATCAAGTATCCTGCCAAGTTTTCTTCAAAGTTTTTTTATTTCAGAACGTTGCGCTTTAAAAGTTTTTCTGCTAATGAAGTTGTAGTAACAAACAGTGAAATGAATAACTAAGTAAATTAAACCTGGGAGCCTTTTGTGAGTAAATATTTTTATTTACTTTGAACCAAAGATAAGGAAACACGAGATCATTACATGCTCATTACATAGTAGGTATATGGGTGATGGCAAGGTTGATGACAAAAACTTTCATTCACGACGAACATCACGTTTCACTTTGTAATAACGAGCACAACGGCCCGACGTTATGGAACCATGACACATAATCTATAACTTCTGCCTACAAGTTGGCACATAAAAATAGTGAAGCTGCCTTAACTTCCAGTTATTGAGATTACTTATCGATACATCTATACATATTATAAATTAAACTGTTCACTGTTCGTCCTTGTCTGTATGTCCGCGTTTTTCTTCTAAACCACGCAACAGATTTTGATGAGGTTTTCACCATCGTTTAGAGAATTTATTCCGGAAGGTGTTGTGTATAATACGTTTATATAAAGTAACCCATAACTAAGAAATCTCGATGTTTTGTCTAGTTGTTAACCGTGCGAAGCAGGAGCGGGTCGCTAGTTATAAATATAAAAACATCGAAGAGTTTTTTAGTACACTGTCCTCTCATACTAATAACACTGTAATTTGTAAACATATTAAAAGCCATATATTTTTAAAAGAGTCAACGTGGGGTTTCTTGCCGGCTCTTCTCCATAGGAAATGACCAATTTTATTGGAACCATGTACCTAGCTTCTGACGTTTCATAAGTGCCCTATAAGTGAAATAAAATATTTTGATTTTGATTTTAGAGTACAGCAACAGACTTCGCGAAAGTGGTCTTTTTGCTTATACAATTGAGATCTTTTATGTTTTCTCTTTGTACCTAAATCAAAAACCTGCTAGGCCGGATTTGAGAAAGCTAAATGGCAAAGTAATCTTTAATAAATACATTATCGTCATACGATCGCAACTGGATTTTAATACTTATAGTTTTCCTTGCAATATCTGTCCATGGACTTAAACTTGATAGTGAGATAACCATATAAATTTGTTATATATTTGGATATAACCCACAGTACACACATACAGTACCCATGTATGTTACTTTTATGATAATTACATTTTAGTTTGTAAATTGCACTGAACAGCGCCTTGATTTTTAATCTGTAATGTTGTGCATTTATTCGTAAATAAATAAATAGAGGGTCAAAACTAATTTCATTTAATATTGCTGAAGTCTAGTTCAACTGTCATTAACGAGACACAATAGAATTTTAATTGTTAATATATCTTAAAAGACTTTTCAACAGTCGGAAGCTTACACAATGAGACTTAAATGTTTTTTGACAGTTTGTCCTACCAACCTAGGGAGGCAATATTTAACCAAAGAGGCTCCCAAGTCCAAATAGAACAGATAATAGAGTAAAACATTGAATTACGATTTCGGTTGCGCGTATGTGGCCACCTGGTCAACGTAAACCGATATTTTTACATGCGATCGTAAATTATTCGCGGTGAACAACGTAGAATTTAGCTCGATCGTTAGCCACAAGCGTACAACTGAGCTTTGCATACATTATAAACATATTGCAAACTTCAAAGGGAGCGTGTATATCGATATGTCATTGAAAATGGCATATCCGATATATGCAGATAAGCTGATCGAGCGAGTAACTGCTTTTATATCTCCACAAATATCGCGCGTTTGAAGTGTGAAGTCATATCTACTGTAGCGAGCTATCATCAACAAGGAAAGCAACTGTCTTAGACCAAAAGTTGTTCATGTTATTTTAATTTTGTCCAGTTCGCTGCTTGGACCTTGTTCCTTGACTCTATCGTGTGACCATCATGTCCCCCTAGTACTTTCATGACGTAAGTAGTTTTCAACTTTTTAGTTCTGTGACTGTGAGATCCATTAGCATGTTATTTTTGGCTTGCATCTTTTGCTGACATATGATAAATGTTTCTTGCCAAAAGCTTTCATTTGATACCTACCCAGTTTCATAAGGTTTAAGAAAAAAACGAGTTAATATTTAATAATGCGTTTGCCAACCATTAAGACGATAAACAAGTCTTTTTCAAAATCAAGCCTGCGTTATGATCTATTTTTTTAAATCTAGTAGGTACCTACTAATGAAGATCAATGTCATCTGAATGAGGGCTACTCCATAAACATCGTTAGACCACTTCATTGTGAACGCATTCACTGTTATACCTTGCCTGCTTATACTTTTTAACTTCATTATATAAATAGTAGGTACCTACATAACTGTCGCGGCCAGCAATAAGAGGATTGATGGACGATCGTGAAAATTGAATCGTGATTGCGGCCAAGGCTTGTATAATAGGTACTTTTCTCAAATAATGCGTGGAAAATCAAACTGAGTAAATTAAATTAAATTCCTGAATCAATGGCGAACAAATGTTCATTTGTTTCTACTTTACTTTAAACAGATCTATTTGCAATATTTATATAAAAGCTTTGTTATGTTACCTTCTTGGTTGACACGTGCTGAAGTAAAAAGTTCGTTCCATTTTTAAATAACACGACAGATGTGAGATTTCATAGTAATTTATTCAGCCGCTATGGATTTTCATAGTAACTTTGTTAGACGCATCGTCACTTATTTTTGACCAGTACAGTAATTTCGATTTAGCTCGAAGAAGGTTGTCAAAATAATGCTCGAATTTCCAACCATGTTTGAGAAAAGATAATATCCTCTTAAAAATAAAAGACGATTAATAAAGTCATTACTGAAGTAATAATCGTTGGGGAATCATAAGCTCCGTGTTGATCTTTAACTCAATTTGAATCAATACAAGATAACAATAATAAACAACGGGTAATTATTTAGACAAACATTCCACTAACTGATGAGTTACCAAAGATAACTGCGAAATAATTACATGTGAAGCGAGGTCAGTAGGTACGGTTACTGACAGGGAAACCATTCAGAATACTAATAAATTAGTCAGTTTAGAGGCTGCTCTTGCCCATATAACACAACATGTGTTTCTAAGTATATAAGTATTTAGGTAGGTACTTATGCACGTTCATCGTTAGAGGGTATTCAAAATTTCTTGGGAAGAACAGAAAAAGGTGAAGTCATTGTCATGACAAATCATTTGAAGACTTGTAAAATATCCAGATGTAGGTAGAGCTGTTGTTTGTTCGTCGGTGATTTTGTAATATCTTGATTTAAAAGTGTCCTTGGAGTTTCTTTCCCGTAGTTCTCCATAGAGATCCACGTTTTGGAATGGGCAACTAGCTTTAACTTTCTGGCTAACTGACCGAGCTTTTGACAGTTCAAAACTGTTTGTATATTAATTAATTAAAATAAATGCTTTGAGTTTGATATTAACCATCAAGATAGTTAATTGATACAGGCGTGACTTTTCGGAAATCCATTATAACCATGTTCCATTATTATTGCTCGGTGCGGCAACACGTCATGTTCTGGTTTGCGACTGGTCAATCGTCATCCTGAGGATGCCTCGTTGAGAGGTGAAACACGTGTCGATTTCTTACAGGGTTTTTTATGACTCTTGAGGAATAGTTAAGCGGAATAGGTTAATAAATATATCTACGTCTATTGTAATTTTTAATAACCATCAATCTGAGCTACGCCCTTGATTTCCATCACCTTTAGAAAAGTTATTTCCCCAAGACAAAGTAGTTATGTGAATCTATTCATTGTCCGGTCGAGCGCACATTGTATAATAGGCTGCCTATTTATAATAGCTTCAGAGGCTAAGAGCCATTCAGTGGACATGGAGGACGCCAGCATCGCTCCATTTAACATACGCGCATGCTTCACGTCACCAGGGCTGGGGCTAAGACAGCGCCGAATGGGGTCGACAACAAATCATACCTCATATTAATAACAAACTTTAGTACTTGCACAACATTCTCCCTCGCGTTTCAACAAAATATAAACAAGTGTCAATCATTCGAGCGAAATTTTATAACACCCGCTTTATTTTCTCTATAATATTCTTGTCGGCATACATAATTTTATAAATAACCAAGGCGATGGTCGTCGTTTGACCTACTAAATTAGTGGGAAATCGAATTCCGTTTAGTTATTTGCCTCCTAATTTCTCAAGGGGTTTCCTCAACCCAACTCCCCAATTATTAAGTTCTAATCCCCGAGAGAATCGGCGTTTGCGATGAACAATGGCAGTTTGACGTTATCTTCCTAATTTATATATTGTTGTATATAAACAAAAGTAAATAGGAGCAGTGTGTATCGGCCGGAGGCCTTCAATTATGATGTGTAGCTGCTATTATTATTGAATTGCCAATATTTGTCGCGTCTAACTCGATAATGGTTCTCATCGGGCGCGCCGGTGTCGGAGCACTCAGGCCAGATTCACGACTCGCAAGCATGAAGTTGCCCACTTTGACTTCGGCCATCGGAGTTCTATTACAATGTCGCAGTTGTATCAAAACATAACTAAGTATACGATTCGCATGTGAGTATCAACGGATTTTCCTTGAACAAATTATTTGTAATAGATCCACTACAGAATCCTAGGAACATTTAAAATACGATCCACTTACCGTAGGTAATAGCACCGAAGATACTGAGCCGCCGACCATTATTGCCTTTTCTTCGGCGAACAAATTGTTAGCGCATAACACAGGTGATAGACTTCCACTATTTACATAATTATCCATTCAATAAATATTTTCATAACTATAATAACACAACAACAACACTTCGATTAGTAGTATTTATGAATGACAAGTTATCACCAGTAACATTTAACATTCATCTACACAACAATTACACATTCCGTGGGTGTACTTATTAATCACACGAAAGCAGATGTCCAGATATGTTCCATGACTTTTTTATAAGATGCCGGAGTCAACGAGCGAATACTTTATCTCTGACATAATCAATGAACGGGATCAAAACCACTTGAAGATTAAAAAATATCCTGATGCTGACTCAAGGATTTTGAGTGATTGCGATTTATATTTTCAGTGAAATTTACGGATGCTACGGTGTTCAAACATGAGTGTTTGCGCGCGCCCTGGAATCGACCGGGCGTCCCGCCGCGCCACTGAGGCATCTCGCGAGGCTCCCGGCCGCGGCCGCGCGCGCATGCGTGCCCGCGCCGCCCACGCCTGGCTCCTCCGCCACACTGCGCGCCGTACATTACGCGCTCGCACCCCGCCACCGCACGCACGTGCTCCCTACGTATAGCAATCAGCAGCGTACGCGCTGTTATCAACGAGCACTCGCCTGCCGCACCACGCATCACAATAAGTGGTCAGTGATGGGACAAGAATCATAAATATGACGTCACCAGTTCGCTCTGGACAACCACAATGCAAACGCGTATTTTCTGTTGAATGTCATTACCACTATGCGATATCGTACGCGTAAAGCGGCTAGTGTAACCGATAGATCAAATAAAGCGTCTAGTTACGACTAAGTATCTACAACACCTACCTACCATCATAAAGGTATCCCCTTACCATTGTATGCATATGTAGTTACCTTATAACCAGAACATACCTGGAAATAAGTCTGCTGCACCCTGACCCGGGCTCCTCCCTGTTTCACATCCAGGGAGTACTTATGGGGTAGACCTAAAGTTAGACAGCGACTGCCTTCGTGTCAGCATTTACGGTTGAGCGTCCTACTTTTCTTTTCATCTGAATCAATCAGTGTTTGATACTACCGCTTCAACTTGCTAACTCTGCAACGTGGATACCTCCCGAGCTATCGGTCAGGGATACTGCTTATCAAATGACTTCCACATCTATACTACGTCATCACATTCGGCTAGCCGGCATTGTTTGAAGACTTTCGTCGTGTCGTCTTCATGGCACATTCGGCAAGAAACACACAAATATTTAGTGAACTGATTGCCTGCTGTGATTGTGCAAAGAATAGGCTCTGTACTTGCACATAAGAAGTTCTATTGAAAATAAACTATTAAGTACCTGGGTATTAACAAGGAAGTTCCTTAGGTGCTCTGAAAAAACATACGATCAGATTGATCGATTTACCTAGAGCGGTAGTGATGATTAAGACCATAAGCCGTCTTACTTATCGATATATAAGCGGAAATAATAAAACATTAAATCTCCTGAAAAGATTCGACGTCATCATTTCAGTATCTACAATAGAGTAAGCAGGAGCACTGCTGCAAATAAATAAAACTCTTAAAGAACTCGCATATAAATTGCGATAGTACTTAAAACACCTGCCGTAACACACAACTTCTCACATAAAGTTAATTGGTTTCGATCAAGGGGTTCAGGAAGGTCACGTCAAAGACAATAAGAACTTCATCTAACCATAAGAAGCGCCTGTATTTCATGAAACTGTACAAATCTGGAAGTAACAATGTATAGTTATTGTTAGAGTAGTGGAATAAAATGTTATAATCATGTAGGCAAGTATGATGAATGTAGATATAGCGAAAAGATTGTTTAAAGTATTTAGGTCTCTACAATCACATGCTTATATACGTATTTCAACCTTCAATCTAAACATGGTCTAAATTAATATACCTACAAACTAATTCAACAATTGATTTACATGCCGTTAACAAATATGTTCACCAAGATTTCAATGTACACTAGCACAGTCAAACCATTCCGATGCCCCGCGCGAGGTGCAGGTGCCGCTCACGTGCACTGCTACAAGCACACGATGCGCTCGGTGAAGGCGCCGATGATGGTCATGTCGCCGGCGAGCGCGGCGCGCATCACCTGCGGCGCCACGCTGTCGCGCACGCGCAGCGTGAACTCGCGACGCGTCGGCGTCGGCAGCCCGCCGCCCGCCGCGTTCAGTATCCTCGTGCGCCCGGCCACGTCCAGTGGCTTGCCCTCCTCACTAGTTCCAAGAACCGTTCGAGCACAGAGGGCCCTACAGGCTTCTCTTTCAGCGTCGTGAAGCTCTCGAGCTGCTATTTCAAATGTCCTTCGAGTATCAACTCCACCGAGCGATGAACTCCCGTAAGGCACACCTTCTTCGTGTGCCTTCACTGCTCCAGCTCGCAGAATAGCCGGCAGCAAAAGTTCAGTGGCAGAGCTCACGGTTCGCGACCGAAGGAAATGTAACACCTGCTCGGCCTCGCGAGTCTCGTCGAACAACCTCCGCTGGCGGGCTGCCGGCACCGGGCGCGCGACGCTCCACGCCTCTGCCCAAGCGTTACCTGGTAACAGCATGCGATCCCCTAACGCACCGCCGCCGTCTGGCTTCCAGTCCCGCGGCGAGTACCAGCGCACGAAGTCACACAGCTCTGCGCCAGGGTTGGCCGCTTTAAACGCCTCCATATCAGACAGAAGCGAAGCACTCATCATTCTCGCTCGGAGCTCGGACGCTTTAGCATCGTCTCCGAGACGCACCATTAGTTCTGCGTCCTCTTCTAACTGGTCTTCAGTTTTTGGTGCAGGATCCTACATTCCAAAGAGAAATTATGCAAACGTCAGTGAATATTACATTTAATTACGGATTCATAGTAATAAAATTTAAATAAATATCAATCAACAGTTATATCGACTAGTTTTGATAACTTTCTACTTGATAACCTCATTGGCAAAATATACAGTTTTGGATATGCAAGAAGTATGTATAGCATTTTAAGCTTCCGAAACATACCTGTGTACGGGGTATATACAGGGGCGCCCCATTCTTCATCATAGCATCACCAAATCGACTGAGTCGGCCAACTGGTCTGTCCCAAGGCAGTTGTTCTTCATTTTCTCCCTCAGAGCAATCAAAGAATTCGTCATCCGAAGAGTTCCCGGTGAGACTGACAGTGCCTTCCAGAGCGCGTTTGATGCAACAGTTGAGGAGTTGCAGCTTTTGGTGAAGTAAGCAAGTGCGAGCGTTCGGTGCACCTTCCGCAACTCTGTAGACAAGGGAAACGACATAATATTAACCTGTTTCAGTGATTCAAAACTGAAAAAATTGTACTGCCTGCTGTAATTAAATCAAAACATGAATGTAAGAAAAATCCCTACGCGATACCTGAGATTCGTGCACGACGCCAAATCCATTACTTTTCTAGATGCTTTGTAATTTTGGTAACTGTATTTCGCACATGAATTTATTGTAACTTGATTACAACCGAGATTACGAACGAGGACCTAATTCAGGACGCTACTATGTACCTAACATAGTAGAGTCCTGAATTAGGTCTTCGACGTGAAAATAAGTTAGGTATGTTTTATTTGTTTACCTGTAGAATATTAAACCCACTAGCCAACTAAATTGCTCTGTCAATCAAGAAAATATCGAATAGTGAATGCTGAAATAGGTAACGACTGCTGGTTGTGATATCAATGGTCGATAACAATACCGGGTCAAAGCTTAGCGTGTTACTAATAAGGATTTCTCATACCTAAGCGTTATTTTATTACAACTGAAATGAACTCGCAATTATGGCAGGTTTCAAGCTGTGAAACGGTAAATGTGTTTGTTAGCGGAACTTATGGCATATAAGCGTTGTTCATGTAATAATTAAAGTAAAAACTTAACGTTAGACTTAGAAATATAATACGTAAATGAACGCCATACGTTTCAACATGTTCACTTCCACGATTCACGATTTCAAACTTTCTGGTAAAGCAAACTAGACCAGCGGAATTAGTTGTAGAATATTGTTAGATTATCATGATCTAATTAATCTAGGTTATCATGATATTACCATATCAAAAAGCTAGCCTCACTATACGGATTTGATACGTCGGTAATAAAGCTTTTACCAGTTCGTCGTATCGTACATACACACAATAAATGTCTTTTTACATTCATTAAACTACGATTGTCACGTAGCTATGCCAACATGTTTCTACTTTCACTTTAAACGCAATTTTAAATAGGCAAATATACTTCCTCAAAAAGAAAGCAAAATATGAATCATTTGAGATACTGAACGTTTTCGCGTAACACACGGAACATGTGTTTTCTCTTTCGTGTATGTAAATCCTTAAGTGCAGCGCAACCGCAGCACAATTGACTTAGATAAGTGCGAGGGCATGTTCACTCGCTGCTATATTGTTACGAGCACTGGCGAGCGCACCTGCGGCTATCCGACGGAATCAGAACGATTTGGTCTCGATTTGTGTGCCACGACCCAGAATCAACGGGAACTGAACTAAACGCGCGAACGCTCTCGGAACCGTTATCACATTGAATTACAAATGTGTTGCCGTGTGGCGGGCAGAAGGCGAGCGCCGGTGAGGCCGCGGCTCTCAGATGCTCAACGTGTAATCGGTCGGTGAACCGTTTGTTTACCGGAGCCGGTGCGCCAGCAGCCACTAGGTGTAGGTCAGGAAGCACTGGTGGGGGCCTCGCGCCGCCAGCAGTCCGACGCCGACGACAGCCGCGCGCGCATCCACCGCGCAGAAATGGACCCGCACTGGTCAATCTGTGAATAACCGGTTGCTGACACCGAAAGTGAGAGAGTTCCCATTGTTGTGATCCAAGGATGAAACCCACCGGTGATTTATAAAACAAAGAAAAAAACACAGTGACAGTGCTAGAACCAAGTGCAATCAGCTTCTATCAATCATAGGATTATTTTCCCGGTCATCAAGATTTTTCCACAAAATGGTAAGCTTATTGAGTACAAGAATTATTTATGAGCAAGAATTTTCTATAGGTGGCCAGTGTGTAAAGCGTGACAGAAAATTGTCTCGTCGCGTACGTTGACCCACTTGTAATGATTCAAGCGTACGTACACTTTACAGCCACCGACACGGACAAGATGTAGGTACCTTATTGTACGGTTATCAACAACATCAACTTACCATTAAATTAATTAAATGGTAATTATGTACATTGTTAGATTAGAACATAAAACTACGGTAGCGCGCCAGATCAGAAAATATACCCAGAGATGGAGATACACATAAAGTAGCTCGACTACAAGAAATCTAACGGAATTCTGACATCTGTTCTTGGTTTTAAATCTCGTTTATATGAATGTATTATTGTATTGCTTTCTATGATAATAATGTTCTTATAATATTGACCCAAATGTTTTTGTATGAATGGCCGTAAACATGTTAATTTAGCTTTCTCTAATTATTATAATGAACTTTTGTAAAAGATTACCGTATCAGCAATAACTTTTTGAAATCCTCAGCAGCTATACCTACACAGACTTCTCCTGAAAACCAAGCATTAATGTGCCATCAGCACGATGGACATGCGGATTGCGGACTGATGCGAAGAGCCTTTGATGATCATATAAATATACATCATGTGCATAGCATGCAATGCATGTATGTATGTCATCATAATGAGTCTCGCGAGACGCATCGTGACACTCACAGACACACGTGTGACTATGTCAATCGCGCACTTTCTCTAATAAGTACGTACTTTTTGATATTTCTGAAACTCAGTGTGACATAGCGTTAACAACTCTTTCCAAAGAATCGTTTCGTTTTATAAATGCGATTTCGATAAGAAATCGTTGGTTCGTAGTCTGTTGAGCTCGTTTACCCTGGTTGTTTGTTTACTTGACAAAGTTTTCTTATGTGTCGGCTTAATAGTGTAATTGTAGAGGCGCCGACAGTGGGGCGATCACCCTGCGGCGACGGGGAGGCTCAGGGCCCTAGCGCTCAGCCGCTGAGCCGCTCCATCTAAGTCAGTTCCGGACTTTCGACTTCGTTAATAGCCACCCTGTTTACTTTTACCTATCTAACCGTGATTTTTCTCTTCGGAGAGAAATCAAATAAAACACCTTCGATCTTTCTTTATAATATGGAGATTTGAACCGGGCGCGGCGTGCCGCGATCACAAGTCGGGACCAACCAAAGATGATTAGACTAAGCTCAAACTCCATTCTTCATTGTATATGTAATCTAAACTTTACCTAAGTTCAAATACTTACTAAAATAAATAAACGTGTTGATGTTACTGACATCAATGACTTGCATTAGTATAACATTGGAACTTATAAAATAAAAATAGATATTACGCGAGAGACGTTGTTTTATATACTTACAACGTACATAAAGTACCTATTGTTCATTATTAATTATTTTTTAAATAAACCTATGAATATACTACGTATTGAATAAGAGAGAAAATTCAATATAAAAAATAATCGCATGAGCGGGATCGACCCGTTTTCATAATCTGTGTTGTTGTGTCCTCCTACCGCCTGCCTGACTACCCCTGTCTGAGATATAACATTATCAATATTATGACTATCGGGGAATTTTATACCCAGATATTACGAAGGTGGAAAACCGCACATTCTATTTTCTTTTAATTTACGAGTCATTTTTATTTTATATAGTTACGATCATCATGCTGCATGCTTTCTTTAATTTAAAATCTTCTTTGCATAAAGATGCCACTTTATGAAAATACTAAAGTGCCGTACAAAGCCTTTTCAGCCGCCAGAATGAGGATAAATGCACGCACTATTATTATTAGGTAGCGTCTTACTAAAGTGTGCTGTCAGAATGAGGATCTTACTTAAAAGCTTTGTCCAAGATGTATTCCTTAGAAACTCTTCCAACAGGGAAGAAGGAAATCTAAGTGCTACCAACAGAGACACGTTAAAACTTCTTGACCAATACCTCACTGTCTTTTGAGACAATTATTTTAGTAACTTAATTAGCAATGACTTACAAAGGAGAGCTATAAGTTCCGGAATACTATGATTCCGGCCAGTAAATTGTAACAAGCGGTAGGTACATGCATTCCCTGCAGCCGGCAGCTTGCGCAGTTTCCACCGGCGAATGGTGTGACCCGTGAAATTCAGTAGCCAATTAATTCACGTAACTTGTATGGCGCTTCGGGAACACGTTTTAATTGCCTCTCTTGAATCAATGGCCCTACATAAAGAAGAAGTTATTAATTAACAAACTTGTGTTTAGTAAATACTTTAGGCGAAAAAAATACTCACACGTTTTTATTTTATTGAATATAATTTTTTGAGCCGTAGGTATTTATTACTTTCGTCGTAAATCTAAAATAACCGGCGAGTTGAAAGCTTTTATTTATAGCGTACGGAGTAGACGTCCCACGGGAGCTACGGTCGAGGTCCATTTCATGGTCCACGCCTTCCTCGTAATGTATGCATTCCTCTCGCGCCACGTTGATGGGCTTTAGGCGCGAAATTGAGTGCTCCCATTAAATCTTCTGGCTACGCAGAAAAATAACACAGGTTCATACATATTGAAGTGCTGTAAACTAGCTACGCGCATTGCGCTTTTCATATTACAATGCGGATAAATTAGAAACCAGAATGGACAAACGGTTTATTAAACGCTGAAGTTGATCTGCACTCAATAATAGTCGAGTTGCTTTGCTAAATTATCCAACGCCAAATGACATTGAGTAACCTTGAGCATAATAGCATCGCAACACGGATTTGGTTCTTACGATAGTTTTCTCCCAAGATCAAAGAGTGGACAAAAAGCCTGTGGCGAGGAAGCTGAGACAATAGACGGAGTAACTGTGTCGCAGGTTGGTTGTCGACGCACGTCCGTGGGAGGCGCAGAGTACTTGCACCTTGATTGTCTAAAGACGCACGAGTCGCTGCACCTTCACGTCATTGCATGCAAACAAGCTATTTATTTACGACCTGTTTAGAAATTAATACATACTAAAAATTATCTAGTTAAATAAAATCTGTTGTAGCGCGCGTAGCTCGTAGCACCTGCGTTTGGCGGAAACGATGCTTTATAATTTGATTGATTTCTAAAATACGACAGTGATTTGTGCGAAAACTACACAGTTATTGTGATGTAATAGTAATATAATAGGCTAGAATGCATCCTTCTTTTTTACCAAAAAATCTGTATCATTTAATTTACCCTGGTACCAAAAGAGGATGAGCACTCTTTTATTTAAAACGGTGACGTTAAAGACGAAGAAAACTTAACCAGTTTTACGCTGCTATAGCAATTTCGTAGAATGTTATAAAAATGATAATATCTTCATTCATTTTATTAATCAAAAGATTAATGATAGAAAGTTGTGCCATAACTGCCGCATAGTTAAAGTAAACATAGAAACCAGTTAGATATTCAAGCTATAACATTACATTTTAGTAGTCGGCGTCAAAATTTAAGAAAGTTACATAGTTCAGACACATTTCAATGCTGTAAGAATTCGTGAAATAGCGATGGAATAAATACAAATAATAACTAATGATTAGCTTCCAGTCAGATAGCAGTTTTAATGAAAAAATATCAAGTAGCTAATGTCACTATTGTCAAAGGATTCGAATGAAATTATACGAATGAGTATGATGCACAACTACACATTAGAGTTGTGAATGATTAATTGGAAACGGTAATTTTATACTATAATGAAAAACAGGTAAAAGCTAATCAAAACAGCAACTTAAAAAGCTTGTGAAATTGACAGGTGACTGTTGATGTCATACGCTACTCATTTTCATATGAATATTTAACAAAAAGAAACCATCGGATCTTTACTTGCGGCCTAAACAAGCGTATGTTCTAGATACCTACCTCGATCAAACTTTGATTTCTAAAGGCTCCTTCCTAACGACCCTTTTGTACAAAAGATACACGTGTTTATCAGATTATTCGCGCTAGCGATTTCCCAATACATAGCCAGCTATGTCTATTCATATACCGTTTATGTTGCGATCATCGTATACACTAACCTAAGTGGTGTGTCCACAGATATCTAAAGGTCTCAGTGGGTGTGTCTGTATACCTATGCGATTGTGAATATGATGGAATCTTGCGGCTATGCGGTTTTGCACATAAACGGGGATGCTCTCTGACAAATGAATGTAGATAACACAATCTACTTAGAAAAGAAAAAAATATTGTCTATATGTAGTTTCATTCTGACAGGAAATTCCGGCCAATTATATTCCCATATATGTATAAACAAACATTTTTTTAAACACAATCTTGTAAAATAACTGCTCGCTTTTGCTTGACGGTAACATTTGCCTTATTGATAAATTCTCAAACAGTGCATTAAATAGCTATTCAAATAAATGTGATTTAACCAACGGTACAAACGTAAAGTGCGTCGAGCTCATCTTTGAATGCCATGACATATGAACCCGGAGAGCACGCCACACTCTGCATGCCAGCTGGGTTAAACTCGATTAGTAACTCTCCGGTGCTTCGACAGCTAACCGAATAACTACTATAAACAGAATATCTAACTATTCGCAACGCGTCCAATTTGTTGGTTGTTGTCCTCTGACTGGTCGGAGTGAACCTGATGGTAATAATAATGATGTTGGTGGAACATTAGTACGGCAGACATGCACTGACTTAATTCAACAGTTTATAACGTGGTGCTGCTGTAACACCTGACATAACAATCGGAAAACATCGTGTAATTGTTATCTTATATCTGCGTTTATTTGCTAAGGGAATATATTCAGTAGCAAGTATGGTAGTAAAATGTTAACTTCAAGCGCAAACAAATACGCCCAAAAAGGCCTTAATAGATTTGTAGCAAAGGTGGCAAAAAACGAAAATTGAAAAGCAAAAACACCTTCACACTTCCGAAATTAAAGCTATTTTTCACTTTTTTAGTATTTTTTTTAGAAGTCATATGTTTTTTTTTTTTTGTAAAATATTTTTATTTTTCACTTTTTAGTTGTGTTACCCACCCCACACAAATTCGAATACCACTACCTGCTATGTAAATAGCAGGGACGGAGTCACATAGAACATCTTCCAGATATACTAAGTGGGAAAAATACGTAATATTGAAGCTAACTCAAAAACTACGCAAGCAAAGTTAATAAAATTTAGGTATATGGAACGTAACAAGAATTTGATTGTACCAATAACCAATGTATTATCAATAGCCTCTAATGTATTTTCATTAAACGTTAACATATACACGTTTTACATCGTTGAGTGAAACTGCCAGCCACTGTGATTGATTTTTGCTAATCTATTCTTAACTGCTGCTTGATCGAAACGTGCGACAATTATAGTAAAAAGAGCATGCGTTTCGTGTTAACGCGATGTCTCTTAATTAGCAACAACAGGCCACTGTATATATTTTCTCAGTGGCACTGCCAAGGTTCAGCGACCTCCGGCAGGTGCAATATTCATCTAAGTCACGGTTGCCGTCACTGCGAGGCGTGAAGATGGATTGGCTACCATCGGAGCATTAGCGACGGTTGATCTAACGTGATGGTAGGACGTCAGCCCAGCCATCAGACATGCCACGCACCGGAGAATGCGACAAATATCTCAGAGTTGTTGTTCGCCTTTTTACATTTTCTTTCTTTATATGTATTAAAAGACCTTTCATTACGGCTTTTGCTCATGCTCTTGTGGGTAATTTCATAAAAAGTTTTAGTTTACAACATCACGCCTGTAATACCCGAAGGGTTAGGCAGAAGTAAACCTATAGTACACCCACATTTCGCCATTTATATTCAAGTTCCATGCAATAGGGGCGAGTCTACGAGCCTATTGCCATCAACCGGCCACAAATTCAGACTCAGGGCAGTTACTGGGGAATTCCAGCTGAAAAAAAAACCAATTACATTTTGCCCGACCTGAGAATCGAATCATGGACCGCTTAGCATGAGCTCCAACAGCGCTTGCGACAACTAGACCAACGAGGCAATCGCATCATAATTATCTCTACTAGTCCATCTCAACAACTTACAATATTAACTGCCAGAAATAGACTGGTCTCATATCATCCATGGTTTACATTAACGGCGATGTTTTCTAAACGAAAACATCGCGTTTCACTCTAATTGACCGTACGTACTTAGAAAATACACAATAAGGTAAAAGTACTATAATAGTCAAATTGTAGGGTCGTTAATGACACGTGCAGAGTGCACGCAACCGTGGCTTATAGGTCTTATTTATCGTAGATGTGATCGAGCAGGGAGTTGGTCTCGCGTGGCTCAGCATTGCGGGCATTCGCCACCACTCGGCTCGGCACATAAAGCGCGCAGCGCCGCGCGCGGGCCGCATGGCTCGTGACTCTGGCTACCGGCTGTAGGCAATATCTGCGAATCTCCACATCCGATCGTTAACGCCTCACTGCGTGCCACACAGTTTTTGCGTTCGATACACGGAACATTTATTTAACACAAGAATTTCACTTGCATAAAATTCAAATACTTACACAAATAGGAAATACGACGATACGACGAATGAATAATTTAAATCCAAAAGACAATCTTTTTCCATTTTCACCAAATATATTTCAGGCAAGCACAAAAAATTGCTCAGCGAATCCAAGTAATTTCGATGCATATTGCCTTTTCGAACACCTAGGAAAATAATAAGCCGCCGGTCGTGGCGCCTTTCATTTTCCGCAAACATTCGTCGCAAAATTTTTAAAGCACAATGTTTTACTCACTACTCATAATTATACACATACCTTACCTACCAATCTTTTACTAAATCCGATTATTTACGAAGCAGGCATGCAACTATAGTTATTTATGCAACTGTTATATAATAAAAGGTATTAAAACACGAATGTGGGTTTCTCGGCTTCGCCTCGTTTGATAATAGTATCACATGAGTGTTTTAATACCTAATTATTTACAGTTGCATACAAGATTTTATCTACACCCATGATATGAATCTTCTATAAAAGTTTCATTGCAAAACCAATATCGAACAAAAATGGCGCGGTACGACGTGAATTCGAATTTTTCGAATTCGAATGTGTTTTGTTTTTAAATTACGGTGCTTTGTTAGTGAAACGCTCGTGAATGACAATGTTCTTTTTTTAAATGAGTTGCATTATGAAATTCAGTACAACATTATAACACCCGTTTGGATGATATTATGGTTACTATGACACTGGATGTTTTAATGTTGGAAAAACTAAACTTTTATAGAGGATTTATAGCATGAGTGTAGATAAAATACATTCTTTCACCGACAAAACAACAAGAATGCGTAAAATTCGTATCGCAGTTGATACGTAAAAAATATTTTACAGCGAAGCTATTCGATGTTGTAACAACGGAAATCACGATATAGGTAGAGCCCTGTAGACCATAGATCGTATCGTAGACAGCTAAAAGGAAAAGGATAAGCCGTAAGGCACCGGAAAACTAAAACGGTAATAATTTAAACAATTATAAAACGTTACTTCTTTTTTTTAAGTTAGAAAATCATCAATTGGAGTAGGGAAGTACTTCAGCGCGCCCAACATCCGCAGCACAAACGCCACAAACCCACGACTCACTTCCCGCCGAAACGGCATTACGCTCCGCCATTATCCGCGAGCTCTCTAGGATCGCAGCCATTAACAACACCCGGTTATTTTCTATTACAAAGTCTCTGCGCAGATGGTAACTTAGTCGCGGAGGTACCTGCCACAAGGAATAGCAGCGCAATTAAGAACACGACATGATCAAAGCGACTACGGACGCATGGTTCCCTTCACAACAACAAAGACAATAATAACTCTACTTTGGTAGCTATAAGTTATACTGCATGGCCAAAGAGAACAAAAGATTTTAGGATTTTTCAACTTTTCTTGAATATGAACGTGTAACTGATACACGTGGACTGTGCTATACTGGTGAAGTAGTGACCGCTAGTCAGTCCGCTACGCATCACGTCTAATCGTAGGGAGTGCGAGTCGCGCTTTCTACCCACATTTACGGTTAGTCACAAGCCAACACTTGTTTATGTTCTGAGTAGCAGTGATACGTTTAATTAAATGAACGCAACAGATAATTGGATGGGAACTACATTACCCGATGTACACTTACCGTTACAAGGTAAGCCTATTGCCTCCTCGCAACCCTACTCCCACTTGCCTCCCCTTGCGACCTGACGACGCAGACGCTCACATGTACCTATGTATGTATAGCACGAGCAAACTTTGAAGCCCGGTAAAACGATACTGATAAAAGAGTCAATGGGGATTATGGTAAAGCTGTCTGCCCGAAACTTTAATTCTATCAAGCAAGCTTTGTGGAGTGTATCTAGTGATGAACGTCGTCGAAAATGAACACATTTCACATGCCAGTGGCATCACCTCAAATTTGTTCCACTATCATTCTCTTTAATTTGTAGTTACCTACTTTAGGTTAAATTATGTTTTTGTTCCAAGTGTATAGGTACAGTCTAGAACTCTAGACGAAGGACATACTGTTTCCGTCGTTTGGATGTTCACTATACACACGTAGCCTTTTTTAGACTCACGTATAGGACAAATATTCGAAAATTTCTATATGTATTTACCTGTGTGCATATATGACTTTTCTTAGATACACAGATTTCCCTTAGTACACTGTTGGTTAGCGGGTGTTGCGAGTAGTACCAGCGCGTGAGTCGACAGCTGGCGGCAACGGGACTGATTCGCGACAAATAGCTAGCATCACTGACATTAATGATACATTCTCTTGCTCAGCCTCATAACGGTCAAAGGCAGACGAATGATATGCATACTATTACCCATGCATGAGATTGTGGAGTGATTGCAGTAGATATATCTACCACTTCAATAATCGTTAGTAAAAAAATAGACAAAACTATTTTTTCTCACGCTAAAAACTTTTCGTCTATAAATCCTCTGAAGCATTTAAAATTTTATTGATGTTTAAAACTCGATGTTTTTAAAATCAAGACTCCCACATTTAAAACCAACCCAACCTGCGAGTATACATAAATTCGACTTTCTAGATTAGCAAAAAGAAAGTTTTAGCTATTTCCGAATTCCTTTTTAATGAATCAGGTCTTTAATTATCTGAGCGGAAATAATTCTCGACATTTTGAAGACTTGAGAGGTTTTTGATTCAAAAGTCGATATAAGATATTAATCGATGTGGGTAACATAGAAGGAAATAGGAAGCTGCCTGCGTGAATATAGAAACACATACACACTAAAACTGAGCGAGTGCGACAGGAATTTAAACTCAATCTAAAACCTCATGAACGAGATGAAGACCTCAGGAATCTGCCAATACCAATTTTGCTAACAAGGATAAGGAAAGTAGAACAAAATGGGATAAGTGTGTCCTTGGAGTTTCTTGCCCGTTCTTCTCCATAGAGATCTACGATTTGGAATGGGCAACTAGCTTCAAGTTTTTGACTAACTGACCGATTCTTTGACAATTCAAAAGTGCCTGTAAATGGTTTAATTGAAATAAATGCTTTGAGTTTGAGTTTTTTTGAGTTTGATAGCAAAATCAGGAAGTTTACCTGACCCTTTAGAATTAACACAGAGAATTAGATAATAATCAGATTAAAACAATTTTACAGATATACCTATTGCATAATAAGATGCGTTACCTACGGATGATGCAGTTAAATAAAGGAGAAGCCAAAATGACAAAACAAAATCAACAGATTCTAAACCGTTCAATTAATGAGAAGTTTAAAGTTTGAAATTGAAATCAATCCCCACATTGAAATCCAGAGTCATCAAATTAAATCAAATTCACGTTAATTGGACCAACTTTATTACAGAGTATAGAAAATTCCGTGTACAATTCCGTCAGCTGATCCATAACTCCTTAAGGTATTTTTTGCTTTTTTCTCATCAACCTAGATCTCGCGCTTTTGTATAGATAACAATATGAACATACATAAAGTAATAGGTGCCTAGCCATGCGCGTCGTTCGCCGTGGTGACCCTTTACACTCGAGTGACTCTTATGACCTGTATGGGTATCACAAGACACTACATCGGTACCTGCTTCTACACTTCCCTAATTAATGCGGATGTCTACTCAGAGCGCCGATTTCTGATTAGTTTCTTATGTTCTGTGTTTGATCCGTATTTATATTTTTTATGTCGGTAAATATTTTCGCTTTATTTTCGTTTCATTCATGATCTATGTACACAAAATTATCTTCATATTAGGAAGGTATACCACATAATTAGGTATCATTCTTATAGTTTTAACAAATGTAGAACTTGAAACTATGTCATGCACCTACCTACATATAGGTACTATCGGAATATTCAGAAAGCCTATCGAAACAGTCGTATAAAAATTCTTGAAGCTTACAATTTCTCATTAAGGCAACAAAGCCAGGCCAGTTGTATGAAAACAAAAAGTTAACTGTTTGAAAAGAAATATCGAGGACGGCTTTTCTTTCTCATGGCAGGAAAAAACGAACAGAAGCAGATATAGTATTTGTATTCGAAGCTAATTGGGATTTGTTGAATACCATTTTAAAAACAGCGGCATTATTTTTTATAAATCTCGCAATCTTCTATCTATGTACTTATAATAGCCTAGTGGGTGTTGCTCCTATTCTCCCAGTATTCCCTTAAAATATTGCTCAATATGGAAAGCTATTATGAAGCTACATTGAAGTCCACAATACGTACTCGATACCATCAGTTGATTCAAATTTTCCTTCGTGCAAACAGTACGTGCACCCAATTGCCTGTGTTCAAATACGGGAGGTAGTATCGAGGCTGCATACCGCAGAACAGCAGTCCTATCGGTCCTAAGTAAACACTGCCACTGTTATTTTCCAACTACGCCCGTTTGGTATTAGCTCCCTACGCCATACTGTGCCCTCGTGCCGTATCTGTTGACACAGGTTAGCTACACGTATTATCGGCTTTACCATCTGAAATCGGATATTTCAAATGAAAAAAATCAAATATGGGAACCGCAGATTACATTCTTAATTGGAAACCGACCGATGCTTCCAATTTTATTTGTTACGATGTTCATCAGATACATAAAACAGTTACAATATTGAACATCTATATATGCGGTGATGAGGTATCATCTGTTTCTAATGCAATGTAAATGAAGCTGCGATCTAGTGAGTGGGCAAGTGTGACACAAGTGGGGCACGCATACCGCACGTTCCGGGAGTAAGGCCGGCGCGGGCGCAGCGCACGGCGACCGACATTATAAGCCGGTTAGATCACCACAACGGGCGCATTGTCGTTAAGCTCTATTAGGCAAATGTGTAACGACCGCTATGTGTGATAAAAAGGAGACAAACATGCAAATATTAAAAATTAATTCACTTCTATCCAAATTGGTTTGGAACCAACTTCTGAGAAAACTAATATTCCTATAGTCAGACACAAGATTTTTATGAATCACGTTCATTACCCTTAAAACAAACAAATTTTAATATGGTTTGTGTGATGTATTAAATACTGTAAAAGTTGTAAGTAATGAATAATATGATTCAATAGAGAAAGGTGAGGCCAACTTTGCTAAGCTTTCGGGAGTTCAAGATAATGTTGAATCACCAACTTTCGCCGGTCGATTCCACAACAACACTTATAAAAGCTAAACAAGTTAAACTGAGGATCTTTTAGCCACTTGACTGTTATAGCACTTGGTTATTAATAGTGTGCGTCTTTTGCCTTGCAATAGACTGAGACCATTTTAAACAAAGAAATGTCTTAAGATAGTTAATTGATTCAGGCATGACATTGCGGAAGTCCATATCAAAAAATATCTATATCAATATATAAAGAAATATCTTATTAAGATAAAATTTTCATCACTATGCAATAGTTCTAAACCAAATACTACCAGATTTCGAGGAACTCCTACTCGTCAAAGTGATTTCTTCGATGACAAATATGTTATCAAGATGACAATGTTAATTAATGTCATCATAAATTCGCAAGGAATGTTCGTCGCCGGCTCTAGCTAACACAATTTCTTGCAGTTTCACTGCCGACATTCCATAGACGATAGATGTATTCAAGACGTTGTTTGAAATAAAGCGGCGAAATTATAGTAGACAGTAGGTAAGTGATTTTGTTAATCGGTTTCATAAATTATAAGGAGTAATAAAGTGTTGACTTGACAATTTCAACAGAAAACGTTTAAATCAAAGCAAATCCTGACGCAGAAATATACATATACACACGATCGAGTTAAATCAATCACCCTCATAACAGTTTCAAGTTTGGATCCAGTTAAAACTTTAGCTGGGAATACAAATAGCAGGCTCAAGTACACGAGGGTAGAGACGAACGAGCCGCGGCGCTCCCCAGCGTTGTCAAAAGCGTGCAACTTTAATGCCAACGGTATATCTTGGAGCGCCTCAAGATAAATTTGGCAAGAGCTTTGCAACCTCGCCTGAAACTTAAAGTTGATAAGCAAAAGGTCATAAAATATTAACTGAGACCAACTAGAATGTAACTAGCTTTTTACTAAACTGTTTTCATATCCGTAAACAAAACTGATAAACCTACTGCAACGCTTCTTACAAACATGTCCCAAAGTAATTAAGTACTACATGTATATGAGTCTGCTAAATTGCCTCTAAGCGCAGGATAAGTGCAGAAGCGTCACGTTATGTGAAATGTTTAAGTCTCTCACGTCAGGTTACAAACACGCTTTCTTAACATACCAACACCACTTGGAGCAGAAAATAGTTTACCTTTGCACAAGCAAAAATGTTTTCTTTGCTCTCTCCGACTTTAATAAAGCCGGCAGGGTAATTAAACGACCGCTAATTACTCCTAGAAAATATTCTAACAACTTTAAGAAACGATAAACAAATTAGCGAAACCCATCAAATAAACACATTAAACAGTTTGGAGAAAACTATCGTGTAATCAATCATTTTCACATTATCATCATTATCATCAGCCTACAACTGTCCAATGCTGAACATAGTAAGTATTTCACATAATAAGACTCTAATTTTTATTGTTAATGCAGTAGGTAATCTATTTGATCGCCGTCGATACAAAGTCTGACACAATAAATCATGGCCGTTGTCGAACTAGCGCACTTCACGACCCGCAGGTTTTTCCGCAATTTATTGACATAATCATTTTTCCATAAACAACGGAAGCGGAGTGATTTATAGTCGGGACGGAAACTGACTAAATATTTTAAAATGATTAACAAAATAAACAGAATTATATTTCTCAAAAGTCTTTCTTAAAATTCTCGTCTATTACGTAGGCGCTAAAGAATAAAACTAACGAGGCGGTGCCGTAAACCCTACTCATAGAGAATTTAACGCCGATGAGTATAGATTCTGAGACAGAAGTGGCTGGCAAAATTCCACTCCTAACGGATTAAAGACGAGCTTAAAGGATTAACAATAGATTATTCCGCTTAATGCAAGAAATGACGATCACACGAGCTAGACTGCTATATCTATAGATTTTGTTCTTCTAAACCCCGCAACAGATTTTGATGAGGTTTTCACCATCGTTTAGGGAATTTATTCCGGAAGGTTCACGTGTATAATACGTTAGTATTAAAGTTACAATATAACTATGATATCTCGATGTTTTGTCAAGTCGTAAAAACCATGCGAAGCAGGAGCGGGTCGCTAGTCGTATATAAAATATGTAGTATCCAAGAAACATTTGCGGGTTACGGGGGTTTACAAAATCAAAATCAAAAGTCATTTATTCAAACTAGGCTGAGAATCAACAATTTTCGAACGACAAAATTACTTAGGACAGTCCCCCAAAACGCCCACCCATCACCACTTCCTAGTGCCTTAGCTGGGAAGAAGAAGTAGCGCAACAAACTCCCCAGCAGCACAGCTGTCTGTTCGGTTAGAAAAAATTGATTCTATACAAAAGTATGCGCATATAACGATCAATACAATTACTTATAATTGACATGAGTTCTACAGATATAAAATTATAAACAGTAAATCTGTCGTCTCGTGCTATTACGTTTATAATTATTAATCAAAGTAGTGTTTTTTGTTGCGTTTGAAACTTCGAAGCCATTTTTTCCAATATATTGGAAACTTGCTAACTTTCATGTTTCAGTGTTTTTTGAGCCAATTAACAAGGCACTTTCTTGAATTCTTTACCAAGCCCGTAATCTAGCTTACGGACAGCCAAGTCAGGTCTCGAGTTCGAACCCAAGGCAGTACCTCTGACTTTTCAGATTTTTATCACTTGCTTAAAAAACGGTGAAGGAAAACATCGTGAGGAAACCGTATACCTGAGATATATTTCCTTGACGGCATAATGAAGCCAAGTCAGAGGCGGGCATAAAAACTCTGACACCAAGTTAGTCACTGACCACACGACAAAGAAAGAAAGAAAGAATAAAGCTTTTCTGCAAGAGCTTCATAAAATATTGTTCAATCAGCACAAACCATAATGTAATATATGCCATATTCATAGAATAGCTAATGTTGGAAACTTCATAAGGAAAGGCGATATCTATTATTGCCTTTGCTTGTTCTTTTTTCACGACCATCCCTTCATGGAGAACTGTGCCATCAATAATAATCATTGTACCAAGCACCGATCGAATAAATATTACTACGTTAGGATTCATTGACTTTAAATAAGCTTATCAATGATATAGATCTGGCGCAGTAGAGCATAATCTGACCTTGATCGAGAACTACTTCATTTCCGTTGCTATTAGTTATTAGTCTTTGAAACTTTCATAGCGGCGAAGACAAACATTAACTTCCCAAGAAGATGAAATTGTGACCAAGACACCACAAGGAGCTGATTAACGGCCGAACCCATAAACCTATCTATCACCAGTTTTGGCGTACTGGAGATAGTAAAACCTCTATGGTTTTAAAGTCCCAACAATCTGTCAGAGACTAGGAATCGTATGGAATGTGAATGTGACACAATGACAGATAGAATTATACTGTCTACCATCAATAGCAATCTGTCGTTTACTGACAATAGGTTATTGGATTCGGCCGTTTAATCTATTTAGATCTATAGCCTGCAACAGGGCTGGTAAAGAACCAATTGTCCTAACTGGATGTGGATGGAGATGATGAGTTTATATGGTCTCGGGGTTTTGTTTAAGTTTCAATCTAAAAACTTCCTTGCACTTGCAGAGTTTTGAGTTTCCCATACATTAGTCAAGACACTCGTTTAGTTCGAAAAACGCTCACATGGCGCTGATTAAATATCATAGAAAATATATACGGTGACTACTATTTTGCTTGCTATGTCAAGTAAGAGTTCTCGATTTTAACTTATGTATAGTCTTTAGGTTCTAATGGCCTTTTGGCACTATAATTTAACTTAACCACATTTGTCTGTAACATCAAAGAGTTATCAAAATTCGTAGGTACTCTGAAATCACAATAAATTAAAATTTGTCGACACGGACACTCCTCATTTATCATCGCTTTAAAAAACGATTGCACTTTTGCTTTTAAAATGTAAATATTGTAGAGGATCATTAAAGTAATGCCAGGAGAGCCTCTTCAGTCGCTAGTAATACCGATCGTGTCTTGAATTAATTTTAGCGAGCGACGTTGAATGGCGTAGTAGGCGTTATACTGCGCTGTATTGTAGGTCACGTAATAACAAATACTTGTGCGTAAGTAATTAACGATCCAAATAATTTGTAGAGGACTACGGACGGACTACGGGTTATATTTATTTAGAAAATTAAGGTATTTTATTTTTATTTAATATAAAGATCTTTCAAAAAATTTGGGGGTCAGAAGGATTTTAGCCCACCTAAGCGTAACATTCGGCGGTGGACATCATGCAGTCGCAAGCCCAATCCGATCATCATTCCCCGTTTAACCTTTGGAAAGATCGTTTTATGTTCGGGCGCTCAAAGAATATATACAGCTGGTGTGAACGAAACCATAGCGAGATCTAATTCGACGCCAACGCCATCTATCGAGCTATGTGGAACTTTTTGTCACCGACGTTTTATCGTGCGGGCAAACGAAGTTGATGATAAAATTTCATCAACTTCGTTTAATGCATTGGCCTACTTTCGCAAATTTTCATCAATAAACGATCCGTCACAAATATTAAGCCCAATAAAGCCCAATAATTACCATCAATCGCCCAATGATTTAAAACCTATAGCAAGATAAATACACAAATCCAAAAAAAAGTTTCACCAAATGAACGTAAAAATAATATAATTTATTAAAGGTAGCAGCAGGTTTTAATAAATTATATTTTTTGTCAGACACAGACAATAACATCAAGATACTCAACAGATGTAATCTAAAATGAAGTGCCATATTCCAAGTTGATTAGGTGACAGGTAAGCAGCAGCTACTGAAATAATTTCTTTAAAAATGTGACTAGAAGCCCAACCGAGGTGCGGCGATGGCGACATTGATTTCACGAAATTAGGGAAACTTTAATCGATCTGTCACTCAAACCGAGTGCTCGGCAACTGGTGAATTATTTTAGCTTAATTAACCGACACCACCTGACACGGAATGAATAAAGGATGAAACCTCTGCATCAATGAGTTATAACAGAAATACATTTTGAGGGAACGTATTCGAACAACATTAATCTTTTCACATGCAAATTGTGGCCGGCATAAATGCTAATGGAATATAGATAGATGTCATGGCATAAAATGATTTACTACCGACTAACAAGTATGGAAAGTGGTAATATAATAACATAACTACTCTTGGCAAAGAACTGCTTTATAAAGAAAGCATTTGGACTTAATTAGAAATATCCAAGTTTAATTCGGGTTCCAAAGAGTTTTATAACTTTAGATATTGCAGGAAGATGTCTAGTATTGCAGTACCTACACCTATATTGGATTTGAAATTCCAATGTCTTGCTCCAAGACTAAATTAAATTTCCGTGCGAAGATTCAGCACAAAGTTTTACCATAGTCTGATATTATTATAATAAATTACAACCACTTCTATCGTTGGTTCAATATCATTATGAATTGATCTAATGCATCATTTCAAATCAATGCATTGCATATACTCGGGGTCGGCGCAGCACGTCGTTTTCTTCCATATAGTCGTCATCTCTAAATTCACTTCCATATCCTTCCTTGCCATATCATCATTCAAATCAAACAATCTAGGCTAGGGATCTACACATAACAAGCAAATTCAATAATATGACAAGCAGCCAACTGTAGAAAGCTGTGAAGAGAAGAGATACTCGTTTACAGCTTTTGAATAATTTAACGAATTTAACATAGAAACTTTCCCGACCGCTATCAAAGTCCGTAACCAATTTACTATAAAATACTCAGGTCAGTCATCCTAAAAATGAATGATTTCAACGATATTTTGGATGGTCTCCCGGAAAAAAGAATGTTGAAATTATTAAGTATGAATGTGTGCCAGAATTATTAAACGTCCACATGTAGAACTTACGTAGGCCGGCCGGACGTTTTAACGTAACAATCGATGGTGAGCTAATAATCAACACTAGATAAGAAACATAATCGCGTGTAGTTAGGTCAGCAGCTCTTGCGCAACACGCTACGTGTATACTAAACTAGCTGCACAGCATGCTAAAGATCTACTTCCGCACTGCCTCTGCTACATAACGCATGCAAACCGTTACGCATTGGCGCTAGGCGAGCACGTACCGGTTATCATTACATACCTTCAAGTAATACATGCGTGTGTACATGCATCATACAAACAACTACAATTAATTTACAGGTATTTGTAAAGAAAATTAAACTGTCTAAGGGCTGATTTTATCAAAGTCAGTTATCTTTTATCCGTAGAATAAAATTGACGTCTGACAGTTTTTGTATGGAAAAACAAAATTGATTCGCAGGTTAGGACTTATACTCGGTATAAAAGTTTGGTGAAATTCGCCCTTAGTGAACCAACATTCCCAGATAAACGTCCCAACCATTCTCAAGTCCCAAGCGTGCTCCTTAGATTATTATCACACAGGTAAGCCTGATTGGTCGCTACACTGCAAACCTCACACTAGAATAATTTGGAATCTTTGCTAGTACAGATAGGAAGTAAGAATACTAAGTACTCCGAATAAAATCAGGGGACGGAAATCAAATCGGACTAAACCAAGGCATTGATAACACAAATCTTGTATATCAATCACAAAGATTTTCTGAATCGATCACTTCATTATTTATTAACGAATAATAAAATTAATTTGAAAAGATCCTACTTTCCGAATATCTGCTAAGCCAAAGGCCATGAGAAAGTGAACTGCCAGGCGAGGCGGTGTCTCGGCCGCAGCGAGTCGTCCGGCGCTGCGTGCACAGTACCGTTAACGGCGAAATCGGATGACTGGTAAATTTATGTAAATAGGCTAGTGGAACTTACACCAAAACACAGGCATTCCGCAAGTTTGCTTGTATTTACTACTGCAGTGAGATTGTTGATAAGAATTTGAAGTTTCACTTTTACATGTTCTACGTAGATATAATATAATACATATGGGTGAATATGTATTAGACTTAGTTCAGCAAGTATTTATTTTTAAAATAAATCTTCAATAATGCTTAATGACACTGTTATACTTTTCTAATCTATTTCATTAGTTAGTACTTAGTAGAGAACAAGGGTAAAATTTTCTTATAAAATAAGCATGAGATAGCGAGCGAGTGAGCTTTTTTGTAAAAGCTCGTCCTAAAACAGTTCCTATGAGTAAATATGTTTTACAAAAACATTTACTGCTTTTTAATTGCCTAACTATATTTTAATTAAAATCTACTTATAAAACAATATGAATACGAATCCGTTTTGTTATAAATGCATGAAGTAGGTACCGTACCACCCCTCTCCGCAACCGGACCCTAATGTTTGGCCTATCGATTATTTCGGACATCCGCAAACGTTGGCTGTCCAAGTGTCCACAGATCAAATGTTTGACATTCCCTGTTCTATATTGATTACAAGTTACGGCTTCTCGATTTATTTCGCCAAAATTGTAAAGGAATCAATGTAAAATTGGGGTTTTCACGTTCTAGTTTCATCACTACATATTATAAAGCAAAGTTCTCCGCCGCGTCTGTCTGTTCGCGATAAATTTAAAAACTACTGCACCGATTTTCATGCTGTTTTCACCAATGGATAGAGTGGTTTTCGAGGGAGGTTTTAGTATATAAATCCACGCGGGCATCAGCTAGTTTATACTAAGTATTGAAATGGTTGGATTGTCTTTGCAGCACATTAGCAAGTGCAGGGAAAGCCAGATGTTCCGGGCTAGTAGTCCGTGGCCGCCACGCTGCACTTCTCCTCAACGGTCTGTGCACCGCTTGATTACCGCCCATCTACTTATCATACACTAGAAGCTTTTAGTATAAGCACACCATTTCCATTACATAATTAGACCGCTACCCCGGCAACCTTAAATAACATTATTAAAAGAAGTATTTAAAAGTTATCGAGGATTACCTACAGCTGAAACTTTTCCTCGGCTTTTCCGAATCTCATAAACGAAATCCGACTTAAGTACATAATGGTTTCAGACAGAAGTTATAAAGGTGATATCTAAGTTTTAGTTAAAAAAAAATCAAGTAATAAAAACTAAAACCCAACTACGACTTAAAAGGTATAAACAAGACACCACAGACAGACAAATTAAAAATCCGGAGTCACACGTGTTAGGGCATAAATCGAACAGATTACGTGTGACTCCGGATTTTTAATTTGTCTGTCTGTGGTGTTAATGTGACTTCACATATCCTATAACCAGCGGACAATCACGACGCTTCTAACAATACCTCATTTTTCAAATTGTGATAAGTGGTTTGGAAGATAGGAGGGAACAGATGAACATACATACATACATACGGGTCAAAATTATAAACCTCCTTTTTTCTTCGCCGTAGTCGGGTAAAAAAAACTATAAAAAGCATCTTTGTTCGTAACTATGTGTATGAATAAATACAGTGCGCAAGCGTTATTCTAATCACAATAAAATTATCACTTATAATTTCAAATGCGCAATTATAAACGAATTCTGAATGTATTTATATGAGATGAGTAATAATTTAATTCAACAACAGAGAACTCTACTACGCTTTGTTTAACATTTGTGTTACATTATGCTAAAGCGTCGGTATCGGTATACCTAATAATTCAGTAGACAGCAAATAGGAAATTACAGTTTGATCTTTTCCATGTCTGTCTACCATTAAATACATTTAGTTACTGATAACTTTGTGTAGTTATTACTACACCTCACGAATACCTTCAACATATTATTATAGGAACCGTCTACATATTCATCGGGCTAATCGGCACATTAGCCGTTTCTTGTATGCGTTATTACCTCCATTTTCTACCACATTCATTTACAACCAACTGTCACCATCATAGGGGATAAGATGTGCGCCAGAGATATTACATTATAATAACCTACAAGCGCATTTCAGTAAAAGTTTAGGAATTCCGCAAATATGAATGGTACCACTTATTTTTTCCTCATGGCTAACCTATATTTTTTATTACTTTCAGGGAGAATTCAAGCATACACGTTTACGATCATGGTCGTGTTCAATGCTGCTGATGCTGATGGCACGCTGCGCCAGCGCACAGTGTCCGTGGGAGGGAGCGCCCACGCTGCAAGCTGCGTGTGTATGCGCACATAATTTAGCAAGGGATTTGTCAGTCCAATGTGATCAGGTAGAATTCAGTTTTGCACATACAGTAACTTTATGAATTTAAGGTGAAATACAAATCAAAAGTAGAAGTAACCATGATTTTTTTATTCAACAGGTCGACTTCCCAACGCTATTATCAGCTTTAAACATGAGCGCAAGAAATATTGTTATCGATCTACTGTACATTAATAATTCAAGCATTCCCATCCTCACTCATAACATGTTCGCAAACCTTAAAATTCATAATCTTCAAATATCTGGATGTGGAATAAAGAGAATTGAAGACGACGCTTTTCGAGGACAAGGGCAATATCTCAAAAACTTGAATCTGCAAGATAATGAATTGACCGAAGTTCCAGTAAAAGCCCTGAAAATATTAATTAATCTCTCTCTTCTAGATATATCCAAAAACCGCATTGCACACATCGCTAACCATTCTTTTATAACCCTTCGCAAGCTCACGACACTGAAAGTTTCCGACAACAATGTCACACTAGAGCCGCAAACGCTTACCGGGTTAGAAAACTCGTTAAAAAATTTAAACCTCAAAGGTACGAAACAAAAAACGGTACCCGAATGTATAAGAGGTCTACGAATCTTGGCTTTCCTTGACCTCTCTCAAAACAGTATCAGAGAACTTCCGGGACCGGACGGTAGCCGCACATTTGAGGGATTAGACTCGCTGACTGCTCTAAACTTAGAACGAAATCTGATTGTGCACCTTAGAAAGGATGCGTTTGCTGGGATAAAGACTACGCTAAGTTCTTTAAGTCTTTTAAACAACCTGTTGCCTGAATTTCCAACTGCTGCAGTAGGAACACTGAGCGATTTAAGAGTATTAGACATCGGTTTCAATTTATTAAATAAGTTACCAGTCGACGCTTTCGTAAACAATCCATCAATTACTTTACTAGCGTTAGATGGAAATCCTTTGCCCACAGTGCCCGAAGAAGCGTTTTCTCACCTTAACGACACTCTCCGAGGCCTCAGTATTGGCGGTAGATTCTTAAACTGTGATTGTCGCCTGCGCTGGATAATTGAATGGATTCGCAACGGAGAATTACAAGTAACATCACGAGAACGAAATCCGCAATTCTGCGGCAATCCGCCCCACTTCCGTGAGCGTGGGTTTTACAGTTTTGAACCAAACGAATTAGTTTGTGATTATGATTCAACTTCGACAACAGAAAGGCAATCAACGACCACAAAAGATTTGTATGAGTGGAAAATAAGTCACGTCATCACAACAACGTCAAGCACAACAACTCCTGCTCCGCCATCGACCAGCAGTACACCTGCACCACACGAAACAGAAATAAGCAATAACATAGATACACCAACGAAACCAGCCATCATTCAGACCACCAGCACCACCAGCACCGCACGCCCCAGTCGCATCCCCTCCGTCCGTCCAGCCGCCCCCACCTGGCGCCACGCGCCACACCAGCGTCCTCCTCTTGTCATGAGTTTCCCACAACAAAAACCAAAAGTAGATGATTCCAATGAAGTCATTGTGAAAAATGCGTACAGGCAAGACAATTCTGTAATCATACAATGGGACTCAGATGTTGCTAATATACTCGGCTTCCGCGTCGTTTATCGACTCTTCGGAGACAAAACCTTTAAACAAGGACCGCCTTTGGAAGCCAGCGAAAGAGAATTCAAAATTAAAAACGTTCCATCTCAGGTGTGTATTATAATGTATGAAGTGTTAACTAGTATGCTATGTAGTGTACAATTTATTAAAGACAGTTTTATTACAGGAATGTATCGTGGTCTGCGTGATCTCCTTGGAGGAGGTTCACGTCAGTCCAGAGACGGTGCCGTATTCTCAATGCCGAGAGGTGCGCACCGTTTCTGCCGCCGCCTCTAATATGGACAAGATCACGATAGCGGCAAGCGCCGCCATTTGCGGCACCATCGTCGTGGCGGTTCTCGTATTCGCCGCGGCGTCGCGTCGCCGATCTCGCACCGTGCACCGCCTACACACGCAAGCTCCTGAGAAGATGCCCAACCCTTGTTGCGGCGGTCTCACCGGCACCCCGAGCCCCAGCGGCCCGCTCTCTTCGTTAGCTACGATCGGCGCATTTGGAAAGCAGCGTGAGTGGGATCAAGTGTCGGCTTATAGCGCACGTTCGATCCCGCGTGCACGTTCCTATACTGAACCGGCTCCTCCGGACCCATTGCCAGGTCGTCCTGGAAGAGCTCGTTCCCTCGCTGATGGTCAATCACAACATAGCTATTCCCATTCCGGCCGATACGGAGTACCTGGCTACCCTAGTAGCCTTCTAGGATCACGAGCTGGTAAGTTCGACTGTCGCTTTGATTACTTCTTCGTTTCACTTCCGGCTTTTACTTGATTTTTCACAATTTTGAAATGCACGGTGCTGTTCTTATAATACTTAAAAACAAATACTCTTTAACTTTTAGATTTGCGACAGTCGCGTCAATCTTTAGGAGCAGCATCGGAACGTGCCTCCCGTTTGTCGCTGAGCGGTGCAGCAGGCGGGGCCACGGGCGGCACGGCAGGCTCCCGCCGGAGGCCGCGGTCGAGGTCACGGCCCGCAAGCCGGTACAGCGTCGGCTCCCTAGGTATGGGGTACTGCGACACTTCCGACAACTGGACTGATCATGATATGGATATCTACATGGCGCGGAACCCGACGACCCGGAGTGGACTAGTGCCTTTATAGCGTGCAAGGGACACGGCGCGGGGAGATGTGACTTGTCGCGGGCGCTCCTCGCCCTTGCGCAGGGCTCCCGCGGGCTATACCTCGTGGTGCAGTCATGAGGCGCGCGCAGGCCAACGTCCGCGCCGACACTCTCGCCGACACAGCCATGAGAAAACCAATAGACGTGCGCACGCGCACTGCAACAGACGCGCGGCTCCGAGTCAGTGTGTCCGGTATACGGTAGAATATTGAGTAAAGTGTTATTATATTGTTACCTACTAGAAAACTTTGCGATCATGTTCAGTTGGCTAAGTTTCGGTATACTAAGTACGTATGTCAAGGACTGGAAATTCTATGGTGAATATTTTATTTGAGATTAAATTATTAATTTTCGTTTTGACTAGTTAAATTGCGGTTCATGATCAACGATCATACAAGTACTTTGTGAATCAAAAGATTTCCTATTGGATAATAATGTGCCTGTTGCATTTTGTATGAATTTAAATAAAAACTATTGGTTAGTGAAAACTAGTCACAATATTTCGTTAATTCACTGTAGACACATCAATTTACTATGGTTGCAGAATGTTACTGAATAATATTATAATGTTCGCATTTTGAACACAGGGTGTTCTTTTTACCACTGATTTATATTGTAAGTATATTACTTTAACTTTTATGGTGCATATTTTTATATATTTAAGATTGAATTTATGTTATTAAGTTGTACATATATTTTAAAATAGATGTTAAGGTAATGTAATAAAACGTAATTATTTGTCACAATCATAGCAGGCAATTCATCAGATCATACCCCTACTAAACATTATGATGAAACAATTATGATCTTTAAAAAAGACTATATAAACCATTATTTTATAACTATTATGGGCCAAATGAAAGACTTTAAAATGGTGCTATTTTTAAATAGATTTATAGCAATTTTTCTATAATATTGTGTATTTAAAATGATATACTCATTAGAAATAGAAATGAAATTTGTATTTGACTTTTTTGGACACCTTATAATGTGCTTGCTCAAGATGATAAATTAATATTTGTGTTAATTAAATTATAAGAGTATTTTTGTAATGTTAAGTAACATAATTAAACTATAATTTGATGAAATTTAGTACATTGATAATTGTATATACCCCTAAAAATATCCTGTTATTTCAATGTCAATCTTTATACACTATGAACTTACCCTGGCACAAGAATACGATGTTCCCAACGGTACTGCAGCTCCTGACAGAACTCGTACCAGAGATGCGCCAGGTAGGGCAGGCCATCCGCGTCCAGCAGCCGCGCCGCCGTCACCGACACGCGCCACACCAACCCGCCCTCCGGGCTCGTCTTCACATAACTACATAATTTCTGCTCACCATCTGCCTGAAATAATACCATACAAATCAATCATTAATCAATGAATTCTTAAAGTGAAACAACTACCGCCATCTACCAGCAAAACGAAATAGTACCTTACCTGCTTGAATTCCACTTCCAACTGTTCAGGATAGTTGAAAGTATTGTCTTCAACTGCATCAGGGAACACATAGTACAGCAGGGGCATAAGCAGCTCATCAGCTATAGGTCCTTTAAAATCTATCATGTTTCTGTTCTGTCCCATGGCAGCCTTCACTAATTTAGATATAGTAATGGGAGCTTCAGTGATCTTATGGAGAGGATTCACTAGTCCCAAGCTTTTGCTCAACCCCAGAGTGTCCATAAGTAGATTATTATTATCTAATAAATCCATAATTTCACTAATGGTTTCAGATAATTGACAGTTGAAAGTATCTTTCATTTTAAGGGTAATTGTCCAAGTAGGAGCCATAAGTGGATCGATTTCGGAAAATGTAGAAGAATCTACTATAGCACATTCACGGAATTTTGGCCAGATGGCATTGAGCAATACACTATGTATGGGGTTTTCTTCAGAACCAAAAGGTAGCTCTAACAGCTTTTTTACATCAAAACCATCTATTGATAGAAACTCATTTGACTGTATTGTCTTTTTCCAGGCAAAAGCATCCACTTCTCTTAATTCATAAGAAAACTTAGTAGAAACAACAACAGCATCCAGAGCTACTGGTGATGCAATTTTAGATTTAAATAAGCTTACAAGGCCACTTAAATGTGAGCATTGATTTGAAATTCTTTTCAAATGGATTGTGTCAAAACTAACTTTATGTTCACTGTCTTCATAGAACCCTAAATATGTTTGCTGCCAGTGTTCACGTATTTTCACAAAGAAAGGCACAGCACAGTCTATGTTAGCAAAAGCTATATTTGCAGTGCTCATCACAAGCTTTATTAAATTTCCATCAACCAATGGTATACTCGAATACAGCATTATATAACGTTTTAAACCATACCAGCTGGACACTGGAAAAGGACTTCCATCGAGGTCATCTATGAAATTTGTGGTTGACTCCCAAATACCATTGTGCAACTCTATTAGGAAAGATTTATCCTCTGACTCCTCAGAACTCTCTGTAGATTTAGCAGGCTCTAGCTTATGATAAGATAATATAAATTTGTTGCCCTGGAAGTGAATTTCCTCCGATTTGCTTGTCCATTTCTTTGTGTACTCCCCTGATAGTTTAGTTAAAGTCGATTTAGACAACCGCCATTCTTTTAATACCTCTTCTATGCGAGCAATAAACACTTCCCACTCAGATACCGTCGTAAAATCCTGATGGTAAATATCATATTCATCTATTTCTTCATTCATTTCTGTGTTAAAATGCAATTAATGTAGGGCAACAAACACAAAAAACAAACAGCTGTTGGGTTTGGCACTGACAATGACAACAAAATTGTCAAGTGTCAGTGACGTCACGTCACTCTTGTCAGCGTTCCAGGTCGATACTTCAAGGTTTTTAACATTTTCATGTTAAGTGGGCTACACACAATCCAACCATAGAGTTGGTTTAGGCGCAGTCAGAGTTGCAGGCTTGAGTTGCCTACAATACGGCCGATATAACTTGCCAGGTCTGAACATAGGCTCTGCGAAATTGCGCACATGTTCTCCGACTCTTACTCGCCTCAATTCACCATTTGGTTCTAATATGCCAGCCATATTATTATTATACTCTTTGATGCCAGCCATCTGCGTGAAGTTCGGAACTGTCAAGTTATATAGGCTATATTGTAGGTGAAGT
Organism: Lithophane socia; assembly: GCA_947522985.1. NCBI lineage: Eukaryota > Metazoa > Arthropoda > Insecta > Lepidoptera > Noctuidae > Lithophane > Lithophane socia. The sequence continues at coordinate 13,355,781 of OX383256.1, read as the reverse complement.
TCGACCAACTTATGATCATTTGACGATTGAGTCATTTTACTTCAACTCTAAGAAAGTATAAAAACCTACGGAGCTGCGGCTCTGACGGACACGACCGCAGAACACTTGGCGGGAACGATGAGACCCAGTTCCTAATGTGTTAGCAATCCTGGTGCGAAGAAAACGTTAGGCGCTGTGATATAGATATTCAAGCAAATCTATAATAGACGGGGCTACGGGACACGGGGCTAAAACTATGCCAGCGCTGGCGATAGTGAGGCTTGCGCCAGCTACTTGCCCCGTCGCACCGGCTCTGTCTGTCTACGCCCAAAGTGAATGTGACATAGTATGATGGTTGCCATAGTTACCAAAAAGTAAATAAATAAGAATCAGTTGAGGGTATCATTGTTTGAATAGATTTCTCAATCTTTAAATATGTTCAGAGGCGATAATCCGCATTCTTTGAGTTATGAACAGCAAGCCAAGTTCATTCAAGACCGAATTACAAACGTGGAGAAAAACTTTGGGGAACTTTGTGTCGCATTTGGCGACTACACAAGAAAAACTGCGAGGTTAGATAAAACAAAATATAAAATTTAGGTACTTAAAAAAAAAAAATTGTAAAGTCCATTGTATGATACTATACGTCTGTCTACCTGTGATACAATCAAAATATAGAAGAACAGTTTCTTTCACCACAGATTGATCATAGAGGGCGCTTGCTGTAGTGCATGAGTACTGTTGAATTTTTTTTAGGTTTACTCACAGAGCACTTTACAATACTGGGTTTACTTGGTCCGGTAGCCCTACATATTAGTAATCTGTGCGGTAGCCGGTGGACCAAGTGGGCCGTTACAAAAAATAATAATTTGATACATATCTATAGATACCTACTAACGGGGATTGGCACACAAAGAGAGGCCTATGCCCAACAGTGGGTGAAGTCGGGCTGTGGAATGTGGATGATGACGATGAGGTACTTAGTGTACTTACGTATTTCATTAGGTTTGATGTACACACGGCTACACATCTAGCTATACATTTCCAGTATATGCTGACCTCACATCGTACGGAAATCCTATACAATGCGAGATGAGCATAAACTGGAAATGTATAGCTTGATGTGTAGCCGTGTGTACCTAGTCCTTAGCATTGCAATTTTTTGTAACATCAGTTTACAATGGGGATATATCTACAATGGGGATGGGGACAGCCTGACTAAAGGGGAAGCACAGACTACATAGAGATACTACGTAGGTATACCGGGGAAGTACAGGTAATAACCTACGTACCTAAACGAGAGTCAAGGAGTCGTGGAGGATTCATGCGGGCACAACGGGCTAGTACCTACCTACCTCTAGTCTAGAGTCTAGTGCTGTAGGTACCTTAATTAACGATTAGGTACATCCGCTACATCGCATTGTGTCTCAGCTCAGAATTACGTTATTAGGTATTCTAAGCATTGTCGTATTCTAGCCATTTACTAATTTGTTTACCAGATCTACCTACCTTCATGTTTCCCGATGTTTTTAAATAGATTGCGCGACATGGGAGATGAACTTATAAAAGTTATAAAGGACTACGCCAATAACGAAATCGTTAACAAATCTTTAAGCAGCGGCTTAGAAAATCTGTCTACTACATTAACAGCCATTGAGGAGTATCGGAATTGTGAAGTTCAGCGGTTGGAAGCCAAGGTAAAGTAACTTGCAAACTTACTTATTAGGTAATGATCAATTGCTTATTTCATTCGTATTGTTAAACAAATTGTGCTTCGCTCTTTAATGCAAAGTACTATCCTAACTTCCTAAATAATATAATAAATTAGAATGTGAGTTTGTATGTTTCGCTTTCACGCTAAAACGGCTGAATAGATTTTGATGTTTGGCACGTAGGTAGACCATAAACCGGAGAAGGACATAGGCTACTTCATCCTGGATCGCAGACGAAGTCGCGGGCAACAACTAGTAATATTATAAATGTGAAAGTGAGTTTGTTTGTTACGCTTTCACCCAAAAACGGCAGAACGGATTTGGATATTTGGCACAGGGGACCCGAAGAAAGACTTAAGCTACTTTTTATCGACATACCACACGGGCGAAGGCGCGGACAGAAGCTAGTAATGTATAAATGTATAATTACCATTTGATATAAATGTGATTCTTACCTACTTAGGTAATTGGTGAGCTGTGCCAATACGAGACGATTTGCAAACATGCCAGGGAGGAGTTAAAGCACACAATGAACGTTCGCGAGAAGGAGCTGGCACGCAAGAAAGTGCTCGACAAAGCCAGGGAGAGGCAGCCTTTTAACAGACAGCAAGTTGTACGTTCAATTACTTAGATAACTAAAATACTTAGATATAGTACCACCTTTACCTACTTTATCAACTAATAGGGTATGTCCACAAGTTTGCGGCTAGCCGCATTGTACCTATGCCCTGCACTATAGTCCTTGTAAACTTACCTGCGATGACTACGATTATTATAACCAGTAGCCTTGTTCACAGCTTTATATTACCTGCGTGCATAATTTCATTGTTTTAATAAAATTGTGATCAAGTAGGTAGGTGTTATACCAACTTTGACACTCAAAAGACACAAACACTTGGTAACATACGGGTACGTCCTTATTTTAGTTGTAACATCACGCCAGTGTTTCCCAAGGTGCAGACAGAAGTGTAGTTACCTATACATTAGTAATAATTTGTCATTCCATTGGATAGATATACCAAACCGTTAGGTGCCGATTCGGTTCGACTAATTTTATTTTCAATTCAATTCAATTTATTCAGGAATAATTCACATTGTGTTTGAAATCATAAAACCGAAGTATTTAGCTACTTACTTGCTATTGACACTCAGATCTATTTCTGTTAAAGACGTATGCAGAATCTGAGTTACTGAAGGCTTCTGCAGAAATGTCGCGGACTGCCAAAGGCTTGAGTGAGCAAACGGAGTTCTTCGAGCGCCGCAAACTTCAGCAGCTGAAGACGCTTCTGTCAGACTTCGTCATGATCGAGATGACCTTCCACGCGAAGGCTGTGGAACTGCTCTCTGTTGCTTATCAACAGATCAGTGATATCAATGACAAGGGTGACTTGGAGGTGAGATCGTAGGGTATATGTTTGACCGATATAGGATTCTTAGTGTCCTATAAATACTTAATTATTTAGAGAGATAGGTAGGTAAATAAGAATTAAGATTTAGTTGCCTCTTTTTAGAAAAAAACACAGAGCACCTCTTACTCTATTGTTGTATTTGTAAGGCAGGTACTTAAATAATTAGAAAATTGTACCTAAATTACTTTCTAATTTTATATTTTTTCTGTAAAGCGCTTGAACGCAGGTCTTTCAGATAATGAGGATCAAACGGTAAATATTATTGAATTTTGACTTATTTTGGTAGCTTCATATTTTTTAACATTCATTCAATGACCATACAGAACTTCAGAAGAAAATTGCGTTCGCCGGAGAAACAAGCGAACCCTGGAATGTCAGCAAGATCATCTTCACTGGCGTCGCTTATGAACCAGCAGTCCCCAACTAATGATGAGGACTCAGCGGTTAGCATTACACTCATTTATTTAAAATCTAATAAATACGTTACACGCTTATTCTGTAGATTAGTCCATGTCTATTGTCTACCCACACAATTTATTGTGAGAGTCAAAATGGCGGGTCTACTTGGTAAGGTAAGTAATCGAATCATCCCATTTAAGTACCAAAAAAATGGAGGTACCTTTACCTAAAATGTAATTCCTTTGGTAGTATTTTTTTTAGCATGTATATAGACGCTATACCTACTATTGCAGGTTAACGGGAACGCCCTTCGTTAGTTATATTAACATAGTGTATAATGCCTACCCCCACTTGTTGCGATAGATTTTGATTTATTGGATAAAAATATCCTAGACGTACCTAATGGTGTTGTAGTTTGAAAATTGAAAGTCTGGAAGAGCCCTATAACTTGTTAGTGCAGTGTTATAAGCGCCTACGCTAACTGCCTTGATTTTTAATTGAAACAATTTAACCACTACGCGTAAGCTCTTGGCCTGCAACTCACCAGGCCGAAGGTGGATTAGCTTCACCCGGTATCCTGACCAAGCAGAAAATTTTGCCCAAATTTGGGAATCGAACGCGCGAACCCTGGGTCTGACAGGTGGTCTTACCACTAGACTAGACCACAGAGGCGGTAGGCTTATTAACGTTTTGGACTTGATCGATCATCCCAACCCTAATTCCCATTAAGGGTTCTGTCAATAGCATCCAGTGCGTGTTTATCGACAACACACCCCTATGAACTGTGCGTGAGCTAAACCAATACCTAATAAAAATGGTGCATAATTTATTTATTTAAGTATATTATTTTTAAATAATCCTTTATCAATTAATTAATAATCTGAATTCAAACTTTATAGGGAGTTTAACTAATATGGTAACATTTTCATTATACAGAGCATGCGAAAAGCGAAGTCGCCCGAAAAGTATGCTAATTCGGGAATGGCTAGATCCAGCTCGCTAGCAGCCCTCATGAATAATTCGCCGACCAAAGAAGACGATGAAACATCCGTAATATGGCCTTCTAAGTTTATTTAAATGGACTTAAGAAAGATCTCATGCTAATCCTTTTTTTTTCAATGCAGGAGTCGGAGGAAACTGATGATGAAGACTCTTCTGAAGAGACTGAATCGCGTTAATTTTAAAAAATTACGTTGTGTGTGTGTGTTTTTGAATAACTAGTAGGTACGTACGAATAAGAAATGCGAATGTTATCTTATAGCGGGTGCACACGGTTCGAATTTATTTGATTTTTTTTTGTTTAACTAAAATTTAAAAATACTTTGAATTTCAATTTGATTGAAAGTCTGTTCAGACGGTCTGAAAATCGGTTTCGACTTAGCAGTTGATCAACTAAAATCGAACCGTGTGAAACTGGTATTAGTCAAATATCTAAATAATACACTGTATGAATATGACTCGTTATTTTATTTATAACTATTAGTAAGTATATACTCCTGGGTGGTTTCCCACAAAGCACTGCAAAATACTAAATCGTCTGACCGTAAAACTATTTTTACTAAGTAGCCTAGGTAACTAATAATGGATAAGTATGCTAAATATTATAAAGACACAATCTATTTTGTACATTTTCATATTACTTGAGCTTAAGAGTTTGTTATTCATACCTATAGATAGTAACAGCATTTGCACGATATGCATGTAGTAATTTAGAAAGGCAAATACAAATTTGAATACGATCAAGGCTTATATAATCTGCCGAAAATCTCCAGACTGGTATTACGTAGCCATAACAATATTTTCGATGAAAACTAATGGTTCATGTTCAATATAGACAATTTTTTTTGTTAAACAGAATCGCATGTCAATTTGCGATGCCCTTAGAATTATTTCCCTTCGTGACGTGCACGCGATCTTGTGTACCTCGTACCGTTCCGCGCCAGACACTGTACTGATCAATATTCACCCTCTAGATACCAACCGAACCCCTGTTTATTCTAGTAACAAAAACATCAAATAATGTAATACAACACAATTTAATTACAAAATAAACAATCATACAAATAGTTACGCAAACGCAGATACATCCACTGTGCTTTGTAAAATCTTACAAGAAACCAATTATCTGATCACTCCATATTGCTTTGCATTTAATTTGATATCCACTTCCCATATTTGACAACTACTAGCGTACTATGTAACAAAGGAACACTTTCAATATCTTAATCCATCCAGTAAATCCCAATATCTTTGAACAAATTCACAAACTTCATGCCTTTATGTCTAGTTTATGTTACTGTTAACTCTATTACATGCACGAATGGCTTAATTATGTCACATGATATATATCTTAATGTGTAAACTAACCAGTCTAACTATCTATTAGTGAATACAGCTCAGCATTTCATTACAGAATTCATTAATTTCATTACTCAAGTAAGTCATACATGGTGTTCAGAAACAATATGGGTAACAAATTCTGTAATAATGGAACACATATCCATTGTGTTACATGTGTTTTACCATATAAACATATATTACTAAACTTTCCAATTTACTTATTGATTGGTGTTACACTCCATGTAATTTATTGTAATTATTGCCTATACAAATATGGAGAGAAATTGGCTATGGCCCCTTTCCTGCCTTTTTACTTATGTTTAAATAATATTATCTTATCTATAGTGGGTGGTCATATACATAACAATTATAAATTCATGAGCCACATAATCATTTAGCCCCTATGGAGTGACTTCACCTATATATCTTTATAATATGCATTTTAGTATTTAGTTTGACATTAAATGGTAGAAATGACATGATTCAGGCACAAAACAATGTGGTGTGATTGTTACTCCTAGGATCACTGCTACTTTATTACTACTTTTCGTTCTCAACACCAGCTTGTGTCATAAGATCTGTTATGTTTTTCTCCAGTTCATCAACACGGGTGCCCATCTCATCTATCCGGTTGATGATCTGATCAGACATACTTTGGAATTTGTCTTGCATGTTTTGTAGGAGGGACTGGACCTGGAAAATTCAAATTAATTAGGATTAGTTCATAAAATTTATATAAGAAATGCATTTTAGATCTACCAGGCAGATGTACCAATCATATAAAAGAGGCAGCAGAGATAGGCCTGTGAAGAGAAAGAAGATTAGCCTAATATACATAGATCCAAATGAAAGTTGTATAGACAAGTTTAATTAAGAACTCTACTTAGTACACTGAATTATTTATGCTGCTCTGTATTTGAGTAAATACTTTATTACATATATTCAGCAGTTACATTGAAAGCATTTCAACGTAACACAACTAACTATTTACACTGACTATACAAATAAAAACAAAAGGACACTTAGGTATGCATCAAAGTAAACAAATTCAAGTCTTTGAAATTCATGTAATTCAATCATTCAGTTTAGGGGTCATCAGTGACCAATAGATGTTCTGTCTATACTGAGCTATGAGGGTTCATAGCCCAGTATCAGAGAATTATATAAGTAAAAGTTTATTATTTTTAGTAGTTTTGTGTATTTAGTATGATATATTCAGCATAGAATTTTTAATGAGTAGAATTATTTAGTGATAAGTGTAAACTAAATAATTCTAATCGTCAATTATTTATATACAGAGAACAATTTATTATCGAGCTAGACTGGACCCATTCAATCCTAATAAAACTATACATGCACTAGTAAATTTGAAAGTAATTATTTATGTACTTAGGTAAGGTAGTCATTACATAATTAATGTTTTCAAGCTGATAGATAACCTTACTAATAAATAAACTGCAATGCTATTATATTATTGCGTCGTATGAAAATCTAGACTCGTAAAATATTTAACAACTGTGCACAAGCAAAGGGGAACTCAACTTACATATTGTGTCACCTCTTGCATGTTTTTAGGGTCATTTCCCGGTGCTGTGTAGGTGCTCTCCACGTCAGTTGTTGTTGCTTCTGTGTTTGGTTCTGCCATCGCGTGTATTCTTCTCTTCTTCGACTGACTTGCTGCCTTATTTTCAAATCAATACTTTCTTAGTTTACGTCTCTCTTATCAAAATATTCAACACACTGAGAGTGCATTCACGTTGAAATTCTAGCGATAACTGAATCGAGTTGACTTTCAGTGTAACATAAATTAAAATTCAACTTGTAAAAGATAAACTAAAACATTGCCTAGCGAATTCATTGACAAAACAAAATGACAAGACGACATGACACGAAAAATTCAAAACCCGGAAAAACAATATTCTCTGTATTAGCATTAATCCTAATTCAAAAACTCCGGGTGACAAAAAACCGGATGTTTTTTTCTTTTCTTTGTTGGCAGTTAAACAAGGATAGCGCACTGTTACATAAATATTCATGTAGGTATCATGCTCTATAGAATAACGAATAACGATTTTAGTGACATGGAAAGCCATGCCATTTAGAAACGTTGCTGTCAGTTGCTGTCAGTGCTGCCACCAAAAACCATACCATAAAGTGCTGTTAAAAAATGCCAATATAATGCTAGTTTAACAAAAAAGTTCTAAAATAAAATGCCAAACTCTTGAAATAAACAGTCGATATCTTAACCTTCATCAACAGCAACTGCACTTACATAGGAGGCATGTTGAGGTATAAAAATCAACTTTACCAGCAAAAAACACAAATTTCGTTCGATCGCACAGCTCAGATGCCACTTTTTTTACAAGTACCTATTTAATGAAGTTGCTCTTTTTCCCTCCATTCGTACTACAGAGAAGAGGGAGGTCTCTCCCTCTTCTCTATAGTGTCGTGTTGCTTGGAAGTGTATAGAGTGCCGCTAGCCTGCAGCATTCTATTACTATCGGATAAAGTGCCGCAGTTTGCCACATTATAGTGGCGTTACCTAGAGCCGTAAAGGCGCGTTTCCATTATGCAAGTGTTTGCATACATGTATGACGTCAGACTTGTGTGCAAGTGATTTGAATTGGAAACACGATTTTGTTCAACTTGCAGCTTGCATACAAGATTTTAGTGGTATACAAGTTAGTTAAAGTCATAAACAAAGTAATCCTCTGTGCACGACCGCATGCGCTTGCAACTTGCGTGCAAATGTGCCGACTTGATTAATGTGCGTACAAGTTTAAACCTAATTGCATACAAGTTGCAACTTGTTTGCAAGTTGTTGTTTCCACTATACAATTTGCATGCAACTTGCAACTAGTATGCAAATCACTTGCATAATGGAAACGCGCCTTTAGTGCCGTAAGCATTGCATTGTAAAATGAAACAATTTTGATTATTGTTGGGGATTCCACCAGAAGATTTTATGTTACAAATAAAATGCTAAAAAAATATGCCAAAAGTACAATGTCTTGTCTATGTCTTTCTGTCTAAAAAGGAGTGTCAAAAGGATAGTGTCAACTGGTCAACTATCACTAGTGTCATTAACTGGCAGTCAATGTCAAATTTAATTTTCCGTTTATTTTTTCTTCCCGGTAAACTTTCTACACAAATTGTAGTCGCATTTATTGTTCATACGTTATACATATTAAAATATCATGCAACCATTAACAATTAATTCTAAAGGTGATATACAAATTGATATAAACCAAGTAAGGATCGATATTTTACACGGCATTCGTGAATGCACAGATCGGGGCCTTACACAAACTGCTAAATGGCTGGCTGAGTTAAATTTCTCTCTAAAAGATCACAAAATTACATACGAACACCCTCCAACTACTCACGATGACGGTATTTCGCTGGAAGAGAAAGAGGCTTACACCCTGGCCAAAACTTATTTCGACTGTCAAGAATACGACAGGGCTGCACATTTTTTAGAGAACTGTTTGAGTTCTAAATGTGTGTTTCTCCACAAATATTCCCAGTATATGTCAAGTGAAAAAAAACGACTAGACAATGCTACAGATCTAGGCACAGAAAATACAGAATCAACACAAGTGTTATTGGATCTGCTTTCCTACTTTAAGGTAAATCATTTTTAATGTACTGTGGCTTTTTATTATTTATTGCACTTGCGAAGATAGCTCGGCAATTTTTCAAAATATCTTACAAGATATTTTACTCTTCAGGCGAATCGTAACAACCTAGATGGATATCTGCTGTACTTAGAGGGTGTGGTATTGAAAAAACTAGATTTGCGGAGTCAAGCAGTGACAGTGCTGCAGGCAGCCGTGGCTGCTGCACCCACACTCTGGGCGGCATGGGTGGAGCTTGCAGGCCTCGCCAATGAGTATGAAGCATTAGATTCCCTTCAACTCCCCAAACATTGGATGATGTATTTCTTTGCTGCACATGCTTTTGTTGAATTGAAATTATCAGAGCAAGCTTTGGAAGCCTACATGGTGTTAGTTGCAGCAGGTTTTGAAAAAAGTACTTATGTTACAGCACAAATGGCTATTGCCCACCATGATAGAAGAGGTAATTTTTATACTGGTACCTATGTTATTTACATGAGTTTTGAAATAAAATGTATATGAATCATTAAAAAAAAATTAAACCTAGTTATGAAGTACTAGGTTTATTTTTTTTACTTTATATTATGTTGTTAATGTTTCAGATGTTGATTCTTCACTGAGTTTATTCCGTGAACTTTACCAGAATGACCCATATCGACTAGACAACTGGGACGTGTACTCACATCTTCTGTACTTAAAAGAAAAACGAATGGAACTTGCAAACTTAGCTCAAAGAGCTGTGTCAATAGACAAATATAGAGTTGAGACATGTTGCGTTATTGGTATGTAATTTAAATTTTTGCCCTCCATTATCAACTCAGCCTATTTCATTCTACTAACAGAACCATGAATATTGTGTTATTATAATTTAAAAGCTGATAATTTGGTGAATATATCAATATGATAACTGGTAAACAACTATGTTAAATAACTAATTAGTTAATTGGTTTTGTACGCGCTCCGGCCAGTTTTATACTGGAAGTGATGAGAAAATATTTCATTTGACTTCCAGGCAACTACTACAGTTTGAGAAGTGAGCACCAGAAAGCAGTGGTGTACTTCCAAAGAGCCCTGTCTTTGGATCCTCAGTACTTATCCGCATGGATACTCATGGGGCATGAGTTCATTGAACTACAGAACTCCAATGCTGCAATACAATGTTATAGACAAGCTATTGGTAAATTTACTTATTTTATTGACATATATATAAATTATTTATTAACATAAACATTCAAACAGTAATTTCAACATTCTGTATTTCAGATGTAAACAGAAACGATTATCGCGCATGGAATGGGCTAGGACAAGCTTACGAAATTCTAGGACTGAATGGTTACTGTATATATTACTACTCAAGGGCAGCACAGCTGAAACCTGATGACTCGAGGATGTTGGTATCTCTGGGAGAAGCCTATGAGAAAATGGATAAAATCCCCAATGCCCTCAAGTGTTACTACAAAGCTCACAGCACTGGCGATATTGAAGGAATGGCCTTATTCAAACTAGCTAAGTAAGAGCGGTGGTTCAGTATTAAAATACTAATATTTAATATTATAATTGCGAAAGTGTGTTTGTTTGTTACGCTTTCACACTCAAACAACTGAAAGGATTTAGATGAAATTTGGCACATGGATATACCTTGACCTGGAGAAGGACATAGGCTACATTTCATCCTGGATCGCAGACGGAGTCGCGGGAAATAGCTAGTTAGTTATAAACTGCAGTCACTGTAAACTTAACTACTATTTTGATGGCTGGCTGTGTCCTTGAAAAACTCTTTCTCTGCATTAATCAAGTGTGATGGATTGATAACTAGATGATGTACCTAATGTGATAAAACTAATATTTTTGTACCAATAAATTTAAATGAGTGTCCATGGAGTTTCTTACCTATTTACATACTACGGTTTGGAATGGGCAATTAGCTTCATATTTCTGACTGACTGAACCCTTGACAATTCAAAAGTGCCTGTAAATGGGTTAATTGAATAGAAAGAGCAATTTAGTCTTTGTGACTTTTTATTGTTTTAAGTTAATATTATAATATGGATAAGGATACAGAATTGTTCAGCCTATCATTACTAGTACTTAATCTTGTCAATATAGGTATGCAAAAATCACTATGTTTTCAGGTTGTATGAAAAGTCGAATATGCCGAACAGTGCGGCGGCGGCGTACACAGCAGCTTGCCAGGACCCGGCCAACGCCGGGAGCAAGGAGTTGCCGGCGGCGCAGCGGTACTTAGCTCAGTACTATCTCAGGTTCTCACTGCTGGACCATGCCGCTCATTACGCGTACAAGTGCTTGGAGAACGAAAGTGTAAGTTCATTGTTTTATTAAAAATACTGAAAGAAAAGAAAGATAGTAACATTCAACAAGAAGTCCTGAAAGAAAAAGATAGTAACATTGTGTTTCCATGGACAATGACTTAGCCGTGTGGTCAAGAAACACTCATGACTTCACAGTTTGCCTATGTAATCATCCCCTTTATGTTTACAATGGTTGTATAAATAAGTCTCATTACATTTGCAGACTAAAGAAGCTGGGAAAAATATACTAAAAACAATATCAGAAAAGCGGTCATCGGCGACATCTTCGCAACCGGCGAATCTACCTGAAGACTTGCCAGATGCCATCAAGAATGCTTCAACTGTGTCGATCACACATGAAACCCCTAAAACACCGCTTCCGAGCCCTAACGTGACGCCCGACAACTTCTCCACACCGGTGTTCACGCGGAAAAGCAGTAAATACAAAATGTGACATACAATTTCTAGAAAATGTAAAATGTGAAGAGACTGACTGATATAGTTTAAGTGTATCAATATCACTTGTAAAAATGTATAATTAAAAAATGTCATGAATAATGCGAGTGTTCTATTTTCTCTTGTTGATCATAGACAGTGCTGAGATGATGCGAAAGGCAGGCCATATACAGACTGAATTCCGTATAGGAATTTCGAATCGGAGAAAATTGCGAACGGAGAACTACCTACTGTAACAGGGTGTTTTTTTTAGTCTGTACTAAATATGAACTTTTAAGCAAAATTGTACTGTACTTCCCCATGATTTGAGAAGCAATGAACAAGATTACGTAGGACATTCGCGTATAGCATCGCGTCGCGTTGCATCGTGTCGTGTCGCGTCGTATTCGTCGCTCACGCAGGACACCCCGTGTGTCGTAGATCCTTGATTTTGTATAGATTGCTGCCTTCGAAATTCTGAAAAGGAATTCCGTCTATATGGGGCGGGGCTATAAGCACTACAATATTTACATCGCTTCTATCATGTCATGTTAATTCAAATATTGGCAATATCCTCGCCCTCTCTGACGTAGGACGCGGGAATATTGAACTAGACAATCGTTTTACTGCCCAACTTTTTGAGGGCTTTCTGCCTACTTGGTATAGTGGTCGCAAGTGCGGTTGCGGATCGTGGGTCCTTGGTTCGATTCCCAGAGGAGTTTCTCAGTAGCAGCCCGAAGTCTGAATTTATGCCTGGCCATTGCCAATAGGGTCGCACAACGTGAATTCTGATTCTGAGTATTTATTTGGAAACACGTTGCAGATACACAGGTGTGTGAGATGCTTAGAATAAGTGAGATGTTACATTTTTGTAAGTTCTCTATTCAAATAAAAATTATAGCAAGAGCTAGAGCGCTTGATAAACCAAATTGTGGGTAAGTATACTACTAAACACCCACATACGTCTCTACCCCTTCGGAGAATACAGGTGCAGCACGCGCATAAAACGGGACGGGTTTTGTCGACAGAAGAACAAACAAAATGACAGATAAACAATCACTATCTGAGGCTATAGACAAAATCCCTTTTCTGTAAGCGTTAACGCCAACGGAAAGATCAAATTGTATGGAGTTGACATTAGCATTAGAGATGTCACGTGACTGCTGCTGTCAACTACATACAATTTGATCTTTCCGTTGGCGTTAACGCTTACAGAAAAGAGATTTTGTCTAGGCCCCCTGTTATTTTGTATTTCTATTCTTCTGTCAACAAAACCCGTAGATAACCCGTTTCTATGGTATTCATGCTACGCGTGCTGTTATGGTTTCGATTTCAGTACCTGTTTCGTTTTAATAATGCTGAATGATTATGAATGAGAAATAAAAAATCGGCCAAATGTGAGTTGGACTCGCACACGAAGGGTTCCCGTCCCATTAAATTAAAACTTTATGTCGTTTAAGCGGCAATAAAAATACACAACCTGTTAAAAAAAGAACAACTGTCTACCTATTACGGTTCATAAGATACAGCCCGCTGACAGACAGATGGACGGACGGGCGGACCGAAGTGAGTATATAATGTTCCTTGGGACGGACAGCGGAGGCTTAGCAATAATAGGGTTCCGTTTGGCACCCCTCGCGGGTACGGAACCCTAAAAAAACAATATGTATAAAAAATAATAGTGATTACTTTTATTTATACAAATTAACAGATCTTAGTGCTCAAATAGTAAAAAAACAATTATTTTAAGAACTAAATAAATAGGAAAGTGCATTGATTAGAAAATAAAAAATTGTTCAAGTTAGCTCCTTGCAAATAAAAATAAAACTGATTATAATCACAGATGAAGCACATAATTTGAGAGCTCATGTTTCTAACCGGCTAATTATAACTACATTTGCAACTGATTTCATTTAAAAATATAGGAGTATAATAAATGTTAAACCCTGACTAAGAAAATGTTCAGTACAATTTTGTCAAGCAAAATGTTAAAATATTAAATAACATTAAAAATAACTTACATTTCATGTGGTGATTACAAAAAGTCAACAATACACTACTCAATAAAACTTGTAATGGTAGAATTTGTTAGTAGCATAATTCTTTGTTGGGTTCATACATCTTCAATATACATACATACATAAACTCACGCATTCCCATGGGGGTATATCTTCAATATATTTAATTATAATGAGCAATTCATACATGGACGTGAAATATATACTTTGACTTGTTTCATCATTCAAATGACACCAAAATGCGGACTCCTACTCATTTCCTACTAATTAAAATACCCAATAATCTTATATATTTTATCTTACATATTTTATCAATAAATTTTTGTACCATTCCATACAATTCCAAACTACTCTATCAAATAAGGCCAGTAACCTCAATCTATGACATCACGCGCGGAAGGCGCAGGCACCTCCCGGCCACTGGCTGACTCACTCAACAAGTTACACACACAAGGCACCGGTTAACGAACGCACAGTTGCTGATACATTTTATGATACCTGTAACCTGTGTTTGAAATTTCGCAATAGACTAATATTCATGTAGGTAAATAGCTTCGTCATTTACTGGTCATTTCAATACAATATTATCTAAATAATTTAGAATAAAGCTAAAACCAGAGTCTTCATTAATATTTCATATTTATACATTTCATTAATTATCCAAATTCACTATCCATATTCAAATACTTTTCATTTTCTTGAGAGATATATATACATAATATAATTATTGTAAATACATATTGAAAACTTTAAGGCATATTGAGGCACTCAATTTTACAACCATAACAAGCGTGGTGCACGGTGGTAGCTATGGACTGATAATGCTCAAGATACAGTAATATTCCGACTTACGACGTTTCTCATCTTGTAAAAGTTAAATACATGAAAATTATTAAAGAAAGCGTAATCTCGAGGCGTTACTGTATCCCCACTATGGCTAAACATTAATAAATTATTCAACTACTATACAATTGTTCAATAACATAAAATTTGTAGCTTGGTTTGTGCTTTTTGTTACGTAGTTTGTTCTTTGACATCTCACTTAGTTCTTGTTTATGTAGTTCAATCAGAGGAATGGGTTCTTGGAATTCGTGAAACCGCCATTATTTGTAGACTGCTAAAAACATGATAAGCCAATTAAATATTATCATCACACTAATGAGTCACTGGATTATCCCCACATAAATACTGCTTCTATGTAAACATAGTTAGTCACTCATCTATTTCTGTGAACCACACACAAAATGTAGGGAAGTAAAACTAACTATCAGTGGTGGTTTCCTGTACGTTTTCATAGATAACATTATCAAAATAGTTCATAAATGAATACATGCTGGGTTAGCAAAAACATGGTTCATAATTATTAAAAAACCAAGTTATTTTCGTATGATTTGGGAAACCAATTAAATCTTAATTATCATTTCTTGGGACTGTAATTAATCTACTTTTACTATATACCCACTTAGAATTGAAAATGAGTAGCTAAACCAATGCATGGACAACAACAGAAAACAATAGGTGTGACGGTGATGAGGTCCAAAAATTAATTGTTAACTCTATGCCTAATGTTACAAAGTTGTAGCAAATGGGAGTCAGATGCAAAATACATCTCATTAAGATGCACCTCACCATTAGGAAACATCTATTTAATTCAGTCACATGCCTGATAGATCTGTCAATGCCTAATGCAAACAAATGTGCTACTGTAAACAACTCAGTTTCAAGGTCAAATCCCAATTGATATCTTAAAATGACTCACATAAAATATTCAATTTACTACCAGCTATCAAATAATAAAATACGTGTAATATTATTAATAGCACATTACATAGTGTAATGAGGAAAGGTAAATGTGTTACCTGGAGACTTTTTAAATGTTATTTTCCTTTAATAAAATAATAAAACCATGTACAGTTCGTGTATGGTTTGATTATGTCAAAATATCTATAATTAATTAAAAAGTTAGGATGTTTTTGAATTTGAATGCTTGTTACTCAATCCTGCTTGAAAAGAATGGATTATATAAAATTAGTACACAGGTCGACTGGGACCTGGTTCACCACATAAACCTGGTATATAATGAGTGTTTCCCTAGGATATGAATAAAAAACAGCTAGTCTTATAATAAAAAGCAACAATTCTCACCATAAATGGGTTGACTGGTACAGCTGAAGTCGCGGTGCTCCATCCTCCATTGAAAAATGGGTTTTTATTGGCAAACAGATCATTGGTTGTGGTGCTTTGGAATGGATTTTTATTATTTACGATGTTATTATCCTCTGAAACAGTTATAAATTAATTGATACAGCAGAACACAATTTCAGTTACAGTGGGGGGGTAGGGTTTGCTACAATTTTAACACCTCTACAGACTGAAAATTAGGGTCAGCATCACCCAGAATAATTAAAGCACCCATTTGATCTACGAAATTAGAACAAAGAAATTAATAGTCAAATAAACATTTTAATATTCTTACCCATATGTTTCAGGTTTTGCTGCCTTAGAGCCAGATCTAAATCTGCCAGTGCAGCATAACGGTCATCTGTAAAAAAACAAAAACATTGACTAAGTCTACCGTGACACTTACAACAAGTATTAATCATAATTGATCAGTTTGTAAACTTACTTGCAGGCTGAGCTGGAGGGCTAAAAGCATTGAATGCTTGTTGTGAGGTCATGGAAGGAGGCGATGCAAAACTATTGTTCACATTATTGTTGAACTGACTACTGTTATAAATATTTGCTGTAGAAAAATCCACAGGAAAACTGGAAAAGAAATATATTTTTATAAGTTCTGTAAATAACATCTGGATAGGATGCTGGTTAGTATTCTTATCTAAAAGACTTACTCAGGTACTGAGGCTGGTACAACAGCAGGTACTGGGGTCACAGTGTTCACAACAGGCTTTGCCAAATTGTTGACTGGATGGGCTACTCTGTAGTTAATGTCATTAGCAGGCAGAAAATTGTTTACCACTTTTGCAGTTTGGACGACTGTGTTATTATTGACCGTGTTCTTCGATGTTTGCGGCAAAATCGATATCAAAGGCGTTGAGCCCGAAGCGTTACTTCCGGTCTTAACTTTGGGCTTATTTTTAATCGAACCATTGACGGGATTGTTACTTAGTGCAGGCGAATCCAAATAATAGCGTTTCTTCTCATACTTGTCTGACATAAAATCTTTAACGCTTTGCTCATCGGTAAAATTCACACTTTCACCCTCGTAAAGGCCTAACCAAACGCGCCTGCAGTAGTCGTTACCTCTCGCTTTTATAAATTCTATTTCTTCCGGCGTGAAAGTGGCCATGGAAATGGACTTCACGCGGTGAGGCGGAGTGAGGCCACGCCTGAAACATAATACAGGAATCTGTTTGTTGATCTTATTCATTTAGACAAAAGCAGAATAACGCAGAAACAATACTCACAACATTCCCGAGCATTTCGAACACACGAAAGAACCGATTGTACTGTTCACGTATGTAGGTCCTCTTTGGTTGCAATCTAAACAATATTTGTTCCCATTGTGTGAAATAAGCTCACGTAAAATTTCTAAATTTTTATCGTCCTGCTTGCGACGATTTGCAGCCATTTTCGTGATCTATGTGTGGGTAATGTTTTATTTATATACAGCAACGATATAAAGGAATGCTACACTATTGAGATTGTGTGAGTGCTGTGCTTGAAAGTATTTTGTTGATCAATCAAATCAACTTCAAACTTCAACATCACAGTTCAACATAAATGTTTTGTCTATGGTTTTAGAGATGCTAATTAAAGTATCGATATAAAGTTCAACGATCACGGCTCTTACAGTGTGCTCGGAATAACGTGGCTGGAATAAATCCGAACTATTAAAATAAGATAGGAAAGACGGAGGAAATAAATAAATGGAAAAAGCACCTATTCAGGCCAGCTTTTGTCATGGGCGCCGGATCTAAAGATGTGGACTGGTAGGAACAGAGGCCTTAGTGCGAGTTTCTTTTAACACTGGTGAAGGGCCAATCGGAGCGCCGAACGCGGTCGATGCGTAAAGTGAAGATAGTTAAAAGAAACTCGCACTAAGGCCTCTGTTCCTACCAGTCAAGGCCAGTGAAGGGCCAATCGGAGCGCCGAACGCGGTCGATGCGTAAAGTGAAGATAGTTAAAAGAAACTCGCACTAAGGCCTCAGGGCAGGCAGAGGACCCAACTTACTCATATAATTAAACACTGGATCCCAAAAAATATACAAAATCAATCAATTATTTTTACCCAATGATATTATATTAAACAGATATGTTGTGAGCGCGCAATCGTGAAGACTCGAAAACACCCCAATTGTAACATATTGACTTTAGTCTGCGACACGCATGGCGCGAGTAATACGCTTAGTTCAGCTTAGTTGAAGCAGCTAAAAAATTCAAAAATGCCAAAGTTAATAAAACACAAGGGATCTCGTATCATAAATGTAGGTACGCAATATACTTCGATTTATTATTAAATTTCAATTATTTTCCTAATATTCTGATAGTTGGAGGTTAGGCAAAAGAAAGAAATGGAAATACATTTGTTTGTCGTGAGGACGACAAGGAAGCATTCACTCCGGACATATAGAATAAAAGTACAGATGCGAATATCGTAGGCAGTAAATTCATCGTTACCCCCACAGTTGTTTTCCTTTTTACAAGCTTTATATTAGCTTGCTCTGTTCGTATGTGTTTCCGGTTACTCCTTTTGTCATCAATTTTTCAAGCACTTCCTGGCATTCGATTGAGCTGAAACTTGGCATACTCATACAACTACCGAGACATTTTGAAGAAATGATACCATGGAGCTGGTCTGATGATGGAGCCGGAAGTTAGGCATAGGAACTCCTCAATCAAACAAGATAGCACCATCGTCTTTGGATTCATTGGTCTAGATTAACAAGTGCTTTCACACTAGCTAGTGTTCAGGGTCTGACGATGGAGCCGGAAGGTGGCCATGGGAACTCCTCAATGAAACAAGATAGCACTATCGTGTTTGGACTCATTAGTTATGTATTGACAAGTGCTTTGACACTAGGTGGTGTTCAGGGCCTGATGATGGAACCGGAAGGTGGCTATGGGAAAACCTTAATCAAACAAGATAGGACCATCGTGTTTGGACTCATTAGTTATGTATTGACAAGTGCTTTGACACTAGGTGGTGTTCAGGGTCTGATGATGGAGCCGGAAGGTGGCCATGGGATAACCTTAATCAAACAAGAGCACCATCGTGTTTGGACTCATTGGTTATGTATTGACAATTGCGTTGACACCAGGTGGTGTTCAGAGTCTGGTGATGAAGCCGGAAGGTGGCCGTGGGAACTCCTCAATCAAACAAGACAGCACCATCGTGCTTGGACTCATTGGTCGTGTCTTAACAAGTGCTTTGGCACTAGGTGCTGTTCAGGGCCTGTTGATGGAGCCGGAAGGTGGCCATGGGAAAACCTCAATCAAACAAGATAGCACCATCGTGTTTGGACTCATTGGTCATGTATTAACTAGTGTTTTGACAATAGGTAGTGTTCAGGGTCTGATGATGGAGCTGGAAGGCGGCCATGGGAACTCCTCAGTCAAACAAGACAGCACCATCGTGTTTGGACTCATTGGTCATGTATTAGCAAGCGCTTTGACACTAGGTGGTATTCAGGGCTTGATGATGGAGCCGGAAGGTGGCCATGGGAAAACCTAATTCATTGGATTTAAAAAAAAACAGATATTTAAACAAATCCTAATGCTAAAATGTGGAAAATAAAATATAAGTAAAAATCTTTTTAAAACCAAGCTTTTAATGAACTAAAAAGTACTAAATAAAACTTACGTAAACATAGAACTTTAATATTTTCTTAAAAGCTTGAGGCGTAAATGTCCTTCTTACACTACACTTGAAGATAAGCCTCAAGGTTTTAAGAAAATATTAAAGTTCTATGTTTACGTAAGTTTTATTTAGTGCTTTTTAGTTCATTAAAAGCTTGTTTCTAAAAAGATTTTTACTTATATTTTATTTCTAACCTTGTATTATTTAATCATTTTGTCTTATAAAATGATTGATATACTTAAATAGAAATTAAACATGTCATGTGCAGGAAAAGAAAATATAGATAGGTTACAATTACCATAATGTATCACGGAGAATACTAAAGTAAAGCTATTTCTATTTTTTATCACCACGTTTAGGCTGCCAGCCCACAGCTGATAATCAGTGGCCGATTTTTAGTAGGAGGTAGGAGCCAAATGAAACAGTAGAGATCAAACGTTGTAGGTACAAACCGCGTGCACAAATTTAGTACGCGCGGTTTTTACCTTCTGTCTCGTTAAATTTGTTAGTCTGTGATGCCAACATTCGGTGATTGGTGGCCAGAATAATGTTTGTTTACATTCACGCGCAACTGACAACACTAGCTGTCTCGTTTTTTCTTGTTGTTTTTATCAAGCCATCTCTTTTCTATCATTTTTGGGTATGTGTGCAGCCGCTGCCTCACGGAACACTTTTTTCTGTTTTGTGAGTGTATAACATAATTATCTGTTATTATAATATCATTGTTTTTACCTGTCAAATTAGTCTGAGAGCACAGAACATTAATACTCAAGAGTCTGAGAGAGTCTGGTCTGAGAGACTAAAAAACAGACTCTGTTCTTAACAGGATGACCAAATTATACGTATCAAACAAACATGAAATATACCTACGAAAATATTATGCAATGAAAAAACATGTTTACTTAATTCTTAACTTTCCTAACACATATTTCGATCGAAAAGTTATTCCAATTTCTTTATTGGTCAAAAGAAAACTTATGTTACAGGAGGGAGCGGGGTTAAAATCGAGCTTGCTTCGCTCGCACCCTTTATTTGCAGAGTCACTTCCTGCCACTGCCCACACGTTAACTTGCGTCAACTTTGAAATTCGTGTGTTCCCAATTTATTAATTTCATTTAACCACTTGATTTTAAAACTGCGGTTTGGTAGGCCTTTACACAGGTGTGGGGCAGCGGAGGCTAGTCAAAAAATAAAACTGAGGTCTTGGTAAAGTGTTGTGATGAACCCATATTGTGGTAGTCCACTAATATCGTAATTTAATGTCCAGATCTTGAAACCACCCCCTGAAAAAATCCTGCGGTCGTTATGATTCAATAAAAGACATAGTGTACATTGAAATTGTTATATTTTTTAAGAAAGTTTTGGATATATCGCTACCCTTCTCTTTCTTATTTGCTATTCGTGAGCCAAACTGAAGGGCTCTTTTAGGCAAAATAACAGCCTCTGTTAATCGAAGATTGAATGCAACAAGCCTCAACATAAGCTTGTCTCCAATACCAATACCCAAATCTTCACTGGGGAAGCACCTGTAAATGGAACAATTAAAATGATCTAACACTCGCAAACTAGTCAAAAGCTTTTTTTTAAAGTAAAGGTTTAATCTCAAAGTAATGAAGTTTATTGATTTTATATTTACCTCAGCCATGGCTTTAACTGCAGTATATAATTTGTAAAGTCTTCATCTAAATACGGCATTCGAGGTTGTCTACCATGATCACATATGACTCTGTTATCGCGGGCTAAATTTCTGAATGAAATTCTTTTCCAGTCAAGTTGTAATTCTTTGCTGAGCCCTAGCCAGCCATTACGTTTAAAAGAATTTCTATGCCGGATATATCCACCAAACAATTCATCGGCACCAGAACCCACTAATAAAACCTGAAAATAGAAGTTTTTCTTAACTAAATCCTAAACAACTTTTGAATATTATACTAGTTTTTTTTACCCTTGTTTAGCTTACCCTGCTTGTAGAGGTGTCTGTGCAAGTTTGGCCCCTAGCAGCAAACCACAAGGCGGTTCCAAGACTTTCGTCTAAAATAGTTTGTCGAGGATAAACTAAATCACCTATAGTATTCTCTTGGTTTTTTTCTAGTTCTTTTTTTGGTACATTCACTTCTAAGAAGACCCATTTCCTTAAAAAAATACTAAAATTGTAAATTATCTTAAGCAAAATTGAATCAATAACACATTCAGTTTTAAAACTGTGATTGATCAAGTTGAATCACCTTGTTGGACACAGTATTTGCAACTCTTGTAATGATTGCCTCCCTGTTAGTCTATCAGGGACTTCATATGTAGCATTTTCATCTTTTTTAAAAGAAACATTGATAAGGTCTATGCTTTGTTCCTTTGGCAAATATTTATCAGCTAGTAAAGCTAATATTGTGCAATCAAGACCCCCAGAGAACAATACTCCAACTGTACAATGATTGCAGCTATCTGTTCCATCGTTCAAACACTCCTTACATTTATTTGGCTGCTTAATCAAACGCAGTTTAATACTCCATTCTAACAGTTCGGTTACTTTCAGAACTGTTTTCTGTATTACAGCATGTTCTAATAGTTTCTTCATTACTGCCTGTTTACATTTTATTTGTCTAGCTACTGATTCTATGTATTTCACTACCTCATCCTGAAAACAATAACAATATAATGTAGGTTAAAAAATATTTAGAAATTAACTAATACTCAGATTAAAATAACTTAGCAAAAATTATGAACCTCCTCTGTAACTTCCTCCTCTGCATACTCAAAATGAAATTTATCATCTGGTAGACTTTGTTGTGTTTTCATTTCTTTTAACCAATCTTCAATGATAAATTCCTTGGTTGAGCTTAAGTTATCATTCCACGGATACAGTTTTATTATATCGGTACTCAAATTTAATATTTGAATATGTGTTGCTGGCACCTCAATACAGTCATAATTTCTTCCTAAGATGTTACTGATAACAATGGAATTTTCTCCTTTATGAAACAACAAGGTACTCCTTCCGATTCTGTCTCTCATAAAATATATTTTTTTATTTACTTTGTCATAGTATATTATGGCAAATGGTCCTTTTAACGTTTTTAATTGTTGCACAATATATTCATCCGATGATTGTCCCTGTGATTTAAATGTAATGTGAGTCATAACATTTTCTAACAAAATATATTAAATTATGGTTGAAATAAAAAAAACCTAACAGTAACAGTAAAATCTTACGGCTTTTGTTATTAGTTTTTCCATGATCACTAGCGTATCGCTGACATTGCTGGGCCATGTTTCATCAAATATATCTCCATTATACAATAACACACCTTGTTCTGTTTCCATAGGCTGCGGTGTTAGCTGTGGACCTTGCATCCACAATACTGCTCCACAGAAAAATGCATTCATGCCTTCACCTATGCACATTTCTAAGGTTTGTGTCCAATTGGGGCCTCTGTTTTTGATGCGTTTTAAAACTTGTTCGTCCTGAAAATATTTTTTTCTTGGTAAATGAATACAGAACAAGGTTATTCAGCGTTGTCCATGTTGTTAGTTACCTTGCCTGGTGTGTTGTTACAGAAACATATTTCACAAAGTATTCCGCACATTGTAGAATAAATAATTCACCCAAATATTATTATCGAACCATTCAATGAAATGGTGAAGTTGTGAAATATATTAATTTCATTTGAAATTGAAAGCAAGCTTTATTTACATACACAGTCACAAGTAAAAGTCACAGATAAAAGTACTCGAAGTACTTCTGTGGCAGTGACCTAACCTGACACCTGACACTAAAAAGTAGTGTTGTCCCAATGAATTTATTTTCGTAATTTTGTATATCGATAATAATATAATTGTACACGTAAACACGGATTATTATTGTTCAACAATAGTTTATAATGAAATGAGTCTATCACCACCAGTCTTAGAGCATAGGTTAAATGCTCTAAGCCACCAGTATTATACAACATTAGTTTTTGTTTACCCGAAAAGGGGTCATTGTACTCATCATTTTGAACAATTTTTTCTATGGGACCAACATTAAAATCGCGAAAAGTGTGTGTTCCATACATTTGTATTCACATAAATCGACGAATCACGCAGTGTTGGTTTTCTCTCAAGATATACTGGGCACTCTGTCTTTGTTTTGTATTGTTTGTGTAGTTTTTTTTGACGCGTTGATTGTCATAATTTCTTCTGTCAAAAAATTAAACAGAACAACACCGAAAATAAATAACAATTTTTACTTAGATAGAGAGGGAACATGTTTTACTGATAATAATTATGTTAATTTGATTATTATAAACATGACGTCCACTGAAAAAGATGCGGAGAAAAGTGAACAACAACCGGACACAGAGGGCAAAACAGAAAATGCGGAAGACGAGAAAGCAGCCCTCGATGAATACACATCTAACCTAGAATCTAGGGTTAAACAAAAGTCTGAACTTAGAAATCAAAATCTAAATTGTGTACGTCCGCCAGACAATCATTTCTCTAAATTGGATTCTGGATTAAAGAAGAATACAACTTTTGTGAAGAAATTGAAGTCGTTTAGTGCTACACAAATTGATATTCTTTTAAAAGATTTTAATGCCCTAAATCTTACTAAATACATCTCAGAAGTGGCAGCAGCGATCGCGGAAGCTAAACTGAAGATGTCTGATATTGCAGCTGCTATTAATTTATGTTCTGCACTCCATCGCACCTATGCAGATTTTTCTGCAAATTTCTTTGAAAACTGGCAGAAGATCCTAACTTTCAAAGCTACAGATAAGATAACCAACTCTTCAAAATTGCGTGTGGATATACGATTTTATGCAGAGCTGGTAGCTGTTGGTATATTTACTAATAAAATGGGCCTGCCCTTGTTGGGAAATGTCCTTACAGTTCTTATAAATATGGATAAAGAAGACCATAACAATATACCAATATTGTTGTCATTTTGTAAACACTGTGGTGAAGACTATGCTGGATTAGTTCCAAAGAAAATAAGAGAAACAGCTGAGGTAATTTTGCATTAGTCTAATAAACAAAGAAACAATTAAATAGATAGTTGTTATGACAATAAAACCATATGGATATCAATATCTATTAATTTTTTTGGCCACTTGTGTTAATCTGAATTCTATTCATTTTCAGAAATACAACGTAACTATTCCTAGAAACCCATTCTTGCCAGCTGAAAAGCAGACAGCAGTTAGAACTCTGTTGAGAGATTACTTCTCATCACTTACAAAGCACTTGCTAGCTGAGAGAGCACAACTGCAAGCCCTGCATGCGGCCAATCAGAGGACTCTGCATACTAGGGGAGAGTTGTCACAGGAGAGAAAGGACCAGTTGGAACAACATCAGGTGATGTTATGTTGATGCTTTAAATAACTTGATGTAATTTGCAACAAAATTATTACTAGAATACTTGCATGGTTAGCACAGGATGGCTTTTGGCAGTGAATTTAAATAGGCTGTGGATATCCTAAGTAAAATGCGAAAGTGAGTTTGTTTGTTTGTTTATTTAGTTATTGCTTTGTTACACTTTCACGCTAAAACAGCTGTATTTAGATAAAATTTGGCACATGGGTAGACCATGACCTGGAATAGAACATAGGATAATTTTTATCCCGATATTCCCACGGGATCGAGACTTACGCGGGTGAAACCGCGGGGCACAGCTAATTGATCATAATTTCTGAAGATACTTTCCTTTTTTCAGGCTACCTATGACAAACTCCTGACTGGTGCACAGAGCTTTGCAGAAGTGTTAGGTGAGGAATTAGGAGAAGCTGGAGAACCTCCCACATTGACACTGACGGTGACTGAAACACAAGGCACGGTGACCATTGGTGGCAATGAGGAGTTCACTATGCAGGCTGGCACAGATCCCTGGCAAGATGAGGATACCAGGACTTTTTACACTAGCTTGCCAGATTTGAAAGTTTTTATGCCTAACTATCAGGTGAAAGAAGTGAGTATTGTAAGTAAACAACATACTATAATTACAGCTCCATTATTAAGGTTGATCTAAAAATCATTTGCAAATGGCAACCTTGATCATTAGAGGTTGGAAACCTAGATCTAGCGTCACAACTACGTAAAAATACGAGTCGGAAACATTCTATCATTTATTTTTACGTAGTTGTGTGTTAGCCATGCTTATGTCTGCAAGTCTTTATAAATTACCTGCAACATTAATCCAAATAAATTACTGACATTGTAATAATAAACTTGGATAAAATAGCCAGTATAACATAAGCTCGAGTTCTGTATTCAACCTTGTCATATTACGTAATTTTCACAGTACAAAAGATAATCTGAATTTCCGCCATACATACCACCATTGTATATAATCGTAATTCCTTTCTGAACTTGCAGACAAACTAATTTGTGCAAAATAAACTTAATTTTTTCTTTATTTCTTTTTACAGACAGTAAAAAGTAAACCTGACACAGTAACGGAAGAAATGTTGGATGAGGATTTGAAGGAGGATGAGTTGAGTGACAGCGAAGCACCTCCCACCGTTCCTGACATGGAGCAGGAAGAGGCACAGCCTTCTAATGTTTCCAACAAGTATGTTTATCATAATTTTTACAGATTTTTATGAACAGTTTTAGAATCACTACATATTATAAAACATAGTCCTCTGCCATGTCTGTCTGTCTGTCTATTCGCGATAAACTCAATAATGACTGCACCAATTTTCATGCTGTTTTCACCAATGGATAGAGTGGTTCTCCAGGAAGGTTTTAGTATATAATAACCGACATCCAAGCGGGCGAAGCCACGGGCATCAGCTAGTAGAAAATAAGAATATCTCAGATGTGAAATTATGTTGAAATTTATAAATATACAAAAGTTTTTAATAGCTGGAACAAGTCAACTCTTTTGTCCTCGTATACTTAGACATCCATTTTGTTAAAAAAACATCTTTTTCAGATATGCTCTGGATGCATTTTTAAATGAGCTACCAAACTGTATCAATAGAGAATTGATTGACAATGCTGCAGTGGATTTTGTTCTGAATCTCAATACTAAGAATAATAGGAAGAAATTGACAAGAGTCCTCTTCAGTGTTGCTAGAACTAGACTAGATTTACTGCCCTTCTACTCAAGGTTCGCAGCTATACTGTACCCAGTGTTGCCTGATGTATGTGCAGATTTGTGTCAGATGCTGAAACAAGACTTCAAATATCATGTTAGGAAGAAAGATCAGATTAATATTGAGTCAAAGGTAAAGTGTTTGAACACTCAGTAAATGTTTAATACCTTAGTATAATACCTAACTAAACATTAAAGAAAAATAATGTTTAGTTAGTTTGTTAGGTATTATAAATGAAATCATTAATCAAATTCTTGCAGATAAAAGTGGTGCGTTTCATTGGCGAATTGGTGAAATTCAGCCTGTACTCTAAAATGGAAGCACTGTACTGTTTGAAAGTACTCTTGCATGACTTCAAACATCATCATATTGAAATGGCGTGCAATCTCCTCGAGACATGCGGGAGGTTCTTATATTGTAACCCGGATACACACCAACGCACCATGATCTACTTACAGCAAATGATGAGGAAAAAGGTATGATGTGACTTCGTACAATTTTATTAGAACTATCACATCATCATTCTCCTGCCCTTAGCCCAATTTATTTGCGGCCGGCGTAACAGGTCCCTTTCTTCCATACTTCTCTATTAGCCGTCATCTCAGTCAGTAGTCACCCCCCTTTCTAGCCATATCTTTCACACAGTCCATCCATCGTTTCTTCGGTCTTTCCCTACTCCATCGAAATTCATACGCAAAACTTTCCTCACAACGTTTTCCTCATTCCTTCGCATTACGTGCCCATACCATGACAACAGATTTCCGCACAACACTATTTATTAGAACTATCACAATAACATAGAAAAATTTACTTATAATTTCAGACTGTATCAGCACTAGACTCACGTTACGTGACACAAATTGAAAATGCATTTTACTACGTGTGTCCACCCGAAGCTCCAGCTCAACCTAAGGAGGAGGAGCCTCCCATGCACCAGTTTATAAGGAAAGTTCTCCATGAGGACTTGCAGAAGAGCAATGAAGAGAAGATATTAAGACTGATGCGAAAGCTTAACTGGGAGGAGCCAGACACTGCAGCTATTGCTACACAGCACCTCGCAGGCGGCTGGAGAGTACGGGCTAGCGCCAGGAGAGCCCTGGCGAGACTGACGGCTGAGCTAGCCGCGTGGCAGGAGGCCGTAGCCCCCGCAGTAGTAGACACCATACTTGAAGAGATCAGAGTCACCATGGAAGATCCTCACCCCAGATACAACCAGAGAAGAATAGCCACCGTCAGATATCTTGGAGAGCTGTACAACTACAAGTTGTTAGATTCCCGTGATGTGTTCACTGTTTTGTACTCTTTTATAACTTTCGGAGTAACAAACGACCATAGCAACATTTCTCCTCTCGACCTTCCAGACAATGTGTTCAGAATAAGACTGGTCTGCGCTCTTCTCGAGACTTGTGGCGCTTACTTTAACAGCGGGTCTAGCAAAAAGCGCTTAGATTACTTTTTAACATTCTTTCAAAACTACTACTGGTTTAAGCAATCTGATCCTTATTGGACTGATGATAACATGTTTCCTATTTATGTTAAATACATATACCAAGAATGTTTAACGACTCTGAGGCCTAAGTTGACCTTGTTTGATAGTTGGCAAGAGTGTAAGGATGCAATAGAAGAGTTGCGTCAAACGTTGTACCCAGAGCTAGGAGAGGAAGATATGGATAACGATGATCAGGGTGACGATAGTGTTAACGAAGGATTGGATACTATTATTGAGACTGATGATGAGACAGATAATCCTCAGCTTCCAGAAGAAAGCTCTGATGAAGACCCTATTACAGAGAATACTGGGAATGATGACATTGAAATGCAGCATAACGACGATATTGCAAACGAACCCAGGAGACCTGCACCAAAGCCTGTGAGTGATTAAAAAAAAAATACTGAAATCATACATACCCGCCCTGAAACTATACAAGCCCTGAAATTAACACTTTACTTATTTTTAGGTTGAAGATGTTGAATTCGAATCAGCTTTCGAAAAAATGGTAATGGAAAATATAGCCGAGCGACAGCGTGAGACTAGGCCTCAACAACGGGATATAGCCGTCCCCATGACCTGCCGACAGACCACCAAGAAAACTTACGAACAGTTGTTGGTATGTAATGTAAGTCAATATACGACGGAGCAAAAGGAGTATGTAAGCGTAGCATGTAATATTCTGTAGTTTCTGCTGCCTATGGGAAATTGGTGTGAGTTTATGCATGAATGTAATTGTAATTATAACTAGCTGATGCCCGCGGCTTCGGCCGCGTGGATGTCGGTTATTATGCAGGGTGTTAGTGTAAACACCGTTATCCTTGAAACCAGTGGTTTGGTTTCATTTATAGAACGTAAAATAAATGGAAAAATACAACTTAAAAAAAAAAAAAAAACTACATTTTTCCACAAGAATATTTCACCCTACACGCAAGGGCAACGAACTTGGCGGTTTTGGGCTTGGTTGGCGGGGGCGGGCGGGGTGCGCGGGGCGTTACATGACCGGCCGTCAGCTGTTTCGCAGCTATCTCGAACGCGTATCCATGAGTATCGGGACAGTGACGGATATTTACTTTTTAAAATCTTTTAATGAAAATAAGGTTTTTTATTTGTTGTTACTCGGTCATTTATTTTTATATTTAAGTCAACTACCCATGGTTTGAGTGACAACGGTGTTTACCCTTACATACTGTATACTTATACCCTCCTCAAGAACCACTCTATCCACTCCTGAAAACACCATGAAAATCGGTGCAGTACTTTTTGAGTTTATCGCGAACAGACAGACGTGGCAGAGCACTTTGTTTTATAATATAAGGATTGGATCCAAAATGACACCTGTCACTGACTATTAAATGACCGACTGAAGGACAAATGCCTGAACACAAGAAAGTAAGAAAGGATTTTTCGGGACCCCAGTTAAGCTTATATTTCAAATAAACTTCGTTTACAGGAAGGTAAAGAAGGCGTGGAATTTGTGCTGATGGTACGAAAGGGTACTAAGCCGCAGTACAAGTCATTCAATGCTCCGCCTGAGCTCGCGAGCAACCTACAACAACAGGCCTTGGCCGATAAACAAGAGATGGAGAGGATGAAACTGTACGTAAATTGTTATTAAATTGTTAATTGTTATTGAGCTTACTGCCGCAAGTCTTATTTCGTGCCTAGCCTTCTAATAAAACAACTCATTTAAATAAAATAATATTTTGGCTGGCTCCCCATGTATACAATCACCTACCTAAATAATGTAATGGAGGAAGCATCACACCATATATAAAAAAATAAAGAAAACTAAAAGTTTTTTGATAAATAAAGCGTATTACAGTGTATCTGTATATTTGCAGGATAAAATATATGATTTATTTTATACTTTTTTTTTGTACAAGTTTGATCTCATTCTTAATTTTTATTTTTATTTATTCTGTTTAGTTCTAATTTTTTTTTTCTTTTCTCTTAATACGTAGTTTGCATGCCGAAAGGTAAAATATGGTGATACCTAGACTGTGATATACAATATGTATAACATCTGCTCATTGGTTTACCCATATTTGGAATAATTATTTTGAATTTGAATTTGTCACTTGCACGCCATGGCTTGGCTTCCATTCCTTTTTTTTGCTAAAAGATTATGATGTTATAATTAATATCCAAAACATTTTAGGTTAACACTGAATATCTCGGAAAGGCAAGAAGAGGAAGAATACAGCGCGGAAAGTGGAGGGGGTTCCGGTGGCAGTGGCAACCCCAACAGAGGGCAGCACGTGCGGCAGAAATATCAGCACCCTAAAGGGGCGCCTGATGCTGACCTCATATTCGGACCTAAAAAATTTAAATAACCCATAGTCGCCTATAGAGAAAGGATGGAGGGTCTTTTTGCGAATGCGTTGAGGTAGCCCGCGAGATCCCGCGAAGAAGTTTTTTTTTTGTAATTTTAAATACGACCGAATACTAGACCTGCAATTAGCGTAACGGCACGGTTTCTTATAATAATCGTGTGAGCTTGTAAATGACTACTCACGGTGAACCAACCGTAGTTTTTCACGGCAAAAAAACGTGTATGTACAATGGGTCTAATGGTAGCCACACACGTAACGATTTACTTGCGCAAGCCTAAATTTGCGCAAGTAAATCGTTACGTGTGTGGCTAGCTTAAGGCGTGTATTACAGAATCACACTCGGGACTCTAGCATTACTTAAAACTAATGTCAACCAATCAAAAGGTTTTAATCGAGTTGTAAGTAATGCTTGAGTTTTGAGTGAGGTTCTGTAATTACGGGTCTAATAATAGTTTTTCGTGGGCTTACTTATACGCAAAGTAAGCGCCTATAAATGAACTTTAAAACCTGCCTGCTGTGCTGCTCTGGAATTCTTTCTGTGTAGACTGTACAGTGAAGTGAGATTGAGAGGGGACTGTTCTGTTTATGTTGTATGTTAATTAATGTATCTAATATAATATCTCAGAAATAAATTAGAGCTTGTCTACATATCTATTTTTTTATTTACACTATAATTACATTATACAGTAGTATAGTAGTCCCCCGCCGCGTCTGTCTGTTCGCGATAAACTCGAAAACGGAACCGAACGGATTTTCAAACGATTTTCACCAATAGACTGAGTGATTTATGAGGAAGGTTTTAGTGTATAATTCATTGAAGATGTCGGTAAAACTCATGCTCACTGGGAGCATTACTAGCGTGCGCCGCGTAAACCGTAAGGGTCAGTTCGCACCGAGACGTGACGGCTGACCGGAGCATACAGGTAGACCACGAACTTGGTTAGGAGAGGATATAATATGTAAAAGGAGTGAAACATTGTTGCCAGTAATTTTTGGTGTTGAGCAACTGTTTTAGAATGAATACGCAAGATGTATACTGAAACGCAACATGCAAGCAGTACACTCAACCGTACCAAAATGCTTGGTTTCATAGTGATAAAAAGCAAGTTGTTATTAAAAAATCCTGCTGTCAAATGGCTGTCAAGCTGTCAAGTGGTTTGACTGTTTGAGGTACCGTACCCGTAATACCCGTATATATAATGTACTCTGTGGTACCGTGTACCGGCCGTTAATCTGATAATTATTGTTTTTATTTCATCCGTGTACTATGATACCAATGTATTTCTAGAGTTTTAATAGTGCCCATTAAGAAGAGCAGAAAATTGTATCGTAAAGGTGTGTGTATTTTTGTGCAAACAAACTTGGATAACCTATAGTGCACGATGGCAGACGATGATTTCAGCAAACTTTTGCAACAAGCTGAACAGTTAACGACTGAAATTGAGGGTAATGAAGAGCTGCCTAGGGTTGAACGTTCTTTGGGCCAGGTGCTTGAGGCGTCACAGGAGCTATACTCAAGAGTAATCCAGTCAGGAGCGAATGATATTCAAGCGTAAGAACTTGTTGCATTTATGTTGCACGCATTTCGTGACTGTTCTTCTTAGCTTTTAACCTTCGACCGTGTGTCTCGTTACAGGCATCTATTGTTTGGCTCTAAAGGAATAGATTTGCAACAGATATCACAGAAACTTGAAACGCTTAGCTCCAAACGAACTTTCGAGCCACTCCAACCAATTGCTGACTCTGATATCGAGAGCTTTTTGAGAAATGAAAGAGAAAATGCAATTTTATCACTTATTGATGAGGTTAATAAAAATGTAAGTATAATATTCTAAAGAAAAGTTTAGGATAAACTTGATTATTATTTCTATGTTTAAATTACTTCATCAGATTTGTGCCCTCACATTGATTCTAAATTAAATTCCAGTCCCTACAAACAACGGAAGACCAGAAATGGGAACACATGCTATCAGAATGGAATAGAGAAAAGATAAAGTTGATGAATGCTATGATTGGTCCATCTCAAAACTGGCTGGATCTCAAGAGGACCCCAGAGCCACCAAGCATTGCCGACACACCCAAGAAGTTTGGACATTCCATGCTTGACAACATAGAGGCTGCATATGCCAGACAAGTTCACCAGTACAACAAGCTGGTGTTCCAGGGATCTAAGTCAAGGACAGCTTTACATCAGAAATTTGCCCAAGTTGCTGAAGAATTTAATGATCCTGTAAGCTCACCGTGTATTAATTACATATTTACTAAATATCACAAATCTAGATTCATGATAATCATAATGCATTATTCAAAATATTTTCAGAAAGTAAAAGAAATGTGGGAGATCATCAAAACAATGGCAAATATTCCAGCCTTAGTCAGGGATGAGGACCCTCTCAAGGCTAGAGGCAACCCTACCATCCAACAGTGTCTGGTTGCTCAAGGGAAAAAATACTTGGAGAAAAGGTATGGTATGCATGTTATCTGGCTAGAATATTTGCTTTTAGGCATTAAATACATTGGAATAATTTTTACTCTGTTTATTCACCACATAATGCAAAGAAAGTGTGAGTTTTCAAATTACAGTCGAAGACTTTGTTTTATTTTAATAACTCATGTTATATTATTTTTCACATTTTTTTTTATATTCATTCAACTGTAAAATCTTTATTACCTAATTCCAGATATAAACTATACATGAGTGATGTGGTGCGCTCGAACCCAGCAGCGGCGATGCGCGGTGGAGAGCCGGGTACATACCCTCTGGTGCGGGGCTTCGTAGGCCTCCGCCTACAGGGCCAGAATGTGCAGGTGTTGACTGACGGCGTGATTGATGAACGGCCACTGTGGCCCATGGTGTACTATTGTTTGAGGAGTGGCGACGCCAATGCGGCGCTGCATTGTTTGAGGAAGGCAGGGTAGGCATAAAAATCCACTATTTTTCATGCACAAAAAATATTATAAAAAAAAAATACACTGAGATCATTCATATTGGTGCAGTAGATTAACAAATCGAAAAAAAGATTCATACAAGTTTTTTGCCAGAATGACAGACAACTGTTGCATAGCAGTAAACAACATTGTTTTTGTGTGTTCACAGACGAGATCATGAAGAATTTATATCAGCTCTGGAAGAGTACATAAAAAATCCAGAGAAACCTTTAAGTGACAAACTACAAACTGCTATCAACTTTCAATATAGGATACAAGTGCGCAACTCAACAGACCCATACAAAAGAGCTGTAAGTATACACAACTAAATAATTTTGGTATTTCAGCTGCCTGAAACTGCTTGTATTATAACATTGTCTCAATTATCACAGGTATACTGCGTCATCGGTTGTTGTGATCTCAGCGACGAGCACTACGAAGTGGCGCGAACAGCTGACGATTATCTTTGGCTCAAACTGTCCTTCATCAAATCACGCGGAAACAATGAGACTGAGACCTTCTCGTATTCTGATTTACAGAAGATGATATTAGAGGAATATGGTAATTTTACACAAAACAATAAATCATGTTACATTATAAAAATGTTTAGATGGCTGTGACTGTGTATTTTCTTTTTGTAGGTGAAACACATTATCATGCTTATGAAAAACCAGTGGTGTACTTCCAAATGCTGACATTGACTGGACAATTTGAACCAGCAATAGAATTCTTATCAAGAATACCAAGGTAAATATTTGGCTACAGTTTTCAATTGATAAAATCTATTTCTAGTACTTTTTGGATCTAATTGAATTTATTATTCCAGATTCCAAGTTCACGGTGTTCACATGGCGTTAGCTCTTCATGACGTTTACATGTTAGGCACACCTCGTAATGTTCAAGCACCATTATGTAAGCACACTGTCCATTCAAACCTCTTTTATGTTGTTATAATTATTATGTTTATGCATCAAATATAAAATTCGTTTTTTTTATTACAGTGTCCGTCGATACAGATGATCCTTCGCCACTCCGTCGCTTGAACTTGGCGAGACTACTGCTTTTATATGTCAGAAAGTTTGAGCTCACTGACCCTTCTGACGCATTACACTATTACTTCTTCCTGAGGTAAAGACGACTACACTACTGATTTTACTAGCTTTTGCAAAATAGCTTATGCCAAACAATAACTTTGTTTGTTTTGTTCAGAAACCTCAAAGATCCCAGTGGTAAGAACTTATTCATGTGTTGCTGCACTGACTTGGCGCTTGAAAGCCGCGACT
This sequence comes from Lithophane socia, assembly GCA_947522985.1. Classification (NCBI taxonomy): domain Eukaryota; kingdom Metazoa; phylum Arthropoda; class Insecta; order Lepidoptera; family Noctuidae; genus Lithophane; species Lithophane socia. Next base: position 13,320,636 of record OX383256.1, on the reverse strand, counting down.
ACGACCTACTGTTTGGACGCATGGACGCTCTAACTGGACTGCGTAGCCAAGGCCTATTGGATCAATTCAACAATCCACATATTGATAGCAAGGTATGCACATTTCCAATGTTTGATTAGATATCTGTATCTTCTCTATTTTATTATAAACTAGCTTCCGCCCGCGTGGTATGTCGATAAAAAGTAGCCTATGTCCTTCCCCGGGATGCCATCTATCTCCTTGCCAAATTTTATCGAAATCGGTTCAGTGGTTTAGGCGTGCGAAGGTAACATACAGACAGACAGAGTTACTTTCGAATTTATAATATTAGTATGGATTAAAGTCCGTCTTCGTGTCTATCTCTTTGTGACCGCGTTGTTCTTGTAAACCACGCAATGGATTTTGATGCAGTTTTCATCATCATTTTTGATTATTGTGTAAGTGTTTAAGGGGTGTAAAACTCGACGTTTTGTCAAGTTGTAAAAACCATGCGAAGCAGGAGCGAGTCGCTAGATCTTTATAAATAGGTGTTTATATTATTATAATCGTAATTTTATTGCAGGTTATCGCTCTGAATGTAGCAGAGCAGCTAGTAAACAAAGGTCTCTTTGAAGATGCCATCACAATGTATGATATTGCTGGGGTAAGTTATCCTCATTCATCACCATAATATTATCATTTATCATATTTGTTTTTGTTGGAGTTAAGAAGCTTCAATCTTTAATGTTCAATTTTTGTTTGCAGAACTTGGAGAAGGTTCTAGAACTATTCTGCGTGCTGCTAGCACAAGTAGTGAACAGTGGTGGCGGCGCGGGCGGTCTACGTCAGCGCTTGTCTACGCTCGCGGAGCACGTGTCGAGACGACTGCGCTCGGCTGACGGCACCGCGCTATCGGCCGCGCTGGTTGAGGCATACACCAAGCTCTGCAAGCTGATGACGTTCTTTGATCAGTTCCACAGCGAAAACTATGAAGGCGCTCTTGAGGTAGGACGAGACTGTGTTTTTAAACATAACTGGCGAAAATGTAGGTGTGATGTTATGTTTTTTAGAGTTTCATGATTAAAATGTCAAATCTTTTTCTGCAGACCCTTCGTGAATGTGAATTGGTGCCACTGAACGCGAGTGAGTTAGACGCGCGAGTATCAGCCGCGCGAACTGCCCGTGGAGAGCTACTGCGCAGTCTGCCAGCCGTGTTGCGAGCGCTCTGCACCATCTTATTGGCGCAACGGCAACGATTACGCACCGCGCAGGTGCAGCCGCTTGCAGGACAGAGCAATAAGGTTTATTTTTTTATATAGTTACTAGCTGTTGCCCGCGACTTCGTCTGCGATCAAGGTCTACTCCTGTGCCAAATTTCATCCAAATCCGTTCAGCCGTTTTAGCGTAAAAGCGTAACAAACAAACAAACTCACTTTCGCTCCTAAAATATTAGTTAGGATATGGAGATGAGATTTATTAAAAGAAAAACTGCTTGGAAGCAGGAATAGATTTCTGAATAAGTGTTACATTTTTTTTGTTTGTTAATTTATTGAATGTTTCTTTCTGTGTTTGTAGCAAGTGGAATGGCTGCGTGAACAAGCTGAAGTACTGAACACATTCGCTGGCAACATCGCGTACAGAATGCCCGGCGACACTTACAGTCAGCTGGCACAGATGCAAATCCTAATGCATTAAGATTAATTCAATTGTGTTCTTAGAGATAAAGTTCGTTTTGATTACGTATTAAATATTTTTTATTCATAATACTGTGTTTTACTAATACAGGAAACTAAATTAAAAAGTAGTAGTATACAATGATTCATCAAGGCGGAACATAACATATTATTATTCTTAAAACTAATAATGACATCTACCAAAATCAGTCTTCACACACTGTAGTAGATTCTTTCTGCAAGCTGCCTTCTAACTTCTATACCAATATACAAATCATTTACGTTATCTTCAGGCATCTCTGTCACTTCATTTATGACAGGCATTGGTTCTGGGTCCATGTAGGGCTGAGGGTCTGGCAGACCAGCTCTTATGCAAAGATTATGTAAAACAGCACAAGCATTTATTATTTTAGCTGCTTGCTGTGGTGTGTAGTGCAATGGCCTCTTGTGTAGACACTGCCATCTACCCTTGAGCTTGGCAATACACCTTTCTATACAAGTTCTGGTTCTGCCTTGAAAGTGGTTGTACTGAGAATCTGGAGTGCCTTGAGGGGCATGTAGTATAGGTGTCATTAGCCAGGCTCTTTGAGGATACTTGTTGTCAGCTGGGAAACAAAATAAGTTTTAATAGGGAAGTATTTCAAAAAATCAAGGATTTGTGGTGATAAAATAAAATTAACAAACCGATGAGCCAGCTCATCTCTCCCTGACGGCTAATACTTTCAATAAAAGGTCTGATATTCATTTTATTCCAAATATATGCACTGCTGGCTAACCCACCAAACCTGCAGCACACTGCTATTATTTTGGAGTCTGCATCACACATCTGGAAAGCAAAAACAATATAAAGTAAACTGGCATGAGGTGGCAGGCAATAGTCTTCTATCAGGTAGAAAGTTAGAAACTTACAATTTGTGCATGTATTGAATATTGTCCTTTCCTATCATAGAAAGCCTCTTCATCATCTCTTGGGCAAACTATTTCAACATAAGTACCATCCAAACAGCCAATGGTTTCAGGAAAATGATATTTTCTGTAAAACCTGTAACAGCAAATAAAAGATGTACCCCTAATAATGAATTAGTATGTCCAAATAATATTTGTTTTAGTGATGAACTCTTGTGTTTGAAATTACATTAAATTACCTACCCTTCTTTGATTTGGTCTCTCTGCATCACGGAACTAGGAAATATGATACAGTCATCAAGCACCATGTTCAGTCCTTCAACCACAATCTTGATAACTCGGCTCACTGACTTCTGTGATATGTTGATACTGAAGTCTTTGCCCACTGACTTCTGGTGAGAACCACTGGCTAAGAAAGACATGGTGACTAGAACCTGGGATTGAGAAAAAAATATTACATGAAATTATGGATCTACAGTCACTACTGAGGTAGAAAAGTTATTCCAAGATTTATTTAATCACCTTCAAAGGAAATGGTATACCATTTGATCTTTGAGTTTTGGGAACGACGGGTTCCAGAATTCTCAATATGTGATGGAAAACATCTCTGTTTACACCACAGTTCCTCAACAGATAGGAATCTGGTAAGTTGACACAATCAGATAAGTCAGTGAGATGCCTTCGAGCTATTCTCTCCTTATAAGCACTGCCTCGTAGCATTTTTAGTTTCAAAAGTGTATTCATTTTTCTCGTTTTTACTTGCATTAGTACTAAAGATGTATCTCTATGCATACAAATAGGTAAGATACAAGATATTTTCTACACATTGTATGATAGGATACAAGATATTCCTTTTTTACGTGACTTAACAATGATAAGTTTATGAATACCATCGCTTTTGTGATATCATTATTGTGAAAAATGTAAATAAATAAACTTTCGTAATAACAAAATAAACAACAAATAGACCACAGGCACAGACAAATAGACTTCCAATCCGTCATCGGTCATCACAGAACATTAACTCAAGAGTCGGTCATAGACTAATGCCCAGACTTATGTTTTTGGACAAATATATTTTTTAATTTTGACAATGAAAACCCAGCTTTTGACTCTAACTTCAGCAAAAACATCGAGAATTACGGCTCAAAATCATATTTTGCATTGTGGAACAGGGATTTTTATTTGACGTTTATGCATAAATGTTGACAGCTTTGAGCCTTGACAATTTGACATTGACACTATTGACAGACAGCTGAAATAAAAAAAACAAACTTGTGTTGTAATGCGGTAACAACAAATACTTTTATTTTACTTATTTCTTTGTTTTATAACAGGAAATAGTTATAATTCATAGATAAAAGAATTAGCAGGAAGTTTAATCACTGTTTGCAAGAGAATAGAAACATAATTTCGCCACTGTTCATTTAAGATCACAACAATACAACAATGGAAAGACGGAAAGCTAGCCCGGAACAGCTAAACATGCTTTTACATTTCCTTGAGGAAGACAAGGAACTAGCCATTGGAAAATTTACTGGCCTTGAGGGAAGAATTCGCCAAACGAATGCGTGGATCAAAATCACAGAGAAACTTAATGCTAATTCGGGTTTTGGTTCTGGTGCAATTAAAACTCCAGATAAATGGCAACAGGTAGGTAATATTAAGACATTTCTACTGTTTAATGAACGTTTGATTTGTAATATCAGTAACAAAGTCAGACATAAATTTAAAGGTGAAAAAAAATGTTTTCAGACATGGAGAGATTGGAAATCAAATGTCAAGAAAAAAGCTTTCAAAATACGGAAAAACCGATTTACACCCGGCTGTAATACCAATACACAACTAACAGAGGCTGAAGAGAAAATATTAAGACTTATCTGTACTAATACTTCAGTGTTTGGTCTCTCAGGAGTACCTGAGACTTCAGCAATGAATAACACCATGGTAAGATGGTCAAGTTTGTGAATGGTTTAGTCCTATAAATGTTTGAATAATTTTCTTTAATTATAGCATGTGAATGAATTTATAAACTATAAAATTAGGAATAAATTTCACATGTTTCAGGCACCAGCACAAAGTACAGGGCCCACGGATGACATGTGCAGTGCTGATCCTTCTACAAGTAGTATGGTAATATTCCTTATTAATTATAATACATTCCAGTGTTATCTAGGACTTATAGCATGTTTTAAGTACTGGTAAAATGAAAAATGGTAACTGATAAATGTTTTACCACTCAAAAAATAATCATAATCTAAAGTAAAAAAATCTTGAAAGTACAATATTGTTTATTGTTCCCACAGATGTTTAGCAAATTATAGTTGGTCAAAATAAAAATAAAATGTCTGTACATCGAGATATAAGTACTAACGTACTAGAGAAGACACCGTAAATTCCTACTTTGTCTCGTTCAACTGCGGCGATCGCGCCGCAGTTTGTCGAAGAAAACGCGTAGTGCCGTGATTTACATGGCGCTTAAGACCTTTTTGCCGAGAATAAATACACTTCCGCAGCAAATCTAGCACTGTGGTAAATTAGGTACGGTTTAGACGAATTGTTATTATTTTAGCGCTGCAGCGAACTAAAGATTCAATACGAAGAATAGGACAATTCAGTTATTTGACGTAGCTTCTCTAGTACGTTAGTACTTATATCTCGATGTGTCTGTACAATATACCTAGGGTGTACATACAAAATTAAGAAAATGAATAAACAGAATACAAAAAAAAAGTAAAAGAGTACTAACACTCTTTTATGTAAAGGGAATATAGAAATTTAAGATAGAAATAGTTACACATACTCGTAGATGTTGTTAAAAAAGAAAGTAGGTGAAAGACTAGGGAGTCTCCAAAGTAATTATTATTTGAATAATAACAATTCTGTAATTGTAAAATTGGCAGTTGTTTATTAAATATAATAGAATAACATTCTATTTCTATAGATATAACAATCAGCAATTTAATCAAATTGCAGAAATGGCCATCAGAGTCCCAGCACTTCACAGCAGCAGACATTGAGATGAGTCTGGGTGATGGAGTGGTGACTGACCCTGATGCTGGCATGGGACCCAATGAAGTGTCCTCTGCTCCAGTCACAGGAAAACCTTTGTGGAAGAGAGGCAGACCAGTCAGTGAGTATTTTTATTTACATTTATGCTTATTAAAAACCTAAATATGCATCTGTTCTTCAAGTTAAATAAAGGAAGTAAAGTATAAAAAACATTTTATTTTCTTTCCAGGACTTGTACATGACAGACTTCTTAATTTAGAAGAAGAAAGAATAAGAATTGAGAAACAGAAGCTTTTAGAGAAGAAAAGGTGTAATAATATAAGACTTAAAATAGAAAAAGACAGGCTTGAGATTGAAAGACAAAGGAATGTCCTGTTAGAGAAGTAAGTGTTTGTTTGTGATACAAGTTCACTATGAAAATTATCAATTTAATATAATTGGTAAAGGAAAAATGACTTATGGACCATTTAGACGGGGCCAATCCCCGAGACAATCCACTAAGCCAATCCAATAATAGCATTGTGTGCAATAGAGACAGTTCACTGCATTGGATTGCACTGGATTTGATTTCGGACTGATTTTTGATTCGCTTAGTGGATTGTGTTAGGGATTGGCCCCATCTAAATGGTCCATTACGGTTTATTATTCAATTCAATTCAATTCAATTTATTTATTTCAGACATTACTGTCCATAAAGTGTTAGTAAATACATAAAAAAAGAACTTAAGAATAAGTATATCCTTACACTAAGTAGTAGTCCTAGTAGTATTATCCTAACAGACGATATTTTTTTTTACGTTTCAGGCTTTTGGTAGCTGTGGAGGCCGTGGCGCATCGATGATAATAATTTGAACAAGCAAAATATTATATTTTTATACTATAATAATTAAGGACCGCAATAATAATTACATAATGAGCCATCACATGTAGACTAAGTTTGTGATATTAAATATTTAAATTAGTTACGTTTTAAGTTTTATTACACTGATAAGAGTTCCTGGACTAAGTTCCTTATAATAAAGAAACCAAGTTACTTGGTTTCTTTAAAATATTTGTATGCCAGTCCATGGCGAGACATGTAGATCATAACCATAATATTAAGACCATTATTGTACCATGTTTAAATGCAAATAAATATATTCTATTCTATTCTATTCCTAAACATCATCATCCTCCTGCCCTTGTCCCATGTTACTTGGGGTTGGCCCAACACGTTTTCTTCTTCCATTCTATCCGGTCAACCAAGACAAGATAAGATTTCCTATTTTGTAAGTTAATAATACTCAACAAGTCGGCACACAGTAAACAACCATTCTGATTATATTCGGCCGTCTCGCTTTGATTGGTAGGGTTTTAGAACCTAACGAGAATATCAGAAATTATGCTAAGAATGTAGCATTAGCACCAAAAGTTATTGGAACGTGAACTGTCATATTGTCACTCGTCACTTTTGTCAGGATGTCAGCTGGTCAATGTTTGTCAATGCTTGTCAAAAACTCAAAAAGCATGTGTTGCCGTTTTTACTTTTTGTTGTTATCACTATAATCTAAATAACCAACAACAATGGAAAGTAATAATTTGGATCGTGAATTAGTTGGCATACAATTTCCCGGAATAGTCAAAAATGAAGACAAAGCTATTGCATGTTTGGGTGGCATTAGAAGCATTTCGCAGGTATCTTTTCGTTTCTCTTTCACGTTGATCATAAAATATTAAAGAGTTTGCTTAAAATTACAGTAGATTATGTATTAAATTTGTACAAGAGTTTCAATATTAATAAGTTTTTTTTCTAATATTTCAGGTGTACAGTAATTCAGCAAAAAGACGCCTAGGGTTGTCTTTCCAGCCCGAGAATCCATTTGTCCGGAAAATATATGGTAATTCCAAGAGGGCAGCGGGTGTCCTATTGAAAGTGAAAGTCAAGAAAGTAAGAGAAGGCAATGAAATAAAGAGAGAAGTTTTGTCAACGTCTGTGGTTGGCTGTGTTAAGACTATGATCAGGTTTGAATGTTAGTATCATTTGTTATTATGAATATTGCTATTGTGTTATTTGATAAGGCTAGTTCCTGTGGCATTGCTTGAACGTGGGCTATGACCAGCAGTTGGTGTCATTTGGGCGAAATGTTTATGATAATAATGAAATAAAATATTGGACTGTATTTTGACTACATGCTCTTATTAATCTCTTGTTTGTTCTAGCAATGTGTGACTTCCAATACTTGGCTGTGCATAGAGAAGGACCTGGTGATGGCCCGCTTAGTTGCGCTTTAGAGAAAGTGCTACCTTCAGGGGTAGACCCAATTGATTTTATGCTGTAAGTAATAACAGATTGCTTAAACCAAATTATTCATGTTTCAAGCTCCATTAAATGAAGTTTTATTTTTCTTTTGTAGACAGCCATCACCACTTCTGCTTGTTCCTTCAAGCTTCACAAGATTTGAGAAGCCAATATGTTATGCTTACACCGATAAAAGGTATCCAGATCGGTCTTCTCCTGACCGCGGTGAAAGTGTTCACAGTAAAACCAGAATGTTACGAGGCTCCCAAGTGTCTCCTTACATATTTAACCTGACTGATGACTTGCCAAGTGAACCCCATGAAATTTATGTGAAGCAGAAGGAACTGAAATTTGATTTACATCCTCGGTTGGTTGAGGAGTATGATGTTGTTAAGAAGGTATGTTACTTTTGTTGTCAAAAACATTATTCAATAAGGCACTGGCACATATTAATACTACTCCACAAAAAACATTTAAATAAAAAGCGACACTTGTTACGACACAATAAAATGCAATACAGGGTCACATAGCGCTAATTAATTACTTACACTTATATTGACTTAAAAGTTGCCTCTTTCTACCGCGTAACTCTTATTAACTCCGCGTATCTTCTGACTACGTTACGCTCACGGAATTGGACCGACAAGACGCCCTCCGCGTACTTGTAGTTTCATACCTAAAATACGTAGTGCGCCTTCTGTACTATTCTGTGGCACTGCTTATTAAATCATTAAAGAATAATATTCTTTTTTAGCTCCTTGAAGAGAGACCAATCTGGTCATTAAACTTGATAAGGTATCAGACAAAGATCAGGCTAGTTTCTCTAAAGGTCATCATGCCTTGTTTAGCCGTTTATATGAAAACTGGACCCTGGAGGTCAATGTGGGTGAGATATGGGTTTGACCCCCGAAAAGATCCTGCTGCCAGAATATACCAAACTCTAGACTTCAGGCTGAGGCATGCAGGTATATTTTTCAGTAACATTCATAACAATTTCTACAACAAGACATCACTTTCACGTTTCTGTTTTTCATAAGAATTGTCCCTATGTCTATGTATACAAAACCATACAAGATCAACTATAGACACTGTTTCATTCAGACACCTGAAAAGAAAAAAAGAAAAATTTAAAACTACCTTTGAAATGATTAATTCATACCTAGAAGTGACATATGACTCAATGACAATCTGCATCACATAAATAATTTCCGCTCGTTATCCTAGCGGGCGTGCGCTCCATGATAATGTCTCGCGAAGACATCATGACGGACCGCGAGCGCAAGCCGAAGAGGAGTGCGACCGAGCACGCCGCCTCGGCCTCCGAGGACATCGCCGAGGGCAGCGTGTACTTCCGGCCCGGCATGACGCCCACGCAGCGGCACATATTCTATCAGGTAAACAGGAAAATTGTTTACTGACATTATTTTCTTATTTATTATTAGCTTTTTAACGCGGTTTCGCCCACATGATGGTCAGAAGTTATCACACCAGAAAGAACTGTACTATCGGGATTAAAAATATCCTATGTCTTAACCCAAATCTATGTCCTAATCCGTTCAGAAAATTAGCATGCAGACAGACCGAGTTAGTATCGCATTTATAATATTAATATAGATTGAAGAAAACTTCATTTTTGTGTTGTGGTTTTCTAATCTTTACATGGTTGTAAGGTTAATTTCAAACATCTAAATGAGAAAAAGTAAATGAAAAAACTTGTAGTTAAGAGATAAGTAGATTTAGGATCACTGATCCAACATTGAAACCTGAACTGCACTCAGAATAAAATGCCTAACTATCACTGGCCATAATTTGGTGGCATTTACTCAAATATTTAGGCAGGTTTTGCTTAAATTTGAGTGAACTGCCTCATCTCATTAGCAAGCAACACTACATTCGGTATTTAACTTATTCTAACCACTTGTTCCCAGTACTGCGACATCCAACTACCAGAGGTTGAGGAGATTCTGGCTCCAGAGCCCCCGCCGGGCTACCTGTGCCACGAGAAGCGCGGCTGGCTGCCTCCCAACACCGACGAGATCTGCCGAGACCATATGTTCCGGTACGTCAAGGATACGCTGTTCAACAGTAACAACCCTGATTTGAAGTTTGAGGTAACGATAACTATTGCTGTATTTTTCTTGAGCCTTTTTTTTGCATCCAGCGATATCGTTTAGTTTTTCGTGATGATGTTTGGCACACGTGTTTCTTCTTGAAATGCAATTTTCAATGTGTAAAGTTGATTCGCTTTCGAACATCAAGCAATACTCGGATTCAGGGTGCGATGGGACAGGCAGTACCTATTCTGCGTTCGAAATTTATTTGCCAAACATGTAAACAAACGAGTTTTAGGAAAAACAACTGTAATGCTTACACATAAGGTTCAGTTTGCGCTACAACTTCATATTTTTTAATGACTTTTTCAACGGTACTAGTCAGTCTAAAATCAACTTAATTTATACTTGCATAAAGTTGATGGAAATAACATCAATATTTCAATATTGGAAACAAGGATTTAAATAGACCTTAGGTGTATGAAAATGAAGAAAATGTCTATCGCCGCCTTTTTACAACCTCGTTTTGTATGGCGGTATTATGAATCATTACATACCTAACTACAGTGAACCTGATTACACAATATCTCTTGAAGTCCCGCTATGTTTTATAAACGGCGCCTATAACTTGCACTTACCTAATACTGTGTGGTGTACCGTAAGTATTGATCAGTATTGTGTAGGATGTGATAACTAAGTACAAAACTTCACGTCAAAACATATATTATCATTTAACAAGCCGCACAGTGTTTCGCCTCGAACACGCTAGGTGGACAAAAGTTAGTTAAATTGTCGTTTCCGTCGTCGTTTCGAAAAAAAACGACGCTGTTAAAATAGACGCATATAAATATAATATTATTCTACGCCCCCACATTGGTCTACAGCTAGCGGTCTTAAAGCGCCTACCTAATATTGCCCAGTAACAGAACATTTGATAATTTTGAACATTTCTTTGTGTCGCAGGGCAGCGACAGCGATTCCAACTCTGATGACGACACAGCGGTCACTGATATGGATGATACCGCGACCAACGAAATGGATTAACCGCGACGTCCGCGACCCACGATATGGATGAGACCGCCGACCGCGACGAATGACATGGATGAATCCTAAAACTAAATAAATATTTTTTGTTAGTTAATACTCTTCTAGCTTTTCTTTTCCGTCCCTTTGTTTGTAAGGTACCTTGGAAGTACCTATTCTGCATTCGCAATTTATTTGCCAAACATGTAAACAAACACGAGTTTTAGGAAAAACAACTGTAATACCTACACATAAGGTTCAGTTTGCGCTCAACTTTATATTTTTTTATGACTTTCAACTGTACTAGTCAGTCTGAAATCAACTTTATTTATACTTGGATAAAGTTGATGTTTGTTTAAATGGAAAGAACATCAATATTGGAAGCGGATATGTAATATTTAAATCATAGTTAGAAGTAGAAGTTAAATAGTCTGTTGGTATAAAAGGTCTTCAGAAAGGTCAGGTGCGTAGTACGCGCAACCGGCGGCGTGTGGATGACCAGAGGCCTTAGTGCGAGTTTCTTTTAACTATTTTCACTTTACGCATCGACCGCGTTTGGCGCTCCGATTGGCCCTTCACCAGTGAAGGCCAGTGAAGGGCCAATCGGAGCGCCGAACGGGGTCGATGCGTAAAGTGAAGATAGTTAAAAGGAACTCGCACTAAGGCCTCAGATGAATGAACTTAAACGAAGCAAAAGGAGTATGTTATGGTATTCCCACACTGCTGTAAATTTTTTACAAACATTTATAAACATTTTCTAAACAAACATTTGATCACTTGACTTGATTTGATGTATTAGTGTTAGAAAATGTTTGTAAATATTTTTAAAAGCAGTGTGGGAGCACCTTTAGGAGCGCAGCAAGAGGCGTTCTATAGTTTCTGTCTACCCCCATGGGAAGAAGGCGTGAATTTTTGTAAGTAATAAGCTAGATTCATACATTCTGTAATCTTAGTTAAAATAAGTAAAACATAGAAAGCAACACACGCTGAAAGTTGTTTATTTAGACCTCGACGAAGAACAGTTGGCGCCGAACCAAAGTCTATGATTATTGCTGAATGTTACAGATAGTTAATTGATTCAGGCGCGACGAAAAATAATATAATAGACGTAGATATATTTAGTAACCTATTCCGCTTCTTAACTATTCTTCAAGAGACATAAAAAAACCCTGTAAGAAATCGACACGTGTTTCACCTCTCAACGAGGCATCCTCAGGAGGATGATTGACCAGTCGCAAACCAGAACACGAGGTGTTGCCACACCGAGCGCTGGACGCAGAGACTTGCTTGCTTGCTCGATTTGTTCTGAATGTTACAAACCACTAACGAGTAATAATCTTTGTTGCGGAGCGTACAAAAGCCCCCTATTTTGACAAATTTCCACATAACATTTGATACCTTTTAGCATGTAGATTAGGTAGATACGACCCGGTGTTCCTAATGTCATTGCAAGGTCGACTTGTTCTAAATATAGATACTGCGATAGCCAATATTAGTTCAATCATATTCATAATCTATACATATAATTAAAAAAAAAAAAACAAAAAGCCAACTGCAAAAACACAACTGAAAAGAGAAAACCAAGCATTGAACTTTGTTTTTTGTAAGATATCGCAGGCAGAAATATGGTGTAACTTTTGTCTTGTCCCCACAGAACAAATTTTTTTTCAGATATAATACTTCCTTACTAACCTTAGATAGAATACTTCCTTTTTGGGCAGTCGGGTACAATAGTAACTTATCTGTTTGTCAGGATGTATGTTAGGGATTGGCGCAAAACCGACTGAACGGATTTGGATGAAATTTGGCACACAGATAGTTTATAACCTGGATTAACACATAGGGTACCTACTTTTAATCTCGGTAGTACGTTCCCGTGAGTTAACTTCCGACCTCCACACAGGGGAAGCCGCGGGGAATAGCAAGTCCATTATAATCCGTCATTCAACGGCTGATGGAAAGGTCCGGCATAGTAACTTTTATCTATTTCGAGTTGACCCGTTATCTTAGTGCAAGCAATGTGTTCCGATGAGCAATCGTATTTAATTATAGTTATTTAATTAATTAATTAAGTACTAACGTTGAGCTTATAATGTCTGTAGAGGGCAGTACGGTAGGTTTTAATAGGTACCTACCTACGATGATTATTGTTGAATCAAAGTTCATTAGACTAGACTTTAGAGCGTCGTGGAAATGTAGAGATTACTTCATTGTGAGCTGTGACATATCGATGAAGTGTTCGTTCTATTTTTAGAATGCTCGTCTTTGTCATGGGTAGGTAGAACGTCTTAGCACACCGCCTGTGATAAGTAAGCCTCTAGCTACGACCCTGGTAGAGAAACTGATATATCGCAGGACCCTGGGCATTTGTCCCGAGTAACCAATGAAAAAGACGGCCCTGCCTCGCACTTTGACCGTCTTTGTAGGTAGCCATGTTGTTGTTACCGCAGAGTGATAGGTACTGCCCATCCTTATAAAAAATTAAACACTTAGGTAGTAACTGCACGTGTTATGTTGACAAGATTAGTAGTTTAGTCAACGAGTATTAGGAGGGTAGCGGAGCCCACTTTCCAAGATGCTCTGAAAACATATTTTTTAACCAAAATTTCTCTTATTTAGGCGTTTACAAACTGTAGCATACACAAACAGTCAGAACCGGAATAATTATCTGTAGGCCATACAAATATTTGTCACGTGCTGGAATAGATTCGAACCTACGACACTTAGTGCAGCCAATCGCTCAACCATTGCGCCAACCTAGCCATCATCTTTCGTATAACGGCTATTAGACATTCCTTCACTGTGCCATTTGGAATATCTCGTCTTACCGGGTCGTGAATTCATCACTGATTATGGGTCTCATATTCAATAGACCGCGCCGGTACAATGTTCGACCGCATACCAGCTGGATTCAATAGGTCCTGCCAGGGACTACCAAACGGAACTTCGACAAACGTTACTACGACATGATTTTACTTCGACATTACGGAACTCCGACACGAGGTCGAAATTTTCAGCACCCCGCCTATGATAAGGTTTTCTTTTGAAAGCCTCTAGCTCTAGCTACGGCCCTGACATAATATACTAGAGGGCCCCATATATCGTGGGGACCTGGGCACTTGCCCGGAGCGGCCAATGGAAAAGACGGCTCGCACTTTGACCGTCTTTGTAGGTAGTAGGTACCTACCCATGTTGTTACCGCAGAGTGATACTGCTAATCCTTGTGAAAAAAAACACGTAGGTAGTACATTTTTAGCAGTTGTTATTTTTAGCAGTGGTGTTGTTGGTAGGTAGGTCATACTTGGCCGTAAAATACAAGGAAAAATATTTTAAAAATTGTGTATTAGATATAAAGTGGACCTACATTATTGACCTTGCATAAACGCATACAAACACTTTGGTATTTCAAATGAAAAAAATGAATTTGAATTGGTGGCTTGTGATGTAATGTGATTCATGTCTAAATATTTTATGAGCAGGTATCCAAAGTGACCCCCACTGCCTGTTACTACCTACTTCAGTGATAATAATACATACATACCCTGTCCCTATGTCAATTTTGATTCGATAAGCTATCGCAGTCAAGATTTCCTATCTCCCTGATAATATGTTTTTATGTCAACCCCTGAAACCATGCAAAACATTTCTCTATACGATTAACGTGTTAAATTACAAAATAATCAGATTTTAGTACCTACGTACGCACGGCTACACATCAAGCTATACAAATCCAGCTTATGCTGGTCTCGCATTGTATAGGATTTCCGTACAATGCGAGGTCAGCTTATACTGGAAATGTATAGCTTGATGTGTAGCCGTGTGTACTTATTTAAAAAGCAAATTAATATACTCATGCGGACGCGCGCGGTCTTCGTGTCATTAAAATGACAAAGATGTTTTGGGCTAAGTCCACAAGAATATAACTACGTATAGAATTTCCAAACAAAACCATTGTCTTCGAGTATTTTAAAAACAAAGAAATTTAATATTCCCTTGACAAATTGTATGTTTTTTGTTAAAATCATGTGCTGGGCCGGGGGATTTTGTAATTTGTGTAATTTGGAGCCAGAAGACTACCTAGGTCGACATCGACAAATACATATCATAAAAAATGCAAATACCTGTAACCTGTATATTCTGCACAATTATAATAAGTAATTATTTCATTATTAACTCGAATCAGATGACGATTTTGTTCGAGGGGTTCTTGAAATGTGGGTGTAGGTAGGGGGTACTAAGATATGTACATCTCTGACCATCCCTTCGTGGAATGCAGGCGTGATGTTATTTATTCAACAATTGAACTAGATATTAGTACCTGAGACTAGGAGGGGCATCCGCTCAATATCAAGATCAAGGACAAAACAAGATCATTCGCAAAACGCTCACTTCTATTGTTTTAGCCCTACCCTAGTCCTTGTCCTAGCCTTTGACAAGCCTAGTGCGTGACATGGGCAGGAAGACGGCGCAAGAGTTATTATGATTCCGTTTCAGACAAGACGCGTATTTTTTTTTACAGCAGACTTAGCGATCTACGACCCAGCAACCCAGTGCAGACATGTCTGGTGAAGTACCTATGTCGAGGAGAGCCGACCCCAAATGATGGGATAAGGCTAGGAAGAGCGAGAGAGAGAGAGCGAAATCGATCCTTTAGATAAAGATGTAAGGAGGAAGGAAATGCTGCACCGACTCCACATAAATTGGAACAAGGGCAGGAGTTTGACACATTTAAATACTTATGATTTCCTTAAGGCAAAAGCTTCAGGGTAGCCCGCGAAATTCAAATCTTCTTACGTTTTTTGCAATTTGTAGGTCAGTATCAGGTTATATGCTGATTAAAATATGATTCGCGACCGTAATAAATATGGATTAATAGAATTATAAACATTAGAATCAGCAATACAACTCTCTAAGTTCATAAAAGTGTATTGAATGACTATTTCATGAAATCATGACATTTGGGGATTATTCTAACTTGAGTTGTATTACTGATTCTAATTATTCTGTAAATACATATTTAAAAACATAAGAAAATTTGAATTTCTTGGGCTACCTTACACTGGCTTGCTGGCTTGGGCTTGAGTTGTTACCAAGTAGAGTTGACTTTCTTTCAGCGTCCAATTTGAACAAAGGCGTTAGGCCCGGGCCGTCCCTATCGCGACAGCAAATGTGTCTTTGTGTAAGTACGTCCAATATGTACTTATGAGTCACGTATATGGACATTGTTCTTTTCTTATGTATGCTGTAGATATGTACCTCTTTGATCTGTGAACTATGGACTGGTCGGGCTCGTGTAATAAAATCATGAGCCTTTAAACATTTGTTAATTATACATATAATTAATTAGAGTGGCACTTGACTACAGTGGCCCAATGGTTAAGGTGTGTATAATGGCCAATGAGCAGGCTTGAGTTCGATCCCATGATGGTAAAATAAATAAACAGTCACTTATTTTAGCTTAGTAGGAAAATATGTTGTTACTTAGCCAATAAAATACTTATTAGCTAAAAAATTATGCATGTCTAGAATTCGGCGGCACGGTTGGACAATAGGTAGTGGCTGAATAAGCGTTTAATGCACTACCTGCAAGTCTGTCGTCGTGGTTAAGCCTAGGTAATCAGCCTATAATATTCCCACTGCGGAGGGACACAGGCCTCCTCTCTTCGAGAGGGGTTGGGCTATAATCTACCGTGCGAGGCTAGTGCGGGTTGGTGGATGTCAAATATCTTCGAATTTTTGGTTCTAGGACATGCCGGTTTCCGATATTTTGCTTCACTGTTTTGAGACCAGTGGTGATGAAATTATTTACACAAAGTAAAGCGCCTGTCTGGGTTCGAACCCACGACCACAACTCATAATTCGGGGCCGTTACCACTGGGCCACCATTGCTCTGGTCGTGGGTTGGTGCCTATTTATTCCTGATGGACGTTTGTGCATGTGAGATATGTACCCACTATACCTGCATTCGACATACAAATTACCTAGTAAATAATCTATGTAGTTACCGAGTGACTCTCACCTAGGACCATTAAATCATTGCCTACACATATAGTTTTAAGAAATCCCCACATTATAATCTCTCTCTCCAGTAGACTTAGGGGTTAGTTCAAGGAGATTGATAAATAGTAGGATATCAATATTGCGGTCATTTTAATCCGTAGGTAATCGTCAAGTTTTCAGGCTGATGCAATGATACCTATTCAATACAATAGCAGAGTACCTAAATGGCATGGCATCACACTTGTCTGTTGTTTTAGTAGAATAGAGTTTACCTAATGCAATTGTCTAAATAACCTTTCTGAAATTCCTGAAACCATGTTGCAAGAAACGTTTGATAAGTAGTTAGTAGTTAGCAAAACTGTAGGGCATGTATAACTGTGTGTAACTTTTGTAACTTTTCTAGAATATTTCTTTACTCGTGCTACCAAATACTTATGTACATTGCATGATGTTTTTCTAACACAGAATGGACTGCGTGTAACTTAGGTATAACATATGAGTAATGGCTACCTACACATGTGATAATTTCCTTTGTGAAAGAATAGGTAAATCGGACTATCTAATCATTTTTATATTACTTTGTAACGAATGCCCGGCAGCGCATGTGTCTAGCTGTGCATAGACGTCTACAATTTGTCTGGTTGCATAATAAGGGGTCATTTCATAAACTTTTACTTAAAAAATTGCTTAGTAATACTTTTTTTGAATGTTTCGTAACGTTGACTAGGTAGAGAGTAAGTTAGTTTTATGTAGGTTGATTATAATGATATAGGTAAACTAATAACTGCAGTTCGGTAACAAGATTTTCCTGATGCACTTTTTTTATTTTACTCTCACCTAGGGATAAGTGATGGAGTCTCTACTTCGTCTCGTGTGGTTACTGACTAACCTGAGTTTTAAACACACCCATGGGCCCTTGACTTGGCTTCAAATGCCGTCGGGAAATATCTCTCAGGGAAATATCCCCATCTATTGAATTTAGAAGCCTTTTTTCTTTGAGTTTAGGAATCATCATCATGACTTATCCCGCTCTGGGCGGAGCTGGAGGGCGTGTCAAACTTTTACTGACTAAAACCCACCCGTGTTCCTTCAGTTGCCTGTTGCCAAGGGCCCCGGTATCCCTTTCGGACTTTCCCGCAGCCAAGGCAGGGATTTACAAGCCTAGACGACATATGAGAGGCTGGTTTTGTTGTTGCGATATGAAGTGATTATGGTAAGATTTTATTTTAAAAGCACTAACGAAGAACCTTTTGTGGTGATGGTGAGTGAGGAGTGTGTCGGTTGTAGAGGAACCGAGGTAGTAACACGCAGATATTTTTGTCATAGGGGTTTAATTCTTTAAAAGGGTTAGATATTCTGATAGGTAGTTATAATATTGGGTCCCCACCTATGAAATTGGCGTTTTTTTCTCACAAATAGAGAACCTCGTCACTTCTATGATTTAAAATATTCATCAATTGATTGGTATTATATCGAATAATGACCATCATAGACAACTACCAATAAGTAGTAACAAAACCTTATTACTTATAGTTTTCTGAACATAAAAAATACCTTAAAAATGACTCCTCATTTTGTTAGCAGAAATGACCTCTATTTTTTTTTAACTTAGGCATAAGTAACTTATTTTTGTCGCTTAATCTAAGTGGCATATTACGTTATCTTAGTTTTTAAACATTAGTGCATAAAAGTTTTAAAACATTAGTTTTCATGGTTGTTATAAATAAATAAAAAATAGTATAAAAAATGCTACTTCTTTAAAATTCCCCATACAAAACGCTGATTTCATAAGTGGGGGACCTAATATGTGCTGCCTGCATTGTTTGTGAAGCCTCACCGCTGTAACTATACTTAAGTATTGCACCCCTTGCTGGTGGAAAGAGATTGTACCAGTAAAGAATGCTGGTGTGTAACGCTTGCTCATAGCATTATAATTGTTGAAGTTCAACAAGAAATTCGATCTGTAACTACACATGGCGGCTTATTTTCAAACTGTTACAATACAGTGTAAGTTGCGAGGCGCTAGACTGGGGAACAAAGTAAGCGTATGCGCTTATCGTGTCTATATATTGGCTGGCTGCTTGCGCGCGCGCACACTCGCTTACGCCTCTCACCGCCGCACGATCGATTTTCCGCCCTTTATTGTGATTTCCACCGGCGCGTGAACCTACGCGAGTGAGGTTAGTGCATTTTCACAATTCCGTTGTTTTATTAGTGAAAAAAATAAAGCGAATATTTGCAAGCGTTGGTGTTCAAACTGTGTTGTGCTCGTTTTTGTGCATGTACGCCATTGTGGATATACGAATGGATTTTATTGTTAGGCCGAAATTATTATCTTTTTTCCGTTGAGTTTTTAATAATAATTGAACTGTGGCAAGCTGTTATTGGACTACTCATGTGTGTATTACAAAACTAAGCTAAAATTATTAAAAAAATATATTTTTAATATTTATTATTTAAAATACAAAAAAAAACAAAGTTAAAATAATGGATTGGACATTATGGAAAAATTTAAATAATGGTGCTTCTACATTACGATGCAATTCAAATTCCAGCCCTTACTCATCAAAGATTATATCCAAACTTGCAATATTTTATTTAGCCAATTACCTACCTAAGTAGATAAGATCACGCGCATAATTAAAACCAACCCTTCGGATCGCAGTCATTATGTTTAATTTATGAAGCATTGTTTTGATTTACGCCCGCCATAAACCGCAATTTCAAGCTAAACAGCCATTTAACGAAATAAATCTAAATTAGCACAATTCACAATCAATAATACTATTATTGCTTAATTTGCTTTTTTGTTACCTACTTAATTAAAAGAGGAACAATTTTTTTTACATTCATAAATAAATTAAATTTCTATTTTCTATTATCTAAATGCTATTATAATATTAGTGAATATTACTGAGGGTTCGATTCCCGGGTCGGGCAAAGTGTTATTGTTTTTTTTAATGTTAAGTTATATAAAATAATTACAATAAATTATAGTATAAAAACTAAGTAAGTAGTAAAAAAATAATGTCCCCTTCTCTCCTACTTTTGCCGTGCCGACAGTGTCCACAATAATCATATCTTTATAAAAACCATTATACCTCCTAAGTTCAAATTGTGAGAGCAATAAATATACAAGCTTAGTCAACGCATTACAAAAAAAACACACTTCATCATTTTAGCGCACACCTAGACTAATAGGCAGACTTATGTATGTTACCTACAATTATTAATAGTTTAATATGTAAGCGAATTATGTAGAACAATCATGTACTCGTGTAGAGTTGGTTGAACTCAAGATAAATAGCAAATAGTCTTACATATTCTAAGAGCACTTCACTCAATATCTATTTATTTTCAAACGCTTTTGTATTATTTGTTTACATAGCTTCATTAGTACTAATAATAGTTAAATAAGTATATTTCATGTCATTGCTAACACTATGGACTTTAAGGTCTGCCAATAAAGAATCAAATAAATAAATTAGGTAGGTAATAGTACATAGGTTTACATTGGTATAGTAAGTGTGTAGTCTGTTTTGTCCCTAAGGCTTTAAAAACCCTTCGTACGTAATGATGGTCATTATCAAATCTATTAAATTAACCCTAATTGGCGAAAAGGTATTTATACTTTTTTGGACTTCAATATGTACAATTCGTATGTCGATGTTAATCACATCTAGGTACTTTTTCTGTTTAGCATTTTGAATTTCAATTTCGTTGATACGTCAATATGATACGTCATTAATTACATCTTAAGGATTTTCTTTTAAATACTTATGACTTCAAGGAAAGCTTCTTCGTTACCCTCACTACTAAACTTAACTTTATAGTGAAAGTTTCAGTTAAATAAAACAACTTAACAACTTAACAACTTAATTGATTACAAAAATAACCTGACTATTATATAAAACTACCTACCAAGTTGCTTAACACAATCAGAAATAATACTAATCAGCAGCTTTGAGACCAGCGGGTCATTTTAGCAATGGTCGATAGATTTGTGCAATCAATCTCCAACGCAATGATGTGTTTTTAAACGTGGAGTCGGCGACACGTGCGCAAGCGCAGCGTGGTCGGAATCCACAATAAGTCCTTGCCTTGCGGCCAGTGTCATGTCAACACACGCCACTGGCCGTAACTTAACGATGCTCTTTGAGAATAATGTGTGTGAACGTTTTATCTGATCGATTAAGCCAGCTGATATCTTAGGAACCTTGTTGCTATAATATATTTCGTAATTAAACAGTAAAATGCTATTTTAACAGAACACCTTTGTTTCAATAGATGTAACAAAGAGGTTTCAAATAAAGGTAGATTGGTTATGAAAAGTGGCTAAAATATTGGAAACCCTAACTCCTTAACTAAGGGGACCTCTGACTTATGTCTGACTGACCGAGACAGAGTTGCCTATATTGAAGGTTTCTTTATAACATCATTAAGCAGTTTCCTTCATTCCAGATACCAAAATGAGTTCCACTGAGTTCAGACTGGAGCGTAGCGTTGAGCTATCGCCAGAAACAAGAGCTATCGCTGAGCAGGAGTTACGCGAGACCCCGGAGAGGGTCCGTGAGGCCCTCGAGAGGCTGAAGGAACTACTGAAGGAGAACAAAGACTTGTGCTTCGGAGAGGACGATGAACTGCTCACAATCTTCTTGCGGCCTTGCAAGTGGTATCCAGAGAGCGCTCTTGCACTTGTAAGTTTTTTAAATATTTTATTGGAAGTTTCGTTTTTAGGGTTCCGTACCCAAAGGGTAAAACGGGACCCTATTCCTAAGGCTCCGCTGTCTGGCTGTCCGTTTGTGACCAGGCTGTATCTCATGAACCGTGATAGTTAGACAGTTGAAATGATCACAAATACTAAAAAACAGAATAAAATAAATATTTAAGGGGGCTCCCATACATTCAATGTGATTTTTTTGCAGTTTTTATAGATAATGATACGGAACCCTTCGTGCGCGAGTCCGGCTCGCACTTGTTTATTTTTAAGCTGGTGTTTGACTTGATTTTTACCCGACTGCGCGACAGCAAATACAGGGTTATTTTTAAGTGACTCGACTTGACTACACTGAAATCCACTACTTCATGTATGTTAAGTTATTCACATGTGGTTAATGGACTATGGCAAGTAGGACTCCAGCCGCGGACTACATTTAAGTAGGCTAGTCTTATTAAAACCGCTCCTTTAACTTTTTCAATGAAATCATTGTATCTGTAACAATTTCCATTAATAAAACGTGTTTTTTTTTATGAAATCCCATACCTCTAGGGTATTAATGAAACCATGTAAAGAATCCACTGGCATATGTTTTTTTCACTTGGTTTATTTTTTCGTTTTTTCTCTGTTTTTTTTTTCCTTTGATTCTCTCACTCAGTTTCACATTTATAATACCTACTAGTTAGGTTTGATTGAACCACTCGATATCTTTATCAAACATACGCGTGTGCTAAGCGGGTCATATTCGGTTGCAGCCTACTAAATTTGCGCAACACAACTACATAATGTGGTGATGTTTGGCAACTTCAATTACAAACGGTTAACGACTGATTTCGTTGGACTTGTCCTAGACCCCAGTTATTATACGGTTTATACCAAGGATAATAAACAGTGATTATTATCTACTTAAATGTGATGGAGCCTCTAGTTGAGGTTGGAACATCTCCTTGAAATAGTACCTAACCTACCTATGCATGTTCGGACTGCTTGCTTTACGAGGCATTTTTATACCGAAATAAATAGGGTTGCGATGTCGAAACCTTGTTGTAGGAATTAAATTAATCAATATAAAAAGGGCATCTCTATAATAATTCACAAAGTAAAATTCGTTTAGAGTCATGCGTCACAGACACCGTGTTGTTGAGTTATTCCGTTCAAATACAAACTAATACCACTGGTATTTGTTTCAAATCATATTTATTTTCTATTCCGAACGGATACCATTGTTTAAACTAATACCAAAACAAGTTCGAAGATATAAGGTATAGTCAGTAAAAATGCTTTGTATGTTATTTCATTTTTCGTAAAATGTGAACGATCTATATTTTATGATAAGTACGGGGCCTTTATAGACTTCAGGGGCTTTTCCGAAGATACCGGGACCTTGACAACAGGCAACTGAAGGAACACGGGTGGGTTTTAGTCAGTAAAAGTCTGACACGCCCTTCCGCTCCGCCCAGAGCGGGAGAAGTCATTGGATGACTTCCCACCCTCAAAAAAAAAAAAAAAAAAGGGGCTTTTCCGAAAGACGCCTACAGAATAACAGGTGTTTTTCATAAGCAACTACTTCCAGTTAATTTCTGTTCTCCTGATAGTTTTAATAGGTATAGGACAGTACAGTTATAGGTAAGGTAGAGGACAGTTTTAAGACTTCATCAGTGGTATTAGAATGGAATGCCTCGTGTTGTTGAGGTAACTAGATATAAAAGTGACCACAGAAGTTATTAATGAGTTTGATGTGAATGTAAATGGATCTGACTTCTGAATGATGGTGTTTGTCCCTTTGGCTATTAAGGGATCATTAGCATTCGTGTCGATAATTTGTCAAAATAATAATTAAGGACCGAAGCTCGGTATAGAACCTATAAAATTACCTCATCTCTTATTAAGCATCATATTTAACGATTAACTAAAGTCAGAAGTTTTAATTAGGAAGCGTAATTATGTTCTTAGACCGAAATTATCTAACATGTCATTATAACACCATTATCTAAGCGTTATTCCTGTCACTGTTACACAACTGTTCAACTACAAGTGCCAGGCGGAGACAGGAACATGTCTCAGTCAAAGTAAGAGCTAAATGATTTAATAGAAACAGGCTTTATAGATTGAGAGCTTCTTTAACTTTCAAATGAGTAGGTCAGCACTGCAGACAGATCTTACTTAACAATATCAATCTGGTTAGCGTCTTCCCAACTATGTTAGAGTTGGCTTCCAGTCTGCAACCGGATGCAGCTGAATATCAGTAGGTATTTTACATGGAGCGACTGCCTGTCTGATCTCCGCAACCCACTAACTAGGTAATACGATAACCCTTGGTAATACTGGTTTTCAGACTTCGGGCTTCTGACGACCCGTAACTATATACTATCAAAGATCCACGAATGACAGGCGAGACCAAAGGCTTCGTGCTTTGCGAGTCACGGAAGAGTCTCGGTATGTAAAGATGGACACCTATCCACGGAACAACCCCGGCAAGCGTAGCTTTACCTGATGGACCGACCCGTGCGGTTATTACATAGCCACGAGAAGACCAGATTTTACATAACAATCATTCCGAATTTCTCAATTATATTTAAGCCAGTAGTAGGCCCTCAATTTCTTATCTCTATCTTAATGTATAAATTATTCAAAATGTATAGGCTATACTGCAATAATGCGTTAAGTAATATAGTACAATTTCATTTCACCTTGCAAGCACAAAAATAAAGAGGCTCTGCATATGTTGCAACTTCACACTCACTTCAAAACCTCTTTGATGTGAATAAATTATCGCAATCCATCTATTAGCGACTAGCTTCCACTAGCTCGTGATATCCTAATTAATATTATAAATGCGAAAGTGAGTTTGTTTGTAACTCTTTCACGCTAAAACGGCTGAACTGATTTGGATTAAATTTGGCACATGCGTAGACCGTAAAATACAATAGACACAGATATATTTAGTAATCTATTCTTCAAGAATCATAAAATCGACACGATGTGTTTGTGTTTGTGATGCCTCTCAACGAGGCATCTTCAGGATGACGATTGACCAATTGCAAACCAGAACGCGACGTGTTACCACACCGAGCGCTGGATGCAAAGAACCATACACTGGATTAGGACATAGGCTACTTCAGGTCATGTTCTACCCGTGTCCCAAAGGACATGGTCCAAAATGTATGGACCAAAAACCCTAAATTGAAACGTAATCGATACGGTCAAACTATGTGCACATGAATTCCTTAAAACTATCTAAATAAACGTAACTAAGTTGCATTATCCTAATCGGTAGGATATCGGAGCTATAGGCTGTCATATTATGCAAAAAATCAACTAGGTATTTGACTTGTGCCAAAAAAAAGCTAAAATAGTCATGCTGTCGATTGTATTATGCACCAACGACGCCATAGATGCTATTAACGTTATTACACTAAGGGCGAATTTCACCAAACTTTTATACCGACTATAAGTCTTATCCTGCGAATTAATTTTTGACAGTTTTTCCATACAAAAACTGTCAAACGCCATTTTTATTCCACGGATAAAAGATAAGACTTTGGTAAAATCAGCCCTAAGACTAATAACGAAGTACAGTTGACAAAATAATAATAAAGTAACTAAAAATAGTTGTATAAAGTAAGGATTATAGTGTTGATGAAAGTAGGTATACAGTACTTGGTTATATAATGATATCGTAATGCAGTGACAATGTTATACAATAACAATTGAACGTGGATAACCAATATCTTGAGGACGCTTCCTTTTATAATATGTCTTTATTATTTATTCCTTTGCTCATTTAAAAAATGCTATTGTAGGTAATGAGAAGTAGTAAAATATAAGTGTTAATTACGGCACTGACATTTGAAGGGTTTAGAAGTAAATTCACGTTACCTGTGAACGAATTTCTCTTAATTTCAGACTGAAATGTTCGTAATTTTTTGTAGTAATGAAAACTAAATTGTGGGTTCCTAATTAAAGTGAAGCTGGCAGTTCCTCAGGGCGGTTCAAAGTTTACCAAAATTAAAATGGATGTTTTGAGATAAATTCTCCAAACATCCGTCTATCAGAGAGTAGAATACTATACAGCGTGTAACAATAACCCTGTCCGATCCGTGAGGGTGTTGTTAAGAATCATACTTAGAGTTTAGAGTGTTTATTTTTTAGAAAAAAGAAATCCGCCGCATTTTCAATGGGGAATTTTACCAGGTAATACATGAGACGCGGGCGGCCGTTTAGTGGGTGTATACAAGTCATAACTTATGACCTCTATAGAAAATTGGCTAATTTATAATGAAATTGGGGTAATTTTACTAAAAACGTGAATTTCAAATTGCAGTAACTTTTTTATTTTCTGGTAATGTTACGAGTATTCCAGTACTATGTGCCCCTTTCGGATCGGACAGGGTTTTTTTACATATTGTCTACTCTCTCTCTTTTATTAAAATATATATCTATGGAATTGTTAAAATATCTAGTAGGTAGAGCAATAATAACTCGGTGACTGATGAGTCCAATTCCACAGTTATAGTGTCATCGAGTTATCTGTCGCTAGTTAGCTGATAGAACAATTTCCTCTGTTTATAAACATATATAGGAATCTGCCCGTTTGCCGTCGGGAAGGCAGAGATAAGCCACGCGACGCAATGTCAAAGTTCAATGCTTATCACGACGAGATAACCGTTATCACCCATCATTATTTGCCGCTGTATTTTTAAATTGTCGGTATCGTAAACAATACATTAGAAATGTTATGTGTCGAGCAGTCGGGGTCACGAGAAAATTGAGGTCGGAATGATAGGAATCCTACATAAGAATTAATTAAAAAAGAAATCGACACGTGTTTCACCTCTCAACGAGGCATCTTCAGGATGACGATTGACCAATTGCAAACCAGAACGCGACGTGTTACGACACCGAGCGCTGGACGCAAAGTTTTTGTGTCCAGTGTCGATTTCTTACAGGGTTTTTATGACTCTTGAAGAATATTCAAGCGGAATAGGTTACTAAATATATCTGCGTCTATTGTATTTCACTGCATATTAAAACGTATGGCTGTCGATCGTTTGAGAACTAACCTGTCTTATTCTCAATCCACTCAGCCTAGATTTTCTTTGTTTATGTGACATTAAATTTCATTATCTACCTATCATGTATCATGTTTTTCCGATACTTGTTATTGTTTTGATAGCTACCGCACATTTGTTTTCGCGCAAATATCGTAGAGTGCAGATAAACACCGACTCCATTCAATGCCAGCCACTCTATAAATTAACACATATTTGCAACTAAACATATTGCACAGGGCACAAGTGGTTGAGCCGGTTAATCTGACAACAACAGGTATTCATAAAGATGTAGGTTGATATCGAATAAAGAATATAAATTCTTCCGTGTAATAGTGTTGCTAGGTTTTTGACTCTGTTTTTTACCGTAGAAACTACAATATGTTTAAAAAATAAAAGGATATGTAGGTATATTTTGTCATGTCATGCATGATATTCAATAAGCAATTATCTAATAATTAGTCCATCATAAGTTCATTGGCATTTTTAAGATAGCAATCAGACATATTCATAGATTTGTTGCGTAACACACGATCAAACACAGTTTGTTTAATTTTGACAGTTCAACAACATTCATTGCGTTATTTACGTTGTTCAGCAGACAGATTTTTCAAACATAAGAGGCAATGAATTAACAATATCCTTCAGAATGATTCAGATTATGATTGATCGTGTGTTACACAATTAAGGTGTTGATAAACTTTAGCCTTCACTCAAGGCGAAGGCTATACATATAACTTTAGTTCAAATTATTCAATTCTGATATTACTAACAAAATTGAAAGATTTTGTAGAATTCCTAAATATTGCCATATTATATCTTTCAAAAGGTTTAGCAACTTTGTAAATTGCTAAGTACATCTAGTTAGCACCTTAGGAAAGTTGAGTATCTAGATGAGTAAATGACTTGATGATTTTGTTATGATTTGATTACAGTCTGAACTATCTACTAACTATGTTGCGTCCACTACTGTTGTACACTGATACACTCTTCGCATTGTGCACGTATTTGTTTAAAAAATAACTCCGCGCGGTTGCATGTCTCACGCGGAAGATTTGCAATAGACCAGTTATACGGTGCTGTAAACGCCGGGAAAACAGGCCGCATCCTGCAAGGTCTCGACAACTGTACAGTCGAACAAGCTATTTGGTATACAGGCAAATAACTTGCAACTATTTTTGAAAAAATTGGGAGTGTTTTCAGTAGTCAACAATCCTTTAACGTCACTCTCCTAAGCCAAAAGCTCAAAAAATATAAGTTACACACACAATCAAAACGAATTTTGGCAGTGTAGCGGAAAATGAATATATTTTGCCTGTATACCAAATAGCTTTTTGAACTGTACATGAGCATTCGAGCAGGTGCCAGTGAGCCACGTGCGCGGCTTTCCATGGTTGATCGCTTTGCAAACTGGTTTATAGGTTTAGACATTTTTCGATGGGGTATATAATGCAAAGCAGCGCACAAAAATACTTAAATAGTCCTAAACGTATGCTGGATTTTCATAGACGCCATGAAGTTTCATGGTAAGGAGGTTAGGAGTTCTTTAGCTATAATAGCAAGAGATACAAACACCGACTTTGCATATTGGGGCCACAATCCAAAATATGGAAACGGAAAAAACTATGTCCGCTAAGTCAGGGAAGTCCATCCAAGCATTTTTCACTGCGGCTCTACGACCGATCCTATAGCTGTTTTCTTTTAAATCTATTTTACGTACCTACCTATATTTCATTAAAATATTTAATAAAAATAAACTATCTATATATTTAAATACCTATAAATCAATTGCCGTGCGTAAGTCTCGCAAAAACTCGAAAATGGCTCGACCGATTGTGATGAAACTTTGGCAAGTTGTTGTGTGCGCGGCGGAGAAGGTAGTTAACAAAAAAAATACATTGCAACCAAATTACAACGCGCGCTGGGCATTACATAGTGATAAATAAAGGTGACCTCGATCAAATATTTCATGACAAGACACTACTGGAATAGCCCTTGAACTAAAACAAAAAACAAAAGCATATTTATGAAGATAAAAACAAATGACTTGAAAGACTAACCCGGCGAGTTGGTTGGGGCGGGGTGATGGGATGGTTCCAACAAGTCTATTTCATTTTTTTTCGGCAATCGGTCGTTTTATTATATCCTATGTTATTAAAAATGAACCATACGACCACCATCACGATCTCGAAAACGGCTCTAACGATTTTCATGAACGTTCCAATAGGGGTGGGGCGAAAAATCGATTTAGCTAGGGCTCATATCTGGGAAAATTTCGTGTCTCTATTTTCACTCGAGCTGACCTTGGTCGCCCGCAGGTACACACGGCTACACATCAAGCTATTCATTTCCAGTTTAAGCTGATCTCGCATTGTATAGGATTTCCGTACAATGCGAGGTCAGCTTATATTAAACTATATATTTCAATTTAAAAAAAAAAAGCTGGAGGAATGGTCGTCGAGATTCAGCGCCGTAGTAAATCATGTTTAGGAAGACTTCCCCGACCAGGGTAACACATTTTTTTTTCGCTGGCCCACCACTTTGTCTGGTCTCCTTTGCAACTATCATGTAACAAAGTGTAGGTACCATCGTAAAATTAGATGACATTGAACTATTTCGATAAACAATTAAATGTAAACGAAGAACAATTAGAACAAAGGCAATCAACCCAAAGAGGTTACAGTAGGTATAAGACAAAGACTAGAATTTCAAAACAAAGTGAACCTTGATGTTGATTACGATACGTAGGTAATGTCCAAAGGGCGCCACGGCATTATGATCTGATTTGTGAAACATTGTTAAGTATGACTGAACCATCGGACTTTACCGGTCGGTTATCACGACTCGACCCGGATATACATTATAATATATTATACTAGTCTGCATTAGCTGATAGCAGACTATCGCTAGCTTCAACATATACAGTATATGTTTCCATCCATGTTGTTGAATCTAATCAGTGCATGGCAACAATACACATAAAAACATGGACTTTGTAAGCTTCGAATCTCGGGTTGCCAGATCTTTCAGAGAAAACTCGTCTGAAATCAGAGTTTATCCCGAATTCTGGGGAACATTATTTTTGCTGGTGCCGAGTTCCTGTTGTTTATATGAAAACAATACCCTTCTAATGCCTTACTAACATGAATTTATATTATCAGCGAGGACGAATAACTAATTTATGAACCGATAAATTGTTTACCTACCTATTGAGCGCTGTTATGAGTCACAGTTCTGAAAATGCAATGATTTCCGAACAATGACTACTAATGTTTTGATGGAGCATAGAAAGTTAATTCATTAATGCGTAGAAATATTTAAACAGCCGTGGAAGAGATATAAATATAAGGGTAATTAAGCAAATATTTCAGAAACACGATTCCATGATGCACTTTGACGTGGAACGAATCAATCTTACTCAATGTGGTGGGTGCGCGCACTTACAAATACTTATGTTAATGTGCATTGCATTTAAAACATGTTGTAGGTAAGGGTAGATAATAATTATGTTATATCAGTGTTAGCTATAATAAGTATGTTTACTTTCCGTAAATGTAATCTTATTTGTTAAAGAAGCATTATATATCATTAAATTACTTATCCTCTATTATTAAATGAGCAATATCTGTATATATGTATCTAATTGTAATCACCTTCTCTAAAACCGCTCTAAAGAGTTCGATGAAAATTGCAATATAGGGGTTTACGGGGGTGAAAAATCAATCAAGCTAGGTATCTGGGAAAATTCATTTTCTCCGTATTTTCATCCGAGCAGAGCTCGGTCGCTACTGAGTACATAATAACATCACTGTTTGGATAGTTGTCTCGATTATGTTTACTGTTTAGAACAGAATGTCTTGAACTGGGATAAGAAGATGAAAGATAAAAAAAAATTAATAATAATTTTAAAAGCTGAAAAAGATAAACAGATTAAGTATCTTGACCTGGCACGCGAGGTTGTCGATATGTGGGATGTGGATACAGCAATCATTGTCGTCGTTACGGCCAATGACATAATAGCCAAGAGCCTCGACCAACACCTGAGGAGGCTCTCGTTAGGCGGCTGGATCAAGGGCTTGATCCAGAAAGCGGTACTCCTGGACACGGCGCGTATCGTTAGGATATGCCTCTCTCAGGAGCCCTGACCACCGGTAGCTTGGACCCTGTTCCCGATACCGGTGGGCTCCTATTTTGTATATTCTTGAATGATTTTATAAAAATATTAAAAAAAATTAAACAAATAAGAAAGAAAATAAATAAACGAAAAATTTAAAAAAAAATATAATTTTATTTGTGGTTAGTGTCAGAGTTTTTAAGCCGCTCATATGCCTCTGACTTGGCTTCACATGCCGTCGAGAAATATCTCTCAGCCATGCCGTACCCCTCACGATGTTTTCTTTCACCGTTTTTTAACAAGTGATAATTATACAATACGCACATGAATCCGAAAAATCAGAGGTGTGTGGCTTGGGTTCGAACTCGATACCTCTGACGCGTCTGACGAATCTACACATTTTTATTGTCTGTAGGTATTTGATATGACATTGAGAAACCATTATTTAGAACATTTACAGTTGCCACAATATTTTTTTATTGTAATTTCAGAGCTCTTGCAAATTTTAAGATATATACGTAAATTTTAAACGCTATGATTTGACCTTGCATGCAAATAATAACCCAAGGTGGATGATAAAGCCTAATTACAAAACTTAACATGCGAGTAATGTAGGTATTAGTGAATTGTTTATAATAAATTAGTTACCTTTGTACATATGTAGTGGATATTGTATCTGTTTTGATAACATTTGTCCGTTGGAATAAAATACAGAGGCGTCATTTATTGATAATTATCGTGTTTCGTTTCACAGTTATTCAGATCAATGAATGTTTTGTATAAAATAAGGTTGCGTGTCGAAATGAAAAAAAAAACAGATAACAGTTGTACTTCTACGTAGTCCGATTCTTGGGTATTCTAGTACATAGATTTGTCAAAATTATCTTGTAGTGGTTTACAACTAAATGACCCATTTTGTCACCGTATGTTAAATTTCTGCAATTATATCTGTATTTTTTATGGTGTACATAATAAAGTATTGTATTCTATTCTATTCTACAGCGAGTCCGTAACCAAGTTAAAGGAAATCAATCCATTTTTGACACAGTTCTTAAAATATCTACAAACGTAATCGTAATTAATGAAATCGTAGATCGTTGTGAATTGCATAACGTGAGAGTATTAGTTCACAAAGGCAGACACAATAAGACGTTATTAAATATAATAACACTGGTGGTATTAGGCAACACCACGTTGGTATGGTGGCCGTACGTGCCAACTATGAGAGTTGCAAGCTGCAATCAGTCGTTAACCGGCCGCTAGTTCTTAGGCAATCAATCTTAACAACACGATTTTGGCGGCCATACGTACTTATAAGTCAGAAATAAATGTAAAGTAGCTTACTAAACGATACAGTCTTCTATTAAGAAATGTTTGAGTATGATTTTCAAGAAATTGTTGACCGTGAAGCAAATAAACATACACTGCTCAAATTGCTGCAATTTTGGAGGGCAAGATTAAAAAAAAATATGCTGGGACGTGCGTGTCTGATTCGTATTATCTTAATAATATCAGCATTTTTTCTAAGAAAACAATGCAAGCTATTAAGCTAGCTTCGTATAAGTATTCTAATAGCATGTTTGACGCACATACTTGCATGTACCTACTTATTTCGTACGTCCAAAATTTGTGCGCGCAATGCCAAGTGGAAGTAAATTAATCGACTATTGATTACCTGTAGTTTGTATGAGCCGCGTGTGTAAGCCGTCCCATTCATCACCTTGTTACGTGATTTACATAACGCGCTTGACTGTATACATAGTGTAGTGTATCTAATGCTAGATTTGTATACACTACCTCATGCACGTCAGTAGTGAGGTCGCTGTCACTAATGTCAACTGTCAGTTCACCACGAATGGCGGGAAACAGTTGAAAGTGAGGCGGTGCCTGCATGAGAGGCTTGGTGTGGTGATGAGCCAGTAGTGATATAATCAGCTTAAATACGGGATCAACAGGATTCTACACATAGGTAAATAGGTACCTAAGTGTTATAGGCAACCTTCTGTGCACTTCTCTTCACAACAAATTACCCACCGGTGGTTGTCATCACTGAATTGGCATATTATCGAAACTAACAAGGAAATGAGCTGCATTGTGTTTCGCACAGATAATGTAAACTATTCGATTATTATGATAACAGGTTGAGATTAGATGAATCGAGTTAAATTGACGACGCTTTACTTTAGATGTGTACTCTACATAATAAGTACAAAGATATAAAATACATAAATACACAAAAAAGGGTCCAACAGTTGGTCGCTAAAGGCACGCACACTAGAAAAGCACAAAGACAGGACAATGATTTGGCGCGAGTGTAAGACGTAGCTGTCACGCACACCAACAAAGTTGGCTTGTTTGTTTTAGTTCTTTTGAAGCGTGTGCACTCTATCTACAGTTCTAGACATATTAATAATCAAAGAATAAGGACACTTCTGACAATCATAACTAAGTTCCATATTAGGATCAACAACTGCAGTTATAAGAAACGGGAGACGTTGATCATAATAAAATGTTACATTTTGAGGTCCTAACACCAATTTAAATAAAATATACAGTTCTTGCCAAAAACGTCTGAGACCGATAAAATTATTTTAGCTTCGTAATAACTGGTATTAGACGCACGAGACTGGTTCGTCGAAATGTGCTAGATCCAGGCAGGCAGGTAGGCCGGCAAATTATACGAACACGTCTAGTCCAGCTCTAATTATATCATTAAATATTTTCTCTTTGAAGCTAAAGTTTCTCGCAGGAAAGCACTGTATAGTGATAACTTATGCATATATTAAATAAGTTTAATTTATGGAAAACTTGCTAGACTTGATTTCGCAGCGGTTTGTTTCCGTCTCTTTCGCACTAACGTTTGCATTGCTAGCCAGAAAATCTAGATTTTAAAGTAAAAGTAACTATTCATGTATTTATATTTTCACTTCTGTCAGCTTGTAATTGATTGTTTCTTGTAACGGATACTTACTTAATATAAAATATTGAATGCCTGACAATGTTCCAAAGTTTCAAAGAAATAATATCCAAAGAGTAGCCCATAACCAAAACTGAACCCGCGTTTGTGTCTTTTCAACAATGATATTATATTACTTTTCAATTGATTTTGAGGAGATAAAGGCCCAAGCCTTCGTAGCTTCCCATAGGTTATAACTATATAAGCAAAATCCTATTATTCTAATAATAGACGTTTTATCGACTATAAATGTTGACATGGATGACACAATGACCTACAGACTTAGGTTCCTATTTAGTACCTACATAACGGGTGTAAAAAGACACTTCACGAAGCCGAAACCACTTGTTATTCCCGTCATTGTGATCTTTTTTTTTTACCTGGGAACATTCTGGTTACGGAGATATTGAAGGTCAAAGTTCCAAATTTTTCAGACGTTTTTGAAAGAAAGCAAGTTTTAACTGAATTTTAAATACCCCCACGAACCCTGAACTGTTGCAACACATTGTTTTGCGTGCATTACGTTGCGTATTACCGTAAACAGCGATTTTTCACACCAAAAATAAAAGTCGTTTCCCAGCAATTGTTTTTGTGCTATGTTACTTAATTTGATGTACAGAATGCATAGCTGACGGCTATGTGATGGGTCTTTTTACACCCTGTATATACCTGAATCGCTTTGTACTTATTTTCATAGTGTATGAAAAATATTAATTATTTTCAGATGCGTCGTACAGCGGAGTTCAAACGCGACAACGCATCATTGCTCGACAACTTATTGCCTGAACAAGAAAAAGTAGCGTTCCTCGACCACAAGGTCGTGAACGTTTTGAAGGGCCGTGACCACAAGGGCAGGAGGGTTCTCGTCGTTAACGTTGGAGGTAAGCTGTTCACTTAACTATTGCTTTATTTAGGAAAAACGCCATAACATGGAACTTTATTTGAAAGAATAACGCTGACCTCTAGATAAACCACGTCTTTTCATTGATTGTTATTTTATCTTTACAATTGTGTGTGGAGGGGCTGGGAAACCGTTACCGTTCATGCAATAATATACCTATTATCGACCAATGAGTAATGTTTATACTTAGACGTTTAGAGGTCACGACGGAGAACTTTACCTATATTAATGCTATCCACTTCAAAACTACTTCAGTCAATCAATATACTTATAGATTCACCAAAAAAATATTCCAAATGCGATGACCTACTTAGAAATTGAATAACGTTTAAAAACAAGATAACGCATTGAAAATACGAATTCTACGTATAGTATCATCAGGTGAATAAGTAGATTTGGTTCCATTGATTGAACCTCAATGTTTGGTTCTGTCAAAGTAATGCCAATAGCGTCGTGATTGCGTCTCAAAGCATACTTTGTCCCATAACAACAATACTGATAAATTGTAATGATTTATCGCTTGACTGTACCTACTTGCGAGACAATACAAAGACGCTGAGATATCACTTTCTATTTTTGTACTCGATGATACGATATCTCCGAGATGTATCGAGAATAAAAATGATAGATTTCACAATTTTTCAAAATGACGGCATTCTTTCCTGTTTTCCTTCAAACAATCATCACTTTGATAGGTATTACTTGTTTCTATGTAATTGAATTGCGGTTGATGTAGCAATTCAATAGTGTTCCTATTTCAATAGTGTTTTCATTCACTTTTGCGATATTTTAATGTTCAGTCATCCAGCAAGCAAGTAGGAATAGGCGCCAACAGGTGACTAGTGGGATTGCTCTAAGTAATTCCGTATTCGAAGCGTATGCGCAATATGCATAAATAGTGACAGTCCGCCAGTGTGCCGCATACAAAACATTACGAAAACCCATTCTCTCCAACTGACATATAGCACAAGAGACAAGCATGAAATAATTAGCTAATAGCCTTTTGTCCTGAATACACCGACATTTCTTCGGAAAATTTATATCTTTTACAAAGTAACTACAATGTAGCGGTTTTTTTTTTCATCTAACGAGGACCTGTGTCATTGTTTTTCTATTCAAGAACGCAGTTTATCTTCTTAATAAAATTTAAATTCATAAATTCACAGACAACGCACAGCCTAAACCGCTGGGTTTAGAAACATGACATTTTGCGCAGGAGTTTATTTTATAACGGAAGAGAGAACTAAGGAATGATTTTTGAAAATTCACCCCATAAAGGGGTTCAATAGGGGAACAAAGGTTGTGTAGAAGTTCGTCATTTGTCAGAAGTTCGTCAGTTGGGAAATTCCAACGGGCATAAGTAATCGGTCACGCTCCTCACGTGAGTTGTCCAAATATGATTAAATATTCAATTCACTAGCTTTTGCACACGTGGATGTCGGATATCACCCCACGGGAATGTGCTATGTCTTAACTTAACAAATTTTGGGTTTCCCATACCAACTTTCAGCCCCTATATGGGTCACTTAGGGGCTAAAAAGTTGAAAGTTGCCTATAGGATTATTTTTAAGTCAAAAAGTAGCCTATGCCCTTCCCTATGATGCTATGCTAATATTAATTAGCTGCGCCCCGCGGTTTCACCCGCATAAGCGCATAAGTCTCGATCTCGTGGGAATATTGGGATGAAAAGGATCCTATGTCCTAATGTAGGTCATAGTCTACCTATGTTTCTTTCAAATCAGCCGTTTTAGCGTGGAAGCGTAAAAAACAAACTCCCTGTCGCATTTATAATATTAGGCAGTTTATATTAAGTTTTATGTATTTAAGTATATATAACTAATGCACAGTTTAAACTACCAGGTTCCTGGGACCCAAAGAAAGTGAACGCCGATCAGCTGTTCAGGCTGTTCTACCTGATCCACTTGGCAGCCATGTTGGAGCCCGAGTCACAGGTCAGAGGCACCGTCGTCATCATGGACTTCAAAGACATGGGGTGGACACAGGTCAGTAGATCTACGAACTTTCATGAATTTACATTGTCCAGACAGCTTTTAGACTATAATATTTTTATATGTGCCTATACTTATAATAAACTAGCTGATGCCCGCGGCTTCGCCCGCGTGGATGTCGGTTATTATATACTAAAACCTTCTTTGAGAACGACTCTATCCGTTGGTGAAAACAGCATGAAAATCGGTGGAGTAGTTTTTGAGTTTATCGCGAACAGACAAACAGACGCGGCTGTAAGGATAATAATAAAACATTTATTTATTTTAAGGCTTCGATGGCCCATAGACATATACCTTACAAACTAAGATATATAAAGTATAAAACAAAAACTTGTGTTAATAAACTATGTTAGTAGCATTTCACTTCACTAGCTTGTCCTTGAGCTGTCCTTTGGTACTTGTCCGCGGAAGCGACGGAACACCACGTCCTGTGGCCAAAAGTCTTCTTCCATGACGATGGACAGATTACAATTCGGTACTTGCACCGCAAACGCCTTGAAGTTAAAGTTGCGGTGCGACTCCAGTAACTGCATCCTCGGCGTGTAACTAGTCTTCTGGCGCACGTATTCCACGCCCCGCCTTAGTGGTGTAGTGTAGGCGGGAGATGTACACCCGTGTATTCGGCTTTACGGCACGCAAGCTTATTTCGGGCTCTGTAGGAGCTTTGCCACATACACACAACGGGCACACGAGCACAGTCACTTTGCGAGAATCATAATAGGAAAATATTATGAATCATCGTAAAATGTTACAAAGTGACAATATTCATAATATGATCTGCGTGCGATTCTTAATACGAAATAATTCATCTGTTCGACAGTTTTCTATGGAGATTCATAAAATGGTCCACAAATTATGAATTGCTTGAGTGTCATAGAGCAATTGCTAATGACAGCTGGAAATTCACGAAATGAATTGCTTTTAGAGAAAATTGCTAATGTGGCTGTTTTAGGCCCCCAGTTCTTGTGTATTCGCGATCGGAACTTCCTCATTTGCACTGTCAGGAAACCCTCAACATCAGTGCTTTTCGACGTCTTTTCTGACATAGGTGTATAATAGGCTGTGTACCTAGGTGTGTTGGCGTAGAGGTTACATTGGTAAAATATGGGTGGTCATTGTCACAAATACTGTCATACGTTTCAGCATACATATAATTGAAATACGTTAAATACGTACCGTAAATATTTGTTGAATTTTGATTTATTTACAGGTGATTTACAAGTACAATGCGGTTTTATTTACACTTTTTGTGCAATAATAACGCAGTTGCTGTTTTAACTGGTCACGTACCGTAAAAGTGACTATTGCGTTCAACAAATTAAAATTGTAACCCACTACCCATCTCATATCGTTTATCTTTCTAGTTTAGTCCAGCGCATGCGTAAAGTGCCGACATTTGTCATGACGAAATTTTATGTCGCTATTTGTGCCAACTAACTTGTCGTGTCGTCACAATCATCTAACGATTTATTTGCTAAAACTAGTTTGTGATATAATATTACGCAGTTTCTACAAAATGTTGCTGACTCTTGCTGCTATTGTATTAAAGTTCATTGCGGTTTGCACAAGTGTTTTGGCACAGACAGACCCTTGCTGTTCAGGAAATTACCAATACAAATAATTCAGTAATTCTAGGTCGTTGTTTTAATCCTTTATGGGTCTGCAAACGTAATGTGCATTGTTATTTATTATTGAAGTGGAAAATGGAAACTTTAACGGTTTAACGAGGAGACAAAAGGTGAAAATTAGATACCTGCTTGAACTAAGTGCATTGTTTGAATACCTTTCGAGTGTTTATTGGCAGACATCCAAAAAATGTGCCGATTATCGTATTGATAACGTCATTGTTTATTTATAGTAGTGTTAAACGAAAATATGTTTATACTAGGGCATAGAAATAATGGCCATAGTCGATATCAGTGTTGGAAGCGGACGGATCACTTTCACTGCGCATGCGCTGATTTGAATTCATCGGCATCGTAACGAAGTGACAGTGCCTGCGCTGTGACTGTGTCATACGGCCATGTTGTGAGATACAACACCATTTGTTTATGTTTTTATGGTTGATGAATGATTAAGTACTTACCGACTCATTCAACTTGATTGTTCTTGAAGGATAAGGCCAAATATTGTTCAATGAGCTCGCACTCTCACTACACCAAATGTAGTGTGATAATCTTACACAGTCATTGTCTCATCATTAGTCTTTTGATTCTAAGTGAACGTTCTCCTGTCAAAACTATGTATGTGAAAAATAAAATCTTTTGTAGTTTGCACATAGTACTGAAAATGTAAATATTATTGTTTCTACAATCGCGCGTCTCCACAACTGGACGAGCTGATGAATCACGAAGTAAGTCCCTAAAACAAAGT
Organism: Lithophane socia; assembly: GCA_947522985.1. Lineage (NCBI taxonomy): Eukaryota > Metazoa > Arthropoda > Insecta > Lepidoptera > Noctuidae > Lithophane > Lithophane socia. The sequence goes on along the minus strand of OX383256.1, from coordinate 13,281,614 downwards.
GTATGTACAAGTACAATGTGCATGTTTCTGTCTGTTACAGACAAAGAATGTGTAAAGTGTGTCTTAGCGTGCCATCGCTCTTTGCATTGTTCAGTTATCTTTGTTCTGCGTAGTTACGAAATAATAACATGTGCATTACTATAACTCCGCATATATGGCATATTATTTATTTGGCTTAACAGAACCTTGTACTTATAAAAAATTCATGCGGTGTTATTATCACGGTCTCAAAGTCAAGGAATCGGTCAAAGATTAATCGGTGCGAATTAGAAGATTCAATAAATCGCGGATTTGCATTATCTGTCACCTACCCAATACCCTATTTGAGGAGGATAAACAGATAGTCAAGTACCTACCAAAGATAAACATTGCGATTCTACGGCTGGATGACAAATATTGCGCAGCCCGGTTCTATCTTACATACATTTAATAAGATTTAGCAAAACGTTGCGTTCTACTGCGCTTGTGTGATGCATTGAATATTATTATATTATTTAATTAATATGTACATAAACAAAACGTTACGTACTTAGCACTTTAGCTAGATTGTAGCTTTGTAAACATTGAACAGGATCTAGATATTAGCGAATGTTTATCTTATCAATATTGTACGTATAGTAATCTGTCATTTGTAAGCAGATTAGCTTTTATTAGTTTTAAAAGATTACTTACAATTAACTTCTCCAGATATTTTATTATCTAAGGGTTAATGGTATCATTCTAATTTTGCATCTTTGGTACAGTCACAATGATTGTAGAGCCTCCATTTTTTTAAGTGAAAACTTCTTTAGGCGCGTTGAGCAAAATGAACAAAAATCATGGAACTCGCGTCATCGTCACCGAACGCTTGAAGAAATGAATGAATGTTACTTCTATCGGCAGTCCCCAAAGGCTGCCCCGCATGTTTTTTTCTTTATGTTTTGCTGCACTTAAATTACCTGTAAAGAAGGTCGGAATTTAAAATGACAAATAAACGGTTTCTTCCTTCCGGTAGTACTGTAAAGTCTAAATTCCATGAAGCAAGGAAGTCTGTTTATCAATAAACACAATTAATACCTTTGCTAGTCACGTCACGATCGGTCGAAAAGGTCGACGCTGTGAGGTGTCCCGCCTGCTTTATATATTAGGATCTGCGAAATTAATGTACTTTGTTAGCAAATCACGTAGTCGCGTCATGATTGTGAGAACATATTGGTATCATTAAACCCGTGTGAATCGCCACTACCGCGTTCTTTATCACGTTAATGCAATTGTTTAGGTCAGTTATGGCGAAATTAAATCAACGTTAACATTTACGTACGTGAGCGTACATCTGTTATCAATTTCCTCAGTTCAACTGACTGTTTGATAAATAGATCGAATAACAAAGGCTGAAACAGAAACGTATTTTCGAATTCCATGTTATATTAAGCGTAAAGTAATGTTTAAGATTGTCACGTGTACTTGCAGCCGATACTCTTCCGAACAATAGCGTAGTTCATTAAGTTAATCAGAAGGAAACTAATGCAGATTAATGTGTAGGTAATTGTATAAAAATCTTAAGAAATTAGTCACTGTTGATTAATAATCACCGCCCACAGAGAAAACGTACTAGCTCAGGGTTTCCTCTCAAGGGGCGTCACGTCCGAGGCTGATGATTACTCCGTAGAACGAACGCAGTACATAAAGAGCCTTCCATCTTTATCTTGATAGATTTATAGGCCCTTAGAGCCTTTATTACGCTGATTTATCCATATCCATACTAATATTATAAATTCGAAAGTAACTCTGTCTGTTTGCTCGTCTATTACCTCTTCACGCTTAAACCACTGAACGGATTTCGACGAAACGCAAAAAGATAGATGGCATCCCGGGGAAGGACATAGTCTACTTTTTATCGATATACCGCGCGGGCGAAGCCGCGGGCGGAAGCTAGTTAAATATAAAACAACTAAGTAACATGAGTTATTAACTAACCGCAGTATTACAGTTCTAAATAACGAATATTACGAAAATCGGAGCGGATATTGGGCCAGTTGGCTAGCCTTTGATTATAATTGAACCTCTAGTACTGCGTCCGTGATGCCATTTAGGACAACATAAACATTATCTGAAGATCAATATTTTAGTTAAACATCCTTTGTCTTATATGGGAGGATTGGAGGAAATGGGTTTTCCTTTTACCTACGTTTGTTAAGGACGACGGTAAATATAACACGGACGTTGGACAAACAGTTGATATCGTAGTTCCACGTGTTTGCTCCTCATTCCGAAGTTCAACCTTCGTGGTCAGCGAAGCCGCAAGTGGGTCGTGAAGTATTGAGACTGTCTAGTGTCCAGTAGGGATGCAATCATCTTAGTTTTTATATCTAACTATGCTGCGCAAGAGCTCTTCATTGCGAGTTCCAAAGATACACTTGTATCTTTAATCATTATCACACGTCATTACACGATTTTTACACTTGTAAAAATCGTGTAATGACGTGTGATAATGATTTATTAGTATAAATCCTTTTGATAAATTTTCATTAATACTTGATGTAGTAACTAAATTATTTTATTGCTTGAATTCCTCAGGAATTAAAGATTATCTTTAGATCCCTGAGGCTTTACAAAATAAAGATAGAATCGTTACAAAATGGCGATAATGAAACCATATGGTCAGGACTGATGATTAATTTAGTGTCTAGATAATATTCTTGTATGATTTAGTAGGTTTTTCGAAATTTATTGCCCTTTATCACATACCTATTTCCAGATTTAGCCGACGTGCAGTCGCTCATGTGTTATTCTTATGAATAAATTTTGATTAAAAGATGGTCCCCCTTTCTCTACTGTAATTATAATGCTCTAAGCCCTTTTTGCTTGCGTTGCTTACGTATTTTGTCAGTGTCTGCATTCCTTAATTTTATTTTGTTGGTCGTTCTGTTTTTAATCAATCTGAGGGTTATCACGACGGATCTCAAACAATCTATCGATACTTCTTCGACTTATTACACCTTGTTGCATGTAACGTTTGAGTATGAGTAATAAATTATCATAATAATTTAGAAATATGGTGCAGTATAATGTATTATGATATTTAATCCACTACATCACCTTGACCGAAGAGCTATAGCACTCATTAGGGATCATATTATCCCTATATTAATAAAGAACATAAATCATTCACGTCCAGCCAACTTATAGGAGTCAATGAGGAATCAAGTTACTAACGAAGACATCAAGACAAGACATATCTAAATTGCGTTGTTATTTATGCATTTGATACAGAACAGAACCATATTGTTGCTTACGAAAATCCTTCATCCCATAAATGGGAATACTGTGAGGCAGAGTAACGATAGACGCATACAAAATGTATTTGAGAGCTGCGATTGCGCGGATCATTGACCGACGTCACCCAAGGCGGAACCGATGGTTGGTCGCGCTTGCCAAGCCGTAGGGCGTAGGTTATCACCTATATTCGGTCACTCACCCACCAACTTTGCCAAATGACGTCTAATCGAGCTGATTATAATTATTCATAACGATTTATTGTATGAAGAAGGTCCACGCGTTATCGTTTCCATGTTGAGAAAATAAGCTAAAAAAAATTAACAAAAAACAACCGACTTCCAAAAAAACAAAGTGATAAATTTCTTTTATTTCGGTCGTTGTCAATAAAAGATAATACAAAACCAAAGACACCGACTTCCGTAATTAAAGTTTTTTCACTTTGTAATGTTTTTTTGGAAGAAGATTTTTCGTTAGAAAGTTTTTATTTTCACTTTTTAGTTGTGGTACCTACCCCACACAAATTCGTATTCCACTACTTGCTATGTAAATAACAGTGACAGAAAGTTATTATACCTACCATCATTAACATACACTGGAAAAAATACGTGTTATTGAAGCTAACTTAAAAACTAATCAAGCAAAAGTTTATAAAATTGATTTAAGACGACCGCAAAAGCTTTCTCTACCAAATGAAAAAAGTACTTTCAAAATCGGTCCGCAATCGACGAAAATATAAAGAATATATACAGACGAATTGAGAACCTTTTTGAGAAGTCAGTTAAAAATATAAAGAGCAGCTTATCAAGTCCCTTCAATATAAAGAACCGTCAAGGAAAATTTACTTCTATTCTCAGAAACAGTAGGTTACTAATGCAACGATATGTTAATGATGGGTAAGAAGAAGAATTTCTTGCGGTGGTGATGCGGTTACTATCGATACTGATACCTAGAGGTCAGGTGTCAATAATTCCGCGAATATCCAGAAACTTCAGGTTACCATGAAATAGGAAAATAGATGCGTGATGGGATCCTTTTGCCCAAAAGAGATTGTTATAGTCTCAGAGGATGAAAACGGTATCTTTAAAGATGACATTGAAATCTCTAGACCAGCAGAGTTGATTGATAGCACTCTTACGGCCAGTTTCTTTAACAAAAGTAACAGCCAAAGTAACGTCAAAAAGAAACGAAAAAATATTTTAGTCTGTGGTGGTTCTTTTTTTAAATAGAAGTGCGATTTGAATCTTGAAACATCAACAATTATTGACGTTACTTTGGCTGTTAATGAAACTGGCCGTTAATGTTTAAAGTACAGAAGCACAGTCTATAGTTTTATTCACATATACTTATCTCGTATTGCAACTTGTCCACAGACAATGGGTCTAACGCCAGCGTTCTCTAAGCGTCTGCTGACTTTCATCCAAGACGCCATGCCACTCCGGTTGAAGGAGGTGCACTTCGTGAAGCAGCCCATGATCTTCAACGTCGTATGGAATATGTTCAAGCCCTTCATCAGGGAGAAGCTTAAGAACAGGGTAAGTAGCGTATTACTTGACATCGATCTCGTGAATTTAATAGGTTTGCTAAAAGGGCGCCATACACTGAAAGGTAGGAGGGATATTGTTATTATCTATTGGATCTACCAGCGACTTCGACCGCGTGCAATTTCTTGTTTTCAACATTAAAAAAATATAGAATCCTGTGACACTCGGCAATACTGTAGCTTCCCATTAGTGAAAGAATTTTCGAAATCGGATCAGTAGTTCCGAAGATTGTCACCTACATACGTACAAACCTATTTTCACCCTTTATAATATTAAGTAAAGACTATAGATTTATTGCTTTTCATTCTCCTGAAGCTTGGTACTTCAGGAGAATGAAAAGCAATAAATCTATAGTCAAATGACTTTTCTACAAAAAATTTCATTCTCAGCAAAGAAGAACTGTCGCAAGATTTCTTTGGGGACGAAATATTTTGACCATCCATAGAAACCATAAAGGTTTATGAATATTTTTGCCCAAATGTATAAAATTAAAACGTACGGAAATTAAAACAAAGAAATTTCAAGTTCATATATAGTATGAGTCGCCATTTTATCACTTTGCTGCTTAATATTCATGATGGGATTTTGTTGAGTGGTTCCTCAAAGCTGTCAATGAACCCAAGTTTGGTAAAGTACATTCGATTGTGCTAATTTGTACTTTGTCTTCACGACATTGGATGGTTGACACACATTGCTCCTACATATTATTTAAATTGCACTTAAGTGTAAGCATGTGTCAGTAATAAAATAATTAGCAGGAAATTCATTATTGTTCCTTTCTGATTGCCATCAGAAATAAAATTTACATTAAAATTAATTGCAGTGGCTTTGCCTTTTCCTTGCATTGCATTAGAAGCTTGCGCAAGAGTAGGTACGCTTGCACTACTAACTTTGCATAAAACTTACAAGCTTATCTTACAAGATTATCATTGCCGTCAGACTTGGGTAACTTAACGCCATCTAGCTTTAATAGGTAAAAACTTCTCGCCAATCGATATAGAGTCGATTGCATGCCAATCTATAGGTACCTAAATATATGTTTATTATTGGTTCTTTTGATCGGTGTTACCTAGTACCTAGTTTTAAGTCCATTATCACGTAGAAGGTTATTAAGAATCTAGTTGTTTTAAAATATCAATGGTTTGATCAATTTGAAGTTATTCTCAACAGTTTTCATCATAACATATTATTCCGAGCATTCAGCTACAGTTATTCAATTGTTCATCATATGAATGTTGTTCACATAGTCTTCCTTCTTCCAGATTTTCTTCCACGGCTCCAAGATGTCGTCCCTCCATAAGCACATGGCGGCGACGAACCTGCCGTCTGACTACGGCGGTGAGCTGCCCGCCATCGACTACTCGGGCGCCGAGTGGTACCCCGTCATCACCGACGTCTTGCCGCACATCAACAACTGGAACACCTACGGGTTCGCCAAGAAAGCGTAGGCAGTAGCCACATTTAGTACACACGTAGACTTGTGACTGCCATCCGTGGTTAGAGGCGAAGATTTCAGATCAGTTTTTAGTACAACATATTTATGACCTCAGGGTGTTCTGATTTGAGATGTTCAATCTTATTTTCCTATTCTGTTGTCGCGAAATAATCTTCTTATCAACTTCCAAAATGCATTTCTTCTTCTTTATCAATTAAAAGACATTTCTACTGAATCACGTTTGGCAGATCACACCTGTTTATACTGTTCTCAATGTAATTTAGTTTTATAATTTCTATAAGACTTAAACAAAGTGAAGTACGTGTTCGAATAGCCGTTGTTCTAAGTTTTGGCTTAGAGTGGTGATTAGGTAATCGTCAGATAATGCCATGTGCCCGAGCACCAGTAGTATAATACTTGAGCTCTTCCATAATCAGGGTTCTTTATTATGTAAGTATAGATATTACCAAATTTAGAATTAAATTAAGAAATTCAAAGAAGACGATAGTTGGTAGCATAACATAGTTCCAAAAATTAAGAGTGTGAGTGAATGAATAACAAATATAATGTGATAAATATTGACAAGTAATGTAGGCTATAATTTTAAGGCTATATTATGTTAACTGAACGACACTGGCTGGATATCTGCGGTTGAGCAATCAATAGTATGTTTCATCTATGCAGGTTTTAGGTAATTTTTATATGACTGTGAACGACTGCTTGGTTCATTTTATATTTAGAATAATTGTTTGTCTGGTACATAAGGAATGTTTATTTCCATGGGGATGTGAGCGAATTTCATGACATGTTGTTAGGAACACTTTGTACTGATGACAGAGTTTTTATTACTTATTTACTTAGATATAGAAAAGGAATATGTTCCCGTTGATTGTGCACAACTCGCAAGTCGATAAGGCTGTGACAGGGATGACGTACGGTGCCAGTTCGGATAATTTAATCACCAAATGTAGTCTTACTCAATATTTACTGTACGTTCGATAATATTTTAAGAAATTGGGTCATCGATGCGTTGATATGTAAAACACAGTACACTTTCTTCATCATAATTTAATTTAATTTCAAATTGCAATTGTCAGGGATATGTAATTTTTGCAAAGTAACAGATTTTTTTTTGGATTCTTACATGACGCCGGACCAAATGTTTGCGTATACGAATGAATATCATACCAACTCATTACGAGACATGTATTCTGAAATTTTTTTATCTTGCGGTTCCGACGTCATAAAAAGGAAGCCTCATGGAACTGTTGATGCACCGAATATTATTTCGTCGCATTTAATATCCATCTGATCACGAATATTATGTGCCTCGAGAATGTGCTACAGTCCAAATGCGAAGTGCCTATTCTCGTGTGATTCAATGATTACGTATCCTTTGTGGTTGTAGGAGTGCACATTCACGAGCCTCTAAAATTGTTGATATCTTTTAATGTAAGTAATACTTTGGAGCATTCTATGAGTTACTATAGTAATTAAGTTTATGTATAAGTTTTATTGCGATATTTCGGAATGTCTTCGAGGAAAATGTGACCGTTGTAAGCATTGATATTATAAATAAAAAGGGCAAGATAGGTTATCAAGATCTACCCAACGGTTCGATTTTCAAAAACGGCACAATGTCATACTTTTAGATGACACGTTGAAATAGGACGGCATGTCGTAATTATCTGGAGCGAAAAAGAGACAAGACGATACGTAACGAGGCTAATTAGCCAAGTTTTGACTTGCCACTTGCGGAGCGTGTTTAACCTCATCTAAATACCTCTTTTGTTACTTATAATATCATTGGTTGTGCGTATGTCCGTATCACCGATATGGTTTCTCTTGTGATGCCTAATGTGCCTTTAGTAGACGCATTCCAAACATTATTTTTATATTGTTTTTATAGGTTTGTAATACTTACTTTTATTGTACGAAAGATGATAATACCTGATTTGCTCAATATACATATGTTTGATACGAAATGCATCCAATTCCTTATGCGTTTCGTTTAGGTATTAATAATAAAATTCTATAATTATGTTCGGCGTTTTACTTGGACTCTTCAATGGAGTGTATCCAATACTACTATTTGAAAGTTCTGCTTTCACTCCTTCCCTCCCTCCCTCCCTCCTTTATTCATATACAAATGCAATTCAGTTCCATGGGCCAGTAAACTAGTTAGAGGAGCTCGTGGCTAAGTAATAACAGCCGCACGGGTTGATCCATCAGGTGAAGCTACGCTTGCCGGGCTTACCCATCCACGGATCAACCGTGGATGGGTAACCATATTTACATACGAGACTCCTCGGTGCCGAAAGCACGTTAAGCCGTTGGTCCCGGCTGTCATTTGTGGATCTTTGACAGTCGTTACGGGTCGTCAGAAGCCCGAAAGTCTGACAACCCATCTTGCCAAGGGATATCGTATTACCCAGTTACTGGGTTGTGGAGGTCAGATAGGCAGTCGCTCCATGTAATATGCTGGTATTCAGCTGCATTCGGTTAGACTGGAAGCCGACCCCAAATAGAGTTGGGAAAAGGCTAGGCAGGTGATGATGGGCCAGTAAAATATTATTTGAACTTTCTTTCATTGCTGGCCCACGTCAGCAGAAATATTTTGCTGCCAAGTGCTTAAATGGATTAAGAATATACTGCCTAAAATGGGAACGCTTAGGTATAACTGGAGCAAGCACTAAGGTTACGCGACATAGTTGCGAAGATATAATATACATACTACATACTTAAGTTTATAAATTTGAAAGTAACTCTGTCTGTCTATCTGTCCGTCTGTCTGTCTGTATGTTACCTTTTCACGCCTAAACCACTGAACGGATTTCGTAAAAATTTGGCAAGGAGATAGATGGTATCCCGGGGAAGGACATAGGCTACTTTTTATCGATATACCACGCGGGCGAAGCCGCGGGCGGAAGCTAGTTTAGATATATACGCGACGAGATTTTTGCTATAGAATGTCTTAAAGATATCTATCTGTTGCCCGCAACTTCATCTGCGATCCAGGATGAAAAGTATACAGTAGCCTATGTCCTTCTCCAGGTCCCAGGCTACCTATATGCCAAATTTCATCCATATCCGTTCAGCTGTTTTAGCTTTAAAGTGTAACAAACAAACTAACTCACTTTCGCATTTATAATATCACAGTTAGGATTTTAAATGTAAAACTATAATTATATAGGTATAATACTCATTATAGAATATTCTGATTGGTAGATATGTTGACATGTTTTCATAGTAAAACATGCTAAACAGCCGCAGCCGTGTGTACAGCTAGTGAATTAGATATTTCTAATTCACAACAAATGTCGTAACTATGGTAATGAAGATTACTGGTGATTATACAGTGGGTGCACTGTTCAATGCTATTTTTAATTTTTACAACACATGAGGTCCATGAGATAAACACCACGGAAACCAACATCCGTTGCGATTATCTTCTATACACAGTAATTGATTGTTTTGGCATTTTTTTATACATTGTACATGGTAGCTTGTCAATAGCACAGCCGTTTGTAAAAGTAAGAGTTGAAAGTCGATTAAGTAGAAATGTGCTACAAAGTAATTGCAAGGCAGACATTACAACTTTACAAGCACTTGATTACGCCACACTTAGAAGTCGATATAAAGCAAATCGTCAACTATGGTGTAATAGAACTAGAAAATATACGTAGACTTATTTACCTCTATCCGCTTTATCCACATAAGGTAGTTTGGTAGCAGTGCGCGCTATAATCGAAAGCGACAGTCACGACTGTCCCTAAGTTATAGCCTAGTTCATATAAGTGCCAAATGTCATGATTTCATGAAATAGTCATTCAATACACTTATATCCTGCCAGGGTTGCGGGTTAGTCCGAAAGTGATACCGAGACCTTGGCAACAGGCAACTGAAGGAACACGGGTGGGTTTTAGTCAGTAAAAGTCTGACACGCCCTTCCGCTCCACCCAGAGCGGAGAAGTCATTGGATGAGGTACCAACATCAAAAAAAAAAAAAACACTTATATGAACTTAGAGAGTTGTATTGCTGATTCTAATGTTTATAATTCTGTAAATGCATATTTGTTACGTCTGCGAATCATATTTAGATAAACATACAACCTGATACTAACCTGAAAATTGCAAAAATCGTAAAAATCATCAGGTCACTTGACTGAGGTTTGATGAATAGTAACAACAACAACAACTCTATCTTAACGTGCAACTCTATCTTATTGGATTTAAAATTTTAAATGCTACAGTAATCTTTAAATCGTAGTATAAATAACAAAAGTACGTTGGTATCACAAGAGTACCTACGTAGGGAAGGAATATGTATACTGTATACGCACATTTTATATACCTAGATGTAAACGTGGAATAAATTCTACCCCCGGCAGAAGATAACGTTGAGTGACTTGAGGGAATTTATCATCATGTCATTGGAAACCAAGATTGGTTATATGGCAAAATTGGTAAAAAATTGCCCTCGGTTTTTTAATAAATAAATTGTTGAAGCTATTATACGACTGTCCAAAAGTCTTAAGTCTTAAGATATATAACAATTAAAATTCTATTGTGTCTCGTTAATGACAGTTGAACTACTAAGTATGGTGTACCCCAAGGGACTATTCTGGGACCTATAAATATGCTACAATTTCAAGTTTGTCATATGATTATACTTGCTTTAATCAATTATAACTGAGTTAACCATTACAGTAACAATGGTTGGCGTTGCCGCCTCAGCATATGACCTAGCTCCCATAAATAAGACTTGTCATATTAAAGATTAAGTAGAAGTAGGTACTTAGGTATCTACTTCCGAATATTATTTTTCACCCACTGATTAGCTACTTAGGTGCACACTCCTGTCGTTATTATTATCATGTGACGTGGATCGACAGAAGCCAGAAGATGCTGTCTGTTTTAGTACAGGCGTTTACTTAATTGCTATGAAATCCTCAATAGGATACCTAGGTGTGGGCCCCGCTCGCCCCTTGGATCTTGCCCCTTAGATTAAAATGTCCCACTCACCCCGTTTTTATTATTTTGGTGTACCGATTCGCCCCTTACGAAGGAGCGAGTGGAAAATTGACATTTGAATATTTATAAATATTATTTTGATGTAGGTACCGATTCGCCCCTTGCGGCATTTCCTTCTAATACGTTCATAGTCTCCTTCTTAATGGGTACTTATTACTCGGTGAGTGGGTACTCCATACTTACTTACTTTTTGCATCCTTTCCATCGTAGTTCACGCACTGAATTTCCTTTGTATCTAAATATTATGGTCATGAGAATGACATCGTGGAAAGGCCCAAGAGGGAAACGCTACAGAGGAAGACCGTACAAGAGATGGGAAGACGATTTAATCGAGACAGCTGGCCCAGACTGGATGCAAGCAGCCCAAGATGGACATAATCTGGCTTTCTTTGGAGGAGGTCTTCACCTGTGGAGGGATTTTTGCAGACTGAGTTAATTCCTTTTTTTAAATTAAAGTCATGTAAAATTATTAATAGGTTTATTAGCACATCTAACCCTATATTCCAACTTATAGGTATACCTTTCTAACATAGGAAATAGTAATTAATGTAAGTAGTTCACTTTTGTATGAAATTTTTTTTTTTAATTTTTTTTTAAATATTTATTTTTTAGTACCTATATCTGGTGATTTCTTCACCAAGTAGGTATGAAACACATTTATTATGCTACGATTAGTAGCTGCAAAGGAATTCAATACCTAAACATAGAAGTAAATTGTTTAATTATAAAGCTTCCCTTTAAAGAAAGGAACAGCTAAGATGTAAAATAATAAAATTTAGTATAACGATAGATCTTGATTTAATGAGGGGAACCTTTTGCGAATTTGTTTTCTAAGTATATCAACAGCGGGATGTAGGTAAGAGAAACATCTCCAGTAAACAGGAAATACTTGTAGGAAATAATATATATTATATATTCAAAGCACGTAGGTATTTACATAGTAAGTATATGTTTTAAATCCTATAGTGCATTGATAATAGGCATTTGCTTAGAGCACAAGTGAGCGGCGCCGCCACCATGGCGTTGTAGTGGGATACCGTTAAGATGGGCTTACAATGGCCTCTCCAATAAGCACAATATCGCGGCAGCCGGTGCGCGGACGCTCGTGCTTACCTCTATAAAATATATATAACTTTTAATCATCAACTCAAACACTTCGGGAACTTAGACGCGAGCGCTACAACCTCAAAGTTTTTTTGTTATCCTCATGTGTCATAACTTCATGTCATAATCAGTGATCATTAATTAATTTTAATCTCTCGCGCGTATAATAACATTGTAAAAACTGTGTCGAGTGTCCGACAGCCGACATTCTGCTGACACGCATTATAAGTCAGACGTGGATTATCTGCTAACATCAACAACAGTGCGAAGTCAGCGATTTTTAAGAAGATTATTGTTGATTTATTTAAAGTGAAAATTTCTAAAAATAAACATGGAGATACAGTTCGGATCTGATGGCGTACCGTTTGTGACATGGGGTGGTAATAAAATAATGCTGGAGCTAAACCCGATAGACGATGAAGTTTGTAAGGAAAAAGCGGAGAAAGAATTGAGAGAAACTCCGGAAGTGGTGGAGCAAACTTTGATAGAGTTACGTCAACTTTTAAAAAGTAAGTCAACAAAATGATTTAATCTTTATTTAATTAATATAATCCATGCTTTATTTACATTTAGAAGAGTAATTATTTATTTTATGAAATTACAGTACTTTGCACCCGTAGATATGACTATCAAGTTGATTACTTTTTATCAATATTTTTGTTTATCTATCTGTTTGATACCTAATTAGTTACAAATAAAAATCAGATTTTTTTACTCAGTTAGGGGCAAATGGTTTCTTTTGTTCTCATTACTTGCTTGAGTAGAACTGTGTTTCTGCAATTATTTGGAAATGAATCTACGTGTATATCTTGCTTGCATGCCACTGCGAAGTAGGTTATAAGAACGTTAGTAAAAGTGACTATCGACAATTTATATAGGAAGTTAGGTGTGTTAATTATGTGCACTGTATAATCTCTTTCCGTCTGTTCTAAGATTAATTATTCATTTATAATATTACCAACTGTGCTCCGTGGTTTCACCCGCATTAGTCTCATCCTGTGGGAATATAGGCATAAAAAGTGTCCTATGTTTTAACCCAAGTCATGGTCTACCCATGTGCCAAATTTAATCAGAAACAAACATATAAAGTCACTTTCGAATTTATACATAAAATATTAAGTTAATGTTATAATATTATTCATAATAATAGTAATAGTAGTAAAAATCGTAGAAAAGAAATACGAAAGGTTAAAATGTGAGTCATTGTAAGTGAAGCGAGAGTTGGCATAATAACAAAGTGCACGCAAGTATAAAACGAAAGTTAGTATTAAAATGAGATTTTAATGCTTTCCCTTTCACATCTCGAACAGAAATGTTATAAAAATTAAACGAGAGAACGTTCGTACATTCTCTAAACTTTATACGAAAAGTAGACAGAAAGTTGGAAAATTACTACTCTATCAAAGTTATCTACTACTATAGCTGTTGCCCGCGACTTTGTCTGCGATCCAAGATACAATGTAGCCTTTCTCTGCTTCTCCAAGTCATGGTCTACCCATGTGCCAAATTTCGTTCAGCCGTTTTAGCGTGAAACAAGTAACAAAATAACTCATTTTCGCTTTTATAATTAGTATTTAGGAGTTAGGACTTTTGTATAGAAGTAGTATTATGTAGGTACACAAACTGTTATATACATATTACCTTAGATACTTTACTTTTTCGTTGCTCTTTTGCATACATAACCAAATTATAAGACTACATCAGAAAACAAACAAAGATTTAAGCCAAAGTCAAAGATTTATTTGCAGATAAATATGGTTACAAAGTTCTATTATTCTGTAATGGGTTGCACAAACTAAAGGCAAAGCGATATATTGTTTTCAGTTTATTCATCAAACACTTCATTTTAGTATTTTTACATTTCCCGTAAAACATTCAATAATATCATGTAGATTATATTTTTAAATATTAGAATAAAAAAATAAAATACCTTTAAAAGTAGTAGCCCACCGGTATCAGGAACAGGGTCCAAGCTACGCGGTCAGGGCTCCAGAGAGAGGAACATCCAAACAATGCGACCCGTGCCCAAAAATACCGGTTTCCGAATCAAGCCATAAAATCACCTGCCCAACGAGAGTCTCCTTAGGTGGTGGTCGAGGCTCTAGGCAATCAAACCTTTGGTTGATGCGACTATGGGTATAATGATCGCTGAGTTCACCCACATGTCGACAACCTTCGAGCAAAGTCAAGATATTAGTATCATTGTTGTTTTATGTAAAAAATTCTCTAAATGAGTTGTGATGTTTTTCGCACTAACCAAATTACGTCATCATTGGCTGATGTATTTAATAATGATTTTGGTTAATTACTAATGACAATAACGAGGAGCTCGTGGCTAAGTAATAACAGCCGCACGGGTCGCTCCATCAGGTTAAGCTACGCTTGCCGGGGGTTGGTCCGTGGATCTTTACATACCGAGACTCCTCCGCGCTTCGGAACGCAGCCCGAAAGTCTGATAACCAGTCTAAGGGGTATCATATTACCCAGTTGCTGGGTTGTGGACACTTGTGGAGGTCAGATAGGCAGTTGCTCCATGTAAAATACTGGTATTCAGCAGCATACGGTTAGACTGGAAATCGACCCCAACATAGCTGGAAAAAGACTAGGCAGATTGATTGACTAATGACAATATTGTAAAGTAACTAATTGTTTATCCTTATGATAGCTATAAGTACCTACTACAATACAACAATGTTTCATATTTATATATAGATAACTAACTGATGTCCGCGGCTTCGCCCGCGTGGATGTCAGTTATTATAATTATACTAAAACCTTCCTCGAGAACCACTATATCCATTGGTGAAAACAGCATGAAAGTCGGTGCAGTAGTTTTTGAGTTTATCGGGAACAGACAGACAGACAGACGCGGCGGAGGACTTTGTTTTATAATATGTAAGGATAATTATGACGAAACGGTAAAGTTAAAATTATAGAAATTATTGAATTGACAATAAGTACCTCTCAGCTCTCTAGTATGACATGAAAGACATTCGACGAGAAATGTGCAGAAAAAAATGTGTCCTTTACAACACATCTCACAACAACCAGATCGAAAATGTCACATTTTTGATTACTACGTTGCCTTGCCCCCGACGGTAACTAGCTGTCGGAAAAATGGCGGAAAATTTTCGGGTTTTGGATTTGTGAACAGCGTTTAGAGGACTCTTTCGATAACATTGATTGGTGTTCTATTCGGTACGGAAGTGTGTCGAATGATTGTCAATAGCTGTCCAGATCGGGAAATACATACTTCGGTTTGCAACAAACCATATTTAATCAAGTAGAAAATCAAAATAACCAAATTCTGGGTAACTCGCAACCCAGTACACCTAAAACCAACGTTTTCAAGAACTCGATATTAGTTTACAAAACTTGAAAGTACTTCACACATTATTTTAGGAACTGTTTTATAATTTAGCACTGCAATACCGTGGCTCACTGCTTTGAAATTAGCGAATCGTTTGGGTCGAAGGAGCAAGATTTCTCTTTGTTGTTAATGGTCTCTCATATTTCACAGTAGGTATTAAAGCCGTATATCAATTTAGAAAATTCTACCTACTTAAGTAGTTGTTAGTTCGCAATTTGTAAGAACGTTTTGCAAGACAAAGAAGATACGTCTTTATGTGTTATGACATATCAAGCGTAAGGCCGCCAACTGTGAGCATCCAAGCACAATATATGGAAGCTTCATGCAGCCGCCGACTGACTGTCCTTTGTTTTTCATACATTTTCACAGTCGGTGACTGACTGTACGTTGGGTGTGAACGCGATATAAGCTTGAACACAGCGTAGACGCCACCGTAGCACTGTCGTAAATGTCGCGTAGCAAAGGCGTGGGCGTCGCCGTCGACGCCGTAGCACTGCCGTAGACGACGCGTAGTAATACCACCGTAAACCCTACCGTTGCACCGCCATAGACGCCGCCGTAGACGCTGCGTAGCACTACCGTAGACGTCGTTACGACGCTGCGAAGAGGCTGCATGCTTAGAGGCCGCATGTACTCCGCGAAAAATTATAAGGTTTCCCTACATTAGGTATTGAAGCCATCTAGCTACAAGTATCTAAATCATTGCTCAATTTAACTGATACTTTCCGACATTTAATAACCGGTTCGTGCTTGTGTTCAATCTGCGGTAGATGTTTATATTGATTGCACTTACGCTGTAGCTACGATCTATACTATGAAATAATAATAAACGAGTACTTACGTAATACTAAACGGCAATCTAATTGCGTAATACACGATAAATCAGAATTGGAATCGGTTTAAAACAAATGTCTAATCCATTGCTTCATAAGTTCGAAAAAAAATACTGCACAACAACATAAATAACGCAATGACTGTTGGTTCAACCACATTCATTGCATGTCAAAATGAAACAAATTAGTCTTAATCGGTTACGAAAATAAATTACACAATTAGATAGCCAGTCATGTGTATTATATAGCTAAATTAAATCCCGCGATGGATCATTAATTTATTTTAATGGTCTGGTTTCAAATTTTATCAGTCTTCCCATCCTTTTTATATACTTGTAAATATTATTAGTAGACAGTCATTTTATATTATGAGAATAATTATCTTAGAAATTGAAATAAAATTTATTTAAATTATATTTTATCTGATTGCCTTTAATTCTGGTTAATGACGTATTGTCAAACTGCATTTTGATGCGATCTTGTGTTTACCCCTATTGTCTTACTAGAGCTCATTCACACGGGACTCGTCATTGCCGATTCGTCAAAAGAAAAAAAACGTTTTTTTTTTTTTAAACGTTGCCCCACACTAAGAATTTCTTCCTGTATCGTGGGTGCGTTTACAAACATAGAAACTCACATACACTAACACCCAGACCCGGAACTTGCAGATCATACAAATATTTGTTCCGTGCGGGGATCGAACCCGCGACACGTTGCGCAGCAGTCCATCGCTGAGCCACTGCGCCAACCGTGTCGTCCGTGTCTTACTAGAGCTCATTCACACGGGACTCGTCATTGCCGATTCGTCAAAAGAAAAAAAACGGATGACGGATGCATGTTCACATTGCATACGAAAACGAGTTTTTTCGCGATTCGTCAAAATATCCGAATAGATGTTCACACTTGATTCGTGATTCAGAGTTCAGCAGTCTTGGACGAGCGCTTTAGTGGATCCGTCACAAAATAATATCGTGTTTTTTGACGGAAGTGATTTTTAAAACACGGTACGTCATTTGTGTGAATAAGGCCAATTCAAAATCATAACCGCCGTCAAAAAAAATCACTAATCGCGAAAAATGTCGATACGGCAATAAACACGAATTGTCCTCGTGTAAACATTTTAAAGTCTCTATTTACCTATCCTATTATATATATTAGAGTTCCCAAGCTTGTTTTATACAATAGGTGGTACCAGTTTATTAAAAATATGCATACCTACTCGTTCAGAGGCATGACTGGCATTAGTTGCCTTCACTTAATGTTTTTGTCCGAATTGAACAGGTAATTTGGCAGATGTCCATAAGTATTATTATCGACCAAAGACTAAACGAGACTTCAGTCTTCAGTTAGGTTTTATAGCCATTTAATACATCCTAAAGCTGTTTAAAAAAACTTGAGAAATAATGATAATGTTCCAAGTTCCGTGTTGCCCTTATAAATTAAGTCGAGTTACTCTTTTAGACATCATGTCTAACATCTAATTGCCTTCATGTACTTACTACAATGTATATAATGGAAATTGATATCTACATATACGTAGTTAAAGGCTCCTGCCGTTTCCTGCGGCCATGGTTGTCAATTATTTTTATTGTTTCAGCTTCATAAAAAAAAGAACAAGGTTGATCTAATTTGGAATCTCCACACAAAACATGTATAGATTTGAGAACAAAAAAGGTTTTTAATAATTCAGTTTTTCTCGTTTCATATATGTATATAAAATGTTTATTAGAAATCGAATCAATATTGATAGTTTTGCTGGTCATCCACAGCGATCCATTTGGGTAGGATCTGCGGCATTATGTGCACATTATGTTTTTTTTTTAAGCAAGTCTGGTGCCGTATTATGAAGTATTATTGCCACCATTTTTCCAGTGTGAGAGAGAGACGAAGCTAGACAAGGCCGCTAGCACCATCCCGTTTTCGCAGTGGAATAATGATGGCGTTAACACTTCATATACTACCCCTGGTCATATTGCTCTTAGTCTTATCTCATTGACTTACATTATTCATTTAATTTGAAAACCGATAAGAAAAGTTAAAAATTAATCTTTGGACTAATTAGTGCATTGCGGCAGTGCTCATGAAATACCATGGCATTGAAGCATTTACTCGGAAAAATACTCAAAAACATTTTCTGCCACTGTGTGTCGTTAGTCCGACAATCGCGGAATCCCAGGACTGGGTATGTCACATAATATATCCAGAAGTGGACGACTTTCTGCTGAGATTGTGATGATGGGTCCGCTAGGACCGATGCCTGCCACGGTTGCGGGAAAGTCCGAAAGGGATACCTGGACCTTGGTAACAGGCAACTGAAGGAACACGGGTGGGTTTTAGTCAGTAAAAGTCTGACACGCCCTTCCGCTCCGCCCAGAGCGGGAGAAGTCATTTGATGATTACGCACTATAAAAAAAAAAAAAAAGTAGCATGCAATGTCAAATCATAAAATAAATAATAATGATTTGACCTAGTGTCGGTGCGAAACATAGCTTGTATCTATTGGATAGTAATCGTAGTTGTGCACTACGATTCAAGTCATCGCGCAACATATAACTTGAATCGCCATTATCATTGAAAAGGACTGGTTACGCGATTTCTAATTATCGCACGTTACTTCACAGTGGCCTAGGAAAGTTACTTGCATCCATCAGACATGCTTCAGTGAAGAGAAATAAAATAACGTTAATAGGAGGCACTGTACCTATTTATTTATTAAAGCGACTCTTGATTAATCATAATTAGTAAGATAAGATTAATTGCTGTTTAGATGTATTAATACGGGTCTTATCTTGTTGTTGGATGATTTTCTTTAAATAGTATTTCTAACATAAATTTAGTATCGGTTATCTCAACCTTCATGCCTTCTTTAGAAACAGCAGACTATGTATGTTACCAGAATATCCGCGAAATATCGCGGATTTATATAAATCCGCGAAACTACGTAGGTACCTAACAATTGCATTTTTAGCTGCTTTTACGTAATAAGTAACCCGTCTGCTTTCAAAGCAAGAGTTCCATCATATACCTCATCCATCGCTTTCCATAAGCGAGATCGAGAGCAAGAGCAGGATTCAGCAATAAAAAATGTTTTACGCGCGATTAACGATTCGAGTATACTAGAGTTACGGGTTAGAACACCAGCAGGAATAAGTTTGAAACTTGTTGTAGATTCGAGTATACTAGAGTTGCGGGTTAGAACACCAGCAGGAATAAGTTTGAAACTTGTTGTAGATTCGAGTATACTAGAGTTGCGGGTTAGAACACCAGCAGGAATAAGTTTGAAACTTGTTGTAGATTCGAGTATACTAGAGTTGCGGGTTAGAACACCAGCAGGAATAAGTTTGAAACTTGTTGTAGATTCGAGTATACTAGAGTTGCGGGTTAGAACACCAGCAGGAATAAGTTTGAAACTTGTTGTAGATTCGAGTATACTAGAGTTGCGGGTTAGAACACCAGCAGGAATAAGTTTGAAACTTGTTGTAGATTCAAGTATACTAGAGTTGCGGGTTAGAACACCAGCAGGAATAAGTTTGAAACTTGTTGTAGATTCGAGTATACTAGAGTTGCGGGTTAGAACACCAGCAGGAATAAGTTTGAAACTTGTTGTAGATTCGAGTATACTAGAGTTGCGGGTTAGAACACCAGCAGGAATAAGTTTGAAACTTGTTGTAGATTCGGCGCTCTATAACATCTTTGACAATATTGGTCTCTATCTCCACCCGAGATGTTTCATTGTAGTATTTTGATTCACCGATCACCTGGTGAAGGCCGCTGGAATCTGCTGGTTGCGAGAATCACAGAACCGGTCGAAGTGGCGGTGCTTGGCCTATTCCAGCCGTGGACGTCTTTCGGCTGAAATGATGATGATGATTGATTTTTAAAGAGTTTCAGCAGGTATTTCAGGCCAATAATAATGATACGATAATCTATCTTTTCAGAGGAGCCTTCCCTTTACGTTCCCATCGAGAAAGACGATTTTCTGCTGAAGTTCCTCAGGCCATGTAAATTCTACCCAGAAAGTGCTTTTAAAAAGGTTTGTATTTATTTAATACATTACATACATTTTATAACATGCTTTTGTGAATAGTTAGTTTAAATACCGCATAATACCTTAATATAATAAAACACTTAACACGTTGATGGACAGAATTGTGATGTCTGCTATGTTTGCATAACATTTTAATACTATTGCTATTTTATGTACATTTAGATGCCATTTGTTTGATTATGAATATGGTATCATGGTAATATGCCCAAATAAATAGATGTTTATTGTAAACTACTGTAGTTTTTTGTGACAAATGCAATGCTACACGAGCTTCTTTGCATCAAGTGTTTTAGTATCTGATTGCCAACCAAAAAGGACGTGGCAAAGGTTAAGGATACATCAACGTGCACGCTAAGCTACTTATATTTTTATTGATATATCTATCGATCTATCTATTTCGTCTGTAATGTACAACAGCTGCGCAAATGCCTCCCTGTCTCTATTGCACACCTGTCTGTCCTCTGTCATTGCGTCCTTTGCGTGAGGCTCTAGACAAAGTGACATTCTATCAGCGATAACGACGATGGAAAAGGCAAAGTGTATAGGACTGACATAAGCTATCGAAAAGCATCCTGTTGAAAGTCGTTGTAGAAATACGAAACGCTTTCGAAGCGATTGTCACTTGTCTAGGCCCTCAGTTATTTGGGTAGGAGTAAAGTATTAATAATAATGTTTTGTTCTCATTCTAGATACAAGCATACTACAAGTTCAGGCTAGGACACGCAGACTACTGTCGCGATCTGCTGCCGTCAGCGATTCGGGCGCCATTCGAACATTCCATTGTTTCCATCTTGGCCCCACGGGACCAGCATGGTCGTCGCATTATTGTAGTTGAATCTGGAGGTTTGTTACTTCTGCCTGCGGCTTCGCCCGCGTGGTATGTCGATAAAAAACCTATGTCCTTCTCCAGGTCAAGGTCTACCGCTGTACCAAATTTAATTCAAATCCGTTCATCCGTTTTAGCGTGAAAGCGTAACAAACAAACAAACTCACTTTCAGATTTATTATAATATTAATTAGGATTAGGATTTTGCGTATCGTATACTTTTAGATCCTACATCGTGCATGTTTAGTAGCCAAACAAACTTCCGAGAGGAATGTCTAAGTAATTTGTTTTGAGAAGGATTTATAATTTAATATAATTCGGGTCGAAATCTCAAATGACATTAGATCGTTAGGTTAACAACCCTAACAGTCGGATGGCAAATAAAAGACATACGACCTTATTGCTGATGTTCTTCAGAAAGGTTAAAGGAAACCCAACCGGCGCGGCGTGCTTGAACGAATAAGAACGAACAAGTGTAGATGCAGGTGGCGTTCTGTAGCTTCTGCCTACCCCCATGGGGACCAGGCGTGAGATCATGTATGTATGTGTAATACTAATAATGTATTCGGGACCTGTTAACTTATTTTCGTAACCGATTATGACTAATTTGTTTCATTTTGACAGTTCATTGCGTTATTTACGTTGTTGAGCAGATTTTTTTTTTCGAACTTATGAAGCAATGGATTAGAGATTTGTTTCAAACCGATTTCAATTCTCGGGCGTGTATTACGCAATTTTATACACGCGATAAGTATTGAGGTAGGTACCTAAATGTAGAGTTTAAGCTGAAGTTTGCGGTGAACCACTCATGATTGCGTTGCTTTGCAATTTCCATACTTGTAGGTAATCATAAATCTACCTACCTGTCTACAGTTCAGGTAAAGAGTAAAGACGCAGTACTAGTCAGAAATAACGATAAACCTTTAAAAAAAATATTATAGCGAGTTTGCAAAATTAACAAGTTTCTGATTTGAATACAAACTTGCTTAATTAAAATTGCTTGTCATACAAAACTGCATTAACTAATATGGTAGGTTCGATGCGTTCGCGCATCTTTACTATATAGCATTGTCCATTAGATTAGACATAAGTATTTTAAATAAGCTCTGAGATTACTTAGTTGGTGTTTAGTTCTCATCAGTTCAATAGTAAGTCATTATTTTATTTTATTGTTTCTGATAACGATGAAGGGGCAATTAGTAACTGTGTAACGTTGTATTTTCGTATCGATATTTTATTCAGTGATCTATAAGACTATATTTAGGGCGAGAATGGCCTGTGCGTGCGCATGAAATTGATATCTTACGTATAAGTGATGGAGTAGTGCGTGAAGCAAGGCTAAAACTATTTATTTAGTATATGTGAGGTGTGCCCAATAGAAACACGTATAATCGTATATATACTTATATTGAAACATTGTGAAGTGTTATATTTCTTTATTTGTCGTAGCTACATATATAGCGTATAAATCAGCAGCACACCCTAACCTTAACTTATAATATTATAAATGCGAAAGTGAGTTTGTTTGTTTATTTGTTTGTTACGCTTTCACGCTAAAACGACTGAACGGATTTGGATAAAATTTGCCACATGGGTAGACCATGACCTGGAATAGGACATAGGATACTTTTATCTCGAAATTCTCACGGGATCGAGACTTACGCGGGTGAATCCGCGGGGCGCAGCTAGTTAAAAATAATAATGAACATTGAACAAGTTCCTACTTCATCTTTTGAATTTAAATGATATTTGATTATCAAATAAACGGAATTTTAATAGGTGTCTTACGTAGCGCAGCAAGCTGCTTCAAAGTTGTATTAATTTCAATAAAAATCTGAACCAAACCGAATTTTAAGTCTTCGACTTTTTCTGTTGACTGCGTATTAATTATAATATTTTGCGACAATTTTTTATTACCTCAGTGAGGTTCAGGTAGGTTCAGCATCGTCCTAAACTAACCTAAATCACGACCTCAATTAAAATATTGTGCTAACGAAACCCTTTTTTACAAGCTTTTATTTCACTTGCAATGTTTGTTTGTTAGTTCGTTTGTTTAGGTCAAATCGTGCAAACTGAATTGAAACCCACTTGCTCTTATCTTACGGAATTGACATTTTACACGTTGGTTCAGTTCCGTAGACACTGCATTTTTATGATAAGCATGACCTGATTCTGCATCCAGGGTTGGCTTTAGACGAAAGAACTTCTCAACGGTCAACAGTACATTGGTGAAATACCTACAAATCCGGTTGAGTTACTAACTAATTCATTTGATTCCATTACATTTGTTCAGTTAGGATATGTTAAAAATATATTTTCCTACTTAATCTTTATTAAGACACGTGTTCATTAGAGTAATGACGCAATTGCAGAAAAATATATCATTTGATTTTGCTTAATTTGAGGTTATTGGTTTTTACTAAACATCTCGATCAAAACAAGTTTATGTGTAAGAGCGAATGTTGCAATCCAAACATGACCGCGTACCTAATGCTTATGATATCTTGGTAATTTTCCAGAGAGATGGAACCCACAAGAGGTGTCCCTCAAGGAGGTCTTCCGAGGCATCCAAGTGGGGCTGGAGGGAGCGATGGCAGAGCCTAGGACACAGATCTGTGGCGTCATCAGCATCCTCGACATGAAGGGACTGTCCTTCAAACAGATCATGCATTTCACACCGTCTTACGCGAAGATGGTGCTTGATTGGATACAGGTAAAAAATAAAATTGTAAAGCAAAGTCAACATGGATAGTTATCATGATTATTATACGTAGCAAAAGGATTGGTAATTGCACTATGATGATCCCAGCAAGAATCATCTTGACGTCAAAATAATAGTTGGTAACGTAAGTGAATTTCGATTCGACCTATCTTTGTCTGTAATCTTTTGTGAAGGCGAAGGGAAATTTCCCATTCGCTTTTGCTATGGAACTGATCGAAATGAATCGTTTTGTAATAGACACCTGCATAGTTTATCGATAAGTAGCTTTATTATTCGCTATCTACTTTTAATTCTATAAGTAGCTCCATTATTCGCTATCTACTTTTAATTCTATAATCATGTTCAAGGACGGTAAAAGATCAATGTAATTCCAAAAGTTCATCAATAGACTGGGAAGTACCTAGTGCACGTTTGGAGAGTTTAAAAAAGGCATGAAACATCAAATCGGTCTGATGGCATATTTCATTTGTGCATACTTTGGTAAAAGAAACACTCTGTACACGCACACTAACAAAGTAATTTGACTTTTGAAAGAAGAAGACAAAGCGTTGTGTAACTATACAGGCGCTATACAACGTTTATTAGTAAGGCGGTAAGTGTCTTTCTACGTTGATATACAAGTGTCCGTGTACAGAGTGTTTCTTTTACGTATCATAGTTTTGTGAATATTCCAATAATTTATTGTTATTAGCCTATAACTTGTGTGTTTGGTGTCTTACTACTGTTAGTGCAAGTTGGTGATAAATAAATAAATAAATAAATAACTATATTAAAAAAAAAGAAAAAAAAAAATGTTTTTTTTTTTGCATGTACCTATGTACACTATACTGTTGCGGGTTAACGGGAACGCCCTTTGCTAGTTTTGTTAGTTAACATACTGTACATAAGTCTCTTCCTCAAAACCATACTATAAAAAGTTGAAGTCAATGTTAATTCGAAACCAAGCAATGATTATTCTTCAGACTCGCAAAACGGATACTTATTCTTTGTAGCGTTTCATAAAAACCAAACTAATAATTAAATCTGCCTAACTCGCCAGACACTGAAACGCAATATGTTCAATTATTTCTCGCTAGTAGCCACGATGTTAGTTAAAACTTTATTAGGTATATTGTTGGTCGATCGGAGGCCGATGACCTGTAGTGCGATACATTACGCAATGGAGGCAAGTCAAGTGGGCTAGCAGATCAGACCACTACCTGTTTGACCAGTCAACTGCATTTTCTAGGTCATGTTTCTCTAGATTTTATTTGAGAATTTGGAAAGTAGTTTCGTAGTTCAATTATGAACAGTTAGCTTTTATCTTACTACGAGTAGATACTATTATTTTAGCAAGTATGCTGTGCTACTGGAAATACGTATAGGTACACTGTTAGCTTCAGAATTTAGTCAGGTGGCATTAGGGATGTAAGAAGTGTCAAAAAGTATCGATATATATATATTTCGATATATCGAAAAAAAAATATCGATATAAAAATTCAAGTTTTTTATTTATTTTAACACCAAACTAGGAAAAAAAAGTATGCTTTTTACGGCTCAGAATTCCAGCGGTCTTAGTCAGTGGCGACAAAGGTGTTGCTATTGCAAATATATCGGTTTTGATCATCGATCACTAATAAAGAACTAGATACACAATCTCATACAAAATTTCTCTTAAAAATGTCGCCAATTGTGTTTAGTTAAAATAAATATACATTAATGTAATTTCAACCTTACCTACAACGTTTAAAGTCGTATTCACAAAGCTATTACAAAAAGCAATAAAATTTTACGACCGGTACTCACTGCTCAAGATACATCAAAACAACTTCAACCTTATACGCATGCTTTAAAGTAACAATTACTAAGTGCCAAAAAAAAGTAATAAATTTTACAACCGAGGCTCGCCGCTAGGACAAGGAACGAATGGAGACGAACCAGAACAATATTTTTTGTTTGTACTGTAAATTATTATGTATGGTATTTTTAACATACTTCAAAAAAAGGAGGAGGTTACTCAATGCGTCGCGTATTTATAAATATATAGGTTTTTTTATGTTTGCACACCACCGATAACTCGAAAACGGATCGACCGATTGAGATGATTCAAACGGTATTACATTAGGTTTGTTCCCAAGTTGGTCCTTTTTACATCTAATCCTTGTTCTGATGATGGAATCTATGAGGAATTGAGGGAACGCCTTAAATATTAAAGGCATACAATTAGCGATTTTGGTATTTTTTGTAACAAATCAGATCTTCACATTCAGAAAATATCATTTCGTGAAGTGGAAAAATAAATAAATGGTGGTGAAATAAATAAATGTCACCACATTTACTTATTAATGAATCTAAATTACTTAAAAAATAAAAAAAATACAGTAACCTACTAAAAAACCACAAAAAAAATACAATATCAAAAAACCCGACTCATAAAAAACAACTAACAAGTTCCAAACAAGTCACTTTTCAAGTAGTCTGATGCAGTTGGTGGCAGTTATTTTAGGTCAATTATTCATACATAGGCTGATAAACACATTACCCTTCCTTGCGTCGCGCAGTCGGGTAAATAAAATCGAAAATCAAATATAGCATAAAAAAAAAAAAAATATTATATTTATAGCGTCTCCAACAAATTGAACAGAGTCAACGTGGATAACCCAAACAATTTAAGTGGGCATGCGCTAGTATGATTAATACGTTTAGTAAGAGTCTTTACAATTTAGCTGCATTATATCGCCTGCTATTTGTTACGACTTAATTTAAAATAAAGTTTTTACGATGATTTCTTGACAAAATATCAGTATTTACAATACAGTGTTAACAATTATATAAAGATAATATTAATACTTACCAAAAATATGAAACTCCATCCTTTTTTAGCGTCCTAGACGTGTGATTTTTGCAGTTTTTAAACGAGCACTGAGGCATGTTTACCGTCGGAGCGTTCGAATGCTACTAGATGAAAAGACCACCCAAATGTTCAAGTGGGCGGTCATTCGGTGAGGACATTTTTTGACGCTGATTGTGTATCTAGTTCTTTATTAGTGATCGATGGTTTTGATACATTTTCGATACTTGATATTTTATATCGATATCTCGAAATAATAAATATCGCCTAAAAATATCGAATATATCGAACAAAAAATATCGATATTTTTTCTGCAAGCCTAGGAGGTGGCATTCCAATGCAGTCGTTTGACTGGACTTTATGTGATGGAGATAGAATAGTAGATATTCAATCTAGAGTTTGACTTGACTGTTTATATAAATGTCATAATTTGCAGGACTAAACCCACTTCTCATACCAAGAACGAATGAAAATCTTAAATTCTATAACAGTACATTATATTTCCAGGAATCCGTGCCAATTCGCATAAAGGCAGTTCACATAATAAACCAGCCGTACATCTTCAACATGCTGTTCGCCATCTTCAAGCCGTTCATGAGAGAGAAGCTTCGCTCGCGCATCCATTTCCACGGCAGCAACATGAGCTCATTGATGGAGCATGTCGATCCTAAGGCGCTGAGGAAGCGGCATGGCGGTCTGCTGCCTGAGCCTGAGATCACTGGCGATGTCCTGTGGAAGATGTTGCGGCATTACGAGGAGGAGTATAAATGTGAGTATTTTGTTAGTTCCTAGCCTTTTTTTTTTGACGGTCGCAAATCATGCAATGACTTCTCCCGCTCTGGGCGGAGCGGAAGGGCGTGTCATAATTTTATTGATTAAAACCCACCCGTGTTCCTTCAGTTGCTTGTTGCCAAGGTCCTGGTAAACCCTTTCGGACTTTCCCGCAACCCTGGTAGAGAGTGATGGGCCCTAGGTTCAATCATAGACACGGTCAAAGTATTATAGTTGTTCTGTGAGTTTAGTACACAAATGTACAGAGGCGCACTTAATGCATTGTAGAAAATACATGGAGAAATTCTAAGTTATGGCTCGACAGCCCACCCCTTGGGGGAATATTGGCGTGGTTTCATTCACTTACGTGTTTGCATGTATGTATTTTACCACAACAACTTCCGCAGATGTGTGATCTTTTTCCCAAGAGAAAGTGTGATGGTTTACATACCTAGGTATTGTGTAGAGCTTGGAGTTTGGAGACTATACAATATCTCATAATATTGGTGTATGTACATTGTACAGTAATAGCTATCTACAAGCATCGTTAGATTTGGTGAATCGAGACGTGACTGGTATTTTTATTATTATTGTTTTATGTCTGCGATGTACGTCAATTCGTTATAATAGCATCTACGTCAATTTGCGCCTCTTGGTTTTGGCAATGACGCGTCGAAAGGTGACATAGGACACTTAGGTGGCTACGTGTCTTATGTCTGTCTGAAATGTAGGCTGAGGTAGCAATGGAGAAGTATTTCGAAATAGACTTTGAAAATATATTTTTTTGTGAATGTCCCACGACATTCTAGGACAAGAAAAAAATATATTTTACGGAGGCCTATGCTCAAAGAAAGCAGTTGGCGCTTGTGGAAGCGCCAACTGGTTTGAGCATAGGCTTCCGTCATATCTTTTCAGTTAGGCATTCTTGCGCAACCTTGTACCAGCCTTTGAAAATCTTTACCTTTCTTTTTCAGTGGCGAATTCCTACGGCTACGTCCAGAATGTAAACAATAATAAGGCGTAGAACACAATTTGTTTTGCTGCAGTACAAAATGGAACTCAAACGCTCAAATACTTAAGGACTCGCGAAATATTAATTAGGAATGTTATTATTGCATTTTTAATAATAAAGCATAGTAAGATATTTAGGTAAGACTGTAGGTATGCTCTACGATTTTGTATGGTTCTAAAATAATTGTATAGACTAAATAAGAAATAATTAATGAGTTAAACCGATTATTTTTGTACATAATGTTATAACGTAAAAGTACAACGTGGTTGGTGTTATTCAATAAGAAACCAGTTTTTTTAATACAAAATTGTTTTATTACTTACTCCATTTATACCTTTTATACTATCTTAATAAATAAACGGATAATTTAAGTGGTAAGTATAATATGTATTACCGTTTTAACATAAAATAAAAGTAATTTTATAGAATAGAATAAGGATTTATAAAAATACATACATAACTTTTCTGTGTTTCATTCATAATTACATACATAGACATAGGTAGGTACATCTCATGAGTGGTGATGTTACAAGCTACACTTGTCTTTTAAGCATATAACTAAGAAATTACCCTTGACGTTAAAATGATGTACTACATTTTATAAAAAAAATATAATATATTTATCTACTTACTGATATAATATCATTTATTTTTTCCATGGACACTCTTATTCTGCAAGCGTTTTTTTTAAATACAGCACTAGTTTATGGCAATATAATTTGTAAATTATGTTTTTTTTTAAGTTATTGTCCATTATTGATTTAGGTACATAACTTCGTGAAAGAATTACGAATAATTATTTATAAGCTCAGAATAATTTGGTTTGGACTTGAAGCCTTATCAACAATAACGTATATATTTTAGGAAATCACAGCCTGCTTTTTTCGAAATGTTTTCTGAAAATAGCCCTAAATATTTTGTAAATACACTTTCGTGTGATATTAAATGCAAATTGCTATTAGAATCATAGTTCGACTGCGCCCTAATATCGTAACACACTTTCAATCTCAATCTGAATGATTTCGAAGTATATTTCCAAAAAAAAATTCTTCTTAAATACCGCAATGAATGTTGTTGAACTGTCAAAATGAAAACTGCTATTTGCTACTGTTAGTGTTCAAAGCATCAAAAATATATGCATTAAGAAGATAATATTGAGCTAAGACAAGTCTTCCATAAAAATATAAATTAAAAATCACCTAACATTGGTCCAACGTACTACGAAATGCATAGAATATGAAACCATATTCATATTTTTAGCCATCTATAATTTAAAGTTTAATATCAAATAGAAATTCTCGACTAATTTAATTCTACACCATACCTACATATACATACACGAAAATGCCATTGGCTAAGGCCTTAATACTATGGTTTGTACGTGTAATAATTATTTAAATATAAGTATCAATATCACGATATGCATATTCATTATCACATTGCATATAACCGTCCAATCACCCTGTGTGCCAGCACCGGATTCATTTCTTCTTGTATCCGTAAGAGTTGATCGCTGAAACAAAATTCACGACATTAGGCAGGTAAGTAAGACTAATAAGTAAC
Source organism: Lithophane socia (assembly GCA_947522985.1). Taxonomy (NCBI): domain Eukaryota; kingdom Metazoa; phylum Arthropoda; class Insecta; order Lepidoptera; family Noctuidae; genus Lithophane; species Lithophane socia. The sequence continues at coordinate 13,251,267 of OX383256.1, read as the reverse complement.
TGGTGTACCGAGCTCTTCTCGGGTGAAAATAGAGAAAATACATTTTTTCAGATAAGAAACCTAGCTAGATCAATTTTTCGCCCCCGTAAATCCACCCCCCACCTCACCAAACCCACCCCCTATATTGCAACTATAATCGAAATCGTTAAAGCCGTTTTCGAGGACATGATTACAAAAATACAACATTATTTTTTGTTTATGCTAAACCCGAAAAGGGGTCATTGTACTCATCATTTTGAACAACTTTTTCTATGGGACCAAACATGAAATCGCCAAAAAAAAATTCAGCTGTTCCATACATTTGTGTTCACTTAAATCGACAAAATTTATAATATATTTATGTTCTCATAGCTCGTCAAAATGTAGGGAAAAACTGATTTTTTTTTCGCGATTTCAAGGTTGGTCCCATAGTGAAAGTAGTTCATAATGATGAGTACAATGACCCCTTAAGAGATTTCATGTATAAAAAGATACACCTTATAGATACATATAAACAAATATTACTCATTTTATAGTATAGGACTGATATTAATTTATTATAATATTAATATGATTGTCATGCTCGTCATGTTCACGCACGTATTAATGTGTGACATGATTGACACGTCAATACATCTATCTTCGGACCGCGATTTCAGCCTACAAATTACTTATTAAGTACGATGAATCGCACGTAAGACGACTCAGAGCATTTACAATTCAAATTGTATTATCTATTTATATTGTTAGTTCGTACTTGATATTGATGATGTTTATTTCTGTCCATAAGTCACTTTTTTGTTAAATATTTTAAAACTAAATGGCGCCGGCATTTTCCAGCTGACTGATTGCTGAGAAGAAATGCCGAAACAAACTCTAAAGTCATGGTCTGTTTTAAAGTCTAAACAATAATGTTTGGACGTTTTGACTAAGATATTGTGTGATTCTAACAATGCAGTCTTTTTTTTTTTTTCGTTGTGAAATTTTCAAATAACTTCTCCCGCTCTAGGCGGAGCGAGAGGGCGTGTCAGACTCTTACTGACTAAAACCCGTGTTCCTTCAGTTGCCTGTAAGTCACCAGAGGCCACGGTATCCCTTTCGGACTTTCCCGCGACCCCGGCAGGCATCGGCCCTAGCGGACCCCGTCAGTTGTGCAACAATGGTCTGGAAGGACTTTTTGAAGTAACAGCCATTGCAGCTTTGAGTTGACCTGTTCTGATGTGCATGCATCACTTACCACTGAATTCCTTATCGCACATGAGGAGCAGCTCGAGCCACTGTCCTCCAGTCACACTTGGAATGTTCAGGGTGCCGCCATACTTGTCGGGCAGGCACTTAGGACTGATGTACTCGTGCAGCATCTTCTTATCGCTGCCCATGAACACGATGCGGGAACGAAGCTTCTCCTTCAAGAAAGGCTTGAAGAGTTTGAACACCATCTCGAAGATGAAGGGCTGGTTGATGATGTACAGTCCTTTGATACGGAGAGGGATGGCTTCCTGAAACGTGCATAAAGGAAAAATAAGACCTTGTACTGGTAGTTACTTCTTTGGATTCAATTTGTCTGGATATATCCTGCTCTTCTCGCCCGCATTACTCTAGATTTTACCTATTTACGGTTTAGGTATAGATCTGAATCCATCTCATCAAAATTACATGGCACCTTTTTAACCTTTTCAACGGCATTCTGAAGCTTATTAAGCCGTATTGCGCCATTATGATGCATTGGGTACATGTACCTGTGCATGTACCCCGTGCGTCTGTTGATTGCAACAAATACATATATGAATTAAAATTTTGTATTACCTACATTTGTTACTAACATAGCTCATAAGAAGTGTGTATTAATTACTAACTTCTTAAGGATGGGTCAAGGTCTGAAATAAAGTTTTTTTAACCCAGAAGATATGTATGTACGTTTCATCGTAATTGTGCAATTTTTTGCTCAAGTTTATCTTTTAATTGAACTATATACCAACCTGTAGCCACTCAACGATTCTGTTGGCGAAGCTAGGCGTGAACTGCAACACGTGCTGCATGGAGAGGCCGTCCATGTCGAAGATGACCACGGCGCCGCAGATCTGTGTCTCCGGCTCCAACATGGCCGCCTCCAGGAACAGCACACAGCCCTTGAACACCTCGTCCAGAGAACACTTGCTTGGCTTCCATTTCTCTGTAAGAAAGAATGGTAAAAATTACTGAGGTTACTTCGCAAGTTACAAATTTATATAACCGCGTAAGTCTCGATCCCGTGGGAATATCGGGATAAAAAGTATCCTATGTGTTAATACAGGTTATAAACTATCTGTTTGCCGAATATCCAAATCCATTCAGTAGTTTTTACGTGAAAGAGTAATAAACATCCGTCCAAACTTTCGCGTTTATAATATTAGTAGGATAATAAACATCACGTCTGTAATCCTGGAAGACTTACGCAGAGGCGTACCTAATGAACACCCATATTGCGCCAGTCATGTTTAAGTCCCATGTAATAGGGGCGAGCCTGGGCACAAATCCAGACTCCGGGCTGATAATGAGAAATTCCTGATGGAAAAACCCAATAACACTTTGCCCGACCTAGGATTCCACTCATTGTGACGTCATGCTCAGCAGGGCTTGTAACCACTAGAGGCAGAGTATTTACTGGCAATTAAGGTCGAACAAAAAAAAACAAACGATTCATGCTAAAATTAAGGTATCAGCTTGCATCATCGGGACGGGAAAGGCTAAAAGAGTGAACGAAACAAAAGGCACCTTTTGTAATATTGACTCGTACCTAAATAAACATTTATATAAATTAAAGTCGCTTTTCGTGTTAGTCTACATTTCCTCGTTGTTCTTCTAAACCACGAAACAGATTTTGATGAGGTTTTCACCATCGTTTAGAGAATTTATTCCGGAAGGTTTGTGTGTATATTACGTTACTATTAAAGTTACATATTACTAAGAAATCTCGATATTTGTCAAGTCGTAAAAATCGTGCGAAGTAGGTGCGGGTCGCTAGTATTGTAATACTTAAACACTATGACACTGTAGATGTTCCCAGGCGAGGCATCTATAGTGGAAAATGTTAGATCTTAACTTAGAATTACACGCTCATAGAATTAGTGAGACACCTTTGAGTTTTTCATTATGACAAAAAATATCCGGATGTTTTTAAAAGCAACAGCAAGTTTTATGTTTTTCTGTGTCTGATCAATTGTGCATATTATGCAAAATGATGATTGTAGCAATAATGATGAGTAGCCAGCTGGTATGTCCGAGTGTGTGTATTGTATGCAACGTATTATTTGTTCATCATTATCTCGGGCACGGTTGCGTGACTACGAGTACGCAGAAATTCTAATGCGATTTATCTTAGTTATTATCTACACGTATAAAAATTAGGCAGATTTTACATACATGATGATGTTTATTAAAGCTTATAATCGTGTGCACTATGGACGATGTTGAGGTCGTCTTTTGTGACCTAATTTCCGGCAAAATATAGAGTTTTTTTTATAGGTCGCAATTGTTTCTGCTCAGGAAAAGGTAGAAACATTACAAGACATTACTTTCTGTCTCTTGTATGGTGGCTATACTTGAATAGTTTCGGACTCCTGTACAATTCACCGCTCTACTTCCTGATACTGGTCGCGTGTAGGCATTACTGTCAGTACCTCCGTACCATTTCCTTCCTCTGTTTTATACTACCTACGGATCACAATAGTTCTACTACAGCTGACTTCTTGGCTCTAGCACTAACACTCGTCTGCCATTGTGGGCAGCACTGTCAGAACGTTCAGGTTGATCATGTTGGTATCTTTTACACTACGAACACAATAGTTGAACTACTACTTACTTCCTAGATCCAGCACTAGCACTCGCCGCCCATACTGGTCGCGAGTGGGCAGTTCTGTCAGCACGTTCAGGTTGAACATGTTGGTATCTATTACACTACGAACACAATAGTTGAACTACTACTTACTTCCTAGCTCCAGCACTAGCACTCGCCGCCCATACTGGTCGCGAGTGGGCAGTTCTGTCAGCACGTTCAGGTTGAACATGTTGGTATCTATTACACTACGAACACAATAGTTGAACTACTACTTACTTCCTAGCTCCAGCACTAGCACTCGCCGCCCATACTGGTCGCGAGTGGGCAGCACTGTCAGCACGTTCTGGTTGAACACGTTGGTCTCCTTGCTGGGTATGAGACCATCGTAGTGCTTCGAGTGTTTGAGTTTGAACCCGTAGTAACGTTTAATCTGAAACGGTTGACAGTAATAGTTAAGAAACTGTTAACATTATTCAACAACATGGCAAAGCACAAAATAATTAAGTCACTTATATTTAAATGTAGATTTAGAGAGGAGCTCGTGGCTAAGTAATAAAAGCTGCACGGGGTGATCGATCAGGTTAAGCTATGCTTGCCGCGTTCAGTCCGTGGATGTGTGACCATCTTTACATATCGACCCCTCCGCACCTCAGAAAGCACGATAAGCCGTTGGTTCCGGCTGTCATTTTTGGATCTTTGACAGTCGTTACGGGTCGTATTACCCAGTAACTGCGTTGTGGAGGTCAGATAGGCAGTCGTTCCATGCCAGAACTTTGTATTCAGCTGCATCTGTTTAGACTGGAAGGCGACTCCAATAATTGGGAAAAGGCTAGGCTGATGATGAGGTCATTTTAGATATTCCGTACCTTGAACTAGCTTGTAAAGTCGACCTCGTAATTGCTTTACCACTTTTGACAACAATTTCCAGTAAATTGTAACCTCAATAAAATTGAAACTGGCTAATTATAGGCCTCAAAAAAATAACTAACTAGACACGGTAGTAGTCTAACTATTGCCTAGTCGTGTTATGACGTGCAAGTGATGAGAAGAGGTACTTGCATAGGCAGGTATATAAGTGAAAGTGTTTGAGTAGAGGCCTTTGGCCTGCACTGGGACAGTCAAGCAACTAATCGCAGTCCACTGCTGGATATAGGCCTCCCCCAACATATGCCACAACACCCTATCTATCCTCCACCTTCCGCATCCAGTCTGTCAGCCACTTTCTTGAGGTCGTCGGTTCGGCGGTTGGGCGTCACACGTAATCGCTTGCCGATTCGCGGGACAGGGACAGTAATAGGCTAATATATAAGTTACAGTGTATGAAAAGAGTTCTTTGCCCTGCACTGGGACGGTAAAATAAAATAGACGTAGATATATGTATTTAGTAACCTATTCCGCTTAACTATCAAGTGCTATAAAAAAACCCTGTAAGAAATCGACACATGTTTCACCTCTTAACGAGTCATCCTCAGGCTGACGATTGACCAGTAGCGAACCCGAACACTACGTGTTGCCAGTCCGAGTGCTGGTCCAGCGCGTCACGTGTCGGTTTCTTACAGGGCTTTTTATGACTCTTGAGGAATAGTTAAGCGGAATAGGTTACTAAATATATCTACATCTATTGTATTTTATTCTGGATTTAAGCAAAGTGACATTTAACCTTAATAGTGGTAAACTAATTGTGAGGTCGACCATACGTGTTATAATGTTTTGTAGTGACATTTACGATTTCGAATAGGAAGTCAAATAAATTAAACACGCGACATGTTAAAGTTAAATCTCGAATATATGAATGCGTATAAATAAATAAAAGAGAAATAAAGCAAGGAAAACTCATAGAAATTACATTAATAATGATTTATTTGAAAAATATTTTAATATATTCTAAATATTTAATTAAACAATGATGAATGTTAAAATTATGCTCGTAACAAAGTTGTGGTATTGGATGGTACCAATACCTTGTTACTTGTATAATTTTTTAATTAACCTTTTAAAAAAACCATAACATCCTGCCATTTCTAAATATTTCATTTGTATATATGCATAAGTCATGAAGTGTTACTTCAGGAGCTGTCGGTATACCTAGGTTTTTGATCGTCAATTGCTGTGGTTCAAAGTTCACTCGATTAATATCACAGATCCATGATTGGACGAATTTAAGGCGAAAGCTTCAGCAAAGCCCGTGAAATTCAAATTTTCTTACGTTTTATGCAATTTGCAGGTCAGTATCAGGTTGTATGTTGATCTAAATATGATTCGCGGCCGTAACAAATATGGATTGGCAGAATTATAAACATTAGAATCATCAATACAACTCTCTAAGTTCATGTAGGTAAGAGTATTGAATGACTATTTCATGAAATCATCACATATGAACTTAAGGAGTTGTATTGCTGATGTTAATGATTATAATTCTGTAAATCCATAGTATTAAATGAAACAATAGGTTTACTTACCAAATCCTGGGCGCTTTCAGGGTAGAACTTGCAAGGTCTAAGGAATCTTATCAGCCAGGCTTCACTATCAATCGGCACTAACAAGTCTTTATCCTCTGAAACAGAAAAAAACAGGGTCTGTTTGAAATGTAAATATAAGGAAGTTTACGTCATCATCATCTGCCTAGCCTTTCCAAACCCCTTTCCCAACTATGTTGCGGTTGGCTTCTAGTCTAACCGCATACAGCTGACTACTAGAATTTTACATGGAGCAACTGCCTATCTGACCTCCACAATATAGTTACTGAGTAACACGATACCCCTTGAGTACTGTAGGTAGGTAAAGGTATACCTAACTTTAAATTCCTAACTACCGGTTCATAACCTTACAGTCATTGTTATGTCTGTTTTAAACATAATACACATGTCACTATGTTTGCAGACAAAACAATAAGAAGGTAGTCCGAAACAAAAGTACATCTTGACACAAGATAGACGTCTACATTCAAATATGTCGAATAATTGTTTTTATTATATTTACCACATTATCCGTATTTGGACAAAACAATGTTTATAGAAAAACTAGGATTTGACACATGATTGACATCTTTAAAAACATGGTCATAATTTAAATAAAATCTAAGTAGAGAAACACAAGATGTAAATCAATGACAGATGATATGCACAAAGGTACATAAATGTCAGGTCTGTGACACCGTTATTTACATATGATATTTTTTATTCTATACCTCAATTTTACAGACAAACGTAGGCACTCAACGTAGGTACCCACTGATATTTGTATGTAATTATTTACAATACAGATTTCTGGTTTTTCCATATCTGATCATCTATTGTTTGTTAAAGATAGATTATAATGGTAAGACGGCGAGCTCAATATACCTAGACATATTTTGTGGAGACTGAATTTAAATATAAATGTTATAAAATTCAAAAACATATCAACTATATTATTACCCCGCCTATGAAATAAATGACTGTAATCCTTCCTCAAACATATAGCAAATAGTCTAACAAGTATTAAGATTATATAGTATTTGTAGACAATAAAACATAATGCTAACATGAGATCAATTATTATCCAGTAAGATTGCAGCCTTCGAACACAGATTAGAAACGCAACTATTGATATAGGTAGGCTAGTTATTAACTGTACATACATACGTTAGCAAACTTGATCTTTGTTTTCTAACTAACGAAAAACCCTGTGCATAATCAGCCTATAATATTCCCAATGCTGGGACACAGGCCTCCTTTCTTCGAGAGGGAGTGGGTCGTAATCCATCACACGGGCACGGTGCGGGTTGCTAGATGTCACATGTCTAAGAATTTATATATGGTTCTAGAACATGCCGGTTTCCTTCACCGTTTTGAGAGCAGTAGTGACGAAATTATTTACACAAAGTAAAGCGCTTGGCTGGGTTCGATTCGAACCCATGACCTTTAACTCGTAAGTTACCACTGGGCCACCACTGCTCGTCAGAGAACAAGACAACGCGCAGCCAAAACCGCTGGGTCGGAAGCTTGAAATTTTTCGCAATAGTTCTATAAATAACGAAAGTTTACTACGGAAGGATTTCTGAAAATTTGTATCAGTGTATCCCATCAGGCTCACGGCTTGTATTAATTAACTTACAGTGAATCAATTAACTTTAATTGTTCGTACAAGTCATATTCGTTCATATGCTATATTGTATTGTTTAGCACTTCACACTCAAATCGCTTTCTCGTGTATGGTCTAATAAGTTACAAATAGGCCAAGCGATGACATGTTGCGAGTGTCGTGTCGTGACAATCTTATTATTTCTCAAATGTTTTTTTACATAAATGTTGGGTGAACGGGTCTAGAAAGGACTTTCCACTTTGATTGCTGAAAGAGAATCGGCGTTTTTTTATAATCCTTCAGTGTGTTGTAAAAGGATATCAGGGAAATAATATGCGCACTCGCAGCTGCCATGAATTTTGTGGACTAGTTATTCACGGTTCGTTCACATTTTTTCCAAACGGATCGGCGTTTGACAAACATTTTATATAAAAAGGGACCACATGGTCCTTCGCTAGTAACTAAATTTGATTTTATTTATTTTCTACTATGACTCTAAAACTTTCCGAGACTTCATAATCAGTGTACAATATTAGCATCCATTAGCAAGGTAAGTTTCAATTACGTTTACTTTGCGTAGATTCCCCGTGACATGTCACCGTCAAACCCAACTGATGATTACCTACTAGTACTTACCTACACATTACGTCTTATTTACGTAATGTGACTTCCGTAATCTACGATTCTTTTTTATTTGTGGGTACGTAAACAAAAATGAAAAACAACTAATGATTGTTGATTTGCTTTTAAATGGTTATTTTATGACGATCACCATTAATTTTCCTTTTTAATTTTAAGAATAGGTCCTAATAATATCGTGAATACCAGCGAGGAAACTGCCTGTCTCCTTTTTTATCAATAAGATGGGCTATAACAAAATATTGTTATCGCCAGTGGGTATCCATGCGTGGTCCGGTGGCAATAACATTCATTGTCATAAGACTCTGATTCGCGATCTACCGGGATACCTATCTATGGTCAGCAGTGAACGTCAATAGGTCGATGACCCATACGGAATAAGTACAAGCGAATGACTCATTGCGTTCTGTCACCATTATACAGGTAGATTCAGTTTTCGGAGTCACGAATCTCGATAAGTTACGAGAGCAAAATATTTACTGCTCCAAGCACAATTGCACATTCAAACTTATATTTATTACTAACTGATGCCCGCGGCTTCGCCCGCATTGATGTTGGTTATTATATACTAAAACCTTCCTCGAGAACCACTATATCCATTGGTGAAAACAGCATGAAAATCAGTGCAGTAGTTTTTGAGTTTCGCAAACAGACAGACAGACAGACGCGGCGGATGACTTTGTTTTATAATATGTAGTATGATTACGTGGTAAAAAACCTTGAATTAAATCAATATACTTAGTGTTTGTTCAGATGATTTTAATTATGACGAATCTGTTGGTTCCTAAGTCTTTTAAGGCTTTTAAACTGAAATCCACTTAGGCTTTGTTAAGTATTCAGGCTTTAACAAACCCTAATTTGAAATGCATTAGCCTTTGTAAACACGCCCAGGCAAAGTGGTATCGAGGTTTTCCATTAGAACATTCTCAGTAAAGTTCGATTCAAACGGCGCGGCGGCTCGGAAGTTAGCTACTCACTGCGCAGTACCCCATCCCTCACCCCCGCTGACACATGAAATTGTTAATGCGCAGCGACTCGCGTCATGAGCTGTAGTAGCCAGGAGTGTGAATTTGTGCATGGCAATAGGTTTTCCCCTATTACATGGGACTTATAATCATAACGTACATAGTTACATACCTGGCGCACTGTCTACATTCTATAATAAGAGATAGATATTATGTAGGTATAGTTACAAAAAACTCTGCTTAACCCTTCAAAAAACGCATGAAAGATGCAACAATGAAAACGTGTCAAATAAAGGTCAGTTGCATTATTTATCGAAGCAGTTATTATCATTTAAATTGTTTATAAATTAAATATCAGATCAGCTCTACTTTATCAATATCAATGATGAAGATAACGATTTATCACGTCCATTGTATAATGATAATTTTATTGATTTTGTAATTCATTATTTTATATATTTATTAGAACATAATATACTTTGTTACTAGTTCGTTGATTTTTATTGCTAATGAATACAATATGTTGGTACATTTATTGTCAAGTTATTAAAATTTGTTGATTCCAATGATTCTACATTATAAGTTACCGGATATAGAAACAAATCATTAGTACCTATGTGATTATTACCAACGTAGGTACTATAAACTGTAAGTTTAGCCTTGGCGTAAGTACATAAAAGTACATTATAACTCAGAAATGTTAATTTAAACGTTAGTTGTGCATTTGAAGGTTACTATTACTCAAGTTAATTGTTCTATAATTAACTAGATACATCACTTGTCAAACAAAGGGAGCAATGCGCAAGCGCAACATCGACATTTACATATTTTTGTTTTGATATGTTAATCGGGCAGCTCTGGTGATTATCTTAGTATTTTCCTTTGATTTTATTAGTTTAGGTAACCATCGTGTAAAGAATGAGCAAATATCACTCCAATTTATATTTGCGAATGTTTATTATTATGATAATAAGCTGCATTCCACCGTGCTGACATTCAAATCTGTTCAAATTCAAACTGTGGAATAAAGGAATACTTAAAATCGAAATTAACTGAACCTCCTTTTAATTTAATTGTGTGTCATTACTGTGAATGACGCATAATCAACAAGAAGCAGGGTAAGCCCGAATTTCCCCCATGGAGAAAACCTCCAGATAGTTTTTTTATCCTATATGCCCACTACTGGGCAAAGGTCTCCCCCATACTTTTCCATACATCTTTGTCTGCTGCCTTCTCCGGCCAATCAGTTAAAACGAGTCTCGGTCGTTGCGCCAGCGCGGCGGTTCTTAGGCCCGCCTCGGTAACGAAGCCCGTCTTCAGGCACCCACTGCGTGACGACCCTGACCCATCTCTTCTACAGAAGAAAAAAATATGAGATAGGTATACCTTCAAGCAGTCTCTTAAGTTCTTCGACAGCTGGTTTGACCACCTCAGGCGTCTCCCGGAGCTCTTTCCTGGCGATCTCCCACACCGACTCCCGAGGCTCATCCAGTTCGAACTGCAGCAGGAAGTCGCCCAGCTGCACCCCTGGGATTTTCTCCAAGTCTGTCAGCATGTGCTGCGATACTGAAAGAGAGAAGACACGTGTTAAAGTTGTGTTAGCTCAGCGTGAGGAAGACACGTGACAGCGAATTTTTGGAACGTGTGAAGGTGGAAGTTGTAAGTATAATTCCAAGTGTCCTAAACACGTAACAAAAATATTACATTAAAAATTTGCTGTTCAGGCCAATGCAAATAATTTAGAACTGTTATGTATTTAACCATATTTGAACATTAACTACGATTTTATCACCTTAGAATAAGTAAGTGTTTAAAACAATACCATAGATGTTAAAAATGAAATACGATATATTTAAAAAACTTTTAGGAATTCCTCTCATTTTAATATAATAATAATGTGTCAGGTTATTTACATAGTATTAACATATTCATAATCTGCCAACAAGAACTGAAAAATAAATAAGGAAAGGTTAATGATTTTCACTGAAGGCTGAGTGCATCGTTGGTCTAGTGTCCTGGGTTTGATTCCCGGGACGGGTAAAGTTTTTCCATCTGGAATTTCTTAGTAATGGGGTACACTCGGAGTCCGGATTTGTGCCCGGTTGATGGCAATAGCTTCGCCTCCTATTACATGGGACTTAAACATGGCGAAAGGGGGTGTACTTTAGGTCCTACACCTCTGCCGAACCCTTCGGGGGTCAAAGGCGTGATGTTATGTTGTGTTCGGTAAAACAAAGGTCTCTCAATCTTATAATTGAATTCATAAATGAAAGCAAATGCATCCACATGAGTAAACCAATTTGTAAAGTGTGAAATGCGTCATTCGATCACACACAACTGATTGTTAGGTATTAAAGTAATATCTTTTGAACCACAGTCTTAGCTTAATACCAATTTAATTGCAGTGGAATATTTGTCTAAAACCTTCCGTACGAAGCAATGATATTTTATCTAAGTATAAGAACTTTAGAAATAAGTTTTTTTTTATATCATTATCTAACTGAGGAATTATCCATAGAATCCATCAGATTATTTATATTTTTTTTGTAATTAATTAAGGCTTCGAATGGAAAGAATTTATATACTTTTTTTATTTACTCCATTTTATTTACTTATATTTTGTTTCTCTAGAAGGACACGTTGTATGGTGCAACTCTATTTGGCGCGGATGTTTTGAAAGCCAGTCTAAGTCCTATCTATGAAAATGTATTTTTATATGTATGAAACCGAATGCAGCGTAAATTATGCGACTTATAAAGTTATAACTCACAAAATTGCGCTTGTGTGGCCTCAACACAAATTATTTATTTAAAAAAAAAAATCGTTGTGAAAAATGTGAAAGATTCGTTTGTTTGAATGTTTGTTACTCAATCACAGAAAAACGGCTGAACGAATTTGGATGAAATTTGGCACACTAATGGACCTATGTAAGGAAATAGGCTACTTTTCATGCAGACGGAATCGCGGGCAACAGCTAGTAGAAAATAAGTCATATTTCTTTTAGTTCGTGGTTTTTTCTACAGTGGAGATGAAATTAAACTTATTTAATTTTGTGGCTAGGCTAGAAATTACTAATCAACTTTGGCATTTGCGCGGCGGACCATCCGAAGTTATTAATTGACAAACACGAAAAAATAACTTTCATCACCTATCATTATTTCCATCTATACCTACATATTATAAATTATAAGTAGTGACTTTTCGTGTTTGTCTGTATGTCCGCGTTGTTCTTCTAAACCACGCAACAGATTTGATAAGTTTTCACCATCGTTTAGAGAATTTATTCCGGATAGTTTATGTGTCTAATACGTTAATATTAAAGTTTTAAGTTACCTATTTTATATATATATATGTATATATATATATATATAACTAAGAAATGTCGATGTTTTGTCAGCTAGTAAGAACCGTGCGAAGCAGGAGCGGTTCGCTAGTGTTCTATGTAGGTCTGTATTGTTATAATAATTATAACAAAGTGCATGTTTTATCATATTATTATGAGGGTAGTGACTAACAATAAAATCACAATAGACGTTTGAATCTGGTTTGAATGGATTTCTAGAATAAACAGAAATCTCTCTTGTTTATTTTGTCTAAAACTTGAAAATAAACACTCACTTTTGGAATGTTTGATTCTATTTGTTCGTGCCAATTTGAGGGAAGCTGTTTCCACAATTACTTGAGGAATTTATTGGCAACTAAACTATCTCTGTTTGGATCAGCTCTCTATGAAATTCACTGTGAATTAACATTTTGAGTGATTTTGAGCAGTAAGTATGTTTGTTGTCTGTTATTATGAAATAGGTTTCATGGATTCCTAATACCTAGGTACAAGCTCTATATAGGAAAGCGGCGCATGGAAAGTTTGCAACAGAAATGCTAGACAAATCGTAAAAAGACATGTTGCGATGAATAAATGGGAGAATAATGATTATGATTATTATGACTGATAATCATCTGCCTAGCCCCAACTATGTTGGGGTCAGCTTCCAGTCTTACCGGATGAATACCAATATTGTACATGGAGTGAGTGCCTATCTAACCTTCGCTACCCAGTTACTGGGTAATACGATACCCCTTACCTATGACGACTACCTATATTAATTAATAGTAATGAATAAAAAATTGACAGCGCTCTCTACGAGTAAACAATAAGGATTCCAAACAAACTTAAAGTTACAAGATTCTTTTGATGCCATAAAATTAGTGAATCCCGTGAAGATGATAGCTGAACATTCGTGGTGCATTCGCACACAACGCATGTGTGTGTTATTATACATTGTTAGTCATCTAGTTTATCATTACCTATGTGCAATTTGATCTGATGCAGTATGTTTTATATCTCTGTAATATTAATTGTATATACCATAACCTATACCAGAATTTCAGATAGTTTAGTAACTAGGTTGTACAGAATGTGAATGGACTCATTGAGCGATAATAATCAGCAATTTAAGACTTGAATTACCCAATACCAAGATTTAGATTAGGTTTAATAAATCAGTAAGGTAGGTACATAACTATATTAGTAGGTACCTACCTTACCTTACTTACTATTCTGATAAATCTGAATGCTTTTTGAAATGTGCAGGAAGAAGCAGAATCTGTATGAGATTATTTTTGACACAATCCTACTTGTTTCGGTTAAATTTCATTAAGGGGGATGCGCCAAGGAAGGCCCCGAAACTCAAATTTTCTAACGTTTTTTGCAATTCGCAAGTCAGTGGCAGGTTTTATGTTGATTAAAATATGATTTGCGACTGTAGCAAATATGGCTTTACAGAATTATAATAATTCGATTCAGCAATACAACTTCTTAAGTTAGAATAATCCTCAAATGTAGTCATTCAATAGGATTATATGAACTTAGAGAGTTGTATTGATGATTTTTATGATTATAATTCTATAAATAAATATTTGATACGGCCGCGAATCATATTTAGATAACCTGATACTGACCTGCAAATAACAAAAAACGTAAGAAATTTTGGGGTATCCTGAAGGCTTAGCCTTTTAAGTTGAATATACCTACATGGGTATTTTAAAGTAACACAGACGACTATTCTCACTGCATTTGTTATTTATCTAATATATAAAACTAAACAGTAAAGCCTACAAGTTGAATGAAATAAGAGAAAGGTGTGCACATTATTGTCAGGTATGTTTGTTTTTGTAATGCAACCTTCAAAACTGCCGACTCAAAAATTGCTATGACATAAAAAAGGCATGCATCTTTATCACGTTTCCGTAACTAAATTCTTAATGGATTTTTATTTATTTTTCTAAAGTTTTTTTTTTTAAATAAAGTAAGGTCTACTCACTTTTTCCCATTGTTACAAAGTTATCGATGTATTTTCCACTTATTTGATACGATTCACAATACGACGTCGCAGTAAGCGCCTAACTACGAGACTGACTTTCGGCTATCCAACATTTGCTTATAATAGGCGTCGAGTTTGCCCGCGTTCGGTCAGTAGGTATTGCTCCTCGGATATTTGTCACTAACTACATTTATTGTTCTCATTAGCTTAGTACTGACAATTTAGTAAATGGGGGGTAGATGTGTGAAGATTCGTCACAAATGGCCGTGACGTCACGGTTATCACTCGTGCAGTAGACCGTGCCATGTAGTTCGAAGTATTGGAGCGAGGCGATCACATGGGCTCGTTTTGTGTTAGTTAGCAGGGTACGAGATAAAATGCACAGCATTCGGCTTAGTTTCTAAAAAAAATCAGTAGGATTTGTATCCGTCAACATGACCAAATTTTATGAATGGGTACTTACACATTCATAAAATTTACCTTAGTAATGTGAACGACTTACCTTAGAAATGTACTTAATCTCTTAGTAGGTACTTATTTGTTTTTTCAACCTATTACTTTTTAACTACCTACCTATTTATTTGGGAAACAACTACACCCCTTTGCAAAAAAAACGGGCACCTTAACAGTCATTGGCTTTTGTATGGATAATATTAATATTTTTACTATGTCATTAGCATAAATGACTAGTAATTTGTTATAATCAATAAGAATATAGTTTTTTGGCTACACCCATCTTCCAGCAGCGCTACAATTTTACTAGCTCTTATTGCTTTTTCTGCCATTACAATCGACACAAAGATATCACTTTTAAGTCACAATAAGGCTGGATTATGCGACAAACATATTATATTATTCTACTAAAAATAACGAGAAGTTAGTTTTAGTTGCCAGGATAACCCTCAGACCAACAAAAAAGGAATAACCTTCTAACCGCAAACCTGCAAAATGTTAGTAAAAGTCACAAACGGAAAACGGGATTATTATTGTTTTTAAACAAAAGTTTCGAATTTGGAATTAAGTTTTTTTCTTACCCAGCCTCTTTATTAAGTGCCAGTAACATAGTTTGGCTATTAAAACCTCTTTACAACTAAATGATTACCAATAATGTATAAAAATCAAAACTGCCCGTTTTTTTTGTAAACGGGTCTAACATAACTACTAAGCATGTTTTTCAAGGTTTTTATATTTCCCAGAGATGAAAAAAGTATCCGACCACTATCCGGTATCCAGCCTACCCGTAATTATTATTTATACTATCCCGCCGTATACCGGATTCGGTCAAAATTCAGCGGATATTCATTTATTATTAAAAACGACTGTCCAAATACAAATTAAAACCACAGTATCTTTTTCATTGTTAATTAAATTGGACGAAATAACAGTCGAAATGAGGGTGCTCTAGATTTATCTGTGCCTAACACTTCGGGGAATCTAAGCGTGATGTTATGTACGTTTATAGAAATCAAATCAAAAGTCGGTAACTTTCAAAATAATTTAATGAAATAAAAACTAACGCCTAGCGCTTTATAACAAAATCGCAAAATTGAATGTAAAGTTGAAGATTAAAAATAGCGCCATCTGTCATCGAGTAGCACAGTTACGTTTGCCTCTATGAATATCTTAGTGATACAGTTCGAGCGTCTTAGTTTATCTATTGGATGATAGATGGCGCTAAAAACATTCAGACTAAAAATAAAAAATTGCTTGTACGCACACGCACAGTACAGATATTTGAATAAATGCCACACATATTTTTGAATAAATTCGAATGCTGAAAGTTGATGAAATTCCTGAATTTCGTGAAGTTAGCTGATATGTCTAATGTCAAAATCTTGTCGAGCAGAGTGGAACTGAAAAATACTAAAATTAATTTTGCGTCGTAATCGTGGTATTAGTACCTAATCCAGAAGGCTTCACCACGCCGAATGTAAATGAGTCCAATAATTAATAATGGGTTACAACAATTAATTATTATGTCAATGAGTATGAAAATTAAAAAAATGGATAAAAGCATCTAGGCGTAACTAATGTGACCCATTAAATTTGGATCAGCGGACCGTGATCCTGATTATTTAGCTCATCGAACAATGTCAATCAGGCAAGCTTTTTCCACAAACGTTTACAGTATTAACGTTTACTTTAACAATATTAATTTTTAAAACTTTAAACAATATTAACGTCCAATATTAGTAAATATTAACGTTTACTAATATTGAAAAAAAAAATTAAAAGAGTAACGGTTGAATTTCTTGCCCATTCTTCTCCATACGAAAACTAGGTACCTTTTGGAAAGGGGCGGCTAAAATCAATTCAATTTTTTTTTTGTAAATTTTGACGTTCAATGGTGCCTTCTAATGTGCTATTTGAAATAAATTGTTTGACTTTGATTTTGAATAGTGAGATAACTCTTGTCTGAAGAATAAATATTGCGGTTTGACATATTTTCTATACAAAAGCTGTCAAACCGCCATTTTTATTCCTCAGTTATTAGACGATTGAAAAATCGGCCCTTATTAAACAACATTAAATACTGCTAAAAGGCACAATTATAAAATTAAAGTCGTTAAAGTTTTATTACAATAAGATAGTGCATACAATGTAACATTACGGTACAACTTTAAATAAATACACGAAGGAAATATGTACGCTGTCTATATTCTAGACATTGGTGCCGATTCTCTTGTACACCGAACTAAACTAACTAAACTATCACTAAAATTCCTTACTTTTTACTATGAGAATCTTAGAGCTATGCTGCCAAAAAAAAACTCTCTAAATTTAAAAATTATTTTGACAGAACTAAAATCGAATTTGACAATCGCGACTCCACTTGGTAGCTACTTGTTTGCCTACCACGTGATTTTTTTTGAGCCGGAGCGGCGCGCACTGTGGTCGTCTCGACGTATTTTTATATGGAATTTTTCACTTTTTGGAAGAAAACCAAAAAATTAAATTACCAACATGTTGCGTATTACGGGTTTGAGGGTCGCAAAGGGGGTCAAAATTTTCATTATTTTTGCGATAGGACACACCGTTTTCGAGATATAAGCAAAAGAAAATAAAAAAAAGATATAGTACCGTTTTGCAACTGAATTCGAGGTGTTGGTTTGAATTTTAGTTCATGACATCTAATTTTATTCCACACATTTTTAATCGGGATTAAAAATAGTTAGCTAGAGGATTTTAGATATAGAACAAAAATTTTGGTTAAAACGTCAAATTCAGAATAGCATTTTCACTAAATTAAAACTCAGTGCCATCTTAGTGCTGTCAAACTAAATTATAGTTAAGTTGTGTCACTTAAGTCTATTTTCAGAATAGGAAATCGTCGTTTGACAGGAATAAACTAAATTTTAGTGATTTTTAGTTTAGTTTAGAGAATTTGTGACAAGAGAATCGGCACCAATGGCGGTGACTTAAACACATGCTATGTAGCAGCGTAAAACCATGCGAATTTCGAGCAGATGCTACCTACTAGCATACAATAAGCATGTGTCTAAGAAAAAGTATGATAATTTTACTTACACGGAGAATATGGTATAAATACGCATGCTACTTGCTAGCAAAGAAGCATATGGCTATCTGTGTGTCACCGCTTGGCAACTCCTTACGTAGTACTAGGCCAAGTCTATTCCTATTACAGCTTCATGAACGTCATAAGCATACGTATTGAGGTAGTCTCTAGAAGTTATCTCCGAAAGTATTTGGACTGTCAACTATCTGAACTCAACTATCAATCATACAAAGCGATCGATTAGCTTACAATGTTGTTACTCGTGTTAAATTGAACTATTTGGATAATGGACT
The DNA here is from genome assembly GCA_947522985.1 of Lithophane socia. Classification (NCBI taxonomy): domain Eukaryota; kingdom Metazoa; phylum Arthropoda; class Insecta; order Lepidoptera; family Noctuidae; genus Lithophane; species Lithophane socia. The sequence goes on along the minus strand of OX383256.1, from coordinate 13,232,674 downwards.
GATTTGACATGATTATTTAACCTGTGTCAACCATCTCATTCGACTCCCACATTAATAAATATTATGAATTCAAATGTCAGTCTGTCTGTGTCTGCAGTTGTTTCGGAATTTTCCGACCCGAATTTGATGCGAGCTTCGTGCCTGAAATTGAACTTAACAAGGGAAAGTTGTATCCCGGAAAGCTTATATTATTAAACAATACCTGGTCGACGACGCTCGGGTGAAAATAGATAAACATATCGTCCATGTAGGTATACCAACGTTGTGCCACATTCCCAAGGCTGTGAAAATAGAGAAAACGAATTTTCCCAGATATGAGACCTAGCTACATCAATTTTTCGCCCTATTGCAACTTTCATCGAATTTCGTTAGAGCCGTTTTCGAGAACGTGATTACAAATATACAGAGTGAAATTAAATTCATGGGCATCCTCTTATGGGGTCATTGTACTCAACATTATGAACAACTTTCACTATGGGACCAAACCTGAAATCGCAAAAAATAAATTAGCTGTTGCCTACATTCTGTACCTAGTATGTAGGGAATAGCTGATTTTTTATTATGAAATTCAGAAGATTATTATGAAAATATTGCTCTAGAGTCCATTACTCCTTTAGATGCCTTTAGCTTTCCATTCAGAAAAATATGACCAAAAACTAACCATTCTATATGTGTAGCATCATTCTGGGTCAGCTAGTCTAGTAGTCTGTGAAAGTGAGGCCTTGGCTTTGCTTTATTCAAATTTTGTGCAAATTAAATAATAATCTCTTGGATTACCTCAGCGTGTTTGTAACGCAACTAGAAGTTGCCATATATTAAACAACTCTATTAAGAACGTATATGTTAGAATGTATTGTTTATTATTGACATATTTTACATTCTTCCCTACATCAAGGCCCATCATATGTATGTATATATTAGCTTCTGTAAAGCCGCAAAATACGAGTCCTAACCCCTCGTTAGGACTCGTATTTTGCGGCTTATCGGTGGTAATGAGCAGAAGTCCGCCAGGGATACCCGGGAATAGAGACCATCATCCATCATCTGCCTAGCGTTTTCCCAACTATGTTGGGGTCAGCTTCCAGTCTAACCGGATGCAGCTGAATACCATTACATGGAGAATTACATGGACCGACTGCCTATCTGACCTCCACAACCCAGTGACGGGGTAATCAGACTTGCGGACGACCCGTAACAACTGTCAAAGATCTACAAATGACCGCCGGGACCAACGTGCTTATCCCGAATAGAGACCATGCATGGTAAAAGGATTGTTTAGTTCTACCTAGGTTTGAATTGCTGAAAGAGGGTCAGAATTCACGTACATGGCGTATCATTAATACATGCTTTCTCAGACACCCATGGATGACAGACGAGGAAACGGTGACGCCACAACTTAAGGGAGAGGCTCGCAGGCTCGTCACAGCGCATGTTTGGTCAGTCGCCAAAGTGATAGGTTAATGCACGGTGGCACGTGCTCACAATACATAAACAGATACCGTCTCCAATCAAATTAATGGGTCATTGTCTTGTTTAAAAATAATGTTTATCACACATCATTGTACTAACTTGCAGTTTAATAATAGGACAAGTAAAGGACAACGCGCAGCGGTATAAAACGTTTGGATGTCGTAAATTTTGACAGTGATAGTGTGTGCAAATTGATGTTTTATGGACGCAAATAAGTGGCACCAAAACGAATACCTAAAGAAGCTTATGATCAATCTGCCTAGCCTTTTCCCAACTATGTTGGGGTCGGCTTGCGGTCTAACCGGATGCAGCTGAATACCAGTATTTTACATGGAGCGACTGCCTATCTGACCTCCACTACCCAGTAACTGGGGTAATACGATACCTCTTGGTAAGACTGGTTGTCAGACTTTCGGGATTCTGACGACCCGTGATGACTGTCAATCCACGAATGACAGCCGCGACCAACGGTTTAACGTGTTTGCCGAGGCACGGAGGAGTCTCGATATGTAAAGATGGTCAACCATCCACGGCCCAAACCCGGCAAGCGTAGCTTTACCTCATGGATTGACCCGTGTGTCTCTTATTACTTAGCCACGAGCTCCTCAAAGAAGCTTAAAAGCGTCTAAGAAGGTTATGATCACAAATATATAAAGCTCGCCATTTAAATTATGGATAAGTAATTATGATTCATTGTTATTTACGCAAGTACAATAAAACTAGCTCATACGATAGGAATGGTTATTCTGGTCATTCGACGCAGAAAAATATCAACCTAATTTCACTGTAAACATTATAATGAAATGAACAAAGCAGGATGACTCTTATCTATATTTGTGAGCAGATAAGAAATGCCAGTGTGAGCTGTATCTTCATAGTAAAATGTGTCATTCTTGTGACACTTTGACCGAGGTCTGATGATGTTTAATTAGTCACTAGTTAGAATTCTATCATTGTCCCACGTACAAATTGCAACAGATGGCTCAATGAATAATTAACTCTAGATACATCCCGTTGCGAATAAATTACTAGATTGTGAAGGCATTTTCTTAATATGCTTGTCACATGCGTCGAGGAACATTTTGAAGCCAACAGGCAGGTCTGTATCATTGATCAGAAATCGAAGGACACGAGGACTTCGCCTCTAAATGGAAGACCTATTTATTTGCTATGTTTGCCAAACCTTTTTGCTGGTGTATTTATCGGGTGTAAAACGAACCCGAAAGCCACTTGTTATTCCCGTGTTTGTGATTTTTTTTCATACCTTCTCGTTACGGAGATATTGAAGGTCGAAGTTCAAACATTTCAGACGTTTTTTTAACGAAACTAACTTTTAAGTAAGTTTTAAATGTTATAAATTAATTTTAAATACCCCACGAACCGTTGCGTGCACCCATAAACACAATGTTTTGCGTGCGTTACGTTGCGCACTACCGTAAACAGTGATTTTTCACACCAAAAGTAAAAGTCGTTTTTTTTTCCAGCAATTATTTTTGTGCTATGTTACTTAATTTGATGTACAGAATGCGTAGTTGACGGCTTAATTTGATGCGTAGTGATGGGTATTTTTACACTCTATATAATTAGGTACCTGCGTAGCTTTTCTGCAGTCGTGCAACCGACTGATTCTACAGACCCTTATCCCTCATCTTGCAATTTTTGCACTGTACTGTACTGGGTTTTTCCTCAGCTTGTAGCAGTAAAAAAACCGGCCAAGTGCGCGTCGAACTCGCATACGAAGCGTTCCGTATCGTATTAAGTTCGAGCAAAAAACGCAAAAAAAAATACAAGTTTCTTGTGTTGTATCTCAAAATTTTAACTGTCTAGCTATTACGGTTCATGAGATACGAGGGGTGTTCAATAAATAGTGAGAATGAGTATGACGCAATTATCTATTATTAAATTTTATTTTATTTTTCGACGTAGTCAACTTTCAGGATTATACGCTTTGTATATTTTTTTTCTAAAATTCCCTTTCTAAAAAAAATCTTCTTTCTGATCCCTTAAAAAATCGTGTACCGCGGCGACTACTGCGTCATCATCTTCAAATTTCTGGCCCCTGAGATGTTCCTTTAACCGCAAAAATCGGTAAACATCACTGGAGCAAGGTCCGGTGATTATGGAGGATGTTCCGCAACTCTGGATTTGTGCGCGGGGGCGTTATCTTGGTGAAACAATCAAACAACAAAACACGTTCCGAAACGACGCAAACAAATGACTTCTATTTTTTTTAAACAAAAGATAATTGATTGTTTTTTTATTATCATATTATCTAATGTCTGGGCTATACCTGCCAGTATTTATTTATTTTCTTTCCAAGGAGAATGTATCTCATTCTCACTATTTATTGAACACCCCTCGTACATACAGCCCGCTAACAGACAGACGGACGGACGGACATCAGAAGATTAGTAATAGGGTTCCGTTTCCCTTCGAGTACGGAACCCTAAAAAGTAATGGGAATATAATCATCATACAAGAATACGATGAAACGAAGGCCTTGAGCCTAAAGAGCTGAGATAGTTATGCAAGGATCATTTTAATGTTGCTTTTTCGCAACCGATTACGGTAACTCTTACTTTCGGAGAACTTCTGCGGTAAGTTGAAGGTCTCGGTCGTATAATATGATACACATAGGTACTGAGATAGAGGAGCTCGTGGCTAAGTATAATATGATACACATAGGTACTGAGATAGAGGAGCTTGTGGCTAAGTATAATATGATACACATAGGTACTGAGATAGAGGAGCTCGTGGCTAAGTATAATATGATACATATAGGTATTGAGATAGAGGAGCTCGTGGCTAAGTATAATATGATACACATAGGTACTGAGATGGAGGAGCTCGTGGCTAAGTATAATATGATACACATAGGTACTGAGATAGAGGAGCTCGTGGCTAAGTATAATATGATGCACGTAAGTATTGAGATAGAGGGGCTCGTGGCTAAGTATAATATGATACACATAGGTACTGAGATAGAGGAGCTCGTGGCTAAGTATAATATGATACACATAGGTACTGAGACAGAGGAGCCCGTGGCTAAGTATAATATGATACACATAGGTACTGAGATAGAGGAGCTCGTGGCTAAGTATAATATGATACATATAGGTACTGAGATAGAGGAGCTCGTGGCTAAGTATAATATGATACACATAGGTACTGAGATAGAGGAGCTCGTGGCTAAGTATAATATGATGCACGTAAGTATTGAGATAGAGGGGCTCGTGGCTAAGTATAATATGATACACATAGGTACTGAGATAGAGGAGCTCGTGGCTAAGTATAATATGATGCAAGTAAGTATTGAGATAGAGGGGCTCGTGGCTAAGTATAATATGATACACATAGGTACTGAGATAGAGGAGCTCGTGGCTAAGTATAATATGATACACATAGGTACTGAGATAGAGGAGCTCGTGGCTAAGTATAATATGATACACATAGGTACTGAGATAGAGGAGCCCGTGGCCAAGTATAATATGATACACATAGGTACTGAGATAGAGGAGCTCGTGGCTAAGTAATAACAGCCGCACGGGTCGATCCATCAGGTTAAGCTACGCTTGCCGGGGTTGGTCCGTGGATGGGTGACCATCTTTACATACAAATACTCGGAAAGCACGCTAAGTCGCTGGCCCCGGCTCTCATTAGTGGACAGTCGTTAAGGGTCGCTAGAATACTGAAAGTTGAACCAGTTTTATCAAGGGGTATCGTATTACCCAGTTATTAGGTTGTGGAGGTCAGATAGGCAGTCGCTCCATGTAAAATACAAGTATTCTGTAGACTGGCAGACTGGAAGCCGACCCCAACATAGTTGGGAAAAGGCTAGGCAGATGATGATGAGGTACTTAATTACATATGAATTAAAATATAAATAAAAGTCTTTATAAGTTATTAAAAAGTTTTTTGAGAAATAAATTATTTTTTATTTATATTTATTAATATAATAAGTACTTACCTACCCGGATTTGAACCCACAACCTCGAATAAATAGATATTTTGATTCAAATTAAACTTGTTATTTTAATGCAAATTAATTGAATGACCTTTCATCGTTTATTTAGTTGCATTTAAAGTTAAAAAATTATCAGATTCACAAATCCTGTCTTTTATAAAATAAAATAAAACCTTTTGTGTGCGTATTGTGTAATTAGAATCATTACCTGCAAACCCATCCATACATAACATCACGCCTTGTTTCCTCGAAGGGTTGGGCACAGTTGTACCTACCTACCTATAGTACCTACACCCACATTTCGCCAGGGGGTCTAAAACGGCCACATTAGCAATTCCTCTAAAAGCAATTCATTTCCTTAATAAATAATAATAATAAATAAATTTTATTTCAGAATTACTTCCATATTTGTTAGTAGTAATGTTCTTAACCTAGTGTTAGTAAATCCTAATAAATTAATAACAATAATAACATTAAATTAGGCGCTTGCTCTCGCGTGTAGGCCTATCAAGTGCGCTGTTAGTGCGGAGTCCCATCCTGCATTAATACCCAGCTGACATTAGCAAATTCCTCTAATTTGACACAAGCAATTCAAAATGTGTGAACCATTTTACACATCTCCATAGAAAACTGTCAAACAGATGAATTATTTCGTAATATGAATTGTCAGTTTGTGACATTTTACGATGATTCATAATATTTTCCTATTATGATTCTGCTAAAGTGACTGTTTTAAGCCCCCAGTTACCTATGTTTAAGTCCCATGTAATATGGGGCGAGCATAGAAATAATACAATGCGCAATAGAGCGAATCCAACATTCATTTTTAACTTAATATGATTTATAATTAAGTACAGTTCGATTCAAACTGTGGCGGCTCGGAAGTTAGCTACTTGCTGCGCAGTACCCCACCCCTCACCCCCGCTGACACATGAAATTGTTACTGCGCAGCGACCCGCGTAAACATTATAGGCTGATAATAATTATGATGACTGAACAACATTTACCGAAGATCGTTGAATGCTGAATGCTGATTAACTGCTTAGTAATTAAGCCCTTTCATAGTAATCAGTGACGTGAAATATTTTAAAAACCGCAGCAAAAAACCGGGTTTACCAAACAAGTAAACAGAACTCGTAAACTCGTAAAAAAAAGTATGATTAATGATTATGCTAAACACAATGATATTAAATGAACAGATATATTATGTTAAAAACATTCCAATTATAACGTATTTACTTGTAGTGAAATGTAAAATGAATGAAACGTGGGTATGTGTGCCGCTGCTGCGCGGAACACTTTTTTCGGTTGTTTTGTGAGTGTACAGGGTGTTAGGGTAAACACCGTTATCCTTGCAACCAGTGGTTTGGTTTCATTTATAGAACGTAAAATGAATGGATAATTACAGCTTTTTTTAATTTTTTTTAGATCTAAATTTTACCACAAGAGACGCAAGTTCGTTGCCCTATGCGCTAGGGCAACGAACTTGCGTCTCAACACGGGCGGGGGTACGGGATGTGACCTGACCGGCAGCGAGCGCGATCCCTCCCTTAGTCAGTCAGCTGTTTCACTAGCAAGCACGGTGTCAAATAGAAACTTTTTAAAATCTTTTAATGAAAATAACGTTTTTTTTTTGTTGTGTTCGGTCATTTATTTTTATATTTAAGTCAACTACCCATGGTTTGAATGACAAGAGTGTTTACCCTTACATCCTGTATAACATATCTGTTAATATAATATCATTGGCTAAACACAAATTAAATTATTATAATATTTCATCTTAGTATATTTTTGTATGTGCGTAGAATACGACTGGTTTGAATCCACCTCAAGAATTAATGTATTTCTTTGTTTATTGCCAAGAACATTAATACATTCGTTTATGCAAAACCACAGTAAAACAGTAAAACTTACATGCATTCTAAAAAATACATAAAAATAATAGAGTTCCCACATTGATTCTAAAAATAGAACGGAGATTCTGTGGAATGCGATAAGGGGGCTCCTCTCACCAAAGTACCACGACATGGATGGATGGATTTTTGCATCCAGAACAAAAGAATATTTTTAATTTATGCACCGACAACATTAAACATAACATCACGCCTAAATTTCCCGAAGGGTTAGACAGAGGTGCACCCACATTTTTAAGGGCGTACCCTACCTCAAATTGCTTAGCATGATCCTCCGTTATGCCGAAAATACTGAAGCATTAATTTTGAAATAAATATATATGTTAAAGTTGAGGATTGATGCTAGGTCCTATGTGTAGCGAAAACGCGATTACATAAAATTTTATCTATAGAAAAAAAACCAAAGTTACCTCTAAACAGAACTATAAACCGCTGGTATTCAAAAATACTTCAAATTACTTAGATCATGAAACTTTGCAGAATGACTGAACTATCTATATAGCTGGTCTTATGTTTATTTTTTATTTTTTTATTACCATTATTTTCACCGTAAAAAGCAGCGCCCCACTCCGTCTCGCTCTCACTCAGGTCGCGAGTAGTATGGTGTGAGCGAGATAATAATATCTGAGGTAGGGTACAGCCTTAAGTCCCATGTAGCAGGGGGGCAAGGCTATTGCCACAAATCCGCACTATGCACTGGCGCACTAAAAAGCCTATTGCCACAAATCCGCACTATGCACTGGCGCACTATGCTTAGTGCTGATTTGTGGCGATATACACGATATATTAAGTAACTAGCTGTGCCCCGCGGTTTCACCCGTGTAGGTCTCAATCCCGTGGGAATATAGGGATAAAACTTATATCCTATTCCAGGTCATGATCTACCCTTGTGCATCCTCTCCTCTCTAGAGTAGGGAACGTTTGTCGCGGCGCGGCGGGGCGGCGGCGCGGCGCTGGCGTCGAACGGTTCGCGTATTGCATTTTCATACTCGTGATAACTTCGAAATTAAATGTCCATTTCGAATGAATTAAAAAGTATTTTACTGCTACATAAATACCCTTGATGTTAAAACTATTTATTTGAATAATAATTAATATTTATTTTGATAAAACTCCTTCGCAAATAATGCATTGATTTCGAACAAATTTGATTACCATAAAAAAGGGTATAGTGAGTCAATCTTAAAAGATAGACATATGCGGTTGCGGACTTTTGTTTAGAACTTTTAAAGAGAAACAATTCCATCATACATGATATTTACGTAACATAAACCGTTTACGCAGCGCACGCAACGGAAGCTCCCAAAAAGGAATATTTTTTCCCGTTTTTGCTACATATTTCATGTATGCTCCGCTCCTTTTAGTCGTAGCGTGATGTTATATAGCCTATAGCCTTCCTCGATAAATGGACTATCCAACACAAAAAGATTTTTTCAATTCCAGCCAGTAGTTCCTGAGATTAGCGCGTTCAAACAAACAAACAAACTCTTCAGCTTTATAATATTAAATATAGTATAGATTAGTATAGATATAGTATACTAGTAGATATAGTATAGATAATAGAATCCATTGGTGGTCCAATGGATTCTAATTACTTAATATATCGTGTAACATTGTTCTGTAACTATCAATTAACGGATACAATTATGTCTGTTTAACTTTTTTCTACTTTATTCATCAAAGACAAGGTTACAAAGCATTGCAAAGTTTCTTATTTCCTTTATATTTTTTATCTCATCGACTGGCCGTGATTTATACACGGTACGTGACTTTTATAACTTATCGACCTAATCTGTTGCGAACAGCTGATCGATTTTATCTAAGTACATTGTAAAGATGAGATGATTAGGCACACACACTTCATCTTGTAAAAGTCACGGAAGTGCATGCGTTTTCGTTTATTTTGTGGTGTACCTACTACTGTTTCGGTTTAAAGACATTTATTTTCTCAAAAAAAAAAAGAACACTTAACATATTTAGAAAAGTAAGATTAAAAATTAAATTATTTGTGATTCTCCTCTGTGATCACAAGAAAATTAAAAGGTAAAGGTGACAATTGGTATTGTTAGTGTTGTTTTCTAACATGTTCTAGGCTTGCAGAAAAAATATCGATATATCGAAATCGATATTGATATTTATTTTAAATATCGATACGATATATATCGATACTTTTTTACACTTCTTGCATCCCTAACATGTTCTTCTAGGGCTTTTTTAAATGTATATATGGTTTCATCTGAAGAATAAATAATAATAAATGAGGTTGACTCGTTGGTCTTATAGTGGTTGCAAGCGCTATTGGAGTATGAGGTCCTGGGTTTTGACCCAGGTTGAGAAAATTGTTATGTTTCCATTAGGAATTTCTCAGTAGCAGGCCAGTCTGTATTTGTGGCCGGTTGATGGCAATAGGCTCGCCCCTCGCAATTACATGGGATTTAAACATAACTGCGAAATGTGGGTGAAGTATAAGTGCATCTCTGCCTAAGCCTTCAGGGACTACAGGGTTAAGAAAGAAAGAAAGAAAATACGAGGTTATGTAGTTAATAAATTATTTAAACACTGGAGATTATTACGTTTAACTTTTTTGTTCAAGTTGCTTACAGATAGCTAGAAATAGTTGAATGTACTCGTAGGTAAACAGTTTGTTTATAAATTATAGTGGCGCTATATTTTTATTGAGCAAGAACATTTCTAATTGATGTTATGTTTGAGGTCTTCTTAGTACGTAATGAGCATTGTCACAAGCACGTTTCTTTTGCGATTGTAGGTATACAGTGTAAATAATTTATTATTATTTTATTATTGTACTAGCGACTCGCCCCAGCTTCGCATACTTTTTTTACGTCAGAATATTTTTTATTTTTTCAATACAACTTTCTGGTTTAAAGCAATAAAAATCGAGAATTTATTAAATAAAGATGCACGAAAACTGCCACACATAAAAGTACTCGAGGGGCAGTGACAGCAAATGTTCTCCTTTGTCGATAACCTCCTTAGTTCAGGTTTTTAAGCAATGAATGACAGCTGTCATTTTTACCGTATTGTGCTACATTACGACGGGACATGTCGCACAGACGGAGCTAGTCCATAGCACTGTCATTGGTAAACTCAATAATAAATCATTTGATCATCATTTACTGTCATAATTTGATTTATATTCATGCAATTTTCTTTGTAAAGCAATTATTACTATCTTAATTACGTATTGTGAAGAAGGTACATACCTACATATTTATGATGTCTTATTATCCTTTATGCAATTGTTCTACAGGTAAATTGGCTATTTGCCATATGGCCATGCTTTAACGAATCTCGGTAGTTGGTTTAGACGTGAATATCTTTGCAAAACTATGTGCGGTATTTCCCGAGGGAATTGAAGATTACCTACCTACCTACACTTATGAATACTTAAAGTCTGTGTTTTAATCTTGTAGATTTGACAGGTGCAAATGTCAAACTCCAAATTGAAAAAACAAACAACACTCAGTTGAAATGTAAAATTAACCTACGAGATTAAAAAGCAGAGTTTCTGTACAGTCTCCGGCAGGCAACTAGGCAAGAGTCGTAGATGCGTAGAAGTCATTTTCGCTTGTTTTACTGAACAGGTTTAAAAAAAAAATGGCAATGACCATAGATGACATGCAATAAAAGTGTGTTTTTTTTAACTAACTTCAATAACCACAACTAACTTTCATGCGCTAACTTACTCCCAATACGACAAAACCTTGTCAAGTTAGGTAAGTAAGTACTTTACCTAACTTGACAATATAATATATTGTACCTACTTACCTAACTTGACAAGGTAATCTTGAGAATATAAGTTGTATCTATTTATACACGAAATCTCTTAAGAAGCCATTGTACTCGTCATTATGAACAAATTTCACTATGGGACCAAACCTGAAATCGCAAAAAAAAAAATCACCTGTTCCCTACATTTAAGTTTGCATAGCACGTCAAAATGTGGGAACAGCTGATTTTATATTCACGTGTGAATAGATACCTTTTATATAATAATAGTACTTAGGTACGTAAAATGTTGGTAATTACACGATTGAATGATTAAATAAATACTTATTTCAGTCCAAATGAAAATAATTTTCTATTTCCAGTGCTAGGGTCTGATTGTTCCGAGAAATTGCGTAACCATGGCAACGCCCTAGGGAGGCAAATAACACAATCTCGGTTATTATTACTAGGTTACGAAACCACCCCAGTTTACACCGACTACTTTCAGAGGCTTCTTAACAGAAAAAAGTTTGTTTATTTTTATCATGAACTTAATGAGCAATTTTGTAATGTTTATGTTAGATGTCGGCATGTCGGTACTTAATTGTTGCGAAATCACGAACTTCCTCAAAACCTTCTTTCTTATCAAAGAAGGTTATTTTTATTGCGAGCAAAAATACTTAAATAGGTTTTTGTCGATAAGCAGCATCATGCATGTAAACATCACGTAACCACACTTTATGGGGGGTATTACTATTATCATATCTATGACCATAGATTATTAGTATCATATCTATGACCATAGATCTATGATCAAAGTTCTGTTGAAATTGTAAAATAGATATTTAATAATAATTATTATTAATGAGGGTAATTTGTGAGCTTCATAGATAGGTAAATGATATAGGTAATATGATAGTGTGGGGGGATATACCCTAATTATGTCTATTTTACAATTTTCATTATAATATCTTTGATCATAGATCTATGGTCCCATATATGATAGTGACCTACTTTAGTATTCCAGCAGCAGTTAAAAATGAAAAACTTACTTCGTCTGAGACGTGGATGGCTCAAAATGCTCTAAACGATGGCAACTGTTACCCTCCTAATGCAAAAAAAAAACTTTTTTTTATGGTAATGTTTTTTAGCATGTATAGACGCTATATTGTTGCAGTTTGTTAGATAACATCCTAACTAATATTATAAATGCGAAAGTGAGTTTGTTTGTTACGCTTTCACGCTAAAACGGCTGAACGGATTTGGATGAAATTTGGCACATTGGTAGACCATAGCCTGGAATAGGGCATAGGATACCTTTCTTCCAAATATTCCCACGGGATCGAGATTTATGCGGGTGAAACCGAGGGGCGCAGCTAGTACTGTATATTTTAGTGTTCGCTTGTATATTTAAGTTTTGTCAAAATGAATCGATCCAGAGTCACTAAATTGTAGTTATTAATGATACTGCTTAATCAAGCTGTTTATATATGATACTTCCTGTATAGTATATTCCTCGCACTATCCTAACCATATAAACTAGTTTTTGTGACTTGCGAGTTCAAGGTGTAATCACCTTAGTTCGTTCCGCCGACATCGGTAACGTACAGATTGATATCGATTGAGTTATTTTCGGTTTACACTCGTGCTTTTTACGTCTGGCTTTAGACATTATTATTTACGTTATTTATAGTCATCCATTTGTAAGCTTTACTACTTTGTGTACATAGCGGATTAACTCTTCGTTTATTGATTGGGATCTTTGCATACGTTTGTAAATGTAGGTATTTTTTGCCAAATAGTTATGTATTTTTCTGTGTTAGGATTATAGGTTATGCGAGCTTTTCATACTCAAGATATTTTTTTTATATTCCATTTAAAAATCAAGAAAAAAAACCTTATAAAAATAATTGATTATTTTTCAGATGCTTTATTTTTACGTGTAAAAAATACGGGAAAATATATTTGGTCGGCTGTGTCGGCTGATCAGTTTCTCATAGAACATTATCACGACACAACATGGTCAATAGTCATTGTAGCGATTACAAAATGAGGTCGAATGTGGTCAGCTAGAAATGGCAAGTGATATTGATAGCGACCATAATAATATTACGATAATGTTCCGAATAAATGACCTTATCTCAAATGTAGGTCGATGCTTGCTGTGACAAGCCATTTGACCAGTAATTCGTAAATATCGATTCATTGGCACAGCCGCATTGGTTTTTCTACTTTATAGTACATACTAATTCCATGGTTTTTCTCTACGATATCATAAAAACTTCAAGGAGATTGACCAAATGAAGGTGAACGCGATCAGCACCTCTATAGTGCGTTTCATCTTATAGTTCTTTGGAACAGGGTGTAAAGTTCACTCATCCACCATAGAAAAGGGAGGATCCTCCGACCAGACGGGTGTTGTGTCTGGCGGGCAACTGCCCAAAAAATTGATGTTGGTTTCTTGTATATAATAAGTACATTGCACGGCGATGTAGGATTTATGTCACGTCAGGATTTTTGTGTGACGTCAGGTCTTTGATGCGTAGTTCGCATGTGGCGATGTAGATACTGCCACAGTTCCTATGCCGTAATGTTGGCTACGCTGTTGTAGGACCAATACGAATTACGGTGTGCGTTACGATTGCTCGGCAAAGTTACCCAAACAAAAAAAAACTTCGGCCAAAAAATTGTCGAAATTTGTCAAAATCGAAGGGAACAAACAAAAAATTTGTCAAAGTAGAAATAAAAAAGTTATAAGGGTTTTAAGTTGGCCGCGCGAATGTAAGGTGGAGGATTGCGCGGCCATGGAGATCTCAGCAACTACTTGGGTTAGAGATGTAATTCTTTTTGTCAATTAAAGACTGAATTTGTCAAAAATTGTCGAAAAAAGAATTATAAGCTCTAGATCAATATTTATAACACGAATTACGAATACGCAAAGGCGCTACCTAATAGGTCCGTTTTAAAAATTTCACTGTGGAACCAACATTACGGTACAGCATAGGAACCATATGATGAAACGCACTTTATACCATGTTCAAGAGCTGAGAGTGTCAACAATTCATCATTGCTGTGGAATATATTGTCACTGCGTGAGTTCCTGAGTGGAGACCGCGAATCGGCAAACGTAAGGTAGGACGCCCTCAGGCTAGGTGGAGCAACAATCTACGCAGGGTGGCTGGTAGCAGCTGGATGAGAGCTGCCGACAATCGAACTGAATGGCGTGCAATTGGAGACGCCTATAGGCTCATGATGATTCTGATATTGTCACTGACAGCACCTGAACACGCCATAGATGTGCTGATCGCGTTCAGTTCTAATGGTGAAAACCCCCATAATAAGGCGCTTAGGTCATCATCATCGTCTGTCCAGCCTTTTCCCAACTATGTTAGGATCGGCTTCCAGTCTAACCGGATGCAGCTGAATACCAGTATTTTACATGGAGCGACTGCCTATCTGACCTCCACAACCCAGTAACTGGGTAATACGATACCCCTTGGTAAGACTGGTCGTCAGACTTTTGGCCTTCTGACGACCCGTAACGACTGTCAAAGATCCACAAATGAAAACCGGGACCAACGGCTTAACGTGCTTTCCGAGACACGGAGGAGTATGTAACGATGGTCACGACCTGACAAACATGGAGATTACTTTGTTTTATGCAAGTTTATTATTAATAATGTATTAAACACATACGTTCCGGAATAAATTCTCTAAATAATGGTGAGAACTGCACATCTGATTCCGTTACGTAGTTTACAATGCGATCACTCACACACACAGATACGAAAAGCGACTTTAATTTATATTACCTATCTAAATTTTTAACTAAATTCTGTTTTTTAATCTCATAGAAAAATTTGACAGCTGCAAATGTCAAACTCCTAATTGAAAAACAAACATAAATCACTTGAAATGTCAAATTAGTAACAGACTTTAACGATTCCAATTTCATCATCTGCCTAAAGCCTTTTCCCAACTATGTAGGGGTCGGCTTCCAATCTAACCAGATGCAGCTGAATACCAGTATTTTAAATGGAGCGACTGCCTATCTGACCTCCACAACCCAGTAACTGTGTAATACGATACCCCTTGGTAAGACTGGTTGTCAGACTTTCGTGCTTCTGACGACCCGTAACGACTGTCAAAGATCCACGAATGATAGCCGGGACCAACGGCTTAACGTGCTTTCCGAGACACGGAGGAGTATGTAACGATGGTCACCCATCCATAGACCAACCCCGGCAAGCGTAGCTTAACCTGATGGATTGACCCGTGCGGCTGTTATTACGTAGCCACTAGCTCCTCATAATAAAGCTTAGGTATGCATAGTAAGTTCAATTGAATAGACAATCCTTCAGCATCCCTATTCATTATAAAAAATCTAGGTACTTCCGTACGTGTGAAACAATACATTCTTGTTTATTTCCTTATAAATAGAATAATAGCTTCTTTACTTGTTGACATTATCCATGAATGAAGTTATATTTGAGCAATGAATACACGGCTAAACAAGCATTCATGTTTGTATTTTAAATTGCCCATGGCGATAAGTATGCTCTATCATAATTGCGTGTAATTGGTTTCAAAGTAAACGTGCCCACGAGCAGTTTGTTCACCCGCCATTTTATAAGCCGCAGCCGGTTTGAAACTAGCCTTATAGGCTTTGAAGGGGCCTGAGGTCTATGGTAAGGATATAGCATTGAAATAAAACTGGCTCGATGCAGCTATGCTTGCCGCAACAAATAATCCATTCTATCCATACTGCCATACTAATATTATAAATTCGCAAGTAGGTACCTAACTCTGTCTGTGTGTTACCTTTTCTCGACTAAACCACTGAACGGATTTCGACAAAAGGCAAGGAGATACATGTAATCCTGGGGAAGGACATAGACCTAGTTTTTATAGACATACCATGTGGGCGAAGCCGCGGGCGGAAGCTAGTATACATATAAGGTGTTAAAAAATTATCGATGGTCTAAAACACCTCTTAAAGTTTGTAAAGTAAATTTTTAACGCCTTATGGGACCAACGGGCTTTTTCCTACTTACGTAAAGCTGAAATTCCAATGTAGATTATTCAAATTTAGGATTTTAAAGGAGGCCAATATTACCGTTTATCAAAAAAAGAAAAAGTACCTACTGACTAAATAATGCCAAAAAAACAGTAAGATGCCATTTCAAGATACAAAAAGAAAATATCGAATGACCTTTCGTTTTTGTTAGCAAATCTACAACATTAATTTCCAGAAACGAAGCGAAAAAGCTTGAAATCAATTAAGAGGGAAAATAAAAATACAGGCCATTCGTCCCCAAAAACTCAAATAGATGCGATTTTCGCGAGAGAAAAAGAAAATTAGTAATGACATTTTTGGTGTCTTATCACTATCACCACCGATTGCCAAAAAGGTTTCATTCAAAATAAAACTATTTTAATAAAGCACATACTGCGCAAAGAATAGGAACGAAGTTTTCAAAAAGGTGATAATTATTTTTTAACGAGGTTCGTGATGTATCAGTGTCTAATCGGCAAAGGTATTCAAGTATGATTATGAAACCAAGCCTGTAAAAAATAAGCCAATAAATGGGAAAACCGAAGGTCCGGTAACCAAAGAAGTCGTGGAAAAAATGTATTGATCCATTCATCATTCATTCTACTGCTTTTATCCCAATTTATTTGGGGTCGGCGCAACATGTCTTTTTCTTCTATACTTCTCTATCAGTTGTCATCTCGGTAGTCACCCCCTTTTTTTTCGATTCTCTGGTCTTCCCCTACTATCATCCACATTTATACGTACTCAAAACTTTCCTCACAACATTTTCCTCATTCCTCCGCACCACATTTCCATACCATGACAAACCATTTCCGCATATTTTTCACTTTTCAGTTGTGGTACATACCCCACAAAAATTCGAATACCACTATTTTTTATGATTATTTCAATAAGGGTAAATAACAGTGAGAGTAACAAGAACTTATTATAACATCATCCACATAGACTAAGTGAGAAAAATACGTATTATTGAAGCTAACTCAAAAACTACAAGCAAAGTTAATACAATTTATATGGGACCACCGCGAAAGCTTCCTCTACCAAATGAAAACAGAATTTTCAAAATCGGTCCACCATTGACGAACATATCGATGAACACAAAAAAAAAATACAAGTCGAACGTAGAACCTCCTCCTTTTTGGAAGTTGGTTGAAAAGGAATAATCATAGATAAATTGGAAGGAGGAGCTCGTGGCTAAGTAATAACAGCCGCACGGGTCGATCCGTCAGGTTAAGCTACGCTTGCCGGGGTTGGTCCGTGGATGGGTCTTTACATATCGAGACTCCTCCGTGCCTCGGAAAGCACGTTAAGCCGTTGGTCCCGGCTATCATTCGTGGATCTTTGACAGTCGTTACGGGTCGTCAGAAGCACGAAAGTCTGACAACCAGTCTTACCAAGGGGTATCGTATTACACAGTTACTGGGTTGTGGAGGTCAGATAGGCAGTCGCTCCATTTAAAATACTGGTATTCAGCTGCATCTGGTTAGATTGGAAGCCGACCCCTACATAGTTGGGAAAAGGCTTTAGGCAGATGATGAAATTGGAATCGTTAAAGTCTGTTACTAATTTGACATTTCAAGTGATTTATGTTTGTTTTTCAATTAGGAGTTTGACATTTGCAGCTGTCAAATTTTTCTATGAGATTAAAAAACAGAATTTAGTTAAAAATTTAGATAGGTAATATAAATTAAAGTCGCTTTTCGTATCTGTGTGTGTGAGTGATCGCATTGTAAACTACGTAACGGAATCAGATGTGCAGTTCTCACCATTATTTAGAGAATTTATTCCGGAACGTATGTGTTTAATACATTATTAATAATAAACTTGCATAAAACAAAGTAATCTCCATGTTTGTCAGGTCGTAAAAACCGTGCAAAACGGGTCGTTATTTAAAAAATAAATAAGATTCAAATCCTATTTCTCGCGAAATTAGTAAACTTACATAAGAAAAGCCAGTGTGAGAGATTTAGATGAAACTATGCCGACTATTTTTGGTATTCCGTATCGACCACTTCCATATAAAAGTACAAATATAGTTCATGGTCCTGCCTGTTGAGGCCGGCCAGACGTCGAAGGTGAACTAACGGCTAATAAAGTATGTAATCTAGTTTAATAGAGGCCTTTTAATAAAGGGATGATTCATATTTTTAAATAATTTTACCTTTAAATTGAAAAAAAAAAATCATATTCGAATTGTATTTGGTGTAAATATTGTTGCAAGAAAATGACGTAATTAATAAAATTACCGTTATTTAAATAATTCATATTTTGCTTTCCTAAAAATATTATTGAACACCATAATATACATATAAATGAATACGCCTCTTTTTGTGTACCTCGAATAATTTCAATCTTGGGTCCTAAAAATACTAACTAGCCAAGTAACTTCCACCAACTTGGAGGTACTTAACCCAAAAAGTTTTTAGGGGTTCTTTAATTTAAAAGAAGCGTACATCATTAGAAGGTCAATAAGTTTTAGAGGATCAGTTATATCTTTTTTATTATTTTATTATCTTCTGCCCACGAATTTGTCCGCGTGAAATTTCTTGTTTTAACATAATATTATATTATTATAAGTATCATATTATTATGACACTCGACAATAGCGCTAGGCTAGGTGCTAGGTAGGATCAGTGAAAGAATTGTTGAAATCAGATAAGTACACATACATTTCTTTCTCATTTCTCCTTTCGCAGGTCTGCTGGAAGAAATTTCTTAAGAAATAAGCAGTACCTTTGTACTCATATTTTAATTATGTCGTATCTTTTTTGTATTTTTTGTATATAAATAATAAAATAAATAAATAAATAAGTACTTCCAGAGATTACCGCTTACAAACATAGGTTATAACTGTTTGTTTCTTAATATTAACTAACTTGCTTTTACCCGTGGCTTCGCCCGCGTGGATTTCGGAAAATATCCCACGGGAACGTACTAGTTACTGGGAATTTTTTATTTGTTCATCCAGTTAATAAACTGTCTGTGTGCCATCCGTTCAGCCGTTTTAGAGCCAATCCCGAACATACATTCAGACAAACATGCAAACGGACAAAAATTCTACGTTACTATTTTAGTAACCTATTTAGAGATTGTTTAAGGAGGTAAAATTATTTTTTTATAATCTATACATATAATAAATCTGTAGACGAGGCGTTCATGTACAATGAAAAAAAAAAAAAAAAAGTTGGTGGGTTGTCCAAGAATAACCAACAGATTCCATTTCTACCATTTTTGGAATTTTTGTCTGTTTGTCTGTCTGTCTGTTTGTATGTTCTTTAGTTTGATTGTTCCACTTTCACGTAAAAAGTACGAAATCAATATGGTTAACTTTTATACTCAAATATCGTGTGTAACTCGATGCTTCAATTAGTTTTTGTTTCATCGCAATCGCTTCAAAATATCAAAAGATATATGAATTTAAAGTGTTCAAGAAGGAATTTTCAATACGTAATGTACATACACGTAACGACATCTATTGACGCGAAATGAAACTACTAGGTTTGTGAGATCGTGTGTTGTTATATGACTGTCATTTTCTTTGCGCGGAAACTTAACGCGATACATTGTGTATAGAATATAACTCTAAAGTTAGATTAATTAAAATTTTCCAGATGCGTTGTTTATTTATTAGTTTAGTATTAGTGCGATAGGTGGCGCTACCTATCTTTCAAATCTTGATAATCATGAAAGAATAGTGAAAATGTTAATTTCTTAAAAAATATAGGTATTTATTCTTTAATTTTTCACTTTTCTACATAGTTTATTTAGCTTACAGAGTGTTCGAACGTTTTCCCATATATTTTGACAGTATCATTTCGTGCTCGATAGATGGCGTTGTTAGTTTAATGTCATTTTCTGAATCGCGGTGTTAAGAGTCTCCGTCGAAGAATGACTTTCGCCCAGATATTCCTAATAATTTTTAGTGTAGGTATCTTTGTTTTTGACTTCTTTAGTGTCGATAATAATAAATTAATAAATAAATATTATAAATAATAAAATGTTGGTTGGGTTGTCATTCGTTGAAAGTAATTTGATCTTAGAGATGGGTTGTAACAGGTGAAACACGATATCTGTGATCTGATCACTGTGATTGTGACAAAAAAATAACAGATCCAATATCTGTTATTAAATCACAGCCTGTGATTTTTGATAAATACGTATCTCAATCGAATATCATCTTTATTTCTTTTGATTTAAAGTCGAAAATCGTATCTATCTGTTATAAAATCACAGCCTGTGATTTTTGTACAGACGATAAATACGTATTGACTCAATTGAATATCTTCTTTATTTCTTTTCGTTAAAGTCGAAAATCGTATCCGAAGTATAACAGTAACAGTCTTGAGGATCTGTGATTTTAAGTAACAGATATTTTTTATCGTTAGGAGCAATTGCTATCTGCTATTTTATAATATCTGTGATTTCTATCTGTGACGATAAATACGCCTCACTCCTATGATCTGATTGGTTTTGATTTGTTATTTTGGTTGGTTTCGTTCATTAGGTTCAAATTAAGAAGTCAAGAAACGAGTCGTTACAGATCGATTCAAACTTAATGGCGGCTCGGAAGTTAGCTTTTAGCTGCGCAGTACCCCACCCCTCACCCCCGCTGTCACATGAAATTGTTACTGCGCAGCGACTCGCCTCATGTTCCGCACCGCCATTAAGTTTGAATCGAACTGTACTATACTTCGTAATTTGTTCGTATGATTCGTGACCGCCGCTCATTCGATTCGATCGTTGTTGGCGTGTGTAAGGCCTCGGCCTCGAATCTTGCGGGCAGCGGGGCGGGGCGGGCATTTAAGACCCGTTCTCGAAACTAGCGGGCAGATCGCGCGTCACTATAGCCGCGTAGTGTTGTGTTCACGATTGTGTCGTCGAGATATTTGTTTTTATTCGCGAAAGAAATGTCTGAACAATGGCGGCAACATCTTTTTGATTCAAATTTATTCCTAACGCTCAATTTATTGTGGGCAACAACACTGCAATGCAGACGCGCGGGCGGTCACCGCTTGAATGGAGTGCACCGCTCGCTGCCCGCCGCCTCGCCGCTGCCGCGCCGCTGTTTTCGAGAACCGGTCCATTTGATTTTACGCATAAGATCCTGCCGCGCCCGCGCCGCCGCCGCCGCCGCCGCCGCCGCCCCTCTGCCCGCAAGATTCGAGGCAGAGGCCTTATGGTTGATTTGATTTGTTCGACTATCGGACAGCAATAAATACACAAATATTGGCATGTTTCTGGGGAAAGTCAACAATATACATCGATAAATACGGTTCCCGAAGAAGAAGATGCCACACACTATCCAGTAGAGTTCTTAGAATCCCTTCTGCACACAAAATTTGTTTAAAAGTCGGAGTGCCAATAATTCTTCTCAGAAATTTAAGTCCTCCCAAACTTTGCAACGGCACTCGGCTCATAGTCACCAATCACCAACAAAACGTCATCGAAGCCGAAATCTTAACAGGTTGCGGTGCCGGTGATGTTGTTTTTATTCCAAGAATTCCTCTCATTCCCAATAATTTCCCGTTTAGTTTTAAGCGTGTGCAATTCCCCGTCAGCCTGTGTTACGCCATGACCATTAACAAAGCTCAGGGCCAGACATTATCCGTTGCGGGGGTGGATCTTAGTATTGGTTGCTTTTCCCACGCCCAACTTTATGTAGCTCTTTCGCGTGTGAGCAACCCTAGCAACTTTTTTGTGTACGCTCCAGGTGGTTCCACCGCTAATATTTTATAAAGAGAAGCATTTTCTTAAATAAAAACACAAGTTTTTTGGCAGTTTCTTACTAGGAAAAATCACCAGGCCTGGTCGAAAGATTCCCCCCTTATTAAATGAAGGTACAACTTTTCTAAGCGACATATTATTGTTTTCCGACATCCATGCGAACGAAGTCGCGGGCACAGCTAGTATTAAATAAGTGTCGATTATAGAGCGTATAACAATTCTTAATTGCATATCACATGTGTTTTACAAGATGTTAATAATACATAGCTACAAAATTACATTAATAAATAGCTACAAGTTCACACCCTGTCGGGCACAATAATTTAATAAAATATGAATATGTAGTAGCGAATTAATTGTATGTGTGTCATAATTAAAAATTAAACAAATATATAAATAAAACAACAACAGCCATAGACGTCATAAACAAAGAAACTTCTATTATGCCTCGTTCAGTGCCCCGGAAAGTGTTTAAAATATGCAAGAGGTTGCACTTCATGCACATAAGTTTGTTATTAAATGATTTAAGATTTTAATAATGACTTGATAACATTTTTATTTACATGACAAGTCACAAAAACCAAACGTACCTATAATTTTATTAAATACGTCATGTGTGCTACCCGCCAGTCATAGAGGTTGTTGATTTTCCTGCAGAACAATGTTATTTGACGTTTTTATGGGTTATTTTATAATGTATTACTGTTAGGTATATAAAAATTTTGATATTGAACGCATTAACATTAATTAATTTAAAAACTAAAAATAAAAACGACAAAATATTGACTAGTCGTTGTACACACGGCTACACATCAAGCTATACATTTCCAGTATAAGGTGACCTCGCATTGAACGGAAATCCTATACAATGCGAGATCAGCATAAACTGGAAATGTATAGCTTGATGTGTAGCCGTGTGTACCTACGTGTGTCGACCTAAAGTAGCAATCTAAAAAAGTCGTATCGACGGTTAAGAATCAATAGTGTCTATCTCAATAAAGTTAACTTTACAGGAGATAAAAAAAACATTTCTCGACTTTGAACTCGCTCTTAACTTAGATGGAATTTCTATAGCGAATGACTACAACAATTTTGTGAATTTTGAGATTAGTGCCTCAGTAGGCCAAGCCAAATTAAACTTTAAATCTACCTGCATTAAAAAGTGAAAAACGTAAAAAACTGAGATAGACACTATTGGTTCTTAACCGTCGGTATGCTCATGTCCAACAACATGTTTAATGATTTGATTTATATAACATATTTTTATTTATTATTTAATACATAAGGCATTTTCTACCAGTCAACCAGTTTCTGCAGAGAAAAGCAGTGGTAGGTGCAATAACGAAACATTGAGGAATAAATATTTATTTAATTATAAAGTTATATACATAAAAACTTTATAACCTACCTATTATCTTATCTAAATGTAATCTTAAGAACTATTATGTATTACCCATATTTGCAAAATAAAACTATTCTATTCTATTCTATTACTAACTATAATAACTATACCTAATTATACATTTATAGCCTTTAGGCATCCTAAGTTCGCACCTTTAAGTTATACAAAAAATCACATAATTTCTTCTGTCATAACATTCCTTTTTGAGAGAATCGTACCTACTAAGTAAAAACTCCATTCTAAGGGCCCTATCTCATTAGTATGCCATAGGGCCATAGCAGCAACGCCAGTTCGCGCTGCCAACTAAATTTATGGAGCATAACGCCCGGCCCATTGGCGGCATGGCATGGCAACGAATAAAAATATAACCTAATACTCAGTAAGGAAATAAAGTTGAAATTTCAATGGTGATGCCCAAGGACGTCACGGCATGCCTAAGGATACCGCTGCATCTTTTGCCTTTGAAATTTTAATTTTATTGTCATAGAATTAAGTTACATTTCTATTCGTCGCATAAAAATCCCCTGTGGGTATCTCACATGGCATCCGCTTTGTTATTTTGTTGGCGACGAGATCTGGCTGCGCCGTCATTGCGTCTTCAGTGAGTTAGCGCTCCTAAGGAACCTCTAAATCGAAGCACTCATTGTTATCAGTATATCATCAATCGCGCTCGTCGCGTCGTGATATAGTATACCTAAGGTCGTTGCATTTTGTTATGATTGAAAAGCAATTATTGATTTATTGACAACTTACCGCCTTATTCATAAACGCTGCTTAAAGTTAAGTTATGAATTAGCAACTGTTTAAACATACATTTTCGACGTTTATACGATTCTTTAACTTTAAGAAACGTTTATGAATAAGAAGGTTAGTGTTTATTTATTGATCTTAAATCTTTGTAGCCATTTGTGTTAAAGGTATACATACTATTTACCCGACTACGGCAAAGCTAAAAGGAAGGGTTATGATTTTAGCAGTCTATGTAGGTTTTGTTTATTTTTAAATTTATCCCTCGCTTTGCACGGTTTTTATGACCTGACAAGAAATCGGAATTTTTATATTTGTAATTATGTAAGGAATCATACACATGAACCTTCTGGAATAAAATCTCAAAATTATCTAAGCATTCATCGAAATCCATGGCGAAGGAAGAACAGCGCAGTCACATTATAGGCAAGAAAATCCACTTTAATTTATATTATGCAAGGAAGCAACATTGACATACAAAACAATAAAGGTTGACAATTATTGCGAAAGAAATAAGATTAATTAGACTGACCTATGATTGATTGGACTGTGCCTTTAAATCAAGACGAAGCATGCAATTAAACACACAGAAAGAGTTGAGAAATAAAACCAATTCCTAAATGTCAGGTCAAAAAATGATACCTACCGATTAACTCAAATTCATTGTCTCGTGGGTTAATAATAGTCCAGAGTCTTTGGAGTAAACTGACAGAAAAGGTTTTACATAAATTACCTATAGGATTTTTTCTAGTTTAATTTATGACATAACTATTTTCATTTTAAAAATGAGTCGGAAAAGAAATATTGTCAAAAAACTGGGCTTTTTGGGCGCCATTTTTCCAATATGGCGGCGCGAGCAGCAAATATACGAGGTGGCAAAGTGAAAATTCTAAAAGAGCACGTTAAAGTCAATAAAAACACCAATGTTCAAAACTTCCGGAAAACTTTCCAGGTTTCCCCTTTTTAGGCACCAAATGAATGGCACTAGTAGCACTAAAGACGAGTTAATCGATAGTCAATCAAACTCACTGCACTACATCTATCAACCTGCTAAGATTGCGCATTACCTACACATGGCCGTAATTACACCTGTGATGAAAATATTTTTTAAACGGTTTTTTATTACTTACTATACTAAATTGTATTCGGTTTGACGCAACGCGAATATCTATAAAGCATTAGTGATGATAATGCATGTTGTGATAATTATACGAAAATTACAGGATTCTGCAGAAATCTAAGTCGTTTTAGTTTTTGTCGAAAGAAAAACCGTCGATGTCATGATGGGTAATGCCTCAGTGATATGACAAATAACAACATAATCGCTCAGACAAGTGGCTGATCACTCGCAAAATAAACTGATCACAGTTGGGGTACTTTGTTTACTCAGGAAAGGATCTGCCGTTCAGCCTTCTAATTAATTAATCTAATAAACAATAAGCAGGTAGTCACTCAGCTTGTTTTTAGTAATCTATACATAATATAAATAAAAGTCGCTTTGTGCCATGCAACAGATTTTCCTGAGCCATCAAAAGCCTGAGAAAATTGGCTAATTTTAGTTTCGTTGTATTTTCTCAGGCTATTTATAAATTATCATATAAGCAAAAAACGGGCGTATTGCTATAATAAAATAAAATCTCATCTGCCTAGCCTTTTCCCAACTATGTTGGGGTCGGCTTCGAGTCTAACCGGATACAGGTAAATACCAGTATTTTACATGCCACGACTGCCTATCTGACTTCCACAATCCAGTGACTTGGTACATACGATACCCCTATAGAAAGACTGGTTACCCGACTTTCGGCCTTATTGACTGTCATAGATCCATGAATACCAGCCCAGACGAACGGCTTAACCTGTTTTCTGAGACACGGAGGGGTCTTGATATGTAAAGATGGTCACCCATCCACGGACCACCAAGCGTAGCTTAACCTGATCGATCGACCTGCTAGAGCTACCTATTATTAGAATAACCAGCAATTATATTTACCCTATTGTGAACAAACGCGTGCGCATGTTCTATTTGGGACACCAGAACTGACCTTGCTTTATTTGTTGTAGGTCATAAGAATTGTAATTCAGTAATGTAATATGTTAGGTAACATTTAACTATAAACAATGTATGTGTTTGTTATGCTCTCTCCTCTCATGGGTTTATTAGAAAGGAAGTTTGATATGAGTACACCAGTTAAAAATAGTTGTTGTTGTAGTAATAAAGGTTATTAATAAAAAAGTAGCAGAAAGTAGTGAAGCAGTGGTGGCCCAGTGGTAACGGCCGCGACTTACGAGATGTAGGTCGTAGGTTCGACCCCTGACAGGCGCTTTACTTTGTGTAAATAATTTCATCACCACTGCTCTCAAAACGGTGAAGGAAAACATCGTGAGGAAGCCACAGGCAGGAGGCACAGTGCAGTTTGGTGGATGTCTTAGAATGTTTCGTTTTGAGAGCAGTCGTGATGACATTTACACAAAGTAATGCTCCTGTCATGGTTCGAACCTACGACACAACACGTAAGTCGCGAACGTTATCACTGGGCCACCACTGTAGTTCGACAGTATCAAATTGTAATGTTCATGCAGCAAGGAGGCCAATTGAATTCTTACCGCCTTACTAATAAACGTTGTATAGCGCCTGTATAGTTACACAACGCTTTGTCTTCTTCTTTCAAAAGTAATTTGACTTTTGAAAGAAGAAGACAAAACGTTGTGTTTTAATACGAAAATGATTGTCCTGTGTCTCCATATCAAATCACCGATAAGCACCGTTACAAATATGCATGCACAGAGTGCAACAGTCATACTTCCTCAATTTAATATGCATTAGTTTTTACGTCACTGGCCCACTGTGCAGGTGAACACACCATTCGATGGAATACATTTGTTTATATAGTGGTCAATTACGATCACTCGTATAATGTCACATTTTGCTTCTTGATTATTTACTAGTCAACGGATACTGGTACCTACTTAATACCACGATTACGACGTGAAATTTTCAATGTAGACCTAGCCTATGAAAAAGCTAGCCAAGTGCGATTTGGACTCGCACAAAGAGTTCCGTACGTACCACCTAAAAAATAATTAGCAAAAAATCGCCGAAATGTAAAATATTTAGCAAAAAAACACTTCTTGTATTCGGAACCCCTTTAAATTATAACTTTATGTTATTTTTTATTATTTGTTGTTAGACCATCTGTGAAAATATCAAATGTCTACCTATGTGTGTCATGTAATGTCTACAGTTCATGAGATACAGCCCGCTGACAAACAGGCGGACGGACGGACAACGGAATCTTAGTACCTACTGGGTTCAACTTGTACCTAGTACTCTGGTGTTTACACTTAGGTAATAATAGTGTTGATAATATGTACTTATTTTTGTTAAATAATGACCGTTCATTAGGTGCTCACTTAGGTTTAAAATCATTCAGTCTTTTGTATATCTGCATGGAGAGATTTATATTGCGATTTTATTTCAGTCCTTTGCAAAATGTCAGAGAAACAAGTTTAAGCCTTAGTACAGTCGAAAAAATTGAATTCTGACCCACCATAAGCTTATTTTCTTACAGACATTCAAATACAATTAGGTCGACATTCGCGTAAACATATATTTCCTTGGTAACGACCTTGTCATCTGCCATCTTTGCAACTTTGACGGTTTCAAACGATTTATCGTCAAAGTGGGTCATGATTCACTTACCCTGACTGTACCAAGACTACACTTGTTTCTCTGACATTTTCCTAGAACAAAAAGTTAAAAAAGGAAAAGTAACCCTTTTGCCGACTATATTTATAGGGTGACTGATTAACGACCGATATTTAAATACGAGTACGTGACTTTACTCATCATTATGTTGAACAACTGTTAATAAGGGACCAAAACAGAAATCGCGAAATAAAATCTGCTGTACATTTTGACGAGTTATTTGAACATAAATGTGGGGAACAGCTGATTTTCGAGTAGAAGAAGTACATGAGACTCCATGAGGCAGACCGTGGGCAGCCCTCTAGTCTGTCAACTGTCCTGATTCGCAAATCTTTTCACAAATTTCTTTGTATCTTTGCAAAACGAGGGAACAGAACGAGGGCTTAAAACAGCCACTTTCAATTTCAATTTCAATTCATTTATTTCCAGGTAAATAACACCCATTGCCAGACATAAAATAATAGAAATCACAATAGAATAAAAAACAAATAAAATCAAACATTAAATTAAATCCGATTAAATAAAATCAAATCAAAATAAATCAATAAAAACAAAACAAATTAAAATAAAATAAATACATAATCAAAACGTTAAAATAAATAACTTTGGCTTAGGTCTTATTAATAAAATATGATGAATTGTAAAATGTCACAAACTGACAATTCATAATAATGATCTGCGTCCGATTCATAATACGATATAATTCATCCGTTTTGACAGTTTTGTATGGAGATTCGTAAAGTGGTTCATACATTATGAATTGCTTTTGTGTCAAATTAGAGGAATTGCTAATAACAGCTGGAAATTCAGGAAATGAATTGCTTTTAGAGGAATTGCTAATTAATGCAGTTCTTGATTTCAGCCAAGGTTATGCAAGTGTAAATAAGGTAGTTTATTCAGTAAACCATGAATAAGAAGGTGAGTGGTAAAGCTAAATGATATTATTATGCAGACATTAAAATATTTTAATTTATAATAAGTCGTTGTGTAGTTCAAAAACTTGTTTATATTGCCAAATTAGTCAAGATTAAAAATAACCAAATGGGCACTTTCACGTTCAACAAGAATTAGGTAAGTACTCCAAGATGTTTTAAAATATGCTGCGACACACGTGATAGTTCCAAATGTTGTACGCGAGGCATCAATTGTCTTTTTTGTCATTAATTATACCGGAAGGCAAAATCCGTAATAAATGATTCTAAACCAGTATCGCAGGTTATTGGCTCGTCGTCATTTATAGGTATAGTCCACACGTACTCTTGACCATATTGATGGTCCTTCGAGCCGGATTTGAACCTATGGATATTAGGAAAAACTTGACAGTTGTCTAAACTTCATGGTTCCTTAAACAGTTAGTTCTTCAGTGTCCGTCCAAAATAAGTTTCAGGTGTCTTTCTACCCCGTCATCTGCCCAGATGTTATAATTGTTTAATTAAAACTCTAGTAATTTGGGTTTATTCTTTTAATAACCAAATGTTGTGTTGCACATCTTTTGTAATATTACAGCTCAGACTTGAGCGCGCCGAAATCCGTTTCGTTAATGCAAGTGTAAGAGTTTTTATTCAAAAGATGTTTTATGCAAGACTGACGACCGTGAAAACGGTTTTATTGTGCAATGTCTTTGAAACTGACTGGTAGATTTTGTAGTTATGGTTTCGTATCCATTTAAGGACCGTATAGTGGACAGAAGACTAGTGTTTTAATATTGAAAATATCGTAAAACATACTTGAATTGTTTCCATAAGGCACGCCATTTTCTCCCACGCTCACGTTACGAAAAATCGTGAAGGCAAGTTCAAGGAAAATTGTTACGGAGAACTTTGCTATGTATGCCAAAGTTAATTTAAGTTATTAAATATGTAGGTACTTGAGGAAGAAAGGTTGGTATGATTTTTAGTAATTATATTAAAAAAATAACCTAGGAGCGTAGGTAGGAACAAAGAATATGTTCTGTGCTGTATTCTTCATCTAAGTCGTAATTATTAGTTTTCTTTGTGACGTCAGATTAACATTACCGATAATATGGGTGTTTACTTAGGTATTCCTTACACATGCTTACCAAGGGCGGAATTAAGTTATTCAGTATTCGATTAAACGCGGATTAATTCACCTTGAGACGACAAACCCGAAACCTTGTATCAACCGCATTGTCCGTATTAAGAAACATTTATAGGCCTGCTTACATATGTTTATATTTTCGTAAGAAGATTACATATAAGATTAATCAGTTTCTTAAAACTCGCCGGTTTGTGACGCAAGTTCCAATCGTACGATGACTCTGTTTTGGTAAAGTTGCTACATTGGAGGTTCACGCTTTTATATTTGTCTGTTTTGTAACTCAGAAATCAAGCAGGGAAACGAATTGTGATTCGTGAATGAACCGTTTATGGAGAACAACCTTATATACTAGAAAATTTTGGTTGTAGCAAGGTCTCTTCCATACTAAATAAAAGTACTTATAAAAATGTTAGTAGCACACTTCCTAAACCAGACATCAGATTAAATTGTTTCCGACGCCTTCCTCAATAACATGAACGCAGTCAACTAATAATAAATTGAATTGAACTGCATGATTCACCGCCGGCGACAATGAAGTCACTGCCATCGGCCCTTCCGATTGTCATGTTTGTATTACTTACTCAATACTTAATATCTAAAACATTTATTGTTGGTTGTTAATTTATTTCCTAATTTTATTTTTATTTTAAGAATTAATTTTATACTTTTTGCTGTGCCCTACAGGGTCCGTAATTGTACCTTAGATTTAAGCCATTGTAACACCTTTAAGATTATGGAATGCAAATAAAGATAATTATTAATAAGATTCAAATCAGCTGGAGATGTTTTCCTCAATGTTTTGAAAAGGATCGGAAACGTCACGACCACTGTCAGCTGTTGTCATGTTACGCCCGGCGAAATGCTTTGTGAAACAAGTAGAATATTCAATAAATGTCGTCAAGTTTGGTTGAAATGGTGTAGGCTTTTATACAAAAGCTTGTCCTATATTGGTCTAACTGCCATGCGTGAGTTTGACCCAGTTTGTTTCGCTTGAGATCATTTGTCATTGCCCTCAATGAATGCTTACTCAGTATGTTTTTTAAACACCATAGATTACATGAGACACATAATTAATTAGCTTAACGAAAGACAAAGTACTCACTCTCCGGCGTAACATCCCGCAGCACGATCCTGGTATCTGCTTCAGCCGGCATGGTTACCACAACTTTGAAAGCTTCGCGATCGATTTGTACGTTGACCCTTAAGTTAGCACAGACGGTCCTTGACACGTTTATAGAACTAGCAGTTATATCGCGTGATTACAACTGAATAAGGAATGGGTTTTATGTCATGTTTTTATTAAGAGTGAGTGTATGACGCAGCGGCGTGGTGAATGCGAGTGTCGTCGCGCAAAGCTCGGCGAGGACTGGCGGCAGATTGTGGCGCGCGCCTCTATTTTCTCTGCGTTCCTCTATTATCGCTACTCTACTCGCTACACGCTGCCTTTGTGTTGTTGTTACGTTAAGTTGAGCTTGGCTAGCTTGTTATGATTTGCATCATGAAGGAAAGTGTTGCACCGAAACTATCTAAGGCAATCCTCGACTCTTTCAAGTGCCGGCATCGTTAACTGTTTTGCCATATGTTTCACCACTCGCTTTATGATTATGGTTGAAATTTAAGTTATCATAGCGAAGATGATTTTATAGAGAAACTACAAACAAGCCGTGTGCGAGTGGATTCATAATGTAGATAATTTATTATTTTCTAGGTTGTAAATTACATAAATGAATGCATCTTATTTGTATATTAGTGTGACTTAGTCAAGGTTATGGGGCCCATGCCCTCGAGTTTCAAGGGCTCGAGGAGTCTTGCGTGGCGACGGACAAATTCCAACAGGTGGAATAAAAACATAAGGAAAGGTTAAGTTCCAGAAAAAGGGAGAAAAGAGATAAAAAATAATGTTTTTCAAGAGAGAAAGTAAATTGAAGAAAAGGTCAAAGACAAATAATGTCAAAATTAAATTGTTTTTGACATTATTTGTCTCTGACCTTTTCTTCAATTTACTTTCTTCCAATCGTCATTATTTTCAAGTTTATCTCCGTTGTTATACATACCGAGTGTAAGTAAAATCAGCGTCAGAATGCCAGTTAAAAGTTGAAGGTATCAATTAATGAACTAACCAGAAGTTACGCATGTAAGGTTAATAGGTAATTAAGTAGTTAAACCATTTCCTGTAACTCGTCGATGGGGTTTCGCCCGCTGTTAAGACATTTTTAAATATGATAATAGGTAATCAATGATTAATGTAGTTCTATGACTGAGATGAGATGAGATGAGGGACAGCTGCTCATTAAATTCATTGATAGCTAGGTATGTTCTTAATTGCATTAGCGCATAAAAAGAGGTCACATGTCGTACCTTTTAAGTATTTACCTACCTACAAATGAATGAACCTAAAGGAAAAAATAAACGGAAGAGGTACTTAATAAAAATATTTGATGGTCGGATCCATCAAATATTTTTATTAAGTACCTTTTCCGTTTATTTTTTACTAGCTTCCGCCCGCGGCTTCGCCCGTGTGATATGTCGATTAATGTGGGCTAACGCCATAGATACGAGTATACCTATAGTAATTAGGTATATTTCTATGGCTAACACACATTTGAACTGGAGCGATACTCAGTGGGCTCGTGTTTTTTTTCTGATGAGTCGCGCTTTGAATTTCATCCCGATTCAAGAAGGTTCATGTTTGACCAGTTTTTGGTCACCAGAGTCGATTCCAGAATACTGAGGAAGTTCATCCGTACTAGGGCGGAACGGTAATGGTGTGGACTGGAATTCACCTGGGTGGAAGAATGGACCTCGTTTTGAGGCAATTTAAATGTGAAACAATACTGTGACGAGCTTGTGCACTCTATGGTCATCCCTCACCGACAACAGTATGGCAAAGATTTCATATTCATGCAAGATAATGCGCGTGCACACTCAGCCAACCTGGTGATGACTGTGCTCTGCGAGAACAATATCACGCTATTAGAGATGCCTGTTACCATCTCACCGTGAAAACTTAGGTGAAGTGAGCGTGGAGTGAGCTGTCATTGTCATCGATACCTACTGATGCTAAGGCAGTGACAGTTCACTCCAAGCTCACTTCACCCAAGTTTTCAGGGTGATATTTTTACAGAATAGCACAACTGTTCAGCCTTCTGATCCTAATCCTATAGAGCATGCGTGGGATTTGCTCCGAACAAGAGCTTTCAGTGACCTTCCCCCAAGTGTTAACACGGAAAAAGAGCTTTTTACACATCTTTTCAGAGTAAGGAGCGATATTCCACAGGTGACAATAGACAACCTGATACCGATGTAGAGCCGTTGCTAATGCCTTGGGAGGACCAATAGTTTGTTAAAAAGTTACTGTAATTAAATATACTTTTAATGTTCGTTTTTTTTATCTCCAAAAAAGTTTTTTTCATTTTTGGTAGGCCTGCCTGCCATTTTAGATTTTCATATTTTTTTTTTTTTTTTTCCTAATAACTGTTTTATTTACGCTTTAGCAGAATTACGCTTCTATTGATATAAAATAATGTTACCTAATACAAATTGTTAAAATTAAAATAATTACTATGAATACCCTTGTTCTCTAGACTCTAGACTTTGTTGAGTAATACAGAAGTTATCCTAACTTAATATTATAAAAGCGAAAGTGAGTTTGTTTGTTTATTTGTTTGTTACTCTAAAACGGCTGAACGGATTTGATGAAATTTGGCACATGGGTAGACGATTACCTAGAGAAGGACATAGGATATCTTTTATCCCGATATTTCTACGGGATCGAGACTTTTGCGGGTTATGCTTCTGCGGGCCCAGCAATCAATCAATCAAACCCTACTAAAACTTGTAGTTAACAGATTGCAAAAAAAACAATTTTGAATCAATGTCAGGTATAGGTACTGATTTAGGAGTACGGTCAAGTTCAAGTTAATGGTAAGCACGCTAAGTACAAAGACACCTTGCAAGGCGCCTTTGTGCTTAGCATGGTACCTTCCATGTTTACTGTTTTTGTACCTGAAAAAACAGTACAAAAAACGGGACAAGTTTTTTGTTGTTGAATCCTTTAGGTTCAATTAGGTAAGCCAATGTTTATTAGCAGGTATCTTGGAGTAATGTACCCAACAACATTAAGGTTGTCTACCCCGAAATGACGCGTCTCACTAATGAATTTGACGTACACGGTGCTGCGGCTTGTACGTAAAATGCGGTAGTGGCGCGCGTCATAATACTGGTATTCAGCTGCATCCGGTTAGACTGGAAGCCGACCCCAACATAGTTGGGAAAAGGATAGGCAGATTGATTGAGTAGCGCGCGTCATTTCAGAGTGGACATGTTACACTTATTCTGCGTTCGCAATTTATTTGCCAAACATGTAAACAAACACAAGTTTTAGGAAAAATTACTGTAATTCCTACACATAAGGTTCAGTTTGCGCTACAACCTCGTATTTATTTATTACTTTTTCAACGGTAATAGTTAGTCTAAAATCAACTTTATTCACACTTGCATAAAGTTGATGTTGTTGAAGTGGAAATAACAAAAATATTGGAAACAAGGATTTAAATAGACCTTCCTTTACTGTCTTTTGGGACAGTGCCTGCCTGCCGAAACGTAGACACTCACGGTCCAGCTGCTCCATAAATTCAAGCTCGCTCAGCGAGCTATGGAACGGGCTATGCTTGAAGTCTCTCTGAGGGATCGAATACTGAATGAGGTGATCCGGTAGAGAACCAAAGTTGTCGACATAGCTCACAGAATATGCAAGCTGGGGGCCTAAAACGGCCACATTAGCTAATCCTCTAAAAACATTTCATTTCCTGAATTCCCAGCTGTCATTAACAATTCTTCTAATTTGACACAAAAGCAATTCATAATTTGTGGACCATTTTACGAATCTCCATAGAAAACTGTCAAACAGATAAATTATTGCGTATAATGTGAATTGCACGCAGACGTCATACGACGTTCATAATAATAAACTATCAGGATTCTGCCAAAGTGGCCGTTTTAGGCCCCCTGAAGTGGCAATGGGCCATATTAGCCATAGAACCGCGGGGTCGAAAGAACCGGGGGGAGAAATGGAGTTGAGCCTATTGCCATCAACCGGGCACAAATCCAGATTCCACGCAGCTACTGAGGAATTCCAAATGGAAAAACCCAATAACAGTATACAATTAAGATTACTGACCTTATTGCTGATGTTCTTCAGAAAGGTCAGGTGCGTTGTACTCGCAATCGGTGTGCATTTATGAACGTAAACGAGACAAAAAAGGAGTATGTAAGGATCGCAGCGGGTGGCGTTCTGTAGCTTCTGCCTACCCCCATGGGAAGGAGGCGTGAGTTTATACAGTATGTTAACTAACAAAGGGCGATCCCGTTAACCTGCAATAGTATAGCGTCTATACATGCTAAAAAAAATATTACCAAGAAAAAAAAATGTTTTTTTTGTTTTTGTATAGTAAAATATTCACAAAAAATATTAAATTGTTACGGAAAATAAATTCTCTGTACACGCCCACTTGTCACACTTGTTTTTCTACGCTGAAATATAAGTGTGCGTGTACGGAGTGTTTCTTTTACGTTTAAATTTAATCGTTTTGTGAACATTTCACGACAATTTTTTTTTTTTTTTATTTGTATTATAGTATATTATATATATTTGAATATTTTTTTAGCATGTATACACGCTATATTATTGCAGGTTAACGGGAACGCCCTTTGTTAGTTAACATACTGTATAAGTACGTAATTAACATTAACCACAAATAAAAAATAATAAAGTTGTACCTAGTTTTAACCCCTTCATGACTTATGTTTGACCGCCCTATCAAAATCTGCCTAGCCTTTTCCCAACTGTGTTCGGATAAGCGCCAACCTGCATAGAATAGAAATAGAATTACTCTTTATTATGTGCACCATAAAAAATATGGATATAAATGTAGAAATAATCCCTGCATAATCTTAAAAAAAAACTCAGCTAAACGAGGTTCGCTGCTACATCTAACAAAGCAATAGCATAATAAATAAGACAATGAATACATAAGATAACTACTGCACTGAGATACAATCAGCTTTGTTTTGAAGCTCACCAGTTGACCTTGGCTTTTTACTACTAGGTAATTAGCTCTAGTACCACACACTGGATATGTTAGAGACGTTTTTTATAAATAAAAAATTTTTATTAAAATATCATTGAAACCTGAAATCTTTTAATTTAAAAACATACATTATATTTTCAGATACTCTTTGTATACATTTTTATAGACTTAATTCAAAGACCTCTCTTAATATATATGACTTCCCACAAGATAACCTTTCCGTGGAATTCTGAGTAATCGTATTTGTATTTATGCTTTTCCCGTTAACTTTAGCCTTTAGGACCTCAGAATGAAATCTCAACTGTAGGCATCGAGATATAAGTACTGTACGTTAGTACTTATATCTCGATGACTGTAGGTAATATTATTGCTTTGAAAGCGTTTCGTATTCCTGCAACGACTTTCAACAGCACCCTAATTGCATAGTACGCGATCAATCACAATCTGAATCATTTTGAAGGATATTGCAAATCCGTTGCTTCATTTATGTTCGAAAAATGTATCTGCTCGACAACGTAATTAACGCAATAAATGTTGTTGAACTGTCAAAATGAAACAGATTGTCACTGATAGTAAACATAAGCTGTTCGATTGCTTTAAATGTCAATCTAATACATGTACCCCTTCCCAGTATCGTTATATCGCAGATAGGATGTCACTGGGCATCTTTTTTATTGAAACCGGAGTGATTATACAACATTCGTTTTTGTCTATACTTAACCCGAAAATCATTGTACTGATCATTTTGAACAACTTTTTCTATGGGAACAACTTTGAAATCGCGAAAAAAAATCAGCTTTTCCATACATTTTGTCGATTTAAGCTATAGGTAGTAGGTAACAGTTCTGCGATGCTTACTAGACATAGCCCTGTGTTATGCCACTGAGCGGTCTGGTTTTGACATCTATGTTGAGCCTTAATTATTTCCTCTATGCTTACGCTCGTGACCACAAGGAACACCGACACACAAATCTGCTGCAATAAGAAATGAAAAAAGAAAGGTGGCAAATGAAATTTTAAATCATTCCTAATAAGTAACAACACAACTTAACAATCCAAGCAATTTCCAAAATCCTCTAACGAAGTAAAAATATAATTCAATCTATTTAGCCATAAACATCGCTACATCTGGCGTAAAGTAGCATAACATAAAATGGTGTATGTAACTTAGTACAGCGACATCTATTGCCGAGTAGCAAAACTGTTCAGTCGGCCCTTCAAGTAGAATACAGCCTTCAAGTCTGTCACTACAGTGACTACGCTACCGCTACGTCGTGGTTAGTTCCTAAATTTCCCGCTAGATGCGCTGTAGGTAGTTGAACTTGTCAATTATTTGGTCATTGAACTTATGTCTTTATCGTTGTGACATAATGATCATTACTACTATTACTTCATGATCAAGAGTACTTTTACTGTGTAATTGTTCTATTGCACGCGGTATAAGTAAGTATTGGTGAGGATTTAAGTATCTAGGTTTCGGTGAATACCTATCATCCCGGTGTACAAAGAAGTGCGAAGGGTTTATTGGAAGGTACACAATATGTGCAGGCGATTCAGGTTTATGAATGTAGACCTCTGCTGTTAGGTACTACATCGTCTACATATTTTATCCATCTAAGCAGCGCTTACGCGGTTTCATCGTAGCGTCTACGCAGCGGTAGAGCTACGCAACGGCTACGCTGCTCTGTGCATACGTCTGACTTATGCTACGATGTATAAATGTTCAGTTTGATGACACTCATTCGTATTTTTGGAGGAAGTCTTTTTTACACACACATAAATTACCTATTGGTGCAAATTATCGATGTTAAACTCTTCAATATCAATAAGTGTTTTTCAACAAGCGAAAGGTTTTTTTTATAAAACTATACTACGAAAAACTATTAAACAACGAACTATTATAACATTTGACTATACTTTCTTGCATTAGTATGAAGGTGTAGGTACATACTTAACACCTATTTGAAGAACAAGTTAGTTTCCCTTGCCATGCTACTTTATTACTTACATTTACACGAATTAGAAGTAATAAAAAAAGATATATTATTCTTTATTTTTCCCGTGGGAACAAATTTTTAAGGAAGAGAGACATGTTTCATGTTTTTTTTATACGAACATTAATTGTAGATTGTTCCTTAAAATATTCATGAACGTACCTTAAATATGGGTCTTTCAATGACCACGATTATCTATGTCCTTAAGTACCTAATTATTTAGGACAAAACAAATATATTTTTTTGGGGTTTTTGTTTGTTTCTTTTTCTGAAAATATCTAATGTTTGAATGTCTTAACGTTTGCAAACAAAGGAAACGATAAATGTACGCTCAATTTTAGTGTTAATTTTCCTTAACAAATGCAATCAAGTATAATGGCTTAATGCCTTTGTAAAATAGTATCTTAGAGTTTAAATAACTCTAATAAATACATAGTGCACGCGCAAGAGAGAGCAGTCATGGCCCAGTATCGGCCCCGACTTACGAGTTTGTATGTCGTAGGTTCGAACCCAATCAATCTGCCTAGCCTTTTCCCAACTATGTTGGAGTCGGCTTCCAGTCTGCCCGGATGCAGCTGAATATCAGTATTTTACATGGAGCGACTGCCTATGCCAGCCCAGGTACTGGGTTGTGGAGGTCAGCCTCCACAACCCAGTACCTGGGCAATACGATACCCCTTGGTAAGACTGGTGGGTTCGAACGCAAGCAGGCGCTTTATTTTGTGTAATTTATTTCATCCCCATTGCTCTCAAAACGGTGAAGGAAAACATCGTGACGAAACGGGCATGTCCTAGAACTAAAAATTCTGATAAAAAAATCTGACATCTACCAACCTGGATTATGGCTCACTCCCTCTCACAAAGAGGAGGCCTGTGTTCTAGCAGTCGGCACATAATATGCATGCGCATAACTAGTATCTACTATAATTAGTATTTCATAGAAATAATACAATGGAGTGAATCCAACATTCATTTTGAACTTATTGTTATTATGATTTATACCTGTAATTAAATTGTATTGTCAGGAAAACGATGAATAGGAAAATTGACCGCAGTACGTAAGTGAACATAAATTACAACCTTACGAGTAACATTACTAGAAATTACTCCTAGGTATATATATTATACCTATTGTAGGTATATTGTACATAATAATGACGCTACAAAATTTTCTTCCTCTTATAAAGTTTTTAATGCAAAACAATAAAAGTATTAGTGTAAAATATTCCGGTAAAGATAGTTAAAAATGTAAGCGTGGTTATTTAAAAATATGTTACTATACACCCACAGATTTTCAATATTATTCACGATATTTTCCTGAAGAAAGTCTAAACCCTTTTCAAAGCATTCGGGAACTGAACACGGAAAAAAGGAATTTTCTTCCTAGAAATCTTATAACTTTGAACACGAGGTATATATCGATCGAACGATATTTTAAAATAGCTTGAATAATTCCGCCACATGATAAAGTAAAGGTTATCCACCAATAAGGAACTTGGAAACAGTAGAAATGGAGCGATTAATGTAAGGAAGTACTCAATCGAGTATGCCAAAGGCCATGCCGCTCTACCAAACTGTAACCTTACTAAAGTAAACCATGATAAAACCAATAATAGGTTAAAGACTAAAGTAAATTCAAGGTGCAATACAATATATCTCCCTACTTAGTACGTTGACCTTACCTTTAACATTTATCTAAGACGGCACTTGAGGAGCGTGCGCATTGTCACTAAACAAAGCAATGCTTTTATTCTACCTTTTATTCAATAGGAAATTAAAATAATCCTATTGTCAGGGTCATCTGTGTCTAGACCCAGTTTACTTTCATTCATAAATTTAGTGAGTTTGAGGAACAATGGGCGTTTGACTTCTAAAAATGATTTTATTTTGGGAAGTAAAATTAGCTAAGACGTTATGAACTTGTAGGTACTTAGTGGGAAGAATTAGACTGAACTCTAATATCACAATGCATGGCAAGTAAACGCATAGAGATCTTAATTTTAAGTTGATGACATATTATGTCACGATTAAGTTAAAATTAAGATCTTGAGGAGAAAAATATGCTGCATATAATTCTATATTTAATCTAGTCTTAGTCGCCGGTTAGGTTGTTGACTTTGACAAACCGGTTTCTGAATAAGCATTAGGATTCACACATTGAGCTCCGGAGCGATGAACGATGTGCAAAGGACTACGTACTCGGCAATGTCCTAGACATTAAGTTAGGGTTTATTTTTTGTAAATCCTATCACTTTTTGATTAAAGGTAGAGCATAAAAAAGAGGGTCTACATTTTTAAAATATACGTAGGAAAGATATACGTATATGATTATACATAATTAGTGTGCAGTAATAGAACTGAGTATTTCGTCAACTCGTCCTACATGCCTACGGCCCGTTTAGAACGACTTGCAGAAAATCAAAAGAACGTCCTAAATGGGCCGTAGGCATGTTGGACGAGTTGACGATTTACTCATAGAACTTCTAGGAGGAAAAGTAAATTATTTAATAATTTACAGACAACTGTTAACAATATAATAGCGGTATGGATACAGTCTGTTGGCAACAAGTGACCAGGTTTTCTCTCTGGTTGACCTTCAGACGTTTTTTGAGGAGTAAAGAATTAGTAGTCTGAAAGGGGCCTGTTGCTAAAAGGTATATGAAAAGAATTATACTTGTTCCACTAGTTCACTAGTCGAACTAATTTCTGGGAAAACTATTTAACTGAGAATTCTGAGATTCAATTTAATGGACAAAGTGAAAATGAATAGGACTATTGTTATTTTTTGTGTCCGAAAAGGCTTTCTACAGAGATTTGCAGTATCTTACGATGTCTGTCCTTTTTATTTAACACTAGCTGATGCCCGCGGCTTAGCCCGCGTGGATGTCGGTTATTAATATTATACACTAAAACCTTCCTCGAGAACCAATCTATCCATTAGTGAAAACAGCATGAACATCGGTGCTCTAGTTTTTGTGTTTATCGCGAACAGATAGATAGACAGACGCGGCAGAGGACTTTGTTTTATAATATGTAGTGATTTACGTACTTCAATGATGATGTCTGTCGTTATTCTCACCAGTGAATTTGTTCAATGCTTATTATTTTACTAAGGACTTAATAATGTGTTCAAGTATATAAAAAAAGGAGGGGAGATAATCATAGGGCATCAAAAAATTCGTCCGCATCGTTGTCAACAGGAATAGTAGTACCCAAAAGCCTGGCCTTCGCCAAAAAATAGTCCAGCCTTCTGGTCACGTGTGATCCGAGTCGACCAACCGCTTGGCGATGTCTCGATTTTTTTTCTTAATACAGTCATAATAGGTAAATGTCAGATTTAGCAGAGACCATAATCGATTTAACCTTCACTGTCCTAATGATACGAGTGTTTGTTTTATAATGGCAATCAATCATTTTAATGTTATGATACATAGGAAATTGAATGAATTAAGTGTCGTCGCACTCTCGTATGAACGAAAAGGTATCAAGGTGAATGTTTATTGATCTTGGTTATTAGTACCTCTTGTACTTCTGTTTGACTTGCAAATTACCAAAAAAGTACCTATAGACAGAAAAAACGTCAGTTCTTTATGTATTCTTTCCACCAGTGGCTTGCAGAGGCGATTGATATTTTAAAATTTGTAGCAGGCATACCAAACTGCACTGCGCCCGCGTGGTGGATTATGGCCCCCTCACTCTCACAGAGAGGAGGCCTGTGTCCCAGCGGTGGAAACATTATAGGTTGATCTCGATTAGGCTATATTGCGGAAAAAAACCAACGAAAGTACAGGAGAAACTTATGTGAAAAATGAAAACATAATTGTGTACAAGATCCAGGTAAGCTCATCCAGAGACCAAATAAAACAAAGGTTAATGAAAATAATTAGGCACTAAAATGATAACTGGACATTTTAATTAATGAAGAGGAAATTAAACAAGAAGACGCGTAATAAAGCGATGAATCGTTTTGAAAGTCGGCAGATGAAATTTCGGTAAACGCAGTCACACAATTAACTTTGTTTTTATGTGAACTTTTATAAGAAATTGAGCAACAGCGAAATCTTTGTGTGCTACATGAACAGAAGGGTCCTAATTGAAACTGCAATCGAGAGTGCACTTAAATGTGTTTGATAAGGTGTAAAATGACTTCCCAGTTTTTAAATTTCTGATCAGAAAATCTGTCGTATCTCAATCTCTTTGTTGGTCCGAAACTGATCGTAATAAGTGGACTCGAGATATGACAACTCACAAAATTTAAAAGGATTTCTGAAATCAGGGCCGCACTGAATTAAAAATCATGATATTGTATTTACCAAACCGATTGGTTAACTGACACTTAATTTCTTTCAGTTGGTTTCTCATCCTTTTCATTACTGCTTATGAATCCAGTTCTTATGTATGCTGACATTTCTTTAAAAATTAAAAGCAGTATCATTGTGCAAATTTAATTGAAGTGCACGGTTGGCACATGGCCGGTGGCTGACACACGATGGTGCAAACCAACCATTGAACTAATTGTCCTGGTAAAATCTGGGGCCTGTTTAATAAAACCGACATGCGACAGGTGACAGGCTACAATTGGAAAATTTGAGTGTTTTTTATAATTTTCTGCGCTACTAAACAGCATCAGTCGTTTACATATTGTCAAAATCCGTACTAATTTAATTCGATTATTATGTCTGTCTGTCTGTACGTTATCTTTTCTCGCCTAAACTACTGAACGGATTTCGATAAAATTTGGCAAGGAGATAAATGGCATCCCGGGAAAGGACATAGGCTACTTTTTATCGACATACCATGCGGGCAAAGCCACGGGCGGAAGCTAGTGTGACATAGTTGTCACATTTTGACTAATCCTAATTATTAATTAATTAATGCGAAAGTGAGTTTTTTTGTTTGTTATGCTTTCAAGCTAAATCGGCTGAAGGGATTTGGATGAAATTTGGCACAGGGGTAGACCATGCCCTGGAATAGGACATAGGATACTTTTTATTCCGACATTCCCGCGGAATCGAGACTTACGCGGGTGAAACCGCGGGGCGCAGCAGCAGGGCCCCGGCAATGCTGCACATAAGACGGCTCTTGCGAACTTTGTGCAACGTACGGATGTTTGGAAAACTTTGTGTCTTGTAAGAGGATTTTCTCTTCATACGGAAATGTAACAGCTTTTCACACCTTGTCTAGCTAAACAAGCCAGTTCATTTTCCCGATTCCTTAC
This sequence comes from Lithophane socia, assembly GCA_947522985.1. Lineage (NCBI taxonomy): Eukaryota > Metazoa > Arthropoda > Insecta > Lepidoptera > Noctuidae > Lithophane > Lithophane socia. The sequence continues at coordinate 13,189,604 of OX383256.1, read as the reverse complement.
GACTTACGAATCGCCATTGGTTAAAGCAAATACCTCTCATAACTTCGTCAATAGTCGGAAACTGACGTAGTTTCAACTTAGCATCTAGCAATAGGAGGAATTTATATTCTGACTATCTTTGATCTTGTAACTAAGTTTACAGACCTATTAAATTAACCCTAGAATCTTTTAAACCACACTAGGGCCCGGGGAAAAGAAGAGAGGATTAAATTCCAAATGACCGAGGTAAAAGGACTAGGAATTTTCCAAACTTTGAAAACAGGTACCTATTTAGTAAGTATCATAGGATAGGCATCATTCTTACAAATAAATAAAATTCTAATTCTATGAGTAATTCGTCAACTCGTCTTACATGCCTACGGCCCGTTTAGGACGTTCTATTTTCTGCAAGTCTTCCCAAATGGGCCGTAGACATTTAGGACGAGTTGACGAATTACTAAATTCTATGTGTGTTAGGTTTTTTAAGCCGCTCACTTTACATAATAATATTGTGTGAAAATATTCTAGGGGCTTATGGCTAAGTAATAACACCCGTACGGGTCGATCGTTCAGGTTAAGCTACGCTTGCCGCGGTTGGTCCGTAGATGGGTGACCATCTTTAGATACCAAGACCATACCTCGGAGAGCACGTTAAGCCGTAGGTCCCTGCTGCCATTCGTAGAATTTTGACAGTTGTTACGGGTAGTTAGAAGCTCGAAAGTCTGACAAACAGTCTTACCAAGGGGTATCGTATTACCCAGTTACTGGGTTGTGGAGGTCAGATAGGTAGTCGCTCCATGTAAAATACTGGTATTCAGCTGCAACCGGTTAGACTGGAAGCCGACCCCAACATTGTTGGGAAAAGGCTAGGCAGATGATGACTGTGTGGAAACATTCGGCTACACGTGCTCTTTTTGTAGGTCACCTCTTTTACGCGTATTGTCATTGCAATTTCTTTCATTGTTCTTTAAGCACAACCTGTAACTTTCCATACTTACTCTTGTTATTGTTGTAATACTATATACTTAGCATTAATGGAAATCTTTAATTTGGAACCTTTTATTATGTTTCCCGTTGCGAAATCCAATAAACATGGCCTTAATGACACACTTCGCCAAAGAAATCCATTTGTGTATTTACCAGAATAATTAGGTATCATTCATTAGACAGAACGAAGGAAATTTTCAATTACATCATCTGCCTAGTCTATTCCCCACTATGTTGGGGTCGGCTTCCAGTCTAACCGGATGCAGCTGAATACCAGTGTTTTAGATGGAGTGACTGCCTATCTGACCTCCACGACCCAATTACTGGGTAATACGATACCCCTTGGTAGGGTTGTCAGACTTTCGGGCTTCTGATGACCCGTAACGACTGTCCAAGATCTACAAATGACAACAGGGACCAACGGCTTTACCTACGTGCTTTCCGAGATCCGGAGTTGGTATCTAAAGATGGTCACTCATCCACGGAGCAACCGCGGCAAGCATAGCCTGTTCGATCGGCCCGTACGGCTGTTATTACTTATCCACAAGCAAATGTTCAATTAGTCGTATGAAATATGCATGGATAATGTCGATTTAAGACTTTATGGTAGGTACTATAAATATTGCTATAAGCATAAAGCTGCTTTTTCGAAATAGTTTTTGGCTTATCCGAAATATTCTATTGTAAGAAGGTTACGAGTATGAAAAAAAATCAGAACTTATTTCCTTTAAAACAAATGTAACTATTTCCCAACTGTTTAAAGAACTAGTAAAATATATTTATTTAGTTGAAGGGAAACTAACAGCATAGATAAATATAAATTATCATTTATTAGGCTCATAATGGCGAAAATATTTTATTCTGAAAACAGGTTTTGTTGGATTTCGAAATCGGTACGCTCATTTCATGAATTAATAAAATTAATTAATGAAGTAAGGAGTTTTATTTGACATTCGATTATTATTGGTCAAGGTTAGTCTGATGTAAAAAATAGTCTATTTTTAGAGGTGAGAAGGGATGTAAAACGTAGCCTATTTTTTTTTATAAAATTCATAATATATACAAAAAAAAAAAAGTATAAATATAATAAATTAAACTTCATGGAAAATGCTAATGTGATCGTTCCAAAGAATAAACTACAACTTCAACCTATAACTTCTTTTCTATAGAAATGCTGTCGAATTATCTCAATATTTATTTAAATGTAGTGGACATTAATTTATCTGACGCTTGAAAAATTGGCCCTTAGTAATCCCTCTGTTGTAGCCCGAAATATTGTTATATAATAATATAATGAATATCAAATTATCTATAACAAGAAACTGACGCATGTGACAGTTTTTCTTAGAATTTTACTCGCCTGTTTCATAAGTAGACTTCGTGAGTGAGTCGATTAATATTTATAACCGCAGTGAATCGCCCAAAAGGTTAAGGATTGCAATTGTGGCTTAGGCAAAGGTCAAATAACACAGGCCTTGTTTATTATTTTTTGCCAACAAAAAAAAAAACAATTAATTTCTTAAACGTGAAAATTACTTTCGCTTTGGTTGTAATACCTATATTGTATTATATTGTAATTTACATTGTAATATATTGACGTGATAATTATTTTCGGCGTCGTCAATCGCCCCACGTGTATGCATAGTACTGCTGGTGCCAAATGTGTGCGGTATAAAGCATCCGAGTGGATTTGCGTGAACGCTTAGTGCGATCAAAGGACTCTGTCGGAGAACGAGTGTTCTGTGTACTGTGTTCTATACAGCGTGTGTGCGTCTGCGCAGTTCTCGTCGCGCCGTACCGCTGCGCGCGCGCCTCCTTTTGTGTATTGTTTATTTTAAGGGTAAGATATTTTTGAATATTCCCATTTTCATCGGCTTGCCTGGCCATTTTCAGTGCAAAATAAAATTATATGTGAACTTTCATTTATCAATTCATTTTTGTTCATTTGCTTTAGTCTATATTCGGCACTTGTGCTTTGTTTTGAGTCTTTGTTTGGCAACATTGTTGCTAAATAGATCAATGTTGTAAACCATATAATAAGGCTCACCTAAATCTCAACCAGTTTTGTTTGATTAATTTAGTACAAACTTTACTTTCTTTCAGACTATTATGTGAGCTTTTCTAACTGAAACATCATGAAAGCTTGCGTATGATATGAATAATGTTTTAATTGTAGCACACTTGGGTTTTGTATTATGACGTCATATCTTAGATAAAGATAATAGGTAAGGCTTGCTATGAATCAGTGCAGTACTTAGATACTCTTTGAGTATGCGTAAGGTAATAGGAACGGTATTTATAAAATCATTCCCGAGATTCCTATGTATAGCTAGGTACCGGATTATTGTCACATTTTCCTATGAGTATTGGAAATGAAAATGCACGTTTTTACCTTATACCACGATACTCTAGGTACTAATACTAAGTATTATTTTTCGAATGTAGATCAAGATTAGAATAAAACAATAAATTTGTATCTAACTTACATTGAAAATACTCATTGGTAGGCTTTATCTATTACATAATTAATTAATCCCTTCGTATGACCCAGTTACTGGGTTGTGGAGGTCAGATAAGCAGTCGCTCCATGTAAGATACTGGTATTCAGCTGCATCCGGTTAGACTGGAAATCGACCCCAACATAGTTAGGATAAGGCTACGCAGGCATGCAAATAATTAATCCCTTCATTAATACTGTCCGCTAAATAATTAAAACATTCGAGACATTCATATTCCACTAGGTAGATAATTCGGATAATTGTCTTGATAAAGATAATACCAGTCCTTAAATAGAATTAATTGAAATAAATATCCGCAGTTGTGCGACAAAATGACAGATACAAACAGTGTAACGAAGGTATGTTATTTATGTCATATATTTTTATTATTCGTAAATCTTTCAAAGTTAAGAAATTCACCCCTTTGACGTACACACGACTACACATCAAGCTATACATTTCCAGTTTATGCTAATCTCGCATTGCATATGATTTCCGTACAATGGTAGGTCAGCTTAAACTGGAAATGTATAACCTGATACACATCAAGCTATACATTTCCAGTTTCGGAAATTTTCACGTATACACGGCTAAAATAGAACGCATAGTATATCCCGTTTTCTCCATGGCTACCAGTGAAAGAATAAGTAGTACAATCACTGAATGTTCTCGTTGGTTAAAGATTAATGTCTTGTCATTATGTCATTATCGATTGATTAGAACAACACTTACCTAACCATTTCAATGTCATCCTATTTCAATGCCACGAGATACATTTATAGATGCGTGGTAGTGGTATTATAACTTTTTAAAAGCCATAATAAACCTTGATATTATAAACTACTAGATTTTGCCCGTGGCTTTGCCCGCGTGGACGACGAAAAATATCTGACGGAAATGTACTACCGGTATTAAAAGTAGTTAACCGTGTTAATCCAGATTATAAACTTAAGAAATTATTTAATTGGGTGGATTTTGTCATGCTAAGAGTGTCATTATCTTTCGATCCTACCCGCGCGTTTCGATTGGCTTATTAGAACAAAAAACGGTTACAGTGATTTATGGCTCCCGCAGTCAGCCAAGACGGGACTCTCAAACCAATTTCCATAAAGTTTTCATAGAAATTGTTCTACTAGAGTCGCATCGCGCTGTTGCGTCACGCCTGTCTGCGGGGGCGTTTAACTAGGTATAATTGACTTATACAGCCTCGCGATTTTTTGTGGGTAATGATGAGTAGGTGCTATATAAATAATAATAAACATGTAGTACATTATTTATATATAGTGTAGTTATATATATAGTCTTCGCAGCACACGGCAAATAATGACGTTTGTAGGCAAATTTTTGACACCTTTGGTTACATTATTGCAATTTTCGTAAGGATCTCTAATTTTTTTGAAAAATAGTATACAGCTCATGTTACTCGCTGATAATGTGGTTTTTGTTTTTTTTTTTAAAAGATTTTTTAAATCGGTAGCAAAAGTTGAAATTGAATTTATTTTTGTAACAGCGAATCTATTTCCATAGGCCAAATTATGTTCGATATTCGAATAGCTCATGAGTCATGACCTAAAGAAGTGCCATAAAGAATATAAATTAAAAATCTCGACTAATTCAAAGATATGCAACAACGCGAAACACACTTCCCTCGTCCATTACAATCAAATCTTTTCTTTTAATATTTTTATTTTAGATAATTTTTAATATTATATTAGTTATTCAACAATGTTAAAAGTCGTATTATCTTATTTATGAGATCGTCTAGTAATTTATTTGATGATGACCTTGAGAGTTGTCCGAAAATGTATAAAAAGAAATAAGTAAAGATGCAATCTCTGAATGGTTAGGTAGAGGCCGTAGAGGTCTCCATAATAGTACACCCATATTTCACCAGTACGGCCCATGTAATAGGCGGCGAGTCTATTGCCATTTGCCCATTGGATTATCAGATTAGACCGGGAACATATCCAAATTCCGGGCTGCTACTAAGTAATTCTTATGCTCAGAAGTTAGCGCTTGCGACCACTAGACCAACGAGATATAGTCACTTAGATTTATCACATGTCTACTAATTACGTTGATTTGAAATGCTACAAGGTCACACGTGCGCAGGGTATTGCCCTCTGACCTTGTATTGCACTCTGACCTTGTATTCTTAGATCATGATTACAAAGTAGTCAAAAAGCACGTTCTCTTTCTTTCGAAACATTTTGAAAATAATCGCTTGTATTTATCGTTTCGTGTTCGCTGCGTCATGGGCGTTGCGCGCGCGCCGACCTTGGTGACGGCGCAGCGGCTATTCATTCGCACACGTGGAGATATAGCCTCCCATCCACTGCTTTGTCTTAACGCAATGACCATGGATTCAATTTTTCCCTTTTACCATTGTGTTTTTATGCATATGGAATGTCGGTAGCCCGTTTAATCGAGATTTATGGGAGACTAGCTCTTGTCCGCGGCTTCGCCCGCGATAGAAAGTATCCTATGTCTTAACCCAGGTTATTATCTATCCATGTCCCATCCATATCTGTTGAGCTTTTAAGGCGTGAAAAGGTAACAGACAGAAAGATAGACCGACAGGCAGACAGAGTTTCTTTCGCAATTATAATAATCTGATTGAATAAGTCTAACGTAGTTGATTAACGTAGGTGGTGTGTCTTTGCATCTTTATAATATCATCAAAAGGTGGCATGAAACTTGGGCAGCTTAATATATTTATACGAATGTATAATAAAGAAAACAAAAATAAGTTAATTTTACTCGTGTTCCATTTACTTTATTCCTGGAACATCAATGAAAGTGTAAATATTTCTTCCGTGAGGAAAATGAGGAAATATTTGTGACCCTTGAACTCGTGGTTGTTGCCCGTTCGTTCACTGACTTTCGAATTTGTGTCACTTGTTGTTTACTTCCTACTTCCTCTACCCTTTTATTGTGTTAAGACTTTAATTAGCCACAAAAATTAAACGTAATTTTTTGAAGAACCAGCTATTTTGGGATAAACTTTTTGGGAGAGTTGACTGACTTTAAGCGACACTGGCTGTAAAGTTTTTTCAATTCATTGCTCCCTTAAAATTCTGTCCTTCTAACGTCTCTTTAAACATTTTAACTTTTATAACATTCGTTGACGCTCGGGTCATGGGGCCCGAGTGCGCGTCTCCTTTTTAAGGAATGTCTTGCTGACTGGTCTACACTTCACGTGACCAGAAGGCTGGCTCGTTCTTTGGTCAAAGAATCAGCATTGCCATTAAACGTGGCAAAGCTGCCAGTCTTCTGGGCATGTTTCCAGATGACAGCAATGTGGACGAGTGCTTTGACACTTTTTATTTTTGTCTTTATTTGTATAGTTATGTAGTCATTTAATTTAGTGTTAGATTGTATATAACATTTGTCACTTTAAATAAAAAATACGTAGTAGTAACTTGGTCTTCAGTAAGTGAAGGAGTACAACTACTGTTGCCCATTACTTATGGGTTATTGTATATCTTTTGTTGGAGATCCGAAATAAATAATTATTTCGGGACGTTTCAGTTATATTGAAAAATTAGCTGGACTTTGATTGGCTTGCGTCTGAGTGGAGTATTTGTTGCTTCGCGTGGGCGACTAGGATGACTCAGAAGTTGCACGGTCCGCGCGTTGTTTAGTAAATAAACAGCCGCGGCACACACCGCATTATTATTTATGACATAAGCGCCGCTCATATTGGCATTTCTTTTATCATGGTAATGAGCCAGTGTTGTACTTGTTGCATCTACCAATTGAGGCGTTTTACACACTCTGTTGGCCTATAAATACAAACTGTATTTCAAAAACCGAGGCCTTTCAAAATCTGTGAAATATGAATTGGAAATGTATAGCTTGATATGGGGCCGTGTGTACACCCAAGCTTTAGATTTGTTCATGAAATAAAAGATTTCAAGTATTCAAATATTTTAATCAATTAATCAACCCAGCCTATCTTAGTCCACTGCTGGACATAGGCCTCTCCCAAGCTGCGCCATACTCTGCCCACCGCCTTCCGCATCCCGTCCGTCCCAGTCACTTTGTTAAGGTCGTCGATCCATCTAGCTGGGGCCTAGGCATTCCACACTAAGCAAATATTTAACTTTGTTTTATTTAGCATTAAATTTATATTTCTAAATATAATATATCAAGTTCAATGTACCATAGGTACATTGAACTATCTGCCTATCTTAGTCCACTGCTGGACATAGGCCTCTCCCAAGCTGCGCCGTACCCTGCCCACCGCCTTCCGCATCCCGTCCGTCCCAGCCACTTTGTTAAGGTCGTCGATCCATCTAGCTGGGGCCTAGGCATTCCACACTAAGCAAATATTTAACTTTGTTTTATTTAGCATTAAATTTATATTTCTAAATATAATATATCAAGTTCAATGTACCTATTTCAATTCGTATATCAACATACATTTTCCAATTTAAGTATATTTGCCTTACGGTATAGATATTTCTATGAATACTCAAGCTTATAGCGTATTACATTTAGGGCGAATTTCACCAAACTTTTATAACGAGTGTAAGTCTTATCCTGCGAACAAATTTTAATTTAAAACGAATTTTTGACAGATTTTCCATACAAAAACTGTCAGACAAAAATTTTATTCCATGGATAAAAAATAACTGTCTTTGATAAAATCAGCCCTTAATGATATTTTTAAATAATATATAAATGGTAATTTAATCTAAATATAAGCAATTTGTATCAGCTACTTCTGGGTTTTATCGCGTTGCCTAGCTAACAGGATTCCACAACTTAGTGATTAAACTCAGTGATTCACAAAGTCAGTGCAACTGTGGTGAACACATAGCACTAAGACATCAGCTAATGGTCATTTGTAAAGGTTCAGATGTTGCCTCATGTGAATAGCTATGTTTTTTGGCGATTTCTGCCTCATTATCATTAGGAGATGCCTAATGACTGTTTTACTACGTAAACTAATAAACTTTTGTTCCGAAATAGCAAATTGTGTTTAAAGTCTATTATATCTTAACAATGGTAGAGTAACAAGGTCGTATAAAGTGTTAGTTGTTGATGTATAGTAGGTCCAAGCGCTATAGGGCTGAATATGAGGACCTGGATTCGATGCGCAGGTCGAGCAAAGTGGTTTTTGGGTTTTTTCATCAGGAATATCTCAATAGCAGTCCGAAGTTTGGACTTGTGCCCAATTGATGGGAATAGGCTCGCCCGCTATGACATGGGACAACATAACTGGTAAAATGTGGATCACCTCTGCTTAACCCTTCGGCGAAAACGGCGTGAAGTTATTTTATTAAAAAAAGGCAGAATGTTTTTCACTTTTTCCACAACTTAAAATGTAGGTATAAATTACAATTACCGATCAGGAGCTCTCGGAAGCTTGTAAGTAAAGGAAAATAAAGCATAAATAGGATCCGTCCAGACAGCTTATTTAATTACCTAAGTTAGCAGTAATAAACTTGATATTATATAGTCTCTACTTGAGTAATATAATCACATTAATCACTTTATCGTGCTTACCATTGTTTTTTCAATGTAACAATTAAAATGTTAAGGTGCTCCGTCACTGGGAGCATTTGCACAGTTCAGATGCGAGCATTACATCAGTGAGTGAGGAGAACCGAGCATTACAGTGCGCAACATGACACAAATTTGTAACATTACATTATATTCACCTGTAACTATAGTGCTATTCTATATAACGTCTCACCGTAAAAACTTAGGTGAAGTGAGCTGTCAATAGTGTCAATCTGTATTATAGATGGGATGACAGTATTGCTATTCTATAACCATCTCACCGTGAAAACTTAGGTGATGTGTGCTTGGAGTGAACTGTCACTGCCTTAGCATCAGTAGCTATCGATGATAACGACAGCTCACTTCACCTAAGTATTCACGGTGAGATGGTTACAGAATACATCGTCTGTAGCGATATAATTTGTATGAATGCGTATCTTAACGAATCTTGAATTGTTACATTACAGGCGAATGCTCCGGTGAGGGAGCGCCTTTATGTTCAAATCGAGCGATATCGCGAATGCCGACAAGAAAATATAATAACTGTTTAAATAATCGTTAGGCAAAATTAAAAATGCAGGTTGTTGCACTTATATGTGTATATTTAGTTACTCAACCGCAAAACAAGTCTTATTTGAATATTAGCCTTGACCACGAATCTGGTTGTCGTAAGGCAATCAAGTTTTCACTCGAAGTTAGATAACCTACTAGCTTCTGCACGCATCTTCGCACGTGTCAGAAAGGTTATATGAATACTATTATGTATACTTAGTTATTGATAATATATCCCTAAGTAGCAAGCTTTGAGTGCCACAATGGTTACTATAGTTATTTACTGTGTTTATAAGTATGTATCTATATGGTGTGTAAGCAAAGGGTTTTTATGAAGAAAATCACAGAAAGACAAGACTAGGCATATATTTGAATAGTTGTCCGTTCCAAATCTAGGTCACCATGGAGAAGAAGGCCAAGAAACTCTATGGCAGCTTGTTTTAAAGTATTGGATCAACACATATTAACAAGAGCATAAATCATTGTTTATCATTGCTTAATATTCCTGACACACGCGTGGATGTCGGAAATTTTCCCACGGGAACGTGCTACATGCCCTAAATCTGGTTGTGAACTTTTATTAAGTACTGTTTAAGGGGGATGCGCTAGGGTGGTGTGTTGAATAACTATTTCATGAAATCACGACATTTGGCACTTTCATGAACTTAGAGAGTTGTATTGCTGATTCTAATGTTTATAAACGTGAACGGGCGCCGTCAGTTGTGACTGGTCATCTCTTAGCTGCCATGGCTTATTTGAATTTTTGATTTGTTTTTATGTTATAATTGCGGACGCTTTTAACATGCTTTCTACATTGTTCTCACATGTATAATTTCAACATAAATGATGTAACCAATATTTTGATTTAAAAGAGTGTCCGTGGAGTTTCTTGCCCGTTCTTCTCCATAGGTACCTACTACGCTTTGGAATGGGCAACTAGCTTCATATTTCTGACGGACCGACTCCTTGACAATTCAAAAGCGCCTGTAAATGGTTTAATTGAAATAAATGCTTTGAGTTTGAGTTTGAGTTTGTGTTTACAATTCTGTGAACCCATATTTGTTACGGTCGCAAATAATACTTAGATCAACATACAACCTGACACTGACCTGCAAATTGCAAAACACGTAAGAAAATTTGAATTTCGCGGGCTACCTTGGCGCACCAATCCCATGATACACATCTTCGTGTAACTCTTCTAACGGTAAAGGCGGCGCACGCCAATATAGTTCTCAAAGGGAAGGAATTTTACCGACTTACTTGATACTTTTCGTTATAATTATTATGGTTAAAACTCACAGAATCTTTATAAACTGTAGCCTATGCGTTATTCTAATGTATATTACTGTAAAGTTTTACCAAAATTCGTTATTATCCATCATCACAAACTTTCGCTTATATAATATTTCATATTTATTATGTATAAGGTCCCATTAAAATAAATGGACTCATTTTAACACAGCGTTCAGTACATCTAACCAAAGATATCCAAGCAAAAAAAACACTGAAGTGATTTTATTTGGACCAAAAAATTAATTACTGGCACACTAGAATAAACACATCCAGTATGGGTAGGTACTTGCACTTGCGCTTGTTATTTTTTAATATTTTTAATATCTGATTTCTTTCTGTTACGATAAATACGCCGCACCCCTAGTAACCAACATTTTTAGTGTATTTTCGTTATCTGATTGTTTTTCTTGTAAGTATTAATGCGTTTTTCATTTTTTTCATATTTTTTTAACCATTGTCATTATTTTGGTGGTCTGAATGATTTCTAAAAGTTTGTCCATCTATTTGAATAGGACCTTCTAAATAAGTAAATAATCAAATTAATTTGATAATAATGTCATGCATGGCAAATCAGGAGTTTATATTTTTATTATGGTTTCCTGCCCCACTTACCAGGACTAAATTGCTCTTTTCGAGCGTGTCGCCCCAGCCCATCCTTCAACTTAACCTTGGTCAACGTAACGTCAGTCAAGGTTGAGTGGCTAGGGTAAGTTATCTTTTATTGATTTACACTCAGTTCAGACGTACAATCACCCCGTAAAAGCTTACTTTGATTAGAATATCTAAAGACGGCTCGTTGGTCTAATGGTCGCTGAGCATGAGGTCCTGGGTTCGATTTATAGGTCGGGCAAAGTGTTACTGGGTTTTTATATCTAGAATTTCTCAGTAGCAGCCCGTTCTCTGGATTTCTGCTCATTGATGGTAATAATTGTAGGTCGTAGGTTCGAATCCTGACAGGCGCTTTTCTTTGTGTAAATTATTTCATCGCCACTGCTCTCAAAACGGTGAAGGAAAATATCGTGAGGAAACCGGCATGTCCTAGAACCAAAAAATTCGAAAACATGTGACATCTACCAGTACCAACCCGCACGTGGTGGATTACGGCCTACTCCCTCTCACAGAGAGGAGACCTGGGAACATTATAGGCTGATTATGCTAACCTTAAAATCGGAATTAGGGTGTACTAGAAGCGCGTTTTGTTTATGTGTAAAGTCTAAAGTCTATCTTATATAAAGACAAGTGCCAAATGCTGAACAAATTGCTTAATGATTGACATTCAATTAAGTAAGGTATATTTTACATGATAATGTGAGCAAGGAAATGTTTATAATTATCTACGCGTCAGTAGTAAAAGCCTCTAGAGGGAAATGCGAGAGGCCAATTAAGTAGAAACTTGTTATCATATGGATATATTATTATTAAAATCTTTGCACCCTGTTGGGTAATAAGTACCTACCTACGTAACTTCTAGCCTAGTACTTGCAGAGATAGTTAACTAACAATTTTCTCTATTAAACATGTTTGAAATAATACAATTTCGTATGCTTGTGGTCATAATATTAACGGGTATTTTTTATTAGTAAGATATTTCATAGAATAAAAACGTCTTCCCATGGGCTGTCATTATCCAATACTGTAGGCATTATTATCTAATGTTATAATGGAGATAAGCCAAAAGCACCTACGTACTACCTAAGCTAAATATTTAAATATCTACTTAATAAGGAACTTATTAGGTACGACAAAAAATAAATTACTTGTGTTTTAAATAATTAATTAAGCTCGTGTACAAAAACTATGAATAAATTGTGAATCTTATTAATAGCTTGTAGGTATAACGCAAGGTTGAGAAACTTAGGCGCAAACAAGAAAAAAAAAAACTCAATTTCAAATAAAAAAATAATCAAAAACATAATATTGATTATTTTTTTATTATCTTTATTGTCTTGAATTATCTATGTTTTATTAGTATGACAATTCTTTTAATTTTTTTTACAGACATGATAGTATTTTGTTATTATTTATTAGAAGCAAACTTTATGGACTTTGCCATCGCTGCATCGTAACATATAATCGGCACATACAAATAGGTGTAAATAATCATTAAAAAAGGTACTTAAAGGTGCCGATTATCAATTGTTTTATTTAAAATATTTGTATGCCACCCATTGGCGAAACATGTAGATCATAACCCTATTATTATTAAGACCATTTATTGTACCATGTCTCTGTATACAATAGTATATAATACACACAGTTGTCTGACGTTTAGGTACCGTTTAAAATAATACACACAGTTGTCTGACGTTTAGGTACCGTTTATCATTAGCACCCGACAATTACGGCCGATTTAACAGTTCCGAAATTCGCAAAGGGGGCTGCGCAGTAACATTTTTTAGGAACCAAATGGTGACATGAGGCGAGTGTGAGTGAGAGGACATGCGCGAAAGTTTGTAGTGCCTTTGTTCAGACCTGCCAAGTTATATCGACCGTATTATACGATTCGGAAACCTTGACGATCGTTCTAGATCACGAATTCAAAGTCAAGGTTAGCGGAATAATTTGCAATTGTCTTGTTTATTTCTAGTGGAATATGCTTTTAAATAAGGAAATACTTTAATTAATAAAACATGTGGATTATTTAAATCATCTGGTTTTATTGCGGTGAGCAGGATGTTTAAAAAACTTGTAACAACGTCAAATATCTATGTAAATATTTCTGCCTACCTTTGTTTATGCGTATTTTTTTTTTTAAACTATTATTTAAATATTAGGAAGGTTATTATGATCAGTTGAAAAAAATAACGGGCAGTCACTTTATTTTTCGGCGGTTGGTAAATTAGTTTGACAGTTAAAAACATAATATGAACAGTAATAAAATGAAAATTGGTCGGTCAATTCATCCTACAGTGTCAACAGGTACAAAAAATACTCAAGTAGTGTAATAAATGAATGGCCAGTAAAAATGTTAGAATGGCCAGTTAGGTAAATAGTTCGGCAGTTCATAGGTTAGGTTGAAACTGCGACCAAACACACGCGAGCCGTATTGGTCGCAGACTACTTCCAAGTTAGATTATTCTTACCGACTAATTCTGATTTGGTAACTGTTCACACGTTACTGCCCGTGAAGCCATTTTACTGCTTACTATTTATTTAATTACTCATTTAAATTATTTGTTATGACGCATTTTTATTTTGATTTAGGTACTGCACAGTTTTTCAGCCGAACTTGTTAGTAAACATTATAGGCCTTACCACAAAAACGTAGACTCTGGTTCAACGCGTGTTTAATGTCAGTTTTATGTCAAACTCCATACAGAAATGTCATGTTTAAAAGGTGTTTAGGCTAAACACGGTTTTGTAGTAATAAGGACATTGTAAGGAAGAACAACGAACATTTTGTAATTTTTTGATTACCAAAACTACAATACCAGAACAACTGCCGCCTTAAATCAATGCCTTTGATGATTAGCTGTGCAAGAGCAGTTGGATCACGATACGATATTTTAATATCAAAAGATCAATTACGTGGCCGGTCGAGTATTTGTTATTTCGCAAGCAACCTTAATCGTAGACCTCGACTGAAGAAGGTCCACATAAGGAGAATATCGCTGAGATATAAATATTTATCAATTCATTTAATTTAGTAGCCAGTGTGAACAGTTAATTGTGATAAATATTAGAAAAGAATAGGTATTAGTGTAAATATGTAATTATATTTATTATGAATTTTAGGTAATTGTAAAATATTTTTTTTGTAATAATTATAAATAAATATTTATCAATATGTTATTTATTATAAGATGTTTGCAGGAATACAACATTAAATCGATCCTATTCTATTGATAGCTTTAAATCTAAAACTTAACGATCTATACTCATTATATGAAGCAGAAAGGGAAAGTACCTACACTTTTACTACTGTTATAATAACCGTTTATTAATATACATGCATAATGAAGTTATTATCATTATATTTCCCTTAATAGTTCTCATGGCCTATCGCGTTTTATGGTTTGAATAGAACGCTCATTTTCTTGGCGAAAGCTTTGTTTACGTTGTCAGGACTTTGTACCACTGGGTGAACCTGAAAATACTTAAAACTATGAGTAGGTAACTTATTAATTGAATTCGTTTTATTTAAAGTTACAATAAACAAAGCTGTCAGCACTAGGTTACGTTTACAAAATAATGACATCTATTTAGATAAGCTATCAATTCGCTAATAAAGGAAATACATAACCAATATCTATTACCAGCTGTCCGTGCCGGACCGATAATAAATAATAGGTAGGTACCTAAATAAATTAATTTCAAGGTTACTTTTATCGGACTATGGCGGAGGCTTATATGATTTTGACTGGTATATATACGAGGCTTTTGGCTATTTTTTTTGTATTTTTTTGTTGTGGGTGCGTTTTGTTTGTGCAGAATAACCAATTTTTCTTTCTTTCTTTCTTCTATGGTCATCTGTTCCCTCATAACTTCTAAACTACTCATCATAATTTGACAAATGAGGCATCGTTGGAAACGTCTTGATCTTCCGCTGGACTATGTCACATTCAATTGAATATGACAAAAAAAGTTATTGTGATTCAGAATGCTAAATGGTTCGAGATATAGTTTGGAATTTGCTTTGAGAAAAAACTAGCTGTTTTTTTGACGGTGAGTAGCGAAGCATATTATTATTGATCTCAGTTTGTTTTTTTTCTAGGCACTATATCAGTCTTAATTACATTACCTTGTTGAAATCGAAAGCCTTAATATAATGATGTTCATAAGCCTTTAGCTGCTTATGAACATCAACAAAATATTGCAAGATTCATTTATACAGAATTTTGATCGCAGTTATTCGTTAATTAACTTCACCTTAGGTACATAGGTAGGTGCTATGCTACTTTATGAATACAAGTTTATTATATTATTATGATATTCTATCACACGAAACTAATCGTAAGCTTATATAATATACATAAAATTGAAATAGTTATCACCGGTTGTGTAGGTCAGGTCGGTCATATCCATACAAGGAACGCGTGACTCTATGCATATTTAGCGACGTAGGTATATATCTATATATAACGATATTATGTATATGTGAACAGCCTTCAAAAAGGCATAACGAGAGGCACGTGTGATATTCAAGTTTTTAATCACGTCCGCTTGATTTGATTTTAAATAAGCAATAGTTACTGTACCTACTTAATATTTATATACATAACATAATACCCCTATTTCCTTGATGCAAGCTTTTTCCTTTTTTAATGTAATCTATTTATTTTATCTAAATAAATTCGTTCTGTTAGTACCTAAACTGAATGTTTTCCCGATCTTTTCAAGTTATTTTGTTTTATACGTATGTATTGCTTTCGTAAGTACCTAACGTATAAATGAAAATTGTTTTTTTCCTGTAAGTTAGTTTGCAAAAACACTTTTACACGTGAATCAAATAAAAACTAGATGAGGTAAGGTACTATATTTAAAAAAAACAAGTCGATTTATTTGAAGCGTATTTTTAGCTGCGTAGGTATTAACAGACTTACAATGATTTAAATAATTGATTTGATTGCCCTTGTCGTATAACATAACCGTTACTACATTAACCTTCGATGATTTACGATGTGTCTTATGAGTTCCCATCGCTATGTTGTACGTACCTACTTACATAATAGTGCTTGTTATCTTTACGTAGGTATTATGGTTAGGCCGCTTTCATTTAATTGATAAAAATACAAGATTTATTAATATCTCGTAGTAGGTAATATGAATTTCAACGAAATCAACTCATCTCACCACCTCTGGGAAACAACCACCACCATTCGGGGAAACAAAGTGTGATGTTATGTTAATTTACATTAACCTCAATTGATAAACACAGATATAGAGTTGTATATGTACGTGTATAGGTAAGTAATTCTACATATTTATCATTTCGTGTATTTCACAACATGATACCAAATGTGATACACAACATTGACCCAGATAATCGAAGTAAAAATAACAACATAAAACAGCATGTTCGGAAAATGCATTCTAATATTTGTTTGTGTTTTACTAGAGTAATTTTGTCTATGCAATGAAGTCAAAAAGTTTGTGCTACTGCACTAGCCTTCGGCAATTCTTGACCAGTTGGTAACTCTGTGTTATTATTTTTGATCACAGAAATTATTATATTTTTCAACACTGGCCACCATACTTACTACAAATTGTAAACTTAATAAGCTGTGGCGCAAAAAGAGCTGGTTGTAAAATATTTTTACAAAATGGTTTGGAAACGAAAACGGTTTGTTGAACTTAAAAACCAGTTTTTAAAGTAAACATCTGTGTGATCTTATTATGTAAGAGTTAATTGTATGAAAATGGTAACAGACCAAATGTATGCAATGATAAAAATTTAATGAAGGACAAAAATCGATGACCCAGATGTTGCATAAAAAGTAGTGCGTGTTCATTTATAAAGTTTTATGCCATACATTGTGTCTGTGTCTTGTGTTGTGCAGTTGTGCACTTGAATGCAGCTGTGAATGTGTTAGCACTGTAGTTTTGAAATTGTTCATTAAATATTGTTCCAAAAATGGTCAGTACCTACCTTGTAATTAATTAATTAATAAGACGTTATTATTCATCATCATCATCATCAGCCTACAGCAGTCCACTGCTGGACAAAGGCCTCCCCAATTGCACGCCATTCAACTCAATTTTCGGCACCTCTCCTCCAGCTGCTACCAGCCACCCTGCGAAGATCGTCGCTCCACCTAGCTTGAAGGCTACTTTACGTTTACCGATTCGCGGTCTCCACTCAAGAACACGTCTACCCCAACGTTGATCGGTACTGCGGCTAATATGGCCGGCCCATTGCCACTTCAGCTTGCTTATTTCTGTGAGCTATGTCGACAACTTATTTTTTTATTGGATGCCAGCTAGCTATTGCTGACGCAAAAAAATCGTATGTCTGAGTAAGGAATTATTTCTGTCTGTTACAATAAACTAAATTGTAAGCATAAGACTTGAATTTTTTTCTACTAAATGATTAATGTAATAACACGCTCTATGTAATAATGTAATGTAATTGTTACACACAATAGGTACAATAGAAATCAGATTACCTAAAATGTATTCTTTTTGTTTCTAAATTAAGTTAAAACTGTACACAGACAGTCAACAAATTGAATACAACACAAAAATCGCGTTCAGAAATATTTGTACGTATGTATCGTAGTGTTATTTCATGTGAACATTTTGAATATGAATTGAATAATAATATAATCACTGTATTGTAATGAAAATTTGAATGTGAATAGTTTTATGTTTCAGAATTGATTGATGTTACATACACTGACACTTTGTATGCATCTGAAAACGTGTTTAATTTAATAGTTTATGTAAAACAATTGAGCCACGATTTTACTCGTTTCGCTTTCAAACAAGCAAGTATAGGTAGAAACTATTATCGGACATAATATGAAAGTAATTCCCACGTAGAAACAGGCATATCGTGACCAGTTTGTCTACTGGAGCTTGCTCCTGGCTAGCTAGTGCGGCCGGTACAGGTACATTTCTCTACACTTTCTCTATAAATGCTACCCTCGCGTACCCTAAACCGATTAAATGCACCGATAGCGGCGTCGTCGTGGGCACCACTTTTCTTATTAACAACTCTCTTATAAAACTACCGCTTTTTCATTAGAAGGTTTATGTCGATCGTAAAGTTAATCTGTGTGAGTAATCCTTTCGCTTGTTTATTTAATTTATGAAATATATAAATACTATCGCGATGAGGAAGCAATCTGGTCAGTAAAGAGCATTATCGTTACGTCACTTTTGTCTTTATCCATCAAATCTTTATTTACTTAGGAAATTGAAAATATTATAGTTATCTAACTGTTGAAAGTAAAGGAGATCGTGGCTAAGTAATAACAGAACTTTGACAGTCGTTACGGGTAGTCAGAAGCCAAAAAAGTCTGACAACCAGTCTTACCAAGGGGTATCATATTACTCAGTTACTGGGTATTGGAGGTCAGATAGGCAGTCGCTCCATGTAAAATATTCTGCTGCAGTTGCAGTTGGGTAAAGGCTAGGCAGATTGATTGTTGAAAGTTGTCGGCAATAAACATGTAACTACCTAAAGTTCTAAATATACTCTGGTATAATTTATGGGTACTGTTAGACAGTCTTAAAACAATAATAGCATATAAAGACGCTTGTTAGCTGGTAATTGGTTTAATTAATCATGTAGTATTTTATTTATTGCTTAATTAAACGATGAACTTTGCCTAGAACATTGATTATGTATTTATAGTGTAACGTGTTTTACAAGGGGTCCTAAACCGGCCACATTAGCAATTTCTCTAAAAGCAATTCATTTCCTGAAATTCCAGCTGTCATTAGCAATCCTCTAATTTGACACAAAAGCAATTCTTTTGTTGACCATTTTACGAATCTCCATAGAAAACTGTCAAACAGATGAATTATTTCGTAATCATATTACGAAATAATTCATCTGTTTGACAGTTTTCGCACGCAGTTCATAATAATGAATTGTCAGTTTGTGACATTTTACGATAATTCATAATATTTCCAAAATGATTGTGCCAAAGTGGCCGTTTTAAGCCCCCAGTAGTAAGGACTATGTAGTTTCACTTTCTTTTCTTCTTAGCTTTATTTATTCTGACGAACAAATAATTGTGCATCTGCATAGCTGAGTAAACAGTATCTTAGGTAATAGGAAGGCGTCTGCATTATTTGACGCAATGCACTAAGTAAAGCTTTGGGATTCCTTTATATTTCGCAACAGTCTTCCGTAACGTACGGTCGCCGCTTTTTCTTAGCAATTTCCTTTTAAATTATTGCGAATTAATTCATCATTGTACGCTATTTTGTAGAAATTGTAATCTTATCTCGTAAATTTCTCACTTGTTCTGCCCGCGACTACTTCCGCGTAAAAATATAATATAAATAATGGATTTGGATTGGATCGGATTGGATGGAGGAGCTCGTGGCCAGAGGAGCTCGTGGCCAAGTAATAACAGCCGCTCGGGTCGATCTATCAGGTTAAGCTACGCTTGCCGGGGTTAGTCAGTGGATGGGTGACCATTTTCACATATCGAGACTCCTCCGTGCCTCAGAAAGCACGTTAAGCCGTTGGTCCCGGCTGTCATTTGTGGATCTTTGACAGTCGTTACGAGTCGTCAGAAGCACGAAAGTCTGACAACCAGTCTAACCAAGGGGTATCGTATTACCCAGTTACTGGGTTGTGGAGGTCAGATAGGCAGTCGCTCCATGTAAAATACTGGTATTCAGCTGCATCCGGTTAGACTGGAAGCCGACCCCAACATAGTTGGGAAAAGGCTAGGCAGATATTTGGATTGGATCAGTTGTTCCGAAGATTACACATATAAATCACTTTTATCTCTTTATAAATATACCTATATAAGTAAACATTGGCGATGCCGATGTTAAGAGAAAACTCATTTAGAAATCACCTTGTCAATACAGGCAATCAGGTTTATTTACAAGAATAATATCTTTTACACATAAGATCCATACAAAAATCTTTTGTTTCATTTGATGTTAACTTGGAAAAGCACGTAAGCTTATATCTTTTTACGATAAATCGTTTTAATGGCGTATAAATATAAAGCCTTAAATCTATAGAAACCTTACAGGAAAGAGGTATCTAATAAAATACCTACGACTAACCTATTAGGTAGGTAGGTAAGTATTATGATTTCAAAGAATGAGGTTTCCGTTTAGCAGATTTTCTTCTTTGTGACGCGAGTGCGTGCTTGTCTTATAATCGTTTTATTAACTTTATTTACTTTCCATCTTTGATCCACTATTAGAAGTAGAACTTCACGTGAAAATATGAATATTAGTGAACCCACATTGTGTCCTACATACAGACAAATTCGAATACCACTGCTCTTCTATCTTACATCGTCGCAATGGATTCTACAGCTGTATTTCGAATGCGTGATTTAATTTATCGCCTAAAATTTATCAATAAAATAAGCCGATACCTACAGTTTTTGACGTTAAACTGTAGGTATCGGCTTATTTTTTTTTCTATGCTGTTGCATACATATGTTTTAATACTAACAATATAATTATTTCTGAGTATATGCAACATTAAGATCATATTTTTTAAATTGTGTTATGGGCCAGCTTTTGACCTCGAACTTGCCTGCTCTCGTCATATTAATAAACAGCTTCAAATTCACACAGTAACGTTGCAACAATATTTCAATTAAAGTATTATTTTTATGATTGTATATTAATATAAATTAATATTAAGTCAAATACACACACAAAGTATTGATAAAATATAATGTTTGCTTTAATAATACTAAAAATTTCTCTTAAACAGATTATTTGTAATTTGACATTATCAAAATAATTAATGGCTATTAATCTAATTTTTTTTTTTTTAAATCTTACCATTGATAAAACTTTACGCGTTTATGCTAATTTTATTTATTTTATTTTGTAATTGAAACCATGAACGATTTAGATTCTATTTATAGATATGTAGATATAATTTAGTTGTTTTGCCACAACTAGGAACTAAAAGACTAATGCCTGCTTTCAGAGCTGAACCAAGCGCTGAAAAGTCAGCAGTGGGCTTTTATTTAGGCATTTTAAGGTATCGCCTTATTTTAGTGAAAACGGGCATAAGAGAGTCCTTTAAAAGAGGACAGTCAGCCATGCTCACAACTTTGCTGGAGAGTAGCCACTCTTTAACAGCATGAGGCACAGGTCGTGCCCACATGTACAAGAAGAAAAACAAAACCCAACTACGACAAAAACGCCAACTTAAAAGTTATAAACAAGACATCACAGGTGGACAAATTAAAAATCCGGAGTCACACGTCGTCAAACAATCAATCAATCGACTCAGCCTATCGCAGTCAACTGCTGGACATAGGCCCTCCCAGGCTGCGCCACAGCATCCTGTCCTCCGCCTTCCGCATCCAGTCTGTCCCAGCCAACTTTTTTAGGTCGACGGTCACACGTCGTCTTAAAAAAAAAAACGAAATAAATCGAAAAGATTACGTATGAATCCGGATTTTTATCTTGTGTTTGTTTTCAATCAGCCGACGGTCAAGACAAGACGCTTCCAACGATTCCTCATTTGTCAAACTATGATAAGTAGTTTAGAAGTTATGTGGGAATAGATGAACATACAAACCGGTCAAAAACAAAACCTCCGTTTTGCTTCACCGTAACAGACGCATGGTATTACGAAGTTGGGACCAACACAAAACTGAGTCGACTGTATTTCTATCTCCAGGCCGAGATGCCGACTCCAGACTACAGCGTGGACCTGGACCTGGGTGAGCCTCCGCCGGAGCTGATGGAGTATGCTCATCAACACCTGGGAGAGGACCCCAACACCCGCCTGCAGGCCATCTATGAGCTCAGGGAAATGATATATGGTGAGTTCTTACCGTGTCTGAAAACGTAGTGAAATATTGGGAATTCTTTTTTCCGGACTAGTAAAGACGTACTTACTTAGGTACCTACAGAGTGCCGGAAATATGATACAGCAAGCTTTCCTCTTGTCGTGTTCTCTGTGCAAAAACACCTGCACTATAGAAGACTTTTGCGAGGACAACGCTAACTCGAAGCATAATTAAAATGAATAAAACGGGATCATCTATACGACGAAAACGAAGTAAGCTTTAGAAAGAAACTTTTTTAAACAGACACAGGTACCTGACAGGTCTCATACTGTGTGACACAGGAACTTGTCAGGATTCATACCTATGTGACACAGGTACCTGTCAGGATTAAAACCAGTATGACACAGGTACCTGTCAGGTCTCATACTGTGTGACACAGGAACTTGTCAGGATTCATACCTATGTGACACAGGTACCTGTCAGGATTAAAACCAGTATGACACAGGTACCTGTCAGGTCTCATACTGTGTGACACAGGAACTTGTCAGGATTCATACCTATGTGACACAGGTACCTGTCAGGATTAAAACCAGTATGACACAGGTACCTGTCAGGTCTCATACTGTGTGACACAGGAACTTGTCAGGATTAATACCTATGTGACACAGGTACCTGTCAGGATTAAAACCAGTATGACACAGGTACCTGTCAGGACTCATACTCTATGTGACACAGGTATGAGTCTCAGAGAAGGCTCTCTAGAAAACGGAGTTTTTTCTAAAATTCTATAGTTATTCCATATTATTTTACGATTTAGATATTATTTCCCTTCTCAAAACAGTAAAAACTGTAGTAAAATCCAATAACTGAATCGGTAATCCATTCGCCGAGCGTGGAGCATTGCAACGCTTGATCAGTGTGCTTGAATTTTTGTTTCTGAAGCTTCAATTTATTTTCCATTTACATAAAACGCAGTACAACAAACGATATAAAGCACACCGATTATTTGTGGAACTTCTGATAACCACGTACAAAACAAACAGCATAGGTAGAGCAACCACGCACATGTAACCGCCAACATCCCGGAGCCCTTTGTTGCGGTCTGTGGGTGAATCAGCGTCACGCACGTGCAGGGACCGTGGACTGTCGCAATGTTGTGATACGTACACAGTATTGAATTACAAGTCATTATTTGTGTGAATTCAAATGAAAATGTTAGGTCACACTGGGCTCACACCACATTTCAATTAAATGAATAACAGGTACTCGGAGGTATAAGGACTAATTTATTTATAAAACACACACACACGGGTCACATGTCTGCACCTGAAAAGATGAAATTTAAGCATGAAAAAAAGCATAATAGCACCAGAAATGAAAATTATCCGATTACTGAGAATTATTTAGGTTTGGTGTGGCTACCAGTTTCGCCAAGGGGTATCGTATTACCCAGATAATGGGTTGTGAGGTCAGATAGTTAGTCGTTCCATGTAAAATACTGGTATTCAGCTGCATCCGGTTAGCCTGGAAGCCGACCCCAACATAGTTGGGAAAAGGTTAGGCTGATGATGATGAGTGATTAACCTGTGTCAGTTTTTATGCTTGAGTGTTGTCTGTAAGACATTTTTTTTTTCTCCAAAATATTTAATAGGTCATTGAGAGCAATCAATCTCAATGATCTACACAAACGGCATTCCACATGTGTCATCAGATTGTATTGATTACGTGGTAATTAATTATTATATAAAATGTTATAATGTTGCACAATAAACAGTTTAGATTGTCGAACAATGGACGTAGGCGAGATGTTAGTGACCATGACATGAATTAGAGGACAAAGAGCTTTGTGTATGTAGCTTGACAGATGCATATCGCGTGCAGACATCAAGTATAGATAGGAAGAAAAGGAGCTATCCTTACAGCTCTACTTTGTATAATCCAGTCAACTTGGTGTAAAGTTCACCAAAGTAAGGCAAATTTAGTGAATTTTTGGAAATACTTTGAGACTACCTCGTTGGTCTAGTGGTCGGAAGCGCTAGTAGCTCAGCATGAGGTCCTGGGTTCGATTCCTGGGTCGGGCAAAGTGTTATTGGGTTTTTCCATCGGGAACTATAGCAGCCTGGAGTTTGGATTTGTGTAATTGTGTAAAGGGCATTTTAAACATAACTGGCCAAATATGGGTGTACTATAGTTGCACCTCTGCCTAACCCTTTGAGGAATGCAGGCGTAACGTTATGTTACTTTGAAATTGCCGTCGGTTTACTATTTCTTTGTAAATCATTTGATCTTGATCAAATAAATAAATAAATTCGAAACTATAATTTCTCGGGTAACAATGAAACTCATGATTGTCCATTGAAATCAATACTTCTCCATACATAAAATATTTTTTTTAGTAGAGGGGAAGAATTAATACCATTTAACAATAAGCCTAGATGAGCATTAGATGAGTCTTACGGAATATATTAGTAGCTACAAACAAACAGCGGCAACATTTCTGCTAGCCAAAAATAACTACAACCTACCCCATTTAGCTTGCGGTTGTTTCGCTAAATTATTCAAAGGATAAACGTCGTATGTGGACAAAAAGGGTAGCCGCGTAGATCCGTGGCCGCGACTAAAATCATAAAGGAGAATTATTTAGATACATATATGCGCATAGTTACAACGCAAACTTGCGCGTGTATCCTAAAACGACCACTTTGGCAGAATTATAATAGGAAAAATAATATGAATCATCGTAAAATGTCACTGTCAATTCATAATAATTATCTGCGTGCAATTCATATAACAAAATAATTAATCTGTTTGAGAGTTTTCTATGAAGATTCCTAAAATGGTCCACAAATTATGAAATGCTTTTGTTTCAAATTAGAGGAATTGATAATGACAATGACAGCTGGAATTCAGGAAATGAATTGCTTTTAGAGAAATTGCGAATGTGGCCGTTTTAAGCCCCTAGGACGTTGCCCTATGATATACTTAGTACCTACACAATGGGGAGACAGACTTTATCTCATGGCACCCGGCAACGAAAATGATACAACATTTTAGATAAGGTTTCACGATACTTAATACCTATTTACATAAGCCGTATTGACACGACACTGGCGTGTATAGAGAAAATATTACATTCACAAACATATTACATTAGCAAAGAGTGAAAGAATCCATATACAAAATTCCCAATAAGTGTAATATACAGGGAGCAATTCCATTTACAATCTTGTATATGGCAAATCAGACAGTATTTGTAATCTAATAAGGAACAATTTCATAAAATGCTAACATACAAATAACATTTTCTAAAAGTATTTTGTACAATGACTGAATAATAATGAAAGGCCAAAGATGGAGAAATGTCAAGATCACAAACAACTTTAGATAAGTATTTATCAGCCGGTTTATTCTACAAAAATCTCTCATTATATGCTGAACCGGTTGAGGTCATCAGGAGGGCTTAGTAATAACAGCCGCACGGGTCGATCCATCAGGTTAAGCTACGCTTGCCGGTGTTGGCCCGTGGATGGGTAACCATCTTTACATACCGAGACTCCTCCGTGCCTCGGAAAGCACGTTACGCCGTTGGTCCCGGCTGTCATTCGTAGATCTTTGACAGTCGCTATGGGTCGTCAGAAGCCCCAAAGTCTGACAACCAGTCTTACCAAGGGGTACCGTATGACCCAGTTGACCCGGTTGTGGAGGTCAGATGGGCAGTCGCTCCATGTAAAATACTGGTATTCAGCTGCATCCGGTTAGACTGGAAGCTGACCCCAATATAGTTGAGAAAAGGTTAGGCAAACCGGTTGATGTCATCACGTCAACGTCGGCTGTCAGTGGAAACCAGCGCTGAGACTCTGTCTCGCATAGGGTTGCAGCATTGACTGAGCGATGGCCGTTTTGCGTGGATGTGACGCAGAAAGATGTGTTCTTTCTTTGCGTCATATTTTCCGGAAATAAATGTATTTTCTTTCTTTCTTTCTTTCTTTTTCTTTTCAGATTGACACTCACTTCAAATTCACTTCACCTTTTAACGGTGAGAATTTTGGAAAATAGAACGGCAGAACTGCTTCGCGCGATCAATGTTATGTAGCATTATTTACTTATGTAGGTACAGACTACGAAGTAAATACACGGTATAGACTCTGATTGGTTAAATAAATCACGTAGGTTCTTAGGATTTTAAATATCCTTGAGGCATTCGAATAGTGATGAGTATGCGTTTGCATCTGCTCTACAGTCTGCGGCCGGGGAAACTCAGTTTAGCCAAAACTGTATCTAATTCAATTTTCTTATTTGAAAAACCCTCATTAAACCATTAATTTAATTTATTTTTATAAGCAGTTAAACATTCTTCTGTTATTAGAGGAATGTTTATCGTTACATAATTATTTTGATCTAAATCAATTTTACGTAATTTCGTAAAATTATATAAATGCTAGGTATATTATTATTATAACAATAAATAATGTTGTTCTACTCGAATTTCGGTTTATTTTGCCATGATTTTGCCTATAGTATATTTTTGTCGTGATTATTGAATATTTTGCCATGATTTATATTTTTTAAACTAATCCAGAAACGCTCAGCAGTAGCGCTTACGACCATTAACTTCGGACCACCGAGGCAGTCTTTAATTTCTGTGTTACATATTTATTTTAACTTTGTTTTTACCCGACTGCCAAGGAAGGGTTATACAGTATGTTAACTAACAAAGGGCGTTCCCGTTAACCTGCAATAGTATAGCTTGTATACATGCTAAAAAAAATATTAAAACTCAAAAAAAAAAAAAAAAAAAAAATTTATGTTTTGAAATGTTCACAAAAAGATTAAATTTAAACGTAAAAGAAACTCTGTACACGCACACTTGTATTTCAACGTAGAAAAACAAGTGTGACAAGTGGGCGAGTACAGAGAGTTTATTTTCCGTAACAATTTAATATTTTTTGTGAATATTTTACTATACAAAAACAAAAAACAAAACATTTTTTTAGTGGTAATATTTTTTTAATCATGTATAGACGCTATACTATTGCAGTTTAACGGGAACGCCCTTTGTTAGTTAACATACTGTATAATACTATATTTTGTTCTTATTTCAGAACGTGGTGAATGCACTCCACACCGAATGGATGACGACTTCTTGATCAAATTCCTGCGTGCGCGCAAATTCATTCCAAAACGAGCACATAGATTGGTAAGCTAATTCAAATATGAATTTTAATAATCATTTATCTATCACTCTTCGTTTATTAAATATTAATAAATAATATAATTTACATACTGACATTGCTAATTATTTCCATATGGACGTAAGTTTACAATGTTTACCGTTGGCAGTTTTCACTTTCCATATTATAAATCTGATTTATGAGAGTTCTCTGAGGTCAATCTCTATAAAACCCCATCTTTACAAAGCCTGCATTAGATCTAACATTTCAACTTTCTCTTACTTATTAATTTTCATTAGGCTTGAGTACAATATTTATTAATATTTTAAACGCCAATAATCTATACTAACTTAAAGTCAGTTTTCGTGTTTGTCTGTGTGTCCGCGTTATTCTTCTAAACCATGCAACAGATTATGATGAGGTTTTCACCATCGTTTAGAGAATCTATTCCGGAAGGTTAATGTGTTTATTACGTTAACATTAAAGTTACTTAAAGTTCAGAAATCCCGATGTTTTGTCACGTCGTAAAAACCATGCGAATCAGGAGCGGGTCGCTAGTAGCAAATAATTTATTATTTGGTGTATTTTATGGGACTTACACATAACAAAAGAAATGTCGGGATCTTTGCCTACTTTTTGAGCAAAAGAATCGTGAAACTGTCTTACAGTTTCACGATTCTTTTAAAGAAGTAATTCTTTGACTGAAAAAGAGAAAGAAAAACACAAAACGGGTTCTAAAAATAAATTACCAAGTAACGATTCTGAAAAATAAAAACCAAATTGTATATCGCAATAATGTGAAAATATTTCACTTCAAATATTTTGGTTGATTAGATTTAGTAAAAGAGCAATCGGACAATAAATTCATTATTGTTTGATTGAATCAATTAATTGGCACTATAAAAGTATAATACAGGTATTAATTGATTTCTATTTATTACGATGAAAGAGGACTTTTTTATAAGTGCCCACTCAAAATCTAAATAAGAAATATTATTACGAAATCATATTACTATATTCGTTTTAGGTATAGGACCTCGAATATCCGTAAAGGGTGATATAATGAAATCAATTAAAATGAGAACGGACGAAAACTAGAATAATAATGTTATCTAGGAAAATATTTGGAAATAACAAAATAACTATGTACCTATAAAAAAAGCCTTTTTTTTTTTAAAGCCTTAGTTAGTCGTTCTGTCATTGAAGCGATTAAAAATATCGATGTCAGAAAATAATTCGATGTAAATAGATGTCCAAAGTTCTCATATCGGACTTGTTACGTCAATAATGACGCCAGTATCGATATTAAGTAAATTCTAATAGGTTGCCAACAATTAATGCAATTTTTTATCAGGATAATCTATTTTATAAATATAAAACTTGTTTCCGTTGTAAGTTATTACATGACCAGTGGAGCAGCCTATTATATTATAATGACAATAGAAAAAATTATTCCGAAGCCTGTTGCTATTATAGGTATAATTATCAAGGCCAAAAAGGCTGTTAGAATATTATAATAATTCACATGAATAATCATAACATTGTAATAACTAGTTATTGGGTTATTTTATTATCAAGACATTTATAGAAAAGTATTTTATGTGAACTAAATAAAAAAATTACACTTATTCAACGTCCGTGGCGAACTTTATATTTATAATTTACTAGCTGACGCCCGCGGCATCGCCCGCATGGATGTCGGTGTGGATGATCTTCCTCGAGAACCACTCTATCCATTGGTGAAAACAGCATGAAAATCGGTGCAGTAGTTTTTGAGTTTATCGCGAACAAACAGCCAGATGCGGCGGAGGACTTATATAATATTTAAGGATTATAAGCATTTTTTTGTGATCTTTAAACCTAACTAAATGTTTCTACGTCCTTCAGATTGTAAACTACTACCAATTCAAAGAAGACAATCCGGAACTGTTCGAGAATGTTTTCCCACTGGATTTAAGAAAAATAGGAGATGCTAACGTGATTGCCGTGCCTCCTTACAGAGACCAAGATGGACGCAGGCTACTGTTTTATAGAATAGGTAAGAAAAATGTACTAAATAACAAGGGCAAGATTTTGCCGTATGTGGGTAGAACCTGAAAGTCAAAAAGTCTAAAGTCTGACAACCAGTCTTACCAAGGGGTATCGTATTACCCAGTTACTGGGTTGTGGAGGTCAGATAGGCAGTCGCTCCATGTAAAATACTGGTATTCAGCTGCATCCGGTTAGACTGGAAGCCGACCCCAAACATAGTTGGCAAAAGGCTAGGCAGATGATGGGTAGAACCTGAATGATGCTGGAGCTTGGGGATTTGGTACAAGCAAAGGGCTATGCTTACAAGAGGGTGAAGACAGGTTGTGAATGCCGAAGATGAAGGCAAGATGATCTGGAGGCCTAAAACAGCCACATTAGGCAATTCCTCTAAAAGAAATAATTCATTTCCTGAATTCCCAGCAGATCATTAGCAATTCCTCTGATTAGACACAAAATGGTGACACATATTAGCCGTAAAATACAATAGACGCTGATATATTTAGTAACCTATTCCGCTTGACTATTCTTCAAGAGTCATAAAAACCCTGTAAGAAATCGACACGTGTTTCACCTCTCAACGAGGCATCTTCAGGATGACGATTGACCAATTGCAAACCAGAACGCGACGTGTTACCACACCGAGCGCTGGACGCAGAGTGAATCAAATCGCCCGACACCCCCACTTATATAGGATTGCTGCTCGGCGCTGATTGGCTAGGACCGTTATCAGTGCGATATCAGTCGGGCGATTTGATTCACTCTGCGTCCAGCGCTCGGTGTGGTAACACGTCGCGTTCTGGTTTGCAATTGGTCAATCGTCATCCTGAAGATGCCTCGTTGAGAGGTGAAACACGTGTCGATTTCTTACAGGGTTTTTATGACTCTTGAAGAATAGTCAAGCGGAATAGGTTACTAAATATATCAGCGTCTATTGTATTTTATAATGGATTTCCGCAAAGTCACGCCTGAATCAATTAACTATCATATTAGCCGTATCATATCCCTCAATTCAATTCTTATTCAAATCATATTTGGTGTAAATATTGCTGCATGAAAATGACATAGCTTAGATTATTATAATCTAAGTGACATAATTAATAAAATGATTGTAATTTATATTAATTAATTTTAATTTAACATTAAACTTCATTAAAGCCATTCATAATTTGTGGACTATTTTACGAATCTCCATACAAAACTGTCAAACAGATGAATTGCGTAGGTAATCTGAATTGCACGCAGATATTATTATGAATTGTCAATTTGTGGCATTTTAAGATGATTCATATTATTAAAATACTATTATGATTCTGCCAAAGTGACCGTTTTAGGCCCCTGATCATCTTCAAAGCTGTGCGTTCAAGATTTGAAACAAAGCAGATTCAACTAAAACGCTTTTTATCTGTGTTTGTAGATTGTTATACAACATGTATCTTATAACTCCAAGAACTTTAAACCAACAAATATTAATAACATTTCCATTTGCCGGACCTGGGTTCTATTACTAAAATATTCAAAATTATGAACGTGGGAGTTTTTATTTTGTGTTATTTGCTTAGCAATCTGTTGCGAAGCAAAAACTCGCTAGGATTTTGCTAATTGTTGTTTTATAGGCGTGTCATTAACTTTGCCACTTAAAAAAATAATAGTAATTATTTCAGATATAATTATACAGATAGAAGGCCGTAGCAATTTTTTTGTATGATTATGCTTATTTATGTAGATAACTGTGGGTAGTTTTACTAATTATATTTTATTAACTGATGGCAAAAAACGTTTGCGAAAAATGGTAATAGGCATCTAGCACGTGTTGTTAACATACTTTTTGCCATACCTACTAAAAAAAAAACACGTTTTGAAACTATACGTTTCACGTGTATGCTTGAACAAGTTTGGGGACTTGGCGGCCGTTGTAATATTATATCTGGCAAGAAAGCGAAGGTAGTTTCTAAATTCAAATCTGTCTTTTTTTATGTACTCATTAATTTGATCATAATTTTCAGGTTGTTGGAACCCAAAAGCAATCCCTGTGGAAGACTTATTCAAAGCAACCATCATGGCTCTGGAGCTCGGTCTACTTGAGCAGAGGTCGCAAATCTTAGGAGGTGTTGCAGTGTTCGATCTAGAAAACATTGGCACTCAGCACGCGTGGCAAATAACACCTTCCGTAGCGTCCAAAATGGTTAAACTTATGGTGGTAAGTGTTTTCATAGACGATCCTTGCGTCTTTTCCTTTTTGTCCTTTTTTTCTTTTCGTTTAGTTTTCGTTTTTGAGATACGTCTATGTCTTTTTGTGGGCTGACTGTAATATATAAGATTTTTTGGGAAAGAAGCTTTTTTTCAAAAATACCTCTAGGGATGAGGCCATAAAGGTTAGGTGCATCGACCCAAATTATTATACCCTTTTATCTTCAACTTTCGACCCAAAATATCAGCTACGTTATTTATAAATTTATCTATTACTAGCTGTTGCCCGCGACTTCGTCTGCGATCCATGATGAAAAGTAGCCTATGTCCTTCTCCAGGTCATGGTCTACCCATGAGCCACATTTCATCCAAATCCGTTCAGCCGTTTTACCGTGAAAGCGAAACAAAGAAACTCATTTTCGCATTTATAGTAATAGTTAGGATTTCTCAAATTGATAGCAAGAGCTTGCTACTTTTATTTTAAATCATTGCCCATTTATGTTCCAGTCATGCTTCCCGGTGACGACGTATGCCATACACATCATCAACCACTCGTGGTTGTTCGACAAGATCTACAATATCTTCAAGCCTTTACTGAACTCCAACATGCGGTCCAGGATCTACTTCCACGGACACGATCACACTTCCCTACATAAGCATATATTACCCGCCCACTTGCCAGAACGCTACGGGGGCATGTGGCCAGACTACTCCTACACTATCTGGCTAAACTCTTTAAAGAAGAACTATGAAGTGGCTAAAGAAGTCATCGGCTATGGTTATAATTTCCGAGAGGAAGAAGTGGACCCAGAAGTCGCGAGGCAGTTGAAGGAAAATGGTTTAAAGTTGTATTGAAACATGTTTCTCTTACAAGAAACAACCATAACACAAGTCCTGAACATTTTCTTGACAGTGCTTTTAATAAAGTGATAAATAAATCGCAGTCAAATAGTTCCAATCTAGGATTTATATATATAAATAAAATAATTATAATTTTTATATATATAATATTTAGGAGTATATATATATAAATAAAATAAATAATAAATTTAAGTCACAACGATATGACTCATCTCACACACTTGGACAATCAATAGACTGTGGTGGTACTGCGAATCTGTTTGATCAATGTAGAGCAAGTACATAAAGCGTTGATTGAAGTTAAAAGAATGTATGTTTAATAGATCAATACTGATTTTTTCCATAAATTAATGTGTTACCCAACTTCTAAAACCGAATTTGTTTGTTTGAAAATATATTTTTTTTGTCATGCTAATACTTAAATGATTTATTGTAAGCTTGATATTGTGTCGTGTTTGGCTAGTACGACTTTTCTAAGCTGTTGAGCTTCTTTTTTCTTCTTTCATTCCTAAGTTAGACTAGTAATTGTTATACAGGGTGATTGGAAGCTTGGAGCCAAGTCTTAAGGGGGTGATAGTTGACAGTATTTGGAGCATTTTGAACCATACTTGTCTTAGACGAAGTAAGTTATTTTTTTTTTTACGTATAACTTTTTTTTTATATCAATAAAATATTCCAATTTCTGACTGGTAATTGCCAAGAGTGCCCCAGTTAAAGTTGAAAAAAAAATACTAGACACTTTTAAAGTCGTAGAACACTTAGAAAATGTGAACAATTTGCGTAGTTTAGGTAATTTTTTTTTTTATAAAATAGCCTCAATCATTCAAATCTTTTTTAAAACATGCTCAAAATGCTCCAAAGGGTGTCAACTGTCACCCCGTTAAGGCTTTGCACCCAGCTTCCAATCACCCTGTATATTATTTAGAATTAAAATAATCTAGCTTATCGACAACTTTGAGATTTGTAGTCATTTAAGTTATAGTGCCGATGTCGATTCATAGGATAATACTTTATGAGATAAATGAACAACTTTGTACAGTTGTTAAGAGCCACTATAAAGGCTCCCGCAAACAGGCGCCGCGACTTTAACGGAACAATTTCCGACAAAACTTCATGGTAGAACAATTACCAGAGACGCGTCGCGTGACAAGTCGCGCTAGTTTGCACGAGTCTTAAATTGAAAAATCACTGGTTTTTATTGGATTTTTTAATTGAATTTGAACTTAAACTATGAATACAATACTTATAAAATTACGTCGAGAAAGTTCGTTTAATTTTTAATTTAATAATTACTCTAAGATTTAATTAATAATTACTCTATGATTTAATTAAGCTAGTTAGCTTATTTTATAAGGCATATAGACAGAATTCGTCAAAAAACCTGTGATAGAACAAATTTTGCATATTAATGCACCCATAGTTATAAATGTAGGCTCTATTCTTTAAACTATTTTAGTATTATGTATGTTAAATAATACAAGTTTAAAAAAAATCGAATTTTTATTTACGTCTCCTTCACATAAAAAGAAAATGACTCAATTGATAGGTGCCTATTGGTGCTTTGATGCTGCAATTATATTATAAAAAGAAGAATAGTCATATGTGGTGAATGTTGAGTACCCCTGGATGAAAAACCGGCCAAGTGCGAGTCGGACTCACACACGTAGGGGTTCCGTACCATCGTACAATATTTATCTAGAAACGCCGAATAAAAACAAGTTTCATGTATGGCTTAATTAATCCCTTTTAATTTTTAACTTTTTTTTTGTGTACTAATATTTCGTTATAGCGGCAATAGAAATATACAATCTGTTTATATTTCAACAGTCTACTTATTAAGTTGATTTCAAAGTCGTGCGGCAAGTAGCGCGAGCCACGAGATAGATGGGCCTTGTACCGTTTTATAGTGAAAATTACGAACAGAAGCGTTCATTACGAGCTGCGCTTGCCACCCGCGCTGCCGGTTAGCTGAATGTGGAACCAGCCTTACGGTTCATGAGATACAGCGCGGACAGACGGACTGACAGTGGAGACTTCAGATTCAGTTTGGCACCCTTCCGGGTACGGAACCCTAAAAATGAATGTGTAAGTGCGTTTCTTCTTAAAAATATTACGTGTATGACTCAGTGTACTCGTATGCGTATGAAAAAGATATAATATACCCGGAAACTAAATAGACACTGCTAAATCAATAAACGTGATCGTTTAGATTATATGTTGAGAAACTCAATGACGCTGGCTAAACAAATATTTAATTCTTATATAAGCAAAAGCGTATGTTGTTTGTAATAACACGAATGTTTTCCAGCCGTGTCCTTACACCTATTTATTTATAAGAAGCTGCGCCCCGCGGTTTCACCCGACCCCCGTCCCGATCCCGTGACAATATCGGGATAGAAAGTATTCTAAGTACTAACGCATCGCAAATTTCACCCAAATCCGTCCAGCCGTTTTAGCGTGAAAGCAAACAAATAAACAAACTAACTTTCGCATTTATAATATTATTTAGGATAGTTCGGAAGTTAGGATTCATGCAGTTTTTTACCCGACTACGGCGAAGAAAAAAGGAGGGTTATGATTTTGACCGGTATGTATGTATGTATGTATGTATGTATGTATGTATGTTCATCTGTTCCCTCCTATCTTTCAAACCACTTATCACAATTTGACAAATGAGGTATCGTTAGAAGCGTCGCGATTGTCCGCTGGTTATAGGCTATGTGAAGTCATATTAAATTAAGCGCCCTCTAGAGGACATAAAGTGAGGAACTTAAAAAAAAAAATGGTTTAATCGTACCATGTTGGGTA
The DNA here is from genome assembly GCA_947522985.1 of Lithophane socia. Taxonomy (NCBI): domain Eukaryota; kingdom Metazoa; phylum Arthropoda; class Insecta; order Lepidoptera; family Noctuidae; genus Lithophane; species Lithophane socia. Next base: position 13,154,324 of record OX383256.1, on the reverse strand, counting down.
TCAAATGAAAGGGCTTAATGAGCACATTTCAAAAATATATATATTATAACCCCAAAAGAATTTAAAAAAAAATCAAGTAATAAAAACTAAAACCCAACTACGACTTAAAAGGTATAAACAAGACACCACAGACAGACAAATTAAAAATCCGGAGTCACACGTAATCTGTTCGATTTATGCCCTAACACGTGTGACACCGGATTTTTAATTTGTCTGTCTGTGGTGTCTTGTTTATACCTTTTAAGTCGTAGTTGGGTTTTAGTTTTTATTACTTGATTTTTTTTTAGTGCAGTGTTGGCCCAGTAATAACGGCCGTGACTTGTTCGTAGGTTCAAACCCAGACAAGCGCTTTACTTTTTGTAAATTATTTCATCACCACTGCTCTCAAAACGGTGAAGGAAAACATCATGAGGAAACCGGCATGTCCTCAAACAAAAAAAATCGAAGACATGTGGAATCTATATCCCGCACAAGGCCCACTGCCTCTTACCGAGAGGAGGCCCTTTTCCCAGCAGTGGGAACATTATAGGCTGATTATGCTATGCTTATGCAGTTTCACCTAGAAGGCAAGGTCATTGACATCGCCTGGTACAAGTTAAGGCTCACCACAGAATTTAAGGCCCTGTATAAATAAATTCTATTTCTGTTAATACGTTACGTGTCTCGCATAGAAATCTTGAACTTTACTTAATAAATATTTTTCCTTCCATTGACAATTTCAAGACCTTTGGAGTCCTACGCTTTCACACCTCATAATAAATGTTATACAAGGTGAAAAGTCAATCTGTTTAATTTGACATCTAAGTAACGGAGGCGTAAGGTAACTGCCCACATATCATGGTATCGAGTAAGAAGCACCATTTAGCTATGATTTATTTTTTAAACCGCCAATATTAATAATTACTAAGTAAATAGTAATATAACAGGTCAGGCACAAATCCAGAGTCCGGGCTACTACTGAGCAATTCCAGACGGAAGAACCCAATAACACTTTGCCGGACCCGGGAATCGGAACCTAGGACCTCATGCTTACCAGTAGCGCTTGCGACCACTAGAGCAACGAGCCAGTCAATGACCAAACTGAACTTCGACAAACCGTACTACGACAAGATTTCATTTCGACATTACGGAACTCCAACACGTCTTTATTTCGATGATAAGTACTTCATTTCGAAATACCTTAAGTCCGACACTAATGTACTCCGAAAAAACGTTTCTGCGACATGACCTATTAGGTATATGAATACCTACGTAATTTACAATTTTAACTATATTTTCTTTCGACACGCGACGATGGGAGCCTTTAAAAGTTGTGCAAAAAAAATGTACTACGGATTTATGAAAAAAAACATTTTTGAAGAAGTGTTAAACGGAGCCTTAACCAAGTGTAATTAAAACTTGGGTAAGTAAGTCTTTTGTTCTATGAAGGGTTGGCATTTTCACATTGTTTTAACTTAGCAAAACAACAAAGCGGTTATTTGGTGAGAAAATATTATACATAGTAGCAAATATAGACATCCTCCATCCCTGTTATTTATGTATTTGGTCATGACGTATGAATATCATTACATGCCAAATTAATTAGATTGGGACAATCTTTATGAATGTAGCCCCATCAATCATGTTCACTGTCTGACTATCAGGGGCATTGACTGCGAGCCCTGTGACGTCACAAGACGCGCCCCCAGGCGACGTGGTCGTCTGATAACTGACGAAGGGCGCAGTGTATGGCTTCCGAGTGTTTGTACTGAAATGTCGGCCACGCGAGAACAATCGAGAGCCTGCCCACGTCTGTTGCTGTCATCGCATGATGACACAAGCATCATTGTTTAGTCATACTTTGAAGTTTCGAACTAATTAAAGTTTGTCATATTGAACTTAGTTCGTGCGTGTGCGCGTGCCTTTGAATTCATAGATAGGTCTAATCCATTTGTAGTAACAACATAAAAAATAATGAAATTCTTTCCAATAATATTTTTATGTCTTTAAATGTTTACTGTTTGAACAATTGCTCAAACAGTAAACATATAAACAACAGTTAGATGTATAATTATATATTACATTACAAATATATATAAATATACAAATATTGCTCATTTAGTAGTATAGGACTTGTAGGTATTCTAGGTATATTAGTTATTTTTTGTTTTTAATAAGAATTGAAAATAATAAATGAAGTAAAAGGCCAATCAATCCAAATAAAATACGGTATATAATAATACACAAAACAAAACAAAACAATACAAACAACTACTACCGTCTAGAGTGTGTCTCAGATTTTTTTTCTTCTACTAGATCACCTTTACTATTTCTGGAATGTCTTACATTAGGAGTTCTTAAATTTTCGTTAGACGTTTCCTCCGATATTTGTAGTAAACATGAAGAGTGAGGGTGTCGTAGGCGTGAGCATCTGGGAAATTTAAAGTTTGATATGTTTTTAATGTCAGACTCCTCCGTGTTCTGCACAGTTACGTCGGCAGGGCGTCTGGTTTTTCGGAAAGTGTTCCTCAGTCGTGCAAAGAAACCGTCTTTATTTGATTTTGGAAACGGCAGAACTTGATTCATTGATAAGGACGGTATGACTTCTTTTGGAGGACTATCTAATTCTACTTTTGAAATCTTATGCACATTAGTGTTACGATGGGTGACGACTGGTCTTGTCAAGTTGCAACAACTTTGAGTGGCGTCTTGCGGTTTCGGAAATCGGTTGCTCTTCTCCTCCAAACGTTTTCGCAGGAAGTGTACGCTCGCCGTGTAGAACAGTTGTTCGTCGTCGGGTTTGGAGAGTGCCACATCGAGAGGATCCGAGGCCGCACTGTCAGGAAGCCTGGATGTTAAAGAGTTTCGCCGTTGCATCCCTTGTCAGTGTAAGTAATCAGTTTTATGGTTGGATACATTTTTATCGATTCATCGGTGAATACTATATCAATATTAGCCGATATAATAGCTTATTATACTTATTTAAGAATACTAAACAATATTAATTTCTCTAATTTGTGTTTTGAACTGTCTGACTGTCACTGTCACCAACAAAATTACTGAATGATTTTTAAATAAAATTGTAATTTCTCAAGGAGGTTCGTTTTCAAAGTTAGGTGAAGAGTATAGACGAGGTAAACTTTACTAACTACTCTTCGAAATATCACAATATAAGATTAAAATAAGTACATTTTTATCTGAAAAACCGGAAATAAAATTACTAGAGTAAAGAAGCTACGGGTTTAGGAGAGAATTCTCAGTTCCTGTTTTGAAACGCAACACTACCGGATTCCAGATTTTTTAAATAAACACATCTCTTTGATGTTCATAATAACCTTAACCTTGCCAATTCAAACATTTCCCCCATTCAGCCTTTTTTTAACTGAGCGTAAAATAAACTTAGTATTCATACATCGCCAGACGGACATGCGATTACGACATTATTACGACTGTATACAAAATTAACAGTATCGTAAACACATTTCTATTTCAGTCTAGACTAAATTAAAGGTCAGCCTCATATCATAACGTAATATCTCGCCTGTATTCCCCGAAGTGGTTAGCAAGGGTGTGTAGTACTCGGTACACCCACATTTCGCCATTTATGCTATGTATACCTATATGAGGACTATTAATGTATGGGGGCGAGTCTATTGCCATTAAATGTCAGACTTGTAAATTAAAAGAAAAATATGGGTAAGTATTTCTAAATAGATATGGAATGAAAAACAAATGTTCTGGCTCATAGATACCTGCTCATACGCAGGTTTCAGTTTCCACCATTTAATCTATGTAGGTAGCAGCAAACATCCACTGTCTTTATAGATCTATATGTTTTGGGTTTGACAGGTCACCATTTGACCGGTTTTTATGTACCCTTTGTTCACGAAATAAATGAATTTGACTACAGCTGATTGCTCCAACAACAGTTGAACAACCTTACAGTGAACTCTAACAATTTTCAAGGCTTTTTATTTGATTTACCTAAAATATGTGGTCATCGATCAAAATATCACGTACATTTTATCACTAACTTTATAGTAAATTTAATAATTCTGTCATCTCAAAAATGATGCTTGAAATAAACGTTCAAAAGAAATGATAAATTACCGTTTAGAGATAAACAATCAGACGAGTTATTTAGTGTTGTGTTCATTTAATTTCAGTGCTTACAGTACGGTGACCCTAGCTTTTCAAAATAACTGGCTATCTCTACACAATGGAATTGCCCCGAAGCGCGGTGACTGTGGCAATAAATTTACTTAGTCGCGAAAGTACAGTAATGAACTCGGAACTTTCCGAGATTTAAATAAACACTACCATTGATACTTTATTCCACTAAATCACTGCAGGAGATAAGTAAACCTTTGTGTTTTAATTAACAGAGTTTACTATTTTTAAATACTTGAAATTATTTATTCTAAATTTTTATTTTTATATCAATTGTCGAAATACAATTTTCGAGAATTTTACTCAATCATTGCTACATGAAAAGAAAAATAAAGCCTTCTAATAATGTCTTAAGTGTTCTGAACTTTAAGAGCGGCCGTTGACCCGTTGATTTCAAATGAAAATTCACGTGGAATAAACGCTTCGAGGCAAGATTTACAAAATGTATTAGTCAAACGATTCATAAAGTTTATTATTCGAATCAAATCTGCATGAATTATTGAAAAACAGGAGCGCACAATTAGGATACTTTACTACCAGTGATTGTCCGATTGCTGGTTTAAAACAGGCTGATCTAAATTTAAAGAATCAATGCACTCGTATCTTTATGTTTTTCCGGCTAGTTTAACCAATATTTTGCATTAAAATGTCTGAAGAACTGTTTCCGATCTGCTTACATAACATAACCTCACGCCTGTACCCCCGAAGGATTAGCCAGAGGTGTACGTGTACAGACCCATTTATCGCCAGTTATCTTTAGATAAGTCCCATGTAATATGGACTGTGCCGATTGCTATCAACCGGGCCCAAATAGACTCGACTGGAATACGGGCTGCTACTGAGAAAACCCAGATGGAAAAGCCCAATAACAGTTTGCCCAACCTGGGAATCTAAACCAGGACCTCATGCTTAGCAGTAGCGCTTGCGACAACCAGTCCAACGAGGCAGCTTCGATCTACTTACTATGTACGATATACTCGTACGTCCCGCATACTTATATAGTATGCGGGACGTACGTAAGTAAGTAACTGAAACTGACTACTGATTGATTTCATAGAATCGACCATAGAATGGTCAAACTACGTCACGCGAAAATAATATATACTGATACTTCTAGCCGATCCTTTTTCAGAACATCGGTAATTTGAACTATGACGATTTCACCACATTTATAAGGTCACACAATAAATTTATGTCGACTCGTGGCCTTTTCATGTTACGCAAGTGATCCGTTTGGAGGTAATCTATTGAAGACTCGATCGTCTGATTATGTCCCGTAATAGTTTTTTATATATAGCTTCCTTACACGTGCCTCATTATATTATTTGATTAGTTGGTTTATGTAAATTAGCATGGTACAAAAGAGTAAGGACAAATATAATACAGTAATTATTGTCTTTCAATAAGGTTTGCTTGCACCACTAATCTGTAAATGCATTTAGCGCTAAATGAATTTAAAACATCCTTCTATTTCTGTCAATGCTTAGAAGATGACAGAGAAAAAATGATGTTTTAAGGTACCATTCCGTAGCCGACCACAGCCGCAAGCCGCGACTGGGTTCTATGAAATACCTTCCGACACGTCGGTTTCATAGAAATACATAAAAGTCAGTCGTGTCGCAGCGACACGTCCCCTGCAGTTGCCGCCTGCGCGGCTGCGGTCGGCCACGGAATTGTACCTTTAAATACCTGTAGCGCTAAATAAATTTAGTAATTTGTGGTGCAAACAGGCCTAGTATTACATTAGTAGGGATCGCCCCACTTGACCTCTCGGTATAGCAACACATGCCAATGTTTAGTAAGAGGTATTTAGTGTGTTGAGTTAGTAGGTTTTCAAATAACTTGTTTTCAGTAGCTCGTACTAGTCATACAAGTATACACAAGGATGACGTCTGACTGATAACTAGATTTCCATTTAAGACCCATACTAATAGTATACAAGGTGATTCCCGCGGCTTCGCCCGCGTGGATGTCGGTTATTATACGTTTCAAGTCCTTTTACGTTAACCGCAACGATTAAAGTCAAGATAGTACCTATCAAATTACAAAGGGAATTTTACACGTATCCAAATCAGATTGTTTGCTTAACCCTATTTTATAAGTCAAAAGTTAACACAACCTAATTTTACTAAAGGATATGTAAACAAAGCATCAGTTAATACAATGAAAATTCAGCAACATCTTCAATTCCACACATGAAGGCAGTAATTCTGTGTTAAGCTGTATTAGAAGATACAATGCCCTGCTCCGCAGAAACTGTGTCAAGTAGGGAATTAGGGCGTTGACTCCTAAAGCGAGGTGATCATTACAGGGTTACAAACGTAGCAGTTTAACCAGGAATTTATTTAAGCACCTACTTCGTTGTAATTAAAACGCTCTAGACTAAGTTAATGACCTAAAGGTTCTGGAGATAGCGACTCTGTCGAACATAAATTATGAATTCATCTAAGTGAAGGATTGAGGCGCTACATTAGGAATGAAGATGATTTATATTTCAACGCACCACGATTAATAATTTAAGGGTACGTTCTGTACCCTCCCATAGATACTAGCTATTACTGAATAGCTAATATCTATATAAAGGTACAGAAGGTTGGTTCGCTAACCCTAAACTAACCAAAAAGGGTTATGACTGCATAGCCCTTTTTGGTTCAGAATTAAGTTAGCCGGGTGAGAGTCTGGACCCTATAAAATCTAGGACGAAGTTCCTGTGTATGTTATTTCTTTAATTTTTTTGAGGATTGCAAAATACAGGGTTAAATTAATTTAGCTAGCGAAACTAAAATAATAATATTTTTTTTTTTTTTATTATTATTACAGGAAAAACACTTTTATGGTTCACAAAAACAAAATGCCAAGTAAAAAAAAATTAACATCTAATACTAATGAAAAATCATTGTATCACAGACACCATCGCCTTCCAAACTAGGTATATAAAAATAATACATAGTGAACTCGTAAAAAAAACATAACAATAAATAAACAAGTCGCGTTTAAACGTCTGCTGAGTTTCACTAGCTTATTACATCTGATCTTGTTTAAGGAAAAACATATTTAATTCCGATACTGAATTATCACACCCTTTAACTCAAACTTTTTGAATAACTTCGTGTCATTGACCTTATCAGGATTTTTAAATTAATTTATTACAGCTTTAATGCTCGGTTTTATAGCTTTTTATTCTCATCATTTAATTATGTGATTAAAGTTAGGCGGTTAATGCCTGTTTATTTATGTGTGCGAGTAAATGGTGGCGCTAAATCTGATATTGCGGACTGAGAACCCGACAATAGCTGTCAGTACAGGATTGCATTAAAATACATCATCGATTCCTCATATTGTCGGGTTTACCATACTCTTTGTGTTATGACAGTGGGTAATATACGCTTTGTGTCCAACAGGGTGTCGAACCGTAGTCACGCGCGTGATTGAACTGCGACCAAACAAAAATAAACGCAGTGGAGTACTGTGTAGCGAAAGGCGATTTCATGATAGGATAACGTTCCAAAAGTTAGTTGGCGGTAAATTATCCAGAGGTGTCAAAATTAATGGGAGAGAGCCTAGACAAGTGACAATCGCTTCGAAAGCGTTTCGTATTTTACAGGATTGACATAACCTTTTCGATAGCTTATGTGACTTATGTCAAACCCATACATTTTTGCCTTTTCCATCATCGTTATCGCTAATAGAATGTCACTTTTAGCGAGCTGTGAGTTCGTTGGCCCGCGGCCTTTGACCCCTGCGAGCCTGCATCCTGTTTGTTGCTGAACGGGAACTGACGCTCTCTTGTGGAAAATTAACTTTTCCTCCTCGAGATTTTCAGCCTCTTATAATAATAATACGTGGAATTTTCTTCGAAGTAAATGAGATACCCTAAGGTTCAACACCGTAGAAAATAAACCAATAATGGGAAAATAAACCAATAATGGATATGTCAAAGCCATGTTTTGTATTTATTAAGTATTTCTTTAGCGGTGCGACAGCAATGTTTCCCTTTCATATTTGTAACGGTTCATAACCTCCCTTGTGTGTAAAAAAACCTAACTAATATTTTCAATGCGAAGCTGTGCACAATTGAAATCAAAGATAAACATTATGCGTGTCATAATTTGAAACGTATATTCAATCAATCTTCCTAGCCTTTTCTCTAACCGGATGCAGCTGAATATCAGTATTTTACATGGAGCGACTGCCTTATGAGCATGATAAATAAATGATTGTAATTGATATATGAGAATATTGTCATCCTCAAAGTAATGAATGAAACAAAGATAAAGCGGTGGGAGATATTTTCATGCCAATGAGTTTTTTTTTCATCTTTTCCGGTGACTGTACTTCTTCCGGAGAAAAGTTGTTTTGAATGAATTCAACAGCACATATTTCAAAGAGTAAGCCTTTCATTGAGATTCTATGCATATCACAGAAAAAAGGTACTTATCAATGTAATCAAGTTCTTCATTGAAAATACATGAGCGTGTCAAAAATACTTGTATTAAATATGAATGAAATTGTATTTTGAAGTCAAAGTAATCTAATTGGGAACGCCGACCTCATATGTTTTTTTTTAAAATATAATTGACGTGTAAAAGTGTTTGTATAAACCTATTTGCAGAAATAAAATCATTTATAAAAGGTATTGCCTGAACCAATATAATATTAGGTACTATCACAGAACTTTTACTTGGTTCAAAGAAATTTTATATAGCACCATTCCAAGATACGTTGCTATGGTACTAAGTTAACTCTTTAGCCGAACAAGTAGCAATGAGTCAATAAACTCAGAACTCTAAAGAGTATTAAAGTAAGAATACCTATTAAAATGTTCTTCACTTGTTAACCCTCGATCCCGAATAATATTATTGAGTTAAAATAAGCAAGTAAGTACATTGTTATAGTTTCATCCATAAAATCTTATTGACTCCGGTCTTAGCACGTGTTATCTAAAAAAACAATTTGGAACGAGGTGTTTTGGTTCAAGAGGGGTGAAGGTACTCTGAGCGTACGTCATTTTTCATGTCTTACATACGTGTATACGAACCCTGTACAGTACAGTTACTGTACAGGGTTGTTTACCCAACCCATATTTATTTGCCACGCAAATACTATAATAATACGCCTGCCTACGCGCTACGATGACATTTCTCTAAGAAAGGCTGCCCGCTACGCCGTAGCGCGTAGCACTCGTAGCCTTAATGGGTCAAGTGACATTGAAAGGCCTAGGTACTACTTTTTAAGGTTGAACTTATTTTCGGCAGATACCTTACCTTAAACATAGGCTTTATCTTACGTATAGGTCAATGGATTTTAAAACAATTTCAGTGTCTAATCACCTTTATTCATAACTCTTCATAAGAGATAACATATTTTAGACCTTGTCCTGCTCAGATTAATTTTAGATTTTTACATTTTGAGTTCAAGTTCAATTGCGTCTTAACCATATATCTGCTAGCGAGTCAAGAAGCATTACTAGTCCTTAATATTTTAGCTTTGTAATGTCATATACCTATGAGAAAATGTTCTCGTTGGTGTTGTGGTCGCAACTGCAACTGCTGACCATGAGGTCATGTATTCAATTCCCAGGTCGACCAAAGTAAGGAATACCGGGACCCTTGGCAACATGCACCTGAAGGAACACGGGTGAGTTTTAGTCAGTAAAAGTCATACACGCCCTCCCGCTCTGCCCAGAGCGGGAGAAGTCATTTGATGATTCCCCAATGTGAAAAAAAAGTCGACCAAAGTGTTATTGGGTTTTTCGTAGCAGCCCGGAGAGTGGATTTGTGCGCGGTCGATGGCAATTAGCTCATGCATGTAATAACATGGAACTTATGAGTGCGTTACGTGACTTAGAAAAGTGTAACACCGAATAACACATCCCCGTGAGTTTGGTGGATGCAAAGCTCTGTCTAACCCCTCGGGAAAACAGGCGTTATGGTATGTAAGAGAAAAAATCCAAATAATTTACCGTGTTATCATTAAACGTAAATATTATTTATCGGAAGGTGAACAACCGCGCTTCCTCCATGGAGGAAATACATCTGACAGTTCCATCTATAATAATTATATAAGTACGTATCTAGTCACGCGTGGAGGTCCCTTAGCGGAGAGCCAATCAACAGTTATGGAAGAAAAATGAGCAAACACCAAGTTTCATCATTAATGTATCGGTTGTAATGAAATGTTGCGCGAAGGAAGTCGTTGACCTAATAGTGAATGACAACATTCATAGATAACGAAACAAAAAAAGTATTGATAAAAATATGTGAAGTATTACGCTCAATTATCTACTTTATAAGAACCTGAATAAGCTTTTGTAAGGTACCACCGTATTTTATTTCACTGAATATTGTAGGTTTTTATTCCCTACATTTACTAGCCATCTCTTTGATTTCGAACCAGGCTCAAAATAATTATTTAAGAAATAGGTATTAGTTGAGTTGACAATAGATTTTTGTATCAAACACCTAAAACTTTTAGATGTTGGGGGTCAATGGCATCTCAATTGGACGAAAAAAAAGTTATCTCAAGTTATAGCTTGTAAATGGAAAATGCGATTCTAATTAATAACAAAATTTGAATGGAGATTGTTTTTTGGAGTCAATAACACCAATCTGTAATGAAACGCGTTCTCCAGAGGTTTGCTGTTATGATCAGACTAGTTGCTAGTTTGTTTGTATTTGCATAATAACATCTAACTCGGCTCCACTCTAACTACTTACTTACTAGGAAATCGTATTATGATTGGCGGCTTGGTAACATCATTACACGAATGCTATTATTATGCGATGTATAGAAAGTACTTGTTTGGTTCCCGTAAAACGATAATTTTAGATGTTTGCAACTTTCCGTTTGTCTTCTGTAAACCATCAGGAATCCTTCTGATGATAGTTGTATCTTTTTCTAACTCTTGTACTATTTTTCTATGAAATCTTAGATGATTCTATAATGTATGAGAATTCTTCTTAAAAAAAGGTAAACAAAAACAGGATGATGGAATGAATCAGCTGCTGCCCCAACATTGTCACATGGGAAAGTCCAGAGTGTTAGTAAACATAATAAAAAGATGATGAAAATAACGGTATTTGTATTCAATCATTCGCGAGCAAACTCGGATGACATCAGCGTGTAGTTTAGTCAGATGTGCCGACATAAACCTAATAACCGAAAACCTCCATGATATAATTAGAAAGCTTTAATTATATTCGTATCGGGCTAATAATAACTGAACCAAAACTTTTCCTAACGGCTGTTTGTTTGTACTCTTAATTTTCCAACGTGAGTGTACCGCGCCACCGTCATCGTCTCGTCAAAATATTATCAGTTCCTTGAAATTTAATAGTGTCGCAATAAAATAAACAAGTCTTATTATCCGACTGTTGAAAGGCAATAAACAATAAACGCTGGGCTTTTGACCGGCATCAGTAATAATGTGTATTATAATTATTATAAGCCGGTTGAAAGGATGAATACAAAGCGTTATTCTCGCGAATACTCTTGTTTAACCATTGTATTTACGCCTCACTGTTTATTGTTTTTACTTTAAAAACAATTGTTATTAATTTCTACGTTTTATTTGTGATATGGTTCAATAAACGCTACAAAGTACAAACATAAGATCTATTCTATAAAAAATCTGGGAATTGGGTACATTGACAATGGTGCCGATTCTCTTGTCACAAATTATCTAAACTAAACTAAAAATCACTAAAATTTAGTTTATTCCTGTCAAACGACGATTTCCTATTCTGAAAATAGACTAAAGCGACACAACTTGACTATAATTTAGTTTGACAGCACTAAGATGGTACTGAGTTTTAATTTAGTGAAAATGCTATTCTGAATTTGACGTTTTAACCAAAATTTTTGTTCTATATCTAAAATCCTCTAACTAACTCTGACTATTTTTAATCACGATTAAAAATGTGTGGAATAAAATTAGATGTCATGAACTAAAATTCAAACCAACACCTCGAATTCAGTTGCAAAACGGTACTGTATTTTTTTAATATTTTCTTTTGCTTATATCTCGAAAACGGTGTGTCCTATCGCAAAAATAATGAAAATTTTAACCCCCTTTGCAACCCGCAAACCCGTAATATTTAACATGTTGGTAATTTAATTTTTTTGTTTTCTTCCAAAAAGTGAAAAATTCCATATAAAAATACGTCGAGACGGCCACATTGCGCGCCTCTCCGGCTCAAAAAAAATCACGTGGTAGGCAAACAAGTAGGTACCAAGTGGAGTCGCAATTGTCAAATTCGATTTTAGTTCTGCCAAAATAATTTTTAAATTTAGAGATTTTTGTTGGCAGAATAGCTCTAAGATTCTCATAGTAAAAAGTAAGGAATCGGCCACATTGCGCGCCTCTCCGGCTCAAAAAAATCACGTGGTAGGCAAACAAGTAGGTACCAAGTGGAGTCGCGATTGTCAAATTCGATTTTAGTTCTGCCAAAATAATTTTTAAATTTAGAGATTTTTGTTGGCAGAATAGCTCTAAGATTCTCATAGTAAAAAGTAAGGAATTTTAGTGATAGTTTAGTTCGGTGTACAAGAGAATCGGCACCAGTGTCTCGTGTTATTGGATAAGCTGTGACCTGCTTATTCAATTTATTATGAACATGTTTCATGTCGATAATTTCGTTTCCAAAGTCTAATCGATCACGCTCAAGTACTCAAGAGCTGCATGGCCGCTTCTAACTGGCAGACGTTGCAGCTTCATATCAAAATTCAGACGAAACTCTAAAATAGCTAAATTGCGTCAAAAAAATTGGCATTGATCTTCGGAAACTGCTGAGAAATAATATTTGCACACCTAACTATTATTTGTTTTATTCATTTGATATTAGTTTTATTATTTATTTTAGCTTACCCTAGAGTATTATATCTGGCAATAAAATATAGTTATCATTGACGTCGAGAAACAAAAATAAACTTTGCGGGAGTAATTACAGAAAAATATTATTAGCTCGGAGTTTTAAGACATCATAAACTGCTTAGATGGCGCCAGATATATCATTTGAAGTGTTGATCAGCAAGTGGCTGACACGTCTCAGACACGCCACATCCGGTGGTAATACGGTAGCAGTACCTCGTCTTTTAACTGCATTAAAAAAGTTAGCAGAGTAAAAATCTTACAAATAACATCTTAGTAATCATATTTGTTTTTATTACGAACCAGAGTAAGTGTTATGTTTTCTCCTCAATCGATACCTTAGATCATAATATGAACCAGACACAGAATTAAAGAAGTATTTGAAATCTGTAGGCAAAACAAGTTTTCAACAATCGATCAAAGTATACCAACAAAATCATCGATAGTAATAACAAGAAAATGTTATTGCTTACACTTTTTAAACGGTAAATAAAATGTTAAAGGCAAATAAACTCTCGAAAACAAATGGATTGAATAAAAATTGTTAACTTTTCTTTAATTTGGCCATACGCTGTCACCTATTGTAGTCTTAGTGTAGCTAGGGACTCAAAAATAACAGTCATCGATCAAAGGTTAAGCTACGCTTGCTACGGTCGGTTCATGGATGGGTGACCATACATTACATATCGAGACCCCTTCGTGCCTCGGAAAGCACGTTAAGCCGTTGGTCCTGGATTTTTGACAGTCATTACGGTACCCAGTAACCCGGTTGTAGAGGTCAGATAGGCAATGGCAAAAGACTGGTAAATGTAAAATAACTCAGCTGCATCCGGTTAGACTGGAAACTGACCCCAACATACTTGGGAAAAGGCTAGGTAGATTGATTGACTGTTACCTATTTTAATACTTTAACCTTTAGCTTGAACCTTATCGTTGTTTGAAGAGACCTGTCGAATTACAACCACCACAAAAGGGTGACCATAAACAATTATTCAATAATAAACGTACATAATATCTTCTATTATGTAGCCCTATTATTACATACATAAAAGGTTTTATTGTATTACTATAATACCCAAGTTTTACCTTTCAAAAGTTTTGGGAAATATAGGTATCCTTTTATAAACCTATTGTGAAAGAAACCTTTTAAAATCTTGACCTCTTATCACATAAGTCATCTGAAAAAGCATTTCAATTTTATTACGTCCCCATCTTCATAGATGGGGACCTCTTTAAAATTCCCCATACAAAACGCTTATTATGAAATCAGCATTTTGTATGGGGAATTTTAAAGAAGTTGCATTTTTCATACTAACATTTTCTTAATTTATATAACAACCATGAACACATTAGTGTAGTTTTAAAACTTTTAAGCACTAATGTTTAAAAACTAAGATAACTTTTGCCACTAAAATAAGTTTTGGGTAAGTAAAAAAAAATTGTGGTGATTTCTGCTAACAAAATGAGGAGTCATTTTTAAGGTATTTTTTATGGTATGAAAACTATAAGTAATAAGGTTTTTTTCACTATTGGTAGTTGTCTATGATGGTCATTATTCGATTTAATACCAAGAAATTGATGAATATTTTAAATCATGGAAGTGATGAGGTTCTCTATTTGTGGCAAAAAACGCCAATTTCATAGGTGGAGACCCAATATTTGCATAATATTGAGATAGTCTGATTTAAACCTATTAATTTATCATTGTTACCTAAGCCTGTGAAATGTATTCCAATCTTCCGAAAATTATTTCTATAGATATAAATTATACATTTGAGGCGGCATCTCCACAAACACTCATTGTTATTCCATTGTCTTGTCGGGTATAACATTACCCGTGTCTACGGCGCCTATCAAATTCGACATAATCGATCATTATATTCCAGAGTGCGAGTATAAAGTAACAACACTAATTAATCTTCGATCAGTCATACCGAAATTCCATGATCCGCGATTTTGCGGACGGAAACCGACGAGCCCGGACGACGGAAAGTGGGAAACACCATTATGGTGGAATCCGAGGATCAGCAATATTGCAGACGGACACGCACGGCAGACGACCACAGACCGCCACGCACCGTGCACCGAGGAACTTCCGATGTCTGCGATACCCTGCACGTACACCAACCCACGGTCCGGCGTCCGGGCTCGTCGGTGTCCGTCCGCGAAATCGCGGTTCGTGGGATTTCGGTATTATGCTGAGATCCGACGATCCGCGATTTTGCGGACGGACACGCACGGCAGACGACCACAGACCGCCACGCACCGCGCACCGAGGAACTTCCGATGTCTGCGATACCCCGCACGTACACCTTCCCACGGTGCGTCGTGCGGGTTCGTCGGTGTCCGTCCGCAATATGGCGCACCGTCGGATCACGGCATAATGCCGAGAGATACACAGATCCACACGAGAACGTTGACCCTACAATTCCTACGAACTTTGCGTCTGTAAATCTTGCACTGAAGTAGAACGTCCCAGCACTTTCCACTGTGTGCCGACCGTCGAGTCGGTGTTCGGTCAAGAGGCTTTTGAGGGAAAATAGAATTACAACCCACGATTTACAGATTAGGCATCAATTTCGTCAGGACATTGGCCTAAAAAATCTTCACAGCAAAACGTGAATAGAATACGAATGAATATAGATTGTCTTCACCTTTGATTTTTCATCTCTTAATAAATGGCCACCAAGTATTTTTCCTAGCCTTGTGTGTTTACGAAGCGAGTTTCGTCTCATGACATCAAAGGCAATATAAAATTTATCGTGTTTACATAACAAATAAATGCACTTTTATCATCTGCTAGACTGAAATAAAAGTTTAAAATAATCAAGGTAAGTGTTTGCTTTCAGCCTTTGTGCTGACCTAGAGATGTCGAAGTATGTGATTAGTTTAGACCTGATATAATACGCATTAAAGATTATCTAAAGAGGTAACCAGATCGCGTACGACCTTAAAATGGAAATCATAAACACTTCCTGGCGCCGGCCCTGGATCATGATCGGATGATCGGAATGACTCGAGTAGTGCTTATGATGAGGTCAATGATACATTACTCGGCTTAGATACGATAAATAGTTACGACTATGTTAAAATGGCTATTTTAGAGTGACCTGTGCGTATATGGATGAATCTCTTTAGCAAATTGGTTACCTACTGTAATGTTCCAGCCAAATGAAGAGGTTGATAATCAGAATAAAATACAGTCAGATGTAACCATAACTGGAAAACATTTTCACAGCGGTGGACACCCTTATATCAAGACAATCACGAACCTGACAGAAACATATAAATGTAACAACAACAAGCCGACTCGTGCCGCAATACGTGCTCTTGGCAAACAAAGGGCGCTTGAAAAACAGTTCTTTTGCATGATTTTCTTTTCAACCTTTTCAGGCCGGCTCTGTTGCAATCATAATAAAAACAAGTAAAATATTCCTCCTATACGAAGGGCACGTTCATAAGCTTGCTGAAGTGCTTGGTAAATGGTGTCTGCATCTGACATTGAGCCTGTCTGGAAAATTGCGGATTCTCGCTGAAGTATTTTATTTTTTATTTAAAAAAGTAGTTTTTTTTTATCGAATTTTAAATTCAGTTGTTTACGTAAACATTTTGAAACAAAAGAGCCAGCATAATAAATGCTTGCCACTCACTTTATTAAGCGGTGTATGTTAAATGATTCAATCTACTTATCACTATTGTAATATATTGCTATCGCATTACTTAATACACTTCAAATAAATATACGTATTTAAACAACAATGCATATTTCATTTGGTTTCAGCAAAAATAGATAAAAATGCATAGTCTACTCAATGCAAAAATGTGTTTCTAAATTGGTATTAGTTATGCATCAACTTTATACACGTTATTCTAAACTATATCATCGTTTATTCTGCAAAAATTGCTCGATGTTAACAGAATTCTCGTCGGCAACAAGTTTATGTAATCATCTGATATTGCCCTGTTACCCAACGGAACGGAGCCTTCTCGGTAGCCTGTCGCTTTCCTAATAAATGATTTCATATTCACGTAATAATGGAAGCGAGCAACAGTAACATAATACATTTTTATTATGATTGTTCTTCTTGAAAATTACATAAAAGTATATATATATAATATAATATTCCCACTGGTCGTCCAAGTCGAGGTACCTACTTAAATAAAAAACATCTTCTAATTGTTTAAATGCTAATAAGATTAAGGTAAATACAAGTAAATGGCATAAACTCATAAGGGTCTGAAATGGCAACCGACGTTCCTCAAGGTTCAATAGTGGGTCCATTCCTGTTTTTACATTAATGATTTACCCCAATTACTTCAAAATCAACCGAAGATGGTGTTATTTGCAGATATCACATCACTGCTCTTTAAAATAGACCGTCGGTTACAAAATCTTGACGAAGTAAATAACTCAATATAATTCTTCAGGTCCAAGATTGGTTTAAAATTATAATTTGGTACTGAAAATGAAAAAAAAAACCAAATGCATTAGATTTAAATTACGTAATGTTAGAAGGTTGACTGGTAGAAAATGCCTATGGCATTAAGTCCGCCTCTGTACATTTGTGTGCTTAAAGTATTAAATAAATAAATAAATAAAGTAACGAATTTGACATCATAATTACTGGAGAAAAACTGGAATTTATTAATCAAACGGTTTTCCTACGAATTACGCGAAATTACAATGAGCTCCGCTGCTTATGCTGTTAGAAAGATAAGAGAGTTGTACGAGTAGTAAAACAGATGTACAAAACCGCACGTTTGGTCTATTTTAGCAACTTCCACAGCGTTATGTCGTATGGCATTTTACTGTGGGGTCGGGCTGCTGACATTGAATCCATCTTTATTTTGCAGAAGAGAGCTGTCAGAGCCATTTATAATCTATGTCGTCGCGTCGCGGCGAATCTCTTAGGGAACTATTTAAAAAGATTAATATTATGACTGTTCCTATTGCTAATTCATTAATGAAAATAGTATAATTCAGAAAAAATCTACAACTCTTTAATGAAATAAGTGATAGACATACTTTAATATTAGGAATAAAGATAAATAAAATAGATCAACCAATTTTCAGATGATCAAAAGCACTTACATAGATAAAAATTATAGGATTATATCCAAGATAAGAATGCTTGGAAATATGTTGGTCCTGCGCCATTATAACGATGTAAGTGTCTAGACAAAATCAAACTGGTTGCTAATTTAATTTTTGTGACTTTGACTTTGAACTACGATGATGGCTTATGAGTATCCCAAGAGTAAATTTACAAAAAAAATTAAAAACGTTTAGATGTATTATGGAGACTCAATGATTGTAAAGGTACTTATTTTCAAAATGCACCCAAGGCAGCAATACAGGGTGTCAGGGTAAACACCGTTGTCACTCAAACCATGGGTAGTTGACTTAAATATAAAAATAAATGACCGAGTAACAACAAAAAAGAAACGTTATTTTCATTAAAATATTTTAAAACGTTTCTATCCGTCACCGTGCTCGCTAGCGAAACAGCTGACTGACTGAGGGAGGGGTCGCGCTCGCGGCCGGTCAAATGACGTCCCGCGCCCCCCACCTGTTTTGAGACTTAAGTTCGTTGCCCTAGCCTAGTGCAAGAGTGAAAGGGTGAAATACTCGTGGTATAATGTAATAATAAAAAATATAAAAAAGTTGTAATTTTCCATTGATTTTACGTTCTACAAATTACACCAAACCACTGGTTTGAAGAATAACGGTGTTTACCCTAACACCCTGTATGTATGCATATTGCTATGCCTATGCTGAGCAATCCTATATTTAGTTCTCAGAGTTTAAATAAACAAGGATTCCAAATCGAAACCCAAATACTACATGCCTATGCCAAATATTTTGAAAATAAATGGACGAACAGATTTCGAGCGGATGTTAGTATTGTTAGTAGATAAGTAAACAATACGGAATGTTGACCGATTTTCCTCGAAGTGCACATTTAAGTGAACATTCATAATTCTGACAAAGCATTCATTCGGTAATGCGGCCATTCATGACCGAAAATAACGTAGCTCAAAGGACTCAGACGCACCATATAAGCTTAGTTCTGTACTATAAGGGCTCCGAGCCCTTAGGCGTCGTCCTATTTGGCAAACATCGCACGATCAAACGCATCGTACGATCGTTATTAAGCATTTTATGTGCTCGCACGATTACTTGCGAGGTTCAAATAGGACACTCTGATGAAATCTGTATGTTTGAACTCATCGCACGACGAGAACGCATCGTGTCATCGAACGCAAGTAATCGTGCGAGCACATGAAATGCTTAATAACGATCGTACGATGCGTTTAATCGTGCGATCTTCGCCAAATAGGACAACGCTTTATAGCAGGTGGATGGTAGCCATGGCGATGATAGCCACTGGGCTACCATTGCTCTTAGGAATACTTATGAGTTAGTTACAGTGGTTACGGCCGCGACTTACGAGTTGTGGGCCGTTGATTCGTACCCAGACAGCCACTTTTTTTTTGTGTAAATTAAATTTCGTCACTACTTCTGCTCTCAAAACGCTGAAGAAAAACATCGTGAGGAAACCGGCATGTCCTAGAACTAAAAAAAAGTTCGAAGACATGTGACACCAAACGGTACTGGGCCCGCGTGGTGGATTACAGCCCACTCTCCCTCACCGAGAGAAGGCCTGTTTCCCAGCAGTGGGAACATTATAAGCTGATTATGCTAAGTATTCCTAGAGTAAATTTTTTACATGGTGACGCGCTCTGTCAGCTCTGCTAGCCTATTCTCTATTATATTGCCATCTTCCAAATATGAAATATTGTCTATCCCATAATATTATGCCATCAACGAATTAAATATTCGTTAAGATCTGATATCACAGCCTACCGGACAAAATCTCTTCAGTATTAGCGTGGAAAAGCTCGTGGTGAAAGGCTAGAGTGCAGATCGATCTAGAAGATTGCAATGTTGATTGTTGACATCGAGTTTCCTCCACGCCTGGGTAAACACGTCGTTAAGCCTGGCCCTGGCCGTCAAGGAAATATGAAAACAATGTCAGATGTTGGAAAATATCTGATAGATAATAAACATGGAACTTTTATTTTAGCTGCGGTCAGCGGTTTTACCAGCTTAAGTCTCGATCCCGTGAGAATATCGGGATAAAAAGTGTCCCATGTCCTAATCCAGGTCGTGGTCTGCCCATGTGCCTTTAATCCAAATCGGTTCAGCCGTTTGAGCGTGAAAGCAAACAAATAAACTCACTTTCGCACTTATAATATTGTAGTTAGGATAGGATTAGTATATTTCGAGGATTCATTGTTCCAAGCAACCTTTATTGAGTTTCCCTGCTCGTTGTCAGAGCTTTATGAAGTTCCAGTAAGAAGTAATATTCCAACTGGAAGAAACACCTCTTGGAACTTTATTTTACAATAAGTTACAAACGTAAGATATCAATTTATATTTTTGGCGTATCTACAATTAATCCGTTCGACTATAAATAAATTCAACCCTTTTCCCAACTATGTTGGGGTCGGCTTCCAGTCTAACCAGATGCAGCTGAATATTTAGCTATGAGCTATTTTACATCGACTGCCTATCTGACCTCCACAACCCAGCTGTGACCCAACCCACTACTGGTCCCACTATAAATAATAAATTAAATCTTAAAATTAGACCTGCACTATTACCTAACTACTAGAACTGCATTGTAAACAAAAATAGCTCGTATCAGACGAGCTATTTGAATTTAGTAGTTTTCTCAGTTCTTCGAAGTAAGTAATTGAACGCGCAGTCTTAAGGCTTCAATAACCGATAAGCCCTAGTAATAGACCGCTCTCGATTGCAGAGCAAACTCCTCGATATTTACTTATACCCCTCTTTTTTGAGCCACGTAACTTCTAGTTCTTTGAAAGAAGCCAAACAAGTTGATGAAAGAATTAACAAGTTTTCAATTTATTTTCGGGTAAAAAGAATGTTCTGTAATCATTTTGGTTAGGTACTTGAGATTGCGAAATTGTTTCGTTAAATAATGGGCTTCACTTTCATAACCTGTGTTAGTATCTATGGAAAAATCTGAAACTGTTATTTATAGAGGTTCTAAGATGATGTCGACGATTTTAGAGTTAATTGTTCTGTCCTAACACAGTTTCGGTTTATTCATACTTTCGTAGAAATAGGACTTAGGACCTAGATCTTCCTGCCAGGGTTGCGGGTTAGTCCGAAAGGGATACCGGGACCTTGGCAACAGGCAACTGAAGGTACACGGGTGGGTTTTAGTCAGTAGAAGTCTGACACGCCCTTCCGCTCCACCCAGAGCGGGAGAAGTCATTGGATGATTTCCCACCCCAAAAAAAAAAAAAAAAAAAGGACCTAGACCTTTAGTAACCATGTAAATTAATCTTGTCATTTATTTTAGGACCCGAGAACTTATCTAAGAAAGGTTGTAACTAACTACAATATAAAAACTATTCACACTAACCTACATAGTTCGATAAGCCGGGAAATGACTAAAAAATTAATAGAGTTACAAAGTTAATTAAAAATTCATTTAAAGAAACATATTTTTTTTAATAGCTTAATATGCCCAAATCACCAAATGTATCTTATTTGTTAGACAATTGTAAATAAACCATAGTATTTTAGTATTTCAAGTAGGTAGTTATTTGAATTCAACATAGTTCTAGTGTCTATAGTTCAGTTTAATCAAAGATGTTTCAGGTTTTCAAAGTTCAACGACTTATCGTCACCAAATCAGAGTCCCAGAACAATAATATAAATTCAACTGTGTATTTTGTATTCGATTGTATAGTTTATGGTAACTTGTAACAAAACAATGTAGGTATTAAAATACAAACTTCACCAAACTTGACCTGATTCTTAGCTTTAACATTAATTTATTCTTATCCAACGAATTTGTACCAAATAAATAATGTAAGCGCATGTAACTTTAACATTAGTGTACACACGGCTACACATCAAGCTATACATTTCCAGTATAAGCTGACCTTGCATTGTACGGAAATCCTATGCAATGCGAGATCAGTTTAAACTGGAAATGTATAGCTTGATGTGTAGCCGTGTGTACATACCATATTGATATACTAGCATAATAAATTAACAATAACACAAACACACGTGGAAAGATTACAGTAATTCTATTTACTTTTTATGAATAAGGGAAATTAGGGCAACGGCAACGTGGGATTGAGGATAATGGGGAAAATTACCCAGTTATCAGAGCATTACATTTTTAAGAAAACATTTATTCAGACTGTTATGAAACTCGTGTAAATATAATATTTGTGTTGCTTTCTAGCTCTAATGGATACACGTGTTTTGCTATGAATCGTTACAAACAGCAAGTAGTATAAAAAGTGTTACACATAGGTACGTATATACGTGCTAACGCTTGCAGACGTAGTGAAGCAGAAAAATATATTCTCATTTCACTCCGTAGTAATTTCTTGCTGATATAAAACACATTTAAATACGCACATCCTCTACATTATTAACCTAATGTATCTCAGTTTGCGTACCTACACGTAGTCGCCTAGACGTCTGTATTTCAGACTCCTCGAACATAAATCTAGATGTTGTCAATGCTACGTTGCTATTTTCATAGCGAAGGTGATGTCTTCTTCAAACCTGTTTTCTGCCAGATTTAATGGCGACATTCTAACATTGCTAAATACTCGCGCCAAGGTCGATTTTCGCGTAACATAATCAATTTTACAGTTACACAAGGGCAATTCTGTTTATTCTACGATTCTTCCGCTGCCGGAAGAAAGTTGTGAGTGGAATTTGTTGCTAGGTTAACCTTTACCGCGATATTTCAAATTGTTGGAAAACATGTTGTGATCATCACTGTCTGCATTTTAATTGCCCTTCAATAGGAGTCATTAACATCGAGACAGTAAACAAAACGTGTTTTTAAACCAAATATAACTTTTAATAAATCCTTTTCAAGTCGTATCAAGTACCAAACAATCACTGGTAATTTTCAAGTAGGTTAATATGAAAGAATTATATTTTCCATTGTCATATGGAAATGTAATCAAATCACGAGAAACAAAAGCTCGTACGAGAAACCTTCCAGGTTCAGACAACCCAAAAGTTAATCAGACCGGAAATTAAGAATGGGGAAAAGCACGGATATGTACCTATACACTAAGTACAACAAAGGCTGCGAAAAATACAATCATGAGTAACATGTTTTAATGCCCTTGATGTGAAGTCAGCTGAGCTTCCGAATTAGCAGTATCTTCGCGGAAGCTCGCAACATTGATGTATTAATGACGTGCAACGGCGGTAATGACGAGGTAATTGAACCTAGATATACCAATTCAATAAACAAATATATCCGTCCCCAGCTTTGTGGTTTCACCTGACACAATAATTTTTGTTTGTTTGCCTTTGGTGCCGATGAAGCGTTATATTATTTTAGTTTTATTAAATTTAAAATGTTATATGTACTCTTACCTGGCCCAACTGCCCGATGTTTCAGTATTACCGATATATCAGCTGATAATGCTGTTAAAACTACTCCACGTGGACAGCTTGTGATAAGGGTGAGACACTCAGACATAGGATAACACTGATAGTGCTCTAGTGTAAGCCGGGATTTAGCCGCGTCACTTATCCATCATTGTTTTGCACCTAATAAATATACTACGCAAACTACTATCTATAATATGATGATGAGTGCACAACAAAACAATAACAAACTGTAACTGCCCATCGAGGTTTATAAAGGTTATTAAAAACATCACGCCTCTATTCCCCGTAGGGTTAAGCAGAGATGTACCTATAGTACACCCACATTTCACCAATTATGTTTAAGTCCCATTAACAATCCTTGAACGGCTTGTTGATTGAAACAGCTCATTTAATTTAAATTAAAAAAAACAAACAATACTCCCGTTAATGAAAACAAATGAGAAGATTTTTATTACCAATGGAACTGATCTTCTGTAGTGAACACATTGAGACGATCACGTAAATGTAATTGCAAGGTAAACTTATATCACATAAAATCGTTTAAATTATCAGTCACGTGAAAGCTGCCTCTAAGGCTTTTCGACTAAACCCGTGCAAACGAACTGAAAGGGATGCCAGACACTCGTAATGTGTCACGTGCCGACATTGTGGCGGCTGACGGAAAATCCGCCTCAGTAAAGCCGCTTACCAACTGGAATATCTAATATCTCTGCCAATATTACTAAACTGGAAACGATCCAGTTCTCAAAATTTTTAATTCATTGTAAATGTTGACGTTATTGAAGTTTATTGCCAAAGTATGATGGTAGTCATGATAAACAGAGAATTTTCTGTTAATTGTAAATGATTTATAAGAATATCTTGTTTATACCGCACAGCTGATATTCGAGAATCGAACTTTGAAATCATGAAATTCTACAAATAAATAACGCGTTGTTCCGCATTGTTCTGTATTTACGTATGTACTTTGTTTCACTAAAATCATAAAATTGGTACCGAAAATATACAATAGACATTCATATTCAAACGAAATGTTTGGTGTAGGAGGAGTTATAACTTCCAGTGGTATTCAATGTTTGGATGTCCTTGCAGCTTCGCATAAAGACATAATGTATTCACACGTCCTCTGACAGCTAACCTTTTTGTGGAACTTGGAAATAAACTGTTTGGCTCGTTATTTGTGAACTGGGTGCAGCTGTCGACTGTTGACAGTATCAAATAGCCTGCCAGGTAGTGGTTGTAAAAGTTTCCATGCCGTGAAGAGACGGCCTAACAATACATTTCCCAGCGCTGATGTGTTCCGGCATCTGAATAGGAGCGCCACGTGGCTCCTCAAGGCCGGCGGCGACTAGGTAAATACAGGTGCTGCATACATGGATACCTACTGTAAACTATGCCTGAAAGACTAACTAATCACTCTTAAATATCCGCATAATATAATAATATAACAGATTATTAATGAGTGTGTTTAATAGTTCCTTCTTTTAATGAAATATTTAAAATATTTGGCATCAGCGTACTGCTGAAAATTACTAAATATTTAACTCTGGTAATGGTTCTCATTAACTGTTTGAGATTCAGATTATTTATAACTTTGACTACGATTTTCATGCGCTCAGATTCATATTGTGATTCACGTTTTTATCTTCACAAAGAGCTTTGGCCTGATTAATTGGTGCTTTGAGCATATTTATCGATATTCCCATATATTGCGTTGTTCTGACCTTCTGTTGTGCTCAGAGTGCTAAAAGGATTTAATCTTGCCTTAAGTGGTATGCGCACAGTGCCCAGGATTTTCAGTAAGTTGCGTATATTGACATTACATATTATGTATGAATAGTTTAAGGCACATCTATAAATCCAGACCTATAACCAAAATACTCCTTATTTCACACTTCGGACAGTCATGCCCATTTTCACCAACATCCCCTAGGTTTAAGGGATCCCCTAAGATTCCCCATGGTTAGGGGGCTGTTAGAAGGTGGCAGATGGCTAACCAGCAGTAAGGGTTCAGTTACACGTTATCTTTTTATAGACCCCTTACTGTTAGTGAAACAGAAACCACCTTCTAACAGCCCCCTAACTAACCATGCTTAGGGGATCCCCAAACTTAGGGTATGTCAGTGAAAATGGGCATCAGACTGGCAGACGACAGTCTATTCCCTAAACAAAAGCTTTAGACCTAACTAGCTGATGCCCGCGGCTTAACCCGCGTGGTTGTCGGTTATTATATACTTAACCTTCCTCAAGAACCACTCTATATCCATTGGTTAAAACAGCATGAAAATCGGTGCAGTCGTTTTTGAGTTTATCGCGAACATACATACAGACAGACAGACGCGGCGGAGGACTTTGTTTTATAATATGTAGTGATAAGGTCACGAGGTTTATTCGATCGACAAAGAGTTGTCTTGGTATTATCTTCTATCACGTTTCTGTTGTTCAGGGATTGCAACCGAAGTCACGTGTTTTATCTTTCAGAGGTTCGGTCAACATTGTAGGTATGGCCTAAGCCGAATCAAATTGGTGTCGCAGTACAATGACACAACGTGACGAGTTACAGAATGGCGCATGAAAGCAATCAACGTGAAGAGAAAAGACATTCCCATTTTGTCGGAAAATGTTATGCCCAATAGTGTGCCCGTCCGTCTTACATTACGATATGCAAGATTACTGTACCTATAAAACTGATATATCCTATATGATATTCAAGTTTACAAATAATAGGTACCGGATTACTGGTTCTTCATAATTTTTTTGTGCTAAATAATTGGCTCAATTGTATCACTTCTCATTTAATCATAAATCGATCGATTAGGTAAACCTATGACTAAATCGTGTTTACATCTGTTCGTCCCATATCTAATCAGAGATTTATCAAGTGTTAGAAACATTAATAAATAGTGTTTCCTTTTAACTTCCGACAAGAGTAGGAAGTAATGTGAAAATAAATAAACGATTAAAATCCTTCGCTTATCCGATTACTAAGACGTGGATTAATTTATTCTCTGTTTTAATTTCAAGGCGGCCATGTTCGTGAAAACTAGCCTCGCGATAAAATAACATTTATGCAATACATCTTCACATTCTCATGTCGAAAGGAAGAACATTCAGAATTGATACGTCGTGTGTCTAATTTCAATGTTATTTAATTAGATTCGGTTGGTTGATATATCAAAACAACCGTTTATATTTTTCTATAGTATTCATATAATTATGAATGAATATGAGCGTAGAGAAGGTCCCTGTTTGATGGAACGAGGTCGCCTCTCCGGGATAAATGAACATTATAAACAAGAATTATAGTTCGTTATACGCGACATAATAATTTGTTAACACTACATCAAACGGCCCGTTGTTCTGTTTCACGAATGACAAATTAAGCATTGAAACTTATTTTTATGTGACTTTTAACAGGTGAGCCCTTCATAACTCCTTCGTCTGCAGTCAGCCATAAGCTGTTCCAGAAACCTCGTTCAATGACTGGTGGCCTATAAATATTAAAAAACGTTTTTATTAGCCATGAAGTTGATTTCAATTGATCGTGGTGATTTACAGGTGTTTATTTGTTCACAGCGTTTAATATTCTTAACAAATTCGATATACGTACTTACCCTAATCGAAAGGACCTACATTTTTAAATATTCAATGTTTCGGATACATGTTACTTTTTCAATAGATCTTTGGATACTCAGTTTTTAAACTTACAAGTTTTCCGTAAAAGGAAACGAAAGCTTAAGGTATAATCCGTAATTTACCGAGCATAAATTGTTGCAAAACAGCTAATGATTTACCTTTGTTTAACGAATCTCACAGTTGTTGACTCCTTCTTCTCGCCACGTACCTACCTGTGTGACTTTTGCATACTTTAAATACTTATAATATTTCCCTGGTCATTGCTTTTGACGAGAGTAAGTATCTACCTTGAAGTGCTACAGTGTCGCATTGACACACATTTAGTTCATTTACCTTTTCACTTTTTATTAGTCGCGTAGCAGATTACACTTGATGTTTTGACTAACACCTTGATGACTAATTTTTCCATGTCAACACTCAACAGATCGTGAGAAACGCTTTCCTACTGCCGTATTAAAAAAAACTCTAGTGTGGCGGAATTGTGTCATATGCTGACATATTTCGAACATAGATTGAAATAAATCACATAACATAAAAGGTGTTATTATGAATGTGATTTATGATCATTATTTTTTTAGACAGAGTTATAAAGCCAATTGACCCGTTCGCGTTGTTACTAGGCTGACAGCAGAAACGACTGTTGGTAAACGGCTCGCTAAACATATTGTGTAACAGCGTGGCCGGGTGCCACCGCCTCGTGAATTTATCGCCTCGTAAACACGTAGTCTGTGACCATCCATGTCGTGAAGTAGTGCAACACAATACTTGAATGAAGCCAATGTATTCACAGATCAAAGACTAAACCACGCAGTACCGACATGCCTCTTACTTACTCATTCAAAACTATTTATAAGTTTAACTAATGAAATGGTTTACTGATCCATAATACTAATTTATTTGTAGAAATGCGAGGATGAAGTGAATGTGTCATCGCGATAATATCATGTCGCTTCCTGTAAATGTTTTTGTGTACTGAAATATGACTTAGGTATATAAAGTGTTCGCAGAATGACTGTATACAGATCCCCATTTTTCAGAATGGAATCTCGTTCAGTTTATTTCCAATCAAAAGTAAACATTTATTCATAGGAGCTATAAATAGGGAGTTTATTCTTACTCTCATTTGAACGAATGACAGTTTGCTGCGTCCGGCATCGAGAGAGAGTCAGACTAGTAAACATAATGAATATTTATCCATCAAGGTGACTTCAGCTCTATGATCAGTACCGTGTTACGAGACTTCAACAACATCTTTTTTGTTATATTAAGTTCACAATCAACACATTTCAGTTGCATAATCTCTACAACACATTTTTGTTAAGAATCTGCCGCCTCACACCAACATTTTGCAGAACCCCTAATGATAAAGTAAACAAATTCCGGACCATTCTGCTAATGTCTAATCTACTATTCATAATGTCAGTCTGTAACCTCATTTTGTTTAATTTGATTACATAACACCCGCAGAGTGAACATTTTATGAATGGAATCTGGTGAAGCATTTGTTTTATTTAAATAAATTTTCTTATTTTATAAAAGACCTACATTTCGTTGAGATTATTTTCTCTAACGTGTCGGTTAACAGTATGTAGAACAACTGAAGTCTTTCAGAATACTGCAAGCTTGAAGCTTGCGAATACAAGAATTAGGTCGACTGTGTTTTAAAAGTGTGTCCTATTTACAAATTATGTAATTTCAGACATTATGTGTGTTAAAGTGTTTCATTAGGCGACTCATGTTTGACTTTTCTAACATGACTCATATTTGTAGGAAAATAACTCTCGATTTCTATGTAGCCGCTGCCCTTACTGAATATAATTTACTTGAAAATAGCACCTAATAATACAGTCATTAATAGGACGCACTACTCTAGAAACAATAGATATAATGATAGCAATGAGGTTGTTGTACGAAGCTCTCAAGTAACCTTAGCGAGCAGGTTTAATTACCCAGGTGTCATTGAACTGAAGAGTTAAAAAACTGCTAAAGTTTAATAGTTAGAAAGATCAACAGTTCCGGATTTGATCTAAACTTATATTATAGCTCAGTCACTTAGTAGTTTTACCTGGAAATTCTGGGAGCTTTTAATTAAGCGCGAGCGGCAAATATGGCAAAGTGAAAATTCGAGAAGAGCACGTTGTAATCAGGTAAGCCCCTTTCCAGGTAAGCCCCTTTTGAGCACCAAATTACTGTACTTATTATAAAGAGATCTGTGAATTTGTATGTAGGAAGCAATCTTCGGAACAACAGATCCGATTCTAAAAATTATTCCTATTTAATATCTTATATCCTATTTAATGGAAATTCCTATTTAATATCCTATATCCTATTTAATGGAAATTCCTATTTAATATCCTATATCCTATTTAATGGAAAGGTACATTATGCAGGCATAATGTATCTTTCCATTAGTGAAATAATTTTTAGGATATAATTATTTAAAAAAATAGAACGTCTGCTTAGCACGCGGACAAAGCCGCGGGGTACTAATCGGAGAAGGGAAAAGTGCTTACAGTATTGTTATATTATAAGTATTTCACAATGTTTGACTTTGACTCGTGACATATAGCGTAAACGGAAACTTATTTAAACTTTTCTAAAAATAGTTACAAAGCCATAAGTTCTCGTACTGATTTGCGAACTTTAGAAGTTTCAGCCTTCAGTTTTATTTCAGCTCGTGACTCAGTACTTAATGGGCTTTCCCCGTGGACCACAACGTGCCACTGCAATAAATAATTTTACGCTATCATGAAAATAAACAAATCAACTTTCTGTTGTACCTACCTATAATTAAATAGACTCGGGCTATCCGACTGCTGTGCAAAGGTCTCCTTCAATACCTGCATCTCCATTTAGTCAGTTCACTATGACTAATTTCCAATAAAAGCGTCTAGGTCATCCCACCACCAAATAATCAAGAGTAAACAATCCAAATTAAAAATACTGAAACGTAAATCAATAAAATTTTCTTCACTCATATCTATCCACACCTTCGAACTAAGAGACCTTAGAACGGACATTAGGAAGTTCATAAAAAAATTCAAATGTTTATTTTAAACAACGGCTATTTAGATTTAGTGCTCTCCTAAAGCAACAATGACCATGGAAGATATTTGTGAGAGCGATAAACGCCATGAATTCCGTCGGAAGGACGCTTTATATTAGAGCCTCCTACACTGGGATTAATGGCTACCATTTGATCTCTGTTGCTTTGTTATAGTTTTTCATAACGCGTGCAGCTTTTCGCCGCGCCCTACGCGGAAGCATAGTAAAAGGGTCAGGCTATTTCGACACTGCAACCCACTCATAACAGTCGCATTTCAATGTGGTTACAGCTGGAAGTGGTAGAACAATCATGTTGTGGCAGTGTAACGAGTTATGGCGGTGTGTATTGTGTGGGTGTGTGTTGTGTATTGTGTGTGTGTGTGGGTGTGTGTGTTGTGTTGGGAGTGTGTTTGACGAACTGTGTCCAAATAAATGTTATTATTTCTTTCATTAAATCGTTTTTCAGTTTTCAATGTCTTTATGTTTTGTAAAATGTTAAAACATGAGCGATTGCCTCACTCTAAATCATGTAAATTAACATGGTAAAATGTTTTACCAATAATATCACCATATTACCCTGTAAAACAATCAATCTGCCTAGTCTTTCATAGATCAAAGATCTACAAATGATAGCCGGCGCCCATCCACGGACCGACCTCGGCAAGCGTAGCTTAACCTTGAATCGAGCCGTGTGACTGTTATTATTAATCCACGAGCCCTTCCCTCCCTAATAAAACATAATTAGAAATATTATAACAGTATTTTTCCATGTTTAGGGTTTGTCCGTCCACCTGCTTATGTTTTTCCGCGAAACTGTCCCAACATTAATTGGATTCAACGTCAAAACACAACTGTTGCTAGAAATATTACTTAATGAAAATGATAATTACTTTATTAAAAGCTAAACATGTATACAGCTTTGTTGCAAACAACAAACAGGTACATGTGTAGATACAAGTATTGATACACTAACCTTTATTTAGAAAATCCTTCTCAGCTATTTTCATAAGTGCAAATTAGAAACTTCGTAAAGTATGGTTATGACGAGAGTATCATAATGCACATTAATTATTATCCAATTCCTAATTATTCTTTTACAAGTTCTAGACAGTCGCTCCATGTAAAATACTGGTATTCAGCTGCATCCGGTTAGACTGGAAGCCGACCCCAACATAGTTGGCAGATGGATTGATTCTTTTAGAAGTTCTCATATTTTACACAATATAAAATAGGTTTATGCTTAAAAGTTTTTTGTCATTTTTATTTTCTTATCATATTAAAGTGCAGATAACCAATTTTCATCTCTGATGGTAAAGGACTGATCTCTTTGAATTAACGGTGAACATAAAATATTCGAGCATTTTATTGAGTAACTGGTACTAAATGGCACATAAATACATATAAAAGGTGCACTCTATTCAAATTTTGGTCCACTTTGACGTAACGTCGATATTGAATTTGGCCAATATTAGATAGCTGCACTATGATGTAATAGGTACCTATTCGTAATAGATAAAACTGTAATCTTGAAAGTGAAGACTTGACGAGAAAGGGTTAAAAAAAAACAAAATACTAAGCCTTTCATGCAAAATTCCTTCTACTAATTCAAGTCATAACATTTTTTTTTAGCTTTGCAATTTTATTGATTCTAGTAAATGAGTAAAACATATTTATTTCTGTAAGTACGTTTATAAAAATATTTTCAAACGTCTGTCACATTTTAAAAACAAGATACGGTCAAGAGATGCGAGCTCAAGGATGGATAGGATATAGATACTTTACACACCAGGATAAGAGGTGTTAGAAAACGAATCTCAAAATATTCCACAGACATTTCCAGCCACTTATGTCTGTGTGCTATGCACGATGATCGAAGGGCTCACAAGCGACTAGAAATAGACGTCGATAGTGGACAGCTCGGCACGCCCTCGTTCTTCGATAATACCGTACTAAAGGTCGCCAGTCCAGACGCTTACGTAAAAACCAATTATACACCTAACACTTTTCTGGATCACCATTTCAATCGAAATTACCGTGTTACGGTTTGCGTAAGTCCGGATAAACAAAGTAAAGCTCAAAACTCAGTTTATCTAGCAACCACATAAATCGTAGACATCATACATTATTACATTTTTTGAAAACTTCCTCGTTCAACACTACATTAACACACATACTTTTCTTTACTCTTCTTCCGCAGATACATAAATCTTATTTTCGATTAACCATCGCGCTGGAGTCATAAAAGAATACATTACTCCTAATGTTACTAACCTAATATTCCCATGAGATGTTCTAGTGTAATGCATTTTGTAATAAGAGAATCTTCCTGTAAAACAATAACCCAAATTGACCAGGAAACATCATGTCTGATTGTGCAACGCTACGACGAATGTTTCGACATCCGGCCGCTGAATGAACGCTGCCCGCCCAACGTAGCCGCCTGTTGCCAAACAACGCCACGCGGTGTCGTACGAGCCGTCCAAACTCTACACCGTGCAACATGCGTTATAAAACTATACTGTTTCACTGACTCATAAACTGAATACCTACGCTTCAGTTATGTAGTTACCTATGCAGAACATTCGACAGCACCTTGACGGCGCAAATGTAACTATTCTCGTTTTCTTCTGTTACCTATATTTCAAATACATTATTGACCTGAAATATTCAGTGGCATTTGTAGAGTTATTGTTGGAAAGCTGTCAAGGGAATACAATGCAATTCATTCGTGCCTGATTGTGGCAATGAAAGGAAAATCATCTGCAACATAAATATCGAACGTTTGGTTTTATATGGATTTCGCTGCACGCTCTCACTCGTAATACAGGATGTTGAATCTGTGGATCTGTCCGAGTCCAATCGCTTTGCTATTAATAGAGTTAATAGCTGTCGAATTTAAATTAATACAAAGTTATATAGATACGTTACTCTGAATATATGGACACATGAATTTCTTGTTATCAGTGTTGTTTCCGAGCTCCGTTGAATTTACAAAACAATGCAACCAAAACAAAGTACGATGCGATGCACTCAGGCGAGTAATTATGAATGATGTATGGCAACGAGTGGCAGCTACATGGTTATTCTCTTCACACTTGCAGGTCTTTATACATGAACCTATATCAGTCACCACCAATAAAAAAGAGAGTAATAAAAATGCTGTAAAACTGCAAGACAACAATATTTCAGTGATGGCGCCAAAATATTGTTCATGACTAATGATCAAGATTAATTGTTGACGGCAATGATGGGTTATTATTTATAACATGTTTTAAAAAGTGGCTCAGACAATAAGATTGATATCTAACAATGTTTTACTTCATGTGAATCATTTATTTTTGAAAATTAATAAACGTTGAAAGTTAATTTCGCGTTTACTTTTTAAAATAACGTTTTAAAAAGGCTAAAGAAGTGTATGCTTTTTAAAGAATTTTATGTGCGGAATATTTTTTTTAATGGTGTTAAGGAATATCTATCAAGAGGGCAGTGATAAGTGTTGTAAATCTGGCAGTCGGCGCCGAGATGCGCGCACGCCGCCGCCACTGACGACGCGAGCCACCACCGCCGAGCGCGCCGCGATTCTTCATACTAAGGCTACCGACTATGGAGACAGCTTTAGTCACATCAGTACAAAGAGATTTAGTGTATTTGTAATTTTCATACTCACTTTTGTAAAAAAGTACACACAAACACACATACTACATTTTTCATACTCGTCATAATTAGATGATTATCTACTGAAAGAAAATGTTTGTCGGTTGTCGTCGTTTCGTTTCATGGAAAGAAAAACAAGTTCGACATTTTATTGTTTTTGCATACCAACGTTCAACAAACAAACGGATTTTTTCTGAAATATACACCTACATTACTATCGGTTTGACCGTCACAATTTTTCTTTGAAGATCAATGCTGAAAAATGAAAACAAATATTAGTCAATGAATAATTTTAACTTCTGGGAAAGAATGGCGACGACATGTGTAGGATACAGGTTGTAAAATGATAATTTGCCGGTGGGTTCCACAATATGTTAGCTGTGTACGCGCATAGTTGGCGCTGGGCCAGCTGCACTCGCTCCGCGCCGGATGCCGGCAGCCCTAAAGAATTCGAAACCAGCGCATCACTCGCGCACCGCTAACCGAACAAGCTACGGCCGCGTTCCAGCTGCTCATGCGCAAGACCATCGCAGACATCTCACATCAAAATATTGAAAAGCTGATTGCCTAAACAAAGATTTATTGTGTTATATTTTATATCATCTTTCTATACAAGTTTTAGATGACGAGTCATTTGTCAAACATTTTACAAGTTTTTTTGTTCAAACAAAATACATCGTAAAGTACATAACAAAAAGAACTTTTTATGAGTATTACAATTTTCATTCGTTCGCTTTTCATCTGCTCTATCAGCTTAAGATATATTAGATATGATTGCTTATTTCAATATTTCTTAGTTTTTTACTGATTTCATTGAAATTCTTTAGCATGTTTATGACAGTCAAGAAATATTTTAACAATGTTTATCTAAGTAATAATAGGTCAGGTGCAGCAGCGTTAATTGAAATATTTTGTTTCACTAGCTGACTCATTTTCTTGTAGATTTGCATGCGCGTGCTTATGACTGTTAAACGTTTACAAGCTACATACCTACTTATCGATAGAAATTACGTACTTCATCCAACAATTTGCTTTAGTCACAAATTCATTGCTCATCCATTACTATAGGAATTGTCACTATTGAAATTACTCTCAGATGACGTCAACCGAATGATAAAATTCTTCATTTTCAAATCCAACGCAATTTTAAAGCGATTAAGCACCAGTCAAGTATTAATGGAACATGACATGATTACAAATACTGTACTATTCAAATATGTAATTTCCAATTTAAAGTGCACTTTATGAAAAGGAGGCGCAGATTTAAAATTGGCTAGAACGTATTTACTCGTTCGGTGAGAATGTGACATTCGCGGACGGATGTCCACTACTCTCTGCCAGAGCGCCGACAGCCGCATCTGACATTGCAGCATGCTTTATTATAAAGAGGAACATGCTCGAATTATAACTGCAATATATCTTTTAGTCATGTGCATACGAACCTTGTAGGCCAAGGTTTACTTCACTGATGGACGAACGAGGTTGTTCCCACTGAAAGTACAATTGATTGATTGATTTACACATTCAGAAGAATGCTACCGTGCTTGGTTTATGACATTTATTAATAAGTAGAAGTGGCTAACCCTGAAATTTACAGGATGTGCAACTGTGTTGCTCCTTAACTTAGTCTTATTTCCTTTAAATATTTTGTAGTGTTAGTCAGCGTATCAGTTTTCGAAAACACCTAATTTTAACAGTCCTTTATCCAAGGTTCTTGTTGTTGCATTCATTTATAACAGTTTTGTTAATAAGCTCAAGGAAGTTGGTTTTATATTATGTACAATAAAACGGTGAATAAAAAAACTGCGAAGAATTTAATGTCAATGACACTACGAGATGTTGTGGAACTTTTTAATTGACGCTGTTTGCCAGGCAGAGGCCGACGAGTGGTGCCACCCATCTGCTGGTGTTGGTTTACAGATAATTAGCGCAGTGAGCGACAGCTGCCGGTAACCGTCCACTCAAGACCACTCCACAATGCCGTCCAGTTCGGGATCCAACGGAAAAATGTAAATGACTCATTAGTTACTACATCATTAGGTACCTGTAGGTATTATTTAAATATTCGGTAAAATATTCTCGTAGCCAGTAAGTTTTCCATGCCTCAATCTGGGATTTGGTGAACCATAAACCAGACGAAATATTATTGCAACAAAGTTCATGATACAATTTCTACCTACCAACGAAGCAGAATCCAAATTACAATAATACATCAAATCCGAGCTGATCGATGTACCCTTAAATCTCGAGCGCCTGGCCTCAGACATTCCGACCCGTGTACGAATCTCTATCCCGATTCCAAATTCCCTAAATACATGCACACTGACGGGTAAATCCCTTATTGTTTACAAATACTATGTGTGTAGTACTCGTTATCACGGCCCGTGTCAAGTCGCTCGGCCTTCCCCGAGGCCGCGCCTGACCTGGATTTCGCCACACGGCGCCCGCACATGACTCATTGTTTTGGTGCGCCTGCGTCGCTACCACCTCGCGTATTGTGTTACGCTTCACTATTATACGACTCATAGTTTAGGGTTATGCTATAAAAAAATAGAGCACGGAAAGAATTTTGTTTTATACGATCGATAAAACAAATGAGTAAGTATATTGAGCAGTTTTGATTTGTAGCGCGCGAAGATACACTCAATTTTGTTACCAGTTTCTAGGTTAGCGCACACATTCGTTATTCATTGTTATTTCAAATTATACAAACACATTATGTCTGCAATTTTATCTAATAAAATATGGAAACCGTTCCCCGAAATTTTTCCTCGATACTTCAAAGTGTTAACTGGCTTTAAAAAAGCCAGTTTATAGATTAAATTGAATAACACAGACGAATTATAAGGTTATCTGCTAACTCAGTCTCTAACGTTAACTTGATGCTAATACAAATGGTTCTTGAGAATATGCATAAAAAAGCTGTTGTTGAAGGATCGCAGTACCTAGAAAGCAGCTTACGTCTTATTAAGGTAATTAGTTTACTTCGTAATTAATCAGTTTAATTATTTTCGTCAACTTAGTCCGGACTCCAGACTTAAGTTTACGGAAAAGTCGCCTGCCTTTTAATTAGATTCCCAAAGAAAACTTTCCCGAGCAAAGCCTCTTAGTAGTATGACACGAAGGAGCAGAGGGTGTCGACCTCACGAGGGAACACGATGGCATAACATTAAAGTTTTCGAACTATCCCGTAATCTAATCGTTCTCACGTTTGGCTGACAAGTTGCTACTAAGGAGTTCGTCTACTCCAACCAGCAGGTCGTTACCCAGCATAGTTCAGTAACTTAGGCATAAATAACAAACCATAGACTATAATGCCAATATAAAGCGGGATAAAAAAGTTTATCAAAGTGATCATAAAGTCGCTTTAAGTTTTTCACAAGCTTTGCAAATAATAGATTAAGATGAAATCTTTTAAGTCGAGAAAAAAGCTGACCCAGAAAAGTGTCGCCGACTTTTAATAACAGTACTTTCGCACAATGTTTTGCCAAATGTTAGCAATTTGTATCACCGGGGATTTATGTCTTAAAAGATTAAGAAATTCTTCCATCTAATATTTATATTTATTTCTAAGATGAGATGAGACTGTTAAAAGCTTTAGATTTGTGGAATATTACTAGCGAAAATTAGCAAGTGTTTTACTTCATTTAGTAGGTATACTAGGTATAGAATAAAGCCTCATATTTCCATGATGCAAGTTTCTTGCTTCATCATCTGCCTAGCCTTTTCCCAACTATGTTGGGGTCGGTTTCCATTCTAACCGGATGCAGCTGAATACCAGTATTTTACATGGACCGACTGCCTATCTGACCTCCACAACCCAGTTACTCGGTAAGAATGGTTGTCAGACTTTCGGGCTTCTGACGACCTGTAACGACTGTCAAAGATCCACAAATGATAGTTGGGACCAACGGCTTAACGTGCTTTCCGAGGCACGGAGGAGTCTCGTTATGTAAAGATGGGCACCCATCCACGGACCAACCCGGCAAGCGTAGCTTTACCTGATGGATCGACGTGCAAGTTTCTTGCTTGTGACATTCAATCAAATTGAAGGAACAAAACACTGTTTAGACGATGCAACTTTCATTGTTGCTTCAAGTCATGGTATGCCACAGACAATTAAATCCCAGTGTAAATCATGTTTCAAGTAACCCATTTCATCAGACAACACTGCATTCACATGATTCAGCATAGATATCTGGAAAAATTACTTTTAACGATAAGATCGCCGTTTTTACTGTGTTTATTTATGTGTTCTCCTGATCTATCAATCATTCCGATAGCAAATAACAGCGTAACGAACGATTCAATGAACTTTTGTCCGCTTTCTCCGTTAAGCTTTAGGTACCTCATAACTGATTAGCCTCATCAATCTGTAATAAAACATCCTCAGCTACAGTAAAATAGAATTAATTCATGACAATATTCTTGTAGTCATCTTGAAGAAATAAGGCAGATTAATTCAATTTAAATTAGTGCATTAGCCAGGCATCTGCGATATTGCTTCTAAATTACCAATTAAGGTTCCATGGACCAAACCTCTACAATAATGCATCTGAGGAAACGAGATGACCTTCACATAAAACAAATACTTCTGAATAGTCAGAAAACTATTCACGTGTACGTTTACGTCCAAAGTATTTTTACCAGCTCGTACAAATGGGGTGTGAAACTACACAATTGCCCTGTTTGTTTAAGAAAGTGACAACGTTAGCTTATTTAGTTGTAGAAATGACAAGTTTAGGTATAATTAAATAAGCTTTTTATACATCTGTGGGAAATTAAATTGTGTTTGAAAATGTATCAATCACACATTCACGGGGTTATGGAAGCAAGACCACCGTTTTGTTAATTATTTTAGGATGGCATATTAGCAGGCGGCCCATCTGATGGCAGGGTCTTGTAGTGGCCACCTTTGGTCATTTGCAATGCTAGTTGAATGTAGATGCGATGACGACCTCAGAGAAAAAACTGAAACATCAAACTCAAACTCAAAGCATTTATTTCAAATAAACCAAATACAGGCACTTTTGAATTGTCAAAGGGTCGGTCAGTCAGAAAATATGAAGCTAGTTGCCCATTCCAAAGCGTAGTAGGTTCCTATGGAGAAGAACGGGCAAGAAACTCCACGGACACTCTTTTAAATCAAAATATTGTTACAATATGTTGTTTACATCATTCATGTTGGAATCATACATGTGAGTACAATGTAGAAAAACGTGCAGGTTAAAAGAGTCCGTAAATAAAAGATAAAACGATACAAAACAATTCAAAAATTAAAATAAATCAAAAATAAGCCGTGGCAGCTAAGAGATGACCAGTCCCTACTGATGGCGTCCGTTCACGAACATGACGCATGGATCAGCACCATTCATCTCTAAAGCCCTTTCACAAAGGGTTCTAGATACAGTTTAAATATTTTCTCTTATTAGATGGCGGTACGAACTTGAAGCTTATAGGAGGATTGATCGATATTGGCTTAAGATCGTGTTGAGTAGAAAAAGAAAAGGGAGGCCTTTGACCATTGCCCTGCAGTGGGACAATACAACCTGATTAAACTATATATTATACTAGCCGGTGCCCGCGGCTTCGCCCGCGTTAATGTCGGTTATTATGTACTAAAACCTTCCTCGGGAACCAGTCTATCCATTAATGAAAACAGCATGAAAATCGGTGCAGTAGTTTTTGAGTTTATCGCGAACAGACAGACGCGGTGGAGGATTTTTTTAGATAATAATGTAGTGAGAATACCTACATAGGTCATACATAGGTGTCGAGTTCAAACTCAAACTCACAACATTTATTTCAAATAAACCAATTACAGGCACTTTTGAATTGTCATGGGGTCGGTCAGTCAGAAAGATGAAGCTTGTTGCCCATTCCAAAGCGTAGTAGGTACCTATGGAGAAGAACGGGCAAGAAACTCCACGGACACTCTTTTAAATTAAAATTTAATATTGTTAGAATAAATTGGTTACATCATTCATAGGAAGTGGTGAAGGGTGGGCGTTTTGGGGGACTGACTTATGTAATTTTGACGTTCGAAAAGTGCTGATTCCCAGCCTAGTTTGAACAAACTTTTGATTTGATTTGATTTCATGTCAAAAATATACATGTGAGAACAATTTAAAACACTTTAAAATTCGTATTGTATAATTATCACTTGCTTCACAAACGGTGAAAGAAAACACCGTGAGGAAATATTTCTCGACAGCATGTGAAGCCAAGTCAGAGGCCCATGGGCGGCATAAAAACTCTGTCACCAGGTTAGTCACTAACCACACAAAAGAGAAGAAGAATACCTATAAATATAAGATAGGTATTAGTAATATTATCGTATCATTAACAGAAGGATGTTGTCGCTAATGCAGCATAAGATGTCCTACAAGATATAGGGAAGGAAAAATATTTATCATTTTGTAATATTACACACGGCGCGATTCCACGTGCAGATTCTACCTTCACTCCATAATATATAGCAAAATCATGTCAAACGCTGAAGGAGCTTCTACGATTGAAAGTTTTTCTCGGTTCAAAAACTTTGTGCAATCTTGTAAAGGTCACACTAAAGGGACTAAACTTTTGTATATTTAAAAGTTACCTTCAATCGGGTAATCGTTAAACTGATTGTATTTTTTTTTTATTTCCGGCTTTTTAGCGATGATAAGTAAATTAAACCCATTATTCAATCAATAATATAATTTGTGATCTCCTGTAAGCACGTGGGGCGCCCCAGCATATGGTTCTACGATGACCTCTTAACTTCTACTATTCATACCATTTGTCAGTCGTTGAACTATTCCCGGGAAGTTTATGACCCATGGAAACGTGTTGATTGGCTGACGAGAACTATGCGCACGTGACACCGACAGGCTTTTATACCATCGTAAAACAATGCTCTATTATCAATGATCGAACTCGTAAAATAATGATCGCATACATTTATTATAGACGTAAAGTTTGTTTGTTTGGCTCGTGGTAAACCATAAATTCTTTCTTTATTTGCCAATATATTACACGTTACTTCCAAATGCAGGTTATGACGTATTACTTGATGGGTATGACGACAAAGAGTGTATTTATTGGATTTTACTTAAACACGTTTTATTTTACCCACGTGGATCGTAACCAATGCAAAATTGGTAATATCTAGAACATTGAATATTTGAATTGTCTGAATCCTAACTAATATTATAAATGCGAACGTGAGTTTCTTTGTTTTTTTTAAACACGACTCCACTACCGAATTGGGATACTGCAATGCTAGCATATGTATAAAAATATATATATATTCTTTGTTCCGCTTTCACGCTAAAACAGCTGAACGGCTTTGGATGATATTTGGCACATGGGTAGACCATGATCTGAGGCCCTACTGTGAGTACTCCTATACTACTACTGCGAGCGTAGCATGAGCACCGTTTTGTCGACGGAAGAGTAGACAAAAATGACTTTTCTCGTAGACAGTAGACAGTACGAGACGGCAGCAAAGTAGAAAGAGTCAACTGCACTTTTTACGAAATTCACTCTTTTACATAATTCGACTCGGAATTCTTTGTGTTATCATAGGATTTATCGGTTGTCAGTGTGATTTTGACAGTAAGGATAGAAAACTTTCTTCCGAAATAGTCTACGTACAAAAAGACCTAGACAAAGATCGTTAGAAATTAAAGACAAAATGACAGATTGTAGAAAGATTTCTACGGTGGATGTCAAAAATGAAGAAACGAACTGTCACTTTGTATAGAAAAAGCTATGTCTATTCTTCGTAGAGATAGAAAGCGCCATGCTACGCCTGTTGTACGCGTTCGGCGCCCTTCACCAGTGAAGGGCCATTCGGAGCGCCAAACGCAGTCGATGCGTAAAGTCGAGATGGTTAAAAGAAACTCACACTAGGGCCTCTGGAGAAGGACATAGGCTACTTTTTACCCTGAATCGCAGACGAAGTCACGGGCAACAGCTAGTATTCTAATAAATAGGTTAACTATTATAATACCGGTTGCTAAGAAACCGCCTACTAGTCCCGTCGTAACAATTCTTTTCCTTCATCTGGCTCGTTCATCTAACATGGAACGATACGAGTCGAATTTCATTCATGAGAAAATAATATTATATTACCATTAATTC
Source organism: Lithophane socia (assembly GCA_947522985.1). Taxonomy (NCBI): domain Eukaryota; kingdom Metazoa; phylum Arthropoda; class Insecta; order Lepidoptera; family Noctuidae; genus Lithophane; species Lithophane socia. The sequence continues at coordinate 13,112,367 of OX383256.1, read as the reverse complement.
ACGTCCTACACGAATGTACAACAGCTCTTCCATTCATTAAACGTCCTAAATGACCCTAGTTTTTGCTCAAGGTAAACTTTAACTGCTCTGTACAAATACACGCTCCAATCTCCAAGTTGTTTAGGATAAAAATAGTGCCTGTGCGAAGAATAGTTACCTAAATGAAATAGTCGCCAAGGAGATCGTGCCAATTAGCCGCTTACATCACCGCCGTACTTTATATACCTGTAAGTATCTGTGTTTTTAGTGCAGACGGATTTATTCAGGTGATTAATTTAGAATAAATATTCGGGTATTTAAAGGGATCACACTGCATTCCTAAAATTCCACGTGCGGAGATATAAATGCGGTCCTGAAAGCTGAAGTTGAAATATACGAAAATACGAAACTGCACATAGAATAGTTTGGTTTTCATAAAGTATGACTAATTTCATGACAGCCTGATTTAGGGCATGTCTGACAGGATCCTGCATAAATGAGTTGATGCAGATACATGGCTTTTGTCTCACTTTACGAGTTCTTGAACTCGAAATTCAACTAGCTGGCTTCTCCACAGACATGACGGGTATCGATTAGGGCATGAATCTCGGAATCTCGGAATATCGTAATATCGGAATCTCGGAACGTAAGTTCCGATATTACAATTCCCATACTGAGTGATCCAATATCGGAATATCAATATCGGTTTTTTTTTTTCTATATTTTGAGTTTTAAACTAAACCTATATTTTAGATCCTTGTGTAGCGCCAAGCGCGACAGCGCGCTGCCGTATTCCTGTTGCCAGCTCGCTAAGCATGCGATTCAAGAACAATAATAGTGTTATCTGTCTAAATCGGAACGGTCAATTCGGATTTTCCATCTGGAATTTCTCAGTAGCAGTCTACAGTCTAGATTACAGCCCGATTGATCGCAATAGGCTTGTCCCCTTTTACATGGAACTGGAGCAAAACTGGTAAAATGTGGGTGTAGGTACTATAGCCTAACACTTTGAAGAATACACGCATGATGTTTAGTTATGTTAAGAACCAAAAAGTAACTAAATATGTGTGAGAATAGTCAATAATATTGAAGGATGATCATAAAATGGCACGTTAAGCAGTTGGTACCGGCTGTCATTCATAGTAGAGATGGGTTTTAACAGGTTAAACACGATATCTGATATCACTGTTACTGTTATAAAAAATAACAGATCCAAATAACTGTTGTTAAATTACAGCCTGTTATTTTTGTACGGACGATAAATACGTATAGAAATCTCAATTGAATATCTTCTTTATTTTTTTTTGGTTTAAAGTCGAAAATCGTATCAGAAGTTTTAACAGTAACAGTCGCGGTAACAGTCATATCTGTTATTTTAAGTAACAGATATGTTTTATTGTTAGGAACAATTGTTATCTGTTATTTTCTATTATCTGTTACGATAAATACGCCTCACTCCTAATTCATAGATCTTTGCCAGTCGTTACGGGTAGTCAGAAGTCCAGAAGTCTCAACCAGTCTTTGCAAATTCCTTGGTTGTGGAAATCAGCTATGCAGTATATGTAAATAAGTGTAATACTGGTATTCAGCTGGTATTCAGTTGGTCATACTGGTATTCAGTTTGACGTTCAAAAGTGCCATATTATGTGCCTATTTGAAATAAATTATTTGACTTTGACTTTGACTTTGAGCTGTAGATACAGCTGAATACCAGTATTACACTTATTTTTCCACCCAGTCTAACCAGATGGTTAGACTGGAAGCCGACCTCAACATAGTTGTGAAAAAGCTAGATTGATCGAAATAACAAAAGTTACAAATTAAGTGCATGATAACATGGGCAGTATATTTATAATATTGAAAGGTTATCATAAAATAGTAAATACAGTAATTACAGAAAAAGATTTAAAAATGTTTTTTATTGCACTCAATCCAACCTCATACCGAATTTGTACATTTTTTAAAGAAATAACGAAATTCAGATGTTAATATCGGAATTCCGATATTGAGATCTAATATCGGAAATCAGTATCGGAATTGAAAACCTTTCGATATTACATGCCCTAGTATCGATATCTAATGACGACAAAACCAAAGAAAAAATACCTATCTAAAATCATAATTTAAACCAGCTAATGAACACATGAAATGTTCATCCTAGCAATTGTTAATCCTTAATCATGTACAGTTATATAATTAATTTGAACATCACGACGTTTTTGTAAAATCTCGTAACCATTTCTAATTTTAGCTCGCTCATTCTTTCCTATTCCCATTTAAGAGTCCCTAAATAAGATCTATTGTCTACAATAAGTCTAAAACCGTCAATAACTTCCCCCAGCTTTTTCGCACGACAAAAGGAAAAGCTTATTTACTTATTAGTAGGTATGTCTTTCACAGAGGTGAATGAACATGTGGGCCTAGCACGAACGCGCGGAGTAAACGTAACGTTAATATGAACGATTCTAAAATTGAAATACTCGTTTGGCGCTTATTATTAATGTGGTTTTAAGAATTTATTCATATCTATGGGTATTTGTCATAAAAATGTAGATAAAATGCTATAGGAGAGTGTATAAGAGTTGTATTAGATTCAAAGGTAGTTCGAATTCTTCTTCTTATTGTGTGGTTGGTGACTAACCTGGTGTCAGAGTTTAAAGGCCGCCCATGAACCTCTGACTTAGCTTCACATGCCGTCGAGAAATCTCTCAGGCATACCGGTTTCCTCACGATGTTTCAAAATCAAAATATTTTATTTCACATAAGCCTACATGGCACTTATGAAACGTCAGAAGCTAGGAGCACGGTTCTAATTGGTCGTTTCCTATGGAGAAGAGCCGGCAAGGAACTCCACTGTTACTCTTTTAAAATGTTTTCCTTCACCGTTTTTGAAGCAAGTGATAATTAGTAGTATTATTTAGTAGTGCTAGTAGTATTATTAGTAGTTCGAATTTACGTTACGTTTACCTCGCGCGTTCGTGCTCGTGCTTCTGAGCACGTAACTTTCCGTCACGCGTGCTTGTTTTAAGCAAACTCAACTACTCGTCAGTGGCCAGAATGTTTACTTTTCTCGACTGCTCGCTTTACGTCGCAATAAATGACACGAACACGTGGTACTGGTCAACATTACAAAGGAAACTTTTTAATTTTGGAGTGCTCGTTTGAAAGTTGACAGTGACAAGCTCGAGGGAATTGTTACTGGGAATTCGTTACTATGTTGTGTACGAACGGACTGCAGCTGAGTTTTTTAAATTATATGATGTTAGAATATAGTTTCAGTTGAAAAACAAAACATAATTTATGGATTAGCTAATGGAGAAGGGTTTGTGGCAAAATCCTATACTATTAAGGGGTTTAGGTATCTAAAAACGTTGCTTAAAGTGAAGTAACGATTGGCGACTGTTTAACCATGCACTTAAAGCAAATAAACCCCTAAATGAGCAATATTTATATATTTATAATCGCGTTCGCGAAAAAAATGGAAGGTGTGTTTATTTTTATTTGTTTCTTTTGCATAAGAAATGTCACAAAAATAAAACTGATTTTAACGAATAACTTGACTACTCATTAAAACCCGACTCTTGATTTAATTAGTGATTGATGGGGTAACAACGATGAATATTGGACATTTTTCGAATTGGACATTTTGCGACCGCCGGACATTTGCGAATTGGACATTCTGCGCCTAAACGGAAAAATTGATCTATGTAGTCCTCATATCTGGGAAAATTAGTTCTCTCTATTTTCATCCATCCTAAAGTGCTAAGGTTCCCTTGCAGATGTTGTATCAGTATTTCTTCGGTAAAATAAGCTTCATCTCCAGATTAAAATAAGGTTGATCATAAACACACCTTTAACCTTTTGCCCATCTGCATATTTAGATGGAAAGTTAACTCACAAGTAATCGCAATAAACAATCTAAATGGCAAAGTGTGGGAAAATACCATGGAAATCATTATGCAAATGATTTGGCTTACTCGTGTGGCATGAGACCCGACCAGCTGTCACTATGAGCGAGAGAAATAGCACTGTGTATCAATTTAAGGGCGCAACCTACCTCAGATTGTATCCCGCTCGCACCATACTACTCGCGACCTGAGTGAGAACGCGACGGAGTGGGGCGCTATTGGCTCTAAAGCGTCGAAAAGTTTAAGTAATTGCTTTTTACGGTGGAAATAATGGTAATTAAAAAAAAATGACACATATAAGACCTGCTTTATAGTTAGTTCAGTTATCATGCAAAGTTTCATGATCTAATTTGAAGTATTTTTTTAATACCAGCGGTTTATAATTCTGTGCAGAGGTAACTGGATTTTCTATCGTTAAAATTTTATGTAATCGTGTTTTCGCCTCACATAAGCCAACTTTCAATCCTCAACTTTAACATATATTTATTTCAAAATTAATGCTGCAGTATTTTCGGCATAACAGAGGATCATAGCATGATCATCTCTCTGATAGCAATTTGTGATTGGGTGCGCCCTTAAGTACGAAGTGCGTAGGTGTTGGCCAACCTTTGAAACACCTTCCTTTGAACATTGAAGTTAGATTAAAACACTAGAATTATTTACTTGAACGAAACATTCAAAAGAGATTCATGAAAGAGATTCATTCATGAAGGAACATCGTAGGTGTTCTTTAAACGAAAATATAAAGGCCTTTTGGGCACTTTACCTACTGACAGCGATGCGGACGTATTTTTTAATGCCCGATGAGCTCTTGCCCTTTTTTATATAGGTACTTGTGCATAATATAAATAAGCTTTCACGCTAAATCAGCGGATTTGACTTAAATTTGGCACATGGGTAGACTATGACCTGGAGAAGGACATAGGCTACTTTTCATCCTTGATCGCAGACGAAGTCGCGGGAAACAGAGTGTATGTAAATAAAGATACACTTAATCTTAAGTAGGTATTTCATAAAGGAAAAGCAGTAAAAATCACTTAGTTACTATCTAAAATTTTCACACTCATCATCACACACCAAAAAAAAGGTTATTGACCAACCCTTCGGTAAATATGTTCCATACGAGACAGCTCCGAGTCCGTCTGCAGGATACAAAGGAAGTAGGGCAGATTCAACGGCCGTCAGAGGCGGTAGCTGTGATCCTACAGGTGAGGTGTTTGACCGCGCACTTACGAGACGCGGTATCCGTGTGGCGCCCAACAAATTAAGACGAAGAGATTAAGTTGACACGGAGGTGTATGTAAATGGAGTACTAACATGCCTCTTGCAGACATATCTTACTGAATTGGACTTTCAGTTTTTATCAGAACTGGCTCGTTGGTCGCGTGGTAGCAAGCGCTAATGCTGAGCATGAGGTATAAAACTGCCCCGGGAATCGAACCCAGTTCGATTCCCGGGGCAGTGTTATTGGGTTTTCCATCTGGAATTACTCAATAGCAGCCCGGAGTCCGGATATGTGCCCGGTTGATGGCAATTAGGCTCATCTCCTATTACATGGGACTTAAACATAACTGGTGAAATGTGGGTGTAAGGCACGCCTCTGCCTAACCCTTCAAGGGACAGGGTGTGATGTTATGTCATGTCTTATGATCGGGATTCCGAAAACAATATCGGTTGAAATTTAAGTTATTCAGAGTCCCTAGATGTTTGTAGATGGGTTTCTGTAAGAATCTTTCGTGAATATAATGCTTGTCTCAGTTTTTATTATTCAAATCATCATATCCCGGGATTTACGTTTCTCACCCGACTCAGTCATGAACTTTTCCAGAAGGGAAGAGACTTTTTTCCGCGCATTATAACTCTGCCTTTTACTTGGCCTGTCACATAATTAGCGTCGCTATCTTCGCCTGTCATCACTTAGTTCTCCTTTTCGTTTCTACTCCATGTCTCGTAGGAATCCGGCAACACGCCGGAGGAACGACCCGTGGTCGCCAGTCGACGCGGCGTGGCGCGGCGCCGCTTGTCGCGCGGTCGACGCTTGAACGTATTTCAACGCATCTCTCGCTGAAAAACGATTTCTTTTATTTGTACACTATAAAATTGAATTAATGTGACGATTTTTTCGTCCATAATGTTCTTTTCCTAACATAAAGATTTTTAGTACGCACACAATATTATTTTCATGAAGTGAAAATGAAATAAAACAAAACTTGAGTGACAACTATTTCTTCTCGAGTCGTAAACCTCAAATAAAAGTTATTGTTTCCTATTACGCATTACCAAAAAAAGCTGCACAGTTGTGTAGAAATATTTACTGAAAAGATACGATTTCAATGGTGTGAATCTACTTTATGTGCGTCAGAATTATTTAAAGTTACACCCACTTGATAAAGTTGAGACGGACAGTTTGTTCTATAATTGAATAAAAATTGTAGCATAAAACTTTTCAGACTTAAAGTACCTTAAACACTGCGAAACTATAATTTTGCCGTCGTAAATTCTGATACCAAACAATTAAATGGTAAATACCCACTTGATACTTTTTATGACAATAGCTACGTCATTAAATCTAAAATTAAAGTAGGTATCTTTAGCAAAGAATTCAAACATTATTCAAAGAAACAGCTAATCTCATTAAAATATCTGACAAACTACCCACAAGTAGGTATTTGTAAGCAGTGTTAATGTCATTGAAATGTAAATACAGATACCTGGAAAAGTAATTTTTCACAACGACACATTATGTCGGGGTGATTCAGACATTCGGTTCAAAACCGTGGGCGACGAATAATCCGTTTTATTTTTACAACTTGACTTGTGATTCAATAAAAAGGCTAATATTAGCAACTTTACATGCTTCTTCTTATTATACTTCTTATTTCAAAACTTATTTTCAAAATTTTAAGCTCTTTTTGTTTCCGTACACTGCTTAAATTACGGACGTATACAAAATTCCTTAATGTTTATTTGACAGTATGATGCCAAATGTAGGAACATTTCCACATACGTCAAGTCTCATTTTACATACTGAAACAACAACCAGAAGCTGAACGAAAAAGTACCGACATCTCTACATATTATAAAATAACCCTCCTTTTTTATTCGCCGTAGTCGGGTAATTAAAATCGCTTTTCGTGTTTGTCTGTATGTCCGCGTTGTTCTTCAACTGATTTAGATGAAGTTTACACCATCGTTTAGAGAATTTATTCCGGAAGGTTTATGTGTATAATACGTTAAAGTTACTACTACTATTAAAGTTACATAATGCTAAGAAATCTCGATGTTTTGTCAAGTCGTAAAATCCGTGCGAAGCAGGAGCGGGTCGCTAGTTGTATATATATTGTGGTTTATCAACATAAACAACAGCTTTCGACGCGTAATAACGTCCTAAATAATATTGTTGCAAACAAGATCATTATCAGTCGGCACTTTATCAAAGCTATTATAGTACTGCTTGCTTAGGGATAAGACCCTTTCACTTTATTATCAGTTGTTATTTCAGTTGATCAGCCTATAATGTTCCCACTGCTGGGACACAGGCCTCCTCTCTTCGAGAAGTAGTTGGCTATAGTCCACCACGCGGGCCTAGTGCGGGGTGGTAGATGACACATGTCTACGAATTTTTGGTCCAGGACATGCCGGTTTCCTCACAATGTTTTCCGTCACCGTTTTGAAAGCAGTGGTGATGAAAATATTTACACAAAGTAAAGCGCCTGCCTGAGTTTGAACTCACGACCTACAACTCGTAATTCGGGGCCGTTACCACTAGGCTACCACCATTTCATGTTGAATCTAAACAAACCACAACAAAATTTGTAATATAACTATGTCGATTTAATTTTAGCCGTTTAACGAGCCCGAGGAATACCATTAGCAGTGTTCCAAGTCCAAGCAAACCATTCCATGATGGCACATACGTGTAAATATTCTCGTAATAGAAGCACGAACAATTTATTTCGTAAGAAATAGTCAAGTTTGGAATTGACCCAAAAATGTGACACGGACTGTGCGAATTGCACATGAAACTCTTGTGTAAGTAGGTACTCATGTCGCAGGTACTTAAAATAACTGTCTTTGAGCTAAAGATCGACCTATTAGGAAAACTCACGTAAATAGATACACTTTAGCGTTCCATCACTTTGTTAATTGATTATTTATTTCCGGACGGGTATTTTTTTTATTTAAGATAATATTATCATTTATATAAGGTAGTCTTAAAATAATAGGTATGTATATAAGGTGTATCTGGCAACCAGTCTAACCAAGGGGTATCTTATTACCCAGTTACTGGGTTGTGGAGGTCAGATAGGCAGTCGCTCCATGTAAAATACTGGTATTCAGCTGCATCCGCTTAGACTAGAAGCCGACCCCAACATAGTTGGGAAAAGGCTAGGCAGATTGATTTTTTGTATATAAGGTGTATCTTTTCATACACGAAATCTCTTAAGGAGTACTAATAGTCATCATTATGAACAACTTTCACTATGGGACCAAACATGAAATCGCGAAAACAATCAGCTGTTCCCTACATTTATGTTCGCAAGCTCGTCAAAATCTAGGGAACAGCTGACTTTTTTTGGCGATTTCAGGGTTGGTTTCATATTGAAAGTTGTTCATAATGACCCCAAAACAAGTTCGTCGTACTTGTTAAGCAATTATTTTATTTTATATTTTTATGAAGAGAAATAAGTAACTTACTTAGTATTTTTTTACTGAACAGTGTCTCTTCGGTACAAACGGCTATATTTTTAAGTCAATTTACAAAATTGTGGAATGTTTATCTATTATGCCTAGTCTTTCAGCTCAGCGACTACTTATTTCAAACGTTTATGACTAACACATGGATGGGGCACATAACTATGGCAGTACATCACGACTAATGGGCATCAAAATGACTGTAGTCACAATAACTGCAAATAGATCGCCCTTGGACAAAGTGCTGCGATTTATAGGAAACAACAAAATATTCTAACTATGTATGTCCTCCTTTTTAAATAGCTGCGCCCCGCGGTTTCACCCGCATAAGTCTCGATCCCGTGGGAATGTCCAGATAAAAAGTATCCTATGTGTTAAAAAGTGGCCTTCATTTTAGTATACTTCTCTTATCCAGCGCATCTCGGGCTGAATTTTCTGCCACTAACATTGGATTTGTGGACTAAAAGTTCACAAATCCCCATTGATGGGGATTTTCAATGGGGATTAGTGGATTAACTGAATAATATTTTCACGACGATCGCAGCATTATCAGTATAGCTAAGCTGATGCTCCTGTTATGAAGAATGTTCACAAGAATGTTACGTTACGAGTATTTTCAAGGCGAATACCAATAAGGATGAAAATAGGGATATGTCAAAAAAAGTAGAAAACCGGCCAAGTGCGTGTCGGACCAAGCACAATGAAGGGTTCCGTAGTTGAGATGAATTTATCCCAAGAACAAACTTAACAGCTGCAAATGTAAGTTGGTCGATTATTACTCGGTAACTTATAGAGCCTACTTAGCTGTGATAGTTTTCCTTTTAATTTTGTTATATATATTACTGCCGTGATGTTTTTCACATAGCCAAAATCTACTATTTAGCTGGCAGGGGGGGGACGGTTGACTCTAACAAAAATTAACACTTTGAAGGTTAATATTTCGCAAAAGGACCCCTAAATCCAAAAATGGTTTTCACAAACTCAACTCAATATTTTCCAACGACACCCCACACGACGATACTGACGAGAAAAAAAAAATACATCACCACATTACGTGTATAACCTACCATAAAAAAAAAAATTGTCATGATTTTATTTTACCACTTTGTCGTCGTGTTTTACGACAAACACGTTGTGTGTTTTATATGTATATCCATACCACATTACAGGTTTCTAGTACTAAGAAGTGCATAGACATAGTGCATAGGAGTGTAGCTAAGCAGTGGATAGTCAGACAGACGGACATGGCGAAACTATAAGGGTTCTTTGTTGACTACGGAACTCTAAAAACCATTCCATGAAAGTGCTATCGGTGACCTACTAAACTTTAAGTGAAGCCAAAATGCTCCTTACGCACGAACGAGCAAGTTCTCTGAGTACATCAACGAATAGGTTTCCTTTATTTTGCTTACACGTGTACCAACTTTGTCGAAAGTCGAGATCTTAACAGGAGAAATAACTTTCAAACTATTTTATTTTACTGGCAATGTTGCCAGTCTTCTGGGCACGTTTCCGGATGACAGCGATGCGGACGAGTAGTTCGTAAGAGTCCTTTCGTTTTTGTATTTATTTGTATAGTTAGTTAGTCATTTAATTGAGTATTAGACTGTATCCTACTATCCTACTAATATTTATAAATGTGAAAGTTTATGTTTGTGTGAATGGCTCGACTGAATGGAAACGGCTGAATGGATTTGGATGAAATTTGCCAAACAGATAGTTTATAACCTGGATTAACACATAGGATACTTTTTATCCCGATATTCCCACAGGATCGAGACTTACGCGGGTGAAACCGCGGGGCGCAGCTAGTATTATATAAATGACTAGCTTCCGCCCGCGGCTTCGCCCGCGTGGTATGTCGATAAAAAGTAGCCTATGTCCTTGCCCGGGATGCCATCTATCTCTCTGCCAAATTTTATTGAAATTAGTTCAGTGGTTTAGGCATAAAAAGGTAACATACAGACAGACAGACAGAAAGACAGACAGACAGAGTTACTTTCGAATTTATAATATTAAGTATGGATGAAACGATTAATTTAATAAAAAGAAATATAACCATAACAAATTACACAATCACTACTATACCTTAGTCTTATACTTAGGTATCTCATTAAAGTTATCCGCGATGGTGTTATAATATGTAGTTGCTTAGTATACAAATGATTTACCGCAGCTCATGGAATATTAAAAATAGACGGAAGTATAGCAATAAGCTTGTTATTACTGCGGTGTAAGGGTGCTTTTACACTAAGCAATTGCAAAATAATAAATAAGTAATGTTTTTTTTGTATCCAGCGTTTTTTCGACCACCATCTCATGCCATGTGATCGATAATGGTCCAAAAATAATTGTAAGGGTGTGTCCAAACATAAATGTTATTGAACAACTGCCGCGCGCGAACGCTTCTATCTGCCACGCACAAACATTTTTACCTAACTAGAGCGCGGCAGGAATGTGTCCTGCAAACGCCGCGTGCTGCTGCCGCGCTCTTGCTCAATGTTTAGGAGACACCTTGATATATAAAGTTTTCATAACTAAATTCACGATCGCCGAGACTTATCTGGCGAAAACGTAATACTGTTCAGTTCATTCAATGAACATGATCAGTTATCTGTTTTTCGTAAAAAAAAACATATTGTTACAAAGAATTTCTCAGCAACATGTATGTTATTAACTTAAATTCTATTAACATTTCATCGAATAATTAGTGATAATAAGATTAATCTGTACACACAAACTTTTGGCACTCGCCACCGGTCATAATGACAAATGGCGATCGTAAAATGTATTCTTGCAAATGACTAAATATTAATCAGATAATTTATGTTCTACTCATGCCACATATTTTAAAACATTGTTAGAAACAACATAAAATAGCTGAACTTGTTATTTGTACTTTCTGAACTATGTAATACAAGTATATTATTGTCCCACAAATTAAGGACTCTTCTCATAAAGAGAAGGCACGAGTATTCACCACCCTTGCTCAAGACGGGTTGGCGCTTTCAGATATATTATAAACTGGCTGCCGCCAGCGGCTTCGCCCGCGTGTAATCTTTATAAATTATAGCCTGTGTTACTCAGGGTGAATGTACCTTTCTATTGGTGAAAGAATTTTTGAAATCGGCGCTGTCGTTTTTGAGTTTATTCTTTACAAACATACACACAAAAATACAAATCTTTCCTCTTTATAATATTAGTGTAGATTTAAAGTCGCTTTTCGTGTTTATCTGTATGTCTGCGTGTTCTTCTAAACCACGCAACAGATTTGGATGTGGTTTTCACCATCGTTTAAAGAATTTATTCCGGAAGGTTATTATTAAAGTTACTTAGAACTAAGAAATCTCGATGTTTTGTTAAGTCATAAAATCCGTGCGAAGCAGGAGTGGGTCGCTAGTTTACTATAAGTTCAGATTTCCTCACGATATTTTCCTTCACCGATGTCAGTAATCTCCAAGATATTCTCTAGCGATCTGCATGTATTTTTGAAGGGGTGCCATACGATTTCATCACTTTTTACCAAAGAGTCAGAAGATCAAATAACTCTTATTCAAACTTTTTTAACGTTGGCGTTGGCAGATTGATTGATTAACAATAAATCCACTTAAAAGCTGGTATTCAATTAAGCGCCATCAGTGGTGTAGAAGCATCCTAATTTAGCTATCAGTATCTAACAGAGATTAGATACGAACAGTCCATAATATCGACAGCTAGTATTTACAATAGTAATATAAAACACTACAGATATAAGTAACACTAAAGAGATTAATAGATATTGTATCCAAAGGGTTACGATGACCAGCTGGTAACCTGACCGATGGGTAGCTGACATAATTTCCCAATAATCCACTTTTACGACTAGTTTGCTTTTGGGATTTGGTTACTGTAGATTTAACATAGCCTGTGGCATATAAACTGGACCTTATGTAGGCTATCTCATCTGATACTCTTCACATGGTATATAATATCATCGTCTTCAAAAGTTGGGCAGGCTTTGTACAGTCAACATCAACATTAATTTGTAGAAAAGTAATCTATATTATTTTGATTAAAAACAAGAATTTGTACTAGATGCCATACATTCATAAATCATTATTTCATCCATCACTCATATTAAGAGTATTAACTCATACCTAAATCCTAAATTATATTCATCGAGACAATGTCGCTGACTATCCAACATTTTGCCAATTCTCAACAACAAACAGAAAGCTTTGCTCCAAAAACAGAGTAGCTACATTTAACTAATGTTATATTAGAACTCGACACCATCTTAGTCGCTGACAACTGACACCAAGTCATTAACTATACACACACCGTGACAGTCGCCAACATTTTGTAAATTAACAGACCGAACGAACTTACCTAAAGACTCCGTAAAAAGAAATCTCATCTAGCCAAATGAAAATGTGTCATTAAACACAAAAAATAAACTGTCAGAGTTTTTCATCAACTTCTGTATTGAAACCAGGATGAGAACTGAAGGGCGAAATATTAAAAATAACTTCCTTCATCCTGCAAGTGGGACAAAGACATTGTATGTACGCGTCACGGACGATGTTTACATTGATTATGTATAAAATGGATTGTAAATTGTGATAATAATATAATGATTCAGGGTACCACTTTGAAGAGACTTGTATACTACATGACTTCTAATTGTAGGTAGTATTTTACTCGTAATTTTAGGATTCACGATTTTGCGTAAAATTTATAATAATTGAATACTTACTTTAACCTAATTATGTTGAGAATATCACAGTTATATGCTAAATTAGACGGTGACAAAGTGTGGTGAAAATAATGGCGTAATTACTCGTAAAGCAGCAAATTTTTTCATTGTAAGTATATAATAAAAAGGAGAAATAACAACACACTTTAACCATAGGCCGCCCAAGACTTATTAGTCTTGGGCGGCCTGGGGTTAAAGTGGTTCTGAACGAAGAGAGTACGACCAACGCGGCAACGTCTGAAAAATGTGATCATAGAAGAATCTCAAGAAAATATCATAGCAGTTTAATTAATTCAGAAAGAAATAAAAAGAGAGAAAGCTTGCTCTAAACTCTATCCTTGAAACAATAGAAACGTTGAAGACGAAAGCTTCAGAGTAGCCCGCGAAATACACATTTTTTTACGTTTTTTTTGCAATTTGCACGTATCAGATTAAAATATGATTCGCGACGGTAACAATTATGGTTTTTCAAAATAATAAACATTAGATTCGGCAATAAAACTCTCTAAACATAAGGAGTTATATTGCTGATTCTAATGATTGTAATTCTCTAAAGCCAAATAAGCCTGCAAATTGCAAAAAACGTAAGATTATTTGAATTTCGCGGGCTACCTTAGCGCATCCCCCTTAAGTCCAAGCCCGCTCTTACGTCATAAACAACAAAAGTGGGGCAAAGATTTATTTAAAGCAAATTATATTTTGTGGGTGAAAACAAAGATAGACCAAAGTCAGTAATGGTTATATTGGTTCTATAAATAAAATATTGGAGTGTCGGGCCGATACCCAGCGCCCACTTGACGCCCGTGACTTTGCATACAATGACATCGCCGACGTTAGGTAACTGGGCACTTGTGACTGATCGGCTTCTATTTCGGGCCATCATTGTATTTGAATTCATTAAGCACTATCAAACAATTTCATTGAAATTATGGAGTATCCTCAGCTCTTACTTAACTTGTGGAGTCAATGGCCACGAAAACGTCGTGGATATTGTTAAAACCGAGCTACAAGGCCTACAAGGGTCATTCCTGGATTAGTGAAGGATTCTAAACAATTGCGACTAAATCAAAACAACTTTTGTGGTTCGAAATTCATTGTTTACTTGTCTACAAACGATCGATGGATCACCCGACTGACTCGTTGATCTAGTGGTCGCAAGCAAAACTTCATTCTTTAGGTCGAGCAAAATGTTATTAAGGTTTCTCATTCGTAATTTCTCCATGGACATGGAGATAGCCGGAATACGCTAGTCGAAGTGCCCCTTTGACGTAGGGCTAGCCGGAATGCCGCTTTGACGTGGGGCTAGCCGGAATGCCCCTTTAACGTGAGGCTAGCCGGAATGCGCCTTTGACGTGGAGCTAGTTGGAATGCCCCTTTGACGTGGGGCTAGTTCGAATGCCCCTTTGACATGGGGCTTGCGGGAATCCCCTTTGACGTTGAGCGCTAGAATGCCCCTTTGACGTGCGTTACTGTGCACCTTTTCCTACCCCTTGGGAAATACCGGCGTGATGCTATGTTATTGACTTCGTTGTTTTGTTATTATTACTATAAAACTATTTAGGTTTTATGAAGCTTTCTGATCAATGGCGCTAAACATAATTTTGAAAAGATTAAATCTTGCTAATCTCATTAATTCAGCCAAGTCAACTGAAAGTCAATATTTCAAATGACAACGCTCTTATAGGGGAAAGTTTGTGCTATTCCATGAACAATGTCAAAATGTTATTGAACCCAATCGGTGAGGGTATAATTTACTGATCAAATTATACCTAGTGTTATCCCCAATTAGTTAGAGTTAGTCTTTTAACTATAACTGTTGAAACAAAGCAAATTGTGACTAATATATTTAAAGAACAACGGATCGTCGAAAATGGCTGGATTCGACGAATGGTGAAAAAATGGTTTTCACCATTCGTCGAATCGTGCCATTTTTGTTGTGATTCTGAATCGGTTCTTCTAGATTTCTAATAGGTAATTGGTTTAACTGGTTAAATCAATCAATAGGAAGAACATTTGTGCTAAATTATTGACTGTAAAGGAAACATTATATTTACAACACCTCGATCGGTATCCCTTAACGCCGCTCAGTCTTGAATCTCGATTCAAAGCTGACAGATTTGACACAAATCTCGACTGAAATCTAGTTTCAAACTGAGTCACAACATTGTCGTCACAGCCACACATTGTTCTGGAATACAAGCCGTTTATCTATCAATAACATACAAACCATGCAAATTCTGAATGTCTGATTGACGGAACCGATTGGTGATAGACATGTATGTACGCGATCGATGGGTACAGTCAACGGAAGTTTACCAGTACCGCAGTCGTGCCAAGTCAATAAAGCTGAGTAACGATCATCTGTGTGCAATTATCTCGTATTTAGACAACGTTGATCGTTGATCAACCTACACACTGACATTTAACAGCCAATGAAATGTCACAATTACGAATTCAATATTCCTTTTCGTAACAAATTATTTTATGAACTTTGTAACAAAAATACAGCCATGTTTGTTGAATTTCGTGATTTTATAATAATTAGCCTTTGTTCTAAGTTCGCTTGAGTTGCTAGGATAAAAACGAACTTATGTAGTAAGATTAATTAAGTATCCACGGTTAAAACATTTGAAGCGTGAAAACAGGAAAATTTAGTAAATAAAAAATACTCCCCCTTTTTTTATATTTAAGTGAAAGCTTATGATTCCCGAGTTAATATTTTATGAAAATGTAGTTAATATAACAAGAACTTCTTAACTTTCAAAACATAGGCAGGACCTTTACTATCTAATCACAATTGCTAATGATATATATTTAACCTTATCAAATATGATTGCACCTGGAAGGCTCTGTGCCCTGTAGGCGTTTAATTGTTGTTGTAGAACTCTAACTTGTCCCATTCTAGTAGGCAGCTTAGTTTCTAATACTTTGTTACTTCTATACGTTGACCCGTGAACTTTACGAAGGTTAAGTTAATATTTCTTGCCAACGTTGCCTTAGATCAATGACAGCAGGCGTAGCATGGCGCTTTCTATCTCTACGAAGAATAGACATAGCTCTTTCTATACAAAGTAACAGTTCGTTTCTTCATTTTTGACATCCACCGTAGAAATCTTTCTACAATCTGTCATTTATTTTTGTCTTTCATTTTTAACGATCTTTGTCTACGTCTTTTTATACGTAGACTATTTCGGAAGAAAGTTTTCTATCCTTACTGTCAAAATCACACTGACAACCGATAAATCCTATGACAAAACCGACAAAACAAAGAATTCTGAGTCGAATATATGTAAAAGAGTGAATTTCGTAAAAAGTGCAGTTGACTCTTTCTATTTTGCTTCAGTCGTACTGTCTACAGGAAAAATTTTGTCTACTCTCCCGTCGACAAAACGGTGCTCATGCTACGCCTGCAGGTCCAAAGACAACAGAAAGCTGTTTACCAGATTTTAAGGCCCTAAAAATGTTAACAATACCATGCTTGTATATGTTAGAAGTAGCCATATTTGTTCGATCAAACATGCACTTATTCACGGCAATGGTTGTTACAAGACAACGCACAGAACCATAAGGTCCCAATATAAAAACCTACACAGGGGTTCATAAAACGTCCCTACTAAAGAACAACATTTTATCAATAACATTTCACAAATGTTACGTGTGTTGTTATAATATAACAAACAGCCTCAAAATGAAAAAAAAGCAGATAACAAAACTGCTAGTAGATAAATGTTAGTACAAAATAAAATAATAATTTTTAAATAAAAAACATTTTAATAAAATGTTTCTTTTTGTAGGTAAGTTGTAATTAATTTGTCATCGTAGATGAATGTTCGATGTTCTTATGTTATAAAATATTCCTATAATATTTATATTTTTTATAATTTATATTTTGTTATGTTAAGTGTTAAATCATTTTATGTCTATATTAACTTACCTTCTGTATTTTCTGAATACCATTGAAGAACAGTAAATAATAACATTTTAGTAAGTTTAATTCAATTCTATGATTTATATAAATTCGATTATTTGAAATGTTGCATGCCGTAAGGTAAAATGTATCGGTGCTATTATTATATAACTTCCATCTTATTTGTATACCTACATTATAAGCAAATAAATGATTTGTATTTCTATTTCTTGCATAATGGAAGTCGTAACTTCTTACTACAAGAATTTTCTTAACCTCCAGATGAAAACGTTTCTCGGAAAAAGCTGGTCAGTGGGGTAGTTCATAAGTGTGTTTTCAACTTTATTTACAGCTTAAACGACTTCTTTTGTCCTTCTATTTTGTTGTCACGAAAGGTGAACTTCAAGCATTTTTTGTTATTAAAATGGGCAACGTGACAGCGAAATTATAATAAAAAATCCACGTGTTGTATTACTATTTTAGGCTTTTTATTTTTCCTACCAAACCCGCCTTCCTTTACCAAAAATAATGCTAAAATGAAATCGTGTCACGTCTCTGTACAAGGATAACATATATCTTCATTGTCTATGCCGGTCATGTTATATCGGCCCACACTGCTTGTATTTCATTTCGAGTCCCACCCATTATATTTCCCATATGGCAGCTATTTCTCACAAAACCCTTGGAACGAAGCCTCTAATTAAATTATACGTTTATATTACGCGAAAGAGAAGGTACCCAGTAAATAAAAAGAGGTTTTTATTTAAAAAAGGCCGGTTCATAAAAACAGTAACAAAGTTAATTCTGATTCAATGTAATCATAACATTTGTCTTTGGTTAAAGGGAACCTCTAAAATGTACAATATCTTTCTAGGTTAAGTGATATTGCCGAAGGAAATAGGTTTGAACTTGTCATAATCCCAGTTGGTTCCACAATTTGTACAATTTTATTCGTATTTCTGAGTTTGCAGCTGTAAGAAGTTTTATAGTTCAAAGGATATTTAGGTCCTGAAAAACATAATTCTATCGTTATGGATTTGGGTTTGTTTATACAGCCGGGTGTTTAAAACTTCTATCAAAAGCACGGTGGTGATCATAAATAAATTTTATCTTTGTGTTATTAACGAAGCCAGAATTTAATGACGATTTAAATTGATTTCAGATTCACGTCTTTATAGTACAGAGACAAATGACACAAAATACATCCAAAAACGTATTAAAAATAAACAAATTAAACGAAGCTTTACGACACAAACCCTCACGAACCAAAAACCAGACATACGTGTTTTTCCGTTACGGATCACCTTTCACAAATCCAATATATTTCCAATATTCCACGCAAAAACACGGTCATTGATAAACAAGCTTTATTACTTGAGATTTGACGCGAGCTCGTTCCTTCAACAATAAATAAGCGAATCTGGATATCCGGGATACGATGACGCTAATTGCCCGAGGGACTCACGCAATTTGTTCGCTATCGGAACCGTGTCAAACTAAGCCGAGATTGCGTGTAGGTAAACTATGTTACGACTACACTATCGAGGCTAGCGAGCGATCCTTACTGCAAATTTATATGTTACCGAACTAAATTGCTTCCAATATTGACCTTATTTGACTTTATTGCTTCATAGAAAATAGGAAACTTTGGTAACGTACGTGAATCTTTTAATAACGAATTTGATACCATTACATACATGACCTCACGGTTTCCTCCCATGGGGGTGGGCAGGAGCTACAGAATGCCACCTGCTACGATCCTTTTGCTTCGTAATTAAAAAACGTTCATATTAAAGTCGCAATCTGTCAAAGAAACATCAATTTACCAACATTTTTGAAAAGTTTGACAGATTGCGACTTTAATGTGAACGTTGTTTATGTCAGAGAATTGACCCTCTGATTGCGAATGAGATTAATGCGTACGTTCTTTAAAATACGGGAATTGTCCCTCTGGTCACACGCACCCGGTTGCGGATACTACGCACCACTGACCTAGAATAAGACGTGAGTTTATGAATGTATGTGTGTTGATACCATTACAATTTTATTTACCATATCAATAAAATAAAATGAGGCAGCCACCTTTTTAGAGTTTGCACTAAAAATACATCCAAGTGCCTATTTATGTTGTAAATATGGATAAATTCCAAACTCAAACTCAAACTCAAAGCATTTATTTCAATTAAACCATTTACAGGCACTTTTAAATAGTCAAGGAGTCGGTCAGTCAGAAATATGAAGCTAGTTGCCCATTCCAAAGCGTAGTAGGTACCTATGGAGAAGAACGGGCAAGAAACTCCACGGACAAACCACAAGTGAATGTCCTCCAACATAGCACAGAAATGAAAACGTGACAATAATTTTTTTTAAAGAATTAATTTCGGTACATGTTGGTAAATCTTGGGGACACTGACTTCGTAGCCAATCTCTTTCTACGTATTCTGCTACGAGCTACGCAGGCTCTACGGCTACGCGCTACGCCACGTAGCCAGAGAATATAGTGTTACAAAGCAATATTAGACCTTTTTTTTACCAAATTGAAACTCTCAATGTTATACAGAGTGTGTTCTTTTTAGTTTTCGGACTTGTGGTAAAACAAGCGTAGGTGAGGAACCTCGATTTCACTGGCATATAAAATTCCATTCTTGGAGCTTCGACACCAAAATGGGTAGAAGGTACACAATACAGGATATAATCACGCTGTTCAAGGAGACCGACCCTGATGACGTGCCGACGTTTGTGGCAAAGGAGCTACACAAGCTTCCTCCCGTTACCTTCGACCACGTCGATGTAACCAGCCTTCTGAAGGACATTGTCTTTCTAAAGGCCCGCCTGGCGGATGTCCTAACGAAATTAGATGCATCTCAAAACACCGTCGCTGATTTGCGTAAAGAAGTTTGCGATTTGCGCAACAGTGTGGCGGTAATTAGGTCACCTGTCGATGCGTCAAACGTAAACACATGTCGTGGAGCCGGACTCGATGTATTGTCGTCGAATTCCGCGGCAGCAGTTTCGTCGCCAGCGCATCCGTCGATTGCTGAGTTTGCAGAGCGCCCCGCCGGCGCGCCCCGCAGCCCCGAGCTCGTCACCGCGACTCCTCCGTGTAGCGCCGCCCGTGCCCCTCGCCCCATCCCGCTGCCAGTATCTGCAGCTCTGGCGAAACCCGTACAAAGGGATTTCGCTAGCGTCACCGCAAGTGCCCCTGGCGCTCTAAGGATCAAGCCCATGCCAGAAAAGGCGCCGAATAGGGCTGATTATGATGACGGTTTTGTGACGGTGCAAAGGAGGAAGCATCGATCGCGAACAAACAAGAACCGCTGCGGCGAAGCTCCTCCCGAAGTGAGCCTACGTGCCGCAAAGCCGAATACACCGGTGTACATCTCCCGCCTGCACTATACCACTAAGGGCTGATTTCATCAAAGTCAGATAACTTTTATCCGTGGAATAAAATTGTCGTCTGACAGTTTTTGTATGGAAAAACTGTCAAAAATTCAAAATTTATTCGCAGGTTTGGATTTATACTCGGTATAAAAGTTTGGTGAAATTCGCCCTAAGGCGGAGGACATCGTGGAGTACGTGCGCCAAAAGACGAGATACGCACCGAGGGTGCAGTTACTTGATTCGCGCCGGAACGTCAATTTCAAGGCGTTCGTCGTGCGTGTGCCAGACTGGCAGATAACAGTCTGGCACCTCGTCATGGAAGAAGACTTAGCCGCAGGACGTGGTGTTCCGTCGTTTTCACGGACAAGTTCCACTGGACAACACAAAGTCTAGCTAGTGCAGAGTGAAGAACTACTAACATAGTCTAAGCCTTATTTATCAACACAAGTTTTTGTTTATAGAATATGTATGTTTAGGTTAAGGTTTATTTATCTATGGGCCTGTGTCGCCTGCCATAAATGGTTTATATATATATATAATACTATTCGAACAGTTTCCAGAATAGCCGATGTATTCACTGTACGGTGCATGTTAATCAAATAAAGGATGATCGTAGGAAACTTTAATTGGATTTTCAATGAAAAACTATAATACTTTGTTAGAATCTTCTATCATGAAATACCAAAACGGGGACGCTATTTTATACGGCTTCTTCCGACAAATATATTTTCATAGTATACAATAATTATTTATATGGTTGCAAGACCCAATAAATTCCAATGAATAAAATAGGTTGAGATTTTAAACGTATGAATAAACGAGCAGCAATTCAACGATACATCATGGATATCAAATTTTTAAATTGATGGGCGTTGGGTTTATAATATAACTTTGTAAAAACGTTCATGTAGGCTTCTGTCCTCCCCCGAGTTTTGGAGTTTCGCCTACGTACACGACAGTACAAATGACATGTAGGTAATATTGTATACATATCACAACATAATGCATTATTAAAAAAGTGTTATTTAAATTTTAATAAACGATGCTTCATTTTGGGCAGGACGTGGGAGGTGTATACAAATGCTTTCCAATTATACGAATAAATGCCTGTCCCGTAGCGAACGAATCACCAATGAGTGCCCAACTTAGTGCTAGTAAACGAACAAAAATATCCGACCGCCTGCCACTCAACCCACGCGCGTCACTTTGTCTAAAGAAAAATAGGCATTCACAATCTGTGCAGATGACAAGTTCCCAAGGCCGCTAGTACCTGAACAATACAGTTGGAGATAAATACTACCGCAACATCTGTTAGAATCCTTTAAGAGAGAAAATATCTTATCGTCAAAGGACAAAAAAACATGATTACTAGTGCGCATTGGCCTGCCTAATTGAAAGCTCACAGCAAAAAAAAAACATTGAAACTTTCCTCCGTATGTGAAAATTGTCACGGAAAAACATGGTATACAAGAATTCCACTGAAACGTATTATTGTTTTAGAACACTTCAGTTTTCCTATAATATTTGAATATTTATTACATAAATTCCGCTTAGTCTCCGTACGGTTGTTATTATAAACGCGTATAAACATGAAGTGGCGACGGCGGGCGCCGCGCCGCGCTACTCACACTGTTTCCCGGAACTGTCGCTTATCGCCCTCTGCACTTGACTCATACAACTACTGATCTTGAAATGTTTTCATGAACATCGTTGTCTCATTTCAAAGAATTTTGGAAGAACACTTACCATAATAGAGAACTAACCACGATCACACAGCGATCACTGCGGAGACCGTTTATCATAGTTTATTTATACGCCTACGGTGTCAAGAATTTTGCGATGAGATTAGTTTTTATTCTTAAATCAACATCTAAAATACGTGCTCAAATTCCAGCGATCTGTAATGAGTTTTTTTTGTTACAGTCCATTTATTTGTGAAAATATTGTTACATAGAGATGTTACATAGTTTTTAAAGTACATCATATTCTGCCGTTTCCGGCGTACAAATACATTTTCAGGGTTTTGGTTTGTTTTTTAGATCACACATTGAATTGACATTGAATTAAATAGATTAGGATAACATTCAAATTGGAAATTAGTCAAATATTAGTTATAGAAATGTCAACAGGATTAAATTAGGTCAAAGAGATAATAAGAAGATAATATTATAATATTATTTCCTAATATTTATGTCAAATTTTCATTCATAGAATCATTAGTCCAGTACTTAGTAGATAATTGAATAATTCACGCACCTAATGCTAGAAATGTATTCTTTATTAAGGACTGATATTTTTTTAAATAATAATGGAAATCAATTATAAATAAAATATCGCATTGCATTTCGTTATTTGTGGAAAGCGAAAGAAAATTTTAAACATATGTGTTGCAGTAGATATCAGAAATCTTCCATCAGTAAATTCATGCAAATATTGACTTTATACGTAGGAAGATATTAAACCCACAGGTCGTTGCGGTACAAAACTAACAGTAGATACACAGCAGTAGGTACACAACCAGTGCCCGCAAACGTGTTCCCTTGGTTACGTTTGTAATATTTCCATAATATTACATGATTTGATTGGTACGGCCTTTACGTAATTTATGAACAGAAACTACCGGAACAATACTAATACCTAGTCATCATCGGCCTAGCCTTTTCCCAACTATGTTGGGGTCGGCTTCCAATACTAATATAGTCCTCCAGACCGTATTTTCGGCCACGGCGGCCAATCTCAACGGAGACTAGCCTTCGGCGCGGGAGATATTATAGTGCACAAGTGTTTGCGCAGACACAAGTGCACTCTCTCTTCCCTCACTCTCATAGTCCGATGGGACGGTAATCCGACACGACCGGAGAGAGATCAGGCGTAGGACCAACGGCTTAACGTGCTTTCCGAGGCACGGGGGTATCACACCGCCAACTTCCAAACTCCGGGCTGTTACTACGAAATTCCTAATGGAAAAATCCAATAACACTTGGCCCGACCCGGGAATCTAACCCACGAGACCAAAAGGGCATATACTAATACCTAGTATTTGGAATACTGTAAGAAAAAGCGTAAAGAATCTCTAATACTAGGGAATTATTCATAGTAGTTGTACTTGTAGGTATTGTTTACTCATAGTTCGTGACAGATAGCCAGGTATTGTTATAACAAAGAATGTGTTTACTAACATTATACTTTCAACACAACATACTGCGGTGTTAACGCACCAGATATCTCTCTTGGGAGTACAACGCACTAAGACACGAACTCCGCTCAATATTTTTTTACTACATTTTACGCCCAATACTTACTCCAACAAACCCTCAAATGTCAATAGTCCCGGACTTTGTTTGAAGTCGATAAGAATATTCAAATGAGTATGTTTTCTCGTCATAAATCAAGATTATTTCTAAACCTAGGATTAAAATCTTAAAGCGTTTACGTAGAGCTTTTTGAAGGGAAACAACATTTGTATGCTGAGTTTTTTTTAACTTTTTATCATCAATCAGAAACTGTGCGTAGTTTATAAAATTATATTATACAGATTTGCTGAAAGCAATTTCATTCATGAATATCTTCGAAGGTCTTCCTATCATAAATGTGCGCATGAAGACGATAGTTTTGCGCGTTTCACGAATGTTTTGTAGAAATTGTTAAATAGACTTGACATTATTAAACGTTGTTATATCAAACGGAAGCCTCGATCGTTTCAGGCGACCAGAGACGTCACTTCTTGGGGCAGCCGGTGACATTGTGACCGTTAAATATTATATTTATCTTAGAAATTATCATATCCTCAGTGTCTCTTTAAGAACAAGTATACCTAATTTCTCCGGATGCGCATGAGTATTTGAAGTATTATCAATGACGTACATCACTTATGATTTTAATTTTAGGGTAAATTAATTGGTCTTTATTAAAGTCGATCGCTTTCATTAGCTTTTTGTTCTAAGGAAATATTGGGTTAATACGAGTAGCATTGTGACTTTTGCATTAAAATAAAAGAAAACTACGTAAATAGAATCCTGTAAAGACGAGCTATGTAGGTATGTAGGTAGATAGTTAGACACATCAAATAAAGATAGTTCATTGATTCAGGCGTGAATTTGCGGGAATCAAACGCTTATCTAAAAGCAGCTAAATATATCTACGTCTATTGTATTTTATATCAAATAAAAATAAATAAACAAGGACATTCAAGGAAGCTTATTGATGAAAACAAATAACAAACAGGAAAATCCAAATTATTATTGTATGAAATATATCTCATATCAAAAACAACTTCACTTAAAATCAATCTGCTGGAAATAGAACACTAACACTCGGCTGTAGCGTGTGTGCAATCGTGAATCCGTTCGAAATACTAACAAATACTAGTGATTGACATTTTCAGAGCAACATATTATTATTCTTAATTAAATCAATAATTGAAGCTTTATTTAATACTAGCTGTTGCCCGCGACTTCGTCTACAATTCAGGATGAAAAGTATCCTTAGTCCTTCTTCAAGTCAAGGTCTGCCCCTGTGCGAAGTTTCATCCAAATTCGTTCTGCCGTTTTTGGGTAAAAGTGTAACAAACAAATTCACTTTCACATTTATAATATTTTAGGACAATATTTTATTAAAAATAATAATAAGGTAGTCGTTACGCTTCTATTAGAAAAGTTACAGTAACTTGCCTGGAAACACACATTCATTGTTATCGCACAAAATAGAGATCTTTAACCGAGGTCTTTATACTAATACATTACTAATATGTACAACAAAAGTTTTATCCGTCGACCGCGACAAGGTCTAGAGGACAAATCGCTTTGAAATTCGTCGCTACAATATTAATATGAGAGGAACAATAAGCTACAAGTGACCTCATGTTCTTGTCAGTTCGACTAGCTTTCTTATTGTCTGTTGCCATTATTCCGGTGTATTGCCTTATTAGACCGATATTGCCAAGTTATTTTGAACAAGAATCTCACTTTTGACGTATTGAGCGCAAAGTTTAAACAATATAAATTCTACGTACAGTCACTGCACGCCTTGTGGGTCACAGAGGGTGCGTGGGTTAGCTAACGCACCTGAAGAAAGTAGATAACTCTTACATCCTAGATCCAGACGTAATAGTCCTTTTGTAATAAAAAAGTTTTGTGATACTCGGGCTTATATAACGACAGCAATATCCACTTGTGTCGTAATACTTCGATCGCCGAACGTCTGTGATGCTTAGAAACCACCACATTTGTTTGTTCCCGCGGTCTATGAAACGTGTGATGTTTACACGCCTACATTCAAATCTAACGTAATATTTAAACTGAGCCTAGATCGCACTTTGCTCAGCGAAAGTTGTACATGAGTCATCGATACTTGACAAGAAGATATATGTGCCAATAACAATAAAAATGGTTCGGGAAATCCAATGTTGTTGTGTAGCATCCTTGAACTGGTTCCATTTGATGTGCGAGAGACTTGTGATAGCGATCAAACTACTTTTTTTTTTAAATAATTCTTTGTGAAAGATTTGTAAATGTTTGTTAATTGCGTCTTGAGACAAGCGTGATTTTAGTAGTCCATTTTTCTTTTTGTAAAAAGTATGGAAACTCTGCAGAAATATTTTGTGAAATGATAAAAAAATCAAGTACGTACTCCGATTGTTGAGTCTAAAAGTTCATAATGATTTTTTATTGGTACAACTATCATCATAATAAATTGAGTTGTAACGATAATTCATTTCTTTTGTTTTCTATGTTATAGGTTGGCGTTTTTATACACTCGTAAACTGTTTTTATATTTATTGTTAGCATTAACATGGTTACTTGCGAAAGCCATCGTTTGCTATCGCGAACATTCATAAATTATATTGCAATAAATTGTTTCTAGCCTTAACAACATTTCATAGTGTGCAAAAAACTAGTTTTCTCCTTTTCAATTTATTCCCGTGTCTGGCAGTTGTACGTGTAGACATAAAAGGCAGGATGTTGGTATCCTTAGTAATCCCAAAGAATATCTAATTATAATGAGAAACAGCTACATCCTACTCTAATTAAAACATTAATAAGACCAAAGCACCCGTATATGGCTTTGAACACACACGGGATATGAGTAAGGAGCCGTTAAGCCGTCAGATTAAAAGAATTTGGTCAAGTGTCACAGATGCAGGCGAGGAGATCAACGCTCTCATTGTGTCGGCTAAGGCAGTGATTATTTTCTTATATTAAATTAGGCTCTGAATTCCACCGATATTTTTGCATGTACGAAGAGCGCGGAGGGCGGGCGGCGTTGCTAGCTACCTACGTATATATAGGATGGCTGGCTGCGCGCCGCCCAGTCGCTCCTCGGTGCTCTAGCGTGCTCCACGTCGTTCTTAGCTTCAGTGACTACAGCAAAACTTGAACATAGAACTATTTATTTTGCTATTCCTTGGACTCAGAGGACAGTGAATTCATAAACGTTTAGTGTTGTGTATAGACTGCTTGCTATTTCGTTCCTTGTGTGGTGTTTGCCGGCGATTCAGCCGACCTGTAGCTGTTTGCCCCGGGACGCCAATACTTTGGATCAGGTGAGCTTTCATTCAACTGTTGTTTCGTTCACCGTATTGAAGCGCTTCTCAGTAGTCGTGAGGCATGTCATTTATTTACTTAGAATTCATTGATTTTCATTCATTGGAGTGATTGTGTATGACTGTAAATATGTTAGTTTAGTTCATCCATTTCGATGATGGAATAATGGTAATATTGATTAGATGTTGTCTAGACAAACTATTGCATGGTTTTCGACAATTTAGTATTAGACAAAAACAATTAGATGAAATAGTCTCAAAAGATGCATACTGCTTTAATCATTTTGCACATATTTTGTAGATTTCAGTACCTAATTCATTACCACTCAAGCTTCAAGTGGGCTTATCATTTCCATCATGCGTGTAAATTGATTAGGTATCATTAACGTGTGTGGTACGCAAATATTTGTGCGTTCAATGGAAATGATAAGCTTTATGGCATTCATTTTTGGGTTCTGTACCCAAAGGGTAAAACGGGACCCTATTACTAAGATTGAATTTTTCACTTGAATTTTTCACAGATGATGTATTTATGTTGCCGCTATAACAACAAACACTAAAAATCAGGATAAAAAAATATTGAAGTGTGGCTCCCATACAACAGACATGATTTTTTTGCCGTTTTTATAGATACGTACGGAACCCTTCGTGCGCGAGTCCGACTCGCACTTGGATGGTTTTTTAATTTGAAAAGCACACTATAGTTATTATTTTGCACAAGTATCAGATATTAATGATTACCATTTACTATGAAAGCTGAAACTGGAATCTTTAATGACTTTCTAGAAATGGCAACAGAAGTGTCATCACCAGCATGGATACAAATTGGTACAAGTCTTTAGTTATGTTATCAAGTATCGCTCGAAAATTCTTGACACCTATATAGGATTTTTTAAATCATTTTAAGGATACGGTACCTAGGTACTAGGTAGGACCTAAAAGATCTACAAGTTCGGAATTATTGCTAGATACTAATTGGAGTTATAACCTTTATGGCTAGGTATACCATTATCAAACTTCAAATTAATCAATATAATTGATATCGACATCATATTCCAGTAAATAGAGTAGTCCTGTGAAACGTAGTTCCCAGAACAGACACAGAGAGCTTTCAGTGTTTCTCGGAAATTCATCAATTACCTGCAATATGAAAGGGCTACAGAATCAATAGTGAACTCTGCTGCATGCAGTTCAATAACATTTTTGGAACTGAGCGATGAAATATTAAACTATACGGTGAACATTTCAATTTTATTCAACAAACATTTACATTTATTTAATAAAATATCAAACTTAAAACTGCTATTGAAGACTGCTGAAAACTTTGTACGTTATCTTACACCTAATTAACGGGTTTACACTTAATTTCTTTACGTTCGGTCCTTTATCTTTACGAACGTTATAAGTACTCAATTTTAATGCTAAGCAAAAAACCTTGGTACATAATTATAGCATAACATATGCCATGAACGACTAGTTCACGTAAAGAAAACATATTTATAGGTCAGATAGTCAGTTTTCCTTGACAATAGCTTCATGCAGTTGATACTATGAATGCGTTTAAGTAAAAGGACCTCGGCTTCATTCTATTTATTGATTCTTGAATGACTGAAACATTCTTACTAGAATGCTTCAGTTATCCATTCATGGATCTATCTATTCTATCTATTGTGAACATCACAACTACTTAACTTTATTTTCGTACCATCAAAGCTTACATTATTGTGACTGAAAGGGAAGTACCTATCGAATAAACGAACCTTGTATTTTTAGACTGGATACAGAAATGTTATAGCAGAAAATAGTAATTACTCGAAAACATTTCACACAGCTCTTACAAAATTCATGTACGTTTAATATACGAAGGGATATAGGATTACTCGTTGGAACCGTGTTATTATATTCATTTTAATTAACAAACCCGTTCAGTGCCGAGTGTCCTGTGAATTTTTCCGAGTCCAGTAATTGGCTCGTCATAACACAACCTTGAAAAATAGCTGAAAAGCTAATTGAACATAATTATTATACCGTCCGAGCCGGTTGCCATCCAATTTGCAACGGGAACCATTCATTTTCATTGTTTTAATGCCGGACTAAATACACATGTCTACTTCCAAAGATAATTGGACGGAGTAATTTCCCCGAATATTTTGTTTCACATGCAAATTAAGTTTATACAGCTGACATCCCATTTCCTTAGGTCTAAAGTCGT
Organism: Lithophane socia; assembly: GCA_947522985.1. Lineage (NCBI taxonomy): Eukaryota > Metazoa > Arthropoda > Insecta > Lepidoptera > Noctuidae > Lithophane > Lithophane socia. The sequence goes on along the minus strand of OX383256.1, from coordinate 13,083,009 downwards.
TTTAATAAAGACTCTGAACATATCCGGCCGAATCTGATCAATTCTGTACTCGACGTTGCCAAGTATTTCAAACGTTACGATGCTCACTCATTAAAGACTGGTTATAATTAAACATAGTTCATCTTTACGTAGGCATTTGCGAACATAAATATTTTGCATGTCCAACTAACGTCAGCGTTCCCCAGCGCTCAGTCTCACGTGAATGATAAGTTTACCATTAACACGTCTCGTGGAAAGCTTCTGATGTAATGTGGAAAAATTATGAATCAAAGCCAATCTGAAGCTTCGAGTTTTCGGCACGTGCGGAATCTAAATGCAAATCTTGCTTACAGATTTCTTTAGAAAAGGAGATTTATGCAGACATTGATCTGATTAAATTTTTTTTTGCGTAAATCTTTAACTTACAATGTTGCAACAGTAATGCCCAAACTCTTGGTGTACTTGACCCAATAATATTTTGTTCAATGTAAACGGTAGCAGCTGTAACGATCATTTGCGAAACCATTATTGTTAAACACACAGAAAAGTTCAATGTTAACCGAAAAAGTTTATTTATTCAAGCGTGGTACAGTAAAAATGAAAACAAATGATTGGAAATAACGCATAACGATTTGACTAAACTTGACCCAGTTATCGTTTTAACAATCGTACTTTCAACCCAGTTATGAACGTTGCACAACGTTTGGCGACTTGCATGCGTTACCGTCAAAATATAAATTGGGCTAATGAGGAGTTTCAAGTATCATTTGATCATTACTGTAATGTCGTCCTTCGCCTACATAGGTAGCTAGCGATCGCACCGCATACCTCCGCATGTTTCGGAAACAGCGCAGCTTCAAAATAAAGTAATGGACGATTTATTCTTTAAATAATTCAGTAATATCTAAGCTCGGATTTTTACAATAAATCCGGCAAGATGTGATCACGCCTTCCTCTACCTATTCAAAAGAGCGTAGCAACAGACGTGTTTATTTATGATAAAAATATACAGTGTGCGTTGAGTACCTACCTACTAGTGGGATTAATAGTATTTTTCCACAACACATGGATAAAATACGCTATTAGCACGCGGATAACATTTTTCCATCTGCACAATTTCATAGGAACCTAAAGAAACTTTTAAAAGCTTATCGAATTAAATCACTAAAACTGGTCATAAAATATAATTTGTTACACTATCGTTTACTCTTTCAACACAAATGAAATATAGAAAAATATCACGTACTGCTCTTAAAACAACATTATCAATGATTTGTTGTTTCAACTAAATGATGAACGCGTAAAAGGTTTTAATTTAACGTTGATTGATTTGTAACAGGTGTTTGAAATAATGGAAGTACTTCAGTAAAGCAATTCTCGTAAATAATCAAATTATAAACATAGAATATCTAAGTAAATACTGTTCGTTAATCATCAAAGGATTGGAGAGCAGAAGATCGGTAACACGGTCCATACCTGGCCAAAATTTCAGAGCATGTTATTACAGTGTTAAAAATCTAATTGTATTAGAGATAAGGTTCATCTTAGTACAGTCGAACAAGGTATTTGGTATACAGGCCGATAACTTGCAACTACTTTAAACAATTTTGTGAGTGTTTTCAGTAGTCAACAATTCTTGTACGTCACTCTCCTAAGCCATAACACAATCAAAACGATATATATCATAATTTTGTGCAGTGTAGCGGAAAATGAATATATTTTGCCTGTATACCAAATAGCTTGTTCGTTCGTACATCAGTTTCATGTCCACGTTTTGGTAAAGTGCGCGCCAGGTGTGGACGGCGGTGATCGAGCGACATTGAAACTTTCCTATCGATGTATGGGAGGAATGCTTCAGTCGTAAATCTCTTGGTTTTCGTGCAGACGGATTACGCCGCAATTGCACTCTGCAGGGTTTTAATACATTTAGTTGAACATTCTCAATAACCCGCCCACTCTATGCTTTAAAGAGCACTGACATCGTCCATTCGAGAAAGGTCAAGTATCATATTCTAAGACTGTTCTAGAAAACTATCGTTTAACAATAAACATTTTTGTTTAAAATATTGAAAATATCACAACTTAGTACATCATAAAACCATAAAATCTATGTTCTGAAATAAACAGCTTCATATATGCAAAAACATTTATGTTTCACTCGAATAAGTATAAATATTATTGTAATATTCGATATCATAATGCTGTGGATTATTCGATTTATATGCAGGATGGTGTTTGTATTTTAAACACCACGGGGAAATTTCCTGCGTTATTTTCAGTACCGCCCAGCGAGCCGTGAGACAAACAGCAGCGCAATGGAAGTGACACTTTAGAGGAGCCCCATGAAGGAGACTTGTTTACTAACGCACTGCGCCCATACATAAAACATGAGAGTAAAACAAGTTCTGTATTGATCCGACACGTGTACTCTGCAGCTATTAATTGTAACTTTAGACCTATTCGAGCCACGTGTAACTTTTTTTGGGGCAAAGAGTTCGTTAGCGGTCACAGCTAAAAAAGAGGCACGTTTTCAACGCCGCCCTCTTTACGATAAAAATAATCATAAATCTTTTTTTCAACATATAACAGGCACTGGTTGGTAAGATGCACAATCTAACATAGAGAAAGGTCTCTGAGGAATAACCACCGATGGCCGCCCTGGCCCACGCACAATGATCCACCTTAGGGACTAAGTGCGGAAACCAAATTCTTAACATAGACAAGGTGTCTAAGGTTAGCGGTCACCCAGCTCTCTCAGATAGGACATGTTAATTTACAAAGGGTTAAAGTCAAGATGCGTAGTATAAAAGTCTAAAATTTTATTTTAAAATGAAGTTCAGTATTTAATATAAGCAAACAAAATCATAGAGTATAAGCAGCCACTATGCACATAGTTCAAAGAAGCGGTCTCTTTGAATAGTTTCAATTTCAAAATTCCTTCAGCTATAACTTTAATAAAACTATGTTAGTGGCACCTGTAGGTTTCAGCTCACTGCTCAAGTAAGCGCGGCACAAAGCTAGATGACCCGGTCACCGCTCCTTGCAGGTCACGAAAGGGTCACCGAGATCCTGAGGCTGTACTTGTTACAATGGACATGAACACGCTACCTTATTACCCGAGATGGGAAAAGCTAAGTAAAATAACTAAATGTGAAAATGTCGTTTGTTGAATGCTAAATGTGAAATCATTTTCGAATAACATAACGTCTCATACAAAATAGAAAATATTATTTACGTCTCCTTGTTTGACTGCCGATCAAATCGATTTTTCCTTGGTTTTGCAGTTCAATGATCGACCTTAAATGACTTATTTGTCACGGTCCCAGATCGCCCATACAATTTAACTTGAAGACATCGAAATCATAATGTTGCTAAATACGAAACAATAGATTCGCAGGTGGGGTGGGGCCGGTGGGGCACACGTGTTAGTGAGAAATCGATCTGTTTATTTCAACACCAAAAACAATTGGATCGTATTCTCGTTGCGGTTTCCACTCTGCTATTTTTATTTATTTGAATGGAATTTTATTCAGGAATTTGACCTACCTTTCGGCGTAAATGACGACGCACTGGCAAGATCTTATTGCAAATACTAGTCGGTATGAACAAAAATGCTAAACAGCATTTTACAAAACTCATATACTTGGCACGGTTTATAATAAAATCCCGAGAGCTCGTTAAAACGATCATAAATGTACGCAAATTGTCGCATTACATAAATAAATCCTAAAACATTAATGAGTACTCGTTTTAGGGCGCAATCAAACCTGTTCGGCCGAAATCCTCCATGTCTGTCGAACCTTCATTTCGAAGCAACGACATAGAAGTCAATGGCCTCATTAAGAGACAAACAGACAATTGCAGACACAAACACTCACAACGATCGGTAACTGTCGAATCCCGAAGGCATCAAGTAATTGCTTGTAAGCAACAATGTTACTTTTCCAATCGTCTAGATTTAGAGGTACACATTTTTCACAGAAACGTGCTACGCCGTAGCAGCTACGGCGTGGCAATTTTGAAGAAACCTTGTAGAACATAATTTTTTATCTCGTATATGATTTTACTTTATTTATTACGTTCTAATGTTGTTGACAAAGTACCTATTATTTAGTATATTTTCATACTATATGCATATATCCCACGTAATTAGAATAATATGTATTTCAATGACAACAACCATGAACATAGCAATTGTAGTAATTATTTGATTTATTTGACCTGCGCAATATTGTTAGCAAACATTGTAATGAATGTAAAAACGTTACTAAATAGTTACAGAAACGTACCGTGGTACTCATTTCTTACGGAAATGATGTTATCTCACCGAAAATATTCCTCTCCTATTTCAAGAACTCGGTCATGAAAATATTAACGAAACGAAATATTTTTATGAAAACTAGGACTTGGTTTTGACATTATCTCTTTTGATGGTAGGCTAGATAACCCGAGTAGACGTACACGTAATGATTACATTCTGAGCTGGTACCAGCTCAGAATGTAATCATTACGACTCAACCAGATCTTACGAATCTGCTCTACATTACAAACTTTGGCTAAAGTTTTCACTATACCTACCCGTATTAATAAAGCACTCTCATCTCACATAATTCTGAACATCTAATTAACAGACCCTAAAGTACCAACGTACTCAGCACTTGATACTTGCCAAGAACGAGAACAATGAATAAATAATTTGAGTCATGAACTGGTATTTGAGCTGAAACTCGTTCACTAGGTTTATTATCGAGTTGTTTGTTGTTGTTGCCTGATATACCCCGAAGTGGCCAATCAAATCGTTAAATTAAATGCTCAGTTTTGTGGCAGAAACAACAGCTCTTTACTTTTATGTACAAAAATTAGGTCTGTTTGTAATAAACACATAACTGAACTAGAATGTGAACACATAATTTTTGTTACTTTTCCACCGTGGAATAATAATCTAAACTAACAGTGTAAGATAACACGTAACGTACTTGAGTGCACAACAGCTATCGCGAGTGAAGCCTCGTCCTTTTCTGGAAGCCAAGGACTCAGACTTCGTGTAAACAAATCACAACTACTCGTCAACCTTTTGTTTCGCAACTGCGAAGAAATTTATCATAGTCGACATCAGAGTCAACAGCTGAAGATCCTTGGCAGGCAACCTTCCAACAGGGAAATTAATAGCCGTAATCCCCGTGATCCGGCGATTTGTTTCCAAGGTCATGTCCTTCGGGCCGGTCCCGCGGGGTGTGGCCTTGTAGTGATACCGGTACATGCACCATTTGGCGGTGAAGGCCACAAGGCCACACTTCGTGTGGTGCTTGATCAAGTTACAAGGACTTCCATGATTTATGACTTTTTCCATAAAGTCTATAGGTATAGTCGGACTTTACTATATCTAGGTACATATACTTTATTAAAAAACACATGAGAGATACCTTGTTATGAAAATGACTTCGCGATAAATAAATAAATAATAAATTTATTAAAAAAAAAAAATTGGTAAAATACAGTGTAAAGCTTAGAAATAATGTAGGTATTACATACGTTGGTACGATACTTCGACATTAATCGTGATAGATTTAAAACCACTTTATTAGATTAAATATTTATTAAACTAAACTATGTAGCCTTGCGATAACTTAGGGACGTGATGTTTCAGAATGTTAGCGTTACATCCCACACGTTTGGGTGTAAGCCTGCAGGGTACAGGATCAGCACGTGGGCAGAGCACCCTGGAGCCACTTTCTAAATTGATTGTCTATATTTCGCTGTGTGAAATTCGAGTACCTATTAATAGAATATAGTCCTTAGTGAATACAAAAGATTTGCCCCGTTTATAAATAGCCCATTCCACCGATACCCGTGGGAGTTGTAGAAAATAGCTGTATGAGGTTTGTGGTTTTAGCAGTATGCGCTATTGAACGCAGATTATTGTTGTAATCCTCAAAGGCAAGTGACATTTGTTCCGCACAGACTTGGTAAACCCAAGTTAATAGGCAATAATTATTCTTTATGAACACTGCGGAGTAGAAAACCCCCTAAGACACAAAATAGGCAAGAGAAACAAGACAAGTGTCACGTAATGAAAGGGCAATAAATATAACATCATAAACCAATATTGGAGACCTTCACAGTGGGCGAAAATAAAGTCACGCAGCTGATATCAATTTTCCATATTGTTCGATAGTAAACAACGACACCAAACACTCGCCCACGTAAAGCGGTTTTTGATAAAACTCATAACTTTTTGTGTAAAAATACATTGCTTTTATTGCGCAACCTTATCAACGTGACAACAAATTCACGCGACTAGCAACCAGCTTAATTCATATTCTGGAGAAACACTCACGTTTTATCGCACCTTAAAATGTACGTGTTATTGCCAATAAACTGGACATATTTTCCGACTTATTGAACTAACTAGGTAGAAACTAGGTAGAAAATCATTGCATATTTCGCTATCAATTCAAGTTTTTAACAATCCTCATATATATACATTGGTAATGTAGGTATATTCTGGTTGCTTATTAGTGAAATTATTTTAGCTTTATGGAACAAAATTAAAATAAAATGAGTTTCCATATTTAAAAATCCTGTAACGACACGCATCCCAGTTATTTTTATATAATACCTACAGAAATTATTTATGTAACACGGAAAGTTAATATAAAACTTGATATTTCTTTTGGCACCACAGCGCGGCGCGACTGAATGATATTATTTGGCGCCAAACGTAAATAAAAATGGCGGCGTTGTCGCCACTGATACATTAATCTGGTTGAGGTATCAAAAATGTAGAATGGCACGTTCTTCAACCGCGTGGGTTTACGTTTTTTCACGTGGTGATGCAGTTTCATTTGATATTATAATTTATGTATGTTCATGTTAATAAAAACAATAAGTAGATACCTACCTAAAAATATGAATGTATCGTTTATGAAACCTTATTCCTATCTATCAGTTTTCTTCATCTATGCTGATTGGGTAATACTTTAGACACGATGTCAATGCTTGCCGAGATTGTCAGCTCATAACAATCAATTGCATTGAAGGCAATAAGTACAAAAATACCTTATTTGTATGACCAATAATAAAAGTTTATGATTTCATAAAATGCAAGAAATATCGAAATTGCTGTAAAAAAGATTTTATGAATCCAATACACTGTTGTTTTGTACGAAATATTACAGTATTTTTACAATAAATTTGTGTCACAAGATCAACAGTTTTACATAAGCTCGAGGAAAAAGAAATTGTAAACAATCGTAAGCTTTAGACGTGGTCGGTGAGGCGGCAGGCGTCACAAACATACATCAAGTGCTTGTTGATTGTATACTTTATTCAATGATGCGTGCTACGTCACTGCGTGCTGTTTACGATACATAGGTACCTCTGACGTTAATAACACCTGCTCATTGCTCATCTAACATACTATAGACAGTAGACACGCGTTACCTACATTTGTAACGCGTGTGTAAAAAATTACGCTACCTACCAAACTTTTAAAAAGCAATCCAACTCAAAATAAACTGTTAGTCAAGTAATGCAGTTTCTTGCCAAAATGTAAATAAGAATATTTTTAAAGATCTGCCATGTTTATAATTCGATCCAAAAATAATAATCAACAAACAACGCATAAAAAAGATGTTTGCAATGAATTTATGTAACTAATAGGCGAATGTTTTTGTTTTTAATTCCATATTGTTGTCAACACAGTGCTGCGTTTGAATGGACACCGCGGTGTATTCTAGGGTTATTCAACCAGCCGGTGGGCAGTCACTGACGCATAGCGGCGTACCGATCTATAAATACTTCAGAACACATCTACATGTCACACTAATGGCGTTTTTGTACGCAATAATTGTTTGTCCTTCCTGGGTTCAAATAAATAAAAGGGTTGTGTTTGATTCGCAATGCTACCTAATCAAAAGGATGTATTTTTTTCTCAAGGTCAACAAATAAAACGAAGGTCGACGTAGAATCGCAATTTGTATTTTGCGTTTTATTTACCGACCTTTCTTTTGTTTACCGGTCAACTGAAAACTGGCAGTTATTAGAATACAGAGTTGTGTAACGAAGCTGTTCAAAACATGTTTCCTGTCATTTTTCAAATGTCAGTGACCATCTGTTTAATTGACGGCAGAAATGAGTCAAAGGAATACTTTAGTAAATCTTGCATGAAATCTAATCTAATCTTAAACAAGTGTTTGTTTCTGACGCGCTTAGCCGGTCATTAGCTGGCGGACGTCAGCCCGCGCCGCGAGGCGTCAGGCATCAGTAGTGAATGAAACTGACGCTCGCCAACTAACCGCTGCGAGAGCTTATCTCACCAAGATTTAGCGCTGGAAGCGACTCAAATGATCATTAAAACCAATTTTGTAGGATAAAGGTTATCTCTAAGGAAAACGTAATAACAGGGTTGATCTTCTTACAAGAAGAAAGTATCTAGGTACTTATAAACTTTCTTGTTTTGTTTTTTTTTAAGGTATCCAACCCCCTGGACTCGTGTACCTTTTATGCTTAAAGTTGTTTGTTGCAAAGTGTTTTTATTAAATAATGTTTGTATTGTTACAGATAAAACGCAAATCTCCAAGCATGAAGGACGAGCGCGCCAGTATGCCGCGCGTACGCATAGCTGTCATTGGCAGCTCCCGAGTTGGCAAGTCCGGTAAGCAAATATAACATCCAACAAAACATCTTCATGCAACATTATAGAGAGCACAAAACAATTTTTTTTGGAACAGGAAAATATTTTGACAAAAAATGTTTCGGAAATTCCCGTATCATCTGATTTAATTCTGGCGACCTAGTTATTTGAGAGTGCCTGTCATCATTTGATGGATTTGGTATTCCACGAGATCATAACTCCGATATTTTCCGCTTACTTTGGTGAAACTTAATTCTTTACTTTTATATTTTCCATTTAAAATAAAACTATGGAACCTAATATTTCTGCAGAATTTCCGAAGAGAAAACGATAATTGAAATCAACAGAAATTTTTTGATGAAAACAACAAATTATTTATTTGAGATCATTCTACGTTGAACCACGGAGGTTTTGATACTACAAATAGGTACGTCCTAAAGCGAACAATAAACAAAACTTCAATTACAGCACCTTGACCGAATATGTTCAGGTCTCCGACCTAGATGGCGTTACATAAGCCGAGCTGGGCAACAGCCCACTGACCTCCTTGGTGATGTAATACCTACTAACATGTCGTACTAATACTTCAATGTGTTACTGAATACATTCGATACTTCTCACAAACGCAGTAGCGAGAAACTGCGACTGAACTTCTGATTTTCAAACATCTTTATACTTGCAAGCAAACGAATCTTAGTAGGTTTCATACAAAAGTTATATTTACCTACGAGTGAAATTAATTAATTTAATAATTTATACTCGTGGCTAAGTATAACAGCTGCACGGATCGATCGATCAGGTTAAGCTACGCTTGCCGGGGTTGGTCCGTGAATGGGTGACCATCTTTACATTCCGAGACTCCTCCGTGCCTCGGAAAGTATGTTAAGCCGTTGGTCCTGGCTGTCGTAGTGGATCTTTGACAGTCGTTACGGGTCGTCAGAAGCCCGAAAGTCTGACAACCAGTCATACCAAGGGGTATCATATTACCCAGTTACTGGGTTATGGAGGTCAAATAGGCAATCGCTCCATGTAAAATACTGGTATTCAGATGCATCCGGTTAGACTGTATCTATTTTGTAATTCTCACAAATCACATTTCTTTGTTACAGCTCTCATCGTCCGCTACTTAACCAGACGGTACATCGGCGAATATCATTCAAACACAGGTTTGTTGCATTCCTCATTCATCACAAGATAGTACTGCGTAGTTTGAATCCTTCAAGATGCTTATATTACGCCTTGGTTTCAGATCTCCTGTACAAACAAACGGTGCCTATCAACGGCACTCCAATGGAACTAGAAGTCATAGATGTATCCGGTTCCAATTCAGATAAATTCCCAGCTGAACAGGTAAATAAATATCATAAACACATGTTTTCTTTGATTTCAAATTTAAACTCTCAATAAATCTTCAGGGCTAACTTTGATACAGAACACTTACAAACATCATAAAATATTTTTAAATGAAGTGTATAGTGTTCTTAAGAATATTTACCTACGTAGTTATTGACCCTCTGCCACTAAAGCTAGCATAATTTTACGGTTGTGATCATAACACGGATTATTGTAAACTTCGACCTTCGCTTTGACCAAATCACAGTATACTCAGTATCAAAGGTACTCTAAAATAACACGTGCACTAAGGTTTAACCAGTTTATGAATAGGTTAATACCCCGGGACCTTGTCCATTGCTCACTAATCTTCACCTTCACAGAATTAAAGTACCTATAACCTAAACAACTCCGGCCTTTAGTTTCTAAACAATAATAAGTACACAAATCAGTGAGATTAAGGATGTCGAGTTTTTCGTAAGGAGGCCACATTTTTGTAGCTATTTTAACAGAATCCCGGTATACATTTAAGTCGGTTGTAATATTTTATTACCAGCAATTCAGATTTACATTAGAAAATATTTGAAGCTCGTCGGTATTATTTTTGATTTACTCGATATGTTATTTTTTTTTCGGGAGTTGCAAGTCTCAAGCACGCTCCTAAGAACCATCTACACAGTGTAAATATAAAATAACCGCAAAGGAAACACTTCATGGTAATTTGAAACCATAACAACCTGAAAATTAGACACCGTCGCGTTAAGTTTACGTCAAAGCGTGCGCTAAAGTAGATACCCTTCCGTAAACAAAACGCGCGATTACCGGTAGTCTCGAGCCCCTTTATGTTCCGACAACTGGGTTAATGTCTCAAATAATACTACTAGTGGCATGGAACTGCTCCAGGAGTTACTCCGGTGACCTGCACCAAACATTATGAGTCATGGTGTACATATTACAAATTATTAATAGCAGTTCCACCAACCCGTGAAAGTAGTGATTGTCAGTTTAACATTTTTAGAACTCGAACGACGACCGAACTGATCTGGAACTCCTTCTAAAGTTTACACAAATATTGTTCTAGACATCCTTAAAATAGTTGTTTTGAGATGTTGTTGAAAAGACCCAGCTTTGTGAAGCAAGGCATCTCGCAAATCGTAAAAGTAGTTCTGTGGGTAGAAATGGAAGAGATTTGGACGATCATGTAGGTGGACTTGCCTTGATAACCTAGTTACCACATTATCACAACTTTACAAAGTAAAATAATTAGCAACTTTGTTGTTCAAGTAAAAGTTGGTAAAGCAATAAACTATGACCTTGTCGGAAGCCTCACCAGGTACATACATTTCAATTAAAAACATTTTCTTTTACGTTTATTATCCTGACCGAACAAAAATCTTCGTGAAATGAAACCATAAAATTCTGCTCTGGCAGGTTAATTCATTTTTTTTTAAAGCTGCAGTGTCGGCTTATTTGTTGACTACCGTTAAGCTTCGTGGGTCTTCCGTAAATACGTTTGTTTTTAATCTCCGGTGGGAGTTCAATTTCTGTACCTACGTAGGTAGTTTAGGTTGCTAAATTCCTGACGTCAAATTCGACTTCCTGTTTAACGATTTCACAGTTTCGTCCGATATAAACAATTTTCAGTTCGTATGTCGACAACAATGAGTGTCCATAGCCAACACGACGTGGGACGCATGTCCCGGCGTGGCGCTGACGCGTGGGAGCGCCCGTGAATCGCTGCAAGGCTAATTTTAAGCCGGAATGTTGGCTCTGAAAATCTGAAGACGCATTAATTAAATACATTCTTCTACGTCTAGTCTCTTTTGTGCAAAGCTGTAAGCTTATATTTGTTTGATGAAGACTTCAAAAACGCTTTGCCAAAGTAAACAGCTTTGTTCTGATAGATTTCGTCTAAACTTTACACCAAAAATGATTTTACGTCCACCTTTTTTTAACCTTCTCCTGACGCACTTTCATGGTTATGAGACAAAAATTATAAATCTCTGAAACTTAAAAAGCTGTCGTCTATTTTTTTAAATGGGCTAAAAATCACAACTCAGGCTCGCAAGCGCGATAATGCGAGATTTAATTAGCTATCAAACGTTAATAACGGTCGCAGATGTGACCCATAAAAATCTTTCCGTAACGATTGGCTTTAAATTATTTCGATTTATTACACCTCTTTCGAATCTTCATAAATATAACGTAGTAGGTAGGTGACATAGATAGATGCTTTCAGACAACCACTTTCCCTACTTCCGTCACCTAACATTTGCTATTATGATGTCAGACTAATTTAAACAGCTTCTTGGCACTTTTTAATGTTGTTGTTGTTCCTTGTTCTAGATTCAATGGGCCGACGCCTGTCTGCTGGTGTACGCAGTGACAGACCGCAGCAGCTTCGAGTACGCGACAGAGGTGTTGAGTGCGCTAAAGCGCGCGCCGACCGGCGGCAGCCCTGCGCACGGGCCAGCCGGCGCCGCGGCGCCCATGCCGCTTGCACTGCTCGGCAACAAAACAGACCTAGACCACTTGAGACAGGTCAGTACCTAATAAACAACAACCCAATTCGATAACGTTTCCACAAGCTTTCAAACAAGTACATTATAGCGCATAGATTCTCATAATTTACACGTTTACAACATTTGAATTTACTCTTGACCAAAGTATCACGTATTTCAGATAGAAATGAAATGGACCACTTAAAATAATGTACGCACTTTTTCTCTTACATTCGTCCGGGCGTTACGTCACGTATGAACTTCGTCTGCGACACGACTCGGTGAAATTATCGGTTTAAATAAGTACGCATGAGCGAGCGCATATTTTTAAAATGTAAAAAATACCTAAAATATCTCTTCTAGAAATGTAGGGATGTAAAACTTACGACTCGAGTGCATGTGTACTGAAAAATACTCCTTTATTTTAGATTCGTTATTTAAAACGAATTGTCGTAAATCTTTAATTTGTTGTCTGTAAACACGGAATAATAGAAAAGCTTAAATAACGATCTACAATGGAACCGTGGATAGGAATCTCTTACTGCATTCTACGCAATATCTTCAGTTATTTCTAGATATTTGTAGAGACCGTCCTTCACCTTTCAACACGACGTCAGTTGATACGTAGAATCACTGTCACGACTCCATAACAACGCGTACTTAATAATAGACTGGAAGATCGACACGTTTCCTTTATCTTTGCTTAGAAGATCTAGTTTATCCAAAACTGCAGGGACAAAGATAGAATACAGTTTCAGGGGCAAACATTTTAACTTTACACAATGTTTTCACCAGAACATCGATTTGACATTATCACAAAGTGGAACTATGACAGCCTGTGTTGAAGTTACGACATTGTCACCAGTAGAACAAAGATGAGAGACAGCCTTGTCTATCAGTATATACCTATTGAATCTTTTGAAGTCGCATTTAATGGAAAATATACGTACACCAGACATAACAGACTGCTTTTGTCATGCGTACAATAGACACACACTCGCTTGAAAAGTAGGTAACACAGAAACTTTTACCAAAGACAATGTGTATGTAGTTTTAGAGCTCTAAAAGCTAATATGAATTAAATACTTACATTAATGGAGAATGTCGATGGCTATAAGAGTAGGGGAAGACCAAAGAAGCGATGGATGGACTATGTGAAAGATGATACGGCTAGAAAGGGAGTGACTACCGAGAGGACGGCTAATAGAGAAGTATGGAAGAAAGGGACATGTTGCGCCGACCACAAATTAATTGGGACAAAGGCTGGAGAATGATGAATGATTAATTATGGAGATTAACAATTAAGCTAGTATTTACGTAGTTACCATCCTCACATTTTCCTGGCGTAGTCAGAGGTCCGTTTTTCCATCAGGAAATGTTTCCTTCAACAATAAAAATAACAATTAATAAGAATAAAGTTTATTTTTAAATAGGTAAGAGTTCCCTAGGGACAGACCAAGAGATAAAGTAAGATAATTAGAATTCCCCGAAAGCCGATAGATATTTAAAAGTACTCAAACTAAGTACAGAAGCTGGCCTTGTTTCGTTTTGTTTGTAGAAATTACCCAATCTAAACAGCTTTGTAAAGTTTACTTTGACTTAATGATTAAGTAACAACATCCCCGCGATATTATCCGATGTTCCAATTTTGTTGTTAGGAGCCTTATCGTCGATCAGATAAAAATAACTTTCAGTGACGCAATCTCACCTAGATATTTAGGGCTTGGAGTAGCTCTAACGTAAAATCCCAGTAGGTATTTAGAGAAAGATAAAGGGTCCATCAAATCTCCTTTATCACCATGACCTACAAAAATCAACCGTGATAAACTCTTTTTAATTAGGTCGGATTTCTTTCAGTTTTTTTCAAACATTTGTTTTTCTTTGTCTGCAGGTCACTACCAAGGAAGGCCAGGCCATCAGTGCCGCACATGGCGCCTCCTTCAGCGAGGCCAGTGTCGCCGACAACTCGGGCGACCTCTACCGCTGTGTGGACCGTTTACTCGCTGAAGTGCGCACCCCACAGCGCACGCGCAAATTCTCCGTCACGAAAATGCTCGGGTCCCTAATAGGTAAGCATCATTCCCTGTTTGTTCATTGATCGTTCGTATTACGATTACGTTTCGATATACGTCAATTAACGCTATTAGAGTCCAGCTTTCTAGATGGTGTAGCAACAGAGTTTACAAAACAAATACCTTTCAAATAATAATTATTGATTCTGTGGTCTGAAGAATATTACTAATTTCTTAGTTTTGCTTGTTACAGGTGGTGGTGGCAATAGCCAAGCCAACCGAAGCGGGTCCATGGTGGCATGCCCGCGCGTGCCCGCCCCGGCGCGGCCACCGCTGGCCGCCGCCGCTCCCTGACCGGCAGCCGCGCCAGCGCACCGCGCGCGCTGATGTCTCGCCGGCGCCGGCGCAGTCTGGCTTGCCTGCCTGCCCGTGCCCGCTCGCTTTGCCCCGCCAGGCCCTCTGTCCACCACCATCATATGAACTGAACTGACGTGGTGCGGCGGACCTTACCGTGCTGATCTTGTGTGGAGCTCGTGGACTTATCTCACGGATACGTGCATATAACAAGCGCACTATGTGAGCTTTTATATTAAAATGTATGCTTGAATAGCATTGTGTCAAAACATCAAGTGAATCAGTTTTATGAATTATGATGTTTAAGAAATTTTGACAATAACTGCTAGAATATTAGAAAGCACGATGAAGTGTTTCTATTCAGGTATATGTGCCAAAGATCTGCTAATATTTACTGATTGGTGAAAATATTACTTACATAAAACTAAGAATGACCTTTAATTAACTCAGTAATCGAATACTCATTCGCATACTTAATAGTAATATCAAGAAAGAAATCTGTACTTTGTCTGGTGTATGTTGATGTTTATGAAATATAAATTATACATATGTCATATAATATAATATTCACGTGTACCTTCGTCCGAGTACCTTGCAGAATATTCACGTCTTCATTATAAGGTGCCTGACTGTCGCTATTATTACCTATGTATACTATGTGTACCCTCATATGCATATAGTATATTAATTTATTACGGCCTAAACTTTTCTACTTTTTCACAGTATTATTAAAACTAAGTCTTGACGTGTAGGATAAGAACTACACTTTTTATAATTCCTATTTCACCACGTCCAAAAAAGTTTTCGGGAAAGCCTAAAAATTTTTGAAATCAACTTATTTTATTTGAATATATATTATTGTGTAGTTGACTTGGCCTAAGGAGTGGTGAAGTCAGAATATATAATATCACCTTTTGAATTTTGATAATTGTTGTAATAAAGTGTATCAACTGTCTTTATAAATTTCTATTGTTACTACAGATTTTACCAAAAATTTTGAATGTTATGTACACAGTATTGCTATACAACTATTATTTGTACTAAATCTTTAGTCATCTTCTAGTCATAGACTAAGGGCTGTGAAAAGACATTTTGAATGTTTGGAAGGAGATAAGAGACGGTCTGAATAAACAATGTAAATGTATTTTACAAGACAAATATCTACGTGTATTCTGTCAAATGGGATGTAGTAATAAACTATGGATAGTATGATTAAACTTGTAAATAATATGAAGCAAAGATGAGGCTGGTGATATTGTTGTAAATTGTGGGTGGGCCGCCGCACTTCAAATAATGTAACTAGCAAAATTAAGAATCAACATTTGAAAGTAAAAACATAAATTAAATAAAATGTATATTAGAAATTGTGTAATATTGTTATAAAGTATACTATTCAAAATTTACGTGCGGCGGGAAATTTCTAACATGAATGCCTTACCTTGATTTGCGAAATTATTACTAAGGCAGGAATCGTACTAGGCATTTGTGCTACGCGTACGCGTAGCCTGCTACGGCTGCTACGAGCGCTACGGCTACGAAATTGATCCAGGCGAGCCTTCGCTACGCCATATTATTCTTATAGATTACCACCTCTTGATCCTGCCTAGTCCGCTTCCAGTCTTATTGTTGACTATTCCATATATTATATTGAAGAGAACAGAATTGAAGAGTGTAAATAAATGTATTGTACATTGTTAAGGGGACTCAAATGTCGGAACTGATTGGAATAAGTTGTAAATATTTTTAATTGATTAGCTTTAATAATATTAAATGTTTATAATAATTATTATATGTTTTATTTTATGGTACAAAAACCTCTTATCACACGGATTCGACTTGTATCATGCAACTGATCAACACATTGGTGGCATAGATAAGGACAGTTCAAAATACACAACATTACGCGCAGTAGTTACAGTGGATTCGGCGATTTATTCAAGAATGTCACACGCTAAAAGAAACGCCATAAATCATCGAAATACACGTCTGACACTCCGCAGTAGTACTTGCACTATTAAAAGAATTAAACGGCACGCAGATATTTAGAGCATTCTAAAAAAAACAATTTATAAATCAAAACACTATCAAGGTCATAGAGCTACTTAAAGTGACCTATAATTACAATTTAAAATAACTCTTCGTAACACAAATCAAATCTACAGTGAATTAACGAGAGCATTGATTGATATAGAAAATAAACCATTAGGTGTTAATAAAATAAAGAGGAATTGCTTGTAAACTACAAAATGTAGGTAAGTGTTATAACATTTCTTAGATAGCATCCTATGACTCAAAATAAAAGATGAGAGAGAGGTCCATTATACTTTGAAACAGTTTTATGACTGAAATATATCTGGCCCAATAACCACTTGTTATAAAAACAAGCACTTATGTATTTAGTTCTAAAGAAAATTATTACTAACATAATTTAATTGATCTACATAACTCAATGAAAATTATCTACACGAACTCTTAATTTATACTTCCTCTAGACAAACGGACAAGGAAATACCGTTACCTCACATAATATATAATATAATAATCTAAATGGATTATAAATCCACTAGAAAATGATGGATGCGAATGTTTTTATCTCTCGTTTGGTCGTATTTAGTTAACCCAGTTGCCGATACGCCATATAAATTATCTTTGCAGGGAATTAGGACGCGGTCATAAAGGGAATCGAAAATAAACAAAAGAACAAATGGATATTAACGAACGATTTAAAGCCGTAATTCTATTCTTATATCGATGGACAAAACGTACAATTTTAATCCTTAAATTTTTATTAGTGGATTATTGATTATAATTTTAATAGTTATTTAAACCTAGCTCACCCTCAGTAATGACAAACTTGAATCAGGTCATCTTCTCGAAAACAATCTTCAAAATTCACATTTCACATGGAAAATTTTAAGATTGTGAGACACGTTCTCACAATGAGAGATATAACACTAGAACTCTTTATACTTGTACTACTTTAACTGAAAAATGATAAATGCCTTAGTACAAAATCGTCTTTGTTTTATACTTTTTGTCAATTATATTTTAAAAAAGTGTTGAGTTATTGCTGGTAGAAGAACAAATAGAAATTATTCTTACATCGATTAGTGTCATCGCGTAGTATTTAGCACACTCTTTTTAGTATGGTGCCAAAAGATGAACAATTTCTACAACTTTGATTTATTAACGCCTATGGAGAACAAACCTATATTAGTTTTGTGGACGCAGCTTTATGATACAGTCGGACCGGGATTAACGATCAACAGTCAATGAACCCTGTTCCGTTTAAGGCTACCGTTCGATTCGGTGCACTACCTGAATATAAATTATGCATGTGTGTGATGTGCGCTTTTCCGGAGTAAATAAACATTTATGGTTACTATAAAGCTTGCCCAGTTCTTTTTGTTTTGATAGATCCATTTCTTATTCGATCATAGGTATACTTTTTTGTTCTTAGAACACATTTTATCTACTTCATCTATTTATTTATTGACTTCTCGAACCGCTAGACGATTGGGCTATCGAATTATCAAAAATATTTTCAGAGAGAAGATAAATAGAGTGCGCATTTTTAAAAATAGCCGCATTTTTGTTGAAAATAAATGTAAATGTATTTTAAATATGCAGCTTGGCACTGAACTTCTATGGATCATAGTATTAATAATACTTTCAACCTAATTATCAGCTGACATGCATTAATAATCGAATTTTACGTCGCCGGCCGGTCGCACACGCGCCGCCCAAATAAATCGCAATCGCATCTCAGAACAATGCTCGCTCCGGCGAGATGAGAGGGGTGCGCACCCCAGCTGCGTGCCGCGATCGATCGTGGACCACTCTCCGCCACTACACGACACATTGTCTGTCAAAGCGGCTCCAACTTCAAACGTCCCTGACACCGTCCCGCAAAAAAATATTAAAAACAGTGTTTTTAATTAGTGTTATGTGTTAATTTTTATTTTTTAAACAATGGAGGGGCGGAGGTCTTGGGATGGTGTGCCTCTGGGCGAGTCGCACTCTCCACCACAGTCAGTTCCGGGCCGCAGGACGCCGCTGGGGGCTGTGGGGCTGGGCGGCTTCTACATGCAAGGTGGCCAGCCTCCGCCGCCTCCACAGCATTGTTACCCGGCAGACGAAAACCAGCCAGAACCAGGAACAAGCTACGGACAAAGGTCAGTTTTTTCACCCAAATTCTAATATGATGATAATCTTTTATTGCACTTTGATAATGCCATCCGCTTCTTTGAATTGGATTCATACTAACAGCAGGGTTTCTGCTGCAATCCGGCTTTTTAATCGGCCCGAATTTCTGTTTGTAAGCAAAAGCAGATGTTTTTTCGCGCATGCGCTTTGACAGTATACAGCTAACAAAAAAACTAACCATGGTATAATTTTACTTTAAAATTGAAACAAACCGCAAAGACACGTTTTTATCGATACATAAAAGTAATGTCCGGTTTGAGGCCTCCCTTTTCTATGGAGGATGAGTGAACTTAACACCTGTTCCTCATGCCAAACCTACTACTACTGAACCCAATGAGAAAATTATAACCTATAATTTTAAATATAAACATTTTGACCGGTTGGTTGACTTCGTGTAGGTACAAATCATGAATATTTGGATATCTTGGTAGCAATAGGTATATGAGTGAACTGAATACAGTATTTTTTAACTCTGACATTCAAAAGTACATTACTGCCGCGGCCTGCAAAAGGGGCATTGATCGACGATCGTGAAAATGTGTCCATCAATGCCTGGTTGCGGTCAACTTGTATAGTACTTTCTCAAATAACGCGCGGAAATTCAAACTAAGTAAATTAATAATAAATTCCAAAATCAATGACGAACAACCCGAACAACGATAATTTTTCACGCGCCAGTTTATGTTCATTTGTTTCATTTTCACTTTACAGCTCTATTTGCAAGCCAAATCGAAATTAAATAAAATCTTTGATAAGTTACCTCCATGGTTGCCATAAATAATATGTCGAAATAAAAAGTTCGTTCCTTTTTTAAATTACATTGCAATTGCGTTGCATTGCAATGCATTTGCGTGTAATTTAGAGTCGGTCTGTCGTGAATAAGAGTTTTCATAGTAATTTTTCGGCCGCTAAACACGACAGATATGGATGTTCATACTAAGATTGTCGGCCGTCTGCTCGCATGTATTTAACCAGTACATCATTTTCGATTTATCTCGAAGAAGGTTGTCAAAATAATGCTCGAATTTCCAAGCATGTTTGAGAAAAGATAAAAAGTTTTTAGTTTGAGCCATTCCTGTCAAAAAACTAAAACTGTTGAAGTTATTTCGACAAACTTTTTTTTAATTACTGCAAAATATTGATCATAACAAAAAAAAAAAAAAATACTAGATCGTTTCTAAAACTAGTTAGCAAAAACCGCACATATGGCATAAATGCAATATAATCTATAAGTAATTCATATCGTGTTACATGTGTCACAAAAGCACACATGTTCACAATAATAATCAGTACAACACCGGTACTACTAGGGCAGCATCTGTGCACAATAGTGTGCTATAGTGCACAATAGTGCTCAATAGTGCACAATAGTGGTCTATTGTTCAATCTCCGTCCCTTGCGACAAGTATTTTGCTCCCGCTGACCGCGATAATGTTTATTATAGACACTTTAAAAAGGGTAGATTTAGATGCGGCTTTATTGATAAGTAGCTTTTCTTTCGATTTCCCCTTTTTTTGTTGCATTAATTTAATCGCCACTGTTTATTGCTGGTGTCACCTAACGTGACAGACTAAGTATGTACGTAGGTATTTATACAAAACTTAACCATATATCACATCTAACAATCGTGAAAAAACACGTTAGGGATTTGGAATTGTGTTTCTCGAAGCTAGGATACAAAGACGTTAAAAATGTTAGATCATGATTTAAGAATGCACTCAGGCATTTTAGATCCAAAGCCAACAGAGTGTAACTAATCACATTAAATTCTGATTCAGCATTTGAGAACATTTTAAAGCTATATATTTAGCATAGTTTAAACAATCCAAACTAAACGGGCGATTACCTCATAAATTCAATCACAAAGGAACAAATACCATTAAAGTACACATTTCATCGGCATGTACCGATTGTTTGACACTGTAGATATTGCAAATGCATTAATAGGCGTAAACGTACATAAATAATGCAAACTTTACGTATCATAAACCCGAAATAGAACGCGTATATTAAGCTAATACTGGTTCTAAGGATGTTAATATATGGTGATATATCTAAGGAAATTGTCTAAAATTCTAAATGCTATCCAGATCCCATAACCACGTGTAATTTATATGATATCAATACTAAAATAGCTAATCAACATCTACAGCTTCTCTAAGATTTGCTGGTTTATAATATTTCAATCAGGGTATAGTTAAGTTGATTATCGGCGCGTCTAAACATTCTAAGTACTGCAGGGTATCAAGTACGCATTTCGCATTAGTATTCCGTGGGCCCCGGCTCCCGTGGTTCCCGTATCTCCCCTCTCCCCTGGTTAGCGTCGTTAGCGTCCGACATACAAGCCCATTCATCGCGCACAAAGAGTATTTGCCACTTGTTCCGCTCTGCCTCACCGCCAACCCTTATCGAATCCTAACTAAGGGGACGCTGCGCTGTACGCAACTGTACTTCCCATTTCCATTGCCTGCCAGCAATACTTCATTACTCAACTGCTCCTAAATGCTATACGAGTCATCGGTTTACAATACTTTCTTGAAATAGATTCTGTCATAAATAAACCCGAAATACTTTTAAAGCTCTTACCGTCAATCAAAGATAGAATAGTGTTCTAATTTTAACACTTCTGTTAGTATATTTAATGTTCACTATAGGTATCTGAAAATAGCTGAAACGTGACGAAAATTCTTCTGCGATTACGTTTTGTAAATGTTTTCAATGACCTCGTAATAGTGTCGTTGCATAATATTGTAATAACTACATACTTCCCAGTTGTCACGTTGTTAACGAATATAATTTATAATTCCGTAAATCACTTATTTGATGTTCGTAATCCGCAGTTGGCTCTCAAACTCAAAATAAATATTATTTCGACTGCAATATGAAGCAATTAAATAATATTTAGGACTTATTTAGAGTCTAAAATCAACAATAACTTATAAATTACAGACCTATCAACGAGTCGAAGTCAAAACAGAAGATGCGTCAAGGCAAGAATGTACGACTGAACATAAACGCAAGAGAACGACGCCGCATGCACGATCTTGTAAGATATCCTTTATTACTTTAATTTGCCTACACTTTAATATATACATTATGTACATATATACATTATGTACAATGTGGAGATGACAATACAACAATAAATGAAAACACTTGCAATACGAGTATTTTGGAGCTAACAAATAAATCCTAACATCGAAATTAAAAAAGTCATTTTTTCAAACAAACTAAATAGTAGTTATAGGCCGACTAGGGGGTTTGCCGATCTTTGACTAGCTATCGTAACTATACTATTGGATATATTTGATTAATTTTTTAGATGTCGTCTCCACCTTGTATACAACATGGTATTATATCATAAAAATAATTCAAGAGAGCTATGTATAGCCGCCGATTTATATCTCCAAAATGTACTTAAGTAAACATCTACAAGTAATTTGAATTGCCCTTAACATTGCATGCCACAAATCTGGCATATCTCAAGCGTTATTATTACACAAATATAGATCTCTATTTCTAGGACTACAGCAATTGTGCAACAGCATTTCTAGGAAATTGATAATTTGTACTTTGCACTAAACTGTTACATAACTTGTGCCGGTGTTATTCCAGAATGATGCATTGGACGAGTTGCGTGGAGTGATACCGTATGCTCACTCGCCTTCCGTCCGCAAGCTGTCCAAGATTGCGACGTTGTTGCTCGCCAAGAACTACATCCTTATGCAGGCCAGTGCGTTGGAGGAGCTCAGAAGGTACCACGTGCCACTTTTCAAATGTTTGCCAACGCCTTCATTCAAGCGGGTCCCGTACCATTTTAGTTTCAGTATAAACATTATGGCTGTGATTATTTCTTGGGAAACTAAAGATAGTTTGTCCTTCATCTGCGCTTTGAACCCGAGTTCAAATATTTAATTTGATAATGGTCCAAAAACGTAAATGAAAATAAATGACTCTAATAATTGCGTTGAGCAAAAAGCAAATAAAAACTTTTTTAATCAGCGGATTAGTGACGAACATAAATTATCTGACGATTTTAATTTATTTCAGATTGGTAGCATACCTCCAAAGTACAGCAACAGCTGCAGGTATTGTTCCACCTCCAGGTTTCGACCTGACCGGATTCCCAGCGGCCGCGAAGCTGCTTGCAGGTCCACTCCCTGGCCCGCCCCCACCCCCTGAGCCGCCATCTTGAGATTCAACAGTCAAACTAGAACCCTAAACGACTAGGGTACCTAGAATTAAAGTCAGTCCATACGATATAGACTGATACGCACACGTACGCTGCTTGGGACGTCAGAATATCTTGAGATATGTCCGAAAAGCACTGTATCGTGTGGACTGCGCGCTACGTTTTTATCTACGAGTAAATAATTTAAGCTAAGACATTAAAATAATCTTCATAAATTATTTAATTTTAAGGTTTATGAATAGATCTCAAATTAGTTTGTAAGGTGTGTAAATAATTCGACATTTACCTGCAACAGTATTATTATTCGTAATTTGTATTTATATGAAGCGACTTTCTCGTCGTAAGCTAGCGATGCTTTGAAGCCACCTAAATATCGAACGCGATAAGCATACGAGGACCTTCTCGAATTGTCACTACGACGTTTACACGTAATTACGCCATTATACCATATTTGGCGTAAACGTTATAAAGTAAGGTGATTCCTAGTCTTACCTAAATAGGATATTATCGCCCAAAGCGAGCGAGAAACTCTATCCATTTAAATTATTATAGGATTAAAAAAGATAAGTTATTAGTAGTCCATAGTTATAATGTTCTAACGATTATCATCTTTTGCTATGAGAAAAATAATTGATTTTCGTTTGGAAATCCCAAAGAAGAGTCAGAGAGGATCCCCTTCCGAGATAGGTAACATACGTATTTGTAATTATTTATTTATGTACGGGAAGTGGCTACACGTTTTTATAAACATTGCGAGTGCGAATAGAATTTATTAGGGAAGATATCATCCATAGGTACTTCTTTTAATGAGAAATCGTTGCTAGTCTATTAATATCTTAGTTTCCATGCATCGCATCACAATATTTTAAGAAAGATTCAGATGATTGATTACTATTTGTTTTCAGGCTTTTATTTATATCTATATTCATTAGATATAAAATCTCAACGTAACGTAATATTATATTTTTTATTATTTAATAATAAATAAAAATTATGTAATATTTTAAATAAATTTTCATAGATAATAAAAACATACTATATATATATTTCTATCTTGTATTGAAAACAAGGAAGAATTTTTTGTATTGCTATTCAAGCATCATTTGGCAGCTTTCTATGGGAAGCTACCAGGAATTACGTAGCTATACAACTAAGTAATACAACCCTGGAAAATGATTTCCTTATTCATACTACGTATATGTAGGTAGCTATGGAGTAAACTGACGGATTTTAAAAGGTATTTAACAGAAAGTAAATGATTTATTTATTTATCTAGGGACTTGTAGATCAAATATTGTTTTTGAATATGTCGTTTGAATATTTTATTATCGTACCTATTCCTATGCAATGTTTTAGATCTATTTAGACTAAAAAGCTGTTCCCAAACATTCTTTTGATATTAATTTTCTTTGTATTTGTTTTAAACATTTGAATATTTATAATGATTTCGAATTAAAAAGATATTATGTAGATTATAATTAATTTATATTTAGGATATAAATTACTTTTAAATAGATATAAAACTGTAGTTTTTAGAATCTTTCTCTGTGAGTAATCCAGAGAACAATGTGAAAGCATGTGCCAAAAATGAAGTAGATTTGTATTATATACTTAGGAAAATATAATATTATATTATTTACAAACTAAGTATTTAAATTGTCATGTTCAGTGTCGATTTTACGTAGATATAAGAACATTGATGTTATTTAAACTTCGTGACATTTTAGAAATAGTTATTTTTAATAGTAAATATTTATTTATTATTGAGTAAAAAACATTTTGTAGTGTTAGTGTATAGTAGGTATGTGTGGTAATAAAATGGTGTGAAATTTTATATTATTTACGGCCATATAACATAAAACATGTACGTATGTATGGCCCCGAAGATTAGTAGGTGTTTATATTATGCGTAGCCTACCAATAATTAACAAATAATTGCTCTATTAACTATTATATTAAGCTCAGTATCCATCGATATTTTATGAATATTCCTATTTATTCTATATTTACTATTAATATTGTAATCCTTCCTTAAAATCATTAAGAAATAAAATATAATTAAATGCAATTAAAGTCACAGGAAAAACCTTGTGAAGGTTTGTAAGAAGCGCTCAAGAAATGGATACAAGCCAATCGTGCATGGGGAGTGAATCTTTAGGCATATGATATATCAACATCAAAATCAAAATCAAAAGTCATTTATTCAAACTAGGCTGAGAATCAGCACTTTTCGAACGTCAAAATTACATAAGACAGTCCCCCCAAAACGCCCACCCTTCACATATATATAACATGCAAAAAAAATAACTAGAATCTAGACGGTTTCTGAGATCCTTCGATACACTATGAATAGCTATATAAGGTGTATCTTTCCGTCCACGAAATCTCTTAAAGGTTTATTATACTCTTCATTATGAACGACTTGCAACACTGCTTGTCAGACTTTCGGGCTTCTGACGACCCGTAACGACTGTCAAAGATCTAGAAAAGACAGCCGGGACCAACGGCTTAACGTGCTTTCCGAGGCACGGAGAAGTTTCGGTATGTAAAGATGGTCACCCATGCACGGACCAACCCCAGCAAGCGTAGCTTAACCTGATGGATCGACCCGTGCGGCTGTTATTACTTGGCCACGAGCCTGAGCATGGCCTGAGCATTCCCATTATTTAATAATCAAACTAGATGTTATGCTAAGTGAAATGTGATTGTTATTAGCAATATTTTTCTTTATAAGTGACTGGAATTTAACGTGTAGTACATAGATTATAATGAATTGTAATCTCATTTACGGTTTTCTGAATTGCTCTAGTTTGTAAACTATGGTCAATAAAGTATACTTGTAACTACAACTGTCTTTCTTTAGGAAAGAACTCGTTAATGGCTAATTAGCAATATATCGCTTTCAAAATTCACTACGTAAAGAATATTTGATCAAAAATACAACTGAAAATTCCTAAAACCAACTCTCCGAACCTTTGAACAATTTTATTTTTGATCGTCCAGGTGGGCGACCGAGCTCTGTTCTCGGGTAAAAACAGAGAAAACGATTTTTCCCAAATATGAGACCTAGCTAGATCGATTGTTCGCCCCCGTAAACCCCTATATGCATTGCAACTTTCATCGAAATCGTTAGAGCCGTTTTCGAGAACGTAATTACAAATATATTACCTATTTATATATGTATACAAATATTGCTCATTTAATAGTACCTAAGTATAGGATATCCTATTCGACACTTTACATACATACAGACAGGACAATAGAGTGACATGCGGATATTATTTTTAACCGTTTTGAAGTATCCCATAAATTGAAGAGTAAGTACCCCAAAATACCACTATTAATTTTATAATGAGAAGCTTTAGTTTTTACAAATGAGCTACTGTAGCAAGTCTCAGCGATGCCATACAGTGTCAGTAAGCGGTACTACCTACTACACGACTTCGCATCACTCTATCAAACTCTATGAGAAAAAGTGAGCAACCAGTCATGTTCTCAAACAAAAAGTTCATACACTTCCCAACAGATGGCGCCAGCGTCTTGAATTAGCAATTCAGCATAAATTAATTGCAACATTACTGCAAGAGAAATATGTATGTCATAACCTGTGTCAATTTTAAATGTTGCAATAATTTATGTAATAATATTCAAATACATCCATCACCTTTAAAACTGTTAGGATAGCAACACTGTATTGATGAGTGCGCGTTCTCATTTGCTTTAGGAAACCTAATGGCTCTAGCACAATGGCCGCTGTTGGCCTCGTTTCAACGTGCATAGATGGATTACTTACTATTTTGATTGACCTCTTGTTTACAAACGGAGCGATCGACGTTGATATGTGAATACACTGAGCCTCTGTGTAAAAGATCTATCTAAGTAACTTATATCTACGTTCCAAATAGCCAGTGTACACACGGTTACACATCAAACTATACATTTCCAGTATAAGCTGAACTCTCATTGTATGGAAATCCTATACAATACGAAATCGGCCTATATTGGAAATGTAGGTATAGCTCGATTTGTAGCAGTTTGTACCTACATAAGTATGTATATGTATAATAAGATATACAGGGTGTAGGTATATCATTATTGTAGGTACCAATGTATACGTAGTAACGTTACAAACCGTCTACAGCCTTTTACCTATCATTTATGCCCACAGCAGAGGTTTGATATAAACATGTAGGTATAGAGGTAGGTATCTACCACTCAGTTTATGTATACATAATGTACATTATGTAGCTACCTGCTCTGTATTCAGGAAATAAGACACTTATGTTCAGTTAGTAATATACTTCAATGTATTAGGAATATTAAGTTAATTTGGTCACGTTAATCTATTGGTCAGGGCAGTACAATGACCCTGATTATATAAAAACTATTATTATCCTTGATGAGTCGGATATTGATCGAAGTTTATAAACCAGAGTACCTACCTACTTCAAAAATGTAATAAGTACTTACTTACTTACTTAGGTATATGATTCCGAAATAAATTCACACTCGTCAGAAGGGTTTCGTTTCGACCCTAACGAGGGGTTAAAGGTAGCTTTCACAAATACTTAGGTCCATGTACCTACGTAATATTTATTTAGGTACTATTATAGGAAAGCAAGCAGTACCTATGCTTTCTGAATGCCGACGTATACTAGGACATTTTACATTGACATGTTTGAATAGGACATTTAGCTCAGATGAGAGACATTACAAAAAAAATCTTCTGAAAATTTAAAAAATCATTAAATAAAAAAGAAAGTTGAATAAAATTACGTAAAAGGTACTCAGAAAATTAAGCTTTGTAAATAAACAATAAAACAAAGCGTCATTTTCTCCAAGGTCGTCATCAATATTCGTACGGCTTCTTATACAAAAACTTTCATTGCTTACACGGCTTCACTAAAGCCTTTATTTACCCTTGTCTATGGTATATCAAAAGGTACCCCTTTTGTGGGAAAAAAACATAACTTATTTACGCGATTATACATAGTGGGTACTTTTTTGTTTCACCCCCAGTGTTTCTAAATTGTATCATATACTTTATTGTACACGAGAATATACATACATAGCAAAAAAATAAAATTAAGTAACAATACAAAACATACAATGGGCGGCCTTATCGCTTTCTGCGATCTCATGTATTTTTCCTCATTGATGTACTATTCAGTGGTACTTAGTAGGTACCTCAATGTTTTTCCTTTACTTTTCATATTTAGTAAACAAATATGGTGTACAATACGGCAGATGAATGATTGCCGATCCGAAATTTGCGCAGAAGACAAAAAAAATATATAAAATAGTGTTTCACAAATAATTGAATACAGTTGTTTCTTCGAAAAACCATGATTATTTGAAAAAAGAATCTACACTATACTATGTTACGTTGTTCATTTATATTCTGCTTGTGCGTGATTTGATCATAAAGCTGACTGAACTTTGACCTTTTATCAAATTGTAAAAAAAATAACATTCGAATGTGTGAAATTATTTTGGTTGTTTAAAAATCGCATTGTTTTCTATAGGGTGGTCTCTTTTCTCCTATTCAGAGGAACACTGGCTTCTCCAAAAGGATATCAAATTTATTATTAACTAGTGACCCACTCCAGCTTCGGCTTTTTGGACTTGACAAAACAACGAGATTTTTAGTTACTTAGATGTAACTGTTATAGTAACGTTTTATACACATAAACCTTCCGCAATAAATTCTCTAAACGATGGTGAAAACCTCATCAAAATCTTAGAAGTCTTGGTTTAGAAGAACAGCGCAGACATACAGACAAATTCGAAAAGCGACTTTAATTTATAATATGTATAGAAGTGAACGGTTTGATTTTAGGAAGACTTAAAAACACATAATCATAGCTATTGACACAAAAAAAAATTCAATAGTGTCATTTAGTCTGTTTTTAACAATAATTGATCTTGCATGGTGTTTCAATATCTCCCATAACCGATTATTACAGCGGTAGTAGGAGAATCATGCACTAAGTACAGCAGTTTAAAAAAGTAAGTACCATAATACCTATACTGTCGCAAACAAAAATTTCATAATTCAAAACATTCACAAAACTAAAAACTAACTACAAAACTAGATATGACAAGCCACGTGTGTAAGCAAAGACAATAACAATTATTCTTATCCATTAACGCTATTTATTTTCAACGAAAAACAGCAACACAAAACATACAATTTCAAGTTATCAATCAATAATCTACGTCGCTACAACTACGTAGGTAATAAAAAAATCTCTTAATGCAATAATTCATTATCAGTGTTTCACACAACACAGTGCATATTTTTATGATAATAGTACGTTGTTTTCCCTATCTTTGTGTATGAGTGATAAGTGTTACAATCAATGTTGTAAACATTAACAAAGAACTTGAAATGGACGTCGACAGCTGTACACAATTAATAATATCATTCATGAAATTAGTCGTTTACCAAAACGTATAGCGAAGCAGCAAGAGAATGCAGGTTTTATTTCGTATCGCGAAAATCCTGTTTGACTTTGACATCAGCATTTTCCGGGCTTTGACGTCAAATTGACAGAGTCAGCTATCTACTTTTTTGCGTAACTTATTTTCGTAACCGATTAAGACTAATCTATTTCATTTTGACAGTTCAACAACATTCATTGCGTTATTTACGCTATTAAACAGATTTTTTTTCGAATTTATGATGCAATGGATTAGCCATTTATTTCGAACCGATTCAGATTTTTCTTGATCGTGTATTACGTAATTAGTGTGCTGGTTTACTAAAGGACTCTACACGTTTACGCCCAAAATAGTACTCCCCCATCATCTGCCTAGTCTTTTCCCAACCAAGTTGTGGTCGGCTTCCAGTCTAACCGGATGCAGCTGAATACCAGTATTTACCCGTATCTAACATGGAGCGACTGCCTATCTTACCTCCACCACCCAGTAGCTGGGTAATACGATACCCCTTGGCAAGACTGGTTGTCAGACTTTCGGGTTTTTCTGACGACCCGTAACGACTGTCAAAGATCCACAAATGACAGCTGGGACCAACGGCTTAACGTGCTTTCCGAGGCACGGAGGAGTCTCGTTATGTAAAGATGGTCACTCATCTACGGACCAGCCCCGGCAATCGTTGCTTAACCTGATGGATCGACCCGTGCGGCTGTTATTACTTAGCCACGAGCTCCTCCCTACCCTGAAAACTCTGAACATATAATTATAACGTTGCCCAAGGCTGCTCCCTCTTCCTGAAATAGAAAGCATTTTTGTGTAACGAGTGCAGAAGTTACCTACATCAATTATGCATATTATGTAGCAGCGTTGACAATACCTGTCCCTGGTGAGTTATACAATATCGTATCCAATTAATCTCAAGAGGTGCTTATGTATACATTTTAGATTCAGACACTTTTACACATACGAACAACTTTTGTATCAGTTGAGTGATTAATTTAGTTTTTTGACAAAAGTTATCTCTTTATCTTGGTGATGATAAAAGGGGATTGATAGCGGAGAATTCAATAAGTAGACAAATTGTTGTGGAATTAAACGCTAAAACCAAAGAAAAAACCTTACAATTAATTTCTAAATACAGAATCTAGAAGAAACCCAAAACTTAAGGCGCGGGCCACACTGAAGAGACGTAAGACGGGACGCAGACTTCTTCTAGCACAAAACGCATAGAAAAGGCAAGACACAGGCGCGCTTTTCCACTTGCATACTACATATTTGCCGCGTCTGCGTCCCGTCCTCGTCTCACGTCTCTTCTGTGTGGCCAGCTCCTAAGATGAAAAATTACCTAATACAAATGAAAAACCTGTTTGAAAAGCCTTCACGAATTCATTAATCTATTCTAGATTGATCCCTGTACTAGCAGCTCTGAATGGCACAAAATGGATTAAATACATATACTACAAACAGCCAACGATATACACTATACCAGGCAGTCTAATACAGGTAACGTGAAATAGCAATCTGTTTTCGCGGAAGTCTGCAGGTATACATAGGTAGCAAGGTACATATGTATATGTAGGTATAATACCCCCTGTTTGCGTACGAAGGGGTTGAATGCTATACGATGCGCCGCAACCCTAGTTCTGTGCCATGATTGAAATTTGACAATCATACTCGTGATTTATATATAACTAGCTTTTGCCCGCGGCCTCGCCCGCGTGAATGTCGGAAATTATCCGCATGTGTGTAATATCAAAATAACAACTGTTTACTAAATGTATATGAAAGTAGGTATACACAGTAATTATACTAAAAAATGAATATGATTACTAGCGGACCCGGCAGATGTTGTCCTGTCCTGCCCGAACAGCGCCACCTACCGGGTTCAATTGTATTTTCAAACCATCCAGAGACCCACTCAAATATACACACTATTTCATAGGAGGAGTTATGTGACAAACACACGTACAGAAGAATTATATAATTAAAGATATATTATTTTTGTCTGTCTGTCTGTCTGTGAGTGTGTGTTCCGGCTAATCTCTGAAACGGCTGAACTGATTTTGACGGGACTTTCACTGGCAGTTAGATAAGGAGTAACTTTTATTTTGGAAAACGGTTGCGAGGCGTGAATACCTCATTCGTCAAATAAGCATGACAAGTAATAAATAGAACTTACCTACTGTCTGAATCATCGAGTGTTAAAAAATGATATATTGTACCTATATTTCATTCAATTTCTTAGTAACATGTTCATACATGTTACAAAAAAATTGAATTAAATATAGAATTTGTGAATTTAATATGATAAGAGCAGGGTCACGTAAAAAGAAGTTCGTAACGACAGGAGCAAGTATACCCCGCATTTCTATTTACGAGCGAAATATTGTATTATAAAAATACATATTTTTAAAAGATATGATGTAAGAATGTCGTCTTTCTGTAGTAAACACGGCTACATATCAAGCTCTAAACATATCCAGCATCAGATGACCTCTTATTGTACGGAAATCCTATATACTGCGAGATCAGCTTATACTGGAAATATATATCTTGATATGTAGCCGTGTGTACAACCGCCTCCTTCGCATAATTACTACAATAATTGAACAATATTAATAGAAATCATATGAGTCAGCCGCTATAGAGTGCTGCCGTACGCTTGCTCGGTGCTCAAAATGACGTGTCTGGGCATGAGCAGAGCTCGGAAACAATAGAAAAAGCGACGGAAATAATTCAATATGTATTCACAAAATTTCGCACAATATTGACTCGAAATCTTCAAAAACTGTTGTAAGCAAAGATTTAAATCACTAGAGATGCCCTCACCGTAGTCACGCGAAAAACTGTCCATACTGAGAAGAGTGAGCTATTATTAAATAGCGTTTCCATGACAACCAAGTCAATTCACTGCGTCATTGGTGTCAAAACGAAACAGAAACGCGACTATTTTTCCAGCGATTTTAATCTTTGGTTGGTTGTAAGTAAATGATTAGAACAGAAGTTCAGTTTCAGTTTCATGTACTTAAATCTTCCTCTCAAAAAACGTCCTTAAACCTGAAACTTTTATACTTGTCTTCATCTACAGGCTCTCTGAAATCCAAAAACATGTACCTTGATAAGTAGAGGTAGTAGCACAACTGGACGAGTGCTTTAAGGAATTCGCACGTTTCCACACGAACCAAAATTTACATTTTTAATAATGCTTCAACCGAACTTAGAAGGCAATATCACTGGATTATACTTCATAATTGTAACCATAACAGTGGTAAATAAACTGGTCCGAAACGCTTGCCTTCGCCATAAGGTGCCATAACTCATGGCCCTGTGAGCATATGGCGAGAATCACCTCGCTTGGGCACTATAAACATAGATTGTTACATAAGCATTAAATCAGCCTAGCTTTTACCAACTATGTTGGGGTCGGCTTCCAGTCTAACCGGGTGCACCAATATTTTACATAGAGCAACTGCCTATCTGACCTCCAAAATTCAATTACCAGTGGGTAACATAGATACTCCTTGGTAAGACTGGTTGTCAGACTTTTTGGGCTTCTGAGTACCCGTAACAACTGTCAAAGATCTACGAATGACAGCTGGGACCTTTCGAGGCTCCGGCAAGAGTCCCCTCGTCTCAATATGTATAATGGATGGTCATCCATCCACGAACAGACCGAGGCAAGGGTAGCTTAACCTTCGATCGAACCGTGCGGCTGTTATTATTTGGCCCCTTGAAACCATATACATAGGTGTATAATGTCGAAAATAGTCATTTAAATCTTATAGGTACATAACTAGCTGCGCCCCGCGGTTTTACGCCATCCGCGGTTTTATCCCATGGGCATATCGGGATAAAAAGTATCCTATGTGTTAATCCAGGTTATAAACTATCTGTTTGCCAAATTTCATCCAAATCCATTTAGCTGTTTTTGCGTGATTGAGTAACAAACATCCAAACACACAAACACACAAACTTTCACATTTATAATATTAGCAGGATTATTTGCCCAGCTTCTGTAATTGTTGGGCAAATTTTAAAACACTGGAGTAAAGATTTAAATGACTTTTTCAACATTATTTTGCTGGGGTAACCCACACGTTGGTTTTCACCCCTTGGTGTATATACGAGTATACCCATGCTCGTTACGGCACTCAAAAAGGGTATGAATAGTCTTTCCATAAATTCTCATACTAATAATTTTAGAAAGTTACGGATATGTAGGAAAAAATGGCTGGTTTCAAACCAAAATCCATTACCAAGTGTAGGTAAGTCGTCCATCATAGTTTTAAGAGCTTCGCCCCAGATTCCGGTGTTGTACCATAAATGTCAGTAGGTAGTACAGTACCTGAGCTAAATAATTTTAGTGTTGATATGAACTGAATCGGGAACCTCTTTTCACCTTTTCATTAATAATAAGTTTTCACTTTATTGACCGGATAATTATGATTTCCGCATTAAGGTACCAATACCAACTCCTATAGGTTACCCAACCTTATATAATATTACTGGCTTCCGCCCGCGGCTTCGCCCGCGTGGTATGTCGATAAAAAGTAGCCTATGTCCTTCCCCGGGATGCCATCTATCTCCTTGCCAAATTTTGACGAAATCCGTTCAGTGGCTTAGGCGTGAAAAGGTAACATACAGACAGACAGAGTTACTTCCGAATTTACAATATTAGTATGGAAGTATGGATAATTTAGGATACTTGACTTTATCAAGATCTCAATAACCAAAAACTTCAGGTCCTTGGTTAGAAAAACAAACATCCATAACTGGCAAAATGTAGATACTCTACACATCTCTACCTAGCCCTACGAGGAAATCGGGCGTGATATTATATATTGTTGTCCGCCCATTGTGTCACCCTATGTTAAATTTCTACATTTGTATCTGTATTTTTTATGGTGTACATAATAAAAAGTATTCTATTCTATTCTATTATATCACCAGAAACCTTAACAGCACATACCTAGGTAAATACTTACATATCAATTTATCGATATACAGTGTTCACAGAACAGAACTTGGTAACTGAATCATTCTAAATTAATTGAAGCCCATGTTGCCTAGTCTACACGAGGAGCGAGTAGCAAGCTCGCGCCGTAATGATTTATCGATCGATGCTTTTCTGTAAACATTTCACATATACCTACCTACATACCTACCTATCTAATTGCTAGAACATTATGTTATTACTATCACAGCTACATGATATCACCTTGTCTTTAAGTGACTTCTGGATACGTAATGATTTTATGGTCGTAGGCTGGGTTGCTTTTTACTAGACAATGGTAGTTTTCATTACGCGAACTTTTTGATTACGTATGCAGTTCTGCGGAGAGCTCAGGAAAGGACTTGCGGAAACTGTTATTACCTATTATGATAATAATAACACATTACTGTTTAGGTGCAGGGAAATACATTAGTGCTTCTCGTTCTAAAATATTGATTCTAAGTAGTAAGTGAATAGAGTTCCTGTAAGTCACCGATTACACTACCAACTTTAGACAATGATTACTAACTGGGACATCTGCTAATGATACGAAAAATTAACTGAAGAAAAACAAGGAAAAACACACAATTATTGATCCATCCTACGGTACTACCAAGTTGCGAAGTATCCTACTAAGTTCACAGAACCAATAAGACCCTTCTAAAAAACTGCTTTATTCAGTTCCCAAGACATTCACAATTATGTACAATATAAATCAGCCTTGTATTGTTATACACGGAGTACACACAGTGTAGGGCGTGGCGGTACTTTAAAAGCATGGATGTAGCGACCATCGTGGGAGAAAAGGGCACGCCAGACTGCCAGACGGGGAAGGACGAACGTAAGTACCTCGAGGAGCGAGGTACTACCGATCCGTGGCGTTGAGAATATAGGGAAAGATATATAAAACTCGGGTTGTTAAGCTTTTATTCCAGTCCATTTTGGACCCTAATAACGACTGGCTATTCCTCGTTTATGAGCGACCAAGTAATCAGTTTATTTTAGAAGAATGGTAATTTATTTATAGTTTGCAGATTAAAAGTAAACTGTTTAGATTTCACAATTCAACATGAACACTCGCAGTCGAAAAGATAAAATCCTGATGAGAAATGAGAAAAACAAAAAGGGCATGTAGGTTTTTATTGGTTTTTTATCTAAGCCGAATAGTTCTACAAAATATGGCAAGTGCTAGGCCTGAAACCGGAAAGTTATGCGAAACACGAAATATTCAGAATTAGAACAAGCCTACAGTCGGCTTATCCATCTAAATCCGAGTACCGAAAATAATCAACATTATTATAAAAGGACCAAGTTCCGGATCATTAATCCGCCATTAACACCTACACAATACCAGTCAGTCAGTCGTTCCTCTATCCACCCACAGAAATTAAATAAAACTGATGGCATAAACACAGAATTTGTACTTCTTAGGGCTGATTTTACCAAAGTCAAATATATTTTATCCATGGAATAAAAATGGCGTCTGACAGTTTTTGTATGGAAAAACTGTCAAAAATTCAAAATTTATTCGCAGGATAAGACTTAAACTCGGTATCGAAGTTTGGTGAAATTCGCCCTTAGGGCTGAACTAATAAAATAACTAATACTTCTGTAAAAATATATGAAAAAGTTACCAATTCCAAACAGCAGAACATGCTCAATGCTGTACCCAATAGCGTCACCTTGACCGATAGACACTGGACTGTTACTAGACCGAACCAGTCAGTGATAGGCTAGCTAGCTCACGTGACAAATAAAACTGTGCCTAAAACAGTTCCACAATACTTCCAAAGCAGCATAAAATTTTGGGAAACTATAGAGAGAGCATTAAAGGTTGTCGACGATGACAAAAACCCACCAAATGCGTGTCGGACCACGCACAATGTAGGGTTCCGTACTTGGGATCAGTTTATCCCAAGAACAAACTAAACATTGTAGTTGAAAAACATGTTCTCCCATACATTCCACTTGCAAATATAACTTTGTACGCACAATATTGGCAGATTTACCATGTTATTTTAAGACCATTTATTTTTATTTATTTATATATACTTTATTATACACCAGAAAATACATTGCGAAAATAAATAAATTTAAAACTATAAAACATACAATGGGTGGCCTTTCTGTGATCTCTTCCAGGCAACCTTAGACCACCATACCATAGACTTCTTATAGGTTTTATTGTAATTTGTAAGTAGCTAAAGAACTATTTTCTGTTTTTTTTTTTTAATTTTAGTCTCAGTGTTTCGGAGATAAGAAGCATGGTCAATTTGCATCTATTTTCTTAGATAGGTACCTAACTATAAAACTATTTATTTTAAAATTATACAAAATATACTTGAGACCTTCACAACCACACTCTCATTTGATATGCCACATGGTACAGCTTTTTTTAAATTAGGGGTCCGTATATCCGATTGAAAAAACAGAACCCTTATAGGATCACTCGTGTGTCTGTCTGTCTGTCTGTCACACCCAATTGAATCTAATGAACCGGTTTAGTTGTTTGGTACACATAATATCAATTTCTGTGACCCAAACACGAATGAGTTACGTCAATAAATTAATTTGGAATATGGGGCATTATGGGGGCCAGTTTTGGGAGACCCATAACGAACAACATCTATTGATTACTATGTGCAGTACCGAATAGAGTCTAATGAAGAAACTATCTATTGAACGTCCAGTAAACCTTAACACGCGATGAAGGGAACTCAGTGTAAAAGTACTGAGTTTGAAATGTCGTCTCTTCTTGCTTCTTTTTATTTGAAGTGAAAACTCTTTAGGCGCGTTGAGCAATGCAAGCAAGGCGGGTAAACATGGGGTAAACTTATGGATTTGCACCACCGACTTGCTCACGCCGCCCGCCGTACGGTAGTGCATTACTATAGATGATAGATTCTAGCGCTAATACCAATTTAAAGTTTTGACTTTTGGCGGCAGTCCATGATTGCCTATGTTTTAGGGTTCCGTACCCAAAGGGTAAAACGGGACCCTATTACTAAGAATCCGCTGGCCGCCCGTCCGTCCGTCTGTCACCAGGCTCTATCTCATGAACCGTGATAGCCAGAAAGTTGAAAATTTCACAGAATGATGTATTTCTGTTGCCGCTATAACAACAAAATAAAATAAATATTTAAGAGGGCTCCCATACAACAAACGTGATTTTTTGCCGGTTCTTATAGAGAATGGTACAGAACCCTTTGTGCGAGAGTCCGATTCGCACTTGGCCGGTTTTTTTTATTCTAGGTACATACATCATCTTCACCTATAACTTATGTACTTTTTACTTTACAATATTTTTTTAAAGAGTATCTTGCCCATTCTTCTCAATACGATATTATCTTTTAGAAGGGGCAACTAGAAACTATAATCAATTATATTTTTATGTAAATTTTGTCGTTCAAAAGTGCCTTATAAGTGCCTATTTGAAATAAATGATTTGACTTTAACTTGCCTTTGCATGCAGCGCAGCCATACCCAAACATACTGGACGATTTATTAAGTGCAGAGTCCCGTTAGATACCGTTTGGTGTTGCATTATCTTTCTAATGGTTTACACGTTGTTCATTAAACACTATGTGACTCAGTGTTTACCGACACATGTAAACATTATAGTTACCTACTGAGTCTTCTGTTCTAGTGTTTATACAAATCCGTACAAGCCTCAGGTTAAGCTACGCTTGCCAGGGTGGGTCCGTGAATGGGTGACCATTTTCACATATCGAGACTCCTCCGTGCCTCGGAAAGCAAGTTAAGCCGTTGGTCCCGGCTGTTATTTGTGGATCTTTGACAGTCGTTACGAGTCGTCAGAAGCACGAAAGTCTGACAACCAGTCTAACCAAGGGGTATCGTATTACCCAGTTACTGGGTTGTGGAGGTCAGATAGGCAGTCGCTCCATGTAAAATACTGGTATTTAGCTGCATCCGGTTAGACTGGAAGCCGACCCCAACATAGTTGGGAAAAGGCTAGGCAGATGATGAAGTCCGTACAAGCCACGCAAAACCGATCAACTACAAAAACGCGTATTCAACAGATTTCTTCTTTATATTCCACACGCATATTTTAGAAACTTCTAACTCTGAATATTATCTTGACTTCCACTGCAGAACATGCACCTTTTTTCTAAGCGACGGTGTTGATTGGCTGAGCTGATGTGATTGGTCTCATTTGAAGTGGAAACCTTTTCTCATTTCAACTGCAATACCTCATAGGTCACGTCCGCATTATACCGTCCGACCTAAGTATCATTGCTTTAGTCCGGACGTAAAAAGACGTACCTGTAATTTCTTCAGATTCCCCTTTAATCCGGAAGACACAATGCTTGGTAGCAAAGGGAATGATGGTCACTACACCCATTTTATTTGTTTGGACGACCTACATTCATAAGTAAGTATGTACAGTCACAGACTTTAATTGATGAGCCACCTTCAAACTTTTTCAATTTTGCAGTTTCATACATTCACGAGATTACACGATTAAACACGAACTCAAATTGCACGTTCGTAAACCAG
The DNA here is from genome assembly GCA_947522985.1 of Lithophane socia. NCBI lineage: Eukaryota > Metazoa > Arthropoda > Insecta > Lepidoptera > Noctuidae > Lithophane > Lithophane socia. Next base: position 13,043,846 of record OX383256.1, on the reverse strand, counting down.
ATAAATTACTTTTAATCAGAAATAGTCTTATCCATAGAGGTTGACTAATAAGTTCTCAATGATAAAAATAAATACAATGAGGCATTAAGTTTATCCAATCTATTTGATACCGACCTCTTTTGAATTATAGCTCATTAACTTGATAATTCTGAAAACTTAACTGAAGACAGTGACAGTCGATGTCAGAGACGTTACTTTCGAACTTGTCGAAATTACTTTTAATATTTATCCGTACGCTAACGTTACTATCGCAACAGTAACCTAGCAACAATTGTTTATCCGTTTACTGTTGCTAGACCTGCAATTGGTTGACTATGGGTAGTCACTCTGCTGTCAAGTTTGTAGTTCTGGCTCTCAGGTTAGCCAACCGGTAAAGATATGAAATATAATTTTCTTCTTCTAATACGAAGACATGACTTTGCGTGTCGGGAACCGAATAAACCCGATTTGCATTACACGGCTAAAATACGAACAGTGCCAGGTGGCTCATCAATTAAAGTCCGTGACTCTACATTACACCTACATTCATTAGACTGACCGTCTCTACCTAATGACTGCTACGAGAATCAATCATGGCGTAGCATATACTCGTACAGTGTTCTTAGGTACACTGTGTTATGCTACAGGAAAAAAAACGAGGGATATAGTACTATAAGGGAGTAAAAAGAACACTTTTTCTATTGGACTATCTCTGAAAAATTAAAAAATTAGCTGTTCTATATGTACAAAAACAAAAGTGCAATATGCACGATAAAAAAATATGAAACCGCTAATGTATCTGGCGAAATATACACAAGTTTCGCATGCACCACAAACTCAATATTTTCTGAACTGAAATCATTCTAGAGACGTCGTCGTACTCGAAAATATATTTAAAAAATTTGGATAACCTTGAGATGAACCAGTCGAAAACTGTCACTTAAATACAAAGCCACTTCGTCCTTGTGTCTCCAGACTTTTAGGAGCACTTAGAGACATTACATAATAATGAAAGCACACATGATGAAAATAAATTTAAAGAATACTAAATTAGCCTTCGTTAAGTTACACAATTCATTTTGCTTAAGCTTTTAGCGTTCGTGAAATAAAATCTTCCAGACTTCATAATTGTGAAGCTGTCGAGATAGTCGCTAAATTTCGTGGCGATTGGTGATGCGTGAGATGATGAGGGATATCACCATGGTCACCACGCGTGTATTACATTAATGAGTAAACAAGTGAATGCTGCTAGTCTGCCTTTTCCCTTTCTATGACAACAACTGCCATTGAGCTAATCTTTGCCGAGAACTTCATAAAATATCACAATAGTTTTTTTGCATAAGTCCCCTGTACTGTAAACCCCTCAAGTTGTTTTATAATTTATAACTGTGTAAAATGTTTCTTTTCCGTCAAAAAGACGATCAGATATGTGCGATTAAGATTAGATTCAAATAGTCGACTGACGATATATTTACGGAATTCTCAGATTTACGCACATTATTCGATTTGTCGAATAGAATGCGTGTCGACTGACAGTTATAATCAGCACCCCCAAGTACAGAAGAACTGTATACAAGTAAACGCTGCTACATTTCTGCCTAGTCCCTTTCTGCGACAAAACTCAGACAGCCTGAAGATGGGCTAATCTTTGCCAAGAACTTCACAAAATATCAGTATGGATTTTTTTTTCATGAGTCCTCTGTACTGTAGATCCCCTCAAGTTTTTTTTTTATAACTTTGTGAAATGTTTCTATTACATCAAAAAACCAATCAGATAGATTAGATTAAAAAATATTATTTACGCACATCATTTAATTTGCATGAGATTCAGCAAATCGAATAATATAATCGCCTAATTATAATTCCCTGATATCTAATATCTCAAACTCAAATGCATAGCCAGGAAATAAATTACAGGGATATTTTAATTCGGTTTGAGAAGAAAAACATAAAAACGAACCGATGATGCAGGGCAGTCACATACCATATTATGTGCTAGAGTATGTTGTGAGATTGAAACACACCGGGATGCAATAGCAGCCCTAACGCTGATGAATACAAGCGAACTCGAGGCTGCTAGCGGTGTGCTGCGAAATTTAATCTACCCCAGTCTGCCACCCGGCGCCCCCACGCCCTCTCTCCGCAGCACTAAGCACCTAGATACCTATGTACACTCTACACATAGGTATATTCGACCTCTAAATTGTCTTACTATCCTAAGGATAAATGTCACTTGCACGTCATTAAACGACATGGTTTATTTGTGTACTAGCTGACTCATGCAATAATTCATACAAAAATCCCATGGAAAAAAGACGTTCAGTTATGCCGAATTTAAACATTTTCAATTTTTCTTTCCATGAAAACCTAATTCTACTATTATTATTTTATAACAAAAAATACCCAAATCGGTCCAGCCGTTCTCAAGTGATGGGCCTACCAAACGAACAGCATTTCATTTTTATTTATTATTTTTAATAGAAGATATTTAGATGTGACACTGGCAGTTAACCTTACAAGGAATTGTTCTCAAAAGTGTTAAAGCATTAACGAGGTCGACTATACATAATATACCAACAAATAATTTATTCATGCTTACGCGCGTCTTTGATGGGCATACACTAGCTTAATGACTATAATATAGCTGGAGTTTGTTTTTATCGTTACCATGTGAACGATTAATAGGTACCCTATAAGCTATAGGCCTATAGGTAGTCTGGCAGTGCCTAGGTACGGCACGATACCGCGGCTACCTACGGATTCTACCTACTAGGTAGTATGTGTTAAGGCCCTACCCTACCTCAAATTGCTTAGCATGATCCTCCATTATGCCAAGAATACTTTTGAAATAAATATATGTTAATTAAAGTTGAGGATTGATGCTAGGTGTTTGGCGAAGACACGATTACTTATATAAAACTTTGCATAATACGAGTAACAGACTGAACTAACTGTAAAAACGTATGTTTTTTTTTTTTATTACCATTATTTTCACCGTAAATAGCAGTTACCTAAACTATTCGAGGCTTGAGAGCCGCCAGCATCCCACTCCGTCTCTCTCTCACTCCGGCCGCGAGTAGTATGGTGCGAGCGAGACAAAACCTGAGGTAGGGTACGGCCTTAAACAAGGAGCGGCGACGGGCGGCGTAGCCAACCGTTAGAACTGAGATAAAAAACTGGTTACACACAATATGAACAAAAAGTAGTTCGATTGTTGTTGAGCTGGTCTGCCTCTGTGAATTAGACTGTTGTTCGCAGTACAGCGTATGTTACCTGCGAATCCCGAGATTGGGTTCTCTACAAAAAAAAGGGCTAAAACTCTAGTTAAATCAAAGTAAATCTCGAAATACTTATTTGCATTTTTGCCTTGAAACGTTTCCTTGTTCTACTGCTATTGTCAATATGTAATGAAGGATTTGCGCCTAAATATGAATATAATTAGCCAGCAAAAATAATTTCGCCTTCAGAATCAGAACAAACATTTCAAAGTAGGTAAGTATGTAGAATATTGTAAAGTGGGTGTCCCCCACGGAGTATACTCCGTGGTGTTCCTTGTTCCTACTGTTACATACATAAACTACTGAAAATCAAAATTAATAATGAACTTTCCAAAAAAAAAATAACTTAGAGAAAATAAGATAGGTAGGTAGGTACTATACAAGATTCTGTTTATCAGTTTTACATTGAATAGTAAACTCTATCGCAACAATCTTCTGTCCTTGATAACGGTGATATAACATCGTTATCTATCATTAATTTACTGTTGTTGATGTTACAAAAACCAACTTTTAATCCACATCGTGCTTTTCACCGTATGCTATGTAAATTACTTACAGGGTAGAGCGAGAGCGCGCTATAGTGGCATCTCTGTCGCTCTCCACGAAAGCCTCCTGAAAATATCTATTGATTATCGTATACATGCGGGTTGGTACATATAGTCTGCCACCTCGCCCTGTATTATGTCGACTGGCGTCGTCGAGTGCCAATTTATTTGAAGAATGCTCGTAGTGAAGCGAGCAAGCTGTGCTCAGCTGCAGTGACGCGACCAGATCACACGTCATGCCCACCTACGTACACCTGCTCGGGTAAACATACTGCCAATGTGTATACTACGGCAGATTTTATAAATAGTATCCCCGGACGATTAATTACAGTATCCAGTACTGAAAGTATCCAGCCGTTGTGTATTTATGGATAGATTGGAACTACGCATCGCGTGGTTCTTTGTTTCAAGTAAAATATTCGTTACATTCTGGGTAGAGTTATATGTATTTGAAGCTGCAAGAGTAGGTATGTATCATCAGCTAGCCTAGCTGCAAACGTATACATAGCCATGATGAGATGACGCAGACGTACGCTTATGTCGAGACCTGTCGGGCGCGCCTGAGAGCAAAAGGTTGTGAACCTGGGTTGCCAGCTTCTGCACTCCTACGCTTTAAGGGAATTTATATTATTTTATCGCACTTTCAAAAAGTCACTTTGCAATACTTACTTTGAATTTGGAAAATTTATGATTCGGAGCTAATTTATGTTAATCAGGAAATGCTTTAAAAATATATGTACGCCTAAAGGTCCTTTTTTTAAGTAGTTAAGTACCTATTAGAACAAAGTGCTATTCTGTGTAGACCACATTAAGGGCTCGATACCTGACCCAATTCGATTGCCGTCTCGAAAGCATGATCAGAGTCAGATCTCGGCCTACAGTCTCATCTACAGTTTATCAGTGTCAGGAAAACTGATCGTGTCAAATGACAGTTTTAAATAGTCTGTAAATCTGCTAAACCATATATTTCCCTAACTGTACATGCTTATGTACCAATGTCTGTTTCAAAAGCATTTGATGAAAGTGTAAACAAATCCTGTTAAGGTGGTTAAGGATATCTTACGCAATCACTCAATAAATCACTAAAGGGATGGTAACACATTCATCTGTATTTAGAATGTTTCAACTTTATAGCTCGCCAGTTTTCCCAACAATTATCTATTGTATGAATTCTGAATAAGTTCAAATGAAAAACATCTATAAAATTTCGGGCTTGATTATTCTAATAATCAAATTAAAGCACTCAATTTGTAAGTGGCTGCCCGTTTTCTGATCCATTCGTTTACATTTTAAACAGATAAGTACACACGGCGACACATCAAGCTATACATTTCCAGTTTATGCTGATCTCGCATTGTATAGAATTTCCTTACAATGCGAGGTCAGCTTATGCTGGAAATGTATAGCTTGATGTGTAGCCGTGTGTACTTTTTGAACAAACTACTTAAATTTTTTGTAAGTACAGTAAAGTTAGACAATTTGTGCTGTTTGGATGTTCAGTGAAACTTCGAGTGAAAGCACGGTTTTTTCTAAATGAGAAAAACTATTTTATCTGGTTTTATCGCTCTAAAACTTCAGTTTAAATAAGCAAAGCTGAATAAAGTCTTCATTACAACCACGAATTTAAGTGATTCCACACAAAAATGTAATAATAACAAAATGGGAATATAAAATCACCACGTTGGTATCATTGCATTCACAAGAAACGGAACGCGCTTGCGCGAGCTCGGCGGGTGGACGCGGCGAGGAGGGTCGCAAGGCCGGGGAGCGGCGCGCGGGGAGGGGCGACGTCACGTCGAACAACGCAGCCCATACGCTACCAAATTCAGAAGTCCCCTCCGTATTCGTCTCTCGCATTTGCCAACGGACTATTCCATTGTTCCACGTTAAAACTTGCCTGCGTCGCCCGAGTCGTCCAACGCGATTACGCGAGGTGGGAACTTGGAGATCGGTAGTAAAAGTGGCCTCTCTCTGTGACTCTGTGCTTGTGCAGTGATGATTTTACGTTAAATATTTTGTGTATAAACTATTGTGGAGTTTGGATATATTAAAAAGTGAAAAGACTTAATACTGGCTTGAAATAAGAATAAAACGCCCTTTTTAAACGTCTGAAACTCAAAGAACGTCGCTGTCAAAATAAGGCGGAAAATAAATAAATAGGGTTAAAACACAACGGCGCGCTACAAGACGTGATAAAAAGAGAACCTTATTCAGTGGTTCATTAGAGTGACTTTTGTGCGGTAGAACTATAGTGGATGACCGAATTGCTGAAATAAATTATTATGCTTACTGATATTTCGTTGATCAGAGTGAGAAACTGGTGATTGTGATTGTGTGATCATCATGGAACAGGGGATTCGTTGGCGTGCTCGAGCGTACCGGTGGAGTTAGTCGACGCCACAGCCTTTTGAAATAGGTACCGGTTTTGAATTATCATTTTGTTTGATTTATAATACTGCTCGGTTCAGACGGGTGCAGGTGGCTTGCACTCCTCTATCGCAACGATTACTGCTAACGTATTTACAGTCATGAGCGAAGATAGCAACAACGAATTTAGTCATTGTTAACAATCTACTTCATATTGTTCTACATGTAGAATGTTTGGAATAATACCAGCCGACTTCTTTTTCAAACCAATCCAACCAAAAACTAAAAACTTTGATGGTAACAAAAGAGGCATATTGTAAATTAATGCGTTTTCTTTTTTTGCAGATAATTGTAATAATCATGGAGAACGCAATATCAGAATTAGGCGTACAGCCACAAGATTTGCTCGATAAGGACGTAACTGAATGTGATAAAGACCCAGTTGGAGAACATAGGGGGGAAGACGGTTTCCTTATGATAAAAGACGAAAAAAGTAGTGACAGTGATGCTCACAGTGAAGATCTTAGCTCTAATGATGAACAAAGTAATGTAATCAGTAGTAGTAACTCTCAGTTTTATGAGAGCAGTGACAGTAAAATAAACTATGCAGTAAAAATAGATGACAATGATACTCTAAGTGACATAGACGATATCAAAACGGACAGTGCTTCAGCTGACAGTGAAGACTCTGCTCTTGGTAGTCTTCCGCCGGATAGTGCTCTCAATGATAGGGAGGAAGAAGCTCAAGATCGGTCAGAAGGTAGCGACTCGGGTCTTGGATCAGAAGTTATTGACGATGTAAAAATACCAAGCTTCAATCTCGCTCTTCCAAGCACAACTAGCCTAAAAATTGACAATTCATCAGATGTTTTAGACCACGATAATGATAACTCATGCAATAGTAGTATTGAGAACAATGTAAATAATGGCCATAATTCCATAGCACAAGTTAAGCCCCTCAGAAGTAGTCTTAAGAGAAAATATAGTGATGATAACAAAAATGAGCCACAAACTAAAAAGCGGAAAGAAAGCATAAAATTCGATAATGTTACTGTATTTTACTTTCCTAGAGCCCAGGGATTTTCATGTGTTCCATCACAAGGAGGTTCAACGTTAGGAATGGAATGGGAACACACTCATATACAAAACTTTACTCTAGCCGAGCATGCCTTAGAGCAGAGAAGATTACATAGACAAATATTGCAGCAGCTGAAGAGTGAGCGTCATTCATTACAAGGCGTGTCGCTTTCCTCTAGTGAAGACAGTGACACAGAAGAAGAAGCGAGTGACATTTCTGAATCTGAACTAGATTTAGACAGCTATTTTTTCTTGCAACCTGTCCCAACCAGGCAAAGACGAGCTCTATTACGTGCTGCCGGAGTGAGAAAGATAGAGGGCTACGAGAAAGATGAATGTAGAGACATAAGAACATCGCGAGAATTCTGCGGTTGCGCTTGTAAGGGAACTTGTAACCCAGAAAGTTGTTCGTGCAGCTTAGCTGGGATAAAATGCCAAGTTGATCGATTGAACTTCCCCTGTGGCTGCACTAGAGATGGGTGCGCTAACACGACAGGCCGAATAGAATTCAACCCTGTGAGAGTGAGGACGCATTTTATTCAGACTCTTATGAGAATCGGTCTTGAAAAGAAAAATGAAGAGAATCAGGAAGCTGCTAAGAGACAATGGCTAGAGGCGCACAATAATTCCACATCATGTTCATCAAATTCGTCGTACGAAAGAGAGCGTTGTCTTAGTCATGAAGATGGAATGTTACGTGATGTTAACCTTACTCCGAGAGTGGAAGTTGAATCTTGCGTCAATACAGGAAGTTTTAACAATGTTCATTGTGATATGAATAATTCCTCATCACAGAATAGTGACATGTCATACGGCTATAGAACGGAGGCTTCCAATCATAATGTAAATACCAATGGCATCATGCACTTTGAAAATGTAAACAATCATCACAGCCACAGTGACCCTTACACATCCAGTTTGCTTCAAGGCAAGGGCCCACCTTACGCATCAGCGAACGCCATGGGTTTTGATACTATGGCAAATAACATACAACGATTTCCTTGCGATCTAAACTACGCTTACGAGCAGCAAACAGAACATCACTTCAAAGGGCTGCAGAGCTTCTCCGCCACCAGTTTCGAGGAGTTTGCCCATAGCTCACAGATGACTATGTTTAGTCATTATGGTCATGTTTATGTACCAGACTACTTGCATAAATCAAATGTACACGACCACAGTTCGCTACAATATCATAGTACACCACATAATCACTATGGGATGTACAAAAACAGTTCTGATTGTGTAAACAATGACAACAAAAGTGATACTCATTATACTACTTTGATGACATTGCCATATCAACCTAGTAATAAGATGCAAACTGTAGACAATGATGAGAACTGGTTCAGTCACAATACGCTGCTGAACTTGGATCAGTCTGACCACACGACACAGGACGCGGCGGACTCACAGTCCCAGTCTGCGGGGACGGGAACAGAAAGCAATAACGCCGAGACTACGGAAAATTTTGGTGAACTTATAAAAAAAACTATGGTAGAATCTGTTACTGTGTAGATGAATTACTTGTTGTATTTTAATCGTCTTAATTATCATGTTATGAAATTTTTAATTATATTAATAATTGGTAAATTCAAAGACTTGCTTTATTGAAAATTATCCCTAACCTATAGCGTTATTTATCTCCGTAAATAAACAACTGTACCTACTCATAGTAATCAGTAAACTGCGATAGCTTAACGCGTATCACAGTTGTTGAATTATAATGTTATTTTATCCCGCTTCGAACATAAACGTGAGCTCAAGAAAATAATAAAATGACTAATGTATTCAATGACAAAAAAAAACATTAAACTTGTTTTCATCTCGCTGAAAATAGGAAAATCGCAACGAGATTTTCTCACTGAGGTGCAATTTTTTTTATAACGTTAAAAATGTTACTTTATTATAGTTTATAGTGGCTGTTTTAGTAAGATGAGTTGCTGATTGATGAGGCTGACGTCATTTAACAAATGAGTAGCTATCGTATCCCGTCATGCATATAATGTACTCGGGCAGTCTCCTATCAACGTTTTTCTGTAACTACAACGATTACGGTCCCGCGCTTACTGTCCCAGCTCGAAAATCCACCCTGTATAATAAGTAGGGTCGATAAATCTCTTCTTGTCCTGAAAAAAGGAAAAATTTAAAAAAATAGTTCGTTGTTTTTTTTGGAAGTCGGTTGTTTTGTTTTTTGTAAAAAGTTTTTATTTTTCACTTTTTAGTTGTGGTACCTACCCCACACATATTCGAATACCAGTACCTGCTATGTAAATAACAGTAACGGAGTAACTTAAAAAATCGTCCACATTATACTAAGCGGTAAAAATACGTAATATTCATCGAGATATAAGTACTAACGTACTAGAGAAGCTACGTCAAATAACTGAATTGTCCTATTCTTCGTATTGAATCTTTAGTTCGCTGCAGCGCTAAAATAATAACAATTCGTCTAAACCGTACCTAATTTACCACAGTGCTAGATTTGCTGCGGAAGTGTATTTATTCTCGGCAAAAAGGTCTTAAGCGCCATGTAAATCACGGCACTTACGCGTTTTCTTCGACAAACTGCGGCGCGATCGCCGCAGTTGAACGAGACAAAGTAGGAATTTACGGTGTCTTCTCTAGTACGTTAGTACTTATATCTCTATGGTAATATTGAAGCTAACTCGAAAACTACTCAAGCAAAGTTAATAAAATTTATATGGAACCACCTCTGAAGCATGACCTATCAAACAAAAAATAATCATCAAAATCGATTCATATTGGCGGAGAAATCGCGTAACAAACACTGACAAATTGAGAACCTCCTCCTTTTTGAAGAAGTCTATTATAAAATAGGTTTCATTAAAAACTGCACCCAACTTGATGCTCTAACTAAACATAACCACACATAACATCACGCCTGTAAAGGGGTAGGCTGATGCATTCTGCCAGTTTAGCAGCAGCTGCAGCAACTGTAGGTAAGTATACTATACTACTTCTGTCATCTAGAATTCTAGACGGACTACGCGTGGTGACGATTAAGATTATCATTTATTTGACACCAATAGTTACAAAAAAAAGTGCAATGTGCAATAATGATGAATTTGTGAATTGTGCAATAATCCGAATTCGATCACGATCTTTTACATACCTACTTATTTAAAACAATGTTCTACTATAATACTTAAACAGTAGGTACTTAGTTATTAGGTAGTATTAAAGTAGCCAGGTATAACCAGGTAGTCGTCACTATAATATATATAATAGAGTTGAGGGAGCAAAATGGTTATAATTTATTTAATTTATTTGCTTATAAAGTAACTTAGACTATGAGGGAGTAATCATGTTGTATTCATCTGTGGGGGCTTGTAATTAGCAACTTAGTTTTATATTATTGATATTATTAAAAAGATATTTGTCTGTAAGCCTTCCGAAAAGAATAAAATAAATAAATAATTAATATTTTAGAGGTGAACAGGGTGAACTTGGAATGCCGCGGATTACCTATACCTATATAGGTCTAGCTTGGGGCGCGTCATATCAGGAGCCTACCACCACCGCTTAGAGCAGTATTATTTTAATATTACTTCAGTGTAGGAAAGAGATGAAGCTCTACAGGACGTATAGCTCATAGCTCCATGTCTTTCCCCCACGAAGTAAGATTAAAATAATGTTAGCGGTGGTGGTAGACCCCCAGATTGGACAAGCTGTAGGAGCAACCTACCTACTTCACAGCTGCACTCGATTTAAGGTTTGTACCAGGCCTTCGGGCTCAAAGCCTCCTCCGGGCCTCCGGACGTTAATTGGTAGAAACACTGGCACGTAAAATAATACATTCGCACATTAGCTTAGGCCGGTGCCGGCGTAAAACATCAACCATTACGCATATACGCATCGATTGCTGAAATTTGGATCCTGAGTTCGTTTCCCAGGTTGGGTAGTGTACATAATCGTATTTTAAGAATTCTAATTTCAGTCCCAATCTGAAAAGAACATTACAATCCTTGTTGGGCAGTCGTGTAAAAAATACCTTTAATTTAGGTAAGTACTTACAAATTCCAAGATTTACATACTTACATTTTTTTGACACGTTTTTCACATTGATTAGTAGCACACTGAGATGAGATTGCGAATAGTTTTTAAACATTTTAAATTACGAGAATTGGCCTGCTGAGATTTCTCAGGTGCCGCCCTGAATCCGGTTAGTGGCAAAAAGCTCGTTTCCCATTACTGGGACTTAAGAGGCCGTAAACGAAATTTTGCCGATTTCGCTGAGTTACGTGATTTTATGTATTTCTACGAGTGAACTAAAAGAGAGTCGCCTCTGAAAAAAAAAAACTGCCGATATCTTGCTGACCTATAAACCTCTGCTTACCCAATAGGGGCATACAGACGTTGTTTTAATATATGAATGCAATAGAAAAAATATTCATTAAAAACCCAAAGTGCGAATAACAAAATTCGTTCCACTAATATAATTACCATAATCCCTTACTTCGGTCACTTCAGCTTGGCCATTATAAAACCTTGCCATATTTATTTTAACAATATTGTTATAAGATGGTCTGCTCCTCCCGGTGAACCGTTCAGAAGATAGTGAACGTTTTCGAGGTCACCCACTTTTATTTTTCTTACACTGTTATCGTTATTAAAAGTATGCAGCGCTCTGTTATACATAGCCATTATACAGCAGGGCCTACCACCAGGGGGCCTACCACCAGCTCTTACAGCAGTTATTATTTTAATATTACTTCAGTGTAGGAAAGAGATGAAGCTCTACAGGACGTATAGCTCCATCTCTTTCCCCCACTAAGTAAGACTTAAAATACTGCTGTAAGCGGTGGTGGTGGACCCCCTGGACATTTCATCAGATAGTCAGGACTGGCTAATTTATTCACCACGGCATAATATACTCTTGAATTTATTTCGATAACAGAAAGACGCCACAGAATTAGACTAATGGACTCTTTCAGAGTTCCAACTCTAATAACTAATCCTTGCTTAGTTAAGTGATTAACATTACTTGTCTCTTAATGGTTACTTGTTTCTTAGTCGTTTCGGATAAATGTCTTATCATAATTAGCTACTGTGAGAACGCTTTATTGCTAGAGTCTTAAAAATCTAAGAATAAATCGGTTACAAAAATACAAGTTCGTGCCAAAAAAGAAAGCTTTAACAGAAATTCGTTCCATCGATAGTGTACTTTGCATATTTGTGGGCATGCGACTGGAACGTTATCGTCCTTGACTTCTAACTTGAAGGTAATGTTTCTAAAAGCTAAGTGTGTACGAGTACCCATATGTAACGGTTCGTTATACCTACCTACGACGGGCCGTAAAGTATAACGTTCGATGCAGACACCGCCCTTTCATTCTGGGGCGGTCGGGGCGTCAGGCGCGTCGCGCGCCCCTAATTGCTTAGCAACGGAAGTTACGGCAATAAATGTGCACTTTTCAAGGATCAAACCAGCTAACTAATTGTGTAACACATTTTCGATAACCAATCGAGAGTAATTGGTTATATTCGGACTCGAATTTGCTTTATTTTAAGACTCTACCAGATATAGTTTAGGTAATATGATGGTTTCTGATGAAGTTAAACCACTATGTACTAAAACGATAAATCTTTATTGAACATAGTCTAATTTCTGTTTTTTATATTATAACACAAATACATCTTCATTTTTACGTATTGTTCGAAAATCACAATTATAATAGTTTGTAATCTGTCATGATTCTTAATACTGAAAGCGAGCACGATACATATCCGTCAGGAACTTTGCGTAATTTCCCAGATCTTGATAATTTTGTCTTCACTGGCAGTGATCAGTGTTTTTGAGATCTCGTCCAAATAGACGTTGTTGATAGAGTCTGAAACAAAACACATTCTGAAATGAAAAACATGTTCTAATGCCAGTTAGATTTTACTGGTGAATTCTAAAACTACTGGAAAACTTGTAGCTAGGTAATTGAAACTAGTCATTCTACGGAAGAGCTACAAAATAAGTGGTCTAGTTTCAATAAAGAACTTCCTAATCATACAATTATTTTACCTACCTATTTTCCCGGCATCTTTTATTCCTAATTCACGGGTTTCGTTTCATTATAGACTATTTTGACCAATAATTGGCGAAGTCATAATTATGACTTCGAGTACAAAATCATGAACTTGTCTGTCCATCTATTCAACGTTAGCAGGACTAAACCCCCAACGAAATGAAGATTTTGCGTTAAGTATCACTGCCCGGTTAGCGGGAAACTGCATGAGCCAGGCACCTTGCGCCGACGCAACACTGACTACAACGATGAAAGTACCTAGTATAAGTACCACTGAGGCTGTAATTAACATCCAGAAAAAAAAAATATTGACCTGTCCTTGTAGGACTCCAACTATCAAATAATTTCACCAGCTGCAGATGCTTGGATCAACGGCAACGCTTGGAGAAGGCATAGTTTTTGGTTAAATTGGGATTTTGGAACTACCCCTCTTTCACCTGATTTATGATCTTGGTATGGTACCAAAATATAGCACACAAAGATTACTTAATTTAAACAATATTCGAAGTGTCGATCTTTACTACAAGTTATCATTTTAAAACGAATGATAATTCATTCCGATTAAAAATGTGTGTTACTATCTCAGACCAAATAAAAAACCAAGACAGAGCGCTGCGAAAAATAGATACAGTGAAGCATGCCAAAACTACACCTCGCTCAGCGTGTATGCACGCTCACACGCACACATATTATTGAACAGTTTGTAGACTTTACAGGTCAACCCACAAACATTCACAATCAAACTACACCTCATTAAGTGCACATGTTTACGAAACCGGCCTCACGTCACTTTTAACAGCGCTCTGTCTTGGTTTTTTAAATTTGGTCTGAAGTCTAATATTATTCCATATTGCAGAAACTTGACTATCTTTTCTGTATTGCAATATTTTTAGCAGTAAGTATAGTACCTATACCCGGTTCAATTTTAATGGTTTTTCAACGGCACGTGTATACTCTCTGTACCTACGAGTACGATGAATATTATCGATTTTTAGAGCTAGATTTAAATACCTAGTAAGATTTCTTTGCATAACATTATATTTTTTCTAGATTTATACAACTGTTGGCCTAGTAACACGGCTCATGGACTTTTAAACAGTGCTGACAATGATTAGGTAATTTATGAGTAGAAATGGTAAGGGATAGTTTTCGATATCTATTGTTTAGTACCTCACAACAGTTTGCCTTACACCCTAAATCGTCCAATGATCCATTTGGAGTACTGTAGTCCCGTAAAAGTCAGTCGAACTTATTTTTATTCGACTATGGCAAAGCTAATAGAAAGGTTTAAAAAATCTCAGGGTATAAAGTAACCATGCTTGCTTGCTGTAAACTTCTTAGTTAACACTATCTTTACAGTAAAATAAAATGTTGGAACAATCGCATCATCATCGTAGGCTTTTAATTGGGGGATGACAATTTTTTTTTGTACGTCTGGTAGATTAGGTATTAAAAAATAATGGTCAATTTTTTTTTTTTCACCCATGACGTCACGAGTATGTAGATTTTATACTTACTTGTGACGTAGCGGCTCCCACTCCCCAACTTTAATGCGTTTTATCTAAGTATTTTTTTTATTATCTTACTGACGAACAAAATCATTTTTTTTTTTACCCTGGCGTCATCCTTATTATAAGGATAATCCATATTTTCGCCTCTCGCTGCAAAGTTGTATACAATAGACGTTCCTGGATATGGGAATTCGTGACGAGTACCTAGAGTTTTCGTCAATGTGTGCGCAGCTATAGGTACCATTTTCAAGAGCCGAGTTCCGTGGTAAACAACTCGCTTATCTAGCGTAATGACTGCGATAGCCGCTACGCAACCCCTGCACGATTGCTCTGCGAAGTCATTCGCGTCTGCGATCACAAAGGAGTAAGCTTGTAAGGTTCACACTATGTGTAATGACGTTTTTATTCTATATCGATGGACGACTGTCGTTTCTGCTGTTCACACTGTCAAACAGTAGAAAAGGGCATAATTCCACATTTCCATATGCAACTAAACTGTCATGTAAACTGCCCAATAGATCCAACAGTTACTTGTGTTGTGTAAGTATAAACCTCAATGCAAATACGCAGACCTACATTTGCTATGGCATTTGTTACGGCCGACTTTCTACCGGGGCCGGGGCTGAGTGAGTCCACCCGACATTGCGTCCCCTATCTTAAACTTAAAAACCAAACAACCGCCTCTCAAGTCGCGCATCTGTCACAAGTCGCGAGTCGGTAATATCATCCGAACATAAACACAAGGGTTCCTCTGTTTATAATAGTCCGAGCATTCTTGTCGTTTATCATCCGGGTACAGTAGGAAACTGATTACGTGTCTCGGCAATGTTAGTTTTTCGGAAGTACAGTCGAAAAAATTTAATTCTGACCTTAAGCTTATTTTCTTACAGACATTTAAATACAATTAGGTCGACATTCGCGTAAATATACATTTCCTTGGTAACGAATTTGTCATCTGCCATCTTTGTTATGTTGACGGTTTCAAACGATTTATCGTCAAAGTGGGACATGATTCACTTAACCTGACTGTACTTACTTCCCAATTTCTGAACTCTATCAAAGTAGAAACTTTGTTATTTGAGCTTATTCTCATTAATTACGACTAAAGAATTGAATACGACGCCCTCGACCTCGGTCCCGTCAGTCGCCCACGCATTTTCAATCTAGTCCTAGTGTAAGTTCATCGAACTTAAAAACCGCAGCTTACTTATAGGATTAAGGTGGGAATACATACCATTATGAGCGGTGTGTACACTGGTCTGTGTGACGGTGAGCATATTCCACTGCAGTAGGGTTCCGTCGCCGCAGCCCAGCCATAGCACGGTGGAACCGTCCCAGCAGAGTGACGTCACCGCTTCCGGCAAATGTTTCTGGTACACCTAATGATAACAATGAACGTAGGTATAGCTGAGGCCCTAGTGTGAGTTTGATTTAACCATCTCGACTTTACGCATCGACCGCGTTCGGCGCTCCGATTGGCCCTTGATAACTGATAAATGATTTTATTTCTGTAAGTAGGTTTGTACAAACACTTTTACACGTCAATCACATTTTTAAAACTAGATGAGGTCGGCGTTTCCTATCTGACTACTCTGAGAAGAAAGGCCGAAACAAACTCAGAGGTCACAGTCTCTTTTAAAGTCCAGACATAATCTTGGTCAGATTATGTGAAGACCATGTAGAATGGTGTCTGAAATGGTCTTTTGAGGAAAGAACCACACAGATTGAGTGGACCTGTCCAGTCAGTGCACGCATTTGTCAGTAATCGTACAGCTCAACTCCGAATTTAAGGAGCTCAACGATTTGACGAACAATACCAAAGAAAGGACATTTGGTTAGGCCGCATAAATTACTCAAACTGCCAGACTATGATTAATTAAAATTAAGAAAAAATAAATAATAAAAAAGAAAAGAAAGATCCACATAAACTTCACATTCACAATAATTAAAAATAATATAATACTTTACAAAGTAAATATTCCTTAACCAGTGAAGGTCAGTGAAGAGCCAATCGGAACGCCGAACGCGGTCGATGCGTAAAATCGAGATAGTTAAAAGAAACTCACACTAGGGCCTCTGGTCCACTCTGTACCCCTAGTGTGAGTTTCTTGCCGTATCACAAAATACGTGACGATCAAGTTAATCGAGCTAACTAATGAGCAATGGTATTTAAAAATGTTGCGAGTGTGAGTTCAAAAACGTCTAACTAACATCAGTTCGTATCGTCACTTGTCCGATAGTATCCCGAAACGTTTGTTATTTTTTTAATGTTGCCTATCTTGAACTTAGAATGGTTTCGGCGAAATAATACGACCAAAATACAAATCATATCGTAACCATGTTAACAAGCGTTATGCGTGCCCTCCGTAATTTAGACGAATATTTTTTCTTATGAATGATATATTTCTATTTCGTTTTAATGATCAGTGAGTAAGGGAGATGTGAAATTAGGTGTGTGTGGCGTCAAATTCAAGTGGCGAGCGTCGCGTCATGTCAATATAAACATTCCTTCTGCTTTCAAAGTTTTTCGCGCTTTTGTGTTACATTACTAAACTTATTCTATTTCGATTATTTGCTTTTCATAATGAAGACTAGTGCATCGCAGTTTGAAATGTTAGTTAACTTCATGGAACAGAAAGTACACTTGACCATAATATTGAAAATAAAAACATAGTTGTGAACCATTCAAATAAAAAAATCTTTTCCCTAAAATTTACCGACACGGTAACATAAACAAACATAATAAACACGCAAAAGGTAGAATACAGACGATCCAAAATTGGGAACGCCTAACAAATTTATTAAATAGTGATCCCACTGGGGAAACTAAAAATACAGAGAAATGGAAGAAGGCGTGTACCTAGCACAGTAAGTATAAATATTTTAAGTGAATATTTAATTTTGGTTATATGGAGCGATTTAAAAAATAATAAAAAGAAGAAGGCAGCAAGAATAAATAGGGCTGCTGGTGGTACTAGTGGTGGGCCTGCACTTAATTTACATTTATCTGATTTGGAACAGAAATAATAATATAGAAATGCTTCCTTTGACTAACGATTTCTATTTCTGAATTCAGTATCGTTGAGATCTTCCTTAGTGGATTAAAACAGGCACGAAAACCGGCTCTTTGTTTTTGGAGATGATTCCATTCATCTTGCTGATGAGCAGTCATCATCATTTTCCATGCGAAAAAATTACGTACTGCCATTACAAACACAATTTACCACAAAAATACACGCAACTATTGCGAACGTAACTAATATAAACAACAATTCACCTGTCACACACCAAGTGAGTGACTTTACTACAAAGTTTACGTTTTTAAACGTTTGTAGACCGCTTGGAAACGTCCAATTTAAACTGACACTCGCATTAACCCACAAAATGTTCTCCGAAACGCTACTACGTGAGTCACGTTTAAAATACCGTACCCCTAGCACGAATATTTGTAGGTTTCGTATCGTAAACGTATCGAGTTGACGATACGATAACGGAATAAACTAAAGTCGGTAGCACGAAGCTCTTTCGTAATCGTATCGAGAACTCGATACTATTACGTTAGTGACGTCATACTAATGTAAGTAAGGATGTGCAAAATTGAACGAAAGATCTTGAAGTTGATTGAACGATTCGTTCAAAAACTATATACGTATTTAGTTCTTAGTGATTTCAGGGCCTTTAAAACTTTAAAACTGTTCAAATTTTGATGCAATACAAAGAAACAGCAGTAAAAGTTAATATTCAGTTAAGATATATGGTATAATTATTTAATTTGTTATTAAAACTTTGTATTTAGTTAGGCTGTGTTCCTAAACGAACGACGCGTAACACTTGACATTTTTTGACGCGAAGCTCATTCAAGGCCAAGTTTGTTTTGAAGTGAACTTGTGTTTCGTTACATATAAAAGTTTTAAAACTTAATTCTCGCAAGAATAAATGGTTTTCAAAATGAGAACCAGCCACCCACAATACATGATTATGGTAGAATTTATGGAAAAGTAAGTAAATTTCATTTAAGATTTTATTGTAACCATTTATGTATTGATTGTCAGTGTTTTAATGGGATATTTGGATTCTTTTTTTAAGCTACAGTTTATTTGTGTACTCGAGTTATTCAAAATTAGTAGGCTTGTTAATTTATAAAAAAAAAAAAAAAAATTGAAATAAACTTTGATGAGGTAACTATGTGCTTAATTGGAAGGCAATATATTAATAGAATAGATATTGAAATGCACAGTCCTTTAAATGTTAAAATTATTATAGGCATGGAGACTTGTCCAAACCCAGCGGGGGCCCTCGTGGTAGGCACTATGTGCAGCAAAAATGGAAGGACCTGACGGATATGCTCAATAGTGATGGCACGGGGGACTCTCGAACAGAGGAAAAGTGGCGAAAGGTATGTCTATTTAATCACACAAGTAGAAATTACATGCATGCATTTTATGTTGGTGCCGGGCATCCTTCTCTTTTTATTGGTGTGGTGTTTGTTTATGTTTATTAAGGTGTGGAGTGATTTAAAAAATAATGTTAAGAAAAAGTGGGCCAAAATAAATAGGTCAGCTCAGGGCACAGGCGGTGGGCCAGCGCTTCAATTAACATTAACAGACCTTGAAAACAGGGTTATGAATATAATTGGGGTGCAGGCTGCTACTGGAATGCCCATACAAGAAGCTGGACTCGTACAGGTGTGATAATGTATTTTGCTAGGTGTCATTTTTTTTACATATTATTTTATTTTAACTTACTTATTTCAAGAACTTAGTAAACATTTTAAAAATATCTGAATATTTAATTCAAAAGTTTGGTCAAGTTTTCTTTGTCTACAACTTACCTACCTATTGATAATCCCTAAAGTTATAAAAAAGGGTCACCACTTAAGCTCTTTTTTGTTAGTGTTACTTAAAACACTTACACACGTTGTGACACTTAAAATTCTTTTGTGGATGGTGTTTGAGTTAATTTCATGCTTTTTACTTTTAGGCATCAATATTAATATTCATAATATTGCCACATAATGTATTACAGTTATGATTCTTGTTAATATACAATGTCTCTGAAGTTTGATGTTATCTAGACCAGTATTTTTATACTGAAAAAAATACAGTATAAAAACAGTAGACGCGGCTTTAAATCACAAATTGTATGTAAACACTAATGCTAAATTATTGTTTTTAATTAAAACAGGTTGGTGGTGGGGACGCGAATAGATTTTCAGGTGGTTATCTACAAGTACCAACCACAGAAACTGTAGATGAATTGACTCTTGATGAGGTTCCAATAGATTATACACCAATTCCTGAAGGTTGGTATATTTTAAATTTATCTATCATTAACTTTAGGTATTAACTATAACACGTAACGCTTTAGTTTGAAATAACTACTGCTAAATCAAATATAATTTAATACTTAAAAGTAAAATCTAATACAAAAGCTAGTCAAGTCCAGATACCTAAAAGCTAGCCGAATAGTATTTATGTTGAACCATAATTTTTCCAGATACATGGAATACTCCAGGAACAAGTAGTCAACCTACAGTCTTTTCACCACCTCCTCCCGCGCAGCCACCAGCACCTACAGAAGCTTCAGTGGACCCACACTGGAAACCACCGAAGAAAATAAAGAAAATCGATGACCCGGTATTAGAATTGTTTAAGGAGTGTGAGGAGACTGCTAGGAAGTATGAAAGAGAGCGTGACCGAATTGCAGAAGAATTGGAAAGAGAGAGAATTCGACAGCGTGATGTAGAGCTGCAGTTGCGAGCTCAATGGTTGGACTTTATGAAAGAGGCTATGAAAGTATTAGTTGAATATTTGGGGAAAAGAAATGAATAGTGTCAGACGTTTAACAGACTTTACTTAACCTATTCAGTTCTTTTTCTTAAAATAAAAATTGTATGTGTTAAAATAAAATTTATTTAGAATTAGTTAGAATAAACTATATTCATAAAAGTTATATTTAAAAGGTACTTAATTCTGTTAGGTAAATAACTTAGATCATATTTGATTTTCTTCTTCTATTCTCTTCTAATCTATTAATTACATTTTTTATTCTCTAATGCTACCTTTATTATAGAGTTCTCATTTTCTAATGGCACATGGTTACACAGAAACCGAAATTAATTATTTGCATTGTGAAGTCTATTAATCCTATCCACTAACATGTTTCTTAGTGTTCTACCGCGAATCAAGTCATCTCTAGAACCATGTTCGCGAAAAGCTTCTTCTGGAGAAGAAAATGTGGATACACCTAATCCTGAAGAATCTATCATATCTTCTTCAGGATCAGGCACCATAAAATTTAATGCTAGGTTGTGTAAAATGCTACATGCCATTATAATAGTTGCACATCTCTCAGGGGTGTAATGTAATGTGCGGTCCTTACAAAGGCATCTCCACCTATTTTTAAGTCTCCCAAAAGTATTTTCAATTACAACTCTGGCTTTCCCATGGATGGTAGTATATTTTGCCTCTGGGGTACCTTCAGCAGCATCCGTGATTGGTGTCATCAACCAAGGCCTCTGCGGATATCCAGAATCACCTGCAAAATATTATTTTTTTCATTTTAAAACAGAAAAAAAGTAAATATTAAAAAAAATCTCAGGCAGCACTGGAACCTGCGTGCTGCCCGAGGTATATTTTCAACATGTTCTTTTTTCAATTGTATAATAAATTGTTTACCTAAAAACCACACTTGGTCATTATTTTGGTTTAAGTCCTGGATATACCTATTGGCTTGACTATTCTCCCAAATAAAAGCGTCATGGGTAGCACCTCCATACTTGGCATTAACATTTAAGATTCGGCATTCACTGTCACATATCTAGAATGTAAAAATGTAGAAGAATGTACAACTGTATAACATATTAATTGTAATTTAATTAATTGTAAGTCCATGGGTAGGGAGAGTATAGAGTAAGGTATGATATAAAAATTGTTAGTAAGATAAAAGTACAGCAATATCTCACCATTTGCACATTCAGTGAGTAGAAATGCTTTCTGCAGTAAAATAAATGTTCTATGTCTTTTTTTGGAGTGAATATGTGAAAATGTGACCCGTCTATGCATCCCATTACTCCAGGGATGCCAAATTTTGTGTAAAATCTGTAAATAAAGGATTGTTAGTAAATTTATCTATCATATTTTACGAAACCACAACTCGGATTCGAACCGGGATCCTCCTTTCATCGTTTAATTTTCTGTCCATTAAGTTTTTAGTGGACTACATAGGTATTATAATTTAATTATTAAGTACTTACTTGTTTTTTACAATATTTCGCTGCTCTCGTGTTGCTGGTAATTTTATATAAGTATTTAATATTGAGGGGGTCACAAGGGCATCAGTAACTTGCCTCACAAATTTGCTGACTGTACTTTGCCCTAAATATTTGGCCATTCCTACTATTCTTTGGTAGGAGCCTGTGGCAAAAAATGATAAAGCACACAGCACCTACAAATACAAATAATAAGTTAATAGTTTCATTGTAATGTGTAAACTAAATACTTACATAGTATGTAATAATTTGATCTACCCATTATAGGTATACCTACTTAGTACATAAAAATATATTTGTTAAAAAAATTGGTATATACTTAAGTAAGTATTTAATACACTTACTTTAAGTTCCAGGCTGATCCTTTTACTTGATCTTAGACTGGATTTATCTTTTAATTCGCGACATAAATATAAAAATGCTTCCTTATTTAGGCGAAATCTATTTCTAAATTCTGTGTCGCTTAGGTTTTCTATGTTAATATTTGTCATATTTTTTCTGAGGAGAGCTCTCCTTGAAATTTCTCTGTAATCAAAAGAGTAAATTTATGAACTAAATTGTTTACTATTTATAATAATATAGTGTTCTAAAATAAATCACTTGCCTTGTTTCTCTTCGTACATTTCTACTTCCAACAATCAATCGGGCCGCAAGATAATAGTACAATGTACTACGTCGAGGGGTACTTCTTCTTAATCTAAGCATTTTCTATCAAAATTTATTATCACAATCACTGAAATTATTATTTATTGCTTCCAATAAACTCCGACGAAAGTTTTGTCACTGCCAAATTTATAGTGAATAAACTTTCGTGAAACTCGCAATCCAGCCTTCGACAATGACGATACTATACGTCATTTTATGCCTTCGTGCTAGCTATCTTCATACAAACGGCTCAAGTTTACGTTATTTACGTTACGAATTCGATACGAAACTTACTTATCTAATGTTTGTGCTCGCAAAATTAGTTCAAATTACGCACACCTGAGGCGCTGATCATGTTTCCATATAAAATGCTCACGTTAACGATACGGATACTTTTTCGCAAGTTGTTCGTGATAGGGGTACTGAACTATTGTAGTATCGTTAAAAATCTGACACTCGCTGTTTCGGTTTACAATACTTTCCGCCAGGGGCGCTTTTTACGTTTTCATACATTTATTACTCGATACAGAAACGTGGTAGTAGCGTTTTCTATGTGACAAAACTCACACTCGACGTACGCACCCCACTACCGCATTTTACGTACAAACTACGGCACCGTGTACAGTCACGAGCAATAATATGTATACACTTAGAAACTTTTAAGTGATTTTCTCCTACTGTATTGATTGTAATTTAATGATTTAACGAACATAGTATTTTTGAACCCCTATTATTATGAAATAGGTATCATCTCAAAGTAACAATCGTTATTCCACGAGAAAAACGTTATTGAATTTTGCTGAGTGTATACATATTTTTGCTCGTGACTGTACGTTAATTGCGGTAGTGGGGCGCGTCATTTCAGCGTGTACAAGCTATAGGTATACATACACCGTAGAAACCGGTTTTGTCGACGGAAGAATAGACAAAATGACAGTTAAACAATAACAATCTGTCATTTTGTATATTCTTCCGTCGACAAAACCTGTTTCTACGGTGGTCATGCTACGCGTGCTGGTAAAGGATAAAGATTCTCTATAGTGTATAGTTTCTAAAGACTTAAAATTTCTGAAAGACTTTAACATAAGGCCATGGACATTTCAAAGATTGACTCTGGTCCTTTGGTGGTGCTCTACCATGATCAACATAGAATTTGGTGATAGTTACATTACGAACTAGAATGCAAAGTGATACTTCGATCCCTGACCGTTCTACTTGACCCTATAATAATATTAAAGTCTTACAATTTACAGTCCGTGAGAAAAATGGTGATATTATTCTTAACTAGCTGCGCCCCGGGTTCAACCGCGTAAGTATCGATCCCGTGGGAATATCGGGATAAAAAGTATCCTATGTCCTATTCCAGGTCATGGTCTACCCATGTGCCAAATTTCATCCAAATCCGTTCAGCCGTTTTAGCGTGAAAGCGTAACAAACAAACTCACTTTCGCATTTATAATATTAGTTAGGATAGAAGACCCCTCACAATCTAACGATAGCTGCATTATGAGTATTAGCTATTCGAGAAACACAGATTAACGTGGCTTAACTTTTATCCTAGGATCATGTGAATGTCAATATTATGTATTTGCAAAATCGATTGGTGTACTCTTCATACTATATCGTCAGCAAGCGATTATCAACCGGAAACAAAACACTAAAGCCATTGATAGTTTCACGTGTAAATAATTATACCTATATTTACACGTGAAACTATCAATATATAACTAAGTTTGTGCAACTAGTTTCGTAATGTAAATTAGGCTTTATTTACTCATCTTGAAAGCGAACACGTAACAGAAACCTAACTTTCGTAGGCTGAACGACATTAAGATAAAGAAAATAGCGAGCAAACAGAATTTGTAAAAACTAATTAAAACTTAGGCAGAAATATTAAGAACTAAGAATGTACACTCATTGTTTTCTTTATGGAAGATAAGAATGGTGACATTACAGAAAATTGTGGCAAACAGGTAAAATTATCAAAGTCAAAGTCAAAGTCAAATAATTTATTTCAAATAGGCACATATAAGGCACTTTTGAACGTCAAAAATATATAATATCATCATTATTATAGCGCAGGCGATAGGAATTCCCAAGGTCAGGAAAGCATCTCTCTTTGAGAGATCATGAGAGGGGTTTTCCCGACCGTTTTGTTTCCATTTGCGTCAAAGGCGATTGCCAATTTTTATTCTCAGTAAAAAAACCCACAGAAAGCTTTAAAATGGGTTCGTTACCGACACAATTTCATAGGGTAATTGCATGACAACTTCAAAATTGATGTCCAATGCCAGCCGTTTGGGCACTTTTCCTGCTGACAGCGATGCGGATGAATTTTTTGATGCACTATAGTGATTTCCCCCCCCCCCCCCTTTTTTTAAATACTTGTACATGTCTACAGAAGATCTACAGGTAAACCAGAAAAGGTATGCGCTTCGGTAATTTTCATTTTTCCAAATTAAATTAGTACGAACGCCGCGCCACACAGTAACCCCACAGAGGCAATGATTCTAAGTTGTGTACTGCCGCGGTTTGTGCACGTATCATTTGCACGTGTGTATAAAGCTTCCTCTCTATCGGGTTACCAACTCTGGTCGCACCTTGTCATATTATGTCACTTAAAAGTTTTGGAAAAAAAAAATTGTAACTGTAGATTTGCTATCTCAAATTTTATAACCATGGTCATACAAACTAGGTAAGTACTTCTTCTATGGTTGTCATCATCATCAGCCTATAGCAGTCCAGTGCTGGACATGGCCTCTCCCATTGCACGCCATTCATCTCGATCAAATCCATGCTTGTAACACCTCTATATTATTAGACGATGATTGCCGATGAAGCGCATTCATTAGCTGGCAGATTTTTACGTCCAACTTCATCGCAGCTTTTGTACACACGGCTTCACATCAAGCTATACATTTCCAGTTTATGCTGATCTCGCATCGTATATAATTTCTGTACAGTCACGAGCACCAATATGTATACACTTAGCAACTTTTAATAGTGATTTTCTCCTACCGTATTGATTGTAATTTTATGTTATATCGAACATAGTATGTTGGAACCCATATTATTATGATATAGGTATCATCTCAAAGTTGCAATCGTCGCTCCACGAAAAAATGGTTATTGAATTTTACTAAGTGTATACATATTATTGCTCGTGACTGTACAATGCGAGGTCAACTTATACTGGAACTGTAAAGCTTGACGTGCAGCCGTGTGTACACAACTGTAAATAAAACTTACAGAATCCAGCACGCTAAGGTCAGTGACCCGCATGTCTCCATCATTGCACGCAGTAACAACCCTGTCTCCGGACAGCACGAAGCACACGCCGCTGACCGACGAGGAATGCACGCTGATCTTGTTCACCAGCGCCCTGGACGTGTAGTCCCATATGAACACCTCGCCGTCACCCGTGCCCGCTATCACGTCGATTTCGTGACGACGCCGCCTAAAGTAGACATGTGTGTTAGAGCCTAGATCATTAGGCTCCTGAGGCCTTAGCCTGAACGTGTGTAGTAAACGTAAGGTAAATTCGAATCCAGGGTTGCGGGAAAGTCCGGGACCCTTGGCAACAGGCAACTGAAGGAACACGGGTGGGTTTTAGTCAGTAAAAGTCTGACAGGCTCTCCCGCTCCGCCCAGAGGGGGAGAGTGTGTCAGACAGAAGTCAATAGAAAAGGTAAATTCGACCGATTTCAAAATTGAAAATACTCGTTTCGCATCTAATATTCACTTAGGCCTTTATAATGGTGTCGTAAAAATTGAAACCAAAATGCTATAGGATAGTTGTATTTTCTACTAAAAAATTGTTCGAATTTACGTTACATTTACCTACGTCGCGCGTTCGTACTAATGACTCTGGACCTTAATACACGTGGTGACGCTGTAACACGACTGAACTATCTACTTCATGATTATAACAGTATAATGAATGTCAGGCTGATTGGCTGTGACCTCAGAGCGAGGTAGTAAAAGTGGTGAGGTGTTTGACAGCCTATTTAAATTCAAAATGAACTTAGTAGACCAATACCAACAGGTTACATGAGACCTAGCAACAGTTTTACTGACCAGGGAGTTCAGGCTTTCAAAAACCGAGGTGAGATGAGTGGGCTTTGTGGACCTCTCAAGGCCGATTGGTGTTCTATCGTTTGCGTATCTCTCTGTACAGAATCGTTTTTCGAGCCTACCGCTATCTTTTAACCCTAGGAGGCGAAATGATCAATGAATATCATATATATCTACTTAGCTCGAGCTACGGAGTTCGTGTCTAAGTAATGACAGCCGCACGGGTCGATCCATCACGTTAAGCTACGCTTGCCGGGGTTGGTCTGTGGATGGGTGACTATCGTTACATACCGAGACTCCTCCGTGCCTCGGAAAGCACGTTAAGCCGTTGGTCCCAGCTGTCATTTATGGATCTTTGACAGTCGTTACGAGTCGTCAGAAGCCCGAAAGTCTGACAACCAGTCTTGCTAAGGGGTGTCGTATTACCCAGTTACTGGGTTGTGGAGGTCAGAGCCTCAGAGGTCAGATTGGCAGTCGCTCTATGTAAATTACTGGTAGTCAGCTGCATCTGGTTAGACTGGAAGCCGACCCCAACATAGTTGGGAAAAGGCTGATGATGATATTTTATAAATCTACTTATAAATTGGTAACAGGCTCAAGCCCATCGTGGTTGTTTTTTTATAAACTCAAAATGTAGTGTGACAACTTTCTAAAATCGTCTGCCTCTGTAGCTACGTAACATCGGCGATTACGCATAAATATTAATAAGTATATAGGTAGTCAGCGAAAGACAATGTATTACTGACCTAGACAAGAATATTTGGCAAACCGTTAACCATAGACCTATTGTAGGTAAATAAAATTAAATTTCTATTGATACAAATGTAATGTGTCTGAATTAAACCCGATAATAAAACTTATTTTCTTTTACGAAAAAAGTGTTAACGAGTGTAGTGACCTCCATGTGACACGATTGATGATAATAACTTTTAATTATATTATATTGTTTTCCATATACATCAGGGGCCAGAATCCTCAATCGGTAGCCAGAAAAGGAATAGGTAACTAATCATATTAATAAGTTAGGAGACAATGTTTTAACGTGCTTATTTACATAGGGAATACATTACATGCTATAGTCGAAAACACGATGTGTTTACGACTAGCATGACAAACAGCTCACCTGTAAGTAAGGCTGGTTACTTTGCCATCATGATCAAATTCCGCCTTCAGTCCACGTAAGGCCTGTCCGGTCCTGCCAACGTTACCCCACACACGAACCACGCCGTCCCATCCGCCCGATATCAACAAACGTTCTAAAATACACACCAAACAGTTCATTACAAATTATTTAAAGACCAAGCAATCTTAAGCCATTTATTAGTGGGTCATTTTGTTGTCAACAACGTCAAAAAGCTACGAAAAACAAACCTTTTTCGAGCCACAACAAACAGCTGACGGAATCGTCATGCGCACGAAAACTTTCCACTACTCGGCCATATTCTACGTCATACAAATATCTGCAAGTTAGTATTACAGTTTAGTACAGAAAGCATTTCATACAACAGTCATAATTATCATTAGGTTGATTATGAAGAAGAAGGAATTACATCTCATTGTCCCAGGAGCCAACTGCTACCGTATTATCGTCAACCATCACACAGGAACTTAAAGGAGTCGAACTAAGAATAACACTCCTTATTTGTTTCTTTAGTACAGTATCATATACTTTGAGAGTGCCATCCTTTCCCACAGATATGATCCTGTTCCCCTGTCGAATAGCACAAGTCACAGCCTCTTTATGCAGTTGTAATACATCTATACATTCCATTTTGTAGGAAACATATGCATCTGAATGAGATAGAGGTTTAGCAATGCGTGGTGCTATTTTTCTAACGTGCGGTTTTGTGAATAGCTGTTTTGGCACTTGTCCAAATTCCATTATTTGCACCTCTAGCGCGTGCCTGTCGTTCATATCGTAAATACGGTCCAGATTCACCGCGCCTTCGTAGCACACGTGGTGGAACACTGAAAACAAATGTTAACAGGAATTATTTTTTTATTTCTACATTCTTAACACAAGTAACGACTAGCACACTGTGCCAGTAAACGAAGAAGCCAAATAGCGTAATTTAAATCGCATTGATGCGTGTCGCTGACGCATACATTTTTGTTTTCTTATCGAAACATCAATTCTTACAATTATTACAACTATTTTAGTCTTTTTTATTGGAATCCAATGAAGCTAAAACGTTGGCTGATTCATAGTGATTGTATCCGTATAGGCGAGCACTTCAGAAGCTAAAACAATACCAATCGATACGTAGATAAAGCGAGGCTTGATTACCGTAATCATGGTTCTTTTTATCTACCTATATTATCTTCCTAGGTTCAACATTTTTTTTTTAGGATTACACTCTAGATATGCTATGACGCATCATGAGAATATAGCTGATGACATCCGTAAATCGGCAGTAAAATAGCCTCGACAGTTTTTCAAACAAAGTCAGAAATGAATGCTTTATTTATGTGGATAATCTATGATCCAACCTTCACCAACGTAACTTTTAAAGCATGACAGGTGAAACCTACAAGGTCGTTTTTTTATTACGTGCAAATGATCTATTAAAACAAACCATTGTTAGCCTTCACCGCCTCTTCGCCTCTTTGTCTGTACCCAAATATGAGATCGATCCATAAATGCAGATGTCTGCACACATATTCTGACTCCAGGGCTTCCCTTAGTTTTGCTACGAAGTCTTCAGGCGACGTGGCCCATGGTGGAAGGGCCACATTGTTCACTTTACTCCCATCGTGACGCTCACCAAAATTGATTTCATACTGGTTGAGCAAAAAGTCGCCTTTGCCCTCTATGTCGTAAAATTCTGGAACTAATTCCTGAAAATTATAAAACTGGAGGTGAGCCATGTATGAAAGAATGTTGAAGAGCAAAAGATAAATCAATATACAATCGGCAATTCGAAAAAGATCCATCCACAGTCTACTGCTCGACATAGACTAGGATTTAATATCAATATAATAAAATTGCCAGTTACCTTAAAATCCGACATATTCCGCAGACAATTATTATAGACATCTTTGACTGAGTTGAACATTCGGTCTGGATGATCGAATCTGCCGTTTTGTAAACACAGCATATACTTAGGATATTTCCGAACCTGAAAATTGAGATATTTCACAACATTGTTAGAATGTTCGTGACAACAAGAAAAGTAATCATTTTCAATAACATTCATTGGATAATACTCTATAACTTAAATATTTATTTTAGTGATTACTGTATTTAGAATAAGGTATTAGACCATGAAACTATTTAAGCTCTAGTGACTAAACCTATTAATTTGTACAATAGAATTGTTCTACAGACGAAACATCAATTATTTACTTAACAAGAGCAGTATGGAACATAAATGTAAATTTGATAGCAGGTACAGTAGTAATTACAAACTTACCAAATAAAATAAAACGAGACCAGGTGCAGAATAATGAGATCCATACAAAAACTTGGGTTCACTCATTTCATAGTATCTTTCTTTGAGTTTCTCCAATCTGTCAGGGTTTAGAGCTCCCATTGGCTTTGCGAGGTCTCTGAATGTGTCAGGGTTTGTTAGGTCTAAAGTTTCTGAAGTGTAGTCTGCCACTACCCAAGGAAATACTGGATACTGGGTGAGATCATTCTTACTCCTATCTGCAAGACTGGAAATAAAATAAGTAAGTCTTGTAACCTTTAGTTAACGCTTTGAGGGACACCAAAATGCATTAATTGATCTCTTAGGTTTATGATAATGTTATCCTACTAATATTATAAATGTGAAAGTTTGTGTGTTTGTATGTTTGGATGTTTGTTACTCAATCACGCAAAAATGGCTGAATGCATTTGGATGAAATTTGGCAAACAGATAGTTTATAACCTGGATTAACACATAGGATACTTTTTATCCCGATATTCCCACGGGATCGAGACTTACGCGGGTGAAACCGCGGGCCGCTGCTAGTTGGCAATATTAACAAAATATGGACAAAAATATCCTTTGTTTTTTTAAACGCCCATAGCCTTTACAACAATAAATCTTGTATTGTCTCGTTCAGTGTTCTTGAATACATTTACTTCAGTGTAAGTTTATAAATTAGTTGCTAAGTTTCTGGTACATACCAATTTAAATACATCAAATAGTCATAATTAGATACAATTCCGTTTTGCCACTGTAGTGTCATCTCCTCCGTGTGTACTTTCTCCAGCTGGACATTTGGAGACTCTTCTAAGATCTTGTATATTCTATTTCTATCTCTTTCTGATTGGAATGTCACATATATGTGAGGCACTGAGCTCTCCTCTGCACTGTATATTTCTAGCCCCTGAAACAAATTGTTATTTACAATATTGGTATCCTTTTACAAATCTGTAAGATTTGTTTGAAATGCTGCATCTGAAGACTTAATAGAAAATATTTTTACTATTTATAAATAGAGAACTACTTTATTTATACAACTAGAAAGGTTGTTTTACAAGCATACAATGTCTACCATGCACAAAGTCATTCAATGCTATAATTTTACAATCTATTGCAAATAAATAATTACATAAAACACAGATACATACAACTTGCCTTAATAAAAATCTTCTTTTGTACATCCTCCGCAAATGACCCAGTTTCAATTTTAGAATGGGGCTCTGAAAATAATATCACATATCATTTATATCTTTATCATCTTTCTAACTGTAGTTTCATACAACAATGGAATATAAAATCTTGAAATAACTACACATAACTATTGTATAGTTATATTATTATAGTTAAGCAAACACTCAATGTTGATAGTGATATCTAAGTAAACAGTGCTGAGAACATGTGTCACCTAGCATACCTCTTTAATGCATGGTGTTATTATTACAATATATAAAGCATTATAATAGATGGAATATTTGATAGCCTGTTTATCAAAATGAGTTGTTCAATAATTAAATAAAGTTTTTCCTCAAAAAGCAGTAGCTAGACTGTTGCTATGTAAACTGTAATAATAACTAGAAGTTGATTTAATAAATATTAAAATGAAATTAACAATAACTTAGCCATGTAATTGATTAAACTATACTACTCATTGTAATTTTAATTCATCCTTTATAATGTTTATTAAATTAATAATGATAATTCATGAAAGAAAATACCTACACCTTCAACATTACTGAATGGCTGGAAGTATATGGTAGTTGGTGTTAACGCCAGCTTGCCCTGATGTCTCACAAGTGGAGATATCTTCTCAGCCTGCAGCTCACACACTATCTGTTCTGTGAAGTCATCCATCATCACTGGATCAAACTCCATCCTCATATATCTTGAATGGAGGATTGTAGCTATCATGCTGTTGTGTTCAGGAGCATGCAGAGTGGAGGCTCTTTGTAACTGCTGCATTTGACACAAGCATTCATCAGCTGAGGCAAAGTCAAAGAA
Source organism: Lithophane socia (assembly GCA_947522985.1). Taxonomy (NCBI): domain Eukaryota; kingdom Metazoa; phylum Arthropoda; class Insecta; order Lepidoptera; family Noctuidae; genus Lithophane; species Lithophane socia. The sequence goes on along the minus strand of OX383256.1, from coordinate 13,011,652 downwards.
CACATAAAAGTCTCTATCTTCATAAATAAATTTGTAAGGTGCCAGTATGTTTTCCTCAAGCATTTCTGCATACATCTTCATTCTTACTTTAATTACATTATTGTTTTCATCAACAAAGTCAACTACTGATATATCTGCACAATCCTTGAACTGCATCTTTATGAGAGGGTGCACCCAGTCCCTGGGCTCAAACACCAGGGACTTGGAGCATAGTTTCAATCGTCCTTGTTTAGCATTTTCTTTCTTAAATTCTGTATCATTTAGGGTACATGAGTAGTCTTCGAAATAAATTTCTCCTGGTTCTAGTAGCAACATTGAAAATCTATAACAAGCAAAGTGTATTAATGACGAAATTTAAATGAATCATGAATGAACTGAAATCAGATCTGAAGATCTGCATTCCTAGATTATAAATCAGAAAGTGCAAAATTAAAATATACACATTTATTTTTTGATGAGCCCATAGTTAGAGGAAATTAAATAAGAGATTTGCGGCTATTTCACAAACAAAATTATGTGCCTTTCATATATTATATTGATGTTTGAATTTTATAAAGAGATTCATTTGCCCTACAAAAAGATCTATAACACTGCTTTGCATTGTGACCGTTACGAAATTGCACAATGCCGAGTGAGTCATTTCGTTCAGGAGATACTTCAGTAAACCATAGAAACAAATGTAGGTAGATTATTTAGATTCAGATCTTACCTCGATTTGTCCATTATAAAATCAGATATTATTGAAAAATTTCACTTGTAAAAAAGTTTTGACAATAATATCTTTCTTTACTTAATTTTATATGACGAATATCCTTGCGGTACAAATAAACAGACAAAACTTTCACCTTCTTGTTTATTGTTTACCGCTGTCCGCTTTGTTTGATTCCAGATGTTGAAATGTAACACCACAGACCCATGTCAAATTCTGTCTACATGACATTGACAATGACAGTATAGTTTCTAAAGGTTGTTACACTGTTTTTTGCAGTTGTTACGTTTATAAAACTGCTATTAGGCTGGCTCCACATGCATGCATGCTCTGCACTTGCCGCAAACAATTGAAACAATAAACATCTTACCATATCTGAAGTTATGCAGGGCAGAGTAGGTCAACGCTTATTTATTCACTGAAAACAGTGAATAAAAAGCACTTTTAATCACTGTTTTGGTGTTTGAATTTAGAACACACGAATATATTCGACCTCCATCGCAGTGCTATACGAGTGAGTGCTCTATGTGTAGAATCCATTCCATTATGCATACGTCCTTATGCATAATGGAATGGATCTCGACATAGATAAATTAACGCAGAAATGAACGCAAACGAATTAAATTTTCAGGGCCTCCACTTCTTGGTTTCTCCAGGGCCTCCACACCTTTAAATCTGGCCCTGACCGCAGGTCCGGACGGAGACATGGAGCAAACCGTACGCTGGTGCGGTTGCGTGCCTTCACAGCCACATGCGGATTTCGTCACTCCATATACCGCAGTGGGATGCGGCGGCAATGTGATAGCCACCTGACGCGTTGAAAAGGCACCGTATCAACCTTGTATAAATCATCGTCATACCTCGTAGTATCTGTGGTAACTTATTCTTTATTTGACAGGCGTTCAAATAGTGAGTGACACTGTGACATAGCAATTTGACTGATGTGGCGCCAATTTCAATTTGATTTCTTCAATTTTGATTTTCTTGTGTGTGACTGTGTAATGATAAAAAGTTCAATAAATATGCAAGACGAAAAAAATGCAATATTTCAGATGCGTTTTCCACAAAAATTGTGGTATCTACTAAATTTACGAACAGATGCTATTCTATGGGGTGGTACAGGAAGAACAATTTTGTTGAATTATCGCATCCTCCATAATTATTTGCAATGCGATCTCTCAATTTTTAAAACTACAAATATATCAAGCTTTGTAAGGCAGCTTAACCTATACGGGTTCAGAAAGGTTACTTCCCATTTGCAAGATCCGCTGTGTAATTCTAGTAACCCATACATGCACGAATATGTTCACGACTACTTTCAATACGGCAAACCGGACTTACTAAATAAAATAACACGGAAAGCCTTAGCTATGAAAAGAAATTTTAAACCTAAGGTATTGATCCTTGACCTATTATGCTGACCTGCCAAATTAATATTTTATCATTTTAAGCAATAAAATTTTATCTAAGAAAAAAGTTCTTGACGAAATACTTAATTATTTGTTTGTAGCATCTTTACAGCAATGTTGAACAACTGCTGTACTTGACACCCCTGCAAAAGGCACGACGAGCTCTACGCATGGCCCTGAAAAAAGCTGCTCAAGAGTTATTTGTACAAAATTCACCAAATCAATTTTGTAATCTTAAATTTGAATGTGAAGGTATGTCATTACCTTACCTATATGTACAGTGGTGGTTTGTTAAAAAGGTGAACAAAATGGTTATCTAACATTATGTAGGTAGGTACATGTCTGTAACAACGTCTATTACATGTGGTGTTAGCCACATGTTTTTGAGTGAGGCATAAAAACATTCAGAAATTAAAAAGTAGGTAACCGAAAACGCCTAATCCAATAGAATAGATTAATACCAAACCCCTACCCTCCCTACCTTATAATAGAAGAACCTGTTTAGGTTCTCAATCGGTTCTATATCCGAGGCGGAATCCTAAAGTACCTAACTCATATTTCTGTCTGAATGGTCAACAGAAAATCGAATCAACAACGGGGTGCTAACATTTTCGAGCTTGCTTCGTTTAGCTTTTTTGCAAATAAGTTGACAAATCAGCAGAAAGGGACGGGCGGGCGTCTACTACTATTAAACGTCCTAGGGCGGCTGAAACTGCTAGTCCGCCTCTGTATATTATGTATAATTATGCACCTGGTTGTTTTCTTCTAAAGTGACTTGCATCTATTTTACTCATAATTATTTCAGATTCACAAGATGATTACTGTGAAGATGAAGAAAATATTGAATTTGATTGGCTGATACCCAATGATGCAGAAAAAGGCCTTCCGGAAACAGGTTTTTTGTCCTTACTCTGTAGATTCCTATTTGTATCCACTCCATACATCCTACTGATCCTTTCCTTTCCACAGCTAATGCCCAAGTTCCTCTTCCAACAATACCAGAGGACACTGCTACATACAGGTAAATAAATAGTGCCCTATTGTATACATAATGATATTTCTTTTATTCATCATAATCATAAGTATGCAGTTTCACTTCATCTTATGGAATCTAATTCATACTAGTCTACCTACATCCAAATCCACTCAGTCAGTAAAACACACCTAAGGTAAAAAACATGACATCTCTACATTCATAATAATTATCAAGATGTCCTATTACAGGGATACGTCGCAAGATACCTTGATGAATTTTACTGAAGAAGCGTGTCCACAGAGTAGTGATAACTTCCCAGCTCAGTTTCTGAGCATGCCTGATCTTGACCCAGAACCTCAAGAAGAAAAATCTGGTGTTGAATTACTGGCTGAGTTTAATATTGACAATGACACAGATCAAGGAATAGCAAGGAAGATTGGGGATGGTCAAGAAATTGACCACAATTCTTTGAATTGTGTCCTACCCTCAATTAGTAATGACCAGATTGATGATGTCTCTATGGCTGAGGTAAGTGCTTTTCATACTGGCTGTATAATATTCTGAAAACATTAATTAAACTTGTATTTTATACTAGCTGTGCCCCGCGTTTCCACCCGCCTAAGTCTCGATCCTGTGGAAATATCGGGCTAAAAAGTATCCTGTCCTGTTACAGATCATGGTCTACCCATTTGCCAAATTACATCTATATCCATTCAGCTGTTTTAGTGTGAAATTGTAACAAACTCACTTTTTCATAACACCACGTAGGATTAGATACATGAGTTATCCTTTACCAAGCTAAAACTTATTCATCTTCTTTATTTCAGAAGAATAACGAAAATTCAGACCATTACCATGGCGAATGGGACCAAATGTTCAATGATATTATGATAAACAGAGGACCAAATCAAGAGTGTGGATCTGATTTGAAAGAACTCTATTCTCAAATATCTAAAACTATAGATTTACTTAACTCTTAATTTATTTAGATTTAGTAAAATAAAATAGTCATTAATTTCCTTAGAAACATGTATTAGTTATAATTATAGAAAAGTTAAACAGTACTAAGTTATTATTTCTTCTGTTTTTTCTTCTCTGCTTCCTCCTCTTTCTCCTTCTCAATGATAGACACATAGGAGCTGATTGTATCCGCATCAAGCATCTGCATTGGTTGGCCACGTCTCATCACTGCTATCTCCAGGTTCTTCTGTCCAGACTGAACCACTTCCAGCAGCGCACGAATAGCAAGCTAGAAGAAAATATTGTAATATTCAAAACATGTTACTTCTTGATGGACTTATTGTTGAACCAATGCTATGACCATGTGGAGAATGTTACTTGCTTCATAAATGGGTATGGGCAGATCATTACACAACATTATGACAAGCAGCTGGTGGTTTAGGTAACCCTTTTTTAATATCAATTTTTTTTCGACATTTTGACATAAGTACATCCACATACCTGTCTAATGCAACACCTATTAAATGCACACAAACATGTATCTATTTGCATAACACAAGGTTTAAAATGCTAAGTCATGGGCTCCACAATAACAAAATATTGTAAATTACATTATGATAATATTGTAATACAGTTTATTAATTACCTTAACAGCACCATTTTCTGTTGCAACTTCATCACCAGTATAGTTCTTCTCTAAGAATTCTCTGACAGTCTTGGCGGATCTTCCAGTGGCATTAGCCTTCCATTCATAGTAAATTCCTGATGGCTCAGTTTGGAACAAATGAGGGAAACCATCATAATCAAAACCTCCAATCAGACAAGAAATGCCAAAAGGTCGTCGACCATTACTCTGAGTGTACTTCTGTTTGAGACCTGCTATGTATCTAGTGATATATTCCAAAGTTACAGGGTCCTCAACAGTCAGCTTATGCGACTGGCACTCAATTTGAGCCCTGTTAATGAGAATTCTAGCATCTGCCGTCAATCCGGCAAATGCCATTACGACATGGTCATCGAGAAGACAGATCTTTCTCACAGTTCTTTCTTCTTGCAACTTCGCAACTGATTTCTTTTCAACTCCTAACACGACTACGTCAGCACCTCTAACACCGACCTGTAATGAGAAAATACATTAGATTTTTATTATAAATAGACTATATCGGCAATTTACTTGAATGTAACCAATAATTGAATATACATACCGCGGTCGATCCTTTGCGAACGGCCTCCTGTGCATATTCCACTTGTAGTAAATGACCATCGGGTGAAAATACTGTAATAGCTCTATCGTATCTTGCAGACATTTTCTTATTTTGTTAAAATACAATTATTTCACGAATCACTCTTTGAAGTCAATGAAACTATTCACTCGCCGCATACTATATAGTGATGTGACACTTGTGACAGTGTGTGTAAAAACTATCGATACCTATGGTTTTCTTGTCATGTCAAGTTGTTAGTCAGACTCTGCAATCTATTTGTGGGACTGCGACACTGGGACCCATACTAAAATATTATTTAACTTAAGAATGTCGTAAGCAGCAAGGATATTGGCAATGCTATTACCTTTATCGAAACCATTAGGATTAATTACACATATTATTGCATTATCACGACATTGAGAGACTAAGTAACTTTTGAGAATTTCTCATACTTAATTTTGTATGCGTTGTAAACTAACATCAGTGAGTTTTGTGACCCAAAAGACCGAAACTAACCTATATATTACTTTCCTCTATGGTTCCCACGTAGGAATAGATTAAGAACACGTAGCACTAAGATGATATAGCCAGTAAACGGTATAACGTATTATCAATTATTTTGCTATTTTATCGAACTACAACAATGTTTTAGAAACTACATCACTATATTCACGATGACAACGGTGTTTCGATAAAATTTTCGTTCAGAAATATCTTCGTGTTTGATGATGGCGTCCATGTGATCGACTGATCGTTCACGTTCTTGTCTTGATTTGCAGCAAAGACAGAAATGATTTGATTGACATTCTCTCCACTGGCAAAAAGGGAGAGTAGTAGTAATACATTTTCTTGACCGGTCGGTCACACCGTGACGTTAGCAATGAGTAGCTCTATAGTTTGCGAAGTGATCTCCGCTTTATGTTCTGAGACAATCGGGGCTATGGCCCAATGGGGGCAATGTCTCTGGGGCCGAGTGGGGCCCATTGACTTTTGGTGGGGCCACACTAACGGGAAACGCCGTTGATTATCGCGATGATGGACGTTGACGTAGGTGTATAGCCACAACTTGTCGTGAGAACTTGACAACGACATGACTGTTCAAGTGTGGCCACTCCATCTATCGCTAATTATCGGAATAATTACCGTGTTGTTTGTTTATGGTGATGATGGGCATAGACGTTGACCGTCAGTGTGGCCCCACCATAATAGATAGTCTTCTGGTAAAATGCGAGACCAGCGAGACATCCAATGGGCAACGTCTGGCATGTTATAGCGTGGGGTGTCCTTCATAAATGTTTCATGAATGTTACCTAATTAAAAATTTCGGAAACTTCAAAAGGAAAATGTCAAAGATTTTGAAATCTCAAGAAACTCAAGCAATATGGCGACGGCTACGAGTGACTTTGAGCCGTGGCTAACTGAAAAGTTGAGATCGCTAAAAACTGACGAAGGAGTTTTCGGATCGTACATATCAGGTATTTTAGAAAGCGAAGATAGTGTGGATGAGAAAAAAGACGCTTTAGAAGGCATACTATCTGAGATAGTGGTAAGTATCAACTGGTTGTAGGCAGGGATTAGTTTGTTTTTTCTCTAAATAATATTGCTTTTTAACAGGAAAAGGACATTTCTACTCACATAGATGAAATAATAGAGAAATGGGAATCATGTCGGGTACTGGAAGAAACCCCAAAGCCTGTTACGGATGTAGATGTTCGGCTAGCCAAATTGTTAGAATCTCAAGCTCCAGCCACTACGACAAGACGAGAATACACCGATGAAGAAAAAAAGATTCGCGAAGCAATATTGTCCCAGTACAGTCAGCTCTCTGATAATGAGGTATGTTAATGTGATTAGTGTTGTACAACAGATGTACACTTTCATGAGAGGTTATAATGACAACTTTACTGTCATACCATGCTTCATTTTACTTTTTTAACTGCTTTCTATAAGTAAATAATAATGTGTTACAGGAAGACGTTGTACAAGAAGAGGAGGCTGTCGGTCCAGACTTAGTTAAGAACACTAATGCAGCTGATGTCCATGCTGCAGCGCGCGAGCGTCGTGAACAAGCCCGACTTGATGCCCAGAAAAAGAAGGAAAAAGATAAAGAAGATAGGTAAAAATCTTACAATCATCATCAATACTCATAGACCATTTTAAAAATGTTGGTGATTCAGTCACTTATTCATCCAACACTTAATTTTTTTTTATATTTGCCTATACTGTCCCACTGCTGAGCAAAGGCCTCCCCCAAATCCCTATCCAACTCTTCATTAATTTCCAAATTTATTTTTAATAAGTATTGTGTTTCATAAACTTGTGATTCCAGGGAAAAACAAAAGCAGCTAAAGGAGGAGAAAAAAGAAAAACGTAAGACACAAAAAGGCGAAAGAAAAAGGTAGCAATCCAAACTAAATGAACATGCTTGGCTGTTCAACATTGCTTTGTGAATATGATATTAAAATCCTGTTAATATTGCTCAATATTGCACAAATGCAAGCTGGACATTCATATACCCATGTGTCTTAGTATATTTAATCCATTTTTACATGAAGCAATATTATCAGTACTGTTTGGATTAATGAAAATGGTCATATGCAACAGTTACTATTGTTTTGTATTAATATTCTGCAAGAATGAAATGTTATTTATGTAACTACCAACCTGCATATTTTAAAATCTCACTTAGGAAGTTTCTACTTTGTTTTCTACAGTAAGATAACTCAAAACTCAGATTAATATGTATTAATATCTTATTAGCCTATGAAAATGACAACTGCCTACAACAATGCCTCATAATGTCACTAAAATTCGTGAGAGTTGCATTACATGGAAATGCTCTAGTGTCAGCAGCAAAAAACCTATATGATATGTGAAGAAACATGTTAATTAATTAAACATGTTGTGTATTTTGACATTGTTGATCTACGTTAAAGTTCTACTTATTAATTAAAGTGCCCTCTATTGTAATTGTTGTGAAATTGTTAAAAGTCTAATAGGAAACTTCTTAATTGGAGGTTGAGATCATGTTAAAAATACAAACCAAGATTTGCAACAATGTTGAACAGGAATCAAGATATTAGCCTAGCAGTAACAAACATCTGTCTGATACAGAAGAAATAATCACTAAATATTATGCTTTATGTTAAAAGTCTATCCACTCAAGCGCCCGGCAACCATAGTAGCCTCAAAATTGTATGGATGTGGCAATCATGGTTGCCCTAACGCTAAACTGCTTGAGTGCCTATTTCTGAGGAAATTGATGGTGCTTTAGTTGTTCCTATGTAACCAACATTGTGATAGATATTAGATAGCTGTTAGTAAATCGCTGTTGCATTGACCATCTAAACATTTTTATATAAAGTTTTGGTATTGTGCTGAACTGGAGTAGAAATAGTTCAATTTTTTTTTTTCAAAATTTATTAAGCGCCAATGTATCTGTAATTGTTGGGAAATTTATTTTTTTGTTAATTTTTATGTAACAATGTGGAAAAAATAATTAAGGTAGGTAATTAATAATTTTTGGCATTTAAAAGTTCTTGCAATAACTATTAAAAAAAGTTATAAGTGTAGAATAAAATACCATGTTATTATTAAAAGATATTTAATAAAACCACAACATTGCCTTCATACAGTAAGTGCTGTAACTTCTGCAGTATTTTATACCTCTGTATTGGAATAGTGGATGTGTACAGTAAAAGATGAATATTATACATTGTTGTCATGTCATTATTAACTATACTACATAGTCTTATGGTTTCTTTATTTTTTGTATGGTTAACACCATATTTTCATATTTCACTGTACACAATTTTAATATGCTTTTAGTCATTATTTTAGTTGTTATTTATTATGATGCAATACATGTGTAATATTTCAATTAAATCACATGTGTATGTCCATTATTGTTTTACTTTATGTAACATCAACAAGTAGGTAATAATACTAGCATAAATAGGTATTGCTACTTTTAACCAACTCATTAAATTAGTTGGGCAGGCACTGCAACACTATACAAATCAAATAGCACCTACATTCATTAACTTACTATGAAATTAAGTTAAAAAAAAAACCTTAGACTTGATAATTATAAAAAAAACATTTAAATTAGGTAAGTAGCAAGTGGCCCAAAAATCAGGTCAGTATAAAATGTATGTATTAGGAAGTGTATAAAGTGTTGCAAGCTGCATTCTATAGTCGGCTCTCCAAATTAATCGGAGGTGTAGTTCTGGCATGCTACACTGTATTGTTCGCAGCACTCTGTCTTGGTTTTTTATTTGGCCTGAGATTGCAGGTAGGTACACATACTAATTGTGCCGCAAGGTGACGGCACTTTATCCGATCGCACTATCACAAAGTGCGTCTTTTTAAAATGATTTACCTAGTACCTACTAGTATGCCACAAGCTGACGGCACTATAACCGATAGTAATAGAATACCGCTAACGGCAGTATACACTGCCTATAAAAGTATTCCCATCATATCAAAATAGTATACATATGTAATAAAAAGTAATAATGACGATGATGATTTAACTTATGCATAGCGAAATTGCCTATATTATTCTTAGCCTTAAACAAAAAGGAACTGGTTGCAAAACTTGCGACCTCATAAATCATGAATTCTAGTTCAGTGAAATATGACTATAAATGTACAATCAACAAATAATAATATGCAGTACTTGCTGACTAGCATGGGTCATCTAGGATGACATGATTACTTCATTATTAATTAGGGTGTGTCACTGGCCTATCACAGATAGCAACATTTTAACTATTGGTCTTCATTAACAATTTTATCATAATTTACTTCTCAGTAACAACAAAGTTGTGAGCACCACCGGCATATATTTGCGTAATTTTTGGATTCTTATCTATTTCCAAAGGCACTGAAGTAGGCTGTAGAATTTGGTTTCCTAAATCAATTCCTGTATTGAAATGCTCATTCCAACCCCACGCCCAGAGAGTGTTGTCTGTTGCTAAACAAATAGTGTGCTCTGAGCCTAATGCAACATCTTGTACTTGTCTGCCATCTGAAAAAAATTATACATACTTAATATTTTTTAATTAGAAGTTGGTTACATAACAACATTGCATTCTATTTCCAGCAACCACACTGTACCCAATGTGGTTGCTGACACCACACTGCACCACCCAAGAAATATATTTCATATTCTGAACAGACAAAATCATCTACACTAATATTATAAAGAGGAAAACTTTGTTTGTTTGGTTGTAATGAATAGGCTCAAAAACTACTGGACCGATTTTAAAAATTCTTTCACCATTCGAAAGCTACATTATCCACGAGTAACATAGGCTATATTTTATTTTGGAAAAAATAGGGTTCCGTAAGATATTTGGGATTTTCGGACACAAGGTGTAAAAAATCAACCAGAAAAGTTACTTATTTTGCGTACGCTGCCTAAACTATAAAAGACAGAACCATAAAATGTTCTAATTAATTGCAGATCTTATAAATATCTACAAAAAAGTCCGCGACACACTATACCTATCTATGTCGAGTGAGGCACAACAACCGTTTTTTTATTCAAAAATCTTGAATTTGTTTTGGACTACATTTAAACGCGTTTATTTTACTCATGCTATTAATCCTTATCAAAATAAATTATTTCATCACTAAGTACAGTTTATGTAAATAATATTTGGTCTTTGAATGATTAAAATTGGACGTTTGGTTTTGAAGTTATGGCGAAATTAAAATTTTACGATTTCTGCTGAACGGCCCGTTGCGAAGTGGGCGTCACCAAGGCGGGGGTGCGCGTGCGGGAGGGAGTTTAGATCTATGAGTAAGGTACCCGCGCGGCTCCCTACGCAGCGGTCGTGCGCGAAGTCTAATAATTTTCGTGCGATTTTTTTTAGATTTCGTTGTTAAAACTACACCTACGCAAAAGTTCTTCTCAGAGCTAAACAACAGTTCTTTTCAGGGCTAACCAACAGTTCTTTTCAGGGCTAACCAACAGTTCTTTTCAGGGCTAAACAACAGTTCTTTTCAGAGCTAGAATATTACACGCTATTAACATTTTCTTAAACATTTGAAAATGCCTAAGAGAGTCAGGTCTCAACTTTCTAAACATAGTTCTCAAGCACGGGCAGCAAGAATACGTCGTATGGGAGAATCTTCACCTGAACGTTCGCAACGCCTTGCACAACAAAATCTGAGAACCTCTGAGTTACGTGCACGAGAGTCGAGGCTGGAGCGTTCCCAACGTCTTCATGAACAAAATGTAAGGACCTCTCAGTTGCGCGAAAGAGAGTCGAGTGTCGAGCGTTTGCAGCGACTTAGAGCTCAGGCAGAGACACAGCAGTTGTCCACAAATAGAGTTCGCAATCGAATTTTAGCTAACAGCAACAGACTGGCTTTCAGATATGATCCGCAGGTTGATTATGCACAACAAGCGTCCGTCCATATCCACGCGGGCGGAGCCGCGGGCGACCGCTAGTTAAAAATAAACAGCAAAATCACCACCTCAACTCACAATAATAATAATCTTTTTTTATAGGGAAGGGTGAAGGGTTTACTAACCAGGCAGCTTGATATGTGTAAATGTTCCTGGCATAACTGTTTTATCTGTTCCCAGTTGGCCCCAGTTATTTCTGCCCCAGGATAAAAGTGTTCCATCTTCTAACCACAACAACACATTTGTCCAACCACTCAATAACTTTTTTACTTCTTGTTTTACACCTATATCTATTTTATTGGGTTTAAATACTTTTTTATATTTTTCAGAACAAAGCAACAACTGGCCATGCTTGTTATCACCCCAAACATATAAGGCTCTCTCCTCAGAGCACCATCCTACAGTGTGGTTTTGTCCACAAGCTAAATGAGATATTTTACCAACACCCTGCACCTTCTGAAACCTATCAGAGGACAAAATGTCATTCCCCAATCCAAGTTGACCATGTCTGCCACATCCTGTTGTCCATACTTCACCCTTCGAATTGACTATTGCTGTGTGTCGTAGGCCCATAGATACCAAAATAGCATGCACTGGAAGTCTAATAGGCCTCATAATTTCTGAGAAATATTCTTTTGGTGTTGTTGGCATTCCCAGTTGGCCATAAGCATTGGAACCCCAAACGATCATTGTTTGGTCATCTGTTACTCCACAGCTGAAGTCCCATCCACATACTATATTTGTGAAAGTAACACCACTCAAAGGCCATGTTCTCTCAATATTATGTACTTCTGTGTCTCTTGCTAGTTGGAGTTTTGAATTCCATCCACAAGAATAAAGCTTGCCTTCATCATCTATCAAGAGAGTATGGCCACCTCCGCATGCAATTTGCTTTATTTTTCTATCATATAAATGTACTTCAACATTGCTAGGCTTTTCTACTTGCTCATTTGCAGTACCCACTCCTAACTGTCCATGTGAATTAGCTCCCTGAAATTGACATCTACGGTGTTATAAAAGGAATATAAAAAAACAAACAAGTACATATTCATCAACAATAGAGAAGTCAATTGAAGTTTATATGTAGTAATGCTGTGTACTTCTGCTGCTGGGTACTTACCCAAGTCCATAGTGCCATATTTGAGTATCGAGCTATAATCTTGATTAATTCCTAAAATATCTCAAATAATTATTTCGAGTTTGAGGTTTGAGTTTGATCGGTGATAAAAATGTAATTAGTGTCTATGTCAACGTCAATAAATGGATTAATGACAGCTGTCACAGCCACAGAATGCTAATGGCCACAGCCTCTTATCATGTGGGGGGTGGTGTGGCTCGGACTCTGTGGTTTCGGAAATAAGCTCGGTCTGGGAGCGAATGGACCTCGGTGAAGTTAGCCGAACGATTTCATTATTATGAACTTTTGTTAGTGCTAATCGTTAGAGAATCGTTAGAGAGGGTTAGAGAGAAAAGAAAAATCGTTAGAGAGTAATTAGTTTTTATGTAAAAACAATTTTAATTTTTCGTGTGAAGTTGGCCCCCCTTCCCGCAAAAATGGACTTAGACGTAATTTTATTTTTTTAATCGTTTGCGAATCGTTAGAGAGAAATTGAGAGTTACAGAAAATCGTTAGAGAGTTAATATTTTATTTGATATTAAATAATTTCTTAGAGCGTGACATTAGCCCACCTCTGTGAATTTTGCCCCCGATATAATTATTCTCAACTTTTGTTAATGCTAATGGTTAGAGAATCGTTAGAGAGAGTTAGAGAGAAAAGAAAAATCGTTAGAGAGTAATTAGTTTTATTTATCAACGATTTTAATTACTTTTGTGACATTGGCCTCCATTCCCGCAAAAATGGACGTAGACGTAATTTTTTTTTTTTATAGTTTGAGTATCGTTAGAGAGGGATAGAGAGTTAAAAAAATCATTAGATAGTTAATATTTTAATTGATATTAAATTATTGCTGAGAACGCGTTTTACCCTAGGACCTGAGCAGGTTAAAATTTAGAAACGTGCCGCCTCGATAGTGGATAGGGGGGGGAGGAGAGGGGGGAAGGGAACCCCCCACTCCCCCCTGCCGGAGATACAAAGTTTTTTTAAATATGACAAATCTCTTATATGCTGGGGCCACACCAACGGATTATCGCGATAGACGTTAACCGTTGGTGTACACTACGACTTACCTCGAGAATGTGTTGGGTGATTGAAAACTCTGGTGGCGGCATTTTAGGCAGATCAAAGAGATTTACCGCGAGAATTATTGCATTGAATGAAGCAGCCACACTTACGTTTCATTTTGTGCACCGTGAGCACGAGCAGTACCGTGAATAGTAGGTACTACTGATATGACACATACATGACATGATGCAGAGGGACGTTATAGTTATGAGTGGTAAAGTTCTGTATTTGATTAACGATCATTTAACAGTGATACCTGATAAGAATACGAAATATTGTTGGTAGTTTCAATTTGATTCGGTACTTATAGTGCATCATTTATGCTCAAAACACACAAAAGGTGGGTGCTTGTCGGGTCTTTTTTAACCCACCGACGGAAAAAGAGGAGTGTTATAAGTTTAACGTGTGTGTCTGTATGTTACATCGTAGGTCCCAACGGCTGAACCGATTCCGATATTTTTTATTTTGTTTGAAAGGTGACTTGATAGAGTGTTCTTACCTATGATTCAAGAAAATCGGTTCAGCCGTTTGAAGATAATCAGCTCTTTTCAGGTTGATGAATGGATGTGAGCATCTTCCACAGTTCACATCGATTCGAAAGGACATGTCCAAAAATGGTTTTTTATTATTCAATAATTCTAACCAGGATAAGTTAAATATATTTGGATAGACATCCCAAAAAGTAGTAGCTCTAACTGTATCATGCATTTTTAAGGATTACCAATTTTGAGAAAAATCGTTTTTTAATTTCTGTATTTATTTTATTCTTATGTACACACAGTAAAATACAAAATAGATACGACATAGTTAAAATATGAGTACAAAGGTACTGCTTATTTCTTAGGAAATAATTAATTTAGTGTTAGTTTACTCCTAAAACGAACAAACTTTTCTAATTATCTAGGCTAATAAAGTGAACACACCCCAGAAAATAACAAACTTTTCAAAATTGACACATGGTACTGTCATTACAGTCAATCAATATTTTGTTGTAAAGAATATGACAATGCAAACAAAAATTCTAATCAAGTTATTTACTTTATGTACCATATTCTAAAATAAGATGAAATGGGATATTTTCAGTCAAAAATGTGTAGCATAATTCTTTTATACCTCTCTTTAGATTAAAGCTACTAGGAATCTATAAGTGCAAGAAGTGCATGTTTCAGCCTCAGCATAGTCCACAGGCTTAGCAGGAGTAAAATGATAATAGTACCTACCTACTGATCAAGAACATTTTTTTAATTCTGGTTAAAGACATTTATTTCTCATAAAGAAATTACATTTCACTTGCAGGAGACTGTTCATCACTATACACGTGCTCCCTGTGGGCTCATTATACGCAAAAATCTTTCAGCGCACTGCGCGTCCAATATAACAATGCGTTCAGGGCGCTGTTGGGGCTGCCGCGCTGGTGCAGTGCGTCGGGCATGTTCGCGGACGCTCATGTTGATGGCTTCCACGCCGTGCTCCGCAAGCGATGCGCTGCGGCGCTCGGCAGGCTGCGCGCCAGCACCAACAGCATCCTGTCTGTCATTGCGGATAGGCTAGACACGCGTTACGTCCAGCTCTGGGTTAATACCCATATTAGGAATTAAGTATTTAATTTTAATGTTTCTATTTAAACTACTAACACTAGTTTCATAAGTTTTAATGTACTAACACTCTATGGTTTTTTTTTAATTTTATTTTTTTTACATAATATCAGTTTACAGTATTATTACAAATTATGTAGGTTTGAAGGTATTCCCAAAAAAAATTGTTGTGACTATGCGAAACTGAGCCTGTACCCTGCTTTGAGATACAGAGTGCGGTCCCGCTGTCACAATGCAGATTTACGATGAATTCCTATGGAGAATTCCTATTTTATGACTTAGAATCGAGTTCGGAAGTGGATGGAAAGCCTTTCGACAATTATGATATTTAACACTGAATAATATGCTTTGAATGCAAGTGTTACAGATTTTTTATGAAATAAAACTTTTTTTTAAATTGATTTTCTTCATTTTCAATGTCTTCTCTTAATAAAATACTGTCGAGAAACTGAGCAGGTGGAGATATATAATTTTGATGCCGGCTTCCAAGATACCAGACAATAATGTAATAATACACTCTATAACTATAGTGGTGTGAGTCCTCTGATCAAAGCTGTCTCAAGTGATGACGAAATGCCTGGTATCACTACCTTCTAGGTACAGTAAAAGTACCGTTCGGCTGAATATGTTGCCCATAATAAGAGCGAGCCTGTTTAATCTAAAACGCGTTCTCAGAAATAATTTAATATCAATTAAAATATTAACTCTCTAATGTTTTTTTTTAACTCTCTATCTCTCTCTAACGATTCTCAAATTATAAAAATAAAAAAATTACATCTGCGTCCATTTTTGCGGGAATGGGGGCCAATTTCACAAAAGTAATTAAAATCGTTGATAAATAAAACTAATTACTCTCTAACGATTTTTCTTTTCTCTCTAACTCTCTCTAACGATTCTCTAACCATTAGCATTAACAAAAGTTGAGAATAATTATATCGGGGGCAAAATTCACAGAGGTGGGCTAATGTCACGCTCTCAGAAATTATTTAATATCCAATAAAATATTAACTCTCTAACGATTTTCTGTAACTCTCAATCTCTCTCTAATGATTCGCAAACGATTAAAAAAATAAAATTACGTCTAAGTCCATTTTTGCGGGAAGGGGGGCCAACTTCACACGAAAAATTAAAATTGTTTTTACATAAAAACTAATTACTCTCTAACGATTTTACTTTTCTCTCTAACCCTCTCTAACGATTCTCTAACGATTAGCAGTAACAAAAGTTCTTAATAATGAAATCGTTCGGCTAAATTCACGGAGGTAGCGAATGGAACGTTGGAACGTTCTGAGTTGAGTAAGTTTAGAAGTTACATGCTCTGTGGTTTGACATTTCTTTTCTGTTGACATTTTACAGCTGAGCATTAGCAATAATGAGCAGAAATATAAATAAATAAATAGTCTATAAAAATTCTTACAATGGAATTATATTGAACTGTAAATAAAATACCATTAGGCCGGAATAAAAAATCGAAAGCATTAAGCTAAATTTTGTACTCTTCTATAACATGGTAGGCTAAACATAAACTTATTACTTTGTATTTCATTTCATAAATTCAATTCTTGCAAGTACATAGTGAAATTGTATTTTCCTAAGGTAAAGAGGCTATGGATTCATCTAAAAGACATGCAACTGCTGCTCAAGTGACAGCATTGATGGATTTCATGCAAGAACATTCCAATGTCGCCAAGGGTCTTCTTAATTCAGGGCTTGAAAGGGAAGACTTGGAGGCACAGTGGCACGATCTTACAACCACACTTAACTCCATGGGAGGAGCTGTTAAATCCGTTGATAAATGGAAGCAGGTACTTACAATAGTCTCATAGATAATTAACTTGAGATTGCACTCCAACACCTAGGGATACACGTAATTTAGGATAAATTAGCAAGAAAGAAAAAGCACAACAGCAACAGCATAAAAATAAAATCAATTAAAATGTTGGTTTTCAGACTTGGCGTGATCTCAAATCAAATACTAAGAAAAGGGCTCTGAAACAGCAGCAATCACTGTGTGACACTAGTGCAGGAGGATTGAGTTCAGAAGGAAGTGGAGACACATCACTGAATACAGACAATGAAAATTATGTTCCACCTCAAAAAAGATTTGGTAATTAGGTACCTACATTTTGTAGGATGTCTACAGTATGACATGCATCTTTTGAGCATTACTTGTTTCATCATGCCCATTTTCACCAACATTCCCTATACTATCACCTACCGACTCATATAATGATTCATGAATGACACCTAATGCACCTTTTATTTTACGATGATCAGCTACATGGAAAAAGCCTACTTATTTTAATTTTTATGCTAAGAAGAAATAATATAATAATATATTATGTTCCAGAATAATTATATATGCAACCAAAGTCCTTGGTAATTAATAAATGTTTTCTGTGCATTTTTCAGCATCTTTTGATGAAGAAATTATTAAAATAGAAAGAGACAAATTAGAATTTGAAAAAGAGTATAAGATACAGAAAATTGAAGTATTATCCAGGTAATAAATTACAAATATTTTAATTAATTTAAATAAAGTACTTATCTACCTAGCCTTTCCTGCAACTATGTTCGGTTCGGGTCGTCTTCCAGTCTAACTGGATGCAGCTGAATACCTGTATTTAAGTAATCATAAGGTATCTGGTATAAATATATAATAACCGCCTTTCTAATAAACGTTGTTTATCGCCTGTATAGTAGTTACACAACGCTTTGTCTTCTTCTTTCAAAAATAATTTTACTTTTGAAAGAAGAAGACAAAGCGTTGTGTAACTATATAGGCGCTATACAACGTTTATTAGTAAGGCGGTAAATCTGTACTTAATGGTTTGTTTTGTTTCAGAATAGCATCAGCTTTAGAGGAATTAGCTAAGAAACAATAAAGACTTTATTAATCAATACACAATGTTTCATTGATAAATCTATCTTGAATGAGTATAAATACTATCATAAAATGTATGATTGACTTGAACATAACTGGCGAAATATGGATGTACTGTAGGTACATCTCTGCCTAACCCTTCGGGAAATATAGGCGTGATGTTATGTTTGTTGTTATTAAAGCGGTTTTTACAAATCAATCAATAATAAAAACATTACCTACACATCCAAATATCAAGTTTTTATAAATCAATCTATACTATAATATTATAAAGCTGAAGAGTTTGTTTGTTTGTTTGAACGCGCTAATCTCAGGAACTACTGGTTGGAATTGAAAAATTATTTTTGTGTTGGATAGTCCATTTATCGAGGAAGGCTATATAACATCACGTTACAACCAATAGGAGCGGAGCATAAATGAAATATGTTGCAAAAAACGGGAAACATTATTCCTTTTTGAGAGCTTTCGTTGCGTGCGCTGCGTAAACGGTTTATGTTATGTAAATATCATGTATGATGGAATTGATCCTCTTGAAAGGTTTAAAAAAAAAGTCCGCGACAGCATATGTCTATCTTTTAAGATTGACTCACTATAACCATTTTTATGATAATCAAATTTGTTCGAAACTTGCGAAGGAATTTTATCAACATAATATTAATTCTTATTCAAATAAATAGTTTTAACATCAAGGGTATTTATGTAGCAGCAAAATACTTTTTAATTTATTCGAATCGGACATTTAATTTCGAAGTAATCATGAATATAAAAATGCAATACGCGAACCGTTCGACGCCGGCGCGACGTTCCCTATTCTAAAGAGGAGAGTATGGGCACAGTTATGGGCACACGGGTAGACCATGAACTGGAATAGGAGATAGGATACGTTTTATCCCTATATTACCACAGGATCGAGACCTACGCGGGTGAAACCGCGGGGCACAGCTAGTCAATAATAAAAATATTACTTACACATGCAAATATCAACTATTTGATAGGTACTGCTGTCTTTTAACAATAGATGGCGCTGTGCGGCTAAGCGATCTTCGATCTTTTCACTTTTTGTTCGGAAAACCGAAAAGCGCTCTCCGTCGGCCAGTGTTGCCAACTTAGTGGAATTGCCACTAGATCTGGTGGTTTAGACTTACCTTTTAGTGGTCAAATTTTGGTTTTAGTGGCTAGTGGATTTTGCTAGTGGCTTTGGTTGCTTCAGTTAGTGGTAAGGTACGAAATTCAACCACTAGCACGATTAACATATTTTCGGGAAATAACTCGAACGTTTACGTTATAAGTGTATATTTTTTTTATGTGTAGGCAATACTCAGAACTAAGGTGGTTGTTTTCAGGGATCCCCCGAAAATAGTTTGTCAATTTCTTGAATTGTTTTGATTATATTATACTTTATTTGTATGATAACTGGGTCAAGTTTGATTTGAATTAAAAACGTTTGTTTTCTATGCATGCACAAAAATATAAATACAACGGACAGTACAGTACAGTTCGGAGTTCGCGTTGGATGTTTTACTTGTTTTGGTTTATTTTGTAAAACGAATATGCCTAAACCACAGTACACCCAGAATAAATCATAGAAGAAGCCGATTCTTCCGAAGATGATTGCCTGTAAGATTTTGTTTTTGTTCTTATCAAAAATAAACTATAATTTTATAATAAAAAATACAATAATGTTGTTTTATTTTCAAATAATATTTAGGTATTATCTGTCTGGCATAATATGTTAGTGGTTTTTTTGGTGGTTTGAGGGATCGCCAAATTTAGTGGTTTTCTGGTGGGTTACTATACCACAACTAGTGGTATCGTTAAAATAAAGTTGGCAACACTACCGTCGGCGTCGCGTTGGCGCGACCACGTATTCAGGTTCACCGAACAAAAAATAAAGTAATAAAAACTAAAACCTAACTACGACTAAAAAGGTAGGTACCTATAAACAAGACACCACAGACAGACAAATTAAAAATCCGAAGTCACACGTGTTAGGGCATAAATCGAACAGATTACGTGTGACTCCGGATTTTTAATTTGTTGTGATGAGTGGTTTAGAAGATAGAATATAGAGGGAACAGATGAATATACATACATACATACCGGTCAAAATCATAACCCTCCTTTTTTCTTCGCCGTAGTCTGGTAGAAAAGTGAATTGTGATCGTAATAGGACGCGGCCTATCGCTTATCTCATTAGGAAACCATGGTGGCACAACCATATTGGTCCCGCTCTCGTCTCAGGAAAGGGCTCGGAATTTCTTTGACAAGAAATTCGAAATCAAAGCTAAGTTAATAAGTAGGTACGGCCACCCATTTCTAGTCGCAATAATTTTTGGGCCTCAAACCTCTTTGCGCTTGCATAATCCATAAATTCGGAAGTAACTCTTGTCTGTTTGTCTGTCTGTCTGTTACCTTTTCACGCCACTGAACGGATTTCGATAAAATTTGGCAAGGAGATAGGTATATGGCATCCCGGGGAAGGACATAGGCTACTTTTTATCGACATACGACGCGGGCGGGAGCTAGTTAAGTATAAACAGTACTCAACCCATGTTAAAAATTAAATAAGGTCTAGCTACCTTATTTAATTTCTACCGACACCAGTCGATGCCTAGGTACTTGCAGCTATTGACAAAAATTCTGAGACGATAGGATAATGAATCATGAATAAGTAGGTACTTACTTATACTATCTATATACCTACCTTACGTATTTACTTAAGTATCTATTTTTTTCTGTGTACATAGATACTTACGTATATTTTCATGTATTCGAGGAGCTCGTGGCTAAGGAGGAGCTCGTGGCTAAGTAATAACAGCCGCTCGGGTCGATCCATCAGGTTAAGCTACGCTTGCCGGGTTTGGTCCGTGGATGGGTGACCATTTTCACATATCGAGACTCCTCCGTGCCTCGGAAAGCCCGTTAAGCCGTTGGTCCCGGCTGTCATTTGTGGATCTTTGACAGTCGTTACGAGTTGTCAGAAGCACGAAAGTCTGACAACCAGTCTAACCAAGGGGTATCGTATTACCCAGTTACTGGGTTGTGGAGGTCAGATAGGCAGTCGCTCCATGTAAAATACAGGTATTCAGCTGCATCTGGTTAGACTGGAAGCCGACCCCAACATAGTTGGGAAAAGGCTAGGCAGATGATGTATATTTTCATGTATTGTTGCCGATGTTGGCTGTGTGATTAATCACGCCTCATCCGCATCTGTCGAGTTGCGAACTTTCTGCTTGTTTGTGGGATTTGTCGAGAACTCGAGTCGGGACCCTAACTTGAGAAAGTTTATTTCGTAAATAACTCATTGATATAAACGATGAGTAAGTATACCTACTTAGGTGTTGTTATTCTGCGTGTTAGTAACGCCTCCGCGCTTTAAAACTCTGAATGAAAACAAACATTTTGAAGTTTGTTCCATAACATCACGCCTGCATTCTGAGAACACTGCATCACAGATATTATAATACTAAGGTACCGTATGGCAGAAATATCCATTACTACATAATATTATAAAACAAAGTCCGGAGGACTTAGACAGACAGACAGCTGTTTGTCTGTCTTTCTGTTCGCGATAAACTCAAAAACTACTGCACCGATTTTCATGTTGTTTTCACAAATGGATAGAGTGGTTCTTGAGGATGGTTTTAGTATACAATAACCGACATTCACGCGGGGGCAGCCGCGGGCATCAGCTAGTTGCTTAATAAGTTCGAAAAAAAAATCTGCTCAGCAACGCAACTTACGAACTTATGAAGCAATGGATTAGACATTTGTTTCGTATCCATTCCAATTCTGATTGATCGTGTATGTATTAACATTAGGCTGCTGAAACCTGAGGCCTAGTATCGATTTTTGATACTAAAATATGTCTACCTACATCTTATATTAAAAAAGTAGGTGGGTAAGTACCTACCTACAGTAGGTAAGTAAGATAATGAAGATATCAGTGGACTTGATAGGTCAACGTCTGTCGTTTTTCAAAAGCAACTCGCCGCCGTAGTCGGGTAAAAACGAACTGTCCGTAGATATCTTGTAAGTATAATTTCGGAGGATTTATAATTATTTATGAGGATTGTCCATCATAGTTGATGGTCAGTGGGTCGTCTTAGCATAGTTTATTAAGTACCTATACGCAAGTTACAATTACAAAGTCACCCATTTCGCAGTTACAAAATAATTGTTCATAACACTAACAGGTAACAAAAACTAATTTGCTGACCGTTCGCATAGTCGGTTCGTAATGACCACAATAACACTCCAATTTCATGCAATTAGTACTTATGTATTAACCGCTTGGCAGGTCACAACTGGGGCAAACTGCACGCTCAGCCAGACGTAATGTCATTGATGTGGCCTACGGATGGGTATGCAACTATGACCTACATATAGGTATGCGCGTATACCTACATAGTGCGGGTAGGTACTTCGTATGCCGAAACCTAAGCGGTTTGAAATATGAACTTCGTGGTTAACTAACTGCTTGAAAAATGGAAATGTTAACTTTAGTTCAGGTCTTACATTTTTGTGTTAGGAATTCAGGATATGTTTTAAGTACGAGTAAGTACCTCATGTAGGCCCCGTGTACCTATTTGTGGTTTTTGATAAAGAAATAAAGATGAATGTTAACACAAGGAGTTAGGTACCTAAGTACTTATGTACGTGTACGGTACTCGTAGGTGTTGTACTTAGGTACTTAAGTACAACATTAAAACGCACATAAAAGTAGTGTAGTCACCTACCCACCATCAATCTAGAATACCTACTACCTGTGGGTAACCTACTTTTATGATCCTGGGGCTTAGTTAAACAAAACAAGCACGAATTTGGCTGTTAACTTAATTATTTAGCGTCCCATCTAGACCCCAGGAGCTTAAATGTATTTATTTATTTATATATTTGATAGGAATAACAAACAGCAGTATATTACAAAGTAGGCACACAATATTAAAAAAAACTTATGTAGTCCTGTTTACCTATGCTATTTCGCTTTTTACGGCCATCCTACATTTTTTTTATTTAAAGAATGTACACACAGCATCTGCATCGTAGAGAATTGGAGAACATAGGCCGAATTCAATATAGATTATGCAAATAGGCAGTAGGTAGGTGTAGTGGGTTGTTTTATTTATTTATGTTTTTATAAATCGGGCCCACAACAACTGTGCAACGTATTCATAGCGTAGGCAACTTGGTTCAACAAACAGAGGCATTGATATACTAGCAGAGCTTTAAAAATCCAATTTGTTTGACAGCCAGAATTGAACTTTATACATTTAAAAACTTTCGGAGGAAAAGTTCGGTTTGTTATGTGATTTTGTTTATTCTTTTAAAGGTAAGAAGTTGGTACAGGTTGCGAGTTGCGACCTCGTAAGCTGGTTTGTTATACTTTAAGTTGAACCTAAAGCCAATAATGCGCACTGCTTGTTCAAACTTGGCCTGTTTATATGTGCTGTAAAAGGAAATGTTACGGTAGGTATCGATCGGGTGTTGTTATTGCTTTAAATAAATAAACAATCGTTGGAAGAAACATACTGTTTCTAGTAACATTCTTACTCATTTGTTACAGTAAATTAATGGGTTTGGTATAAAATAGCGACATAGGTAAGTATCTATTCATTACTTATTCTTATCTATTAGTGAAGGAACTGTGATCAACATTAATCTTATTTGTGATAGATATTTATGTTTAGTTGTTTTTCTTACATAGCACCTACTATCTACTCTAGCTACCATCTTCTAATTACTTATTCGTAGAAATAAATAATAAACCTTGTTAACTCTTCTGGGAAAATGAACTTAATTACTAAATATCAAATTTCCCTAGAAATTCGAATTATCTTTGAAGCGAGCCCTGAAGCGCTCTGTTTAGTTGCTTAGCTAGTGACCGTAACGTTTAGGGTGAATTTCCTGTGGGCCTCACGAACGTCACGTAACGTAAACTCGAACGATTTTAAAATTGAAAATACTCGCTTTGCACATCATATATTTTTAGACTTTAATGAAGAAGGTGATACTTGTGATATTTTCGATGAAAAAATCGTTCGAATTTACAATATCTACGTTTACTTTGCGCGTTCGTTCTAGGGCCTCAAACATGGCGCTGAAAAAGTTTACCACCACGTCGCGTGTCGCCGTGTCGGTCGTCGGTCGCCGGTCACTGCCGGTCACCCCGTCATGGGCGTTATACACCGACACACGGTTATTTAATCAGTCGACGACCGTATGTTACGATACTGGATGCATTTTTCATTGCACGTACCGACGCTGCAGTGAACAAATTGTTAATAAAATCTGTCCTCCACTGTTATGAGATTGATGGAAAAATTCAATGTTTTCGTTGTGAGTAGTTTCGCTTATACTCGGCACATTATTAAAACAGTATATGTATAGTTACATTATATAAAGAACAGATTAAATTAAAGTTTCGTTTGCCTTTGGATAAAAATCTTTTCATAAAAATGATTACGGTTCAGATGGAATGGACTGGAGTGGAGCCTATCTGATGTGCGGGAATACTAAAGAAGGATGCTGATTTGACGGAGATGGTTTTAGACCCCAAGCTCGTCTGTGGTTCGTTTGGTCTCTCAGATTATCCCTTATGTGGATAATTTGTACGCACAGTGTTTGGCGAAGGATTGCGGTCCCTCTCCGCCATTAATTAACATAACCGCGACTCCTTCTAAATTTGAATATATTGACAGCCTCAGGCGGGATTAAGCAGACCCTTATTACTCTTTCCAGGGAGTTTTGTTAAGTCAGTGCTAAGCTAAAAGGTCGAGTTGGATTACAAAATACAAAGCAACATTTTATTAGTGACAAAGTTTTTTAATCAGGGTTTACTTACGTAGCTCTTTTATCGGAGTTGCCCGACTAGTTTCGGACTCGACCAGAGCCCTTAGTCATATAAGTTCGCAGACATGCAGCGTGACCAGCTTACAACGCTTACAAAACTGTCAACTAAGCATTTCATTCTTATAAGATTTTACAAAAAAATCTCTCTACTGATAATAATTTTATTCTTTAAAATTATGGGATAAATAAAATACCTAATACGTAATATGATATAGCACAGATAATAAAACATGATAGACAACAGCTTCTTACCCCAGCAGCCAGTGAGGGCGATTCCGCACAGGTCGGCGCGCAATAACCCGCATGACTGAGTTTAAGCACACGTGTCTCGCTCCGGCGGGCGGTGTGCTCGCTCCGAACCACCTACCTTCAACCTTCAATTTGATATTCATTATTGATTATAATATTGATTTCAGGTAATTACTTTAAGGTAATTAAAAGTTCACAATAGGGGTCGGAATATCAAACCTTGAGTATGAACCCGCCCGTCTGCTATTCCGTAATAAAAAAGATATCAATTTTGTTCATTCTACGCCTACTTATGAATTTGTAACAGTTGACTAGATACTAAGGTCCGCAAAAAGTTAGGTAGCTAGTAGTGTCTTTCTTGCAACAAATAAGTAATAATAGACTTCAATCATCAACTTCTCTGCTAATTGTGGTAATTCTGACATCGCCTGCAACTGTTCCTAGCAGGAGCAGCACTCAATGGTGGAGCCTATCTGATGAGTGCACTGGTTTGATATAAGACGCTTTTAGTTCCCAAGTAGGCTCCATCGCCTTCAGGAGTTAGGAGTAGACGTCTATGATCTTATTATTATATTTTCAGAAGCCTTTCGTAAGAACGTCAAGTTTGCATTTCAAGAGAGCCCAATAAAATCACTCACCTTCTTCAGATAGGAATCAAACGCAGGTCCTCAAAGCTGTGACCGACTAAAGAGGTTTTTTTGTTCCACCAATGAGGCGACAATATTCATTGTTATTTTTATTTGCTCAGGTAAGTGCCCACTCAATCGGCTAAAGGGCTCGAGGGTGGCGGAATTTATCGTCGGCAAAGCCGCGGGAACAATTATGAGATGAAAGGATGTGTAAACATCGGAAATTATTATGTAGCTTTTCCCAGATTTACTTTGCTTTTCTGGGGAAGGAAAATAAGAGCCCTTTTTACCCGACTACGGCGAAGAAACAAGGAGGGTTATGATTTTGACCGGTATGTATGTATGTTCAATGAACATCAGTGGCGAAGGGTGATTTTTCGGGGGTGGGAACCCGGAGCAAAAAAAAAAAGAAAAAAAAAAAAACTATACTGACGAATTGAGAACCTCCTCCTTTTTGAAGAAGTCGGTTAATAATACTTGTTATGATGTCACTTCGGACCTTCCTTGTGGCCGCGAAAACCTACTTCTTGTTTTGTTTACCTAACAAAAGAACGGTGTCAATAAACCGTTTCATTAAATTCCTATTTTGATGTACTTTTTTCAAACTTATTTATAAACTCACATTCAAAAAGCCCGCTTTCACAAACCACGCACACTCACACAGTTCAACAAGTGATTTCAACCGCACTACCGCAGATCTATACTAAGCTCCTAATAGCGCAACGCCATCTAACGAAAATATCAGAAAAGCAATGCATTTTGTCAGTACAAGAACGAGATATCTCCATTCAAAAAATTCACAAATAATTAAACAGAGGGCGCGTTTAACGAGAAATTTTTAGGGAGTGGCATTTTACAATTCAGAGTTTTCGCTCACGGCCACTAGAGGGAATTGGCCGCGCGGGTGTAGAGCTTCAAACGAATGAGCGAAAAATCGTCAGATTATGAATGTAAAAACCCCTTTATTACATAAAAACGCATTACGAAATTCAACGAAAACTACCGAACCGATATCGCGGCATCTCGTTCACGCGAACGCAAGTTTAGATCGCTTTAGGTACAATAACTCGTATTTGACCGGCTTGCTCGAAGCGTATAAAACCGGGGTGTCACGTGACCGAAGTGACGTCATGACGCCTTGATTTTTGAAGGAGCGATAAGCCAGCCGCGCCGCCGAGTTATTTTAGAGAATATTTTTTGCTGTTGGGAGACAACAAAGACAAAACATTGAATGTAGGCGTTTTGTATAGTTTTAATTTTATGGTGTATTAAATACCTATAGTGTGATTACTTAAAAGGCATTTTAAACACTACTGACTGTGTCATTTTTCAATGACGATAGAGTGGTTTTGTTTCGAATTCCAGAAGGGAAGCCGATAGGAATCGGGTTGTACGGTAGCTGCGGCCCTGATGAACATACATACATACCGGTCAAAATCATAACCCTCGTTCATCTGTTGCCTCATATCTTCTAAACGACTTATGACAATTTGACAAATGAGGTGTCATTGGAAGCGTCTTGATCGTCCGCTAGTTATAGGCTATGTGACGTCACATTAAATATAAAAATGGCGCCCTCTAGAGGACATAAAGTCATGAATTAAAAAACAAATATTTTTTAATCATACTATGTTAGGTATCAAATTAATGGACTTAATTAGCACATTTCAAATATTATATATATTTGAAAAATCCGAAGTCAGTCTGACTCCGGATTTTTCATTTGTCCGTCTGTGTGTGGGTGGTGTCTTTTGTTTATACCATTTTAGTTGATTGACTTTCATGTCGTAGTTGGGTTTTAGTTTTTTTTTGGGGTTATAATTTAAACATACTCACGTGTCATGATAACATAACACATCACGCCTGTAATCCTTGAAAGGTTAGGCAGAGGTGAACGTGAGAGTAGGTACTACACTGAGGTAGGTACTACACTCACATTTCGCTAGATAAGTAGTTATGTTTTAGCTTTCGTAAGTAGATATTTATTTGGTGTAGGTGTATCGAGAGAACGATACTTCAAGGTTGATTATGCTGATGGTTTTCTTCGTGCTTAATTGTCTTCAAAGACTGTTCAACTATGTCAAAAATGGCTACTTTACGAGTACCTACACGCAGCAAGTAGTTCTAGTTTAACGGCACAGTATAGAGCACCCAAACTAAATACCCATGAAGTGAGTATCTGATAAAACATTCTGATCTATCGATTTTCCTGTCGGTATTTTACCGACTTTCATAAAATTGTGTCGTATATCTTGTACAGGTTCGTAGATATATAATGTATGTTGCGAGTATTTGCTACCATTGGCATTTTACACACACGTCGTAAAAGTCAGATGAAAACCACAAAGTGCCCCATTTGGCTATCATTCGTTTTATACCCTTTATAAGCGAATACGTAAAACACGCTCCGGGTTATTTATTGACTCCCAGTGAAATAGGTGATACGGATACAGAACATATACCTACCTAGGTACGCCTGTATAAAGTTTGTATACATTCAAGTCGAATTTATTTTCAGTGGAGCAAAGTAATCGCCGATTTAGCGCTGAGGTTTACCTACCTACGTAACCTTTCGTTGACAACCAAGCAAAACTGTGTAGAAAAGCTTGTTTCAAAGATTCCTTTCTAGGTATGTTCCTATAAGGCAGGTAATAGGAAAATGAAGGCGTTTGTAGTAGCTACCCCAAACTCGTGTCGCATTATAATAATGAGTACCTATTGTGCGCAAATTGTTAAGACTTTTCTTCAATAATAAAATTTTTGTATCGAAATCTGGCATGATTTCGATACAAAAAGTTTGTTGTGTTGAAGGTATGTATTACTTAAGATTATCTACTATGCTTACATAGAACTTTTCCCCTTTTTCAGAAAGTAACACTCATGTCATGTCCCATTCGAACACGAGCTACAAAGGAGCTCGTACAAAAGTTGCCTCGTTAGGCCTGTGCGTTTGCGAAGGGATGTCATCACAGGCAAGGTAAGTAAAAACGGTGTCAAATAGTCGGTGTCGTGCAAAGAAAGGTAACACTCCGTCTCAATGGTCGTTACTAAATATTTCAACGGGCCGCACTGCGCACCGCCTTAAATAAAACATTCCTGCCGACCAAACTGAATTTTTCACGCGGTCTGGTGGTCCCATACCCTTAGAGACTGACTTCGCATGCCCAACTAGTGCTAGTCAGGTATTTAGATTATTTATCCCGTGAATCGCGTGCTACGCATTTTAGCAGTGATTTTAGGAATCGTAGTTTTGCTTCTTATCAGCTAGGGGTTTTTGTTAGCGCATAACTACCTCAAGAAAAACGAGCTGATTAATTTTGATAAATGGAAATCCTAAATAGTGCATCGAAGAGCAAAGTTATTGTGATACTTCATCCCTATTTGGTACATTCTATAAACATCTGAATCTATGTATGCACGATTTGACACACCTACAGTATTTTATCTCACGAAGCGACGCGCGTTTTACTTGAGTGTGTGTACCGATGACCATTGGGGTAGACGTGTTCTTGAGTGAAGACCACGAATCGGCAAACGTAAAGTAGGACGCCCTCAGGCTAGGTGGAGCGATGATCTTCGCAGGGTGGCTGGTAGCAGCTGGATGAGAGTAGCCTGTACAGCAGTCCTATGTCCAGCAGTGGACTGCTATAGGCTGATGATGATGATGATGAACCAAGTGTACAAACACGCTGTGAATGTGTGCGTGAAGACGAGTAGCGTTAGCACGTAACACACATACACTTCTGACTTCACCATTGTCAGACGGTATATCGAGAGCTCAGTCCTGCGCTTACACACACATTCTTAGCGTGTATTTATAGTTCGTAATCACAAGTAAAGCGCGCGGCGCTTCGTAAGCTAAAACTACTGTAACATTTCGGGCCATCATAATATCAATCTATGTTTAAACATATCTGCAGCAAGTAAGTAGATAGTCCTTGAGAATTCCCGCTTTGTTGTTCCGCAGGGATTTCCTAAAAAGGTGATTTGCATTATTTTTCACCAAGTTAAAATAAAGAGTCCTATCTACGTAAAATGTAAATTTGGAGCTCTCCTGAATGTAAAGTTCACGGTTGATTTTATTTTCATGGAGCGAACGCGGCTTGAATTTTAAAATCACAATGGGCCCAAATGAAATATCATATTATTAATATATTTTCGAGTTTAGACGCGGATTACAGGGAGGTGAAATATTATGGCAGGATTTTCATAATTAACAGTTTAAAATGGCATAAATTTGTCTACTACTCTGCTTGAAACGGAACAATCATTTTTAACAGCAAGGTATTTAAATGTGGTAGTACGATTACCAGAACACTTCAGGTGTCTTATAAATCTTCTACTAGGAAGAGGCTGCTAGAAGGGGCTGCTGGGTAGGTACAGTGCTTTAATTAGCACTTTCGCTGTAGTACGAGTAGAAGTCTAACCAATACATATAAACGTCAACCATGCTTACGTACAACCTAGCTGTAGAAAATATCTGGAAAATTAAAATATTTAAAATACCCGACCCCACAAAAAGTACAAAAACCCTCAAGACTTCAGTTTTTGTTCAAGTTCCAAGGAATGATTAAGTATCCCGTGTCGGCAAAATGATTTTGTCTTCAATAACATTTTTATTATTTATGAAGCGGCCAGTCTCTTTTGACTTGTTTTAATATCTTTGAATAGCTGGACTTTGAGCTCCGATCAAATTAAAAATATTCCAGACTGAAAGGCTACTAAATGTTTCATGGCTTCAGATGTCTTATTCAATTGATTTTTTCAGAGAAAGAACGGAATCTCACATTGAATCTTATTTTTAGTGGCATTGAGTTTCTGATGAATGTAAAATTTTATAGATACCGCTGTAAGACATATTAAATTGAATGATTAAACTTGACGAGATACTGACTATGATTAATTTAATATTACGGAGCGTTATTAGCGGTTGTTGTTACCTACCTATACTTATGACTATATTAGTCACTATAAAATATATGTATACTGTTGGTATATTCTGTACTTATTCTTGGAAACAGAATCACACACTCGACAATATTTTAGACATTGTTATCTCTATGTCTATGGTACCCAGCCTCGAAAAAGTAAAGGCGTTGTTTTTTAAATGATCTGTATTTATGCTTATTATGACTGACGGATGTTTTCATACTAACTATCAATAATAAACATTCCTGTTTAGTCGATTGTACTCCAAATAATTATAATTATTCACATGTAGTTAAAAAAAGTATTTACCAACGCAATTTGGATCAGAAGTATTTTGCCAAGTCTTATTACATAACGCACATTTCTAGCACGCGCAAACGTCCGCTTCTAAACATTGGCTACCTAATACTCGTACCTAAAATACAACGAATGGCCGTTGGGCATATTGCTATAATTTTAATATCACGTTTGCCAAACGCATGAACGACCATAATGGTTATTACTGCGGATGCCACGGCCTGTCCCTGAAAACAGTACAGCAGTGGTACCTACGGCAAGACATTCTAAAGGATTTATACTTATAATAACATAACATAGCATCACTCCTGTATTCCCCGAAATGTTAGTCAGAGGTGTACTTTAAAAGTACACCCACATTTCGCCATTTATGTTTATGTCCCATGTAATAGGGGGCGAGCCTATTTATATAATGTATATTATAACGTAACAATCTTTAAATAATAATAATAATATATATGAAAGAATTATAGGGCAACAAAATATTTGTCGGCATCGCTATCAACAGCAAAAGAGCCTAGAAAATTCTTTGGCCAAAAAATAGGCCAGCCCTCTGGTCACGTGAAGAGTCGACCAACTGCTTAGTGACACTTACTAATAGTCCTAATGAACTGGTATTCGAGTACGAAACGCTTGATTTTCTTTCATTTACTAACGAGCATGTAAATTAAAATTGTAGGAAGATTAGGCATGTCACATGCAAACACACACGCATACACGCGCCCGCGCCTCCCGCGCCCCGCGCCCCGCGCCTCGCGGTCGTCCGCACCCGCTCCGCGCCCGGCAGTCCGGCTCGCATCACGCCCGCAAACGTCACGATTTTGCTCTGTCTCGGTGTCACTCGAATTTTAACTTATAAGTATTACTATATTTTTTTTGTATCGGTAAATGATTATAACATTCAGTGATAAAAACTTTATTTTATTTCATTCGCCCTACAAACTGGCGCTCCAACGCGGCCCGCGTACGTAACCGACGCGACGCGAACTCAAATTCATACTTACAAAGTAACGGTTTTCTCAGTGGACGCTACGAACTCAGTGCTCATCGTAACGTTATAAATAGTGTTTCCTCGTGTTAAGTTGACTATAATTGTGAAATAATGCCTCGCCGCAAAAGTAGAGGTAACGATGACGACACCATGAGTGGCGCGCCGGCGTCCCCGACGCCCGCGCCGCTATCGGAAGGGACGCTTACGTCGTTTCTGGAGGCGTTCGCCAAGGCTCAAGCGGAATCGAACCGACAACTGGTTCAGAGCCTGCTGGCTACGTCGGCAGCCAACGTCGCAGCATCACCGTCTCCATCGCCTGCACCAACGAAACACGGAAACTTCGCGCGCTGTACGGCGAGATTCAATGGATCACGCCAGGACTCAGAGGCCTTCGAAGCATTCGTCGACTCTATCGTGATATACAAGGAGTGTACATCGATCAGCGACGAACATGCGCTTCGCGGTCTACCCATGCTCCTGGAAGGGGAGGCTGCTGTGTGGTTCCGTGGTGTTAAATCATCAGTGACGTCATGGGAAGACGCGCTGCAAAGATTACGCGCCATGTACGGTGTATCCCGACCACCGCACAAGCTATTCCGCGATATATTTGCCGCGGAACAAACAGAAGAAGAACGCACGGAGGTCTTCGTTGCTCGCCTCCGCGCGCATATCGCCAAACTTCCATACATCGTGGAAAATGATATGGAAGTCGACATGATTTACGGGTTACTACATAGACGTATAAGGAAACGTTTAACCCGTGAAACCGTCTCCAACCTAGATACGTTGGTTGAGAAGGCGCGAAACATCGAGGAGTCGCTGTCCGAAGTGTCGAACGACGCGCGCGGCCGCGCCGCTAGCGCGCATGCGCCGCACGCGCCGCCACCGCAGCCCCGGCCTGCGCCGCCCGCGCCACCCGCGCAGCCCGCGCGCGCCCCGGCGTCCTCCGCGACGTGTTCACCGGGGGACATACCTACTGGTTCGTCGAGCGCTACGAGTAGTGCTTCGCCCCCGCCGACTGTGGTAAACAATAACAATTCGTCTGAAAAAGGTAAACGACTATTTTGTGTTTATTGCCGTAAAGTCGGACACACTCGCGACTCCTGTAAAAATATTAAAGATAAAAGTGATAAAACCGATAAAGGTTCAGTGAAGTGTTATGGTTGTGGAGCTAACGGTGTAATACGATCTAATTGCCCTAAATGTTCCGTAAATAGTACTAAGGAATCATTTTCTGTACTAGATATTAACATGTTAGACTCTGATAAGAATTTTTATAACACTGATAGCTGTAATGTTGTTTCACACAAATCTGATGTAAACAATTTATGTAACGTGTCTCAATCTAATTATTTATGTAATTGTAAGTGTGTTAGCGAATGTGATGCATTGCCGAGTCGAATAGGTAACCTGTCCGCGTCGAACTTATGTACCGACGGTCGCCCGATACTCGATATTGAGATAGGCGGTTATCGTGGTACGGGGTTAGTTGATACGGCTGCCAAACGTAGTGTAGCCGGTTCGAAACTTTATGCACTACTTCTTAAACAAAACTATTCGTTTCGTAGTTGTTTTATGACCGTAAAATTAGCCGACGGTATAGTGCGGGACCTTAAAGTTTTACTCGTGGATGTTGACGTATTATTTAGGGGGTCGGCAGTACCCATCACTTTTGTTATTTTTCCGAATTCAGTAAATAATGACACGTTGCTCGGTATTGATTTCTTACGTAAAGTAGGTATTGTTATAAATATGTCGAACAATACTTGGTTCACAGCTGATCGGCCTCAGGTCATTCACCCCTTGCGGTGTGAGACCTCACGTGACGTCGTAGGGTGCGCTTCCGCGGATGTCTTACGTAATAATGAGGGTTCGATGCTGTCAATTTCAGAGAAGAATTGTCTCGCTCAGCTGCTTCAGGAGTATGGAGATATCTTCGCAGAAGGGGGAGAACCGACATCGTTTGCTGAGCATCGCATCGATTGCGGTGATCACCCGCCGATTGCAGTGCCGCCGTATCGACTCACGCCCGCTAAGAAAGCCATCATGGAGGCGGAGATAGAGAAGATGCTGCGCGAAGGTATCATCACGGAGTGTGAATCTCCGTGGGCAGCACCAGCTCTTCTGGTACCGAAGAAGGATGGTACTTACCGGTTCTGCGTGGACTATCGCAAGTTGAACGCCGTCACTAAGAGTGACTCGTACCCGCTTCCGGTGATCGATGACCTCCTGCAGTACACTGGTAAGAGCTGTTTTATGAGCACTATTGACCTTCGATCTGGTTACTGGCAGGTCAGAGTAAGACCTGAAGACCAGGATAAGACTGCCTTTGTTTCTCCGTTTGGGCTTCATAAATTTACGCGCATGCCGTTTGGTCTGAGGAATGCGCCCGCAACCTTTCAACGTTTGATAGACCGATTTCGATCTGCATCATCGCTTAAGGGGGTGACTCTCCTCGGGTACATTGATGATTTGATATTGATATCCGGATCATTTCACCAGCATATTCAGGACTTACGTGCGGTATTTGACCGCTTACGTGTCTTTAACCTCCACGCAAATCGCGATAAGTGCACATTTGCTCGAGAGAGTGTGAAGTACCTGGGGCATATTATCACCTCTGAAGGAGTGACCCCGGACCCGGATACGGTTGCTGCGATATTAGATATGAAGGAACCAGCTAATGTTAAGCATCTAAAATCCTTTCTGCAGAGTTGCTCGTGGTTCCGGAAATTTATGCCGAACTTCTCTCAAGTTGCGCAACCACTGACTATGCTGACGCGCAAGGATCAGTCCTGGTTGTGGGGTGAAGAACAGGCTAAGGCATTTACAGAACTAAAAGGATTACTTACCTCACCTCCGATTCTTATTCAGCCAGACTATAATGTGCCATTCATTCTCAGGACTGATGCCAGCAATTACGCACTGGGTGCGGCTCTACTCCAGGGGGAGTCGCCGCGAGAAGAGAAACCCATCGCGTACGCCAGTCGCCTGCTTACCTCGGCGGAGCGGAACTACTCTACCACCGAGCGCGAGGCGTTGGCAGTTGTCTGGGCAGTCGAGAAGTATCGTGGGTACATCGATGGCCATCCTGTACGTGTCGGCAGCGACCACCAGCCCCTGAAGTGGCTACTCACCTTGAAGTCGCCTGCCGGTCGTCTCGTACGATGGGCTATGAAACTCCAGTCCTTTGATCTGCAAGTCGACTACACTCCCGGGAAAACGAATGTCGTTGCTGATTCGCTCAGTCGTCCGCCGTGTGAGGAGGAGGCTCGCGATTCCTGTGGAGTCAGCACGGTGCTTGTCGACCCGCCGCACTGGGATGCTGCTACTCTTCGTGAAGACCAGCTCGCAGACCCCGAAGTGGCGAAGATCATCAAAGCTCTGGAAGGCAAGGACGAATTAGAACTTACCCGTTGGACGGAGAGAGGATATCATACGTGTAGAGGTGTACTATACCGTTACACTGAGGCAGAGACAGAAGAACCGCAGCTCGTCATTCCTGAAAACCGACGAAAACAGGTACTGGTTGAATGTCACGACTCTGCTACTTCAGGTCACGGCGGTTTAGACAGGACCCTGCACCGTATAAGTCAGAGATTTTATTTTCCCGGTATGCGACGTTACGTAGCAGAGTACTTGAAGACCTGCATCGAATGCCAGCGCTACAAAGCTTCCAACGAGAAACCAGCGGGACTGTTACAGACTCCAGTTCCTGCTCAGCGTTTTGAAGTCTTGGCTGTCGATCTCTTTGGGCCGCTTCCCAAAGGAGCTAATGGAGAGAGATGGGTGTTGATCGTTGAAGACACAGCCAGCAAATGGGTTGAGCTGTTCGCCCTCTCCGAAGCCACAGCTGACGCATGCGCAAAGGTACTAATTGAGGAGGTTTTCTTACGCTTCGGTGTTCCTCGACGTCTCATTTCAGATAACGGTGTGCAATTTGTTGCCGATGTCATGCAACATGCAATGTTCACGCTTGGTGTGAAGCAGAGTCTCGTTCCTCTCTACCATCCAGAGGCCAACCCAGTTGAGCGTAAAAATCGCGACCTCAAGACTCAGTTGGCAATCTTGGTAGAAGGACACCATCAGCAGTGGCCAGAAGTACTGCCATTCATCCGCTTTGCGTTGAACACATCACTGACTAAGGCAACTCAACAGACTCCAGCTTACTTAACATTTGCTCGTGAACTCCGCTCACCTATTGCAGTACAGAGCGATCTTCGTGCTGTCATAGAGGCTGAAAACTATGTTCCACAGATAACGCCGTATCTGCTGAAGCTTGCGGAGACACTCAGCAACAGCAAGGAGTGCATTGAACATCAGCAGGACCTTCGTAAGGCTGCGAAAGACAAGACTCGAAAGGCTGACGAACTGGCTGTCGGTGATCTTGTCCTGATGAAGTCGCACGTCCTCAGTAATGCTGCTAAGGGTGTCAGCTCTAAGCTCATGCCTAAGAGGGATGGCCCTTACCTGGTACAGAAGAAGGTTAGTCCAACTACTTACCTCTTAACGTTCCCTGGTTCACCGGATGAAGTCATCGGTAAATATCACATTTGCGACTTAAGGAGGTATCATTCTCGAGATGGTGAATGCCCTGAGGTTCCGCAGCCTGTTGCTCCTAAACGTTCCCGTGGTAGGCCGCGTAAGCAACGTGTCATAGTCGATGTTTGACCACCTGTGGGGGCACTCGGTTGGTCAAAAGGGGGAGTATGTAGGAAGATTAGGCATGTCACATGCAAACACACACGCATACACGCGCCCGCGCCTCCCGCGCCCCGCGCCCCGCGCCTCGCGGTCGTCCGCACCCGCTCCGCGCCCGGCAGTCCGGCTCGCATCACGCCCGCAAACGTCACGATTTTGCTCTGTCTCGGTGTCACTCGAATTTTAACTTATAAGTATTACTATATTTTTTTTGTATCGGTAAATGATTATAACATTCAGTGATAAAAACTTTATTTTATTTCATTCGCCCTACAAAATCCAATTTAAAACATGGCTGAAATAAAACGATTATAAACACGACTCTTAGCACGAGACTCAACGGTAAACGTTAGTTTTTCACCGTTAGCATTCCACGTTTTCTCAGCGTTCGCTCGCCGCTCGCAAATCCAGGAAAACGCTTCGTTGCAATCAACTTGTTTCGCCACCTAACTGAAGCTCTGGAAAAATGGTTAAGAATATGAATGTACGTTTATAATATGAATGTATGCAGACGAGACGTTGCCGTGAATTTTTTTTTCTGAAATTCGTGATATGAATATTAGTAGTTTCTTGGTACTTTGCTGTACAAGTTGACATGGTAAGCGACAAAAGGAAAATTTCTTCTTAGGAAGGTAAGTAGGTAGGTTGATTTTTAAAGTTAATGAAATTAAGTTAAGTTCATGAAAGTGCCAAATGTCATGATTTCATGAAATAGTCATTCAATGCACTTACATGAGCTTATAGAGTTGTATTGGTAATTCTAATGTTTATAATTCTGTAAACCCATATTTGTTACGGCCGCAAATAATATTTAGATCAACATACAACCTGACACTGGCAAAAAACGTATGAAATTTGAATTTCGCGGGCTACCTTGGCGCATCCACCTTAAACACGATGGTCACTAAGAACAGAATTACCTGTTTCTATATGTGGTTTGACTGGTACCTATCAGTACCGACCCGTACTGACATATCAGGATCGAAAAACCTGTATCTTTATTTTTGCACACTTATGCGACTACTGTAAGATTCGCTCGTTTTTTTTTTAATGTAGGTTTGAAATTGATACTACTCGGCTATTTTGAAAAAAACATGGATTACCATAAACAATAAAAGTAACATGGTTTTTCACAAATGATAATTACCTATAATTATATAAGCAATAATAACATGATGATGTTCAATTTGTTGTCCCTTTGCGTCATCAAATCACATTCAGGCAATGATTTCGCAAACTTCAGCCCGGCTATCAATACCAATTCTTTTAACATTATACGTATTGATGAATAGCTATAGTTAGTAGTCGGGATGTTAATTGGATTTTATTGTAATTTCTTATCAAATCAATGCGTCGCCTCGTGAACACATGACGCTGATTCTCAGCTGTATCGAGACGTGTTTAATTGATCTTAGTTTATTTGCGCGTTTGACGCGTGAAATGACGCGTTTTTATTTAGTCAATTTTATTTTGAGTATACTAGTTCTAGAAAATTTTGGCCGTGATCTTGATTTCCGATTGGAACAACAAGCTTTTCTTCAAAAGGAAACAGGTAAGTGTAATTGTTTAATTACAATGAAAAAGACGCTCTGTGCCGCAATGCATTTTTGACTGTCTCGTTGGTCTAGTGGTCGCAAGCTACTGCTGAGCATGAGACCCTGGGTTCGAGTCCCAGGTTCGGTAAAGTGTTATTGGCATCAACCGGGCACAAACCTGGCAAAAAGTGAGTGTACCTAATATACTGTACAGCTCTGCCTAACCCTTTGGGGAATACAAGCGTAATGTTCTATCTATATTTTAATGTATCAATCTTGTGGCTATTTCCGATTTTGGAGATAATGACGTTATCCATTCCAATAAATCTGTGGCCCTAGTGAAAAGGGGTATAAGTCCGATTTTGTGGAAAATGAGTTAAGTATACAGAAGTGATCATAAAAAAATGCTCTATCGTTCGGTGTAAACGGATCTAAGCTATCTCTAAAAATAAAGAAGTTACCTTGTGTAAAAGGGTCCAACTGACACCAAAAAAAATTGAAAAGTCGGTTTCAAGTACTTTTGTATTCTTTTAAACGAAAAAAAAAAAATGCATTTTGTGTTTTTTAATCTAAATTAACATAAATTACCCACGTTTTAATTTGGTTGGTGTTTATCAATACAACAACACCTGGTTCTTAAAAATGATTTAGTGAGTAATGTGATATTATTAGACATAAATCCGTTTTCACCACCATAAAGGAAAAAAATCAAAGAAACTCTATTGGGATTACTATGAACATAATCATTCCAAATGCGTATCCATTTTCACTTGTGTGAATTAACATTTAACATATGGGAGAAGGGGTATAATTTATTTTACACCCTCAAGGAATTCATTTTGTGGTTAGTATAAGTCACTATCTTAAAAACGAATTACTTTACATAAAAAATAACTCCATAATAATAAAGAGCATAAATTGTTTACCTATAAAAAACATCACATGTATTTCAATTGGTAGTGGTTTAAATGTCACACGAGGCAAACACGCAATTTGAAGTGCGCGGAGTGTTTTTTGCGTCTCCTGTGAAGTTGCATTTTTGGACTTAGATCCTTTTTCACTAGGGCCACAGAAATAAGGTAGGTACCAACTGGTACCAACCAAAATATATGACGTGAAAACCTTCACAAGGCCAAGGAATTATTTTCTTTTAAAAGTTTGAACATAAAGTAACGTGGAATTACACCTACAGAGTTTACGACGGAAGGTTTTTATCAGAAATCTGAACTTAAGGCAAAGTTACCCTCTGACGCTAAATAAACGTGGACTTCGTTCGATTTTTCAAAAGTAACGGGGCTTTTGGCATAGTTATAGATTGTACTTGCCCGCCCCTAGTCCATTTTTCATTTATTTCAGCCCGTATTCATGTTCTGTATAACGGTATTCGGTTTCGGACGAAACTTTGGCTATATTTTAACGGAAGCAGTTTGGCCGAGTGCGCCATTTTTAGCGAAAGATTGCCCAAGGGTATGCTTAGTAATTTGCACGGAGTAAAATAAAAAATATAAGCAGCACATCAAATATTTTTGAAGAAATCATTAATATTTCTTTTTTATAAAAATAATAGGGGGGAATGTTATCGCATATTTTCTTAAAAAAAGAATCCCTCACAGTAAGTCCTTTCGTTTGATATGTCACACGGTACAGAATCCAAACCTTTTTTGTAAATTTTCTTTTATATGTCTCCCAAAAATGACCCCCAGATTAATAAAAAAACATTTAACATTAAACATTTTTACGTAACACGACACGTCCTGTTTAAGGATCACAGAAATTGATATGAGTATCAACCTTAATCGGTCCATTAGATTCGGAGCAAATTGGCTGTGATTGTTCGCATTGTCTGTTCGGAGCAAATAGACGGACAGACAGATAGACGGAGAGACGTATAGACAGTCAAAGTCAAATAATTTATTTCAATTAGGCATATAAAAGGTACTTCTGAACGTTAAAAGACAAACACACGAGTGATCCTTTAGGGGTTCTGTTTTTTGATTCGGGCATACGGAACCCTAAAAAGTAACGAAATATTAGTTTATCTTACATTTGAAAATCTGTCCCTCATATGAGTACCAATCGGCACTAACGGTGCGAAGTACTAAAGTCCCAAGGCTAGGGTACAAAAGCGACCCATTTGCGCGGTTGACATAGTTTGCGCTGAAAAAAGCCTCGTAGCTGATGCTCGGTAGTCGGTACTCTACATGTGTTATGGAAAACTGGCAAGACGCGAGTCACAACGGCACGTTATAAATATTCGTATGAAACCGTCGCGCGTCGGTAGCAATTATACCTACTACGTAATACTTGTATGGGCACAGTCGAAAAAGCTATTTTTAACTACTTTTAATTTTTTTTAGGGTTTTGCATTTCCAAATTAAAAAATCGAACCCTTATATGATCAATCGTCGGTTCGTCTGTCACAACCAATTAGTTAAAAATAAAAAATGGGTGGAAAGGATTTATCTCTATGATTCCGACACGCGCGGGGTGCGCTTCAGCAGAACTTCCACGGGGCTGAAATATTTTCTCTTTCCAATCATTCATCGAACATGCTTTTAATATTACTGCTAACGTTAACTATAGTCGACTTGACAAAATGACGTTAACGTACGGAAAAATTAAAGATTTTTCTCAAAAATGACGTTAACGTACGGAAAAATTAAAGATTTTTCTCAAATCCCTGACCAGTTGGTGATGTTTATACTGACACTAACGTCACAACTTCACAAACGCTATAATATTAACGTTGCTAATTATGAGACTCTAATTTGCTTATCCACAGAGCGGAATCACATAAAGGCACTGCGAACACCAAAGGGAATACTAATTCTTTTATATTCTAGTTAGCGTGTTCACGTTAATTCTTTGTTTTTAATTGTTCTTTTGTGAGGATGTAATAATATGACGTCATAATGTATGTCCCTCCGCGTGGTAGAGACCAATCTTTATAAAGAGAAGGACAGAACAATGGGAACCTTGTATAAAGGGTGAAATTTTATTCATGGGCATCCTCATGGTCATTGTACTCATCATTATGAACAACTTTCCATTATGAATGACTTTCACTACGGGACAAATACTGAAATCACGAAAAAACAACAGCTGTTCCCTACACTTATGTTCGCATAATAGCTCGACAAAATATAGGGAACAGCTGATATTCTTTTCGCGTATATCTTCTTTTCATACGGTTTTGACTTTGACTTTGACACTATGGGTCAAACACCGAAAACGCGAAAAAATATCAGCTGTTCCCTACATTATGTTCGCATAGGTATTAGCTCGTCAAAATGTAGAGAATAGCAGATTTCTTTTCACGGATATGTTCTCTTTATGCCACTTTGACCATTGCCTCCATATTTGTTTTTTTACAAAGTATTATATTAGGGATACCTACCGTACGCAAAATACGCGCTTTGACGTGGAGTTGCGGATACCAGCCCGTTTTACCTATTACCTATTACCTAGGGATACCTAAAGTATTTAAAATGGCGTTTCATAATTATAATAACTTTTTTTCACTGATTAGCTTTTTGAGTGAGCATTCTACGGTGAGCTTAGACCAAAAACAGTCAAAAGCATAAAGGTAACCAGAGGAATCTCAGTTAGTATTACAGAGGTTAAGGAACGTATGCAAGCTACCTAGAAAGCAACCTGGGGTGTGACTCTGTAAGACCTCATTCTAAACTTCGAATCGGAATCCGCTGTTAGTTTCTTGATTGGCATTCTAAAAACTGGGTTGATACACTAGCGCTACCCTAGCGAGCGTGTCAGCGAGTTGAACTAAATTGACCGTGAGATTTTGACAGAAGATTTAGAGTATGACGAAGAAGGTAATTCCCCGGTCACTTCGACGCTCACTTCGCACTCGAACCCGATTCAAAATTTGAAGTGAGAGTGAATAGCGATGTGAGATGCGAGTTGTTGTTTGAATTTTACAGAACCGACGTGCTGCTTACTTCACATTTCTCATATAAAATCGTTTTCTTACAGCTCGAAAAGTTCCATTATCACACCACAGACCACACAAGATCAACGGACACAAGCGAGGCGTGAAGATGAACAACGGTTTACATCGAAGTCCGCCCGGTTTGTAGAATTCGGGAACACCACCCTCACTTGAGTACATCGTAGTTGACTATGGAGGTCCCTCAAGCGACTGCAAACCAAAGTGGGTCGCGCAGACAAAAAGAGAAAACAAACTCATTGTGAGTATGGTGTTTCCCGATAAAGGCTCCCACAAACAGGCGCGATATAGCGGGCGCGACAAGGGTAGCGTTGCATGTTGCGTCCGTGATATAGCGCCAGTTTGCACAAGCCTTAAACAATGTTACTCCTGAGTTCCTGAGCCCTTTGCGTTCTACACACTCATTTCATCGTGTGGAATTATTGTCTAACATCATTTATCATAAGAAGAAAACAGTAATTTAAAACGACGGGTCCAACCGAATGGTGCAAGTAGTTATACCCACAAGTTTATTAAAACACGTTTATTAAAACATATTTTGAAAAAAAAACAAGCTACAAGCTACTGCATGTTACGTTTTTACTAAAAAAAATCAAATAGGTACCACTATAGGCACTAATATTACATCAAAATGTTTCTATCCATTTACGCAAAAGACCTTTAGAATCTTTAAACCTTGCGTTGGAGCCGTCGGCATTGCAAATTAATAAACAGACCTACGAACACTAGATAACAGTCGTATAATTCCATTATCCGCAAACTCCACACGCAATAAGTTTTCAGTACAAGCAAATGAGTTTAGGATCAAATCAAGCAAATCAAAGGAGCTGGTGGACTTTGGAACAAATTCGAAAGTTTGATGTCAAATTAGGCGGGAATTGGCGATTTTAGATACAAAACGTCAATGAATGATAGACGAGAAAATATAGACTATCAAGAACCATACTGGCATATTTTTATTTAAAAAGTGTAACGTAGTTCTTAATGAAGACGTATTTAGTTTCTCTTATTCAAGGGACTAAATGTATTCGCATTAAATTGCATTAATACGTAAATGGAATCGAGTTCGCTTGAGATAATGTTGGCGACATCGGTCCAATCCGATTGGTTAGTGGACCGACGAGCCAGCTAAACGAATTTGGTTCTAATTAGCATTCTGTCGATGTCGTCGGAAATGTTTGAAAAAATCCAACCAGTATCGTATTCCTCTATTTGAATTCAAAACTCCTTTATTACATAAAAAGGAAAATTCTTTGCAAAACCAGTGTGACGTTGAGTTTAATTTGATTCGCCATTGTTTGATTTTTGGACAAGAAAGACGAGTCGGTACAAAAGTTGGAAATTCGATTCTGTTATTGTCAAACTCGGGTTAAAAAGCGGCCCAGTGCGTGTCCGACCACGCACAATGAAGGGTTCCGTATTTGGGATGAATTCATCCCAAGATCAAACTTAACATTGTAATTTAAAACAGGTTCTCCCATACATGCCAACTGCAAATGTAAGTTTGTACGCATATTATTAAGGGATTTGCCATGTTTTTTAAAGCCGTAGACTTCTTAGAGGTTTTCGTGTACCTAATTTATAAGTATAGAACTATTCTCTGTATTTTTTTCTAAATTTTTGGCTCAGTAGTTTCGGAGATAAGGGAGGGGTCTATTTTCTTAAATAATTATAAAAATATTTCATTCAAAAGTATAAAAAGATAAATTTGAAATCCTCATAACAATTACTTTCATTTCATATGTCACACGGTACAGATTACCTTTTGTTTTTAAATTTTCTTATTGT
Organism: Lithophane socia; assembly: GCA_947522985.1. Lineage (NCBI taxonomy): Eukaryota > Metazoa > Arthropoda > Insecta > Lepidoptera > Noctuidae > Lithophane > Lithophane socia. The sequence continues at coordinate 12,967,372 of OX383256.1, read as the reverse complement.
CCTTCCAAAAGTGACCCCCATATTCAAAATTCATTTATTTACGTTACACGTCTGTGTTTGGGTCACAGGAATTCATATGTGTACCACACTTCACCTTAATCGGTTCATTAGCTTCGGAGCAAATTGTCTGTGATAGACGGACAGACAGACAGACACACGAGTGATCCTTCCTATAATGGTACCGGTTTTCCATTCGGACGTACGGAACTCTAAAAAGTGTGGGTCCTGAAGGAAACTCCAGACAACTGTTCGTTTCGAGTAGGCTGCTACGGCGTAGCGAACGCCATGATAAAATGGCTACGCTTGCTACGCTGTCGTAGCAGACGATCACAATGTCAATGATATTAGTACTAGCTGCGCCCCGCGATTTCACCCGCGTAAGTCTCAATTCCGAGGAAATATCGGGATAAAAAGTATCCTATGTGTTAATCCAGGTTATAAACTATCTGTGTGCCAAATTTCATCCAAATCCATTCTCTAGTTTTTGCGTGAAAGAAACATTAATCCATCCATCATCACAAACTTTTTCACGTTTATAATTTAGTAGGATAAGATTTTTCTAGTAAATTCCATTGGTCCCATTCTTAACGTTGGTCATAAGTCAAATTAATGTTACTTTTTTATTTTCATTTCAGCTGCGATCATCAGTCGCTGTCACTCAGGCGGTCTGTGCATCAGTAGCGGCGGGTGTCCGTTTAACCGAGTCTTAGAGGACGAAATCAACTGTATGATGGAGCATAACAACTACGTCTGTTGTCACATGGACAAGGTATTAATGCCAGTCAACGTGTTCTTAGATAATCATTATGATTAACGTATTTAATTATATAATATTTAAAAAAAACACAGTTATTTTTCACTTGTTAGTCACTAGTTTCGTTTTTTTTTTATATCAGTACATCAAAGAACTTACGTTTTCTTTGAAACATTTTTGATGTCGTGTCGCTTTCACGTCAAGCGAGATCAATGTCTATTGAATATAATATGAAGATATTCAGGTGCCTCCAACAAAGCGTAGTTTAGAATGCTACATAGTTCGTGTCTATCAGACAGTATGAATAAGACAATATGCGCGGCTCCGTTTAAGTGAGAATCGAGGTATCTGCTCCTTTGGGACTGCTTCCAAGTGTTACCTGTCTGCCAACTTTGGATATACCTACTGAATATGTTTTTGTATGGGTACTGCAACCTTCAGCATCTACTGGTTTTGTTTTACATATCTAAATTGAAATTCTTAGCTTCATAGCTATGCAAGATTTCTGAGATAACACAACACGCGTCGACACTGAAATCTTTATGTAAAATGTTGCCAAGTAAAATACATAGTTCACTAGTCTTACACAAGCTCGTTCCGCGGCTGAACGTCGGTAAATGTTTAACTCAATGCTTAACGACATAATCTGACGTCGCACTGTTATCCAAACCTGACTAATGAAGTTTAGTTAGGCTGGCTCGTGCGATCCAATCTCCCACCAGGCCTAATGCTGTGCTATAAAGAATTGTACTGGATGTGTTACTAACAGGATTCATACTTCCAGAACATTATGAAAAAACCTTGCAGCCGAAAATGTTCATAAGAATTGTTTTAAATAGTTTTTTTTTGTTATTAACTCGTGTCTGATAGACGTTTTTCTTTGTCTATTTTAACGTAATCTTCTGTCTGAAATACGGCCAGTTTCTTCGTCAAAAGTAACATTCAACTGTTTTTTGCACTGCTGTATTTTCAATCCTCGGCGCTGAGGAGAGGGTTATAAATCCAACAGCGTGGAAGAACAGTTGACTGTTACTTTGGCTGTTACTTTTGATGAAGAAACTGGCCGTTAGTCGTCGATAGCTACAATTTATCCGATAGTTTAAGGCATGTCCGGGTATAACGCACGCGTCTCTGGAGGCACGTAGATCAAAACAAAGTACAATCAGCTCCGATTGTTTGTGGCTTCTGAAAAGGTCAAATGAAGCAAACACAGATAAACGAAATGGAAAATGAAAAATATAAAAGTACCTGCGTACTTTTATATTTTTTGTTTATCAATGACAAATTATGTTCACGGATTATGAAAAACAATTGGATTATTCCCTTCAGCAAACGATTTCATGGATGAAATTAAATTCTCTCCGCTACTTCACAACATTTTACGGTTTAAATTCATTTTATAAAGTTATAATACAAAAGTCACCATGTTCGTGAAAGATGAAAAATTGTATTGTGTCTCCCGCTGGGGCGGTGTCGTTTCTAGTTAGGAAGAGTGTTGGCTCTAATTCAGCTCGCTCGGATATTGCAATTTCCATCCAGCTCACGCCCACTGCGCCTCCCTTCCATTTCGTTTCATATTGCGCTGCAGTAACAACACTTGACGTTTATGAATCTAATTTCGCAGGTAATACCACAATCTGATTATCAAACTAGTGCTATGTAGATTTCCAGGTAAAACGCGGCAGGAATAACACTCTGACGTCTCACTACTCGCTGTTTCCTAAAAGTTATTACTGGGAATTCACATATACTCATAAGATGGAAACTGTTTGCTCCCAGTAGTTCAAACATCGCCAGTATTTGTTTAGGTTTCGTACAAAATAGAATTTCATACAATAGGTATGGACGTTCCATTGCCCCACAAAAGATTTTCCTCAACAACAGGCCACCGCCGACCCTTTTAATGAAAAAAAATTAGACGCTTTGTAATATTTTTAATTTTATTCACAATCCGTGTATTGTTCTGTGAGGCGAGGGTCGGCCGGAGGGCACACCGCTGTTATAATATTCAGCCTCCATACCACAATGTTTTATTTAGCCATCTCGGTGGCTTCAATATTCATCACTGTACTCCGAGCCCTCTTAGCTCCTGAATAAAATACTCTAGGCCTTCTCCACGTCTACATTTAGGCTTTTGGCTCGTTTTTAATATGGCTCGGAATGGTTATGTTAGTAGCAGAACATTAATGACCTTATGTATATTTTAAAATATATCGCTTTTCGAAAAAAAGCATATGTAACGTAATTCCAATAAACACCGCATTTAAAAACAGATTCACAGCCAGCTCCGTGAAAAATTACGTTAACCCGGAAAGTAGTACGACATTTTAAAAGATAAAAATATTCAAGCAAATAGCACCCATTAAGAGACAGTAAGCACAAAACTTATGAGAACAAGAGTCAGTCGCAGCAAAATGGATATTTGTTGAGTCCGAAAGCCGTTGAGCGTTCGTGAAGGACAGGACGACTGAGCGCGGGACGGACGTGACCGCACTTTTCAAGTTCCACCTCCTTTACATCTCCATCCTTTAATATTAAATGTGTTTGAGTTAAAACGACTTTATCTTTAATTTTCTTTTAAACTTTTTCCTTGAAACTTGATAGGCCCGCCGTGAAATAAATTCAATTTGGACGATGACCCTTTTCAAAAGCTTTTTGCTTCTGTTTTATAATTCCATCAGTCTAATTATTTGATGCTTTACTTTTTCGCCTCAATTTGTGCCGTGGTCCATTGAACGACGAGTTCATTTCCTGCCATCCTTGAACGGAGTATTCTGGATACATATTTTGTGCATTGGGAGGTGAAATCCTAGAGCGAGGCCACCATTTAGAATAAATTCCCAGAACACCAAAGCTACCGAAAAGCTCTCTGACCTGGGAGCATACCACCACCGCTTACATTAATTTCATATTCCGCAAGACTTCTTTCTGATTACATTACGGTCGCGATAAATCACTTGAGGTGGTGTCTGCTGCTGACGCAGGTTACCTCACAAAATGTCGGGAACGAGCCCCGCAACTTGTTCTCACAATTCCTTCAGGACTCCGCTAAACGCTATTGGTATCAAACTGTCAGCTCAACCGAGCAACCGCAAGCCCCTTAGCGTTGGAGAAGTTAGTGTCGGCCCGACTTGTACCCCTGTCTACGTCGCTAGTTGATTACTATTCCACTTCGAAGCCGGCTGCACGTTCCATCTCTTAATTTGATAAGATATTTCACAGTGAACCCACAGTGTACAGCGTATAACATTTTCGGTTGTAAGAGGTGGTGCGCTCGTGTTCTGCCGCCTTTACCGCAAACATTGGCTGACGTAGTGAAGATGTGGCTACATGAATTGACACCATCCCGTCGTTAACCAAGATGAGATGAACTTTATAGTTCTTAATATAAGATTTATGCCAAGAGTTTGCAACCACTAATCGCTTTGAACGGTTGAGAAGTAAGTGTAAGGGTTTCTAGCGCGGGTCATGATCAAAATGATCATATGGCGTAGAAATCTATGTAAGTTAACTTTTCAAAGCAGTAAACAAATAGAGGCACGTAAACGGGTTTCTATAGGCACGAGGGGACGTTGAATGCGTCTCTTCCTATAGAGTGTGGAACAATAACCCTGTCCGATCCGTGAGGGTGTTGTTATGAATCATACTGAGAGCCTATTATATGGATTTTTGTTGGAAAAAAGAAAAAAAAAAATCGCCGCGTTTTTTTTCAATTGGGAATTTTGCCGGTTTATTACATGGGCCGCGAGCGGTCGTCGTTTAGTGGGTTACAAGTTATAACTCTACTCTACCTCTGTAGAAAATTTGCTATTTTATAATGAAATTGGGGTAATAATGGTACCTACTAAAAAACGTGAATTTCAAATTGCAATAACTTTTTTATTTTCATTTTTTTTATTATTATGTTCTGGTAATGTTATTGCAGTACCTATGTGCCCCTTTCGGATCGGACAGGGTTTTTTTTACATATTATATAGCTCTGTAACCTAATAAATAATGTGCTTTGATAATGCTTATGCAGTAACAGCTCCACGTGACGAAAAATACAGATATGAACCTACAATAACGTACAATACCTTTACATACATAAACCCGTTAAGCCTAGGTAGCATCCGTCACAAAGAAAAAGAACGGTCAAAGGTGAAAGGAATTTGGAATAAGCGGCACCTATAGGCGCAGATCAAAGAGTATGATCACAAAGAGATCGAAGGACACGAGGCTTTCGTCGGAGGCTTTCAATTGAAACCTTCTGAAGAACGAAGAATTGCCCTGATCGACACTTCTCGGATACCAATCACGGATCTGTACCGATTCCGTCGTATATAATATTGGTTAAAGCGGTATCTTTTGTGTCAAAGGACGTTTGATGTGAAAACACTAATTAGTGACGTAAGTAAGGTAAGTATTTAATCGAGTACCTACAGAGGTTTACAGAGGTAGGAGCAGTGGTGGCCCAGTGGTATCTGTCCCGACTCACGAGTTGTAGGTCGTGGGTTCGAACCCAGCCGCTTTACTTTGTGTGAATTATTTCATCACCACTGCTCTCATAACGGTGAAGGAAAACATCGTGAGGAAACCGGCATGTCCTAGAACCAAAAATTCGAAGACATGTGACATCTACCAACCCGCACTAGGCCCGCGTGGTAGATTAGAGCCCACTCCCTCTCACAGAGAGGAGGCCTGTGTCCCAGTAGTGGGAACATTATAGGCTGATAATGCTACAGAGGTTTAATGGCAACAAGCATAGTTATTGTAACATCAAATGGAAATTACGACACAATTTCAGTCCGAAAACGCCGATTGAGGAACTCATTCAGTTGACAAATGGATTGGTGATCGCTGTTTGTTTTTATTAACTCACAGAATGATGTGGAAACCATCATTCAAGAGATGATTTTCCCTTTTTTATCGGTCCTAGTTTAGGAAGATGGTATTTTGGTCAATATTTCATTACTATGACCGAAAACAATGTCGTTAGTGGGTGACACAGCAGCTTTTGTTAGGTCATCACGGCGGTGGAAAGTTTGGCAACGGTCGGACGACGGCGCGACATCAATCATATTTTGACATTCGATTTTTTCCGTCCGCCCCTGCCTGCGGGATGATGTAGGGATAACTTTTTGAAGTATTGTCACTTTTATTATACGAACGTCGAGCTTATGTTCTGACAGGACTCGGGATCAAATTGAGGCAAAGTATTGTAAGTATGGAAAAAGTTTTCGTAAATGTTATTGTTACATCTTGTCGATTTCAGTTCAATTTAGTTAGGAAGCTCGCGGTTACTTTTGGTAGGTAGGTTTACCTTTCATTTCTTAAAATACTTTTCTTCGACTACGAAAGTACAAACCAAAATTTTTATAAATACGTTCTCTACCGTGTGTTTTAGCCTTATATTCACACACAACGTCTGCTGAATAAAAGCTGATAAGTGGAAAAAAAACTCTTGAACCTGTACTGTTTACAAGATCAAGGGTCTAATTATCAGCAATGGGAGCATACCTAATTCAGCATTTAATAAAATGATAGCAGAGGTAATCAACAAACGGGCCGGCCTGTAATCCGGGCGGTCCTGGCCACGCCCGTAAATCACGGGCGCGCGACGCAATTTATCGCTTTGGCCCCACATTCGCACACGCACACGCATCGTTTTTTATTGCGTCATAGATACCAGTATTCACACATAGTGAATATAATTTACTATCCCTGGAGCGACAACCTTCAAGACATCCCGCGATATCAATAAAATATTAGTTCTCGTTTCAGATTTTCTGGAAGACAGATTTTTGTTAGGATGAGAAAACAAATTGAATAACAAAATAAATAAGAAATGAATACATTTCAGTTTACGTCAGAAACCAACAGAAAGTACATAAATTACAGGCAAAAAATTAATAATATAAATACGTTTCATCCGTTTCGGTGTTGAGATAAAAAAAGATTAAGAGAAAAAATATAATAGCATTTCGTAATGTAGGTATATTTATGTGAGAAACGACCTGATAGCTAAGGATAAAAGCGTTGTAAACATTTGTAAATGAAACGACATTCTTTAATCTCTGGCATTTTTGGGAAATAAATAATTGCCTACTGGTAAGTATTGTACATTTGTCCTAAAAAGGACTGTTATTAAAATTTTTGTACAAACAAGATAAGCTTCTTATATTGTAACCATAGAAACCAGTATCCACTGACGAAGATGAAAAGTCAATAGATTAGGTTTAAATAAAATAAAATAAAAAAAACCGTTAGGTAAGGGTTCCGTACTATTATCTCTAAAAACGGCAAAAAATCACATTTGTTGTATGGGAGCTAGCCCCCTTAAATATATATATATATACATTTTTTTGTATTTGTTGTTATAGCGGCAACAGCAATACATCATCTGTGAAAATTTCTACTCTCTAACTATCACGGATCATGAGATACAGCCTGGTGACAGACGGACAGACAGACAGACAACAGAGTCTTAGTCCCGTTTTATTGGGACTGACTCTGTTGGTACGGCACCCGAAAGACGAAGTCTTGTGTTAATAGTGCTGTAACTACATTCTCAGCATTATTTGTTCTGAGAAGCTTAAGCCCTTTCCGAGTCAAAATCTGATCTAGGTCTTAAAATATGTCTTGTATTAATTGTATATTTAATTTTAAATTACTTAACAAACGTGCAATTTCAGGCGGATGCTGTTTAAACCCCCTGACATTTTTATCGAACCATCTGAGAGCCTTCTACCGGGCACGCGTTACCATGGCTGACTTGGAAAACTCTCAATAGACTTCGAACTCAAGTTGGTTGGAGCAAAGACAATCTCCACAGATGGGGGTGCATTGACGGAGATCTCAAGTGCGTATGCGGCGTCTCCGATGGCATCTTCCAACTTGCGACCTTGTGACTGCGTCAGTTCGCGTAGCAGATTTTTTTGACAAACATTATTTGAACTTTCTGCCATCGATACTCTAAGAAGAAGGTTCTTGTTCGGTGTTTTTTTTACCGAACACCTTAGACAGCAATATCGGTGTGACGTTTTGATCTAATTTTACTTATTACTCATTATTTTATATTATACTAGCTGATACCCGCGGCTTTGCCCGCGTGGATCACAGTTATTATATACTAAAACCTTCCTCTAGAACCACTCTATCCAGCATTGGTGAAAACAGCATGAAAATCGGTGCAGTATTTTTTGAGTTTATCGCAAACAGGACGACAGACAGACGGAGGACTTTGTTTTATAATATGTAAGGATTCAGTGCACTTTTCGCTACCGTGTTATCCGGATGTATTCAAACATTTCATCAACATTTCATTAACATTTTAAAACTATGAACAGTTTGAGAGTGACTCCATAAATAGTGTTCAACATAAATATTTGTTTCTCCTCAAAAACACCGACATCTTGCAAGGGACCCCGACAGTTCCTTAAATAAAAAACAAATAAAAAAATGTATTTGATTATAAATTGGCATCCCAATATAAATATTTTAAATCGTCATCTCACTGGACAGGCACTTATGTAAGGTACCTATCTATCACGTACCTACATTTTAAATTCCTGCCAACTACCGCATGCCATATCCCTGAGGTCCGCAGTATGCATAAACAAACATTCAAACCTGGATTTACGAGCACAGACACCTCAGGGAGTTGTCCTGCCCTCAGCATCCGGCTTCCTAACTACGGAACTGCTCAACATTTACAGAAACTGGATGAGCTACGTTCCACCGTCCGAACCGGAACAGAATGAAAAATAAACCTATCAAAAAGTTTAACGATGAATAAAGGGGAGAGCGGGCCACTCTGAGCAAAATTTTTCGCATTCCCTCCGCTATGTTTTTTGAGGGAGAAGTTAACGCAGCGGCCATTTTTCTCCATAATTCCGAGAGAACTACAATACCTACGTTTGTGGGTGGAAACTTTTGAAATTGTAATTAGCGCACTCTCGTTACTGGGTTTTCTCTATTGTGTGTATTGTACTAGGTTTTGAAGAGGAAATACGCGAACAAAAACGCTTGTTTCAAGGGAGAAAATATCCATTTTACAATAGATTTGTTTCCGCTGAGAGCTGTACTGTTAAATAGAACAATGAGTATAGTGGGCAGTGAGATGCTTATTTATTTCGAATGTTTAAAACAATTTTATTCCATTGTTTACCGCAGAAGAAATATATCCGCGTAAATACTACAGTTGCGATCGTTTATGTGGGAATATATTGCCGCCCCTTGATATAAAATCGAAGATACTTGGTGTCCGTAATAATTCTTTTACTACGATTTTATGGGTTGGTTAGGTAATAATTTATGCCAGACCCTTCTGTGGTCGCATATCAGTGTGAGAGAGGAAGATAATCATACTGTATGACACCTGCGCGACACCTGCGAAGATATTATTGAGATTGAGTTCAGGGCTGTAATTTACGTAATAGATTTTTAATTAATTCCCGACATAAAACACATTACCAGTAGAATAATATAGTGCGCATACATTCAGTTAAAAAGTAGTTCACTTTAACAGTAAACATGTTATCAAATTGCAGGCAAAATTAAACTCATCAAGCACCACAGGGGTGAACACGCGAGCGGGTAGAGTCAGCCAGTCAAACTCGGCCAGCGTCTACACAAGTAACAGGTAACTTTATATGGAAACTTCGTGTTGTTAGCGCGTTGTTCTAGTTTTTGTGCCAACGGTACGTATATGTGTGTTGACACTGCATAATAAATGTGGAAGCGCTAAGTTTGCTGTGCAACTTTGAAAATAGAATTGAATTCGTGTATGCCGTAATTTATTTTCAGTGCTGGCTACACAAAGTAGAACGTAGCTCTTCGAGGCAGGAAATAGTGGGTGTATTTTTAGAATGATAAGGTATTTTAATTTAATAAGTGTAATAATAATTTGATTGGTCAAAACGAACTTTTCGATTACCACACGTGAAGGTGCATTTTATCCGCTAGCATGGAAAGAGTTTTTAAAATTCGAACCTTTCTATTCAATAATTTTCTATACCCGCCGCCGGTTCACTGATAATGCATGAATATTATATTTCATGTCAGTGTACCAACCTCATTTTAAGAATAATCGCACTTGCCAGCACGAAAAAAATAGCTCAAAGCGCCTAAAGAAGTTTTCACTTAAAAAAACTTTGTTAAGTATATATATTTTTCTTTATTAGAAGTATATGCAATTCGCTTTCCATCATTTTGGTTTGTTTAGCAGGGGCAGAGTTAGTGCATATAAAGCCGAATTGAGCTTTCTTCCGGAAAATTGCGCAAAAAGTGCATAAAAGCGTACCTACAATATTTGTTCAATGCATGGAGACACCGCATTTTCCTCGCTGTAGTGAGGCAGCAAAGTTATTCTGCGTCTAGTACCTTTAAAACCTTCGCATCGCTCAGGATTCTATATTTGATCCATTCGCTTCGCTCATGCTTCAATACTAGAATCCTTCGCTTGCTCAGGTTTCAATAAAAGTTCTCGCGCCAAGAAACAACTTTCCAGCCTTGCATAACAAATAGCAATTTTTTTTGCAGTGACGGACTGGCAACATCGAAAACGCTATACCTAAAGCTAAAATGCATGTATTCGAAAAACGTGAGTTTGAACAAGCCCAGGTGAGTCGACTTCATCCGAAATTTTGTAATTGGCCACACAGTTGGAACAAAAAATTGGGTCAGCACAAATGCACGGAACGGGTTCCACGGAAAATATTATAGTCTACATCATCCTGCACGACCCTCGTTACGAAAATATATACTTTTCTTCCTTTCTCCATATTAAGAATATTAAAATGAGCAAACAAGACGAGGAAGGGAACGTGTATAGGTTGCGAATATTCATGAGCAGAATGTGGGACAAGGGGAAAGTTTCTACACTTTGAAATATTTAGAAATCTTTGGAATCTACATAGATAGATCTATGGAATGTTTCTGAGAGATACGATCTGTTTAATTGAACAAACAAACACGTTCAGTAACTTTAATTTCACAGTGTAAGATAATTTCACAAGCAAATTGTTATGTTGTGAAAAGAGAAACTGAAGCATTTCGTGCAAGTGCAAGGAATAACAAAGACTTGCAAATAGCTGCTGTAACAGTAGCGCTAAAAGAAATCGCGTTTCTTTTGTGTACTGCCGGCTCTCCAAGTTAATTAGAATTTAGAAACTACAAGAGTTAAACGAACTAACTAACTAACTTAATTCTTTCTTACTAGCAGCGCCCCGCGGTTTCACCCGCGTAAGTTTCGATCTCGTGGGAATATCGGGATAAAAAGTATCCTATGTCCAATTCCAGGTCATGGTCTACTCATGTACCCAATTTCATCCAAATCCGTTCAGCCGTTTAAGCGTGAAAGCGTAACAAACAAACAAACTTACTTTCGCATTTATAATATTATACTAGCTTCCGCCCGCGGCTTCGCTCGCGTGGTATGTCGATAAAAAGTAGCATATGTCCTTCCCCAAGATGCCATCTATCTCCTTGCCAAATTTTGTCGAAATCTGTTCAGTGGTTTAGGCGTGAAAAGGTAACTAAACAGACAGACAGAGTTACTTTCGAATGTGAAATGCGAGGTCAGCTTATACGGGAAATGTATAGGTTTATGTGTAGCCGTGTGTAGGTACCTATAACTAAGTACTTCAGTCCCGAAATATGAATAGGTAGATCCTGAATAAAACACCGTCAATCTACACTCGCGCCAAGCTGTAAATAATTCTGGCTTATAACTCGCATGTCTCTAACAATGGGCGGCTCCATCCGTTTCTGCTATGGCTGGCTGTAAATAACTAAATACACAAAACTAATCACCTGGCTAGCCTTTTCCCAAATATGTTGGGGTCGGCTTCCAGACTAACCGGATGCAGCTGAATACCAGTATTTTTCATGGAGCCTATCTGACCTCCACAACCTAGTTACTGGATTACACCATACCCTACCCTTGGTAAGACAGGTTGTCAGACTTTCGGGCTTCTGACGACCCCGTAACGACTGTCAAAGATCCACGAATGACAGCCGGGACCAACGGCTTACGTGCTTTCCGAAGCACGGAGGGGTCTTGGTATGTAAAGATGGTCACCCATCTACGGACCAACCGCGGCAAGCGTACCCACAAGCCCCTCTTAACTAAATACACAAAACTGAGCGTTTATATCTCTTTCATTAATTACTGCAGAAACTGGGAATGTAAAATGTAATTGCTGTAATACTAGTGTAACTTTTTTTTTGGATTTACTCCTTCCCTCCTACCTGTAAAAGTCTGTTACTGATCGTGAGGAATAAGGCTGCATTCACACATGCGCATTTGATTTCGGCGCGAACGGGCTCGCGAGTCGCGTTCGAGTCGCTTCCTCCTCAGAAACTTTGGATTTTAATAGTTCGTCCCATGTCTTAACGTACATTTTTTACCGATGTAAAACGCGCACGCTTCGCAATCACACAGCGTCCGCGCCGCCTCCACCCTCCTGGCTTTCGCGATAAATGTAATTTGAGATCTATTGACGTGTTATATTATAATACTCAAATTATATACAGCAAACTTCAAAGTGTAAATAAATACGACTTGTTGAGAGGATAGTAAGGTCCTTTTATTTCATGTCATTTATTCTAATTACATAAAGACCGTGTCATTTTAATAATCGCTCTAACGCCCCCTTACGTCAAACGCAGGGTTGCCAATCACCAAAAGCTATCTTTTTTATTATCAATTTTCGGAGTATTAGCCCTTTAGGCTTACAGTTCGGCCATCCTACTATAAGTGAGTCCTCTCACTTATGAATAAATTTATACAATGGGCAATTAGAACTGAGCAACATTAACAATAAACTTTCAGGGCTACCTTTAACTAACATTTTTGATAACAACATTTGAATGATAAACAAATAATGTCTCATGTTTATGACAAAGCAACACACATTTTAGCACTTCTATTCAATCTCAATGATTCACATCAGTCTCAAGTATTTTACAGTCTGACAACAAGGTACATTTAATAACACTTCTAATCATTAATTCACATTCAAGTCTCAATAATTCTCATCAGTCTCAAGTATTTTACAGTCTGACAACAAGGTACATTTAATAACACTTCTAATCATTAATTCACATTCAAGTCTCAATAATTCTCATCAGTCTCAAGTATTTTACAGTCTGACAACAAGGTACATTTAAAACACTTCTAATCATTAATTCACATTCAAGTCTCAATAATTCTCATCAGTCTCAAGTATTTTACAGTCTGACAACAAGGTACATTTAATAACACTTCTAATCATTAATTCACATTCAAGTCTCAATAATTCTCATCAGTTTCAAATATTATAGTTATAATTTGGTAACAAGATACCAACTGTCACTCATGAATTACACATATGTCATTATGTCACATCACCTACAACCAACAAACAAACAAGTTAAGTTTTCACAACTTACATATTAATTATTAGTCAACCAACATTGCATGTTGGTCTACTCAAAGTGATAATACAAAGAACATAATAAAATAGAAAATGTAATAATTCACTATAATAGTGACATAAAATCATGTTTGTACTTGTCACATCATAACAGTACAAAATTGTTTCTGGACTATATATAATCTTGAAGTAAGCAATAATCAAGTTGCTGATTACACTAATGCTAAACTATGTATTGCATCTTTATTAGTGGCTAATAATACTTATAATCAAAGTGACCTGTTTTGTTTAAAAAAAACATTATGATTATGAGTATTATCATTAACAAGCATTCACATAAATAGCTACGAGTCCAATTTATATGAATTGCTTAAGTCTTCAAAATCTCTGAAGTCATCAAAGTCTTTCAGACTTCACTTAAACAGTTATTTTTACATAACATAAAATTTGCAGTTCCAGTCTAATCTACTAGATATAATTTCCATGTTCCATGTTTCCAACGTTGCAAAATCAATGCTTAAAGTCTACATAATTATCTATTCACAAAATTACTAACAGCATGTACTACTCAATTCTTATAAAGGTACAGTCGAAAAAATTTAATTCTGACCCACCATAAGCTTATTTTCTTACAGACATTCAAATACAATAAGGTCGACATTCGCATAAATATACATTTCCTTGGTAATGAATTTATCATCTGACATCTTTGTTATTTTGAACGATTTATCGTCAAGGTGGGTCATGATTCACTTAGCCTGACTGTACAAGCTACTAAGTGTTCGACCATCCTGCTATAAGGGAGTCCTCTCACTTTATAAAGTATTTACTTATGTTTTGTACTTTTACAGTGATTGAGCGTTTTCTTACATAAGAATATAAAAAAAAAGTACGTAATTACAATTAATTCTTTATAATTATTATTACTGCATAGATACGATCTAGCAACCCACCTGGTCAATCCTACATATACTATGTTCACAACTCTGCATAGATATGATCTAGGAACCCACCTGGTCAATCCTACATATACTATGCCTACAATTCTGCATAGATATGATCTAGCAACCCATCTGGTCACTCCTACATATACTATGCCTACAATTCTGCATAGATATGATCTAGCAACCCATCTGGTCACTCCTACATATACTATGTTCACAACTCTGCATAGATATGATCTAGGAACCCACCTGGTCAATCCTACATATACTATGCCTACAATTCTGCATAGATATGATCTAGCAACCCATCTGGTCACTCCTACATATACTATGTTCACAACTCTGCATAGATATGATCTAGCAACCCACCTGGTCAATCCTACATATACTATGCCTACAATTCTGCATAGATATGATCTAGCAACCCATCTGGTCACTCCTACATATACTATGTTCACAACTCTGCATAGATATGATCTAGGAACCCACCTGGTCACTTCTACATATACTATGTTCACAACTCTGCATAGATATGATCTAGCAACCCACCTGGTCACTCCTACATATACTATGCCTACAATTCTGCATAGATATGATCTAGCAACCCATCTGGTCACTCCTACATATACTATGTTCACAACTCTGCATAGATATGATCTAGCAACCCACCTGGTCAATCCTACATATACTATGCCTACAATTCTGCATAGATATGATCTAGCAACCCATCTGGTCACTCCTACATATACTATGTTCACAAATCTGCATAGATATGATCTAGCAACCCACCTGGTCAATCCTACATATACTATGCCTACAATTCTGCATAGATATGATCTAGCAACCCACCTGGTCACTCCTACATATACTATGCCTACAATTCTGCATAGATATGATCTAGCAACCCACCTGGTCACTCCTACATATACTATGTTCACAACTCTGCATGGATATGATCTAGCAACCCACCTGGTCACCTGATATCCTCCGCACATATTATATTTAATTCTGCATAGATATGATCTAGCAACCCACCTGGTCACCTCATATCCTCCGCACATATTATATTTAATTCTGCATAGATATGATCTAGCAACCCACCTGGTCACCTCATATCCTCTGCACATATTATATTTAATTCTGCATAGATATGATCTAGCAACCCATCTGGTCACTTCATATCCTCCACACATATTATTTTTAATTCTGCATAGATATGATCTAGCCACCCACCTGGTCACCTCATATCCTCCGCACATATTATATTTAATTCTGCATAGATATGATCTAGCAACCCACCTGGTCACCTCATATCCTCCGCACATATTATATTCATTTGATTAGCAAGTTATACAAGTTAACTTCTGTCATCAATCATCTACAGACTGTTACTTTTAAAGATTTTACACTCATAATAATAATCACAATTTTATCATTCAAGTGCACCAATCAAATTGCTTGGTTAAAACATTAGGAATAAAACGCAGCCATCGATAGTATCTCTACTGTATATTTTTATTTTTGCACTCAATAAAATATATTTAATCACCATTTGTGTCATTAGTCTCATTTTCATCTTAATCACTTCCACTGCTGTATCCATGAAACTTAGCCAGGGAAATATTTTGTCAATAGCAACCACATTTTCATATTTTCCTGTTACCTTTTTCTAGTAATAGGAGTATAGGTCATTAGGTAGCACTTTAATTATTTTATAAGGTCTTTTGAGTTTAGAAACTAGTTTCTTGAGTTTTAGAGTTGTTTGTCAACAACTGTTCATTCAATCATAATGAGACCTACCTTTAAGTAGTATTTTTTTTTTAAATAAGTATCAAATCCCTTTTTGAAATTCTCCTGCTGTTTATTTATCTTCTTACCAGCATCCAATCTCAATTTCATAAGATTATCACCGGTTTCATAAGATTATGTTTAATAAGATTTAGCATTCATAAGATTATGCTCATTATGTTTCTGCAATTATGTCACTAATCAAGTTGTCAGATGAACTCACTAACTTATCCCAAACAACAGCTCTGATGGCTTTTGCCATTTGATTTAATGACCGTTGTATTGATTCCTATTTGAATGTCATCAACAAATGATTACGAAGCTCTACCATTCTCCTCATGGCATTTTGTGCTTTCAACTTGCCCATTGGCCTTCGGGGTGGCTACAGCATTTAAACAATGTTTATTTTTTAACATTTCCATAAATTGTTTAAACTTCATCATCAAAACTAAACTAAACCGTTAAAACGACCGTCCGTCCGTTTAAACTTATGATAAGTAGTAATAGTTATGATTAGTAGTTCTAATAGTTGTTTCAGTTTTTGTGTCTCTGACAGCACTAGTGTTGGCATATTTCGTTAAAGAATCTATTATTACTAATACATACTCATTACTTTTTTTGATTGGATCGAACAAATAGATCTAAGTGGTACATGCATGAAGAGTGTCGAATGGCGTTTCTATCTTGGGAATGGGATGAAGCAGACCTTCTTTAGGACCCCCTGGTGCTTTGTGATGAACGCATTCTAGACAATCTGAGACGTTTTTTTTTTGTTCTTCATTTGTTGTGTTTCGGATGAAACATGCTACTGGTTCTGCTAAGCTACCAGATGGGCCGCGCGCGTACCCCAAAGTTACCGTATTTAATAGAAAGTCCTTGAGCAATTAAGTAAACCATCTGTACTATGTTGTAATAGGATTCTGGCAAAACCTAGCTTTGATGCGTGTGTGTAGTTCTGTACAGTTTTGGTTCATACAAAGCCAAAATGGGTAGTTCCACCAATCTATACTATTTCACAGGCTCAATAATCGATTTGTAAATCCTAAACCCTTAAGATTATTTAAAGGCGTGTCTCAATACTCAATAATAATGACTCCATTTCTTTAATTGTTCTACATTCAAATGATCTAAATTTAAATCAGAATCAACCATTTTATTGTTAAGATCTAATATGTTCACAAGTACGATTGTTTGTGGAAATAGCATGTGTTAACAATTCACCTTTTTATAAAAACAATGATGTCTCACGAACATTTTGTAATAATATTGCACCCTCTCCTTTTGCATCATTATATTCCCCGGGTAACAAGTAATATTCCCCATGAGGCTTTCCTCGTAATGAACCCTTATAATAGAAACTTAATAATCACTATTGTATGATATTTGTACTACCAGCATTTGCTGTGGCAGTATTGTAGTGTCACATTTAATGATCAATTGAAATTTCATAGTCACCTTGCATTCAGAGATCAAAGAATCTGTAGTTTTAGTAATAGTGATCCCTTGCTTTTAGTGAAACTATGACCTATCAATACTGGATACTTTATACTATTAACTTCAACAATTAAATTATTGATGTGTTCAATTTTATTATAGTTTGTATTTCTATGTCTTGCAGAATCTAATAGAAGTACAACATTATTCAGTATCACTGTCACGGTAGGTAAATTTTTATCTGTCCAATCTATACCTAGTTTAATAGCTTCGCTGTAGGTATCTCAGCAATGTACATTGACTACCCAAGTCCACATATCCTTGCATAACTGTGCCATTTATTTTTAAATGTATTATATATTTACTATTATCTGTGGTCTCAGTTTCTATGTGTAACACTTTTCTGTTGTTGTATTTAACATTTTTTTGATTATTTATTTATTTGATTTTTTACTTAGCTGTATGGCTTAGTTTACTGCACTCAGTGCACTCAACTAACTCTTTTAGATTGAAAACTGTAGTGACTTATTTGTGTACAATTGTAACATTTAATATTTTTCTTTTAGGCTGTTTAGATTCATTATTTGTTGCTTATTTAGAACAAGCACTAAAATTTCAGTTCCTGTTGTAAATCAGTTTCTTTTTTTATCTTGGCTGGTTTTAGTCCTATCACATTCATGAAGTTGTACCCTAATAGTTTGAAAATATTTCAAAACGTTCTGGTTCTACTCATTAAGCTGCTTGGCTTAAGACACGGTCCTCTATTTCATATATTGAACAATCCACAGCACGCAGACCAAATATTTCACATCAATTCAACATGTTAATTTTAATATAATAATAGAGTTCCAACAACTCATTAAATGTTACTCGCTTTGATAACATTTCAGTTAATAATACAGCATGAGCATTAGTTCTCGGAAAATATTAGATTAATTTATATATCCAACCCTGCTAAGTGAATGACATAGTTGCCTGGTACCATGTTGTTGGCTACCCCACTTAACATAGGCATTTAGGCAATACATAGCGTTTAATCTGATCATCACTCCAATTATACATATAACTTGGCACTCTTCTAATTTGTGCACCCACATATTTACAATTTGACCTTTGATCATAGATCATAGGGTCAAATTCAGGCTCTACATTGCCAACCATTGGAAATTTATTTGCTACTTGATTTATTATTCATTACAGAAGGTTCTTAAAAAAACAAACTCAAATCATTTTCAGCAATGATTGAATGATTATAGAACATACCCAGGGGTGCAGTTTGATTGCAGTCTTGTTGATCAAAGACTTGACTAACACTTCTCTGCAAGGAGTCTCCGCATCCAGTTCCGACCTGAATCTGCACCAGCCGATCTTTCTCACCACGACTGCGACTGCGAGTCCTCCACAGGAACCTCCGGATCCAGTTGTGTCGTGCGTCTGACCCTGGTGATGACTGGCACCGCGACTGCGACTGCATGTCCTCCACAGGAACCGCCCGATCCCGTTCTGTCGCGAGTCTGCTCCTGGTGCCGGTTCTCACAGCGACTGCGTGTCCTCCTCCATAGAGAACCTCCGTATTCAGCTCTGTCCTGTGTACTCCTCTGGCGCCGACTCTCACCGCGACTGCTACTCCTCCACAGGGAACCTCCGCATCCAGTTAGACGACCCACTGACCCAGTTCTGTCTTGTGTCTGCCGCTGATATTGACTCTCATCGCGAATATGACTCCTCGACGAAAATCCGTTGTTTCTCTCATTGCGGTCTCTCGATGAGCGGAGCGTTCTCTTTCGTGTTACACTGACCATGGATGCCATCCGGTGATCAGGCAGAGATACACTCGGTGTTCGAGTCAATCGCATTTTTCGTTTTTTCTTGTGCCGGTCGTCCATCTTGTGAAACAAACCACTCAGGATTTTGCCAATTTGTGGGTGTGGTGTTGTTATTCCGCTTCGGAGTTGTAAATAAATACGACTTGTTGAGAGGATAGTAAGGTCCTTTTATTTCATGTCATTTATTCTAATTACATAAAGACCGTGTCATTTTAATAATCGCTCTAACGCCCCCTTACGTCAAACGCAGGGTTGCCAATCACCAAAAGCTATCTTTTTTATTATCAATTTTCGGAGTATTAGCCCTTTAGGCTTACAAAAGTGAGTTAAACGCGGCTGCTGACGTCCGTGTCCTCTGAACAGGCCCTTCAGGCATTAAAACTATGTATAGCAAGCACATTGCTGATAGAAGATCTAAAATATACTATTATGAGAGCAAATGATGCTGCTCCAGCAATCCTTTATCTTAAGTGTTATTTGAAGCATCAAAATCTGTTCCACTATCCAAAAACAAAAACGTAACCCTGGTTTTTTTTTCATATTTATTTCCTATAAACAAGAGCTATTTTAAAATTTAATCTAGCGGAGTATTTTTTTTTTATTAATTAGCAGCAACCAAAGGCTTTTTCCCCTTTTTACATTGCCCCTGAACGGGATACAGGTCTTTTAGGTAGTAATTTTATTATGCTTACATGAAAAATTCAACCAACTTTTCCGAGTTAAAACACGCTACCAATGTTTTCACTGGCAAACTAATGAATAGCTTTTTTCTTTGACGGTACCTTCCCCTTTTTGTGAGGAAGTATTTAAAAAATCGCTTTTATAAAATTCTTTGTAAACCCAAATAGAATGCCTTACTGTACAATGAATGCGTGAATACTGAAAAATTTGGAAATGATTACATAGTGGAGCGGTATATGTCGACACTTGGAATATAAAGCCAGCGCAATCTATTTGAATATTAATTAATTAAATATAAGTTCCTACCTTTTTTTTTTCTTTTTTCCGTGGGGAAATCCTCATGGATGTTATGTCGGACTCCTACCGACTAAAACCCCACTGTTCCTACTTCTACCATGAGTCGGGGGCCCGGGAGATACTTATACATGCGCCGCACCCCCGACTGGTATCAGCCCGCCATGCCTAGCGGGCCTCATCACAAAGTGCGGCCGATCCCACGACCGCACGTCCTCCTATAAAGGCACGCATGATGTTTTGCGTGCCACCTCTTTGGACCTGACTGTTCGGGCGACGACACAGCCCCCAATTTCGCCGCCCGCAGGCCCCTCCTAAGTAATGCTGCTTATTTTATCAGTTGTTATTACTTTGTACATCGATGTCCATCGCCATGGAGTCTGGATTTGTGCCCGGTTGATGGCAATACGCTCGCCCCCTATTACGTGTGAAATGTGGGTGTACTATGGGTACACCTGTGCCTAACCCTTCTGGTATTACAGGCGTGATATTATTTTATGTGTACTATAAAAAAAGTAATTGTTTTACAAAACATTTTCCTTATCAAAAGCACAGTATATTATTAACCATCTACTTGAAAAACGGGTTTCCGAAAAACATACTTCTGCATTTCGTAAGAAAATAATAAGGAAAATTCCAGCATACAAACATATTTGACCATAAACTTTCATCGAATCAGCCAACGTCGATGGAACCCGGATATTGGGAACAAAATAAACTTTGAACAGTATTTTTACGCGCCATACAGTGTCGTACATGAAGTCGATATATCATTGTATAAGGTAGTTTCCGTGTTGATGCAGTAATGGAAGAAAAACAAAAAGTATCCGCCATTTGTCATTGTTAGGAAGTTATCACCTGCGCCTGTTAGTGTACACTGCGCTGATTAGAGAGGGCCAAGTCTGCGAAACCTTCATTTTTCAAACTGATGGATGACTTTTAATTTTTAAATCAGAAATCAGAAAGCTTTATTTGTGAACACAGGTCAAGTTACACATAGTGTGAGGTGTTATAAATAGGTAGATCCTCCATGTTTTGCCCAGAGGCGTACAAATATAATTGTTTAAGTTTAAAATAACTACTTTTACTCAGAGATTTTCTTTTTATTCAGGTACCTAGGTAGGTACCGGATGTGGAATTATCTACATAATTCCATAGTCACATTTGAATTAGTAAGGTAAATAGATATGCAGTTTAATTTATATAACCGCTCTATTATTACAATGTAGGTACATTGTCAATATTTAGTTAGATTTGATAATATTGGATCCCGATTCAAGAAATTAGTCTGTACTAATTTCGGGAATCGGGAAATCGGCTATTTTATAGAAATAAATTAACCACTGCTTCTCTTGTGTTTAGCTATTTTCTAACTCAAACCTTATAATTGCTTTAAAAACTTTGAAAAAAATGCGATATCATTTAGAAGGTATAGCTATAATTCTCTTAACCTGGCTTTTCGATCTAGTAACAACAACATTTGAATTAATTTTTCCTTTATCCTGAAAGCATCGTTGCATGCCAAATTGTAAACTTTAACGAATTTGTCTTCATTTAACCATTAATAATGTAGGTACACGAAGAACATCGTCAGTTAAATATTTTAAAGGTGTTAATAAAAATTACTTTTACTCGTGTAGTTAAACTTGGCTTATTTCAATTTAATATTGCGATAATTAGGTACACGCGAACATTAATAATTATGTTTATTTTAATGGTTTCCATTATTTTAATCTTGTAAAACACAGTTTCATGTTTTAATTATATTGCTTCAACTTCATAAACGATTGTATTAAAATAATTGCCTGCCAATGATTGTGTACGAACAGAATTCGAATTTTCATAAATTGAAAGTTAAATTTTGTAGTAGGCACGGTTTCGTATTAAAACTCGTTTTAATATTTGAATAGGCGACACCGAAATGGATTGGTTCCATTTGAAACCTCTGTGTACTACAGTTTATTTTTATTTTTATCGAAAACGATGAAAATACGAGGAAGTGGTCTGCAAACTAAACGTTTTTAATTTGAAAAGTGATAACTATACTCGTAATTACTTATTCCTAGTATGGAAAATAAAAACTGAAAAGTGACATGTAATAAATAAAATGCACATTCAAATATCTAGGCTTGATAACATATATATATATATATTTAGTAGCCTACGCTGTCCCACTCCTGGGCAAAGGCCTCTCTCCACTCCTTCCATCTTTCGCGAGCCCGCGCGTCCTCCTTCGAGTTTTGACGGAACCTATCCAGCTCGTCCCGCCATCTCCTACGTGGTCTGCCGAGACCCCGCCTCACTGTCTCAGGGCAGGTGTTCTGTGCTATTTGGGCCTACAGTTTGTCCGCATGGCCGACGTGTCCTGCCCAGTCCCATTGAAGTTGGGCAGCCTTTTGAGCCACATTAATACAAAATGGTTTTAAACGTGCTCAAAACAACCATGAAGTTCGATCGCCCGAGATTTATCTGCACTTGTTGCGGTCAGCATGTGAACCGATGAACACATTTTACACAATCCCCTCCCTGATTCGGAGAGCATATAGGTACGAACCATCAAACAGAATAGTGGTATTGTAATAACTGGGTGCAGAGACCAAACGGCACGGTACTTGAGTAATACAGACATACAATTACAATCCTTTAATTTTACAGTTCAACACATTAATTGCGGTATTCACGTTATTAAAGGAAGTGCCGCTTCGCCTAAAGAGTATTGATATCAGATGCATCTGTTCGAACTGAAAGTCAAACATTTCAGGTGATGATGACTTAGTATCGCATAAAAAAGTAGGACTGAACAGTCAATACTTCGTGTGACGTAACTTAATAGCACTTAACTATCACCATCCGCCATTTTATCATTTATTGCGCAGTTCCCGATAACGTCTTTAGGTAAAAAGGTTGCATATTATGGAGCAATTAATATGGAAATGGCTCTGTCCGTCGAACCGATCACAAGTTTTATTCGTTCAAACTTATTCGCCGGTCGAATAATTTCAGCCATCGTTTCAGCGTTCTAATGAAGTATATTTTATATTATAATTACTGTAAAAAGGCAAAATATTAATCACTAATATTCTGATTAATGAATATTTTAAACTGAAAATCAGGCCCTATAAAAATGGTCCGGTCAGATAAAACTATTAACACCTTCTTTTTGAAAGGATTTCTGATTCAGTCTCAGTTTCGTCAGTTTGGCTATCTAACCGTTATTTAAAAAACGAGATGAAACTTCAATATTTTTTATGGAGTTTGGACAGCGTCGTGGATCCTACGAGTAGCCTGTCCCTCGTGAAAAACACGGTACTTACTTACTTATACTAAACTTGTTTTCTCTAAGATTACATAAACTGAAACTTGTCCAAGATTGTAAAGAGTTGACCCACTTGAAGTTTGCCTTTCGTTTCCAGATTAGCAAAGAATGTTTCTGCATAGTTTGTAGAACAAATGTCAATGGGAAAGTGTAGCGTAGCTGTATGCTGGTATGTTTTTTTCAGCTTGAAGAGGCGGCAGTAAAGGAAAGCATGACAACTTATTTTCAGAAATAAATCTAAGCAAATTGATAAAGGAAAACAGGTATAACTATGATTTCAGAATTGTGAAGAATCTTATCTCATAGGTAGAGTAGATATAAGTACCTACTTTTACTTCTGACTGCGCACCACGCGTTGTCAAAAATCGCAAATATTTTATATTACGAGTAACTTTTTCGTACCTACATATTTGTATATTCGCCATTTACTCACCAAAAAGGTGTATTCTGATAACACGAAATTTTCATAAATTATTCAGTGAGAAAATACAGAATTTTCAAATAAAACGCTGGCCTTTTTAATAGTGTGCGGCTTGTTGGGCTTCACGGAATGATTACAGAAAACTGCAGCACTCCAGTTTTATAGCATTCACGGAAGAAAATTTTAATTTAAAACTCTACGCTCTAGTAATTTACACAGTAAACAGGAAAGATAAACATAATATTACTTTGGACGAAAGTTTAACGATAAACGGTTTTATTTTTTACGTTAAAAAAACATTTATTTTGTAAATCGATCTCTTACATTATTAACGACAGAACAATGAGGATAATTTTGTTTCAAGTGCTTTCACATTCTATTGGAATGAATAGCCTTAAAGAAAAAGGTGAACCTATTACGAGAATGTAAGATAAATGATTATAGGCTTATACGAAACCGACGTAGCTCTAATAAGGTTTAATATGAACAATAGTCGGAGCTATATATCAAGCGGCAGAGAACTGAGGCGGAGACAGGGTAATGAGCGAAGTTAGTGTGATTAGTTAGGAACATTATTGTTCTGCTGCGCTTCGCTATTACTATAACAGACTTCTAGTGGAAATCTCTAACGATTTTGCGGCGCTCGTTTAGTTTATCATTTTGCTGTTGTTCGCCTTTGAACGGTAGAGAAGGACTGTTGGATTAAATTGTGTCTTGTTGTAGGAATATATTTTGAAACGCTTTGTTGATAATTAAATAAATCCTTTATTGCCATGAAAACAGGTTACAAAAAATTTGAAACCCTGGCTCCAGAGCTAGGTTAGAGTACCTTTATTTCAGGAGCCAGATTAATTAGAGCTGTTATCCAATTCCTGTCAATTAGTTTTAATTATGGTCTATTAAGATATGGCGCTAATTACCATAAATAAATGTGAACTGCAATAATTATTGTTCAATTAATTCCCTACATGTTATTTACTTTATTACCAAGACAAGCTGTGCCCCGCGGATTCACCCGAGTAAGTCTCGATCCCGTGGCAATATCGGGATAAAAAGTATCCTATGTGTTAATCCAGGTTATAAACTATCTGTCTGCCAAATTTCATTCAAATCCATTTAGCCGGTTTTACGTGATTGAGTAACAAACATCCAAACGCACAAACACACAAACTTTCACATTTATAATATTAGTAGGATAGTAGGATTAACATGACTTAATTACGGTTCTTAATTTATGTAGATATTTTTACGTTCATCCTGACTCTTTATGATAATTTTGTGAACTTTTACAACCCAAACAAACATGTCAAAAATCCACTGTCCACTGTACACTGCGACCACAACACAATAATAATTTAACTATTAACCAAAGCATAGAGGTTAATTACGATACCAGCACATACTACTAATCCTAATATCAATTCAATATCATTTCCCCCGGAATTAGGTACACGATATTAGGCTCGCGGGAGTACCTCAATCCCATTATGTGTATTTTGTTCGTATGTGTGATATGTATCGGTTTTACCGTCCTGATTAATTAATATGGACATCCATGAGGGCTGGGTCGCATGGATATTAAGCCGTAATAAAACTAGGTGTAGCTGCACTATTATGGTAATGTGAATTTAGGAGAATTAATCATTTTGACGAGTGAAGGTTGTTTTGTGGAAAAGTTGATACAATCTTGGAATTAGAGCAACAGGCGGCTGTTAACATTTTTTTTATCGATTTTCGTTCACTACCTACTTTCGGTATATTTATTTCTAATAATTAATAAAGATAATCTATTAAAACACACAGAATGAGTTTGAAATTTTCTGGAAATACCAAAACCTAATCAAAATTCCACGCCAAAATGAAAAATGAAAAATCTTCGTCATGTTTTTGGTTTACAGGGGATTTTTTTCACAGTTACTTATACATAGTTACAACATTGACATTTAAAAATAGTTATTTGCAGAACAAAGCCAGGTTGTTTCCGAAGGGTTGGTGACGCAATGGACGCTCCAGTAACAACCGCGTTCGGTTTGCTGACGAGCAGCCGAGCACCAATGAACCGCGCCCGTCCATACGCTCCGATAGTTTTCATGCCCGGCCTACACTTGTATCACAAGACTAAATATTCTGTGCTTGTATAACACATAAATGTAGGTATCGTTTCCATACGTTTTCATGGACCTAGGTGGCCTCTACGTCCAATAAAATAGCCGTAGCGGCCTAGCAAACGGACCGTTAAAGCGTAATGTGTGTCACTGAAACTATCTAGTTTGGATGTTTGCGTAAGCAATCTACTGTCTGTGTTACAGGCTAACTTTAGGTTAATTTTGTTTACTCAAATTATGTTCGAGACTGGAAATTGGATCCTGAAATTGTTTGCAGAGATTGTATACAATGTCATCCATGTGCATATCCTTCCTACGCACGCACGCACCCCGAAATAACGGAGTCTCCATGCTCGAATGCGTCTGACACAAATTCACATAAAATGCATGTCTCGAGTCCCAGCGCGGCGCCTCACGTCACGTGACGTCACTAACATGGCATCGCGTGCTGCTCATTGTTACCCGTATTATGCTAACCTTCTTGATCATTGTGACACCCTTGACAACAGGGTAAACGATACAGAACTTGTGCGACACGAAGGAAACAGAAAATGCATCGTTATACTGACGAAGTCTGTGAAACAAAGTAGTGTTGTGAAATTCACTCCAAATACCTACTTACTGTGTATAAAGTGACGACGTAATTCCTAGAACTAAAATTACAGAATGTAGGTTAATGAGTAAATTTTCTACTTATTTCAAAATGCACACAGCGCAGTGTTGCCATGTTGTCGCAGCCCTAATTTTTGCTAGAAAATTAACGAGCTTTCAACACTAGTTAATCCTCACTGAAAAACAGCAAGGATAGTTAGATAAGTAAAACAGCGTGGGTCGCGGGTTCAACGCTAATCTGTTTAAATTCCACTCCTACTCAAATAAATCCTGTTTAAATAACCGTAAAACTGTCCGTGTGTGGATCCTTTTAATCCATTTGATTTGGATCGCACCACGATCGAATTTCATTTATTCCGCTTTTTAAGTTATTGTTTTTTTTTATTACAGGCACAATTATCCGAATAGCCATCTGATTGAAATAATAAAACGTTTATTACTGTTAGTTTAAGATTCACTTATGTAGGTACACTTTTTAGAACAAACGTGGGCGTCAAAACGTGTTCGGTATAATAACGTGAAATGTTTGGATTCTAACTTCGTAGACTGTATTGCGTGATTCTCGGAATTAGAATGAAAATATTCATTGATGTTAACGTAATCATTCACATTTAATAACGCGTTTAATAACGGTAAATTGAACAGGTTAACTCTCACAATAGATTCCGACCTTTTTGAGAGAGTTCAGTAGATATTGAAGCGTCCGGAAAAGCCTTCATGCATAAAAATTAATTTCTGTGAAGCTTACTAAAGTACACACAATCAAAACTAAAACAATTCCAGAAGAAGTACCAACCATCCAAGATCTATGGAAAAGCCAGAAGAGATAAATTGTGAGTAGGGAACTTTGAAAATTCCATTAAATGTGGGAACAACAATCGCTTACGGGTTAATGAGGCGTATGAAACAAATCGTTAGCACGCAGTAGGTATTGTGATAACCATTAAAATCGCCCCTGAATCAAGATACTGAAGAAAATGTAATACCTATAAGTTACTATAAAACTTTTTACAAAAAAAAAAAACTTTAATTTCGGAAGTCGGCGTCTTTACCTTTCAATTTTCGTTTTAGCCACCGACTTCCGAAATTAAAGTTATTATTCACTTCTTTAGTGTTTTTTTTGGAAGTCGGTTTTTTTTTTGTAAAAAGTTTTTATTTTTCACTTTTTAGTTGTGGTACCCCACACAAATTCGAATACCACTACCTGCTATGTAAATAACAGTGAAGGGGAAGAACAATGATATCATCTAGATAAACAAGTGGGAAAAATACGTAATATTGAAGCTAACTCAAAAACTACGCAAGTTAATAAAATTTATATGGGACCACCTCGGAAGCATGACCTACAAAACAAAAAAGAATCATCAAAATCGATTCATAATTGGCGGAGTAATCGCGTAACAAACATACAAAAAAAAACAAAACATACAGGCGAATTGAGAACCTCCTCCTTTTTGAAGAAGTCGGTTAAAAAGGGTATTTATTTCGTTTGTTACGCATGTTCAATCGTAGTAGAAACCTCTTACAAAAGTTATAGTTAGTTATAACTCAGAATTTAAAGGGTCGTTAAAACTTCCGTAATAGGTACCTACCAACATTTGAAATTGTAACTTCGGTTCAAGAGGTAACGAGAACTGTAATCTTCATTAGTTTTGTTGTTCTATTGGATATCTTGGAGCACTGTTATCTATTTACGTTATACTAACTTTGTAATTGACTGCTTCCGCGTATTAATTATAATGGAATTAATATTGCAAGTGTATCCTAACTTTAATATTATAATTGTGAAAGTGAGTTTGTTTGTTACGCCTTCACGCTAACCCTAAAATCGTTGAACGGATTTGGATGCAATTTGGCACATGGGTAGACCTCATGTCTACCCATGTGCCTAGGTAAGGACATGGGACTTTTTATTAGGGATCGCACGCGAAAACACGAGCAACAGATAGTTTACGATAAAGCCAAGGCACATCGCAAAATTGTGATGTTATATTTTTATCGGAAGAGAAAAAAAAAGAGAAAGAGTCTATTCTATTCTATTCTATTCTATCCGCTGGCAAAACAGTAACAGACCTTCTCAAGGTAACAAATCCGAACATGAATGTTTTCTACTTAGTGCAAATGAAATTGAACTACCTAGCATTAACTGGAGGTCCAAGGCTCCGTTCAAATAAACAACAATAAACAGTCTATATTTATAATAATTACTAGCTGCGCTCCGCGGTTTCACCCGCATAAGTCTCGATCCCGTGGGAATATCGGGATAAAAGTATGTAAAGTAGGTATTGATGTCCTTCTCTAGGTCATGGTCTACCTCTGTGCCAAATTTCATCCAAATCCGTTCAGCCGTTTTAGCGTGAAAGCATAACAAACTAACAAACAAACAAAAAAAACAACCAACAGACGTACTCCCTTTCGCATAGTATTAGTTAGGATTAGGATTATAAGTTAGGATAATTATGACGAAATGCACGTCCAGCTGTACTATAGTGAAAATATGAATTTCTCTACCTAAAGAGCATTCAGCATTGCGGTAGTATAGTGCCGCTAAGAGCAAACTGTTTAATAGCTATTACCAACATTAATGAATTTGTATAATAATATCTTTGCCTAAATTACTCGAACTCCTAGCCTCTAGGTCGGGGCACACTATAAATAACCAACAATTTAATCGTCTTCATGAAATTAATAGTCACATTGAACTCCAATTAAACAGAAATATTAGGTTTCGAAGTGGGTTCCCAATTATAGAGCTCCGCAAACATTGGGTTAGTAACAGTTTCAGTTCATGAATTTTAAACAAAATTAAAATATATTTATTTACCAAAATTAAATTAAAAAAAAAAATACTAGGCTCAGTCTTTACCCGAAAACCTTGCACTGATATTTTTTTACTAGTACATTATTATGTTGTTTTATAATGGCTTTTCTTATATTTCGTTTTTCTTAACTTGTCTTGTTCAAGATGAAGATCTTCTACATGAGTAGGTAGTCAATAACCCTTCACTAAGTCGATAACCCTTCTGATTTAACTAACCTCCTACACCTAATCGTATGTAGATAGATCCATGCGGATATGTGTTGTAAATATGGAGGCGAAATATCTTGAGCAATTCGTCGACATTCTATGCTATTTTTTTACTACGGAATAAATACGCTTTAGTTCTCAAATAACACAATCATGTCATCCTATACTATATGAGTAATATTTGTACATAAACTTATATTTTTATTTGTGATCACGTTCTCGAAAACGGCTCTAACGATTTCGATGAATTGCAATATAGAGGTTTAAGGGGGCGAAAAATCGATCCAGCTAGGTCTCTTATCTAGGAAAATTCGTTTTCTCTATTTTCACCCGAGCTGAGCTCGGTCGCCCAGGCACTTTTCTCTAACATGGACTTCACATATATTCTGTTTGCCTGTTGCAACAATATTTTAATGACACTTTTTCCTTTTTCACGAAAAGCACTTCACGTACATTGTGTGGGTGTGCTAAATAGGGTAATGAGTTTATGACGTCACCATAGCTATTATGTATGTATTGCCCCGTCTAAGCAAGTTAATGTCGACGAATTGATTAAACAATGCATCGAAATTCTGTGGAATTTATTCTATTTGCAAACACTTGTGTTTATATTTCCCTTAACTTGTTTCTATTATAGCCAGTGAAATAGCGACAGCTAAAAAAACTGTCAACAAATTAAAAATTTTTTGGGGGAAACATCCCCAACGACTTTTATTTGAAAATAGAAGTTATAAAACAATATCTATCAAACAAAATGTATCGGAAAAATCTGCCTTGTTAGTTGCACCTCGCTTACAAACTTCTCAGCAAGGAGGTAACTTTCAGATAAGGTTTTGCGGAGCTTCTAACTTTCTTTCAGTTTCAGGTTTACCCTTTGGGCGTGTACAATATGGGAGATTGTATAGGCTTTATTAACTTAGGATACTGATAATGCTACGCTATAGTTGTGATGTGAGTAAGAAAATAATGTTTAATAACTAATTCTTCGTATGAATAAACTGTTAGCTTTACAGATGGGTTCCTATTTTATTTAAATAATTTCTTACTCATGATTCTGCAAGATTCCGTAAATATGTTAAATTTTATCTAAATAAATATTATTTTCTACTAGGTGTTGCCCAAGACTTCTTCATCGTGTACTTATTTCGTATTTCATCAAATGTTAATGCAAATATCCAGGATGAAAACTAGCCTATGCAAGAATTTAGGCTACTTTTCATCCTGGATATTTGCTAGGCTACATATCTGTCGAGCGACATCTGTCTGTTCATAACGATCGGTACAATGGTTTAGGCGTGAAGGTAACAGACAGACAGACAGACAGACATAGTTACTTTCGCATTTATTAGTAGTATGGATGAGGTTTTATAATAAATAAGTAGGCAGTTTGACTTCATAAGCGACCACCACTGTCTGAAAGTTTCGTGTAACAATAAAGGAACTAAATGAAAACTAAAAAAATCATCCAATGACTTCTCCCACTCTGGACGGACCGGAAGGGCGTGTCAGACTTTTACTGACTAAAACCCACCCGTGTTCCTTCAGTTGCGTGTTGCCAAGGTCCTAGTATGCCTTTCGGACTTTCCCGCAACCCTGGCAGGCATCGGTTCTCTAGACCCCGACAGTTGTGCTGACATCTTTTTGAGGCGCGCGTGGAACACGACGCGCCATCGACCCCGGCCTGGTCCTTATCCGACGGCGAGCTACCCATTGCTCGCCGTCCGCAAACCCGCGCCTATGGTGGCCGGGAATCCGCCTGACGATATTTTCCCTAACATGGACTACACCGACTCATGTTCGCCTGCTGCAACAATATTTTAATGACACTTTTTCACGAAATGTCTTCACGTAGGTACGTTTTGTGGGTGTGCTAAATAGGTTAATGAGTTCATGACGTCATCTGAGCTATTAATGCTTACATAGAGCCTCGTATTATTATAGCGTGCTCGAATTAATTTGAATAGGAGTATTTCACAGTAGATCATCCCATGACACTGTAAATCCTAATTATTGGAAATGGATTCAAATTGTTCACTGGAGTGAAATATCGATTCTATGAAGAGGCCTATTCAACTCAGTGAAATGTACAGAATTGATGGACAAGAACTAAGCCGCGATGGAGACTGACTGAAATGTAGGAGCCATTTTATTCTTAGTAAATAATTCTACAATATCGAAATCAGTGATTAGTGGTTCTTTACGTAGCAAATTTACACAAATATTTTGTTTTTGTACCAAAGTCTACCAAGATACAAGTTTATTTGATAAAGATGTATTCATAACTTTAACTTTTCCGCTTCTGCCTAAGCCTGAATAAATCTCACAGACCCGTAAAAGCCCTATAATACGCTGAATTGTGTATCGAAACTTTTACTAAAAGTTTTAGTATCTTTAACAAGTACTGATACTTACCGGGGATTTTTGCGGATCTCCTATCCGATACGACCGTGCAAGATCTAAATGCTTTAACATAATACAGGGCAACGCTCCGACGCTCTCACAAGTCCCACAGTCTTTTTTACCTACGCTTAATAGAGGTTGACGACACATAATACCTCCCCTGAGTCAGCGACTTTCCGCTGTGATGTGCGAAAGTGTTCGTCATCGGAAAAATTGCGAGCGGGAAGTATTGCTGACTCGAGTTGCGCCGTGATGAATTGAACACGTCCCGCTGCCTCAGCCGCTTGTTCGCTTGCTACACTGTTCATTTGTCGAGGAAAGCTAGAAACTTAACGTTCAACGGCTTTGTAAAATCGCGTGCTTCACACGTTCCAGTTTAGATCGCGGGTGCCGCGAGTAGCTAGATCTGAACACTTTTTTGTACAATGACTCGTATTCGCTGGAGTATGGGAACGATGCGATCTGATTCAGTTCGCTTTTTTGTTAAGTTCGTCTTGGAGCCTTTTTATTCATCTGAAATCCATGTTTATTCAGGTAGGAAAATTTGATGTTTACATTTCCCGTCGTGCAGCAAAAGGAAAGCACAAAGGCGAACCTACATCAATAATAATATGTCATTATTTTTATCTAACATCGTGAACACAGCTCAACAGAAATAATGAGTTGACGTCGTACGATAAGATCTAGTGGCACACCGCAGATATTTGAGAAAACGAGATTGTACCGTCGGAAAATTGTGACAAAAATCGGGGAAAGCAGGAGGCAATTATCTGTGTCTACAGCGGTAATTACTGGCGACCCGAGGTTACAGCCAGATAACCGACGGAGGAATAATACCTTATTTTATACTTATACTGCTTGTGCGTAGGCCGAGGGTGCGCCTTGGTGTAATTAGTTGTCATTGGTGGGCTAATGTGCGATCTGCCAAAAGTTAATGTATCTCTTTACGTAGGCTGGTCGCAACGGTGACGGTGGCTGGAATTTGATAGAAATGGATGGACGAGTAACAAGACAAGGGTGGTGCTGTTGGTGTCCAGTAGTGAATTTTTATTAGCTAAAGATGACAATAAAGACCTTACCTACACTTATTTCACCATCATTTTGTTATAGGATCTATAAAGATTAAAAATACCATACGCTCGTCTGGCTACTTAGTTTTGTTCAGCCAAATTTTCTCTCATATCTCACAAAATCTACCTACATAAGATTAGCGTTGTTTTTTCTTCAAACCCATTACAGGCAGTTAATCGACTAAAAAAAGAAAGGACCTTTAAAAGTAGATAAGCCCCGTAAATAACGTGTTACGAGAGAATGGAGACAAAATGTGAGACGACAGCAGACATCCGTCCCTGTCGGACATGATCCCACGGATTGATGCGCCACATCTTACAGTAAACTGGAGTTTACATGACGAAAAATAAATAAAAAGCAATAGGTTATATTATAGGTTACCTACATAACCAACATTCGATCTTCAAAACTCGCACAATGACACACTACTAGATGACATGTGGAAGCAGCACGGCATGTCTTTATGATCGGGAGCAAAACAGAGACAAGACGATATGTAACTTGGCTAATTAGCCAGTTTTTGACATGCAACTTGCGGGGCGCGTATAACCTATCTCCTTTTACCCGACTGCCAAGGAAGGGTTATGTTTTTACTTATAATAAAATCACTGGACGGAAGGGTAATTTTAAGAAAAAATTTGGTTGCAGTAAGTAAGATATTTTAGACTTCGGGATCCCAAGTCAGGCTATAAGTAGGATCATAATTATAATTACTTATAATAGACCCTTCGTCAGTGAAAAGTCACAGTCTCCCTGATCAATAACATGTTTGACGCGTCTATAGGTAAGCGTATTTACGCGTGATGTTGTATTTAGACTGACAAGCATCTCAACTGAAAAATAAATATGCAATAAGCAAAATTGAAAGGAAAAAAATATTTTGTAGAAACCCACATAATCTCCAAACACGTTTACATTCTTG
Organism: Lithophane socia; assembly: GCA_947522985.1. Taxonomy (NCBI): domain Eukaryota; kingdom Metazoa; phylum Arthropoda; class Insecta; order Lepidoptera; family Noctuidae; genus Lithophane; species Lithophane socia. Next base: position 12,933,378 of record OX383256.1, on the reverse strand, counting down.
AGAAGATATTATATTTTCGACACTATAGGTACCTCCATTATGTAAGCCGGGCTTTAGCATTATGTCCACTAACAGGATTTTATTGTGGTGGGGAATTGCTCTTAGATCTCATATCTAACACCGTAAAATGAATACTCAATTGTAATAGTCTATTGGACTCGTTTTTATAAGGAAGTAAACAGATGTTTTATTATATGGTAGCTGTGTTTATATGTTTTATTGTGGTTTAGTAACCCATACAAAATTATTTATTTTGGAGAGGCCAAATTTGAAGTCACTGAAGTACCTAGGGAAAAAAGTAAATAATAGTCATAGCCCAATCTGTTTTGTTTTCATGTTCTGCAATAGTCCTACACCTACGGGGGTTGTTCTTGGGTGCACTTGCATAGTGCATACAGGGATAATCGTCGGTTGGTTCCTCAACACTTAAAAATGTCTAAGGGGCCTCTGCGAGTTGGCTTCGGGCCCTCGTACGCCTTCCAAAGGTCCGGGACCCCAGGGTCCTGAGATATGTCAAAGACATTTAAAATCATAATAATAATACCAGGCTTTTATTGTCCCGCTGCAGAGTAACGGCGTCTTCTCATATAAAGAGGGCACGAGCATTGGTAACCACAGCGAGCGATTTAAAACTTATATAATTATTAACCTATAAATCCACGTTTCCTTACGATTGTATCCTTCACCGATGTCAGTGTTGTCCAGGATTAATTCGGTAGCACACCTCCGCCGCGAAACTATAGCAGCGTACATGACGCGTGTCTGTACAATTGAACCATTGCGGTTTCGCTGCTATCGTTTCGCGGCGGAGGTGTGCTACCGGTGTAACTCAGAAAGTACATATGAATTAAAAAAGTCACATTGGTACTTGCCCGTATCTGAACCCACAGCCTCATGCATGAGAGGCGAGGCATTAACCACTGGATTATCACACAAAATGTTATGCCTCAGCAAATAAATCAAATAAGTATATTAACTTGTCACTACGGGCATTAAAGGTGATTATTCAAACAATATCCTAATACCATGTAATAATTCAAGCGACAAGATGTCGACACGGTACAAGCTCATAATTTTATTACAGAGTTTATTATTCCTTAATTAAAATCATTAAGATTTAGCCGACATTCATTAAGTTAATTAAACGAAATTCTTAATTATCATCAGACCCTGAACATTTGTACAGACAAAAGCGACTCGAATTCTTTAGTTTGGTGAATTTAAAGCATTAGTAGATAGGAGTATAATCAGCTTCTATTGTTCCCACTGCTGGGACATAAGCCTCCTCTTTCTGTGAGAGGGCGTTGGCCATAATACACCACGCGGGCCCAGTGTGGGTTGGTGGATGTCTCATGTCTTCGATTTTTTTTAGTCCTGGGACATTCCCGTTTCCTTACGATGTTTTCCTTTACCGTTTGAGAGCATTGGTGATGAAATAATTTACACAAAGTAAAGTGCCTGCTTGGGTTCAAACCCACGATCTTCTCAAGACGACCGTCTCGAACTCGTAAGACGACCGTCGATTTACTACGCGGCCATTACCTGGGCCTCCACTGCTCCAAGTAGATAGTAGTATGGAATATATTTTTTATCTCAATAGATGTAAGACGTAGATAAAAGGCAATCTCCTACAAAATGTAATTTATTTGGACATTTGAGACTACTTAGGTACCATCTCTTTTGATATTTATTTCATTAAATGTACTTGAATTTTTCTGTGATTTGAATACTAACTTATCTCATAAAGCGTCTTAGAATTTTTCTGATTGCATTTTTTGATATCGAATTTAGTCTTAACAGGTGAAGTATATATTTTTTATTGTGCCTAATGTAGATATAGTTAGGTAGAAAATAATATTTACATTGAATGTATTTTTTTGGTGTACCTACACTAGAAAAAAACAGGTGGCCTGATGGTTAATAGTCATCGTCCTGATGGAATGGAATACTAATATATAAATACATTGTATGCCACCTACCTACAATGCCATACAATGCCATACATTGTATGGCATTGTAGGTAGATACGTAACACACTAACAGTAGCAATCGCGTTCATTTTAATTGACAGTTCAACAACATTAATTGCGTTATTTACGTTGTTGTGCAGACTTTTTCGTACATATGAACCAATCCTTCAAAATGATTCAGATTGTGATTGAAAGTGTGTTACGCAAATACGGGTTAGATTAGACAATGCTAGAAAGGTTTAGTAAAATTAATGGCTAAGGTAAGCAAGACTCATGCCAGTCAAAACAGGTAATGAAAACTGAAATTGGTATTTTACAACGGAAAATATTTAATTGGTTCTTTAAAAACTTATTGATCTTCGAAAGGTGATCGGTTTTTAAAAATAATCGAGCCTCTTTTTAACTTTCTGAACTTTTTTAAGGTCTTAGTTGCAGTAACTAAGTTAGAGAACCTCAATTTACCTGCCACTATAACTTATGGACGAAACATTTACACTAAAGTTAAAGTTGTGTATCGATATAATTCGCTCGCCAGGGTCCCTAACTTGACGGCAGTTAAGTCCAAGTTATTTCCCGAGGGAAATATAATATAAATTTTACAAATATTGATATTATTAACCGTTGTTTTGTCACTGAAGTTTATAGTACCTGTCGAATAGGTGGTCAACCATGAGGGATTGACTAAGGTCATTAATTAATTAGTCATTTACTTCGACTTCATTAACTAAAATAAATCATAAATCCATTCAAAGATCAAAGATTACGTTGACAATAAGGCCAGTGTATATTAATTAGTACGAGATCACTCCCTTTAATATTTATTTAATACTAGGTGCGCCCCTCTTTTTCACCCTCATAAGTCTCGATCCCGTGGGAATATTGGGATGAAAAGTATACTATGTCCTAATCCAGGTCATGGTCTGCCTATGTGCCAAATTTCATCCAAATCCGTTCCGCCGTTTTAGTGTGAAAGCGTATAACAAACAAACAAACATTATTCCTCACTTTGGTAGTATTCGTTCTCTTCAGAATTTCAAAGAAAATAATAACTAATTGAAATGGATTTGGCAGAACGTTTAAAATTTCATATGTAGCGTCTAGCTCGCATGTGAGTGGCACGATAGGGCTCTGAAGGCAGCGAAAATAATAGTAAATACGAACTATTTACCCGACTACGGCGAAAAAAAAAGGAGGGTTATGATTTTGACCGGTATGTATGTATGTATATGTATGTATGTATGTATGGATGTTCATCTGTTCCCTCCTATCTTCTAAACCACTCATCACAATTTGACAAATGAGATATCGTTGGAAGCGTCTTGATCGTCCGCTGGTTATAGGCTATGTGACGTCACATTTAATTAAAAGTGGCGCTCTCTAGAGGAAATAAAGTAAGGAACTTAAAAAAAAAATCGTTTAATCGTACCATGTTGGGTATCAAATAAAAGGGCTTAATGAGCACATTTCAAAAATATATATATTATAACCCCAAAAGAATAAATAATAATAATAATAATAATAACCCCACCGCCGTATCTCTACGCCCCACCGCCGTATCTCTACGTTGACGTCGTGGTGGGGCTTGCGCGCTCCGAACTCTAGGTCTGTGCCGGTAGAGTTTACTTTGCCGGAACGGATCTAGGATGAGGAGCCAGACCAAGAGAGATACAAAAACCCGCAGGGCAGCTTGTGGCGAGCTGTTGGGCAGTAGCGACCCCACGGACCCTACCTCCCGGGAGAAGTCTTGTTCCTCACCTCTGGCTTGCCTTTATTGGCCGGCTGGGGTGAACAATGACGAGGAACAGAGCTCCCACCTCATTCTTGCCTTGATTGGCCGGCTTGAGTGGAGACTCGCAAGAGCAAATGTGCTCGGAGGAAGGAAGTATTCCAGTAAGTGCTCGTAGGGATCTTGACCATCTTCCGGGCTCTGGGATTGTTCTGAAAGCCTTGGAATACCTCTCCACTCCTCAAGCACCTCAGGAAGTGTTGCCCCCTTGTCGCTTCGTCACTTTGTGCTAGCGACCGTGTTCGGGGGCCCATTATTGAGTGTGCAAGTCACCCCCTGCCGTCTAATCCGTGTATACCATAACATTGATCAGGCAGGGGACATAGTCCTTCAATAGTTATAGGTAACAAATCCACTAAACCACCCAAACCCATAACCCAATATGTTTTGTTTCCATGTTCTGCAATAGTCCTACACCAACCGGGGGTTGTCCTTGGATGCACTTGCATAGTGCGTACAGGGATAATCGTCGGTTGGTGCCTCATTCCTTGAGAAACTGTCTAAGGGGCCTCTGCGAGTTGGCTTCGGCCCCTCGTACGCCTTCCAAAAGACCGGGACCCCATGGTCCCGAGATATGTAATCATAAATAAAATAATAATAATAACCCCACCGCCGTATCTCTACGTTGACGTCGTGGTGGGGCTTGCGCGCTCCGAACTCTTGGTCTGTGCCGGTAGAGTTTACTTTGCCGGGACGGGTCTAGGATGAGGAGCCAGACTAAGAGAGATACAGAAACCCGCAGGGCAGCATGTGGCGAGCTGTTGGGCAGTAGCGACCCCACGGACCCTATCTCCCGGGAGAATTCTTGTTCCTCACCTCTGGCTTGCCTTTATTGGCCGGCTGGAGTGAACACTGACGAGGAACAGAGCTCCCACCTCATTCTTGCCTTGATTGGCCGGCTTGAGTGGAGACTTGCAAGAGCAAACGTGCTCGGAGGAAGGAAGTATTCCAGTAAGTGCTCGTAGGGATCTTGACCATCTTCCGGGCTCTGGGATTGTTCTGAAAGCCGTGGAATACCTCTCCACTCCTCAAGCACCTCAGGAAGTGTTGCCCCCTTGTCGCTACGTCACTATGTGCTAGCGACTGTTTTCGGGGGCCCATTATTGAGTGTGCAAGTCACCCCCTGCCATTTTATCCGTGTATATATAAAACATTGATCAGGCAGGGGCCATAGTCCTTCCATAGTTCCAGGTTACCAGTCCACTTTAGCCACCTAAACTCATAACCCAATATGTTTGTTTCCCTATCCTGCAATAGTCTTACTACAACCGGGGATTGTCCTTGGCTGCACTTGTATAGTGCGAACAGGGATACTCGTCGGTTGGTGCCTCATTCCATTAAAAACGTCTAACGGGCCTCTGCGAGTTGGCTTCGGCCCCTCGTACGCCTTCCAAAAGACCGGGACCCCATGGTCCCGAGATGTGTAAATGTAAAAATAATAATAATAATAATATTCATTTATTTCAGATAGAGTATCCATAACATTACAATTACAAACGTTTGTGTTGGTATTATAAACTAGTTTCTAAAATAATAATTTATAACTAGTCTACTTATTTCACTAACATGAGATCAAAAAGTTACAATTTAAAGCAATAGGAACAATATTTGTACCTATAAAAGAGTACAACATTCAAAGAAAATCGAATAAAAAAATATATATATTATTAAAGGTATAAACAAGACACCACGGACAGACAAATTAAAAATCCGGAGTCACACGTAATCTGTTCGATCTATGCCCTAACCTAACACGTGTGACTCCGGATTTTTAATTTGTCTGTCTGTGGTGTCTTGTTTCTACCTTTTCAGTCGTAGTTGGGTTTTAGTGTTAATTACTTTTTTTTTTTTAAATCTATTAGTTAAACTGATAAAATGCAGAACATGATGCGGGAATGTCATTGCGAACCAATGTTTGTTTGAGGCAATGGTTATTACTTGGTCGAAAACAGAAATTGTTGATTTAGAGTCCATAGACAAATATCGGTATTGAGTCCGATTTTCAACATTTTACACTTTCAATGCTTTCTACATTGTTCTCACATGTATATTTTCAACATGAATAATGTAACTAATATTTTGGAACAATTTTTGCCCGTTCTTCTCCATACCTACTACGCTTTGGAATGGTCAACTAGCTTCATATTTCTGACTGACCGACTCCTTGACAATTCAAAAGTGCCTGTAAATGGTTTAATTGAAATAAATGCTTTGAGTTTGAGTTTGAATAGTCCAACCGGAGATTATAGTTTTTTGATCGAAGGTTAAAGATCGACACCTTAAAACTGCACCTAAATAAAATCATTTTATAAATAAATCCTCACACACGGTCCCGCTACAAGTGCTTACCATCCACATGCACTTCCCGCTTGTTTCGAAGCCGCATCCGAAGTGTCCTCGGCTCGAGTCGCGACCCACTTCCGAACCGCCCGACAGCGAGTCCGTTTTTCTCCAACCGGAAATGAGATTTCCCGACAGATATAATGGCTTTCCACGGATTACGTCATGCGAGCTTTGAGTTTAGAAAATTCACTTGAATAATTCACTCCATAAGCCAGCTTAAGCACCTTCAATAGCCACTTATTCTTTGCTTGAGTGAAATAGAATATTAGAGCCTTACCACAAAAAGTTAGACACTTGTTCAACGCGTATTTAATGTCAGTTTTATGTCAAACTCCATACAGAAATATCATGTGTATAAGGTGTTTAGGCTAAACAACAGGGGGCCTACCACCACCGCTTTCAGCAGTATTATTTTAATCTTACTTCGTGGGGGAAAGAGATGGAGCTATACGTCCTGCAGAGCTTCATCTCTTTCCTACACTGAAGTAATATTAAAATAATACTGCTGTAAGCGGTGGTGGTAGGCCCCCTGATAAACACGGTTTTGTGGTTATTGTTTTAAGGTGTCATTTGTTTGTAAAAGGCCTCAGGTACAAATATCGCTAATTTATGCTATAAAATTATCATTTCCACAATAATACGACACCAACAACTCAGATAATCGAGATTAAATTGACCCAACCGATCGGAAATACTGTCAAAATAATTTGTTTGAAGTAATAATTGGATCATTACTGTTTATTGGGGTTTAACCGCACGCGTCGGTAATGGTGTGGGAGTTACTCTTATTATCGCTATTAAATGGCGCCTATAAAAATCATTCCTGCTGGCATTACTTTCCAACTCAGTAAAAAAGTTTAAGACTAAGAGAATTTTGTTATGGAGTCATTAAGAAGAGTGAAATCCGAGTGGTATGGGGAAATAAAGTGAGTTGTGACAAGCTGGGGTCCATTAGTCGCCGGTGACTCCGCGACAAATGGCTTGAATAATGACCACCGTTTTAAACGCTTGACTAAGTGCTATTTGCGGTTTTCATGCTGACATATGGCTGAAGTTTTGATGTTCACTTAATTATCGCCTTATTATCCTAATTTTATAGTGGCTTCTTGAATTTGCATACGAAATCTGTAGAGCGCTAAAATTATTCTGAGGGCCTAGACAAAGTGACATTGTCAGCGATAACGATCATCTAAAAGGCAAAATGTATAGGACTGACATCGTATATGCTATCGAAAAGCTTGTGTCAATCCTGTTGAAAGTCGTTGTAGAAATACGAAACGCTTTCCAAGCGATTGCTTTTAACCATAAACACATACACACATAAACTGATGCCACGCGCCGTGTTCCCATGGGGGTAGGTAGAAACTACAGAACGCCACCTGCTACGATCCTTACATACTTCTTGTGCCTCGTTTACGTTCATACACCGCCATCATTATTCCCCTGCGAAAACGGGATGGTGCTAGCGGCCTTGTCTTGCTCCGTCTCTATCTCATATTGGAAAAATGGTGGCATTAATACTTCATAATACCTGGTCATATACGCACACCGGTTGCGAGTAGGTACATCGCACCGCGCCTACGCGCTTTTATCCAAAAATACAGATAATATCAGTGCACAACAAGTCTAAGAATAACTTCAGGTTAAATTATAACAAGAATCTATTGAGACGTCAAGGTTAGCCCCAGGGGAGTTGAGAGCAGCACGAATTTTCGATGTTCCTTGTTTTATCCATCAAACTTGGAACATTTGGTGTTCTCGAACACAAGACGAAAACTTCATTATTAAGGCGAGGAATTAATAATTAATTGCAAAGTTGAGCAATAATTCCATGTTGTTGTTATACTAGTAGGCAGCGTTTGAACTTCAAAGGCTTTGAACATCTTTGATCTAAGTAGAGACCAACGTTCTAATATAGATAATTATAATTATAGAGCAGGTAAGTGATACGCAGTCGTTCTAATTAATTATTATAGGTAGTCTTACTAATAAGTGTTTAATTTAAACTTCACAGTATAAAATAGAAAAAAACCTCTACTCTGTCCTTTACTTTATACCTATTTATGTAGCTAGGTACAGCCAAAAGTTTTTAAAAGAGCGCGAAAAGCTAAAAAAAAATATTTTGATGAAAACGTTTTTCACGCTGAAAAATGCAGTTCCATTTCGTTTCCGGGTTAGTCACTAGTTTAAAATTGTACATTCAATATGGCGAATGTACGAAAACAACTCGGATGTGATGTGCTGACCCGAAAATCGACTTTTCGATTCATCGTGTTTGAATTTTAAATTCTGTTCCATTTACTGATATGAATAAGTAAATATGTATAATTCGGTATCTTTTGAGAAAGAAATATCGACTAATATAGTTTCAGTCGACGCTGAATCTGTGGAGAGGAATTGAGTAGGTAACACATAGTGGTTTAGAGTTGTTACTCGAAAGTCTGACAACCGGTCTAACCAAAGGGTATCGTATTACCCAATTACTGGGTTGTGGAGGTCAGATAGGCAGTCGCTCCATGTAAAATACTGGTATTCAGCTGCATCCGGTTAGACTGGAAGCCGACCCCAACATAGTTGGGAAAAGGCTAGGCAGAAGACTCATCTCCGATTGGGTTTCAACTTTATATTAATCAATTGAAGAGGCATCATGCACGTTTCATAAAAGTTCCACTAAATAAAAGATAAACTAAGTGTGTTACGTAAATATTATAACAAATCTGAACTAATAACTTCACATGACGTTGTCACTAACCATTTGTAAAGCAGATGCACTGAAGTTTTGTTATAAGAACTTCTTCTAAAATAGTTAGCCATAAATTATGTTTGTTCCTAGAGATGTTCAGCGCTTATAAGATGCAAGTTCTCAACTGTAAGTGGCTGCCAAAGTTTCAAGAATCCTGTATCACTATATACATTTCACATACTTCACGAGGGAGCGAAATACCACGGCTGCCTTCTCTCCATAATTGTTTATGAATAGTTGCTTGCCTTCAGACACGAGATAACCCCCTTTTGGTTAAGACGTTGTTGAGTTATTTACCAACTATGTTATAATGGCCAATTATATATAATGTTGAATGAGTTTGAGGAATTTTATAATTATCTTCTACTCACATTGGCTGGAAGACGAAACTTGGGATGTGAAATAAAGCAGATTTGAGCATTTTGGTGGTGAAAACCGCGAGAGGGCTCACCAATTAAGTAAAGTCTGTTTTTTATCTCGTAGAATAATTTGACATTTCAAGTGATTGTTGTTTGTTTTCCAATTTGGAGTTTGACATTTGCATCTGTCAAATTAGTCTATGACATTAAAAAACAGACTTTAGATAAGATTATTTTACATAATGTCGATATTAAAATATACCTAATCGGTATTGATAAGATTATAATCAGTGTGGTTATCCACTGTTTGTCGTTATTATCAGATCAGATGGATTTTCGTATTACGGAAAATATAAAAAAGCAGTGCCTTCCGTATAGTAGATATTTCCAATAAAATAATGTAATACATTCCCATCAATTCATTTTATAAATACATGCATCTATATTCAAAATACGTTCGTAGGCGCTTGGCAATCAAGTCCGATCCCTGGCAGGATTTGCTTGGTGGCAGATAGTATGAATAAATTGAACAACGATACATTTGAGTGCGGGGCTCTTCCGACTGTGGTACATGTGCAGTGTGCACCGGGCCCCTGCATGCACTATCTCAGACTTTACGAGTAAGCATGCCCGAAACGTTCGATAAACGTTGCTATTCTCAAATCACACGAGACTACGAAGAAAATAGAAAGTATTTGGCACTGAAAGGTTTTCTTGTAAGACAAGGGACTAAGGTTTCTTCGAAATTGTCCTCTACATATAATCGAATTCATAACTCTTTATCATATAACGGGTTTGTTACTTCCACGTGTAGGCATATTTTGTGACGAAAACAATTTACATACTCACATTGCCTTTTCACGTTTGTGACGAGAACATAGATTTGTACCTAGTTATCACAACTTAACATATGTTCAATACTTTATCTACACCCATGCTATAAATCCTCTATAAAAGTTTGTGAAACAGTTAGCTTATTGCCAACATTAAAACAGCCTGTGTCATAGTAATCATTATCGCATTCCACAATGTAGGTGCTTAGGTGGTAAACATTTAGCTTAAGAACAATCGTGGACCATATCGAGCAGAGCAAAAGAAAGATGAGGATTTATCGTTTATTTTATGAACTAACTTATTTATTATTATCTTTAGCCTGTGTTGTCCCGCTGCAGCGGCCTATAATAACCTAACTGCAGCCTTCTATAATAAACTAATGTATTAAAAAAAAAATGTGTAAGTATATTTACGTACTTATTAATACCTAGATATTTTAATTTATTCGTGAATAGATAGAGTTTTTTTTCTCTTCTTATTGATCCGGGTAACTTATTATATATATTTTTATTGACATAACTAGAGTGCTTGTTGAATGTATTTTTAGGCGGAACGTTGGTAAGTTTAGTAGCATACACACCGGAGTGTGTATCTTGTTTGTATGTCTTCTGGTTTAGTGTAAAAGTCTTGGTATTTATGAGCGAATTTCAAGTATATTATATAATTGCGACAAATGTGCAGACAGATTGCCAAGTATACAAATGTTTATACACCGAACCCTAATCGTAGATTCTTAGCGCGTGTTGCCATGAACATTACATAAATATGGAGTGATAAAGTGATAGGACCCCTCTCTAGTTTTATGGGCCTGTCGTCTGACGTATAGAAAGGAGTTGCGCCAAAATTTCGTATTCCACTCAAGCGCTAGATAAAATGTATACGTCGCGTTGGTTTAAAATAGTCCATGCTATATAACTTTGGTGAGAGGTCACCTTATCTGCAGCTTCAGTCCCGGGTATATCTGGGTGCTTCACGTGGTTTATTGTCGTTGCTTTTTTATTGGGGATATATTTTGCAGAATAGGTTTTTACCTTCTAATTCTATTCTTCTATTCAATTACTTTATATCACGCTAAGCATTTAATTATCTGAAACGATTTGTCTTCTCTATTGACTTTATAGTAAGTACCTTATCTTAATCTTAAAGTTTTTTTTACTTACCCATTGTATGATTATGCAAGTGACAGCCATTCAAGTATTTAACCATCTATCTTGGTATTAAATAACATTCACGAGGAGCTTAGACGCAGATGCACACCTCGCAGACGCGACCTTGAAATTAAATCCGTTAAAACCAGCTAATGGTTCTCTTGTATACCAGATCTTATACCTCTAATTACCGTTGTTCTAAGTTAAGCCTAAGCTAAACTCTCCTAGAATTCATTTTGACTGAAAGTGGGCCATCACGGAAAAAGCTCTTAGCCCGTAACTTGCAAAACTCCTTTTAGGGAAAAAATACTTTGAGAAGATCCGACTTCGGAGTACATAAGTTTTTAAGTATATAGATTCATGTACTAAGTTATCATCGGTGTAAATGGTAAGGTAGTAAATCTTGTGGAAGTCATAAAAAGTTGTTTGTTTTTTACGAGTGTGAATATAATATTAGGTAATGCTGGAGATGAAATTGCTGCAGGTTATTTCGGATAAGCTGTTCCATCATATATATCTTTGGTGAAGAGGATGTTGGTTATATCATCCTATAATGTAGGTAGGGCAAAGGTATTCACAGAACTAAGTACGAGTACATAGAAGGAACATTAGATTGTTTTAATATAAGTATCCTGAACATATAGTTTTTAATCATTTTAATTATAGGCCATGATGATGAAATATGGATACTAATTTAGCCAATTATACCTAATCTATATAGCTATGCTGTAGTCACGTAGCATGCCATTGACTTTCTTCTCATTTCTGACTCGAAAACTTGATTAAAATTTGTGTTTTGGGTTTCTCTCGTAATATTAATTAATTAAATATTAAATTCATACTATGTCATTTCTCATGTCAGATTAAATCAAAACTTTAACTGAATAAACTGAGACAAAGGTGTATTATTTTAGATATCATGTAAGTATACACATGGCAGCGCAGAGTTAATATCATTAATATTTTATCAACATGTTTGTCATGTTTCAAAATCGAAAGGTCAATAACCTTGCGTCAATAGGAAGGAGCGCTAAAATACAATGCTGGCGTGTTGACAAAACAAAGCAGATGAATGTCGATAAATAATTTGCCATAACAACATCTTCTATCACACACACATAGGTAACAAAAAACACACACATAAGAACATACGAAGAGTTCGTATAATGTTATGTTCTACTTTGAAACGCTTCACTAAAACTACCGTTACAGTGTGATGAGATTTTTATTAGTTCTGCTCGATGACGTCACATATAGGTACCAATGATAATATTTTGTATCGGTGTAACACTTTGATTCCAAATTGATATTTGATGCCTTACATACAGGTGGCTCGTTGGTCTAGGGGTATGATTCTCGCTTTGGGTGCGAGAGGTCCCGGGTTCAAATCCCGGACGAGCCCAACTTTTTTACACTTTTGATTAGCCATTTTTATCATTGAACAATATTGTTCCTTAATTCTTTGTTCTAATACCTAATATCAATTGGACACTTAATTTTTTTTTTTTTTTGGAAATTACCTACCCACCTGTGTTTTTTACGAGAGTATTTAGAACACCTACGGCATACACATTCAACATATTATACAAAAGTATTTAGGAAAGGTATTAGGTAGGTACTGCTAATGTATACAAATTAAACAGAGTAATCTCTGGGTAATTTAGAACGACGCGGTAACTGCTACCTACTTTGCTTCTCAATATAATTGAAGATGGTACTTATGTAGGTACTTACTCGTTGTTTCTACATTGCTTAGTTTAACTTAGATATTTTAAATACTTATGTAGTAGACTACTAACGAAAGAATCGCAATAATTAGTAGGTATCTATTATTTGCTTATTAATGGGTGAATTTATAATGATATTCCGTTTTAAGTTTCTCCTTCAACAAACGTTACAATTCGGTAGATCTGCCTAATTTATATCATGACCGTAGATCGCAGGTTAAGAGTGGTCAAACACCTTTCACTTACGTGTTTACGCACTACACAGTCTAAACTGACGACGAATTTCGACATTACTTACAAGCGGCTCGTTGGTCTAGGGGTATGATTTTCGCTTAGGGTGCGAGAGGTCCCGGGTTCAAATCCCGGACGAGCCCAAATCTTTTTGTAAACAAATACGTTTTTTTTACAAGCTGCGGAAAAGATACAACGTGCAAAATATGTAAATGTTTGAGTGCTTGTTTATTTATACATTATAACAAGAACAAAAATATTTCTAGGAAGGAATAAGGAGGCAACTGTATGTCTCATTGAATTGCAAATTGTTTTCAGGTTCATTATATACACAATACCTTTTTATGAAGAGTGTGAAACAATAGCGAGGGGAAAATATGAGTTTATGAAACTGTAGCTGCGCATCACATAAAAGAGGTGCAAGGAAAAATGCAAATGCAACTCCTGGGAAAGTGCAGGGAAAATAAACGTAATTTTTTGTTTATAACATTAGTAGAACTAGGTGTATGAGCATTTTGTTAATAATTTATTCACAATTCGTATTGTTGCTTTTTTCACAAGATGTCTCCGTTTTTAACCGACTTCAAAAAAGGAAGAGGTTATGCATTCGGCGAGTTTTTTTTTCATGTATGTACTTATTTAAGTTATTATTCACTTAGTAGTGTTTTTTTTTAAAGGCAGTGTTCTATTTTTGTAAAACAGTTTTTTTTATTGGTACTTACATTTATTTCGTAATGACGTCAGCGCCCTATACTTGATAATAACCTGTCAAATTGTAATAAAAGGCATAAAACTATTCCATAACTTGGTAATACGAGTGTTTCATATAATTTATAACTCTTATCATTAGTCATAACGGAATGTATAAAAATAGCCCGGATGATGACGTCATCCTATTTAGTTGCCACACGTTTCTTTCGTTGTTGTTCCAAATAAGTCTTTTATTTTATATCAGATCTATTTCATATATAAATTTTATGTTTTAGATAGATATATCTCTATGTCATGTGATCATGTCTCTTAAACATTATCATTTATTGACATAGGACATAGCACTTATTCATAACATATACAGTGTCAAACAAACATTAGACATAGCTAAATATTAGTCGTTTTTTAATTGTATACATCTTCCGTAAAAAATTTTATTCTTCATAAGTAAATATTATGATTACGCAAAGGTGAGACACTTGTAACATTGAAGGTTCCAGGGTCACAGGCATGCTGATGCTATGCCAAGATAAGATATAAAGTTGATGTTTATATGTTGCGTACCTACGAGTACTAACCAGCTCCCAACTCTTCCAATTGAAATACAGCACGTATACCTGCTTGGTGGCATTATGAGGTACCTTTGCCTACTAAAACGTATACATGCAGGTGTCGATTCGCCCAAAAATAAATTAACTTCGTGCGAGTCACCTCAAGAAAAAATAATATATTTTAAAAGTGTCGATTCGCCTTTTTCGTGTGATGAAATTCGTGCGCACCAACCAGTAAGGCTCTCAAGTCTCGATCCTGCAAATCTATTTTGAAGCAAGTTATTAGAAGTTTTTTTTTTTTTATATGAAATAATAAAGCGAGGTTCATACAACCCGTTAACCCAAAATTCCTCCCACAAATTTAGTTTGGTCTCGATATTTGTGATTTTCTCATACGTTGGCTGTAGGTACTAAAAATAAATTGTACTTTATAACATCTTTTTATTTATATCAAATTCACATTTTTATTAGATACGCTGGTATTTTATATCTGTTAGGAATATCTTTAAAAAATATATTACGGCTACATTACCAAGCTATACATTTACAGTATAAGCTGAACTCTCATTGTACGCAAATCTTATACGATGCTAGATCAGCTTATACTGGAAATGTATAGCTTGATGTATAGTATAGCCGTGTGTACCTACACTACGATGACTTTCCAGCTGTGACAAACAATAAATGAATTTTAATTTGATAAAATTCAAATAAAATTTACCTATCTTCCTCCTTAAACATAGGGTAAAATCCTGCTAATGTTAAAATGTATTATACCTCTGGCGATTTCTAAAAACAAGTGAAGGAAAACCACTTAAACTACAAATAGCAGTGATTACAGATAAGGTCTTTGATACGAGACGCGTTTTCTTTCAGAGACTTGGCCTATCTCATGCATAGGTCAAAACATACACTAAATGTGCATTCCGCTATATGTCGCTTATATGTATTTTTTTGGGGGAGCGTAAATCTTGGTCCATGGAGGCGTGGATACCATAATAACGCCATCGACAAAATGGAAGGTAAATATCCACCAACATCTCAATTTGGTTGAACGACAGAGAGCCACATCAAAAACACAAAAATACCGACATCTTAGAAATTGGGATATGGAACGGCATCGTCATCGTCAGGCGACATCGTGGATTCTGACATTGATTTATTATGCAAAATAAAGTCGCGATCGGCCGTCCGGGTGTTCGACGGTCCGGCTGTCCGACTTTATCTCCGTTGTGACGGTATTGTTACAACGGCAACACGATTTGCTACGAGTCACGATTTGCCGATAAACATAATCAAAAATGAATCCTGAAGTAAGTATATCATAAATCATAACATCTTCAACATAATGATTGCCTTTGATACCATTGTTGTTTTGATAATGGTGTAATGCAGGAAAATATTGAAAACAAATGTAAAGAGAAACATTTGTACCTACTTATTGAAAACACACGCCAAATATTATTCACATCGTTTTCGAACATATTTTACATAAAATTGCCTACGAGGAGATATATTGTAGAATGAAATCAGAGCACTATACAAATGACACGAATTCAGTCAGATATAATATTTACTTTAAGTAAATGTAATCACTGTGTAATCTAATTAAATTCCTTCTATCTGCTCTAATAGCCGCGACTGTGAGTACATCGTCCTCAGCAAACAATCCATTGATTAAATCGTAGAGATGTCTGGGAATTCTATTTATTATGTCTAGAGTTTTTATTTTCAAACGATACAGCGACACTGTTTAATTAAAGGAAATAAATAAATGAAATTGTTTATTCTGTAAATAGGATATTAGAATCTACACTTCATAATATAAAATAGTAAAAATAAGCTACGTGAGGTCGGCGTTTCCTATCTGACTACTCTCAGAAGAAAGGCCGAAACAAACTCCGATAAAAGACTATCAGTACGCTTTGTAGGTAATTGTTTTTCCTATTTGTTATGAAAAAATATTTTCGGATATTAGAAATCAAATCCAATCGACTGTTTCTTTGATACCTCACAACAGACCTAACCTTTCAAAACATCAAAAGCCAGCACAATATAAAAAAGTAACAAAAGCGTAACATGTTTAACGTGACGTGAACGTACGTCTATACAATTTGGAATAAGGCATTGGAAGGGACAGAACATGTCAATTTGTCCGCGTCAGTGTCGGGCCGGTCAGGCCCGGTCAAATGGATGGCGGGCTATGGCGGACCGGTGACAGCAGCCACATACACAAACACAATTATACAAACGAGCCGGGTACGTTCCGGAACGAGAACACCACCTAGCAGAAATTCAAGAGAGATTTTTTTTACCTTCGAGCGAAAATTTTAAATTGCATTCTACTTTTTGCTTGTTTACTCCACCAAGCTGAATGCAGCTCGCGGGTTTGTGTCTACGAATTACGAGTATTGTACGGTAGATCGTGAATCGGGAGGATCGTTTCGTTAGTCAGCCTTTATTTGTTTATAGATCGTTACAAATATAATGGTACTTTTTCTCTTAACTTCCATGAAAATTCAGCACTTTACACTGTACAACTTAAGTAGCCATTCGTAGTAATAGTACTTACCTACCTATCTGCACATATTTACGGTTCATAAAGGCACATAAAACTCTTTCTACCATAATATTGTTCGCGTTCTTATTGTAGGAGTTAGCGCCAGGTGGGGCAACTATTGTGAGTGACCTCCGGAGAGCAGGTGCGAGGAACGACGACCCACCCTAAAAGCTGGATTACTCTTGAAATGGACGCGACAGTTGACTTACAATGGACCTGCTACTAGGAGGGTCTTTACATACTAAATATGCGAACACTGCAAAGATTCAGTGGTTAGTTCAAAAATTAAATTGTTAACCGTTTAAACTTAAAGCTTTACATGCATAAACCTTACTAAATAAATAAATGTTTCCCATTATTAAGAAGTGACTTAACTTCTGTTACTTTGAAATTGGACTTTCAATATCCTATTAAAAAAAAATCGCTAAAGTTTTAAAATGAGACACGGAATTTGAAATTATTTTAACGCATTTTTCAAAGCCTATGAGTGGAGGTAGATATTACCATAGAGCTGTGTAAGGGAAATGTCATCGTGTCAACGTAAGATGGTGCGATGGAGTGGTTTTAATTTATTCGCCTCTTCACTCGGTGTCGCTAAATTCAATGTGCACTGGTATTTAGCTACAAAATTACTCGTGAATATTCATTTGTCGTAACAAGTAGAGCTGTAGGCCTGAATAAAAATCGCTACGTAGGTACTGTAGCGATTTTTATCAGTCATCTTCAAAAAGCTGAAAAGACATTGACAGGTTTTCATAATAATTCTCTAATATTGTACCTTATTACTCTATCAATATTTAGCTACAAATTAAGTACCCAGTGTGTAATATATTTTGTGACTAGGTAGTAGGTACACATAGATACAATATTATAGTACAAAGATTGTAGACAATTATAAGAATTCTTATCGAGGTATACATACATCTTTTGGAGGTGGACTGTACCACGAAGGACTGAGTACTGTGTCGCACTTTCTGAAAATACACCTCTGCTCGGCTTTATCCATGAATAATACAGTTTTGTTTTGTATTTATTTTATTTTATTTTTATTAAGAGGGACAACAAACAGTTACATTATCAGAACTTATAACTAGTTTAACAATCATTTTATTTTGCTAATAATGCAACCCACAACGCTGTCCACGAGTTATCATAATAGTTTAGACAAACAATAATAACCGCCAGCCAATTAATTCACTTTGCACACTGTTTGTGGTCTGAGCTCCCGATCGCCGTGCAATTTATTTTAATTTCACTCAATTTGCCGAGTGTAATTTAATCAACATTATCTTAATTTCTTACTCATTTTTTTAATGTAGGTCAGCTGGTACATACCTTAAATTAGACTGGTATCACCAAATAATAAAAAGAGGGTGTGTGCTTATGACCACACGGAAGAAGTGATACGACTGGAACCAAGTATACGCGATTCAGCGTCACCGACCGACTGAAGCCGAATATAACCGATTCAACGCTTGATCATGTGGGGTAACAGCACCGATCAGCACAGAGCATTCGTTGCTCAAAAAAAGTGCATGCAGAGCAATTTACGGGCTCCAACCACACAAATCATGTAGACCTGTATTCAAAAAACTTGGTTTGTTACCGCTACCGTCTCTTTATATCTATGAGATATGTATGTTTGTAAGGAAGAATCAGGATTTATTTCTTAAAGCAGATGATGTTAATGTCCGAAACCGACGAGACCCCAACAGGCTCGTATTAAGCGAGATTCCAAGACTAACAAAATATAATAAAAGCTGCCTTGCAATGTGTGAACGTTTATATAATAAGTTACCAAATGATCTCAAAAATTTAAACACTAGATTATTTAAAAATAAAGTTTACGAATGGTTATGTGTTAATAGTTTTTATAGTGTTAAAGATTTCATTGACAAAAAATGTTAATGTATGTTACCAACTGAAAAATTTGCATGCTGATTATTGTATTGGCAAAACATGTTTTGTTCTAAATTGTACTTTTTTACCATCTTTATACCGTGTTTTTATGCAAATAAATATATTATCTTATCTTATTAACCGTTATTAATGTCACCGTCACACAGCGCAAAGTGTGCCCAAAGAAGTTTTCACTTTAAATTATCTACGAGAGGTGACCGCAATACGTCACTGGCTTAAGCTAATATATATTCACGTAGTCATAGCATGCGATATTTTAAGCCGTAACGTGGAACCCTGGATGCGGCTCTTAAATGTTACTGGACCGATTTTTAGAAAGATTTATAGAAGAGTGAGGCAGAAAAATAAATGCCTTCAGGAGCTTTCTGTAATTTCTCACGTAAAGCCTCGCAGGCCAGGCTAAGTAACAAATGAGGTCATATCATTTTATTAGTGTTCGAGCTGTCATAATAGCAGCTCGGTGGCGTCAGTTACCACCGCGTAATTTTCATAATATGCAAATGGACTTTCTGTTTAAATGCTTTTGTACATGGTAGTGTAGGAATCTATGAATATTACAGTGTTTATTCTTGCGTACATTTTAACACAATTAATCATGTTGAAATTAAATACGATGCAGCCTGTACGTAACATTTACAATTGTAGTCGTGGAGCATGTTATTTTACTAATTTATTTTCCATGTTTATTTTATTGCCGGTATATTTCTGACATGTGTATATTCTAATGCCGGTATATTTCTGACATGTGTATATTCTAATGCCGGTATATTTCTGACATGTGTATAATCTAATGCCTGTATATTTCTGACATGTGTATATTCTAATGCCGGTATATTTCTGACATGTGTATATTCTAATGCCGGTATATTTCTGACATGTGTATATTCTAATGCCTGTATATTTCTGACATGTGTATATTCTAATGCCGGTATATTTCTGACATGTGTATATTCTAATGCCGGTATATTTCTGACATGTGTATATTCTAATGCCGGTATATTTCTGACATGTGTATAATCTAATGCCTGTATATTTCTGACATGTGTATATTCTAATGCCGGTATATTTCTGACATGTGTATATTCTAATGCCGGTATATTTCTGACATGTGTATATTCTAATGCCGGTATATTTCTGACATGTGTATAATCTAATGCCTGTATATTTCTGACATGTGTATATTCTAATGCCGGTATATTTCTGACATGTGTATATATTCTAATGCCGGTATATTTCTGACATGTGTGTATTCTAATGCCTGTATATTTCTGACATGTTTCTATAACCTAATGCCTGTATATTTCTTTGACATTGGACTTCAGCACATTAAGGTAATGCTCTTACATGAAGGTCGCTTGCATAATTGCAGTACGGGATCGCGCTCAGCGCCCGGAGCTTACCAAAGTATTCGGATAATGTCCTAAATATGTAATAACATCAGCCTACATACCTTCCCAGTAAACATTCCCAAAGTACTTTACCGCACATTAGTATGTGAGCAGGAAAATTTACTAAATATTGACCCGGTCCCGATCAAACATTATTATAGATTCCTACGGTGGAAGTTAGCTAGCTTGCCGGTGTGTATTAATTACTTGAATTAAGTAAACACAGGTTTTCTGTTTTATATTACGGGAACTGGAAACGAAATTAATAAAAGTCTAGACAGATAATATCCGTTTATCGGAATACGATCGGGCCCTGGTATGTTGATAAATTAAATTCGTATGTCAGGATCAGCCATCCTGATTGAATTATAAGAATGTATACTGTAACTGACATTGTGGAGATAGGATTACCGGCGAGATTTTGGCGATAAAGTAAAAAGCGCTGCCTAGGACCGTTTGTGGTTAGGTTGGATTTTTACATAACAAACTACCGTAATTTGAAGAGCACCGAGGACGGTAGGAGGACTGTCGTATAAGGGGCTGAACTCAGTAATTAAGAAATCGAAATCACAAAATACATCATGTTCTGAATAATGTTTGAATTTATATGAATAAGTTGTAACTGTTTTTATAACCTAATTTTAGTTTATCTATCCAGCGAAATCTGCGCTTGTTACCCGACAACCCCAGAAGGAGAGTAATGTTTTTTTAATTATTATGTTTTTCCTCTTAGGAGTGAATAATTGTATTCTTTTTGAGCAAAATAAAGTGTCTTAAACCGTTTTTTCTTACCAGTGTTATTACATGAACAGAAGTTTTTTTTTTTTTTTTTTTTTTTTTTTTTTTTTTTTTTTTTTTTGATAGAAAACATTTCAGTGTTGTTTCTGGGATTATGAAATACTAGGCGTACCCGTGACCACTCATCGTCTGTTGCAATGGGACGCCATCCAATAATACAGGGTGGCTGGGACATCGACGCGCAACCAGTTACCATGCATATTATTTGCCGACGATATATCAATCATAGTGACATCAGATAAAAAGAAAAACAAGACTGACCATGAGTTTGACATAAATAATACAATAGACAAATTACTGCTTTGGCTTGACATGAATAATTTAAAAATAAATTTAGATAAATCTGTTTACATCCAATTCAATCAATCAAATAACAATAAAAACAATATAAAACTTAATATAAATAAAATCGAAGAGGTAACCCATACAAGGTTTTTAGGCGTAATAATAGACAAAGATATTAACTGGAAAGAACATGTAGATAATGTAAGCACACGAATCAATAAATTTGCATACGCACTGAAACAAGTTAAAAACATAACTAACATAAAAACTGCAATTATGTCATATTACGCCTATGTTGAGTCGATACTGCGATATGGTCTCGTAATGTGGGGTAACGGTACCAATATGGATAGAGCATTTATC
Organism: Lithophane socia; assembly: GCA_947522985.1. Classification (NCBI taxonomy): domain Eukaryota; kingdom Metazoa; phylum Arthropoda; class Insecta; order Lepidoptera; family Noctuidae; genus Lithophane; species Lithophane socia. The sequence goes on along the minus strand of OX383256.1, from coordinate 12,911,661 downwards.
GCACAAAAAAAGTGCATCAGAGCAATAAGTGGTCTTCAACCTGATGACTCATGTAGACCAATGTTCAAGAGGTTTGGTCTGCTACCTCTACCGTGTCTGTATATATATGAGGTATGTGTATTTGTAGTTAACAACAAACATTTATTTAAATCAGCAAATGATGTAAATCCCAGAAACAGACGAGATCCTCATAAACTGGTATTAAGCGATTTGCCAAGACTTGCCAAATACAATAAAAACTGCCTAGCAATGTGCGTACGTACTTTTAACAAAATACCAAGTCGCTTTAAAATATTGAACTCTAGAAAATTTAAGATAGAATTACACAAGTGGCTTAATGAATGTAATTTTTACAGTTTAAAAGATTTTATGGATGTGAGATGTTGATTCCTTTTGTCAAAATAGAAATTTTTTGCATGCTATGTTATATCTTAGCGAAACATGTTGAGCTACTGTAATAAGATTAACATCAATGTATACCATGTTTTACGCAAATAAATGATTTACTTACTTTACTTACTTACTTACTACCATGGATTCAGTACATGATTTTGGACGTTAAATTGAAATTTTTCATCGGTAATAAAAAAAAATGTGCTGTTTCATACAAAAGTGCAATAGGTACCTACGCGTTCAAAATGTATGGAACAGCTAATTTTTTTTTCAGACAGACAGTTCATATTTTTTCTTTTTATTATACAAGCTTGGTTACTCTTTTTTGAACCAACTGGGCTTTTCGGTTTATGAGTATGAATCCATGTTGACGCACTATTAACCAACTCGTATGTGGCATGTGGCTAGCTGATTGATAATGATAGATGACTGTGGCGAAGTAAAACCTTTGTATGAAACTAATGTGTCGCGAATGATTTATGTTTTTTTGTAAAAGTTAGGATTACTAAATAATTTCTACTATTTATGACTTTGTAACATGGGGCTACGCAAACCAATTTCTTGAGTGAAATTCCGTAGGCATTAGTATAGTGGTGTAGAAAATTGAGAATTTGCAGCTTTTTACGCCAAGCACCTGAGATTTATTTATTATTTGCGTACCTTGCTGCAGCCTTTAGGGTAGGCTAGGTAAGATTAGGTAAGTATTAATATTTATGCCCGAAGCAAGTTATTTTTACTGGATTCATATCCTAGACAATCCAACCAGCATTGAATAAGAAAGACCGTAGACAATGTAAATGACACCATTACGTAAATCTAATTACACAACCAATACATCACTTCTGAAGTCAGAAAACATAAATCAAACGTAACTTTAATATGAAATACGTCATCTAATATGTTAAACTTACACGTAGCCATGTAGCCATCTTAATCTTTAGAATGATGTATGAAATGTCAAAGATACTTAAATATTTATGCCAGCGGTTGAAGTAATTCTAAACTTAGAAGTGAGTTTCAGTAGTGATATATATTGCTCTTAAATCTTGCTAAGTTACATTCACGCTCGGATACACTCGTGGAATGGCCTGAACAGCAGTGGAAGCTTCCAAGTTCGTAGTGTCAAGACTTTCTACTCTTTGTCTCTTGTCTGTGGTAATTTTCGAGAAGTTCTAATAGGCATGTATACCTAACAGAGCAAATGATACATGGCTGAACTTAAGGTAATAATGTGGAACTTGTGATACAAAATTCAACATCAGTTTCATTATTTTCAGATTCTCATAAAATTGAACTAATGATTAAAAAAAACAACTGTAGTTCCATCATGGAACAGAGGCCCTAGCTAGGCAAAGCGACATTCTATCAGCGATAACGATAATGGAAAAGGCAAAAATGTATAGGACTGACGTAGGCTATCGAAAAGCTTATGTCAATTCTGTTCAAAGTCGTAGAAATACGAAACGCTATCGAAGCGATTGTCACTGGTCTAGGCCCTCTGTTATTGGTACTAGTGGCAACGAATGAAGAAAATACTTGGTACATGGTACCACGGACATAAGATATGTTACGCCTACCCCAAATAGGCGGGAGAATGATGATGACATAGGTACCGTGTATTTTTGTTTTTATTTTTTTGTTGCATAATTTGATAATTTCGATGATAATTCGATTATCTCCGTTTATTATTATCTCTATTACCTATAATTATGTCCACACTACTGATGACCATGGAATATCGATTCCTTTGATTCTTTCTTTATTTTCTTTCATTTACCTACCTACTGTGAAGCAGGATATTTGCAGATTTAAACTAAGTACAGATTTTAATTACACCCCAAACAGAAACTTACAGCTTTCAAAATCGAATTCATTTATTCATCGTGTTCTCGATTCGCCGCGTTGTTTACACGTCTATATAAAAGTTGGCTTTGCACTATTCGATTGGTGGGAAAGCGCCATTAGTTTCGATTGACCCGAAATCAGCAATTTGGGGCAATTTGCATTACAACCGAGTACATTACCTTGTTCTACATACACATTACACGTGAGTCCTGTAAGTTTATAGTTTATTGTATGAACGTGGTGAGGCTCAGAACTTTGTAAGTGTTGTGCATTAAGTTCCTATCCAGTTAGAAACTTTGATACTAGACTTAATAAAGTGATAAAGTTGACAGTGTTGATAACTGGTGTTTCGGAGTTATTTCCTGTCGGATGTTGGAAAGGAAATTTAGTTTATGATAGTTGTGCGGCCTCGCGTAGGGAGGACCGACGAATCATTTATAGGAAGTGTGTATGCATGTAGAAATATTCATAACAGTTATCAATCTTACATTTTTTTGTGCGTATTTGTCAGTTTTTAGCTTGTCGTCGTACATTCTACATTTATCAAAAAATCTCCTTAACCATGCCAAGAAATGTTAATTGTAATGTAGTAGGTATGTAACTAAGGTCCCAAATAAATTGAGAAATAAAAAGACAACAGGTGCAAAGCTCTGTATTTGCCCTTAAAACTCAACAAACCGTACCTTTCCAAAAGCCTAAACAGGCCCCAAATAGCCCAACACTCACACAACACAATAAACAGTTGGTCATATACGTACTTGTTTGTGACGCGGTGTGACGGTGAGAGGGACATTCGGTGTCATTAGCGACGTGGCTCAGTCTCCTCTATTTACGGCACAACCCAACCCACTACATAAAGAATAGCCCGAACAATGGCTTACGTATGTAGGAACCACTCGGATTTGTGACGGTTTTAGGATAGACGTTTATAGCATTGAAGTTAAAATTGTAGATTTTATTTGGGTAGTGGTCATAAAAAGTAGTAGGTACTGTAGAAGTAAAATTGACATTATTTGGATGGTCTGTTTAAGTGATGGTATTTGCTGACTACTTGCTCTAGATCGTAGGGAAACAATTAGTCTTTTTTATATCCGTACCTATTTATAACCGGTTCTTGATTATCAGATCCATAACTGCATTCATGACGTAATGTCTCCGTAGCTGATTGAAAATCAAAAACATAATAGGGTAGTGTCACCCGTTTTAATTTCGAATTTGTCTTCTCAGGAGCCGTTTCGAGATTGGCTTATTAATACGGGCCAAAGGAATGTTTGATACCCGGAATAAGAAAATAAATTCATATTACATCGAGAAACAAAAGAATTCTTCATTACCCTCATCATTGTTGCTCCAATATGTATTTTCTGCCTTGGGGTTGGGACCGGTCCCAATACAAACGATTTACTACTGACAATTTCTTCGTATTTGTACACTATTTATTTGCTTCCCATTGTTTACTTTGTTAGTTTATGATATAAAAACAATAAAGCTTGCCAGCATACTGTTGTGATGTAGAACTGTTGATATTAAACATTTTTCGCGTGCATCTGATGAATGTTCTCGGAGAGTGTCTTGCCTCGTGACTACCGAGACACTGATAGTATAGTCCTATCTTTTATATATGCAAGCGTTTTGAATTTAAATCTGAAGGTGTTGTAAAATAGGTTTTTTTTGTTTATAGACAAAAGATGGGTGGTTTCAGGTAAATGGCAAATATGGCCGGAGAAAGCGACTATGTAGTAACGAGCAACCAATTCCTCGTATTTGCTAACAACATAGACATATCGAACCGCGTCGAGAATGTCAATATCGCAATGACGATTCACGATTGAGTTTCCGTCGAACCTAGGTAGCGTAATGGCTCTTCGTAGAATTTTAACTCATAGCACTGCTTCCTTCCCTACAATAACTTAAACAAAAACAAAGTTAGACCCAGTTTTAGTATAAAAATATTCACAAATAGGTACAGCCAGCGACACAATTAATGTCCGGGTTCCCGCACTCATGGCTCGATGAGGAGCGCCGTCACCACCGTATAATGAAGCTGACAGACGATGCGCTTTGTTCGCTCTACCGAAACTAGTCCGGGATTTATGCGTGGCTGACTGCATAAACAAAAATGGGTTCTCAGTCAACAAATAGAGAAAATAAGAAGCGGTGGCTGCATTTCACCAATAAGACACAAATTTTTCAGCGGCACTTTGTAATGGCGCTTGTGACAGCTAACAAATTATAAAAATACTAACCGTGTCCCTCGGGTTTCCCATCGGCAAAATTTCGAACTTTCATACAAACTGTCATCCCGTATTTAACTTCTTTACGGGACGAATTTTCAACTCTTGTGCAAAATTTAGGCTTTGTGTTGGCTACCAATGAATGAATTTAAAGTAGATAGCTTATCCGTTCGATAAATTATAGTTCTAGCAGTACGTCATTAGTTGTAACAAAAAAGTGTGGTCAATTTTAAGGGTGTGGTACAATCCATTAAACTGAACAACTTTATCTATGGAACGCCATCATACATACAGTGCCGCTGTTATAGTAAAAGTTATGTTGAAAGTCAATATTCCTTCATAGACCAATAATATTTTCGCTGTAGTAAAAATAAAAAGCTTTCCGAATTCAAGATGCAAAGCTCTACTTAGTAGGTCCATGACAAAAGGAGGATACCATTCAAAAGGATTACCTTTGTAATAGAATTCCTTTTATTCAGTTACTGTTTCAAATAAATAACGAGTACATGGCAATGCTTTTAGCTCGGGCAATAGCGAACCCGAAATTTTGCATCAAATCACAATACGTAATCAATTATCGGTTTAATAATGGATTTATTGTACATTTACTGTGACAAAGAGATTCCATTATAATGTATTTTGTTGGTTGATAAATGTGGGCTATTGTCACTAAATGGTAACTCACATTCATTTTATTTTGACTATTTATTTAACCGGCAACTTTTCATATCCCGAGAGTCTGCTGCGAAAAAATGTAGGAGCCTATCATTATTTTTAAGATACTCTTTGATAGTTAGTATGCTTTATGTTATGACCATTGATATAAAAAAATTGGTATATCAATGGTTATGAATACTACATATGCGACTATTCAATTGTAATGTTTTGTCGAAATATATAGGTAAGCTATAATTTTCTACTTATGTCACAAAAGTACTTACACACACACAAAAGTAATGGGTAGTAACAAAAGCTCCGAAAAATATGAGAATTACTGCTTACTTACATACTAATTTTCCGACAACTTATATAAGCGAATACAAATAAAGACACGTAAATAATTGTGTACTATGTATTTTTATTAGTAAGTTACTGGACCAGCTAGGGTTTATGTTGAAATAAATAATCATCATCTGCCTAGCCTTTTCCCAACTATGTTGGGGTCGGCTTCCAGTCTAACTGGATGCAGCTGAATACCAGTATTTTACATGGAGCGACTGCCTATCTGACCTCCACAACCCAGTAACTGGGTAATACGATACCCCTTGGTAAGACTGGTTGTCAGACTTTCGGGCTTCTGACCCGTAACGACTGTCAAAGATCCACTAATGACAGCCGGGACCAACGGCTTAACGGGCTTTCCGAGGCACGGAGGAGTCTCGATATGTAAAGATGGTCACCCACCCACGGACCAACCCCGGCAAGCGTAGCTTAACCTGATGGATCGACCCGTGCGGCTGTTATTACTTAGCCACGAGTTCCTGGATCTTGAAATAAATAATAAGAGTGGGTAATTAATTTATAGAAATTATTTAGTAGGTACTTTCAGTATTATATATTTAATTCTGAAAAAATTATATTGTTACCAGTCACTAATCAAGTTTACTCAAAAAGTCGGTATATTATGATTAATTAATTTGAAACCGTTTCATTAGGCTTAAACGAAAAAAAAAAATAAGAAGGTATAAAAAATAAATGATACCTAAATGTTTTCATATTTATGAAGCGAAAAACATTTCAGCTTTTAATATTTTCGCTTTTAACAAAAACTTGATGTCGCATTACAAAGGCTATTAAATATTAAGTAAATTGTGTAATGCCTTACTTAAACTGACATTAAGGGCTTTCTTCATACATTTTTATGAATTGCAAAGTCTCTCCATGCTTTGCGAGTTTAACTGGAGAACCACTTACCAGATTGACGTAATTACATATTATAAAAAACCAAGTCCTCCGCCGCGTCTGTCTGTCGTCCTGTTCGCGATAATCTCAAAAACTACTGCACCGATTTTAATGCTGTTTTAACCAATGAATAGAGTGGTTCTTGAGGAAGGTTTAAGTATATAATAACCGACATCCACGCGGGCATCAGCTAGTTTTATATAAATAATACATTTTGTGACTAGGTTTGGTAGGTATTACACACACATTGTCACATCTAGCTTTGGAATATTAATGTCTATATTGACTTCAGACACGCCGTACCTCCGTACTACAAAAGGACATCCCATTCCCCGGACACATTCCTAGTTGTTGTTGACGTTGTTTGTCTAGGAAATGTGATTGGATGGCCGAGAATATGAAATACCTTCCATAATCAAGTTGTCGTTCCCATTCACAAGTTCGTGGTACGCGAACCACCACACACAGAACGTTTCACAAGTCATACTGCTAATTTATTTGCCAAACTCGTTCCTTTGACGAATTTATTCCTCTTTGGATTTCAAGGAACTTTATATACGTACGTACTTTATATATGTATTGCTCTTCGAGCTCCTCGTCTCCACACACTACTTATCCCTATGTTTTCCGAAGATAAGGTTGGCTGGATATTTCCATTCCTTGATCTCCCTTAAGCATTGTGACGAGGGTAAAACATTGTCGACGAATATAATTTCATAAGCCGTGTAATCGAATTTTAATCTCATTAGCGCGATAATGGAAACTGGAGAAGCTCCCTTCATGAACACATTTATCAGGCCATTTAAATGACCCGATATTGTTGCTAGTTGTAATAAATTATGCAAGTAAGTAGCTCATTTTATAGTAGTATAAAAATAGGGCAATGAAAGTAAAACTGTCTCCATTTCTCTCGCAAAATGGTCACACTTTAGCAAAAATATATATTTGCTCAAAGAAATAAAATGGTTGTATTCGTTTTACAGATGAGAAAATGGGATGCATTCGGAGCGTGTGGAGAGGAGGAATTTTTCTGCCTTGACGCCCTCTGACTGGCTGTACCTACAGCGAACGATCCTACTAGTAACAAATATTTGTCGTAGCATAACCCTGTATGTATCAAATAACGAATATTGTGTATAGGTAGACAGTAGGTTGTTTTTTTTCCTTTTTTTGAATCAATAGTAAAAAAATTTTAGCTGTTTATTTATTTGTGTCTTCTATGCATATTATAAATTAAAGTTGTTTTTCGTAATTGTCTGTATGTCTGCGTTCATGCGTTGTTCTTCTAAACCACGCAACAGATTTTGATCATCATAGTTTTCACTATCGTTTAGAACCGAAAGGTTTATGTGTATAATACGTTAATACTCGATGTTTTGTCAAGTCGTATAAACCGTGCGAAGCAGCAGCGGTTCGCTAGTCAATGTATAAAGGAACATTTTATAAGTATACCGACTCGAGCTTACAATACCACCAATCCCTAAATATTTCATTAATAAACCACTTATAAAACTTTACACATTGAAACTCCGACGATAAGCTGTATAAATTCAAATTTACTTTAGCCGGCGCACACAAAATTGTTTATAGAATTTTATAAAACATTTTTGTTTATCTGTTCTGTACGAGCACAGCCAGCTGCGGCCCGGAGACGGTGCGGTGGCGCCGGCGGCGGACGGACGGACCGTGTTTACATGGAGAAATGGCTGAATTTCAACTGCAAATACATACACCTCTACGGAACGTCCCACACCCTCTATCTATCTCCCCCGTAACTGCAAGTGGGTCGTTCAAACACTCCTCTATGAGTTTTTATGACCGTAGATGCTTTAAAATAGACATACCTTCCATACCTACAACAACCCATTCAGACTTCAAAAGCGGAAATCCGAGCAATAAAAATAAATGCAGTATGAAAGTTGTCGTATTTGGAATAAGCTAGTCGGCGCTTTTGCTGGCACGTACCCGCGTTTGGTGTAGGCAGTAGTAGGTAGGCACCTAGGGCTACGTCTTGCGTCAAAGGCTTAAAAAAATGGAAATTCCTATAGTTTGAATACTATCTCAATAAGTTTAGCCTTTTTTGTGTTTGTTATTTGCAGTTAGAAAACCCACTTTTTTCCTGGTTATGGCTCCTATTAAAGTCAGAATAGTGGGGCTAAACTTTATTGAACCCAAAACTGCGGAGGCGCATAGCAAGCGAAGGCCTCAAACATAATTTATACCAAAACAGGAAATTGAATGGAAAAGTAAACAAGCTTAAACCTACCACTATCATCCGTTACTTTATGACATTGGTAACGCGCAGTTGATTCTGACGCATAAGTCGGTGTTTGTGTCAATATTTGTGGGAGTCGAGGGCGCAAACACCGGCCCTGCCCGGGTAAACACGCCTTACTACCAGTAACTTATTGGAACGCGTCACGCGTCTTATAACTACAATCTATTACGCCAAGCTATTACTGGCTTATCATTTTGCCATCGAATTTTAGGGAATTATAAGAATTGATTCGGAATTCTCAATCCAGTAAACATGACGCTTGACTACACACGTCTTGAAATTGGAGAGTCAATTAAGCGACATGCTTCAAGTACTTCCTAGTTGACGCTGCGAGGCTCATGACAAGTGGAATTCCCAATTTGATTATCTAGTGTTGTGGAAGTTCCTTAAGAAGAGAAGCACTCAAATTATAATTAACAAAAAAGTATATTTTCGAACCGATTCGGGTCGAAATCTTCGGGTCGTGGCGCGAGTTCTTTTTTTAAAGATGTTTCAAAGCGGTTGGTTCACACTTCCTGTAATCCAAAGGCTTGGTTTTTGACCACACGGACTTTGGTCACAAAACGTAAAAATTTCACTAGATCCACAAACTACTATCCTTCTGGAAAGTCTATGATCGTAGAGAAAATGGCCAAAAAAGATTCCTACCCAGTAATTATCCCGCCATCAAATCTATTGGTGTTTTAAATTAAAATAAAAACAGTACGAGGTTCTGATTTGCAATACAAGCAGGTAAGGTTTTCATTTCAGCAAAATACATAAGCATAAGTTAGTTAGTTCACGGGTAAATTTTCATTTTTACCTTGGCAAAATTTTGCCGTAACCCGTCAAAATTAAATCCCAGCGATGATCCAGGCGGGTAAACATATTACCGGTTTACCGATACCGCGGTTCACTTATACATAGGTAGTCAGTTACACAACGCGGTGGGAGCACTTAATAGGTACTCGATAACAAACTGAATTTACTCCACTCTCATGGAGTTCAAATTTTAATAATATTATAGACCGTTCACCCGGGATCGGGATACAATTTACAGATTATTATAATTCGTATTAAAACTATGAAAACACTTATTATTATTAGAATCCAGAATTTTGCAGCACGCTTCCATTAATAGGAAATAAATCATTTAATTATACCTATCTGAACAATCTTATAAAGCGTTCTGTTTTCATTGTTTATTTTGCTTCGAACTGGGTCGTATCGTTCTTGTTATTTTGTTCTGGCTACAAACCTTAGTCGTAGTAAGTTTATGTTGTCTTAGTACCTATCTTTGTACTCTGCTTACTTCTTTTTTTTACTTATCTTTTCGTCCAAAGTGTACGTACCTACATAGTCATCTCTACCAAGATTTGAGCACAAAAGTATTGAGGGCACATCTGCTTCTCGGTAAACGTGGGCAACTTGATTGAAACCCTAAGCCTAAATATTCAAATTCGAAACTCCAAGGCCACATTGATGTCTTAGCCTCCGTCAGTAATGCATGAATGCCTTAGGGACTCGGAGACTTAGTGAGCAGTTTGGTACTTCTCGATGCATACGTGATATACTCGTAGATAGTGCTATATAATATTCATGTTCACGGTAGAGAGGGCATCGGGTGGCGTTAACGTAGCGTGACGGAGTGGCGCGGGCTAAGTGCTCCGCTAAATTGCTCGCAACGACTAAACACGCTCCTGGAGCTGCCGGAGTTAGAGGTGGGCCATTAAAATAACCACACCATCCTTCATTCCTTAATTAATTACTGCCTAATTGTGCATTTACTACAGCACACTTATCGTCATCGAAAAATCCATTAACAACCCACAAGCTGTCGCTGTTAAAAAGCTTTTCCTCGTTCTCCCCATTCGATTCTCGTGTTATTACTTTATAGCGGTTAACACTGATATAAAAGCAATTCCCGAATTAAGGTAGGGACAAGTTAATAAAATAATCATAGTTGTAATTCCGGTGTAAACCCGCTCGTTTCGAAGCCGGCCCGTCAGTCAGCCTAAAAGGTATGTGAATTAATTCATGTACAGCCTACCACTTACGTACCTCCACAAATAAAATCGAATTTGAAAAGGTTCATTCATAGTTATGTTGATATGGTGGTTAGGATTGTGTACCCTTACTCGATATAGCGTTAATGCATATTTACCTATGTTTGTCAAAAATATCCTTTTCTATACTTAATGCAAGTATGTTAATGTCTAAAGGGTAATAAATATTTTTCTGTACCTCTATCACCTTTTGGCACGCGTAGCTTCTACTGCGCGTGCATTATTAACTTCAATAGTACAGGTATACTTAGTATTCTGTCATTGTATACTGACTAACTAATCTTATCATAGGTGAGTCGTGTGAGTGACACTTAAGTACTAATGACCTAAGTTGACGAGATTATAAAGGTACTCATGTTGTAATCAAAATTAATTACCCCCTTAATTCAATCAAGTATAAAGTAGAGGGCGCACTAGCGCAGACGCTTTCACAGCGACAGGTGAGGCGTGAAGCGAACGCGCGGAGACTAAAACCGAGATAAATTGTCGTCATTACTCAGCTTAAGAAAATGTCAACTTGCCTTACCTCCTTTCAGCTTTTCAAAGTTAAAATCATCCAATTTAGGTCATTCGAGGATTGGTGGAAGTTAAAGCTGCCAGTTGCGGAAAACAAGTTCATACTCGTATTCTCATTTTCTTTATGATGTGTCAGTTCAAGTGCTTCTGTCGATTGAACAGCGATGCAGTAGCAAGTCTTTATTGAAGTTCACTGTAACCGTAACGTTGTGGGTTCTCATATGAACTAACTGGAAGACAGTTCTTGGAACTTGCCAGTAGCCGTATGACCCGCTTTAGAACTAGTGATAGGTAGGTTAGCGTTATTACCAAAGTCTTCCATAACTTATTATAGGAAATATTCAAAAGTTAAAAGTACTTTATATACTATAAATACGTCAGGTTATTACTCTTTCTTATTGACAATTAAACAACAACAAAGAAACTCATCGAAAGTTGATTGATGAATTAACAAATTTTTGATATAAAAAACCTTATTAACTATTAAAGTTTGCGTTAGTTTGAAGTTGTAAAGTGCTTATGACACTTTAATTTATTCCACGCTCCGTAGGGCTTTCACTTTAGAACAATATAATATTATTAATAGTATACAGTTTATATTTAGTTTGAGAACCCTGCTCTCTAATTAGGTTAGAGAGCACATAGAGCAAAAACGTTTGACGTCAGATTTCGGGGTACCTAGTTTTACACTGAACTAACGATCCTTGAAAGAAGTTTATGAAAAAATCATGCTGGGCTTTAAAATTTAGAAGATATACAGCATGTATCTGAAAGGTGTCACAACAACACCTTTCTGTGCAGCAACTTTTTTGTCTGAACATTTTTCTCCATGGGTTGGGCATCGTTATCACGAAAAAATAATCAGCGGTTCAATACATTTGGGTCGAGTATGTATTGAAATTTATTATAGGACAGTTGATATTTTTTTCGGGATTACGATGCTGGTCCCATGTAGAAAGTAAGTTCTTCAGTTTGATGGTCTATACCACACCCTTAAATATGACCACACCTCTCTGTTATATGCTTGTATATTAGAATAAGTACGTACTTACTACGAGTAGTAGTGAAAAGTGGTCTCGATTCACCAACTGCGTAAGATTTTTCTCAGAGAATGCTCACGACACGAAGCGGAATACATGGCTTTACTGTTCTGTGCAACGACGCTACATTGCTTTTTTATTCACCCGCTTCCAGCTGCTTTCTAAACATTTTTCACCTTTTTAACACCAACATTTTCTAGTGTTAAATAGGAAAATTAAGCTAGTTCTGTTCCAATTAGCAGTATAACAAGCGGAGTGGTTTCTAGTAATTTCCACAGCTTCCCCACTATTTTTTGCTTGTTTTAACAAAGGGTAGAGTAATATTTTGAGCGCGAATATTCCACTCGAGCACCGCCACGACGAAGGTAGATTTTAATAGATTTTCATGCACAAAATAATTTAGCAGTTTTAGTGCTGTAAATTTTATTTGAATAGTTTGCATAATATTTAGAGTGTTCAACTATCTCTAGGTGGGTTATTCATATGTTAGTTAGTTTTTTTTTTTAGACAGTCTCTTTCGATGTTGACTTATTGATGTAGGTAATGATAACATAATATATATAATATCACGCCTACATTCCCCGAAGGGTTAGGCAGAGGTGTAGAATTATGTTTAAGTCCCATGTAATAGAGGGCGAGCCTATTGCCATCAACCGGGCACAAATCCAGACTCAAGGCTGATGTAAGTGGCTGTAGGTTGTTCCCAATAAAACTTTTCCCAACGAATAACGAATTCTATACATGTTTAAGGTAGTCAGGTAATAGGGGGCGAGTCTATTGCCATCAACCGGACACAAATCCAGACTCCGAGCTGCTAATGTGAAATTTCAGATAGAAAAACCAAATAACACTATGCCCGTCCTGGAAATCGTAGCTAGGATCTCATGCTCAGCTGTAGCGCTTACGACCAGTAGACCAACGAGGCAGCATTTAACTAACTTATAAAATTATTCATTGCTATGCCATGAGGAGCTCGTGGCTAAGTAATAACAGCCGCACCGGGTCGATCCATCAGGTTAAGCTACGCTTGCCGGGGTTGGTCGGTGGATAGGTGACCATCTTTACATACCAAGACACCCCCGTGCCTCGGAAAGCACGTTAAGCCGTTGGTCCCGGCTGTCTTTCGTGGATCTTTGACAGTCGTTACGGGTCGTCAGAAGCCCGAAAGTCTGACAACCAGTCTTACCAAAGGGTATCGTATTACCCAGTTACTGGGTTGTGGAGGTCAGATAGGCAGTCGCTCCACGTAAAATACTGGTATTCAGCTGCATCCGGTTAGACTGGAAGCCGACCCCAACATAATTGGGAAAAGGCTAGGCAGATTGATTTTTGATTCATTGCTATGCCAAATAATTGATGCTGAAGCGAGTAAATTTTTGGTTTTCATTAACGGGAGCTTGTGGCACTGTGGTCACATTCGTGCAAACTGTTAGGCAATAAAATTTGCATGCCATTACATGAATTTATGCGCACCGCCGTATCTCGGTCGGCAATTATTAATGTTATCATTACTACTACACGACCACTGATGTTTTCATATTTAATTCCACAATAATAAAAATGAGGGCAGATAACCGTAGACTCGATCTCATTTTTTAAACAAAGGAGACAGCTCCCTCTGTTAATAATTAATTAAGATAAAAAGAAAGATAAAGAGCGAGTCCTTTGCTCAAAATTAAGTTAGTTAGTCTCTTAATTTAAAAAGTACCCTTTTTACGGCTTGAAAAAGTCGAGAAAAGAAATACATTAGAATACGGGGATTCATCAATCTTTAAAAGTTGTAATCGCTGTGTCTCCGAGTCGACGAGACGAGGTAGAAAGAATTTCGTGCGCACTGCTCGGGTCGCATAAACCGAATATTTAAATAAGGCTGTTCCACCTTCACGCAACTTTTAATGAGTAGGTTATGGAAAGGATTTTAAAACTACCTTCATTTCCTCTTCACATATTTTTTACTTAATTTGTTTTAAGTTGATTAAAAAAATACTGGTGGTTTTGAAACGCGTTACTTGTATGTTTTTAGAACGAAACTACCTTGTTAGTATGTGTTAAGATAGGTAATACATCATAATCAGCCTATAAATTTCCCACTGCTGGGACACATACGCGGGCACAGTGCAGTTTAGTAGATGTCACATGTCTTCGAATTTTTGGTTCTAGGATATGCCGTTTTCCTCACGGGATTTTTTTTACTGTAAGTAAAGCGGCGGCACCTGGGTTCGAACCTACGAACTACAACTTATAAGTCGAAGCCGTTTCCACTTGCCTACCACTGCTAGGTAAGATAAGTTATATTACTTTCCTCGATTTTCCCTTCACCAAATACATAATTATTTTAATCAAAACAATTTGTCGAATTTCGGGCACTCGTCAGAATTTAGAATAACGAAAGGCTCGTCTAACGAGCGTTCACAATGCCAACAATTGGAGAGCTCACGGCGATAAATAATTACCAAAGAGTTCAAAGACCACGGCGTTCTCTGACGGACAGACAGATAGATAGTACTTGACGAGGGTCCTTGAAGTCGGATCTAAATGTTAATTGCCTAATTTTGGTCCACTTTTGGTTTTATTTGATTGGTTAAAGTCACAAATTTTTCGCCACATTTTATAGGTACCAGTACCTATTCAGAAGGTTTTGTTTTGAGAAAATATGGAGAAAAATATTTTTCGTTCCGGAAAACGACTGTTTATCAATTTTGACAACGTGATAAATATTGTGAAACAACAACATCAACCTGTTTATTCCCGGAAACGATTTCATAATCGTTCAACAGAAAATTTTTAACACAGAAAGGAAAATGACTGCGAAAGAAAATTTACAAAAAATTTCGAACATTAAACACTTTGTCCTTTACGTACGAAGAATATTCAATCAGTATTTTTATCATTCATCGACTGTTTATACATTTGTAAGCGTTTTGTTATTTAAAAGGTTCGTCACATCTTTGGCACAAAGATTGCGGCACAAAGATTTTGGCACAAAGGTACAAATAAGAGGGTATTGTCGTCCAAATAATCGAAGTTGACGAAATGACAAAGGGCCCGGAGCAAAGGAAATGGATTTGTGAAAGCCGTCATTCATGGCGCCGCTGGTTTTAATAAATAGAGATTATTAGGTGTTTTTTCTCCCGTAATATCTTTTCAATGGCGCCTTTCATTGTATAAAGCTTTGTTGTCATCTTAATATTTTAATAATTTTGGCAAAGAAAATTATTTGCGGGAAACATTAAGCGCCATAATTCAATTTTTTCTCAATTAAACAGGCACATTGATTGAAAAATTTAACAATACCTTTTAACTAAATTAAAATTAAAGACTGAACATTTCAATGACGTTTCAAGTTACTTCGACAAGGTCTAAAACAAAACATTTCATTTATTTATTCAGTTATTTATAACAGGACACAATGAATGAATAATGAATAATACTCCTTGACTCGAACCGTGGAACGCCTTTATAATGATATCTATTGCTACCGAAGAACTGGATCTCCTGTTTAATTAAATCTTTCCTTTTATTTTTATTTATCGTCAGACTTAGTTCGTATTTTATTAGTATTTCAATTTTGAAATGTCCAGAAAATCAAATTATGGGAACAGTAAACAATCACAAACTATTGATAGGTTAAAAGTTTTTGTTAATTGATTTAATTTATTGGCTGCCGCTAGAATTATACTACAAATGGAAATTTTAGGTAGGTCATTTTCATTCATAATTCATCGGTTTATCAGAATCCATAAGAGCACAAAGACCTACTTCCGAGAGAGCGCACAAGGACAAACTACAAGCATGCTTGAAAACCAAAGTAATTTATTAAAAATCTAATTCTGATAGTGTCTGCTAAACCTGTGTGAGCATGAATGAGTGCGCCATCGATATCGTCTCGATGCGCCACCGCGCCGCTCGATCCGGAATGCCAACCCAATTATTGGGCCACTTACTCGATGCATTCCACAACTCGATAAATTCTCGAGTTGGGCTCGCCGCGGCACGCGGCGTGCATGCGCCGAGCCCGAGCTGAGCGAGCAGAACTCGCAAAGCCCCATGTTGATTGATTTTGTATTTTCAATATAGCTTGAATTGAAAGCGGATGATGCAAGTTCATGTCTATGCATCTTTATTATTCAGTTCGTTTTCTAGAGCACATGTGCCACAAAATGGCTTACTTATGAAACTCGATAATGAAACTTGCTATGAAGTCTTTAAGTATTTTATCTTGTAGAGCCCGGGTAGGGGCTGGCTATATTTTTGTTACAATGTTTATGGCGGTCGTCTTACAAATGGCAAGGCAAGAATATATAGTTTATGAGTTTTACTGGTGCTTCTGGATCTATGGAGATATATGTACCTATATGTGTTCAGTACACAGTACGTGCCTATACCTACCTATGTATGTAGGTACTTCTTGCACGTTCGTATACCTATACCTATCAAGTCATAATTGTTCGCTACACAACACGGGGCACAGACGACTTCAGCGAATGATCCTGGGGGGATAATGTCATAGTCACTTCGCTTGGCAAGCGTGTCCATGCTTACCTATACGATGACACAGGTTGATGCTCTCTGCATGTTATTGACTCGAGAGGGTGAGGAGTGCTCCTACCTACATCATCAGATGTTCATGTCAGAATTGCCTTCATAACAAAGTTTATTTCACTTTATATTATTTTCTCTGCTGTTCTAAGAAAATGGATTCGAGAAAACATTTCAATCAAGAGAAAACTTCATAATTTTCTTGGAAAACGTTGCTGCTACGACTAAATAACCGTCTCTATTCCAAGAATTTAATAAATTCGATGGAGGTAAATATTGAAACGCCAGAAGGCAAAAATTCGTTTGTTAGAAAGTGATTGCCAAATGAATTTACAAAATTAAATACCTTGTTGGGGATAATCATTTAATCAAACTGTTTACGGGTACCGTGGTACGTACCTCGGCGTCTCCGGTATTTGCCTTAGGATTAATTCAGTAACAATGTTGGCGTAGGTAAGCCTCCGGAGAGCTAACGCAAAGTGATTTGTGCTTAACATGAGGCGGGATCACCGAGGTAGGCCGGCTGCCAGGTAATTGCAGTCATTTACATAACGTGCGCCTCCAGCCACCGCTGAATCGTCCTGTATCACCAGCAATCGTGGGACAATTAACTTCACGATGTTTACTCACAAAGAGAATTCGAACCCTCGATGTTATTCGTATAAACCCAGCCGCTATTCCAAAATATGATTAATTTAAATTGCGTAACTAATGACGTCAACTTCATTACGTAAAACCAATTTTATTTACATTAAAATTAAAGTAAAAAATCTCGTTTCAGTTTATGAGGTTCTTAATCAAACTTGTTCCTTGAGAGATCTGATAAAATATCTGAACTGAAATTATAACAGAACGGATTCTGATATAATAAGCAACAAGATTTCAGCAGCCACAGGGGAGCAGGAAATGTCAGTAAACACTTAATCTCCATTAAGAGAATCGGACGCCGATGGTAGGACGACCGATAACTCTGAATAATGGATGAGACGGGCCCGAGGACCGTGTGACCTCTGCACCTACTATATTTTGGTAGGCAAGACACCAGCCGGAGAGAGCGACATCCCGAAGCATTTGGGTCCCACCAAATGTGAACCTTTTTCTGTTTACGCGGTACAAAACGTGCAAATCACCTGTCCCGATAAAAACGTAACGGACGAAGATTCGGGAAATATCTCCTCTTAAAAATACAATGAATCCTTTTCCTTGTAAATGTTATTTCTACTAACATCGCAAGGTTCCTCTATATTACTTTCGAAATTTTTATATTACAATGACAGAACAAAGATAAAAGTCCACTTTTTGTAAAAGGTTTTCAAATATCTACTACAGTACAATTTCTTGGATTTTATTGTTTTATTTAAAACAATGAAATATAAACCTATTAGAGGGTGACTATAAGCTTATGTAGGTCTGTTCTATGATTCTGAGTTGCCAGTTTCCAAGGAATTAGTCCACGGTGCTCACGAAAAAAGAAAAACATAAAGAGGTAGGACTGACGTGACGGAACACTGCTAAAGAAGCTCGTATTCTGGCATACGTATGTACGAGTATAAACCATGCTTTTTATGGGTACGGTGTAAACGTGCCTGGCGAACTAATATGTACGGTGTACCACAAGGGTGTACGCACAAATGTACCGGTAATGTTGCGAATTTAAATAATGCACTTCAAGAGATACAAATCTCGATCCCTCGTTTTTATCATTATAGTCTTTCTTATCCCTGTGCAGTTTTTTTTAATTTGCTAGGTAAAAATTTCCACTTTCAGTAACTGTAAGTAAGGTTTACCTATTAATAAATTACTTATTACTTGAGTGTGCTTACTGCCCATTACTCTGTTATGAGTCAAACAATTAAATAGAGTACTCTACGTCAAACTTCCTGGGAGTGGGCGGGGCCAATAAAAAGTATAAGTTACCAAGTTACCGCACCCACCAAGTCTCACAACACCAGTAATAGATTGTGTTCGTGTAATATTCTTATATTCATTTCCTCAGAATCTGTATCCGCTGCCTATGATATAATGGCGGTGTTGCGACCTTTTTATATAATATTCTTTATGGTTTTTTAATATTTATACTTTTTTATGTTCCATGTCAAAATTAAATAGTTGTGTCAGAAAATCGTAATTTTATTGATCGCTTAAAAATACAGTCCACATATTTGCCCACATTTTTGGTCCTATCTCGCCTGAAAATGAACACGCGATCCAAAACTAAGCAGTTGGCACAGCTCCGGGCTACTGGCGAAGTGATTTCGGAGTCAGATTCACCCGCCGTGGGTGGGCTCGGTCGGTCCCCTGAATTGGACCCCTTTTCGACCGAAGCCACGAGTATACCCGCGGCTGTCGATCCGGTCTCCGGAGCATCTCGCCAGAATCCCACTCTTAGTACTAAACCTGCTAAATCATATTCAAAATCTAGTGTGTCAGGTTCCTCACGGTCATCAGCCACTATGAAGGCACGTAAGTTGACCGCAGAGGCACTTTTGGCTAGAAGATCACTGGAAAGGGAACAACAACTGCTGCTACGTGAGCAGCAGCTCGCCGAACAGCGCCGTGAGCAGCAGCTCGCCGAACAGCGGCGTGAGCAACAGTTTGCCGAACAGCGGCGTGAGCAGCAACTCGCGGAAGAGCGGCTAGCTCGGGACCGCAAGCTCCTCCAGCAGGTAACACGAGTGGAAGAGCTCGAGTTATTAGCGAACCTGGCGTCGCAGGAGGCTGATGAAAAGTCAATTCGGTCGGTGAGTCATTCCCGTACGCAATCTTGGGTTCACGACAGTCGTCAATTCCCACAAAATGACCCACCGCGAAAGGACATGTTGACATCCCACGATCACCCTATTTTGACTGGAGAAACTCATTTCATGGAACCAAATCATGATATACATGCAACAATTAGGCCTGTTGAAATGTCACACCATCAATTGACCATGAATCCTACAAACATTAATTCACACAGGTTTTCTCATAAATATATAGAATTAATGACATTTAGCGGAAAGGCTACTGAATGGTTAATGTTTAAACGTACTTATCACGACACTCAACATTTGTTTACGCCTACAGAAAATCTCGCTCGCTTACGCTGCGCGCTACGCGGGCGCGCCCAGGAAAGCGTGTCTGCATTGCTGTACACTGCCGAGCGACCTGAAGTAGTGCTGGACATGCTGGAGCAGACGTTCGCGCTACCCGAGACTATTGTGTTACATGAGATTTCGCTCGTCCGGAATTTACCTAAGATAAGCAATGACCAAAGAGAGCTTAATTCTTTTGCATGTAGGTTGCGTAATTGCATAGCTGTCATTAATAGTTTGAACCAAAAAGAATATCTGTATTCTATTGAAATATTCCATACTGTACTCAGTAAATTAACTCCAATATTGTACAGTCAGTGGAAAGATTTTGCTTACCGTAGCGACCGATCCTTACCAAAACTACAAGTGTTGTCTACGTTTCTTGATATTGAAGCCGATAAACAGAATAGGTTCGGTTTAGTTCCGGATTACGCCAAACGTCCTAATGCTCACCACGGCGACAGCGATTTTGTTCGACGTGAAAGCACGCACGTCACGTCAACTCGTAGCACTAGTACAGAGATTTGCCGTTACTGTAAGAATAAGCACGAATTGAGTGAATGTAGTGATTTCAAGGCTCTACTTTTAGATGATAAGTGGCGTTGGCTGAGAGATGTTAAGATTTGTTATAAGTGTCTTAAATCCAAGGCTCATCGGTGGAAAGCGTGCAGGATTTCTCGATGTGGCGTCGACGGCTGCGAACGCTTTCATAATCCGCTTCTGCATTCAGCGTCACCTATGCATGCGACCCATACTGTCAAAGAGGCCCCCACTAGTTCAAATTGCATTTCATCCGATGCTGATGATAGGGCTCGAATCGTAACCATTTCCAACACTACTGAGTCTGGTTTATTGGGTAAAAATATATCTCAATCCCGTGTGTTTCTCAAAATTGTACCTGTTGAAGTAACTGGCCCTAGTGGAACTTATGACACTTACGCATTACTTGATGACGGATCCACGGCAACCTTGATTGACTCAGAGGTGGCACGTCGTATCGGTGCGACAGGACCCGTAGAATCAATCAAGGTTGACGGTGTTGCTGGAATGTCGACGCACAAACCTATCCAACATGTTAGCTTTTCTATCAAAGGAAAAAATTGTAGTGATACATTTTCCATCACTAACGCTAAAGCTATGGACACACTATCCTTATTCACACAAACTATTACCCGTGACGATTTATATCAGTATTCTCATTTAACAGATTTAGTTGATCAGCTCACTCTCTTTGATGCGACACCCAAAATTCTTCTGGGTGCTGAACATTGGTATTTGACAGTTAGTCGTGATGTGAGAGAGGGTTCTAAAAAACAACCTGTAGCAACCCGCACAGCTTTAGGATGGGTATTGCATGGGAAATGTAGTAGTTGGACCAAGCCTGTCCATTTCGTGAACCACATTTCACTCGATGACAGTTCCAACTTAGATAGTCTTATCATAAACTATTTTCGTCTTGATGCTATAGGAATGTCAAACTTAGAAACTTCGTGTTCCAAACAGGATAAATATGCTCTACAAATATTAGAATCTACAGCCAAGCGTTTGCCATGTGGTAGATTCGAAGTTGGTTTATTATGGCGTAACGATATTCCAGATGTACCTGACAGCTACCCTCACGCGCTGTCAAGATTTTTAGGTTTAGAAAAACGTATGGCACGTGACGACAATTTTAATAAGGGGTACTGCACTTTCATTAATAACATGTTGGAAAAAGGATACGCTGAAGAGTGCCCCAAGGACACGTACCACAACGCAATGAATTTACCAAATCATATGAATAAAGTTGTTTGGTATTTACCACATTTTCCGGTTGTACATCCGCAGAAAAAGAAATTACGAGTAGTCCATGATGCAGCTGCAAGGACCTCCGGGGTTAGCCTTAATTCCCTTCTTTTTCCGGGACCTGACTTGCTACAATCCCTTCTCCATATTTTGTTTCGATTTCGCGAAGGTCGTATTGCTTTGACTGCTGACATAAAGGAGATGTTTCCTCAGATGAAAATGAGAGAACATGACCGAGATGCCTTGCGTTTTCTTTGGAGAGAGGATCGTAGTAGTGAATTGAAAGAGTTTAGAATGACCTCTGTAATTTTTGGTGCTGTATGCAGCCCTTGCACGGCTCTTTATATTAAAAATCGCAACGCACGAGAATTACAGATGTTATACCCTGCGGCAGCAAAAGCTATCATCAATGATCATTACATGGACGATTTTTTAGGCAGTATGGATGACACACAGGAGGCTTCGCAGCTTGCAGCTGACATTATCTCAGTTCACAAGTCAGCAGGAATGGAGATGCGTGGTTGGGTTTCAAACGAGCCCGCCGCACTCACTGGCGTTCCTGAAGACCTGCGTGCTGCAACTCCCAAAAATATTCTCGTAGGCCCTGAGGACGTCGTTAGAACGTTAGGTCTTATTTGGCATCCTCAGAGCGACACCTTCAATTTTCGGAACGGGTCCCAAATTAATAGTAATGACATATTAATAAACGCAAAGTTCTATCTTATTTAATGTGCGTTTATGACCCCCTTGGTCTCTTAACTCCCTTTGTTATTCAAGGACGTATATTATTTCAACAAACATGGAGAACAGGGATTGACTGGGACACCGAGTTGCAACCAGACATTGTTCAGAAATGGCTATTTTGGTCGCGGCAGCCAGCCAATATTTCAAAAATCAAAATTCCCAGATGGTATAGATGTGGTTTTAAAGATGAAACAATTAGTGACAGACAGCTCCATGTCCTTGCTGATGCAAGTGAGCAAGCGTATTCCTGTGTTGCATATTGGCGATTCACTTTTTTAGACGGTTCAGTGAAGCTGTCACTCATTGGTGGAAAGGCGCGCTTAGCCCCTCTAAAACCCATATCTATACCACGATTGGAGCTGCAAGCAGCGCTAATTGCTGCTCGTTTTGCTAATACAGTCATTACTAGTCACGACGTTCAAGTTGACCATATATACTTTTGGTCGGATTCAACCACCGTTTTGAGTTGGATCCGAAGTGATGCTCGAACTTTCAAACCATTTGTAGCCAACCGTGTCGGTGAGATAACCGAGTCAACAAATATAAATAGTTGGAGATATGTGCCCGGTAGTTTGAACGTAGCAGATGATGCGACGAGGTTAAAAGACCGTGACACTAACTTAAACCGTTGGCTATCCGGACCAGAGTATCTCTTACACCCACAGTCTGAATGGCCTAAACCACCAACAACTTTTGAGACTTCAATCGGTTCAGAGGAACTGAAACCCTCTAAAGCGATTGTGGGTCTCACAAGTTGCGAGCAGGTTCTTTCGCCGGTAATCCCAAATCCCTTACGATTTAGCAAGTGGAATCGATTGGTGCGTGCAACCGCGTGCGTTTACCAATGCGCGTATAAATTTCGATTTCTTTTAAAACGTTTTAAAGGTCAAAATTCTAAATTGAACACTAATAACTCTTCTTCCAAGTTTTCACCATTGACCGGTTCAGATATGCAGAAAGCAGAAACCGCCATTTTAAAGAGGACTCAGATGGACAGTTTTGGCCTAGAATTGACCGTTTTGCACGACCCCAAACAATCCAAGATACCTAAAACGAGCAAACTGCAATCCTTGGCTTTGGTACTAGACGGAGAAGGCTTACTTAGGCTGGACAGCCGGGTAAAATACATGAAAAATATGGACTACAACACCACGTCTCCGATTATACTTGATGGTCGTCATCCAGCTGTTCGCCTCCTAATACAGTTCTACAACATTAAAGCTGCTCACGCCTTCAATGAACTAGTCTGCAATGAGCTAAAACAACGTTTTTGGATTTTGAGATGCCGTAGTGAGGTTCGGAAGTTATCAAGAAATTGCACATTTTGCTTGAAACGAAAAGCAACTCCTCAAACGCCAGCTACAGGTGATTTGCCTGATGTTAGACTCGATTGTCACAATCGTCCATTTACCAACGTTGGGTTAGACTACTTTGGCCCTGTCGATGTGTCTATTGGTCGTCGTAGAGAGAAGCGATGGGTGGCACTGTTTACATGTTTGACGACGCGAGCAGTGCACCTAGAGATTGTAGCAAACCTTTTGGCTGACTCCGCCATCTCCTGCTTACGTCGGTTTATGGCACGTCGAGGAGTGCCACGAAAAATCTTATCAGATAACGGCACTGCTTTTATTGGGGCAAACCGCCAACTAAATGAATTTATAAGCGAAGCTGTGCAAGATTTTGTTGTAAATAATAAAATTGAATGGAGCTTCATTCCACCTGCGTCACCTTTTATGGGTGGCTGTTGGGAGAGGCTGATACGTTCTGTGAAGACAGCCCTTCAGGTGACTTTAAGAGAAAAAGCCCCACGAGAAGAACTGCTACATACGCTTCTATTGGAAGCCGAAGCAATTGTTAATTCGAGACCTTTGACATATGTTGCAGCTAGTAACGAATATCAAAGCCTCACACCTTTTCATTTTTTAATAGGCAGCTCATCAAATCAGCAGTTACCTATACCTCTGGACGACGGAGTGTTCTCTTTAAGAAAGGAGTGGAAAAAGGCTCTTCGCCTCTCTGAAATTTTTTGGTGTAGGTGGCTCAAAGAATATTTACCCCTTCTCAAGACGAAGAGGCAGCAAGGAGAAAAATATCGGAATTTGGCTGTTGATGACGTTGTCCTAGTTGTGGACCCTGACCTACCCCGAGGAGTGTGGCCTATGGGACGTGTGACCAAAGTGTACCCGGGAAAAGATGGGGTCGTGCGCGTAGCTGACGTGGTCACTAAAGGCGGAACACTGAAGAGGCCCGCTAGAAAGTTAGCTCTACTAGGACTCCAGTAGCTGTGCAGCATTGCTACACGGGGGGGATGGTGTTGCGACCTTTTTATATAATATTCTTTATGGTTTTTTTAATATTTATACTTTTTTATGTTCCATGTCAAAATTAAATAGTTGTGTCAGAAAATCGTAATTTTATTGATCGCTTAAAAATACAGTCCACATATTTGCCCACAGGCACCTTTTTGGATTTTCCTTGTACTTAACTCGTTATTATGTTGGAAATACCCCTATTCTTGTAATAATAGGACTTTATGAGGCAGGAACAGAGAGCAACACGGATACAGAAAATATAGTTTGATGAGCTTCCTACTTTACCCTCTTAGTTACTTACAGAATCAGGCTGGTCAGTTTGCGATACTTGATTACTTGATACCTTACTTGATTATTAACGCACACTGCCTACTTTGTATTTATCTACTACGTTCTACTTCAATCAAAGCTACATAGTAGAGTTTGCTTCGAATCAGTCCATCACTGACAAACTGAAATAATTATTCTCGTGTAAAAATATTTATATACGAGTATGTGCAAAATTCAATGTAATTTTCTCGTACAATTATCGAATTTCGCAAATTCACGTTGGACATTGTTATGTCTAAATGAAAATCCGAGCTTAAACTAGTGTTTACAGTGATTTATAGGCAAATCAATAACAACGTCCATTGTAGGTAACACAATGCATAAGCCAGAGCATTCAAAGGACGCACACTTCAGCCACAAACTATGTAAAGCTGACCTTTGTCATAGTAAACGGTTGTTTCTCTCCAACCCTTTGTTCAACCAAGCTGTCAGACTCATAGTTAGTGGCAATTGAGTGTCATTAATAGTACAACTAACACTAATGACCCTGGTATTATAATTACTGAGAATTTGTGGCAGTACATCATCATCATCATTTCAAGCGAAAGACGTCTACTGCTGGACATAGGCCAGAATAGGCCTCCCCCAAGCACCACCATTTCGACCGGTTCTGTACTTGCCACATTCAGCAGATTCCTACGGTCTTCACAAGGTCATCGGTCCACCGTGTTAGGCCTTCCGGTACGCGGTTCACCTTTCTTAGAATAATAAGAAGTTTAAGACAAATTGTACTATGTTTAGGTACATCTTAGCTAAAAATATATTTTTAGTATCATATTCAAAAGGGTCGTATTCTTTATTTACGGCCTGGTCACGGGACGGGCGTCGCGAACGGCGGTGCGGCGGGCGGGGCGGCACTACATGCGGGACAGGTTGCACGACGCGTGGCATGATAAGTACATTTGTTTTAGATGCTAGACGCTTCGCTGTTCGCACCGCGCGAATTTTCGCTGCAGCGTATGTCCCATGACCAGGCCGTTAATTAGCTACAAAGATACATAAAGGTCTTCTCCCTTTCTCTGTAATTGGCAGGAACACGAGCCAATACTTACCATCCGCCATGTGTTACGTGGAGATTAGCTCCACCATCTGCTAATATCATTATATCTTCTCTTGCAAACCGCATTTTAAGCTTGGTCATGGATCAATTCTACTGGAATTTTTCAGTAGCAGCCCGGAGTCTGGATTTGTGCCCGGCTGATGGCAATAGGCTCGCCTCCTATTACATGGGACTTAATCATAACTGGCAAAATGTGAGTGTACTATAGGTATACCTCTGCCCAACCCTTCAGGAATACAGACTGTTATATTATGTTTATTGAAAGATTATTTTTTCTTGTGGTAATAAATCATTTTCTTCAAAATATTGCTTTGCAAGCAAAATCCAGAGTGAAACAAGATTCAGTAAGTTTAACAATAGAATCGTTTGTAATGATAATACGTAGACGTAGGACTTCATTTTAATAGGTGACAAAAAGTGAACAGCCAATTTATAGCAATGTTATAATTCAACTTTATTATTCCGTAAAATGGTATTACGGCTTCAATAAAATACCTTAGCAACTATTCTCATGAATAGAACTCAGATCCCTCAACATTAATCACGTTTTCAATTTCACCTTGCACGTAGATACTATAGATGCATGGTACTTTTATTAAACTTGGGTTCCTTCTATTTCGAAAGTCACCTATACGATTTCGTAATGCCAGATTAAATACGATTGAAAGGGGAGGAACCGAGGTCGGAGGGAAAACTTATATTGTGGAAAATGACGAAGGAAAATATACCCAAACTGAATTGTGAACGAACGTCGAACCTGAGAATTTTATCGAAGTTGATATAAGTAATATTGATAAACGGGCTCGAAGAGAAAATTGAGTTGGAGTTGGGCCCTTGAAGAGCGAGCAAGTTGAGTGAGGTGGCGGCAAAGCGCTCCGCAAATATTGACTGCGGTGGAGTGTCTCGAAACTTGCGAATTTTCCCCAGTCTTATATCGAGATAGAACTTTCATATTAATGCCTTCGGGGAAAGTAAAAACTTTTAATAGACTAGCCTTTCGCCTCGGATTTACTCATGAACTTAGTTTTTCTTTGGAGCAATCAACTAACTTGATAACCTTTGGGAATTTGGGCGTCATTGCATCATTCAATCTTAATTTGAAGTGTGTGCTGTACACGTATTAAATTTTTACGTCGAATTCTTGCAATTAAAACGCTCATCTATTATTTGATCATTTTTATTAGAAAATCTTATTACATAACCTGGAGACTACATATATACAAAAAAATAATCCAAAGAGTTACAGCTACATGACTGTTGTTAAAGAAAAAGTTATTTGTTGTTATATCCAATTCCATGTCATGTAGTGTGGACCTTTGTCATTGATTCACTTGTGCATAATCTTACTAAGTACCTTAAGTTTCATAAAAAATAAATTTCACTAAACTAAGTCTTATTCTAACATGATATGGTTTGTGAATTTCGTTATGTATAATTCTATTACGAACTAACCTACTATGTAAGTACATCGATTGTTTTAATGTGACCCATGAGTCGGGTAGTTCACTCACCTGCTCGCAGGCTAGTACATAGTGATTACTTATAGTATGTATCATTACGAGTATTTCGAAATTTGGCAAATCTGAAAATCTATGGGTACCTAATTGTTATTATAAAACAAGTTCATTAAGATAAATAGCTATGCTATTAAAACATGAATTGACTAGATTTTAGACTAGATACATAATTGAGTCTAATCTAAATAATATTTAAATACGTTTGAAATAAAGCGCTACACGTAAACATACATGGTTATGAGTAAATATGTTATGAAACAGTTATGAAACTACGAAGGTATGATGTAAATAGGGTAATAACGGAAATCCGTACCCGAACTGAAATTCTTAATGTTCATGTTTGTTATTATGATTTGCATCCGATCCACCGGTATTATCCCTAAACGTTAAAACATAATAATATAAATCAACTACGTGCACCGTGCCATCACAATTTATAATGTGATTGTGACCCACTATAACTAATTACGTTAGATGTTATGGTTTTTGTCAGTCATCACCAGTAAGTAATTCATTATCATGGTAATTGAAGTGTGATATATCTAACCTAATATGCGTAATGGATTAAACCTATTTCGATTCGGCTGTTGTGGTCTTCGCGATCTGTTGGGTCTATGCACAGGTTCATTCGCTCCAGAAAGTAATGGTGACTGGAAGTCATCTATGGAATCTGTTGAATTATAACCAAATTCGTCATGTGTTTCGTCGTTGAACGGTTCAATTTTCATGTCGTGAGTCAAGTCAACTACAGCAGGAGCAGCAGTCGTTGAAGCCTCTTTCACGTAATTATTCTGGAAAGTCGAATCGTTATTCACTTGCGTTGTAGTTGCTATGGGCACTACTTTCATCGTAGTTGTTGTTTCTTCAGTAGTTGTAATGTGTACCAGTACTACGGTATCATTTGTAACAGTAGAGACATCAGCCACACTTGAAATATTAACGACAGGTTCTGTTCCTAGATGATGTTGTGTTGTGTCAGTATTCGACTGTGAAGTAGACAATATTTCACTTTTGTTGTGGAAGTCATCAGCTAATTCTTTATGAGTTGACGATGACAGTGAACCTACAGTGGTGTCCAGAAGAATTGGTACTTTTGTAGTAATTTCAAATGTAGTTGGAGTTACTGTTGTGTGACCCTCAGAAATTATAGTAATTTTTATAACTTCATGATTTAAAGTTATATTTTTAGTGCTCTCATCAAATTTCCTAATAGGATTTTCATGTTTTATCTCTTCAGTTGCCTCTACGTCAACTAATTTTATTTCTGTCTCATTATTTAGAGTGCTATTATTTATGACCTCCAATTTAGATACATCACCAGCCGTGTAATTAGTGTAAAACATTTTCTCTTCTGGTTCATCTTTTAAGAGAACGGTTAAATCTAGAGCGGAATCTTCATCCATTTTACCTAAATGTGTCATAGGTGTCGTCTCACTTTGTTTAACGGCAAGTGTTGTTTGTGTGGAAAATTGCTCGGCTTTTTCGAATTGCCCTAGTTTGGTTTCCACTGCTTTTAGAGCTTTATTTTTAGGGTCATCGATTTTCTCATTATACTTTTTCGGCATTGTAGATTTCACCTTGTCTTTTTTCGAACCATCTTTATTTTTCATGATGTGCATCGAAAACTCTTTCTCCAGTGGAACTGGTTTAGGATCTTCTGTGGTTGATTTGATTGTGTTACTATGATAAACATGATCATTTTGTCCATACTGAACACCTTGTTTGAAGTAATGTTGTTCTGCTAACTGTTGTGCATGTTTCTCTTGTAAAGATAAAACGGTCATGTCATCACTAATTTTAGCCTTTGCCATTACTAGCGGAGGAACAAAATGATCTGTGGGTTGCGTAAATATATTTTCAAGATTACCAAGTCTCGCAATCTCTTCATGCAACATTTTATGTTGCATGTGTTTCTCATCTTCAATTTTCTCCAGTTGTTCATTCGTTACGTAGTGTTCTCCGTTAGCGATTTTCGGAATATAATTACTTTGTAAATTATTGTTATGTACCAAACCTAAATCAAGGGTCTTATCGATATTAAGTCGGTTGAATTTATTGGCGTTTAGGAGAGTAATCGGTAATTTATGACCCGTTACAAGATTAAGATCATGAGCTATAGAAGTGGATGTTATGGTAGGAGACTGATTTATATCATCTTCGTGTTCAGTTGTAGCATTTTCTTCTGTAGTGACCTCAGTCGTCGTTGTCTCCTGATCAGTAAATATCGCGTCAGTTGATACCGGCCATGTGTTACCCAAAGATGTTAAGCTGGAGGAGCTTGTTATTTCTTCTTCTTCAGCACATGACAAATCTCTCAGTAAATCTTCTCGTTTCTGTGAAAAGCCAAGGGAAACCTAAGAAATCATGCTTCATGGAAAGATAAATATATTGAGATAAAATGTTGGTTGTCTTACCACATTGCCTGTGCACTGCACTCGTTTGACGCCGGCAAGTCCGCAGTCAGCGGTCAGTTGCACAGCAGCACTTTCTGGCAGGTACAGGATCGTCAGTGCCGGCAAGGCACGAACCATACATCCCTCGTTCCCAAGAGCCCATTGTGGTACTGCGAACATAAGGAAATAAAATTTAAATCGGTCTTCCTATCTCGTAACTAAGGTAACTACTATGTACTCGTATTACATCGTACAAGATCCTAAGCTATCGTAAAGTTACTTTCCGAAGCAACTACTAAACTAAGATGTTTAGCCCCGAGGCTTTATTTGTCTTGAGATTGTAGCGAACTTTCATATACAGTAATGTATGTATTTATGTACATATGCGATCATATATAACATAGTATAAAGAGGTAGGTACTATTGTAAGCATAAACTTTCGTTTATATGATCAGGTCTACGCGTCCCTTTTTTGAAACGCCTAGCGCCTGTAACAATTTCATTATTATGCCTGTCTATACGAAATAAGGTTCAATAATTTAATACTTTTATTTTCAGACAAAGTCCATAGGGTTAGTTAGGGATATTATAAAACTGATTCGTTAGTTTGAACTAAAGGGAAAAGAAACGATTCGCTTCACCCCAATGGAAGTCAATGTGTGTTTTAAATATTCAGGACTACCATTTCTATTAAAATGTTAAATGTTGTTGTTGTTGTTTTTAACCCCCAACGGGAAAAGAGGGTATCTGTGTGTCTGTCTGCGCCATGCATCGTAGCTGCCAAACGGCTGAACCGATTCTGATTTTTTTGGTTTTGTTTGAAAGGTGACTTGATCGAGAGTGTTCTTAGCTATGACTCAAGAAAATCGGTTCAGTCGGTTGAAGATTATCAGTTCTTTTCTAGTTGATGAAAAGATGTGATTATGTGATGATGATTAGGTAATGCATTAGCCATCCCCCGACACGACGACGCTTTGAACAAAATATTACCTACAACTTTTATGTTAAACTTAAAGGGCCAATACATACTATTTTTGTACTTTTTAGATGCTTTGTTTTAGTGGAGGGTTTTTTAAATTTTTAATTTAACGTTATGTATATATGCGTTTGTTTATGTTGTGTATGTTTATGTATTTTTATGTTGTTTGTTAATGTGGTCTTTTACGTGTTGTTGAGTGTTTGTGTTGTCTAACCAGGCAGTTCACAGATGAAGGAAGCGACTGTGGGTCCTCCACAGGCGCGGGCCTCCCAGCGGTAGTCAGCGGCGGGGTCTGCGGCTGCGCAGAGTGGGGCGGCGCGTGAGTCGGGTGCAGAGCTCCAGTATCCGTCGCCGCTCAGGCCGCGGTAGTCGCTGATGGTATTGTACAAGGTATAATTGAAATAACTGGAAACCTCTCAAGAGGTCATTGTACATATCTACTCATCATTATGAACAATTTTTGTTTTAGGGAACCAACCTTTAAAAAAGCAGCTGCTTCCTACATTTTCTCGAGTTATACGAACATAATGTATTTTCTAGCAAATAAACGTTTCATTTAATTTGAATTGATAAGACCTTCAGTCATTTGCTAATAAATTATTTATGATATTTTTTTTTTTATGTTCGTCTTGTTTGTGCAGAATAAACAATTTTTCTTTCTTTATTTTACGTAAGTATGTAAAATTTAGGTTTATGTTTAAGTGTTCTAACGTCTTGCACTTGAGATCGTTTATTAGCACAACCAACTCGGTATTTTCGATGTTGTATGATAGCTTTAAACAGCGTTTGAGTCTTGGGTCAAAATAAAAAGTCTTAAATTAATTAAACATTAATGATTCATGATTGTGCAAGTGTGCAACTATTAAACAACAAATGTCACTCACGTCCAGGTAAAGTCTCCATCAGGATTACTTCGGATCAGTCCCACCCACACGGCGCTGGAGATGTCCAGCTCTTTGAGATAGGCGCGCACTGCATCGTACTGCGCCGTTGTATCCACTGCACACCACATAAGGATATCAATGTCAAAGGTACTGTTGTCATATTACACATAAATTGATAGACGCATTACCACGGTCCGCATTGCAACGGACCGTTCAAGCAGGCTATTACTATGTGGTAATTGAGTTGTCAACACGGTCGCAAAATCAAGATATGAACAAGATATTATGTACATGAAGTGACCCAACAGATGTAGTCCTGCCCATGCAAAAATCCCACGAAAATAGCACTTTCAGAGTTTCCCGAATATTTCAGGTTTCTGGGAAACTTTTACATTTTTTTTCCTTATCTGTCTATCCTCCAGCCGTTAGATATGTTCAGTTACAAAAAGTTGGAACAGTAAACGTATCACAAAAAAAAATCTAAAATGACCTATGAAATTAATGTAAAATGAAATTGAGGTCCTCAGTATTTTGTTAGAATATTTAATGGCCCGTTAATATTACAACACGATGAAATATTGGCAGCAGTTCCGGAGTAAACAACGGTTTGTTTTGACAAATAGAATACGAAAGGGGTTCACCGAGGGGAATATTGATTTTAATAATAAAGTGATTCCATCTTGATATTGATTAAATAATAAAGTGATTCTATCTTGATATCGTGATTTTATTTACCTTTAAGCCTGCTCAGTAATTACTCGGTTACAGTGAAGTTTATAACAGACTGTTTCGCATAGCATAAGAATAATTAGCACTGTTTCGTATACCATAAGAAGAATTAGGTTATAACGTTCCCACTGCTGGGATTTGGCGTTGTGGATAGAGAGAAGGCCTGTGGGCCGTAATCCACAACGCGAGGCCATGTGCGGGTTGGTGGATGTCACGTCTTCGAATTGTTGGTTCTAAGGCATGACGGTGTGTATCAGAATAAATAAAATAATGTACATAATATTGAATAAAATCTGAAAACCATTCTGAAGTCAGTAGGTATTGCCTAACTTCAGTACCTAAATGCCATTGAAAGCATTACCCTACTATTAACCTTAATTCTCTCACTGTGGAATAACCTCAACTCTGTGGAGCAAAGAAACAAAGCTGCCTAGAGATCCGCTTAATTATGTACATTAGGAAAACTCAACTAAGTGAATAAAGAAGCTTTCTTTTGTACACAACGAAACATGAGGTTTCTTGTGGAAGTCGAACAAAAACAACTTGTGTCAAAACACGCGGCGGTAATGTGCCTATTACGTAACTGAAATACGTAGACTACGCCTTTGTGTATTTTCAGTACATTTTCTTTACATAATATCGTCTATTTTCTTAGAAGCATATTTAAGAATAACACGACTAAACCTCACGTATTTCAGGTAATCGACTCGGAGGCACGGCTGCATGAATTACCGCGTTCGTTCATGTTCCATTTAAACGATATCATAAATTTGCGTCTGTCGACTGGCGAGCGCAGCCAGGAGGCGTGCTGCGGTTTATTAGAGAGCTCCGTATTATAAAAAGCTGTCTCGACTTTTCTAAGAAACGTTCTAGAGGCTGCGGCCGTAGTTATGCGCCTGAGCGCGCGGTCACGACACCTATTTACGTAATAGGATTATTTTACACGACTGACATAAAAAGCAGTCAACAGTATATTTTGTATAGAACCTTTTAGCCTACTATATCCTCCAACAAATTTCCTTTTTTAATGCCCATTTAGCCGCGCTATAAAACTCGATATCTGTAGCGTTATTTACGGCGTATCGCACGTAAGGTTCGGCTGAACGAAAATGTTAGAAATTCTTTCGCAATTTCCGCTAGTACAGCAAGAAAGGAATTTTTGTAGTGAGCAAATGGAAAAACGTAATTCTTGTCCGGCGAATGCTCACGTAGTGCAGGTATGATTCGATTATTTCGCTCTGTGGGGCTCTTGTGGCCCACACTTTTTGTTTACGTCACGTACCTCTTAAACGGGTCTCGGGAGCTTCCTCATATCCGGTAATCTTATCAAATGATCTTTAGTAGTGCGGAAGGAGGGCAACGTTTATGGTATAGTAAAAAGGAAACGTAAAAAATGTGTACCTACGTGGTGGGTATGTAGCTTACTTCAGTGTCATCAAAGCTGAAATACCTTTATTTACAAAAGTAAGACCCAAAATCAAGATAGCCAAGTCAACCATGGCGTAGAGCTGTAGTATGTTAAATCGGCCTTTGTATGCAGATCGTTCAATACGCACAATTAGTCGGTGGTCAGTGTGACAGCTAATTAACGCTGACCTATTAAATTATTATGTAAGACCTGATTGAGGGCTCTCACTTCACCTACATATTCACTACCACTCACCGCATAACCACTACTCACCCACAGACTCACCACCGTTCACCACACACCGTTTGAATGTTTTGTTTTTATTTTCTTTTTTCTTTTTATTTATTTATTTTCGGTCTTAATTGTTTCTTAGAAAAACATGTTGCCTGCCTGTTTATTTGCATAATGCCACTAAGGCCTAGTGACCTGTAATACAGGTTTTTTTTATAAAACCTACTTCAGGCACCAGCTCTCACAATGTGAATTTTTATTTTTAAAACTGTTAAGGGGGATGCGCTAGGGTGGCCCGCGAAACTCAAATTTTCTTACGTTTTTTGCAATTTGCAGGTCAGTATCAGGTTGTATGTTGATCTAAATATTATTAGCGCTCGTAACAAATATGGATTTACTGAATTATAAACATTAAAATCAGCAATACAACTCTCTAAGCTCATGAAAGTGTATTGAATGACTATTTCATGAAATCATGATATTTGGCACTTTCATGAACTTAGAGAGTTGTATTGCTGATTCTAATGTTTGAACATGATACTGACCTGCAAATTGCAAAAAATCTAAGAAAATTTGAATATCGCGGGCTACCCTAGCGCATCAACCTTAAGTAACTGTTTGTGTGTGAAGCCATTGTGAGAGAAAATAAATAAACTTATTATTATATTATTATTGGTTATTGGCTAAGCTGATAATCTATTTATCTGCTCTACGTAACAATTTGAGTTTAATTCATTTATTTCTGTCAGTTACTTGTAAAATACAAAACCTACTATAATAATAAATAAAACTATCACTATGGATTATTTCCAAAAATAAAATAGTCCATAAATCCAGACTTTATTTTATTAAGTTTAGTAGTGAGTGTACTTAGATCGTGCAAAAGTAATTCGTTTTAATTTTTACGGAACATGAAAATTACGCTTAAATCTGACAATGAAAAGTTTATGGGGCTTGTTCTATTTTCCTTGTGGACTTTTTATTACTACTGAAGCTTTGTAAATGAAGATGAATTTACCTGCCTACCTGTCGTTTGAAGATTATGTTAAAGGGAAATGGTAATTTTAACTTAATGATTTTTAACAATAAGGTTTTCCAATTAAGTAGATTATAACCCTTATGTACAGGTAATAAATTACAGCTACCTATCCTATCCTAAGTGCCTATACACCCGTTTATTCACGATCCTGACATCAGTAATTATGTATGTAACCCAAAGGGGCGCCCCGGCCTCGCAAGGCTTTCGGGCTATTTTCATATCGAACCATACGTACGATGCGCAATAATTGTCCTGACATTTAAAACCGATATTCAAATAATGTTCATTCCCAGTTCGAAATCCCACATCCATTTATCGCAAGGTTACACAGAGCAATACATAAATTAACGCTTAAGTTCCCGATCGCCAAATTGCTCATTCGGATCAGTTCGATACAATCGCTCCCTGATTGACAGCCCATTTTCGCTGTCAAATAATACTAGGAAACTATGCCTTTCAGGGCTGACACAAGCGGGAAATTTACATTACCGTGGAGTGGAGTGGAGCTGTGAGTGAAGCCGACAAGTCGGTCGTATTCAAATTGACGTCATTAAGGCGGTTACACGCCGCTAAGATGAAAGCTTTCACTAATAACATTTACCTGAGCTAGAATAACCTCGTGTGCGGCTTCGACCTGAGTTCATTAGGAAGTAAAGACGACGAAGCAGGTATACCGACGTTTAGAAAAAATAAGTTTTTATTTTCTTGTAGCTTTGTTCTTGTAGGTACCTACAAGATTCACATAACAGCAAAGTAATTTCCTAAGAAAAACAGCATTTCCAATTATTATACCACTCTTCGCATTGATTGACTCTCAGTGGCGGTATTGAGCCGAAGAATAAAAGAAAAGACACAAAGCCCGATAAATCCTTTCGGAACTCATAACAAAAGCGGATTAACTCGGTCTGTAATAACACATTGTGGTATTATCCGTCCGTGAAACCGCTTTTTACTTAGAAGTAATTTCTCAACGAGAATAAGAAACGCAACTTTTAATTAATATTCTCTTCGTATTTTATAACCCTTCAGCTTTTCTGGTTATTCAATTAAGAATAAAGTTATTAATTATACCTTAGGTAGGAGAAATTGAGGACAGCTTTTTCAGCTGGATTTTTTCAATATTCGAAGCATGTAAGGAAAATTGTGTTGAGCGACAGTCATAAATTAAACGACACCTTGGGGGCGTACCATCTTTACATATAAATTGCCAATGAAGATTAACGGTTGTTCTATCCATGGAGCGGTATCTATAGGGCTGTGAAATTAAGAAAATTTCCATAAAACGTCTCGGGGTTGAGTGTAGTAGTGTAGGTACACAAATAGCGAGGTCGGTTGGCGTCGCGCCAGCCGGCTCTCGCTCCCGACAACTCGGGAAAACTCCCGGGAACCGCCGAGTCAATATTTGTGATGCCATTTAACTGTCCCACCACTCGCCTCTTGCGATATTTTATTGGTTGCTTATGTTTGCTAACTTTTAATTTCACGGTTGAATTATTTGGCAAGGAAATTGATTTGACAGGAAATTAGATACACGACTCACTTTTCATTGGACGTAAAACTGAAGTAGAAAGGTGTGGTCATATTTATGGTTGTGGTACCTCTGTAGGTACCACAACCATAAATATGACCACACCTTTTGACAGGAAATTAGATACACGACTCACTTTTCATTGGACGTAAAGCTGAAGTAGAAAGGTGTGGTGTCATATTTATGGTTGTGGTACCTACAGACCATTAAACTGAATAAGTTTATCCATGGGACCAACATCGTAACCACGAAAAATTGTCAACTGTTCCATACAAAACTTTAATTCCTACTCGACCCAAATGTTTGGGACGGCTGCCTGGCTGCTCCCCATGAATAAAGTTGTTCCGTTTCATGGTCTGTATCACACCTATACATGCAAAAAGTATTTTAAACGTTTTAAACCATTTGGTTTTAAACCGTCTTTTTGGTTTAAAACGTTTTAAACCACACTTAACGGTTTAATATTGGTTTAAAATGTTTTTTTGTGAATAGAATGCACTGAGGCTTCACACGAAGTGATCTGGCTGGACCACATGTCTGTATTCCCTGATATTTTGTAGAAATAATCTCGATTTGACAATTTTATATGCATATTTACAAGAAAATACATTCTAAAAATATGCAGTAGCTGAGTAAAAACCTAATCAGACAATTTTTTATTGATACTTAGCTAAAACTTATTTTTTAAATGTATATTTTAATAAATACGCTTATCAAGTTTGTTTTCAGTTTGTCTAATCCTAAAAAAGTAGCTTATTATACTTAAATTACTCACATAAATTAATAATATTGGTTTAAGATATCAATTAGCTTTTCTAACTTAATTTTTAATGTAATGCGTAATCAATGTACGGCCCACGTGGTCATGGTTTTAAACCGTTATAAACAAGTTTAAAACGGTTTTAAACCACGGAGTTTGGTTTAAAACGGTTTATTTACAACTATAATCCCACCACACCCTTAACTTTGACCACACTTTTCTGATTATGCTGTATAAATAAGAAAATCAAGAGGAGTGAAACAAGGTAAAATTATGTTTAATTAACTGAAGTCGCTGTTAAACACAAATCCAGCCATTTCACTATAAACCTGAATAAGTCTACAAAGACAGACAGAATAACTAATGATGTAAATATTTTAACAGTACCGGCGTGAAACGAAGCCCTTTGCTTCGAAACTGTTAAACTAAAACCCGTAAGGTTAACAAAGCAATCACTAGATAGCGACCGCTTTGAATTACAACGTGGCGTTGTTTAATCTGTTTAATATTTAACAATATATCCTCGATGAAATCTCAGATACGCTAAAAGGTCGGATCACAGCGCTATAAAGCCGTTTAGTTGAGCCGCATTCCGTTTATTTCTAATCCTGAACCATAACATGTGAATTTAAGGGGAATACGGAATCAGGAAATTTATATTAGATTGTGAGGCACCGAGCCCGCCGCAATTTAGCCTCGGGGATCCCAATAACTACATTTGACGCCATTTGTAGGTACACGGAGCAGCCGCCTTGTTTATACCGCTGGCTACAGCCGTGTAGGCGATAACACCACCTATATTGCCAATAACCACCACTTATTTTAGGGTATGAGATTTTGGGACGTGACACGGACGTGTTCAGGGTTTTATTGTGAGAAGTAGGTACTGGTAACACGTGCTCTAATTCAACTTTTCCTAACTATACTTATTTCTTTTTTGAGATGCGATAACGCATTAATTGACCAATTTTTATTGAATTCTTTCGATCCATGTTATTTTTATAATTTGTACCTACACATTTATTTATATCGTTTAATTTGTACTATCAAGATAACGGATTTAATTAAAATAGATTTGTCATATTTTTTTTCTTTTCAGTTTAACTTAAACCTCACGAATTGTTGATATACTCCTAAATCCTCACAATAATCTTCAGTCGATCTCCAAATAACGTTTCTCATTAGCATGTGACACGTCGTTAGACAGTGCACAAATTGCTTCACTACGCAGCATGACTAAGCGCCAGATTACCGTGAGATGAGGACGTCAATCGATTCCGCCAGTCGTCGAAACACATCGAATCACGTACATCGATACATCGAACAAATCGATGCATCGAATCGCGCTAAGCTCGGAGATCAGCGCTCTTTGAACGTCACGTACACGATGCACCACTATACGCTGATTGGATATTTTATAGCGGGAGATACTTCTTCTTTGTGTACCTATTTAGAAGCGGTACCCTGATGCTTTTTATTGGCAAGTCTATTGTTATATTTTTAGACAAGGGTATTTTCCCATGGGTGTTGCCAGAAACAAGACAGCTACGCGTGCTACGATTCTATGTAACTTGGAAGCTTTTGTATGTATTTTGTTCTAGTTCTGCTTTTCTGTAACCACGTTTGTTTGCACTTAAAGATATTGCTTTTCAAATACAATGAGAAATACAATCAGCTGAAATCTTTTCATCGTGTTACAGCGAAATAATTTTGTAAGATTGTACATGCTGCTTTTGTGCTTCAGAATTGAAACGACTTACTTAACTGAATATATTAAAACTTCCTCTCACTCATGATAAGAATAGATAATCTATTAAAGCCTGTAAAGAACACGAAATACAGGACCGCTGCGCTGAGAATACATAAGTAGCTGGATATTATGAATTCATGATTATCTACAGTATTTTACTTAACGAACTTATTCAAATAAGTGAGTTCATGAAAAAACTGTTTCGTTTGCGATAAAGGTCCTAAATTACCTACTTATACAAAATATTTTCAATAGCTACCCACGAAACAGGCATTCCAACTGTCACTAACAAGACACAAAAGAATTTTAATTGTTATCGCTTTTATAGGCCAATCGACAACTGGCATGAGAGTATAGAAGCACCCTCAATACAGAAACAGGGAAGTTTTCTGATTTGTGCGCAATTAAATTACTATTACAGGCTTCTAAAAAATTGGAAAACTCTACACTTCTTCGTCTTTAGATTGGGTTTGGGAAACAAGAGCAGTGAGAAGCATTATTTTGAGTTGCAGACAGAGCTTTTTATGGGGCTACGTCAAGGATAGGGTGTTTGCCCTTCCCTGCGAGATCGCTGTTGAGACCAATCTGCCTAGCCGTTTTAATAAAAAACTCCGACTGTTTTCCTTACTTTACACAACACACACATTCTATTTCTCTAAATAGCTTTTCCCATTCTTTATAAATAAAACCCCAAAACCGCAGTAAATACGTGAATAGAAACAATCTCCCGACCAGCCGAAACAAACTCGCTCCAACCGACACTTGCTACATAGGTATTTAATTAAACAATTCCAAGAATCTGCGTATCCGAGGAGCAAGTTGTGTAGCCAGAGGCGTTCGATCCGAAGTGAAATTAGCTGTTAAACAGGCGGTCGTGCCGGAGTCAGCCTTTCATTAATTAAGTGGTAATTCGAACGGCTCGGATGCCTAGGAGGCACTTAACGTAGCTAGTCACAGTGACCACTTTATGCGAGTGCGTGCATAATGTAGGTACGACGTTTGTCGAATACGTGGAGTGTCGAGCGGTGGACAATCTGTGTCCAGTAGATCTTGACTGATCTTGTTTACCGAATACATGGAGTGTCGAGCAGGACACTGGACAGTCGATTTTGACTGTGATCTTGTTCTGAAGTGATCTGCTTGTAGATAGACAGTAAACTCAGTTTAAGTTTGCTTGTTTGTGTTTATATTTTGTAGGTTACAATCAATTACACACTTGGAAAACGATTGAAATTAAGTACAGATTTTGAATGCTCGGGACAAACATAGGTACCTCGTAATAAATAGGCACTTATAAACCTTTACAATTTACAAGACAATTCAAAACTGGGTGACAATTCAAAGAAAAGTAAAATCCATTTATTAATTTTCACAGTCAAGTGAACATTTTCAAACATTTAATTTTGAAAAGCCTACCCAGAATTGAAAAGGATTTTACGACAGGCTTTCAAATAGTAGACGTTGGATCTTCTTTCTGAAAACCTGTCGTAAAATCCTTGACACAGGTACGTGTACCGGGAATATAGCGAGGGTGTAAGAAACTGATAGTTTCCTCAAAAGATCGATTACGAAGACGACGAGGTAACCAATCTTATATCTATTCACGTTTCTACCTCAGTTAGGTACCTACTAAACTACTGCAGTAAAAGGTTTTTGTATATTTTGCCAAGTAACCGAAACCAAACAGGTACCTACGTAGC
This sequence comes from Lithophane socia, assembly GCA_947522985.1. Lineage (NCBI taxonomy): Eukaryota > Metazoa > Arthropoda > Insecta > Lepidoptera > Noctuidae > Lithophane > Lithophane socia. Next base: position 12,870,646 of record OX383256.1, on the reverse strand, counting down.
ATAAAACTTTTATTGGTCTATAAAACTGCAAGAAAGCACAATATTAATGATACTTTTTTTTTTAAAGCTCCGCGCTGATTGAGAAACGTATAAAATAAAAACTACGAACATTTCAGAGTTAATTAAAATTTTCCCATTAAAATAAAAAACGCAAGTCCCTACAAAAAAGTTATGACTAAGTATCAGAGAGTTTCTCTAGTTGAGACAGCAACCAGTACCTAATGCCTTGAGCTTAGCTAAGTTCATATACTCACAGAGTCCACCTACAGTACCTATAATATTATACGGAGATTATACAGAGTGTATCAGAAAGGTGTGGTCAAATTTAGCGTGCGGTACAATCCATCAAACTGAACAACTTTCTCCATGGGACCAACATAGAAATCGCGAAAAAATTATCAACTGTCCCATACAAAACTTCAATACACCTACCTCGACTCGAATGTATGGGATGGCTGGTTATTTTTTTGCGATTAAGATGTTGGTCCTATGGAGACAGTAGTTCAGTTTGATGGATTGTATTGTACTACACCCTTTTTGACCACACCTTTCTGATACACTCTGTATAATCATCGTATAATATTAACACCTTTCTGATACACCCTGTATAATCACCGTATAATATTAACACCTTTCTGATACACTCTGTATAATCATCGTATAATATTAACACCTTTCTGATACACCCTGTATAATCACCGTATAATATTAACACCTTTCTGATACACCCTGTATAATCACCGTATAATATTAACACCTTTCTGATACACCCTGTCTATTCAACGTATAATATTATTTTCCGTCTTCTTTCTTTCTTTTAATTTCGGTATCTTTCCAATCGACACACAGCCACCCACAGGACCCACCCATTGTTCTCAGCAGCAAATTTTATTCTGACCAGTTGGCTCATTTATGTGCAAACGCATCCAATTGAAAAGATGGCAGTCATTTATCACCCGGTCCCACCGCAACCAAAGCGTTGTCTTATTCTCTCATTTAACTTCTAAAATGTAATTAAGAACAACAGCTCCAACTAAGCACATGTAATTATAAACACCCTTGCCTGGAGGAATATTAATAATGTGTTCTTAGTCCTCAAAGTAATAGGTTTGCGTGCGCGACGCACCGCTCTTGAAATTGAATGTAAACACAAGCTCCCAGCACGCTATTTTATCACACCACGTACACACGGGTCCTGGTCCTCTCTGCATACTTAAATATGTATTAATTAATTAATTAATATTTGTTTAAGACACGTACTTAAACAAAACTTCGGAGCCATTAACATACTTTCCTTTCGCAGAAAATTCTGATGAGAACCGAGTAAAATGTGGCTGAATGGAGGTAAAAGGATTTTTCATCGGAATTAAGCCTGCTACTCGGGAAAAGTAAACTTTTTGACGTAAATAAATTAATGCCTGAACATCCCGTTCTTATATTAAATAATATATCTTCTAATGAGGATAAATGTCGTATCGAATAGTCCTCCAGACCGAATTTCGGTCATGGCGGCTAATCTCAGCGGAGACTATCTATACCTATAGAATAGCTATATACAACATGTAACAGAATAAGCGCAAGACCTGAAAGTAGTTTGCTCAGAATCGGCTTCTGAATCGATTTCCATCATTATTTATATGTGTTAATTTTTCATGAAAAAAATCTTTTCTTTAACTGAAATTAGAACCACCGCGTCTTACCAAGGTAATAAGATATTTTATTTAAGGAAATTTAAGCCTTATCTCAAAGGAATAAAGCCTATTCAAATGCATAAACAAATTTGTAATACGCTCATAGCTATCCTATGTTTCATGTTTAGTCAGGAAGTCTATTTTGTAAAAAAAAACTAGGTGTCGTTTAATTAAATTAAATTACAGATATTATTTTAGTCTTATAATTTAATATTCTAATTGGGGTGTATGAGCTCTTGCGTTTATTCCGTTACAGGTTGTATAGTGATACCAGGGGTAGTATTATGAAGGTATTAATGCCATCATTATTCCACTGCGAAAACGGGATGGTGCTAGCGGCCTTGTCTAACTCCGTCTCTCTCTCACGCTGGAAAAATGGTGGCAGTAATACTTTATAATACGGCACCAGAACCACCAATCTCAGCAGTCGCGCTTGCGACCACGAGACCAACAGGGCAGTCATCGTATCGTAAGTTACTAAAGTTACCTCAACCCGGCTTCTGCTGTTAGACGGTGTTATGTAAATTGGCAGGATTACCTTTATCGCGTTACATCCTTAGAGCCAAGATCACGCCCGAGGCGATATCGTTAGAGGGGTTATTATAATATTTATAATGGAATACGGTTCACAGCTTTAACAGAATTTACATCTCATCAAATGCTGGCGCATACGTGTCAAAATCTGAATAATATTTCAATTATCACAGTAATGAGAGCATAAACGACGCGAGTTTACGTGAAAATGAAAATTTTGATTTTACGCCAATCGGTGGACCTGTGTATTTTTCAGCAATCAATAACGAATTTATTTATAGCAATACGCATCCAATCAAAACACGTCCAGTTAGCTCCTAAAATAAATAAACGCTTGCATGAAACTATATTGCTAGGAAAGCAAATAAAAACTAAAAGATTTCAATTTATTTTATTTGCGACCACATACAGGCAAAGTGAACCAATATCTGTATGTGTTTACGGATGACAGCAATTAAGGGCGCATGTTGTTTGCGTCCGGCGTCCGGCGTCCGGTGTCAAGTGTCAGACACGGCGTGGTGTGTCACACCCGCACCCCGCAGCTCCGTCCCGACCAACCGCCATTTATTGCCTACCCGCCCCGTAACGCTATATTTTTTAAAATAGTTTCCCTAATTGTAAAGTTAATATTGGATCGGTTTTCAAAACGTATGAGCTCAATTAGTGCCCGTGAACGCTTGGACCGTTAACATAACTGCTATCAAATTAACTAGAGCGGAACGAAAAATTCATTTGGAAGTAGAGAATACTGTTGGAACTGTCTCCAAAGCTAATGCACGTTTATGGTTATTTGACAGTTGAAATAGCAGGGAAATATTCCTATTATTCCATAAATTATTACTTTAATAATAGGGTTCGAAACAATGTTTTCAGCAATATTTGCCATTCGCTACATTTGCGCGATCATATCGACTCTGATACGCATCTATTGATTTTCAATAAGCCTTGTTTAGTCGTTGTGCACTGTTCGCTAAATACTCATGTTTAGTAAGCTTGCTTCTAGGCAATCTATCGACAATAATGGGATCGTTACAAAAACAAAACATAAATTCCTAGGCACCGTGGGAACGAAAACAAATTGGAATGAGGAACATTACATTAACGAACTTAATTAATTTGTTACGGCTCAAATAAAAAGCTTTTAAAGTATCTCCTATTAATTAAATAGATCCAGAATTATGGTACAAAGGTGGCTAAACCTCGAATCGGATCAACAAAAGGGTTCTCCATAACTGCTATCTTCGTCGCGACTTTTCAAACTGCGAGGAAGGACATTATATTTTAGGGTCGAAATTCTCGTTTTAAGTGGCTCATAAATTTTGATGAATATTAAAGTGATACTTTAAATCTAAGTACCTAATAGTCGCTTAATTGTATAATATAATTTTGCTTCTAAGTGGACAAGCGTGTTTTGAATCGTAGTTTTTTTTTTTATAATTCTTTTCCGTTACGTCAACACCTCGATATTGGAATCCATAAGTTACGGTAACGATAGTGTTAACTGTCGAAATGTGTCACATATTGCACACACTGTGCGTACATCTAATACGTGTTGCGACCAACGAATACGGGTATTTTTCTGAACCCGATCGTAAGAGAAATGATCGCATAAAAATACGAAATTGCCAACATTTTTTCGTCAAATCATTTCGGTTCCGGAGCAAAAAGAATGTACATTATTTGTACCTTTTCCATTATGTATACAAACTTCCACAGAGATACAACAGTATGTAGGAATATTACATACATTTTTAAACTCACGCATTTTTCCCATGGGCATACCTACATAGAAACTACCTTCACAACGCCACGTGCCACGATCCTTAAATAATCCTTTACCTTCGCCCACGTTATTCTTACATCTTGTTAATGCCGTTATTTCGTGTACATAGTATTTACATTAATATGAAAAACCTATTAACCTATTAAAAACTTATTCGCGTTCTGTACGCGTGAACTACTTGATAATAGTTATTGTCGCAACTCTACACTACTATTGATTCCAAATATTTAATACGGAATATTACCGACCTAGTACCTACACATAGACACACTATTATACTTGTCTACATGCCTACATCTTTTATATGTTATAAGGTCACATTATTCCTCGACTACCACGGTTCACTTTTACTAGCTGAGGTGGGTAAGAGGATGATGGATCACACAATTTATATGGAATTCGTATTGGTATTACTCCGTTTAAAGGCTATCATAGCTCAATGTGTTGATGGATTGTTCTTCGTAAACTATAGATTATCCCGGCCATCGCATAAATGTGTTTTGGGAGGCATTTTGGGAATATTTTTAGCAATACATAGGTATATTTTCATCTATTATAATGACTTAGAGTCATATAAAACATGGGTGTGCCCACTGCGCAATATAACAGCATTTTGGGATATACATTTGGGGTTCTATATGTTGTAAAAAACCGTATCATGTTCGTTTACTTTTTGGTACAGAACGTGTAAAATTGAATAAAAAACAACGTGAAAAATGTTGGTGTATTTTATGCAAAAAAATCCCTTCTCAAATTTTAAATTCGGTGTTAAACCGAATTTAAAATTTGAGAAGGGATTTTTTTACCTATAAACAGGTACCTATAAACCCATGACACCTCTCATCGATATTTGGATTTAATCTGTAAATTGCAATAAGATCGCTTCTGATCATTAAATGGAACCCAAGTAACGTGCACGAATTCAATAGAAATTCCAAATAGCGATGGGTATTTCAAATTTCCTGTTCAATGCATGCACGTTATACAATTTCTCGGCAAAGTCTACCAGTGTCGGTGCTCCAATAAAGCAGTGCCGTCAGATAGACACGGGTGTTGTGTCGGCAGACAATGGCTGGCAGACACCGGGACGGCTCTATACCCCACATGACACCAATAAAATGCGGAGGCGAGAGTTAAACGAGGGTTAAGTGCTACAATATATACCTTAAATGTAATACTTTCGAGGGATATTTAAATATTTTATAGGAATTACATAGTTTTGGTTGTTGATTTTGAAAAGGGTTCTGAAAGGTCGCGTTGTGTTGGTTGTTGTAAATAAGTTAGTTCTGTGGTTTCAACCGGGCGTAAAGCAATCTAATATTTGGTTTAGACCTAGGTACCACTTCTACGGTTAATATTAATGGCCTTTGGAATTCTTGTACTAAATCTGAATACCTTTCTAATGATATATATATCATTTATTCCTATTGGAGCTGGTACCAGCTTCCATACATTTCGTGGCATCATCCTTTCCTTTGTCACTGTATGTATAGGTACCTAACCGCTTTTCCATACTATGCAAATTTTATTTCATCATCTCACATTGTGCCATGCTGTTCTTGTTTTTCTAAAGAGTCTATCAGTCTACAATATTACATATAACATGACATCACTCCTGTAATCCCCGAAAGGCTAGGCACAGGTGTACCTATAGTACACCCACATTTCACCATTACATCATCCGTCGGGCTCTTGTCACCGTCGGGGTGCCAGCTGTTTTAGAACCCAATGGCTTGGTACGCGACGATGGGAAAAGACCAGACGTAATAACCATAATGCCTTGGAAGTTGGGTAGGCCTTTGGTGTGGGATGCAACCTGTATCGACACCCTCGCGCCATCCCATCTTCCTAGCACGGCGGGCTGTGCTGGGGCGGCTGCTGCAGGTGCAGAAAACCTCAAACGGCGCAAATATAACAACCTATATGTAGCTATATTTTTGAGCCGTTTGGGGTTGAAACACTAGGGGCGTGGGGTCCGAGTGCTCATCGAGTATTTCGGGACATCGCCAAGCGGTTGGTCGACTCTTCACGTGACCAGAGGGCTGGTCAATTTCTAGGTCAAAGAATCAGCATTGCCATCCAACGTGACAATGCTGCCAGCCTTTTGGGCACTTTTCCCACTGACAGCGATGCGGAAGAATTTTTTGACGCCCTATGAGCCCTACTTTCTATAATAATTTTTATTCGCTTTGTATATAATTTTAGTGTTAGATTGTATATAAAAACATATGATTTTTAATTTCACCAGTTATGTTTAAGTCCCATGTAAATAGGGTGCGAGCCTATTATTATCTACAATATTACTTCGAGGAATTTGAATATGACCTTTCCCTTATTTGTCGGTTGGTTACGTACAATATTTGAAAGAAAATAATTATATCGACTCCGCTAACAGTCGAAAGTCCACCTTACTCAGCTGGAATCACAAATACAAGCAAAAATAAATTCTTAAACGAAAAACATACTTAAGCGTTAGCGGAAAATATTTTAATCTTGCTTTATAGGGGTTCTAATACCTGTATCTATCGTATGCGGCGATACCGTATCAGATTCGCGAATATACACCTTTTTAGAAGGATAAACGGTATCTTCCTGGTCATACGGAAGTTTATCTGTAACAAATACCGGGGCGGTATTCAAAACGACATCAGTGGCTCGATTTCGGGTCGATTCTTAAGATCTCATTTTCCTCCGAATAGCCCCTTAAAGTAATGGCGTATCGTTAAAACTGCTTCCAGCCATTCTCATGTCTTTGAATTAATGAAGTGTAATAAGCCAAGAGATAACGAAGCTTCTGATCCGCCGATGTGACCTACTTTATAAACGAAGGTCGATAAAGATAGTAAAAATAAAAATTTCAGAGTCGACTCCTAATATCTTAAAATACAATAGACGTAGATATTAGTAATCTATTCCGTTTGACTATTCTTCAAGAGTCATAAAAAACCCTGTAAGAAATCGACACGTGTTTCACCTCTCAACGAGGCATCCTCAGGATGACGATTGACCAATTGCAAACCAAAACGTGACGTGTTACCACACCAACTTTGCGTCCAGCGCTCGGTGTGGTAACACGTCGCGTTTTGGTCGCTATATCTACCTACGTCTATTGTATTTTATAATGGATTTCCGCAAAGTCACGCCTAATATCTTGTACAAAGTGTAACAAAATCAACTTAAAGAGACAGTTTACTCGCAGTACAGCATTACTAACTATTATCTAATCCAATACACCTTAAACTTCATGTAAATTAATCAAACAAGGAGTTCGTAGTCTATTTTGCAGTATCCAGGGACTTAATTGACTATTAACCCTGTATTGTTCTCCGCTATTAAATAACCTTTATAATAGGCATGAGGGTCTATAAGATACTCGTTTCGTGGAACTTCACGCCTCGCTTAACTTTAATGAAAGAACCGACTAAAATAGTCGATCGATAGCGGACACACCTTCCAGGCGGGTGGACAGGCAATACATAACGATAATAAAGCCGCACCTCGCCTTATTCCACTAATAAACCTGATTACGTCCGACAAAGTGCCCGTATACCGACAGTGCCCGCTCACACAGTATAATCATATCGTATTCAACGTGATATCTCAGATCATATCTTCCCTTTGAAATGGGAAGTAGAGCGAGCCTAGCCACACAACAGAATAATAGATTTTTCATAAAACTACCCTACATACCGTGAATGGAAATTCGCAACAAAATCCGTGACAGCGCCAGCGCCCGCGCCCGCCCGGCCGCGGGACTAAATTGAAAAGCTTTTGAAAGCCTATTGCCCGAGCCTATTTTCGTATCGGTACTGTTCAATGAAATGATTTTGCAGGCAGTGCAAATATTCTTTCACATATGTTTTCAATAAGCGAGAGATCGGTGAAAAACGATGTACGTATGCCTATGGGGAAATACGTTGCTTTAAAAGTGATCACCTTGCCTCGTCAGTCATTTCAGTGGAGTTTCGGCGTAATGTATCGAATGAGAGTGTTCTCGGAAATTGCACACAAACGCCAGTCATCTTGCGTGTAGCCGTGATATGCTCTGCGTAAAAACCCTTTTAAATATTTAGACGTATAAAAGTGAATTTTGTTGGAAAAAGAAAGTAAACATCCTTTTTATAGATCACTAGCTGCTGCCCGCGACTTTGTCTGCGATCCAGGATAAAAAGTAGCTTATGTCTTCTCCTGTCCATGGTCTACCCATGTGCCAAATTTCATCCAAATCCGTTCAGTCGTTTTAGCGTGAAAGCGTAACAAACAAACTCACTTGCGCATTTATAATATTAAATTTGGATTAGGATTATAATATACTATTAAATTGCATAATGTATACTCAGTTACAGGCCATGTGGCATTATATTATAAGTTAGGATAAAAACCTTGCATCCTAAATGATACAACAGTTCGCTTTCGGGTGTTTCATATCTCCTAACATGATAGGGTGTCATGTGTGCGTGTTTTTACAATGACTTACTACATCCAATAACGTCACATTGAATGTCATCTTAGCAACATGTATTGGTATCTATGTAATAAAATGTGTCCATTTCGATTCCACGCAAGTAAATATTCAACAAAAAGCAAAATTGTAATAAAACTAGCAGAATCCGATCTGTATCCTGTTTATTCTACAAACTACTCCTGTAGGGCGGTCATATCAATATAGTTGTCGTCGACGGAAGCAAAATTGTCAAAGGTATAAGTACGGACCCTCAACTACAAAGCGCATTAGCATCGATTTACATAAACGGATTGGAGTTCTTAGTCCAGTCGGATTTAAATAATAAATGGCTGCTATTTGAGACTGTGTGGCGAACTGAGAAGTTTATACAAAAGAGGCATATCATTTGTTAAAATCAGACTTTCCCGCGGACATCGCCCGCCTTTTATGCGTAGATTAATATATTATGACCTCGATCTGGCACATTGTGTCCTCGATCCGGCACATTGTTTCCTCGATCAGGCACATTGTGTCCTCGATCAGGCACATTGTGTCCTGTCGATCATAAAAATATTTAAACGACTTGGTAATTAATATTCAGGGCGTCTGTATCAGCTTTAACGGTAAAATAGAAAAAATGAATGGATTGGACATGTTCTCTGTAAAACTAGACAGGTTGTCTATGTTATAGGGGTCAAAACCGAATTTCCGAGAAACACAAGAACTAAAATAAAAATTGTTTTTGGTTTACCTACACTTTCACAACCGCATGGACGAAATTAGGATAAAAAGAAATATCAAATGAGATCGTTGGATTGTTTCTGGGGTCTCAAAAAGCCGATAGTTTTTTTCGCCGGGTTGTTTCTTATTTTATGTAAAAATGTAGAAAGTTATGAATGTAGCTTAATTGTGTAGTGATGTAGTTTTATATAAAGCGGAGCTAGACTTTTATGATGAGTGTTTTATAAAAGAGGTTTACCTAAAAATTGCTTAAAGATAGGCCGTTTTAGGAGTAAAATAAACAGTGGCAAGCCATTTATACAATAGAAAAACAAAAATAAAAAAAACTTAATGGCATCGCTATATTATTTTGGCAACGAATGGCCAGCTATGGATAATTTTAGTTATGAGGTTAGAAATGTATTACAGTAAGTAAGTAGGTACTAGCCACATATAGAAAAAAAAGAATGCAAGCCTTTTTTCATTTAAAAAAATCCATAAAAAAAGAAAAGTTAAATGGCATGACAAAATGTTTTTGAGCTAAAATGGCCAATTATTGCTCAAACTTAGCCATGTTTGAGCAATAATTGGCCATTTTAACCAAACAGATTGATTGAGGTTGTTATATTTTTCTCCAGTTTTCAGCTCAGTTTCGAATTGATTATTGCTATTTACTGCATAGCATTACACTTTCAGTTCTTCATGTTTTTATTTGATTTCATTCGTTTTTCTATGAGTGATCAAAACAAACTTTGACATAAGAGAGCAATTATACTCATCATGATTATTCTACGCGTAGTTCTTGCTAATAAACTTTTATATTCGCGCGAATTCTTCGCGAAACTAATTGGTCCACCCGGATCCTCTGGAGAAATTACATGAAGAGAAGTTCAAAAGTTGTAGTGTTGGGCACGCTTGTTAACCAAAGCTAAAGAAAGTATTACAGAAAAGTTCTGTATTTCGTCTAACTTGGCTTTAGTCGGACACTTCAGATAAGTATTATTGCTTATTCTGTAAAAATGCTTCAGCTGCTAAATAATAATTGTGAAAATGAGTGGGATGTGTGTTGATGTGATGTGTGTGTTGTGTAATTGTGATATTTTTAACACAAAGGCATTTTTTCGACGCTAATGTCTCAACGAAGTAATATGAATGCTATTCGATATGTTGGATGGAAACAATATGAATACGGTATCCAGCCAGGAATTGGATATGTCAGTTCGGTTCCATTATCTATTATTGTCTGTAGGTAACTACATATATTATTTTAGTCCGCTTCACAAATCAAATCAAATCAAAAGTCATTTATTCAAACTAGGCTGAGAATCAGAATATTTCGAACGTCAAAATTACATAAGACAGTCCCCCAAAAACGACCACCCTTCACCAAATAACATAACCACGTGTGACCCTCATCAATATTATTTGTAACAAATAATATGGCAGCCTTTCAATACATCAAAAAGTAATATTAAACTTCACAGATTTCATTAAACGTTTTGTTATACTTTAAAATAATATTAACCTCTACTTATTCATCAGAACTTTCAATTACAAACGGAAATGGCCGAAAGAAATATAATTTGGAGTTTTTGCTCGCAGATAAATGGTTGTTTGCAAGTTGGCGAGTTACAACAGTGAGGCGGATTCAACTTTCAAGGCTCCGGAATAAATTGATGTGATTTTGTGAGTTTCAAGACGTGGATCGTGGAGCACGTGGTGTTGTGGATGTACGAACAAGTAGGGTAAAAAAAATTTAAAAGAGTTTTCTTTTAATTGTTTTTACCCAACCTATTGACTTAAATTAATAATAATAATTAAGTATAAGTATTTAAAGAAAGGGGGGGGAGGGGGAAATGGTCAAAGGGCATCAAAAAATTTGTTTGCATCGCTGTCAACAGGAAAAGTGCATTATGCTAAATTATGCTTGGTACTCATTTGAAGAGCATATGTGTAGTTAGTCAGGGTACCTCTACCTAAAATGTAATTCTCGTTAAATAGTAACTTGTACCTAAGTAAGACACTCAAGCATATTTCTGCCACCTTTTAATTCATCATAATTAAATGTTTAATTCTGTAATAAACAATATATTATACAACTAACTATTAATTAAAGTCTTAACTAATATTAATTAAAAACTAACTACACAAATAAGCAATTAATAACTAAAATATGGCGTTCTATATTAATAACTATAATCAGACACGAGACAGAAGTTATGAATGATCAAAGTAGGTACGTACCTGTCTGCTTTTATTTTCAAAATGAAGCTTAATATTATCTAAAATTAAAATTATTATTTTACGTTTAGCAATATTATTATGCTATAGGCTCATTACTAGAAAGGCAACGACAGGTTTTACATCACTCTCACCATTCACTAAGCTAGGACAACAAATATCAAATCAACAGCTGAAGAAGCTTGATGAGATCAGGCTTAAGTATCTATGGTGCTTGGTATTCGAGACACATACCCGGTGGGGTCCGATGTAACCCCACCCCCAGTATGATCGTAGGCCTGGGATCTTGCGGACGTGATGTGCCCGGAGTTATAACGGATTCACCCCAAATTTGAGGAAAGAAGGTTCACCACAAAATTGCAACAGGAAAATTACCAGATTTAATATGTAAAACAATAATAACATTAGGGATACCTACCCTAAACTTTGAAATGGAACATCCTAATCCTAACTTATATTATAAATGCGAAAGTGAGATTGTTACGCTTTCACGCTAAAGGCTCTTACATACTGGGGCGAACCGTCGCGCGACGCGACGCCGTCGCATTGTTCGCCGTGAAGAAGTTTTCTCAAAAATTGTTTTGTTAAAATTCGCGTTGCGCGGCGAATCGCGCCAGTATATAAGAGCCTTAAAACGGCTCATCGGATTTGGATGAAATTTGGTACATGGGTAGACCATGACCTGGAAAAGGACATAGAATACCTTCTATCCCGATATTCCCATGGGATCGAGACTATGCGGGTGAAACCGCGGGGCGCAGCTAATAAAAGGTTATATTGGCGCGTGCCAAAATCGGAACTAACCCCGCGCTCTTGTTTTTTCTAATTTAATTTATTATTGACATAATCTACTCATTACAATGTTTACTATATGAGTTGTATTGCAATATGTGGTTAGCTAGCGACATCGAAAATTGATAAATACTATTTATTTTACTTCAATGGTCCTAGTTTATCATTTATAACTTCCAGTTACATCTAAAAATAGCTATATGTAAGCGGGCACGCCCTTTGTGCCTGGAGGCTTTTATTTAGTTAATTTATATTTACATTTACTTTTTATTTCTGCTTGAGTACATATTGTTCTCGTTTTTTTTTTTGGTTGGTATATTAGCGTGTGCTAGCTGACATATGGCTAATAATTAGATTTATGTTTTGTGTTGCATAATGTGAATGATTTTGCATACTTTTGTATAGAATCAATTTTTTCTAACTGAACAGACAGCTGTGCTGCTGGGGAGTTTGTTGCGCCACTTCTTCTTCCCAGCTAAAGCACTAGGAAGTGGTGAAGGGTGGGCGTTTTTGGGGGACTGTCTTATGTGATTTTGACGTTCGAAAAGTGCTGATTCTCAGCCTAGTTTGAATAAATGACTTTTGATTTTGATTTTGATTTTGTCAATACAATGACTGTGATAACTTCACAAATGTTTCAGGCTGGCGCCAATAGATCCTTGTACAGTATTATTTTTGACTTTCATAACGAACTTTTAAAACTTAACAAGTACTTAGCCTATTAGTATATGCTAGCATGCAATTTGTCATTACATTATAATTATCCATTTAATTACGGCCTCGGCGTATGTGACTTTAGGAAGCTAATTGCATTATGACACCCGGTTTTATCGTGACCTTTGGCAAAAAGCCAAATAACTTTTGTTCTTCTCGACAAGTAGGTATTGTTAAAACACGTGTAACTTAATTGTTTTAAGTAATAACTAACAAAATAACTTTCGATACCTGTTTTCGTATCTAGGTTGTTCGTGTTTGCCCTATTTGCTGTGAAAGGCACATTTATCTACACTATAATATAATCTCGTACAAACATCCACACAAAAATACAAATCTTGTATTTTTGTTTGTATGTTTGTAATGAACAAACTCAAAAACTACTGCGCCGATTTCAAAAATTCTTTCACCATTAGAAAGCTACATTCACCCTGAGTAAAATAGGCTATAATTTATAAAGATTACAAGCGGGCGAAGCCGCTGGCGGCAGCTAGTAGGTAAATAAAGGCAGAGCATGAGCATGGGCCTACTGGACTTTCTTTCCATTTGACATCACTGCCCGACGCACCTCAGTTTACGACTGTAGCACTACGAAATGTGATTCCGTTTCGCATTTATATAGTTAATAAAAAAATGTTAGCGAATCAGATGTGCTAGTTTATTTTTAGATTTATTTCCTTGTTTGGTTTTTAGATAAAATCTACAAATAATAACTAGTACAATTGTTTCGTTGCTCCAAAAAAAAATGGTAAGTATTTTTTTTTAAACGTTTTTTCGCCTTAGCTCTATCAAAAGCGCTACGCGACTGCTTATCATAAAACGTGACAATACATCATGAATAAAACAAACAATGGATACTTCTACAACGTTCTGATTTTCTGACCCAAATATTCACTGACCCTCAAAGAAGCTGAGTTGTCAAAGTCTCCTCCGCTCAAAGGCATCCCTTGCGAAACTTTTTTAATGGGATAGATATACCTGTAGACGTCGCGTCAGATTGTGCAGTCAATCATATCTGCCTGCTTGAGCCCTGAATAGGAGCAGAGGCGCAATGTAGTACGGTAAACGCTTAAATTTTGCATCACAAATGTTACTTTTCTAGATATACCAACGTAACACACATACAATGCCATTCGTTTAGACAATTCAACGATAAAATGAACCAATGGATTAGGAATAACCTTCATAATCTTTCGGATTGTGATAGAGAGTGTGTTACGCAATTGGGGATTACTTCTCAATTCTTCATATTTTATTTACTTCTAAATTCTTCATATTTTGTCCCTAAAAGTTCACAAGCCTACATAAGTACATAAAAGAACATAAAAACGCTGAAGCCAGCAAATGACATCACAGCGTACCCTATTACAAGGAAAATCATAGCAAAAACGTCTCACTATTTGCCTAGCTCATCGACTAAAACCTATTTGCCGAAATCCCTTGAGTAGATATTATTTTGCATAGAAATTTGTTTGAGGCGTCGGCAAATCCCCGCTTTATCTTATCTCTTTTAGTACGTGATTGTGGGTAATATGGCCTGGGGAAGTGGGGATAGGGATTTCTCGGTTTTCATGTTAAAATATGTTTTCGTTAAAATTAAAATCTGATAGCAACATTTTTTTATTTTTAAGGGATATAGGGGGATACCATAAAATCAATACAATTTGGCATAATGAGGTAAGTACCTACCTACTTAGAAAAAATAAAAATTAAGAATCATATGATTACCTATTTTATTGGAATTAAATACTAGGTATCTTATTGTTGTTTATGACGACTAATACTGTAAACAGCTGCTCATTTTGTCCATAAGTATAAATGCCTTTGAAGAATCTATTGGGCCGACTAAGCGACATTTATTTTAGCACCCGCCAAAAAATAAATACGATCTGCTATCGCTTCTCTATTTCCTCCTGTTATATAAAACTTCATCTTGTTTTCCCTAGCGCAGAAAAATAGGAAAAGTTTATGAACGAAATGCGGAAAAGTAAACGAATAGGTTTTCAGGAGCTTTGAAATCTGTGCGAGTCGATGTATTCGTGTGATATACGACCCAGGGTCAACTGTCGCCCGCCTGCCGACTAGGTATAATAACGCTCCGGTAAAATAAAAACCTTCAACTGCCTGTAGCCATTTTTCACTTTCATAATAGAATGTATATAGAACTATACATAGGAGGTACCTATAGCTTGATAATGAAGTTCCCGCTTACGTAAAAAATTATATTTTTATTAACATTTTAAATTATCTATACATACATATTATAAATTAAATTTGCTTTTCGTGTTTGTCTGTCCGCGTTGTTCTTCTAAACCATGCATGATGAGGTTTTCATCAGCGTTTAGAGAATTTATTCCGGAAGGTTTGTGTGTATAATATGTTAATATTTAAATTACATATAACTAAGAAATCTTGATGTTTGTCAAGTCGTAAAAACCGTGCAAAGCAAGAGCGGGTCACTAGTTATGAATAAAAAAACATGTGACTTTAGCTAAGTAGGTATAAATTATAGTAGTAATAGTAATAGCTTTATTGGTTCTCACAGTATAAAACCTCATTATACATTCTGTTTATCAAACTTAGTAACATTGCACAAAAATAATTCGAATTGAATATCAATGATTACGGTAGCGCTCAATACACCGCATGCAAAACATGGTGCTTGGGTGCATGCAACTTTACAAGGGTCAAAACGTCGAAATTCACCTTCAATATCATCATAACCACAACTTTATGGTCCAGAAGGTACAAAAAAAAAGGAAACGGACGGAAAGAACAAGTGACTCTGTTAAACGTCTTTTTACAGGTACCACACACGTACACCGCCCTACCGTGCGGTCGAGCCCATAGAGTCCGTGGCGGTGCGCGTTGCCGTGTGTTAATCGCCTAAATTGGTTTGTTTACACATTCATTATATTTTAACATTCTTGGATGGTAAAACAATCCAGATATGTTAAGTTTTATGAGTAAACTTTTCTACATAAACTCCATACCGCTGTATTTCAGCTCGACTCGCAGAATACACCGTCATCTCTCCTGACGTGTGTGTGAACTCATCAGAGGAACTTCGGCTACTTGTTGTTCATGTTCCAAGTATTAACATCATTATAATGAGAGGCGATACGAAGCGCTAAGGCTGCGGTCATAACTCTTTGAAGTTTATGGATGACTATTGAGCGACCAAGGACCATCATACAACATGCTATTACAGTGCATGAATTTGAGATCATAAACTGTTTTTTATTTTATTAAATTATCGTTTCAAGAGATAAGTAATAAATCACTCATGACAGGAGCTCTATAAATGATCGCGTCTTATTGTGAGTTTATGACGCGTCTAGTAAGTACTCGGCACAAACAGTATGAAAGGTGTGGTCATATTTGAGGGCATGGTACAGACCTTCAAACTAAACAATGTAACCAACATCGTAATCGCTAAAATATAATCATTTCTTAAATATGCACACCTTCCTGAAACATGCTGTATCCTACAAAAAAAACAAGGCCATAAGTCAAAATAGATTGAAGATGGCCAGACTAGCTAACCTTAGTTAACTGCATTTAATAGAAAGCAGTTGATCGTGATACAAACTGATGCTGTGTTTGCAACTTCGCCCAACAGTTTCCTACTCGAACAGATTAAGTAGTATGAGTGTAAATTGCTAACAGTTTACCGCTTCTGTAAGTCCTGTCTAGCCACAGCTTAAGAACAACGCTGTGTGGATATAATGTGTCCTGCTATTCAGACATTATGACAATAGTTAACCCAGGGTCACAATGAACGTGTGACGAGTAAGAAATAAATAACAATACAATCAGGAAAACGGATTTCTTTACAACAACTTGAATTGTCCGTATAATTAAATCACAGTATTGACATCCTGTGACTTCTGAGATGACGACTAATAGAAAAGTATGGAAGAAGAAGACATTTTAACTATCCTAACTTATATTATAAATGGGAAAGTCAATTTGTTTGTTTACTTGTTTGTTTGTTACGGTTTCACGCTAAAACAGCTGAACGGATTCAGATGAAATTTGGCACATGGGTAGACCATGACCTGGAATAGGACAAAGGATTTTTATCCCGACATTCCCATGGGATCGAGACTTACGCGGGTGAAACCGCAAGGCGCAGCTAGTTCTTTATAAGGCTACAACATGGCACATTAAAAAAGTGTGTCCACCTGCGGAACAATACATTCCTTCACTGTATTTTGTAAACCTGTTCTTGTTTACTGTCTAACATTTAGGCTTACATATTCAGGGAATCGTCTGGCTACACTTGCTCGTAAAGAATTGCAGTAGTTTCTACTAATACATAATGTATGTAGGCCGTTCCGTCGGTCTCCCTCAGTGACTAAGGGAGGTACTAAACTATAAAGTGCCAACGCTGTGACCTGGTCTGTGAAACTACATACAAGTTTAATAACATGTTGAGTTTCAAGAACACTTCAAATTTTCGTGTATATTTTATCCTCCGTCTCTTCACTGTACTTATGAGGATTTTTCATGATGTTATTGTCACTTTATTAAATTCACATTGTCTGCAGTCAAATCATATCCCAACAATTTTTTTTTTGTAAGATTACCGCGTCAAAATCGATAGAAACACGAAAAGTGACTTTAGTTTATAATAATACTCGTGGTCGGGCTCGCGGTTAGGAATACTTTTCAGACAACTATAATACGACCAGCGTTATGAATACCCTTTCAAAATGAATAACTTCGCGTAAAAAGGCCTCAAAAGAAAAGTTATGTGAGTGAATCTCGCCGAACAAGCTGATTCTAAAAGTTAATATTCAATGTCGGAGTGGCAATTTACACGAGTATTCCTCTGAAAGGTCCAACTGTTAACTAGATGCTTGAATAATGTAAGCAGAAGAAGGTTCTGTAGAGGACACTTCCCAACTTGTATGAAAAGAATTGATGATAATGAACGATTGTATTTCAACGTCTTTTAGTGCTGGTCACAAAAAGTTTTTATTCAGTTTTAAAATTATCAGTCTATTATGGGTTCGTTAAAGTTTCTGCTCCGCAAAGTTCCTCGTAATACTATTTTATCAGAGAATTTTTGTGTTCATTAGAAATTGGAACAATTCTTAGGAACTTGTAAACAAAAGTCCACAAAGGTTTCTGTACCTCATTGTCAGAAAAGGCTTTATTTATATGAATTTATTTGAATTTAAATAATTATAAGGCTTATCAAAATCTTCTTAAAATACCTACTCATTACATTTGATAATCCGTGAATCACGTTCTGAATTCCCGAGAATTGTACAGCATTTACTGAAGTGTACAGTGTCTACAAGAAACTAATTTTATATAGGGCTTTAATTAGACTCCTTGAATTTCAAATAACATAGAAGGAATTCTTTCGAGTCGGCATTTCGAAACTAATTAAAGTTTTCATTTTCAGGATAAAAGCGTGTTGTATTACAAAGGATTTGTTCGACAACATCAGCGAGGCCTACAGGCTCCGTCACACTCATTGTGCACAAAGACGAATAAGTAGGTATTGTTTTGTTTTCAACTGGCGCTCTCGAGGGTATAAATGAGACGCGGCCTGGATAATGAGGACATTTCGTCAGCTCTTATAAAACAAAACAACATTACACTGATGTAGTTCAATTTTCTATAAGTACCTACTCCTTTATACTTGTGTCACGTTTCGTTTCCCCTCTTTCATGTGGGACAGAGTAGGATCCTCGGCTCCACGCGGCTACGCCTCGTTTGGCTGTGCGCTATAGTACCTCTTGAGACGTGAATTGCAGACGTGTCGTTTAGAAAGTGCAGAAGTAGTAACATGTTACTGGGCCATTAAGTCACTCGCTTCCCTCCATTTACTCTTACGACTTGCGACGGAAAATAAGCGCATGGACTTGCTATTACATGCCATGTTTCTTTTTATCCCCATTAGCTTGAAATTACTTGGTGTGCTGTTAAATTAAGGCTGCATAATATAAAACGAAACTCAAATACCTACGACGAAAATATAGACAAATCGTTTGCATTTCAAAACAGAAACATCGATAATTATGATTGCGAAATAATGAATCGAAATGGAAATACATTTTAAATTATCGTTTTCAATTAGTGAGCGATATTGAAATGTTATCAATCGCGGGCCCGAATGTAATCGGGGCAGGAATCAGTCTCGGAAAGGGACCGGGCGCGCGGGCGATTCAACTGTCATTTCTGTGAGTTTACCAACCTTCGTAGTTCGCTTATGGAAACCTAATGACTCGTCCTTAAATAAAGATACTTACTGGCAACAAGAATATACTTATGCAGTATAAAATATACTCGTTCGTAATCGTAACAGACATTGAATGAAATACGTTCCAGATTGAATGCCTCATTAAGCTCATTTGGAGTGGATATTGAATCTGAGTCTAACAAAATACCCCTTACGTTCGGGGTATTTTGTTATATTGTATATTTTCTTGGAATATTGCTGGCATCCTGTATATATTATGTACTTCAAACGTAAATCTGTCCCGTTTAGCTGGTTATTAAATCTCGTAATAAGTGATAATATCTTTGTGAGTATTTATTGAAAACGTAAATACTTATGTTATATATTCCTATTATTCCTTCTTCTCGAATACACTTCCCTAAACAAGTTAATGTCGTGTACAAAACGACAAGCCGTCTATTTACATTTTCTTATCAGCACGTACATACATTTATATGTGACGGGGTTGTATCTCGCTAGTGGCAGGGTCGAGGGCGCTATCAACGGTAATGGGGGTCTTGGCTGGATTGCCGCCGATTAGACCTAACGGCTCGTGGGAATATTGAAATATATATACCTCTTTTTGTACTCCCACAACTGGCATCTTTAACGAACAATGTAGAAGCAATTTAGAGATATCGTAATAGCTGACAATAACGAAGCCTTTTTAGTGAATCGTATCTCAGAATATATTCATTTTATTTTACTTATCTTTACGAAAGGCTTTGTACTACCTTCAGATAAGCTCCTTAAGATTTTTAGGAGAATTTTAGAAATGGTGCTTTTCTTTTTCTCTGAAATGTAATGGTTGCGTCGCCTGCAGAGAAATAAAAGAATGCTGAGCGTTATTTTCCTATTTGTGACTGCTTATTGGCAAGATCTGTCCAAATGTAACGTCGTCCAAAAAACCTTTGCACCACAAACTCACATTACCTACCGTACTACATACAATGCGGTATCTACTGCAGAAGTTTTAACTTTCTTTATGGCGGAAAATAATCACGGATTCTGATTTAAGAGAGTAACTAAGTTGTAAAAGCCATTTAAACTTTTCATAATTTTAATCCGTGCTGGCCACTGTGACGTGCACGAAATTATTTTAAAAAGTTTTTATGAGAAGTTGGAATAGAATTAACCCAAATTCTAATATAACCTTGGAGACTTTTATGGCCGTGTATTATTGTAATTATAATGTTTATTACTGACCTGTAACCAGATTGGCATGATGAAACTGGCAGACCGCATCGGCCTCGTACCATGAGATGCGGTCCCTGAAGTAGCGGTAGAACACCGGGAACCCTTCCTCAGGCAGAACCCAGGTATTGCTGATGTTCACCTGAGCACACATACACACACATTTGTAATTACAAGAAAGAAACCGTTGATATGTCAATCGAGAATAACGAAAATTTATTGTGTAATCGCAAAAGATTTCAGTAAAACTGCCAACTTCCAATTTAGCAATTTGTCATACCGCCTGTCCATTGCACTCGTCAACTATTTGTTATACGAACGATCGTTGACTTTTTACAAAAATGAAACATTGTTATTCCTTCACAGTTCTAAAGTCTCCAGTCTCGCCCAATATAATTCTGTCAAACTTTGCTTATCTATAGAAGACAGCAGAGCACAGATAACCACGTCAAAACTTTTCTCCAAGAAAGTTTTAAGAGTCAGTGTACGACTCCGAATGCATTCGAGTATTCGAGTATTGGAATTGCATGCATAAACTTGTGGAAATTCTATACTAAAAGCGTCAATATTTGCGGAGGATTGTGCCGCACGCCACTCTAATGAACTTTTCCATTCGCTACAATCGTCGCGTGGAAGAAAATCCGCATAGCAAAAAGTGCAAACAAAAATATAATTTTTCTATTGTTGCAGATGTCGATTGCACGTTATTCGAAGATGTATACGAGACAAAGGTATATTTACAGTAGAACCCGCAGTGACAAACACCGGAGATGAGGAAACTATGATTGTACTTGTTCAAAGTTGTCGTAGATAATTTTGCCATCCAACCGTCCGCACCGCTGGAGTAGCTACAAATTAGGTAGGTACCTACTATTTGGGCAAATTAACATTTATGTTCTCTAAATTAGAAGAGCCGCTCGTTTTGTAATGAACGTGAAATCTGACCGCCTCCGCTCGAGCTTGTTTCCGCGGAATCTCTGTAGATTTAAAGGTAATTTCGTCTGCAGTCGTCCGTGAAATTTCCACGGGTCTTGTTCAATCTTGTTAATGGGAAAAATAAATTGAAACAAAGGCCTACTTTATTTAAAAAGGTTACATAAGTAAGTAGTTTGTTTAACTCTTTATTTTCAGCCTATACATAGGTAGCTTAGCATTAGCGAAAACGCAATGACCCGAAAAAAATGTTCACAAGTTTTTTTATTGAAATACTTATGCTTCGACTTCAGCTTCATTTAAACCGGAATATTTATATCATTTAACGAAGACCATTCCAATAATTGGTATTCCGGTGTAGTTTGGGCGTGCGCAGCGAACTTGCAAAGCAGCCTTCGAACAAGCTGTTCCCGATAACTTAATTAACATGCTGAATTCTCAAGTCTCATCTGACTTCGTAATTCAAACAATCTCTTGTTCTCGCTATGTTTATGCGTTTCAATTGTTCAGTTCGATTCAATTAATAGGCATATAATAAATCTTGATGATACTCCACAGAATTCCTTTAAGCTCCATTGTATTGACAAGTACCATCTTAAGATACCTTAGGTTCAATGAAGGTTCGAGTATTCATACTCTGATGTCAATTTACACGAGATGAAATAACATCTTATCGCCAAATGAGTGCCATTGTGTCTCCGAAACCAACTTGACATAAAGCAAATTAACTTGAAAGTCGTGTATTAAAAGAAGTAAAACATCAAAGTAACCTGTCGATCGACGTAGATATTACTAAAAAAAGAACTTATCAAACCCGACTTTTGATCCTAAATCCAAATTCAATAGTAAGCACTGTAGAACTCCGAGGTGAGCATAGGGTACCGGCACTAATAAAACACCGTATTTCGATAGTAATTAGTAATTATTTCTATGAATGGGCTATGTATTTCATATTATTTTGTATTAATCTTCTGGCTCCCGCCCTGACAGCTCGCAGGGCACACCTCGTCTCCTTTTTTACCTATTCTAAATATAAATCTAATGCTTGTCCGCTAAACATGCCAGCAACTTGAAAGCACCAAGATTTTAATCCAAACCATGCAGAGTAAAGCCTCTAAAGTACATACTTCCTACTTTTATATATTGTATTGTGTTTATTCGTAGTTCAGAGCTATTCATTATATGTAACACTAGCTTCCGCGCGCGGCTTCGCCCGAGTGTTATGTCGATAAAAATTACCCTATGTCCTTCCTCAGGATGCCGTCTATCTTCTTGCAATCCGTTCAGTGGTTTTATTAGGCGTGAAAAGGTAACATACAGACAGACAGAGTTAGGCGTGAAAAGGTAACATGTATATTAGTATGTATGAGGACGTTTCGTTTGTATTGTGAGTTTCAATACGGAGTGGGTACCTGTTTGTACTTTATTGTGGCTCTTGACATTCTATCTTTTGTCTCTATCAAGTTTACAAATAAATCGCTGTTTGCATTTGACAGGTGGAGCGGCAGCAGACAAATCAGAAAGCTTTGACACATTGTATGCTTGACGCAAGTCCTTATTTTGTTCTTAAGAGTGAAAAGATGCCACCGAGCTCAAACTCCGTTTTATTATTTTTACGGGGGATTGGAAATATTAGGGTTTTTGAGCCCACCCTTTTAGAAATATCGATGTCTTCATAGTTACCTACTAACTAGTGTGAAACCTACCTTTGCGATGTTTTTTCAGTTTCCACAAATACAGGCGATATGTTTTAATACTTACGAATGATATATTATATAATAACGGATTATATGCATTAGGTATTCATGTAGAGAAGGTATCCCATACGTGTACATTTTCTTTGAATAAACTTTAAATCCCAGCTCAAATGAAGCGCTTATACGCTAGCTAGAAAGCGCTGAATAAGCTCTTTCATCCTGATACAGCCGGCTTCTAATTTTATGCAGAAAGACTGCATCCGTAATATGAAAGTCCTCTTTCAACGTCATATAACCTTTTAGAGTTTTGAAAAACTTTTAAACGTCTGCCGAAGGTTGAAGCGAGATCTTTAAAATCTTCAAAACCATGATAGGCAACAATAATTGATCTTTCATTTATTAAAATATGTGATATAAGTATATAAGAGCGGTATGCTTTGAGTCTACATTTAAATACATATAGGTACGTATATAAATGTCTACTGTATCATTATGATACCTACCTACTGATACTGTTATTGTGCCGATCGGAGCCGACGGAAAGCGTTAGCGTCGCGTCTGTCGCTTGAACCTCGACAAACAATAACATATACAGTTATAAATATTATCGATAGATACGCGGATGCACGTTGTTTTTCTTTCATTTCAAACTAGCAGCGAAATGAAAAGGAAATATTTTTTAAAAGCTCGTATATCATGTTGTATGTGTGACCTCTTTCATATTAAAATTATAAAGTATAAAGTGCAAATATGCTGTATGTTTACTTCATCTTTATCAAAGTAAAACAAAAGAGTACTATAAAAAGTGTAGCTACGGAATAGTTAGAAATTGTTCCCGTTGTCTGTATTTGTCTTCAAGAAGGAATATTTATTTATTTCCCTCGGTTTACTTTTAAATTCGAAATCTTTGCAATTGAACTTTTAATATATCTTTTTCTTAGTTCGACTACTTTTATTTGTAACGTAGGTATAAAAGAATCTCTAGTTTTTTCTTGCAACTATTAATTTTCCGAGTACGATTTTGTTACACGGTAGTTTTAAAGTCAAACAATTCACCGCATATTATATTTACATACATACTTATAGGATTTCTCGTAAACTCAAAGGAATATGAAACTTTTCCAGTCCCTCTGTAACTTCTTATATAACATAAGATACCTGTATAACAGAACAGTTATATCAAATAGCTCAATTTGTATAAAAAATGGCCTCCATTAAGGTAATCGTTGCGTCAGAGTCTCCGTGACAGAAGACGCAAGAACATTAGGCACAAAGCGGCCCGCGATATCATTGTGGCTAATGGCGAACTCCAACTTGTTTGTGTATTCAGCCGTTAGTAGTTTAAGATGGTACTTAAGACGGTTATATTTGCACCCTCCAAACATAATGACGCACAGACACACATGTGGAACAATCCTAGAGAAATTAACCCCCGGGTGATACGAGTCCGAGGTGAATTCATTCGAGGGTTAGTGCGATGAATGTATAATAATTAAATGTTGTATTAATTTTACTTAATGAGTACCTTACAACAAATGTGATTGTGTGATACGCTGAAATGATATAAATAAGTTTTGGTAGGGTTCAAAGTTTCGGTAAATTGATCAAATAAGTTTCGTTAACCGTATATAGTCTATTAAAAAGTTTTGGTGCTGTCAATTACAGTTACGATTGAGAAATGTGTGATTATAAAATAGTTTGAATTAAAACTCGTTTACCTATGTAAGTATTTTATGAAGCCGTAGATGTTTTTGACTAGGTACATGATTGCAATATAAAATAATACTGCATATTTAAATAAAGAAGAAGATGCCGCACAAAGTATGACTAAAATATTCATTGTTTAAAAACTTTTATTTAAAAAAACGAACTAAGAGTTATTGTTAAAAATAAATATAGGTGATGTTCCTCTATTTTAAAGCAAGGACGTTTAAAGTAAAGTACTGCGACAACTTAAAATTCGGCGACCAGCCTTCTCGGTCTTAAATAGGTATCACTGCGGCACCAAACTTTTAAACTAACTACCGCAAGTAATCCGGCCAAGTTAGGAGGGTTATAAGAATAGAAGCTTAAAAGTGATTCTTACCGCTCGTCCTTGGACGGAGGCGAACAGAGCCAAGAGCGCGACCGAACACCACAACATTACGTGGCCGCGAACACTCGTAGCACCGCGTAGCGACCGACTGTAGCTCTCGCTCGCCGTAGCGTGACTGCCGCAAGCTACGACTCCGCTACGAGACTACGAGGCTACGCTTGTCGCGTGCCGCGCCATACGGCCTTATGCTCGGACCTTCGTAGTACATTATGTAAACAAAGTATTTGACAATAACATAGAAGTAACGATCGACCTTTTTTTTTTGTTTACACCCGACTGTTTGTTTGTAGTAATACAAGGTCAAGGATACTTATCAATAATTAAATCTTTGATATTACTCCCAGATAGTACTTTCCCTTGCATTTCAAAAGACGTTAGTCTCTCGCTGGAATAAAATAAAGCTAAAACAAAGAGAAATACCCTCACTTGTTTGAAACTACAATAAACTACGTCCAACTTTCAGCACTCAAAGATTATTAAGTAAATACAAGACTTTCCTCATTAAAATATATGTTTTTTTAAACTACGTACAAGTGGGGCAGTGGGTACGATATTGCGGATTCGTTGTTATACAATACATTGCCAAATTCTTGAATGACTTATTGAGATCAAGGCCTTGTGAATGAGAATAATGGTTTATTTTTGCGTAACAAATAAAATCCCTAAATAGAAGTATTATGTTATTGGTTGGTCATTGTCGGAGTAATAGGGTATGTATTGTACATTTTGCAAAAGCATACAAATAACGGTCTATGTATAGCTAGTGTGCTTGCGCATAAATTTATAGCCATCGTAAAACTATCTCACGACCCATCAACAACTATCGTATGGAGTGTATGTATATGTCACCATATACATACACCTTCTGGACCTTTTATGGCATCCATAAACAAGCAATAAACCCATGTTACTTAGCTTAAGTGAGGAATGTTCACATCAGTCAACCCGCCCTTAAATCATAAGTAAAATCATTAAAAAGTTTTGAAACTGCTTTCGTAATTTGTTTCAAAATAATAAACTCTCAATCCAAGTAATTACAAATAAATTCAATTCCAGCCACTGGTTTGAGAAGATTAAAACAGGAAAATTAATAATATTGCCAAAAGTTTTTCTAAATTCTTTAAAGTGAATTCAATATTTAATTTGAGGGTTGTTTGTCCGTCGGATTGAAGGTATACAGGTACGTACCTAGCAATAGGTAGAAGGCTTAACAAACCGTTTGCGTGACCGAAGGTTAATTTCAAAAGTTTGCGCTTTGCCTTTTAAGATTTAAAACAAACTTCTCTGGATCACGCCTGCCTTCCAATTAAAAAAACTGTTGAGTAAAGTGTTGAAGTATTAAAAGGAAAATATATAACGATACTTTTGAAATTGTCGAGTTTATTTTGATCGAAAGTGAAAAGTTCATTAACTGGATTTTTACTTAGTTCGCAATACTTTGCAATAACTTTCCACATCAATCTTACATAATGGTGATGTTATTTTATAAGGTACTTACATACATAATATGTCTATAATTTTCCCACTGCTGGGACACAGGCCTCCTCTCTGTGAGAAGGAGTGGGCCGTAATCCACTACGCGTGCCCAGTGCGGGTTGGTAGATGTCACATATCTTCGAATTATAGGTTCTAAAACATGCCGGCTTCCTCACGATGTTTTGAGAGCAGTGGTGATGAAATCATTTCATAATCATATTCAGATCAACATACAAAATGATACTGACCTGCAAATTGCAAAAAACGTAAGAAAATTTTAATTTCGCGGACTACACTGACGCTTTCGCCTTAATTCTACTACCGTCTTTTTAAAATCGCACTTCCTGCCCACATAATTTATAAAGGCACGGAGCAGTCAAAAACGCGAACCTAAAAGTAATTTAGAGTTGATAAGCTGAGCAACAAAACCAGCCATTTGTTTAAAAATCAAATGTAAATTCTAACAAACCTCGTGAATAAAACATCAGCAGTGTAACTGCACGTGAACTTTTTCAATTAATCCTCGTCTCTTGTACAAACAGAACACCTACACGCCAACGTGAAACAATTTTAATTACGAATGCTACAAAATATTTATCAAAACTCGAAAATATTTCAATAAAACCGAAAAAAAATCTACTGCTCGTTTTGTATTTTGTCTTACTTTACTCGTGTTTTAATTTGCAAGCCTCGGATTGGTAGATAAACGTGGTGTATCGTTTGTTACCCCTGTACAGACCCAGGCTTCTGCGAAAGACGTACTATTATGGCGCTGCAAGGCTTAGTTGGCAATCTTCTAACACAACAGATTGATGGTATAGTTCCATGGCTCCTGCCTCTTAAGATGTTACGTTAAGATATGTGCATATTGCTTTCTATTGTGTGCCTCTAAATCCTGTTATAGGAGTGCTTCGCAAACTCTGTTATGAATTAAATTGCGCGAAAACAGTTTGAAAAACCAATATTTTGTTAGTAAATTCTCAAGATTAGGAGACAGTAGACCACTGATACACCTCTGAATGATGCTGAATAGCTGCCGCTTTAGGTTACGCGAGTTTATATCCAGTTTAATCATTAATCTCAGTAAACGGTTGTCTCAAAATGATACGTCAAATTCAGAGGAGTATATTAGGTATATCGACATCACAAAGTAACATTACGTTTCCTGGTAAAACCGTTTGAGACATACTTAAGCGAAGTCACTCACTCAGACACACGCGATATCCGCAGAGTTTCCGCAACACACAATCTCAATTCCTGACTCAGCAGTACAGGTAAATGAGGAAAAAGTGGTGTTGACGAAACCACGGTAGACATCATTCAGTATTTCAACTAGGAACAACTGAGGCCTTAGTGCGAGTTTCTTTTAACTATCTTCATTTTACGCATCGACCGCGTTCGGCGCTCCGATTGGCCCTTCACCAGTGAAGGCCAGTGAAGGGCCAAACACGTGTGGTGTCTTGTTTAAGTATACCTTTTAAGTCGTAGTTGGGTTTTAGTTTTTATTACTTGATTGTTTTTTAAATCAATGTATTGTTACTTTTATAACTATCTTCACTTTACGCATCGACCGCGTTCGGCGCTCCGATTGGCCCTTCACTGGCCTTCACTGGTGAAGGGCCAATCCCGAACGCGGTCGATGCGTAAAGTCGAGATGGGTAAATGAAACTCACACTAAGGCCTCTGGTCATCTTTATACTGTGACGAAACTGAGGCACTTCCCGCAGCGAACGCATGTCCCGGTGAATCCGTTCGAGTTGTTCAGCACGTGACGACCATGCAAATGTACCATAATATACCAGCAAGCCCGCCAATTCTTTTATTGTCGTTCTTCACAAAATATTTTGCGAACAATAAGTTTTGTGTGTAATAATAATCGAATATGTATTGTTATGATCATGTTGGATGGCATCCTAATAAAAATGTATTTGTTTGTTGAACATAATAAATGAAATTACCTGTCTGTGTGTGTGTAAATTAGTTGAAACACGATACACGGAATCTTTCATACCGAGCTATATAATAAGTAGGTACACAGCCAACTGCGAAGAATACAAAAAAATAACAAGTAGTGATTGCAATTCGAAATAACTCTAGGTATTTTTTTAAGTATACCTTACCAGGCAACCATTTATTAAAGATTGAACAAACATTTCAGAAACGGCGTGTACCTATATTTTTTATGTGCAACTCATTCGATGTTTTACGAAAGCGGTAGGTAATAACTCGGTATCGGCTATTCGGCTCGACGAACTATGATTGCGAATTTTACTCACAAATACGAGTACGCTTTATCGGTTTGTTACCATTCTCTCTTTGTTTATTGTTGTTCCCGCTTTATTACTTGAGTTTCGAGTCTCGGCGCTAACAAGCGTCGCTCTTGAAAATATTTTCCATTATGCAGGACCCGCGGCCGGATTCGAATTAACTTTCATACTATTCACACTGAAGCGAGATGATTGTGTGAGTACTCACGGAATTTCCGTCTTCACGGGACAGTGTTTGCATGACTGAGTCCACGATTGGAATTTTAAATTACTTAAAATATCACTAAGGCAAGAGCGCTCTATGAGAATAAAACGGTTGAAGGTGCTATATTTAGTATCTATCTATTTTCCGTTGAGCGGTGGCTAGCCTAGGTATAGGTAAAGCGACATTTTTACTTAATAAGTGTTTCGTTATAACTATATTGACATGGGTAATTACTTAGCTAATTGTCTTTCATTACCGCACGAGTAGTTAGGTAGGTACTATAGCTTTTACTGGCTACTCCGTCGGATGTAGTTAGCGTGAACTTATTCTCTATGCCTTAACTTCATAGCTATCGTATTAAGAAAAAACTCGGACTCACTTTCTAGAACACTCGGTAATAAAATAAAAGAAGACAGACCTAAATCAGTTTACTAGTTTCTACGTGTTTCGAGTGTAAAATGAGAGAAGGAATGCAAACGCTGCCAATTTCTTCTACACGTAGCTTATTTATGGTCCCGATAAGTTACGTTCACAGACATTATTTAGTTCAGAACGTGTGTTTGAAAAAAGTATCTTAAAAAAGCCATTTGAAGAGTTACCTTAATTGACCCTTTAATGAATTCATCTATTACATTCGCTACACATACATACACATGTAAGCTTCTACCTACAACTTCCTTAAACATATAGTACATACGTCGGAAGTAGTAAGATGTCATCTCGTTCATCCTCAAGAAATCTGAAATTGCCTTGTCATATATTCCATTTATTTCCCAGATTACATCTGACATGGCTACTGAATTCTTTACACCTCGCCGCTTCGTATCGATACCTGCCGAAGAACGAGCTGCCTACATACTCGCACGGGGCTAAAACAGCTTATCACAAGTACCGAGCTGCTGTATCAGACATTCCGTTCCATGTGCTGATAGTTTATAACAGCCTGTACTGTTCTGGGACTCTGGTAAGGAGCAAGATTGTCATCACGGCTGCCAGTTGTTTGATTGCTGATAAACTTAAGAGACCCGTTGTCAAAGTTGGATGTGACTCTATTACTGGTACGGGGTGAGTTGAGTATGTTTTTCGTTTGAGATATTTTAACTTAGATTTCTACTCCCTTCAACCTAGTACTTTTTCAGATCGCTTCTTATGACATGAAAATACTTTTATGCTAATATTTTTAAAATAGAAAGACTCCTTTTCTTATTAGTTTCTAAAGCCTTTAAATAGAGTAACCAAGATTTATAAAATATCGTCTATAATGGATGAAGCTCTGAGGCTGTGATCTTTAGCATAATAGCTGAAGGAGCAACGAGAATTACTCTTAGTTTAAAAGACATTATTTATAGCTTGCCGCTACAGCGCTGCACTAAGATTTTAATGAATGGCTTTTCATTTTAAGAGTCGACAACCCCATTTAATTTATGAAATTACAGTAGATCAAATAATAAATAGCTAGTATGAAATATAAATTCATATAAATTACAACCACATTTTTTTAAAACCTTCTTATTTTTGATGTCTTAGTCGTAAATGACAACAGGCTTTATTACCACGCCACACCCGCCCACGCTCTTCAATCTGTATGTCAATGAGCTGATCGAGGTGCTCAGCAGAGAGCGTGCCGGCTGTTACATTGACGGTGTATGTGTTAACAACATTAGTTACGCCGATGATATGGCGCTGCTGAGCGCCTCGGTTTGTGGTCTTAGAAGGTTGGTGGCTATCTGTGAAGAATATGCTTTACTTCATGGATTGGTCTACAACGTCACTAAAAGTGAAGTCATGGTCTTTGGTGTCAGTGGTCGATGTCCAGATGCTATTCCTCCGGTCAACTTGAACGGAATATCGCTTACAAGGGTATATAAAGTAAAGTACTTGGGACATCTTTTGACCGCTGACCTCAAAGACGATGATGATATTGAAAGAGAACGGAGGGCGCTGTCGGTGAGAGCTAATATGATCGCTCGCAGGTTTTCACGTTTTTCTAGGAAAGTAAAAAGAACCTTGTTTCGTGCATATTGCACCTCATTTTACAGGTGCAGCCTGTGGGTAGATTACACTCAAAAATCGTACAGCGCCCTTCGAGTGCAATATAATAATGCGTTCCGGTTATTGATGGGGCTGTTCCGCTTCTGTAGCGCATCAGGGATGTTTGCTGATGCGCGTGTCGATTGCTTCTACAGTACGATGCGGAAAAGATGCGCTTCCCTGGTGCGCCGGGTGCGGGCCAGCCCCAACATTATACTGCAGTGTGTTGCGAGCAGACTGGACTGTTTGTGTGTGAATCGCTGCTGCAAGCTTTCTACATCGGTTATAAGCTTGTAGCAGGGATTCTCATACCTTTAAGGCAGTGTTAGGTTAAATGTGTAGGTTAGTGTACTAATATAGTTGATAAGATAGATTGTTACTAACTTTTTGAGTCCTGTTACTTGTTAATTAAATATAAATAAAATAATAAAATAAATTAAAAAATCTCGCCTAAAAAAATTATTTATCCGTCGTGATATCCACGACACGGCAAAGTATGGGACGCAATATTAATCTAACTAATTTCTTTTCAGGCAAATAATACCTGTGGTGGACATAAAGATCCACGAGTACTACAGGTACATGAGCCGCATAGACAACGACATCGCGATGTTAATGCTGAAGGTAGGGCTAATCTACCCCTACCCATCTACTCATCTAGACATCCGCTCATCCCCACAAAATTTAATTACAACACGTCGCCGGAGTGTTTTTGATGAGGATGATAATGTTAAACCTATCAATATTTGTAAGTACCTATTGTCTGTTCCAAAACTATATGATGAAAGTGTAAACAAATCCTTTATCAAGTTCTTACGCAATCACTCAATAAAGGGGAACTAGTAAAACATTCTCCAGTATTTAGAAGGTTCCAACTTAATATTTTCACCTTTACCAGCAATTATTTTTTAATAACATTAATAAAATTGTAATTCAAAAATCTTCGACGAAAATTGAGGTTATAAAATTAACCTAAACTTTCAAATGAAAAACTTCTTTAGGGTGATTTAAAATTAGAATTTCGGATAATAAGTATTCAAATAATCAAATCAAAGCACTCAATTTATAAGTGACACTACAAATTAGCATCGGGTTACACGACATTAGTCAAGTCTGATATTTACCAAATCGGCAATTCGTCAAATTTTATATTGGTCAAAGCTGTAGTTCGTCAAATCGTATTTTTGTCCAATTACGAAATTTGCAACATTTGCAACCTGCAACAGGTTTGCAACAGGTACATTTTCAGATCCAGGAGTTTTTATGTTAATCAAATATTTTTAGAACAGACCGCATAAAGTTCGAGACTATAGCCAGATCTTTAATTTCGAGAAAAATTGACAAATAGGACAGATATCTGTTTACTATGCATTTATTCAGGTGTCAAATGTCGCGTCAGCTTATAGAAGTTGTGTTGGCATGTTGCAAACTTGTCAAAAATTTTAGTAAATTGATTGTTTTTTGACAGATTTTGAATGAGATCTCTGATCTGATCTGATGATCTTCTGATGAGAATTGCCCCGAGTGGACCGATTGATGACATGAAAGCCGCAGGATGCGGGAAGCACAGAACCGGTCGTCAAGTGGCGGTGCTTGGGAATGGGAAGGTCCTATGTCCAGCAGTGGACGTCTTTCGGCTGAAATGATGATGATGTGTATCAGTTTTGGAAGCCAGCAATCTATTTGTTTGACAAAAGTTGTGTTTGGCAATGAGTTCTGGAAAGCTTCGTAGTACGTAGCAGAGTAATACAATAATTTCAGGCATCTTTAAAGACTTACCTAATTACACCACTATAAAGAGCAACTGTCCTCTATAATTACTCACAAATACTGTATAAATTATTAAGTATAGATACATGTACCGGCTCATTACGTGTCTTTGAGCTTAGAATAGTCCTCTCTCACTATTCCTGAGGGGATTTTAAGTGGCTCTTAAGGGATTAAATCAAATTGAAAGGTATAGAGTATCATCTACCTGAATACAGCATCTAATGTGAATTTATTATAATTAAATAAGATCTCAAAATTGAACTTTGTCAGCATATTTAGCTGGTATAACTAACTGAGGGCCAAGTCTACTAATTTATCAAAAACTGTCAGCATCATGCCGACAGATTTTGTATAGCATATCTGTCAAAAACTGATCATTGTGAGACCACTGACACGTTTGTAACCCCTGGTTGAACGGTCTTAAAAATACCGATACCGCAGTATTTTGTTATTGACGTAGGTCTGTCCAGATGCATCAGCCTATCTCCTGTTATCTTCCAGAATTATCATTTTAGAACAGCACCCTAATTGCATAACACATTTTGAATCACAATCTGAATGATTTTGAAGGATACCTATTGCTAATCAATTATTTATTATGTTAGAAAAAATTGTCTGCTCAACAACGTAAATAGGTAACGCAAAGAATGTTGTTGAACTATCAAAATGAAAGCCATTGCTACTGTTAGTGTGTTACGGTTACGCAATCACCCCAACGGTCGTTCAGGTTCACCCTCATAAATTCAGTACATATGATAATAAAATCGATCTGTAACTGTCTCAAGGCCCCTTCTCAAACAGAGAAAAAACTATCAGAACAATTTTCTTATAAGTACAAATAATGCCTTTTAGGGACTTACCGCAGAATCACTCGAGATCCCCAAACAATTCTATATAACATCACTTTAGTTTGAGACAAAAACAGAGATGCTTGATTGAACTCAAACGTAATAAAGTGGAAACAATAAAGCGAACCGTTCGAATGCTTGTTCAAATTCAAATTCAAATTCAAATTCATTTATTTCGTGAACACAGGGTACATACAGTAGATGTTTTCATAAAATAATAAGATCCGAGCTGTGCTCCGCCAAAAGGCATACAAAATTTTAGCAGGTTTTACATGCATAAAACATAACTATTTCAAAGTAGGTGATATCACAAAAAATATAGATTAAGTATGTCAAATTTAGATTAAATTGTTAAAAATATGTCAGTTAAATAAAGTAAAAGGGCCAAACAATACAAAATGAAAAAATAATGTCACTAATAATTAAATTCAAATCAATAATCAAAATCATTCAGTATGTCACATATGATAAAACAGACTAATTAAAATTTGTCATTTAAATATTCGTCAACAGAATAATACACCTTATTATTTAACAGTTTGAAAAGATTCCTTTTAAATTCATTAATGTTCATACATGAGATAACTTGTCCTGGTAACTTATTATACAGTTTTTGAGCCATTGCATAAAAGCTTTTGCTATGAAATTTGGTTTTAGTTGCTAACCCCTGCAATTTTTGTGAGCGACGTTTACTTTCTACAAATCTATATAAATTCATGTTTTGTTTTACAAAAATACAGGCCTCATATACGGGCCTTGTTGCAATAGTAGAAATGCACAGGTAACTTATTTCAGA
This sequence comes from Lithophane socia, assembly GCA_947522985.1. Lineage (NCBI taxonomy): Eukaryota > Metazoa > Arthropoda > Insecta > Lepidoptera > Noctuidae > Lithophane > Lithophane socia. The sequence goes on along the minus strand of OX383256.1, from coordinate 12,836,177 downwards.
GGTCTTTGCCCCGGGACTTTAGCTTTACGACCAGCAATAACCATTTCATTTCAACACCAGAGAACGGAATGAAATGCATTTAATTAATTAATAGAATATTATTACCAACTATAGCTAGCTAGCTAATGTGAATACCTAATTACTGTGTTCCCAACTAGATTATATTCGGAACAGCACTAATGGTAGTTCAGCCCAGAGACCAAGCATATGCTGGGTGAAAATTTTATAGCTGATTAGGTGCGGCATGACGAGAGAACATCGAAAATATATTTGAAAAGTTTCAGATACGAGCCCCGTGGCGAGAAGTTTACTTTCACATTTCGAAAATAGACCAAAAATAACGTAATCTTCAGAGCCCATAATGACTTAAATAGGCAAATCTGATGAAGAAATTGTGGGCTTTCCCTAAATCTGACGAGTTTGAAAAATCGCATTTGGACAATTATTAAAAGGATATCCAGGGCCTACCTACCTGATAATTATTAAATAAATATCTGACGGATTGATGGCGCCTATTGGCCGATTAACAACTTTTATACTACCATATCCCAACAATTCTCTAAAAAAATTTTACACTCGTCATACGTCTTAAAACATACAAAGCACGAAATTCCGTGCAAATAAACAAACCCCATAAAAATGTCCTGAAAAATCGGCATGCCAGCAGCTCAACGATAACCTAATATATTAAGCGGATCGCCCTGCAGACTGGGTGCGCCACTTATACAAAGTCAGACATAAAATGCGAGTCGTCTATCGCATGCCAATTACAACCAAACAGCAGTGAGTCGTGCCAACAGGCCATATCTGACAGTTCTAACACCCTCATAATCATGAAAATGAATGACCTGGGGGGTTAGTATTCACTTTTACGACACAGGTAAAACGACACAGGCAAAACTTAGCAAAAAGATCATGCGATCGGCGGAAGCTTAGGTCTACGCTAAATTTCGTTTCTGTATCATATTATCATACCTACATGCGATTTTGCACTCACCAACTGTTGACCAGCTCTGCACATCACCAGTCCTGCAAAGGCCTAGGGCAGGGTTTGCAGACCTCCATAGCACTGCAGATCGAACCATATCTCACTATGTTCTGTTTATATGACAGGATCACGTGAAATTCAGCAAGTATGTCAAAAAGGCGATCCTGGTAGAACCTGAGGTGGCGGTGCGGACTGGTGTCTCCATCGAAGTGTCAGGTTATGGAAGCACGGTAAGAGTAACGCTGTCCTATGATAATAACATCAATTACAAACGCCCACTAATCTCATTACTGAGTTATCCTTTCGTACCTGGGTAGTGGTTAGTACCCCTGTCGCATACTAATATCTTTAGACTTCGATATGGGATTGTAACTAATAAACCAAGGGCGTACATGTTAATGAAATATCGTGTCGCAACGGTACTGATAACACTACCTACCTAGCTACAATTTTGGTAATAATTACAAATGAGTCACAAAGTTTACGTACAACGCATTAATAATTCAGCCGGGTGTAGACCCTAGGCGTAGGCTTTTATTAAGTTATAGTTTAAATATATTTATTTCATTTTCAATACATACAAATTATATTTTTTTTAATTAGATTAAAAAAATATATTAAAACATTTAAAAATATTTTGTACATTATGTATTATTATAGTAAAATAAAACACCCACAATAAGGCACACTGATATAAAAAGTCCAATATTGGATACCCACCTAGTTTTATTGTATTAGTGAAGAAGTTTTCCCCAGGATGCGAGTGAAACCGCAGACTATAATAATACTTTTTTAATCTAGAAGAGCTGTAATAATAGTTTTTATCATCGCGTATCTTCGTATCTCTACTTACCCTGAAAAGTGTATAATTATAAAGTCCGCGCCACCAGTGCAGTCCAGCGGAAAATTGTGGAACTACATTTTTTTAAATGGAATTTGATGCAATGACGTAGACACTAGCGCCGCGTCTACCGGACTTGAGTGGTAGCGCGAAATATTTTCATTATTTGTCATACTTTTCGCTGCAAATGCCATCTGTCTTCTGTGCTGCAAACTAAATAAAATATACGGGACACAACCGGACGGCATTTTCACTAACCAAGTCACGGGGCTCTCGCTGACAACAGAAACAGCTCTTACGAACGAATCAAGCCACATCTAGCAGATGGCGCGCTCTCACAGTAAGGTCTGTTATTGTGTCGTTGGCCCATTAACTTTTCCATCAATATGTTGTACTACCATTCAATCAAATATTAATCATACACTCAAGCTAGGCTTCGCGTTAATATATGATTAGGTAACTGTCACAAATAGTAAAATTTACTAATATATCCTGAGGAGGATTTCCCGAGAGATAGGCATAGGCATAAATAGTTAAAATACTTATGCTCGTTTTCACTACGACTAGTGGATACCTAAATGTAATGCCTAAATATTATTGCAAGTCCGATTTTCAACTCTCGGCTCTGAGCGAAACGTTGAAAATCTAAAAGTGCGCTTTTGTATAGGCATTCATTTATGTAGCTGTTGTATATTTAGGCGAATGCCTACTTAAATGAATATTTAAGTGCGGCCTAGTGTTAGTGAAAACGATTAAACAACGAGGCTGGCGCGTATGGCACCGTCGTTGGTTAATTGTTAATGTCGTTTGTTGCGATCTATAGGAAATGACAATGATTTTTAAGAAAAAACTTAACATTTTGTAATGGGTCTTTAGTTAATGAAGCGCTATTTTCAATTACTGAAGTGTTATCTTGCAGAACTTGGCTCAGGCTTACGTGAACCAGCTGATCTGGACTGAAATGTTGATCATAGACAAGGAGGAATGTGATGAACATCGTCCACATCTTAGAACCCCATCCAATTTCTGTGCAAAATATACACCGGTAAGTTTTATTTAAATTGTTATTCAATCTAACGATGGAATCAGGTATAAGGGCATCCACTTGTAAACTTTTATCAAACCGTTCTAGGTCCTAGGACCTATCATAACACAGCATGTGACAAAAACCCTGTCCGATCCGAAAGGGGCGTATAGGTATTCTAGTAACATTATCTTTAGTTTTTGATAATGTTATTGCAATCAAAACGTTTTTTTTGTGTAAATAATAAGTTATTCCTATTTAAAATTTACATTTTTTATACCAAAATTACCCAATTTCACTATAAATTAGCAAATTTTCTACATAGGTCATAAGTTATGACTTGTAAACACCCGCTAAACGAGCGACGGCCGTCCGCGCCCCATGTAATAACGCGGTAAAATTCCCCATTGAAAAAGGGGTGTTTTTTTTTCATATTCCAGAAAATTTGCACATAGACACATAGACATAGACTCTCAGTATGATTCATAACAACACCCTTACAGATCGGGCAGGGCTTTTGTAATGCCGGCGCCAGACATAGCAACAATATTTGATCACATGTTTGAAAACATGTGTGGCAGGGGTGTTTGGGTATTCCATCAAAGTTTCATCACATATTTCAACTTTGCCATTTGGTGTGCACATGGTGTGCAGACATAAATGCCGGCGCCAGACATACCAACAATATTTGATCACATGTTTGATCACATGTTTGACACATGTGTGGCAGGGGTGTTTGGGTATTTCATCAAAGTTTTGATCATTTATATCAACTTTTCCATTCGGAGTCGGTTTTTCGAACGCACATCAAAGCGTTTAAAGTTCAAATGTGTGCGTAGCGCGTTCGAATTTCAAATGTGTGCGTAGCCTGCAAGCCCAGTGCCTCGTAAATAACTGACCGGAACGGTCGCTTTGCTCAATCGCAAGATGGAATGGAGCAACGAGTGCCCTAGAATTTATTGAGTTGCTTGAAGGAGAACCATGTATTTATGGAACCCTAAAAGTAAAAAAACAACATAAAATAGGAATTTGGTAAATGACGCATGGATCAGGATAAATGATAAATTCTCAGTACATTGCACTATCGAGGAATTAAAAAAGAAGAGAAACATTTTATTGACCCATTAATTATATGGAATGTATAAAAAAACATAAAGCAGTCTACAAGGACAGGATCTGGTGCTGAAGAAATGTACAGACCTTCATGGTTTGCATTCGATGCCATGCACTGCACAACTACATGGGTACTGTTACGATTACGTTTATGGTTAGTGATTACCGTCCGACATTGGTGCCGATTTTCTTGTACACCGAACTAAAATTCCTTTCTTATTACTATGAGAATCATAGAGCTAATTTGCAAAAAAAATCTCTAAATTTAATAATTATTTTGACTCAACTAAAATCGAATTTGACAATCGCGACTCCACTTGGTACCTACGAGTACTTGTTTGCCCTACCCTGTGATTTTTTTTGAGCCGGAGATGCACGCAATCTGGCCATCTCGACGTATTTTGTATGGAATTTTTAATTTTTTGGACCAAAAAAAAATAAAAAAATTACCAACATGTAGAGTATTAGGGGTTTATTGGTTGCAAAGGGGGTCCAAATTTTCATTATTTTTGCGATAGGACACAACATTTTCGAGATATAAGCAAAAGAAAATAAAATAAGATAGAGTACTCATTTGCAACTGAAGTCGAGGTGCTGGTTTTAATTTTAGTTCATGACATCTAATTTTATACCACACATTTTTAATCTTGATTAAAAATAGTCAGATTAAGTTAGAAGATTTTAGATATAGAACAAAATTTTAGGTTAAAACGTCAAATTCAGAATAGCATGTTCACTAAACTAATATCTCAGTGCCATCATATAGAACTATCTACGTTCATGTAAGAGCATTGAATGACTATTTCATGAAATCATGACATTTGGCACTTACATGAACTTATAGAGTTGTATTGCTGGTTCTAATGTTTATAATTCTGTAAACCTATATTTGTTACGGCCGCAAATAATATATAGATCAATATACAACCTGACACTGACCTGCAAATTGCAAAAAACGTAAGAAAATTTGTATTTCGCGGGCTACCTTGGCGCATCCCCCTTAAAGACCGCGGTATACTTTAAGTACGCACGTTTACCACCCACTTTAGGTAAACGACGAAAAAGTGTGCCAAACAGGAACTCTGCAATTTTTTTTTCTGCATATAAAATATAAATTGGCAACACTGCGTGCTGCAAAGCATGTCATCAGTGGTAAAAATGGGTTGTAACAGGTTAAACACGATATCTGTTATCAGTATCACTGTTACTGTTACAAAAAAATTATAGTTCCAAATATCTGTTATTAAATAACAGCCAGTTATTTTTGTACGGACTATAAATACGTATTTAAATCTCAATTGAATATCTTCCATTCTTTAATGAAGAAGAGAGAGAAATTGATAACCTAGCTATATTCCTTCCTTTGTGTCAGTGTGTATGTAACAGCCGTGCAGCCGTGGTAACAGTTTGTGTGGGGATTGTTATAATGTATTAACAGTAACAGCCGCGGTAACAGTCTTGAGAGTCTGTTATTAATTAATTAGTAACGGGTATTTTATATTGTTAGGAACAAATTGATATTTGTTATTTTTTAATATCTGTTATTTTTATCTGGTACGTCTTACGATATATATACGCCTCACCCCTAGCCTGTGGTGAAATGTGTGAGCAAAGTCTATCAAAGTGTTTGATCAAATATGTGACTATGTCTGGCCGGCAAATGCAAACAAGTGTTCAAATGTGTGATCAAAGTCTATCAAAGGTGTTTGATCAAATATGTGACTATGTCTGGCGCCGGCTTAACATGCTGTATACTAGAGGGCTTCTCACACCGAGCGTGGTAAGGTTCGTTCACGTGGTGGTCTTGGTGCGTTAGTTTTGTTTCTTGCGCTCCCTACGTTTTATATAAATGGATAACAAAACAAGATGTGAAAGTAAAAGACAGCAGAGACAGCAGCAGAGTAGACAGCAGAGCAGTACAGTAGAGTAGAGCAGTAGAGTAGTTTTGTTCGCAGTAGATAGAAGAACATGTTCTCGATTTAAAGCAATATTTTCCCCCGGATTTTGAAAAAAAATCATATGGGTCATTCGATATCATAGAGCGCATCATCGCGTCCATCGGTAACATCGCGTTCGATCATTGGCATTGGATCAGGTTTATGCACTTAAATAGTGAATATGCTACATCATGAAAGAGATAAAAAAACAAGAGTGTAACATTTGCCAAGCGCTCGGGCAGTTCCTCCGTAACCGGAACTTGGCTGCAGGCCAAGATGACACTAGGATGAAGGAGAGGAATTTACATCGCAGTTTATAATTGTTCCTACCTATAAGTATTATCTTTTTCCCGTTCCTCCATAATCTGCCAGACAAGGCAGAGACCATGGAAATGTTCTTTTTTTAATATTTGTTCCACGTAGTCACGAAAATTTGTATTTTGTAAGTAGAGGTTTTAAAACTCTGATGAAAATCTGTCATTTGCTTATCTCAAGCCTGAATTAATTGCTACTCGATACAAAACCCAAGCTGAGCATTTCTTAACGCATTTTTTTGTCTTTTTAACTTTAGATACTTACTTACCTACATAGTTTTTAATTTGTGGGAGATTGTAAATGGAAATAGTAAGCTAATCGCTTGTTGTTATCCATTGATACTGAGATTTCCAAAGAATAAATAAATAAATAATATATCTTCATAATAACCTATGTAGGTAAATGGAAAAATTGTGAATTTAAAGTCTGTTTTTAATCTCATAGACTAATTTGACAGGTGGAAATGTAAAACTCTAAATTGAAAAAACAAACAACAATCACTTGAAATGTCAAATTACTGTACGAGATTAAAAAACAGACTTTAGTGTATTTCTGCTATTCATAAACTCAACACGATCAATACACAAATCTTATCACCATTTCACAAAGCAGCATCTCTAACCGAACGTATTTTTATGTAGATACACGAAGCGTGACAAAATTAATCCCTACACCGCATTTCCCACGAAGGGTTTCCCACACCGATTAGGCGGATATCAACGTGCCAAAGTCCCGAAAATACACATCGGTGTCTAAGTACCTATTACACGTATGTCTCTAACCACTGTAGTATCCCAGGAGCGTCGTTTGAGCGACAGCGGAGGCCCGGCCGTATATAATAGAGAGTTACTCGTCGGAATCCTGTCCCATGGAGGCACGAGCAATGATGAGCCTCATGTCGCCATCTTCACTAATATCTCCTACTTTCACAGGTTTGTGTGTCATTTGATTTTCTTTATTAACGGTTTTTGTCCAAGACTGCCAGTACGTACTAATGCCATTTGGTCGACTCCTGTTTTATGTGTGCTTAGCAGCTCAGGTAAAAATCAGATTGCACTTGGCCACAATAACCAATCTCTTGAATTTAGTATAAATCAATTAAGGAGTATCCCCAAAAACAACTACCAGTAAAATTTAAAACAGTTCCTAATAAGATTAGTTCATCTGAATTCCACGCGTGATTGGCGCTAAGTAGGTACAGTTCGTGTCAAATAACTTTCCCGCTCTGAAGTAGGTTATAAATGATTGCGCAATAGTCAATCTTACTTATAAAACAGTAGCGCGCATGCGCAGCCTAACTTCAGAGCGGAAAAGTTTTTTTGACGCGAACTGTATGTAAGTATGTAAATTTCCGTCCACCTACCTACCGGTTCTTACAGCAATAAATCATTTAAATGCAGGTGCATTCTAAACACTGCGTATGTCGTGAACTCGTGATGATGATTGAGCTAAAAAGCACAATTAACTACAAGTTATTTTAAATTATATCATTGGTTTTTCCAATATTTGTAGGACATTGTATTTTCCCGTCAACCAGTTTCTCAGTTTTATCTGAGAACCTTTATTTGTATGAAAGATGGGGAAAACATTAGGCAGAAAATTTATAGGCATCATTATTTATCCCCATAATTTAATTTAGTTCTTATATTCTTTCCAGATGGATCCTCTTAAACACCAAGAGATTTTTAGAAAAGTACTGCGTACCGAAAACAGATTCGTCTGGAGATTCCGGAACGAACAGTGACGAATCTGACTCATCGTAATGAAACTCGATAATAATGTTGTAATATGTTATTAATTGTAATATTATTCTTAGCTCGAGATAAACGGTTCCGCTGTCTGCAGTAATTATCTATGAAATCCTGCACTTGTTTCTTTATCCAACCTCTTAGATACCACAGGTTTGTGTACACGCTTGGTTTACCTTTTTTTGCGCATCCGTCGCCGTGTGACGTCAGACCTACCAACCTCCTGCAAACACATATTTATAAGTACCCACGATAACAATTGCGTAAGAGACAAAACACAAATATTATTTAAAATAGAGGTAAATGGACACAAGACGAGGCAAACGGCAGAAGGAAATTTGCTTGTCTAAAGTCTAGACACCGTAAGCTAAACACGTTAGAGAGCAACGCTTCGGTTCCCTAACGTAGTAACAGGTACGGTCAGCGACAAAAGGCGATAACATTGCTAATTTTAACATCATGGATGCGAATGGCGGAGGACAGGGTGTTGTGGCGCAGCATGGGAGAGGCAGCAGTGTCCAGCAGTGAAAAGCGATAGGCTGAGTTGATATTTGATATATTGAATTTCAGCATTTCATTATCATTGCTAAGACTATTTCTGTTTCGATTTTAATAAAAATATTAAGCTCAATAATTAAAATTTTAAAAGCTTCACTTAAGCTTTTAAAATCTTAATTAATGAATTTTAATCGACTTTTTCGCTGACTGTACCTACATAATTTTTTTCCGAAGGTTAAAGCAGTAAGCCAAAAGCTACATTAGTACCTAGCCAGTTCGGTCCTTTCATTATTACATTGGCTCTTTATGTATTCCTATATACTTTTACTTAAAAATGTGATTATAAAAGTAAGTACCCATGCCAAAGCACTCCACCACCCGAGTCTCCTCTGCAGGTGTCCCGCTCACCGTTTCCATACAAACAGAACATGTCCGCTGACAGTTCAATCTTGTGCAGCCGACTGCACTCCTCGACCGGCACGTACGTAAGAGAAGCCATCATCAGACTTAGCTCTGATAAGGAACCACCGTACTGAAAAAAATATGTTGCATCATTCTCCTGCCTTTACCCCAATTTATTTGTCCAATATGACTTTTTCTTCTATATTTCTCTATTAGTTGTCATCTCGGTAGTCACTCCAGGAGCTAAACCATCACCTCTCAGAGCTGTATTATTTTAATATTACTTCAGTGTGAGAAACAAATGGAGCTATTCGTCCTGTATAGCTCCATCTCCACTGCTCTAAGAGGTGGTGGTTGGTCCCCTGTTCTAGTCATACCATCTTTCACACAATCCATCCCGTTTCTTTGATCTTCCTCTACTCCTAGAGCCATCGACATTCATACTCAAAACTTTCCTCACGGCATTTTCCTCATTCCTCTGCATCACATGCTGTCCTACCATGATTTCCTCACAACTTTTCAGTCACCGGTGTTACTTTCAGAATTCATCTTATAAACTCATTTCTTATTCCATTCATGCGCATAACACCACACGTCTCACTGAAACAAATAAGTTTAGGAATAAGAATAAGGTCTTATTTTGTAGAAATTTCAGGTGTCTGATCTATCTACTTCTTGTGGCAAGAATGATCACGTACAACGCAATAAAAAAAATACGTGAAAAGATATCACAGCGCCACTGTTGACGGTACCTATGACGTGAAATCACTGACAGCAGGAATTGCGGTATGTAGTAGATGTTTGGAGCGCATCCTTTGCGGTGCATGGATGGACCAAAAAGTGTCACTAGATGAGAAACCCTTACTAGAATCAAGAATATTTGACCAAGTAGCAAAGATAGCGAAGAAGCTTATTCCGCGGACTCTCACGCTATCGATTCGATACTAACAAAACTTTAGAATAGGTTTATCTACCGCTACTCTTGGTTCACATGTGTACCCTTTGACATTTAAACCTAATTTCAGCAAGCATCCTAATTTCCAAAAATAATTTAATATTTAACATAAAAGGTCTAAAAAACTTAAGTCTGGTTCCCTCGCAGCCATACTCATTGGAAGAAGTTTAAAACTAGGCATCAAAGTTTCTACGCCCACTTTTCGTATTAATTACAAAGCGCCGCGTCTATTAACAGAGGAAGTTTCTACACTGTTTTTAGTTCCTATGTTAAAGTTACCTTCACAGAAAAAGTTTTGTACTACAGAAAACCTAAGAGTTAGGTACATAAACTTTAGTGTTGCCACTAGCAAACAATATTCCATCCTATATTAATATTCATAACTTAATTAGTCTATTAACTTAATTAGGTAACAGAGCGCGTTAGGAACACCACCCTGCGCTCCATAACTCAAGTAGCGGATGTTGGAGAAAAAACAGCCAGGCTGAAGTGGGAGTGGGCCGGCCACGTCGCACGAATGCACCCGGAGAGATGGGCAAAGATCGTCACTCACTGGACGCCTGAAGGAGGACATCGCCGTCGAGGTAGACCGCGGCGAAGGTGGTGTGACGATCTAATAAGGTTTGCGGGGCCAACATGGCCAGAAATCGCACAAAATAGAGAGCTTTGGAAGGAAAAAGGGGAGGCCTTTGCCCAGCAGTGGGACACACAATAGGCTATAAAAAAAAAAATTAAAAAAAAAATAGTCTATTACTTTAGATGAGATGAGATCTTATGGCTGGCGGGCTCAGATGGAATGTAATTACTGTCAAAGTGCTTTATAGGTAATCTGATAAAGTGGTGTGCTTAAAGTTACCAAGATAGTCGTTTTTACAAGCTTTATATTAGCTTGCTCTGTTCGTATGTGTTTCCGGTTACTCCAATTGTCATCCATTTTTCAAGCACTTCCTGGCATCCGATTGAGCTGAAACTTGGCATACCTATATAACTAACGAGACATTTTGAAAATTATACCATTGAAGTGGTCTGATGATGGATCCGGAAGTTGGCTCTAGGAACTCCTCAATCAAACAAGACAGCACCTTCGTGTTTGGACTCATTAGCTATGTATTAACAAGTGCTTTGACACTAGGTGGTGTTCAGGGTCTGATGATGGAGCCAGAAGGTCGCCCTAGGAAAACCCTTTTTAGTTCATAAAAAGCTTGTTTTTAAAAAGGTTTTTACTTATTTTTTATTTTATTCGCTACTAGCGACCCGCCCTTGCTTCATACGGTCGTAACCGTGCAACAATGTACTGACTTGGCGATATGTCAAAACATCGAGATTTCTGTTCTATAACTAAGTTAAATATTAATGTTTTATACAATAGCTTCTAGAATAAATTCTCTAAATGATATTGAAGACCGCATCAAAATTCGTTGAGAAGTTTAGAAGAACACTGCGGTCACACAGACAGACACGATAAAGGTACTAGCTAGGGCGTAGGGCCCAGCTTGCGTTGCAATACCTTTTTCATATATTTTTTTTGTTATGTGCCTTCCCCGGCGCGCACGCAACAGCTTACTAAAGTTTTATCACAGTCGGTCAAGCCATTTTCGAGTTTTTACGAGACTAACACACGGCAATTGATTTTTATATAGATGTATGAATCAGGCCACGAACGCTCTACATTATTCTTAATACTTATTTGTAGTTATATAACTCACACAAGGAAGCCATATTTCCCTTTCCCGCCAGCCAGCATTACTTAGTTCCTGTTTGAAGGCTACCGGTTTTACAGGTACCTACGTGATACTTTACAACTTTGTTTCCAAGGTATCGTAAACACCTGTAAACTCTTTCCATCAGATGTAATTATCAGCCTGTAAAGCTACAGTTTCCCAAAAAAGCGGTACCGGCATATAACGGCCGCTGTGTCAATGTAAAAATGATGGTAATTACTTACCGGGGTTTGACTTTGCGATGTCAAAAAACGCTGTCTAGGGAAACATACTTGGCATAAATAAAGTTTCAGTGACGTCAATCGACGGTTAATTGCGGACGCTATGTAGCGGCCACCGGAGTTTAAGGAAACCCTAGCTTTAGGCAACCTTTTATATAAAAACAAAAGGATGCTGAATCCACAGATTCCAGCGAATAAAGAACAACGGTTCCTCACCTATCACCCTCCCACATACTCAACAGATTATTATGACTTCCGACTGTTTTTTTTCTTTAACCCTTACTTAATTATAGCCAAAACAACCTTACCTTTATCATCATCAGCCTAGCCTTTTCCCATCCAATTTGGGGTCGGCTTCCAGTCCAACCGGATACAGCTGAATACCAGTATTTTACATGGAGCGACTGCCTATTTGACCTCCACAACCCAGTAACTGGGTAATACGATACCCCTTGGCAAGACTGGTTGTCAGACTTTCGGGCTTCTGACGACCCGTAACGACTTTCAAAGATCCTCAAATGACAGCCGGGACCAACGGCTTAGCGTGCTTTCCGAGGCACGGAAGAGTCTCGATATGTAAAGATGGTCACCCATCCACGGACCAGCTCCGGCAAGCGTAGATTAACCTGATGGATCGACCCGTGCGGCTGTTATTACTTAGCCACGAGCTCCTCCTTAGGTATGAGATGTATTCATTAATACATAATTAAAGTTACCTTCTGCCATCCCCAGCCGGTGACAATAAAGCGCTTCTCTTTAGCGTTCATCCATTTCTTGTGGTTGACGAGTATCGCTTTCTTGGAAACTTCATTGAACTTCATCGGAATCTTGACAAATAAGATGGCTACATCGTTCTCAAATGGGATCTTCTTGTTATAGTTCTCATGTACTACAAACGAATGAAGTTTGTGTTTCTTAGCGCTGAAGTCGTAAATGTATTTTGAGCCTGCGGAATTTAGTGTTCATACAAAAACATTAGTATTTGATATTATATCTCAGTTTGAATAATGAATAACTCACATTACTCAAGGATTATAATGTAATTTTCTTATCATTCTCCATTGTGGCATAAATGCTTTGTAAATATCACATGATTGTGTGAAACATACAGGAAAACTGCGGACACAATCCAGTAGATGACGCTTTTAACCGCCGACTATTCTGTTTCACGCTGCACACTAAACAAACTACGCTTTTTGGAGAATCAATCTTACTAAAAATACATAATTTACTTTCACAAATCTAAAGTGTTGGAAATCCCAGATGACGGGTGTTTACTGTGATTTGTTTTTTACATAACATTCCTTGTCTGACATGCTGAAAGCTATCTCATCATCATCATCTGCCTAGCTTTTTCCCAACTATGTTGGGGTCGGCGTCCAGTCTAACCGGATGCAGCTGAATACCAGTATTGTGCATAGAGCGACTGCCTATCTGACCTCCTCAACCCAGTTACTGGATTACACGATACCCCTTGGTAAGACAGGTTGTCAGACTTTCGGGCTTCTGACGACCCGTAACGACTGTCAAAGATCCACGAATGACAGCCGGGACCAACGGCTTAACGTGCTTTCCGAGGCATGGAGGAGTCTCGTTATGTAAAGATGGTCACCCATCCACGGACCAACCCCGGAAAACGTAGCTTAACCTGATGGATCGACCCGTGCGGCTGTTATTACTTAGCCACGAGCTGCTGAATGCTATCTAAATTCTTCCAATGCTGTGTATTCAGTGCAATTAACTTTAAAAAAAAATTGCCATCTGTATTTTTGCCATAACATATTTACGAAGTAGATATGAATTGCTATTGGCCATGCTATCTCATGTTATAAACACGGCCTTATTAACAAGAATCGTTGTAGTGAATTCCAAGTTACATTACGCAGGCAATTTAAGTTAGAGATGGTTGGGTATGGGTACCTTGCCTTCCCTTAACGTTACCGTCAGGGGTAATAAATCATGAGTATGATGCCCGTCGGGTTAAGTTGAATTTCAATTAGTGCCATACTGAAACTGGGTTAGCAAACATTTAATGTAATGTAAGCACCTAAGATCTACAATAAAACGTACACGAAGGTCGTCACTTCACCTGCCAGGGTTGCGCTTTAGTCCGAAAGGGATACCGGGACTTTGGCAACAGGCAACTGAAGGAACACGGGTGGGTTTTAGTCAGTAAAAGTCTGACACACCCTTCCGCTCCGCCCAGAGCGGGAGAAGTCGTTGGATGATTTCCCAACCACAAAAAAAAAAAATTATGTCTATGTTAGGGCAAGTAAGGTTTTAATACCTATCAATAAATTACTCAATGATTAGAATATAGAGAGTGAGAGAAGAGAGATTGGTCCTGTGTCGCACACACACTTGTTCATTCTGCCGCGTCCACGACGGCTAGTCTCCTGAGTTTGGTCATCATGGCCGAAATTCGGTCTGGAGGAGAACTTACTTCACTTACCGATTTGCACCGTCATTTCGTCGATATCTTTGTTATTTTCTAAGCAGTGAGCCGAAGTCAATATAGACCAGCTGTTCAAAATAACACCACCACATAGCGCACCCAAATTAAAAAACTGAATTGCAAATGGATATTTTTCCAACGCTACTGACTTTCCGCCAACAATTTTTGGTCCAAATTCTTCATTCTTCAGTCTGTGTTTTGTTTCACTAACCATTATATTTAATGATAAAAATGTGGAAATAATTAAAATTTTCATTCCACAATCCTTTTTCTGCATATTTATGGACGATATTGACTCAGTGGTACGTAATGCATAATGAAACGGAACACTAAAGAAAGCAAATGATTAGGTTTTTAGGTTTTTACGAAGACCATAAAGATTAATTAGTGCTCGTGGGGGATTTTATGTGCGTACGTGAGTAGATGAGTACTCGCTCTAAATTCTGTTATGGCAAACTACACATTATATACATGAAATGAAAATTCCATTTTTCTATTATAAACAACAACGGTGAAAAGCAAACTTCCGGGTTGTGTTTCTAAATATTCAGCTCAGTCCCTAAATTCTAATGTTTAAAGGTTCCGTCAAGGACCCAATAATAGTTATTTATGCAACTGTTATATAATAAGGGGTATTAAAACCCACATTCGTGTTTTAATACCTAATTATTTACAGTTGCATACAAGATTTTATCTACACCCATGATATGAATCTTCTATAAAAGTTTCTTTGTAATACCAATATCGAACAAAAATGGCGTGGTACGACGTGAATTCGAATTTTTCGAATTCGAATGTGTTTTGTTTTTAAATTACGGTACTTTGTTAGTGTAACGCTCGTGAATGACAATGTTCTTTTTGTTAAATGAGTTTCATTATGCAATTCAGTACAACATTATAACACCCGTTTGGATGATATTATGGTTACTATGACACAGGTTGTTTTAATGTTGGCAATAAGCTAACTGTTTCAGAAACTTTTAGAGAGGATTTATATCATGGGTGTAGATAAATTATTTTATACGTAGATTGTAATAAGACGGGGGAGGCCAAACGATGGATGGGCAGTGAGATAAGATGATAATTGCTAGAAAAGGGGTGATACCGAGATGACGACTATATACATATAATAGAGAAGTATAGAAAGAAAAACGACCACAAATAAATTGGGATATGGGTAGGAGAATGATAATGATAATTGATTGTAGTAAGCTAAGTTGTTACACCGAAGGCTAGGGAACTTGTTGTTCGTCCTAGTACCTATTACTTTTGTTTTTAATAAAACCACAAAAATATAATCAATTGCATTACATAAAGCGTACGACGTTGCCCATAAATGTGGTCGGTTTAAAGCTAATAAAATTGTAGCACTTTCTACTAGGTACCTATACTGGGAAACTGGCTCTCTGCCAGCAGTCGCCATCGCGTAGTATATGTAAACCATTAATGTACTTAATTGGATAAGTTCGTATGTAAATATGTACATTTTCTCAAAATAAACGTCCACTACCGAATATTGGCTTACAGTAAAAACAGCCAAAACTAGGTACTATAAAGGCTCTTACATACTGGCGCGATTCGCCGCACGACGCGACGCCGCCGCATTGTTCGCCGTGAAGTTTTCTCAGAAATTGTTTTTATAAAATTAGCGTCGCGCGGCGAATCGCGCCAGTATGTAAGAGCCTTAATTATTTGGTGATCGTGATACCTATTCAAATATTGATGGCAATATATTTATGAGAATATTTTAGCTCATTCATTTATTGTTCGTTTAAAACATTAAGGAACAGATCCAGCCTTGAATTCCCTGAATCGACTTGCATTTGACTTTCTTTTTTCATTAGAGAGCATGAAAAGGAGTTGATACTCATAATTTTTTCCTGTTCTTAAGGACAAACATAGAATTTGCTATACATACATTTACAAACTCTTTGGTATATAAGGCAGTTTGCAAGCAAAAAACCAACCGCGCCGTGAGCCTAAAAACGTAAAAGCTTTTTAGCTTCTGTATCGTTTGACGTGAAAGATAGGAGGGCTTTCAGAAAAAAATATGTAAATATCAGACAAATACATTTGTAAATAACTGGAGGTACCGAAACTCATACGAAGAATTTTCGGTTTAGGAATATTGATGTGTAAAGTATTGCTCATGTAATTGGGGTTGTGCTCACTGCCCAGTTCCGTAACACAAACCAGGCTTAGTGTAACTAGGTTCTTACTTCTGTCTGGAGTGACTTCTAAACTTCAGAAGACTTTTTTAAACTATTTTGTACCACCGTGAATAATAATTTTCATGTTAAATAATCCATGATGTACCTTTAGCAAAATTAATTCAACAACGTTTGTAAGTAATATTCGTTTATGAAACCTGACATTAGTGTTCTAATGCGATTAAATATACTGAATAAACATCCTGATTCTCAATGTAAGTCATATCCCCATCTCGACCACACTGAAGGGCCGAAATAATTTAGGAAGGAGACAGAAAGTTTTATTTTGGCGAGGTGTAGGCACAGCTCCGGTAGCGGCGGGCGCCCGCCCTCGCCGCGCACTCAGTCGCCCATCGCCGGCCGCCGAAAGCGCCGCGCGCGGCCGTCACACGCACTAAACATAACCTGAAACACGGCCTACTCACATAAACATCAATCATTACTACCACCAAACAACAACATGATTATTCTAAAAGATATTCTAAACATTAAACTATATGTGATGTGATATAAAACTTAATTCCCTTATGTGTAAGTCATAGAATTTTGGCAAATAAAAGAGGGCGACGAAATCAAAACAAAGGTGTAAATCGATTGTGTGTGTATGCGGTTGTTTAAAGTGATTAGGTATGTACGATGCTTCCTGTCTTTTACATCAATCTTAGTATATTATGAATTAGATAATTCATAAAAATTATTAGATAAATATTTCCGAATAAAATAACACCTGTTTGAGTCACTAGTTTATGTATTAAGGTATAAATAATTACTTGATCGCTTATAACTTATTAAAACAGTATATTATTTTAACAAAAAGAAAACGAAACGATTTTCAGTTGTTGTTAATCATGTGGTAAACAAAATAAAATACAAAAGAACAAGTCGACAATGAGAAAATCTTTTACAAGTGAAACTGACAATAGGCTGAAAGGTAATGAACAATGAAATAAAATAAAATCCTTATCATTGTATTTCGTTCACGTTTGTGGGCAAATTGAGCGGAAAAATAAAATCTGAAACGAGACGAACGGCTGAAAGTATAATAAATGTCAGTCTGTCTCGTTGTAGGCATACAACTGTACCTATCTGCCTACTTCCGCATCCGTACTTGTATATATTATGAAAAAAATATTCAGTGTCCAAGGATTTCTTCACGATATCGCAGCAAATAAGATTAGAAACTTGATCTTTCGCAGCTGACCTACATATTTTAAAATACGCACACATACATACTTATTCACGCACACATAGACAGATGTATGTATAATAAAAGATTCATTGACATTCGGATGAGTACTCTTCTATTGTTAGCATTGAACTTTTGTTTTTCGATCGTCTCTTTTATTCATTAATTCACTTTTCTTTTGTTTGTTGAGTAATGGAGTAAGTGTAGATACTGGCAGACGCTATATATTTTAGAATGCTTGTTAGTAGAAGCAATTTATACGAAGTACGGAGCTTAGCTGGCTTATATTCTCTTAGGTGAAATTAATTTACATAAAGATACAATTAACTGAAATTAAACAAGTGTGGCTAGCTCTACCTATATAATTAAAAACAAGTCTCAAGTCGAGCCCCGTGAGCTACGCTATTTATAAATGCCAGATTGTTCAGTATCGAGGTGGGAAACCTTTGAATAATTCAAGTACCTACGGGCAGGTCTGCACGTGTCGCTACGAGCCACGGTCACAGGCGCACGTGCTCGCATGCCCTTACTTTATGCAATACCCTTCAAATAGGCTAGGCCTAGGCTGTTTTAATATGGTTACAAAAAAAAAGTTTTCAGTCTGAAGGGTTAGACTGTCTTCTCTTACGAATCTGAAGAAGTGAAAACTAGGCATGTAGTGTACCCTGCCAGGGTTGCGGGTTAGTCCGAAAGGGATACCGGGACCTTGGCAACAGGCAACTGAAGGAACACGGGTGGGTTTTAGTCAGTAAAAGTCTGACACGCCCTTCCGCTCCACCCAGAGCGGGAGAAGTCATTGGATGATTTCCCACCCTCAAAAAAAAAAAAAAAAAAAAAAAAAAAAAAAAGGCATGTAGTGTAGGTATAAGTTATACACTATAATGTGACTCATTCAGTCGGAGATACTTTCTAATTTATTAATCACATAAGTAACCCGCTGTCTTATAAAGTAGGAAAAATCATAAGGAAACCATAAATTAATGATTTGATATCGATATCACGCTGTGAGTACTCGTTATTTCTCTGATCGAGAAATCTGCTGTATAGGCTGTAATCATAATAACAATATTATTAACTTAATACTTTATACCTAGTTACTTTGATTTAAAGACTGCATAGTTAGACTTTATTACTCCGTAGAGGCTATAAAGTTATGTTCCTGTTACAAAGACACAATAGTTCACGAGGAAATTGCCTTTCGAGAGCCATTTTCTTATGTCTAGAGAACGACGTTTTATTTCATTCTTTCTTAGTATGTTTCTTTCCATTTGCAATAAGAGTTAAATAAACTTATGACGTTGAACTTATATATATATGATCTTTCTAATAAACGTTCTTGAAGAAATCTCAAAGCCAGATTGCGGATTCGAAATGATAGTTTCAGAATAGGGGCGTCATTTTTCCGTTGCGCCATTAAAATTAGTTCGTGTTGGATTGACTTATTAGTTTGGATTAGGTAAGTATTCTTGCATAATTAGCCTATAATGTTCCCACTGCTGGGACACGGGGAAGGAGGGGACGGAGGCCTCCTCTCTGTGAGAGGGAGCGGGCCGTAATCTACTACGCGAGCCCAGTGCGGGTTGGTAGATGTCACATGTCTTCGAATTTTTCGGTTCTAGGACATGCCGGTTTCCTCACGATGTGTTCCTTCACCGTTTTAAGAGCAGTGGCGATGAAATAATTTACACAAAGTAAAGCACCTGTCAGGGTTCGAACCTACGACCTACAACTCGTAAGTCGTGGCCGTTACCACTGGGCCACCACTGCTCGGTATTCTTCTCTTCTCAGTATTCTTTATAACTTACGATTCAGTGTTATTTAGTGTAACTAATACCGATTTCTACGGGCACAAAGCCGAAGACACGTCTATTATTTATTGTATATATAATATGTTTCAAGTTGAAATATATCTGCCATTGAATATTGTTTTCTGACCGTTACGCGAACTCGCTATCACGGCTATTTATTTACAAAATATTCCGTTTCAAATTATAATTCCTACAACAACATATCGTTGTTATCACAAACAACACTAATGTTGCGTGTTAGTACAACAAGTTCCCTTTTCTATTGAGTTGTAAACTCGCGGCGGAGTACGCAGCTGTATTGTGAGGGACCCAATCACCCAGTTGTAATCGCGTTACTTGCCGCGTTGCGTCTCTACGCGAGGGTTGAAGCCTTCGAAAATAACAAACGACAGTTTTATCGTGTGATTTTAAGGACTTTTCTGAATAAAAGGAAAGAAACGGTTTTGCATCTTATGCTCGCAAATTGTTGTGAGTATTCTGCGAAACAAAGCAGGCAGATTGTGAGAATTCTTCACAGCAATGCGGGAAAATTATAAGTATTTCTTGATGATGATGATAAAATGACTAATGTTTTCTATTAAGTGTTTTCTTTCCTAATTTGTATGCTTTGTTTTAAAAATATTCTGTAACTTTCTACAAAATATTATTCCTATATTAAATACTTTTTGCTAAGTATATTGAGATGAGGTTTCAGTTTAGTCAAAGGCCGCTGAATTTTAGCCAGAAAGTAAAAGATGCACCTACCTATTTATCTCTAAAGATAATGATTTCCTAAGGTAAAGGCACTCTTTGAGGTTTGCTTTAAATATTGTAGACAAAACGGAAAAACTGTGTGTCCCCATTACCACAGCCAACCCCATCCCATAATGATAATGAGTCCTCTATCGCCCACAAACGCCTTAAAAGCCATTAGTTGACGCACACACAAATCACAAAGGCGGATAAGGATCTGGCTTTGAGTGCTAACAGACGTGGGCTTAAATACTGAGCTTTTCAAAGGAAAAACAAGTCGAAAAGAATAGAGGGAAATATGACATGCGTGTGCAAAACTAACAAGAACACCATCTTATTAGGAAGGTTTTCTTGTATCTCTGTAATACCAAGGATAAACAAGGTGGGTGTACTTTTCTGGGTATGTATCGCAATTCAGTGGGCTTAACCAACCTTTTAAAGAGAATTAGAGCTTAGAAAGAAGAACGGACAAAAGAGAGTTAAACACGAACTTAGGGTAAATACCTTTTTTCGTCGGATATTATTGAGGTAACATACGAGTACCTAAGCATGAATAAAAAAGGAAGGGTTTTGGTTATGTTACACATTTCAGGGGTAAGCTTGTTGCGCTGACTTATGCGGGCCATAAACGTTCAAGTAATTTGATCAAGCAACCTGGCAGACTTCAAACAGTTTGATCAAATAGAAATACGAAAATTCATATTTCTTCATGCCATTTGACAACTCATTTTGATCAAATTTTCCCACACACATTCATGTCAATTTGATAAAACTGTTTAACGGTACTGTCAAAGAGTAACATGTTCACTAAGAAAACAGAGTATCTATCAACAATCGAGCCTTTCACACAGGTGTAAGTGTCAGAGACGACGCAAATTATATTAGTTAGCGCTTAACGAAACTGCTCAGACGAATATATCGATACCTATCACGTCTGTAGGTCTTTGTATCTTTATAGGTACGCCCAAATATCCGGCCAAGTAGTGTAGATCTTTTTCTTTTTACGCCCAAAACTCGGGTGTGGGACAACCCTATGGGATGAGCCATGTTGTTCAGCGGTGGCAAATCAATTGTGCGAATATTGTTTCGATGAACTCGACGTGTTTATTCGCCCATTTTTACGCCTCTCCATTTCATTAGCGCTTCAGTGCTTCAATGAGATTATAAGTCTATTCAACTATATTATTAACTTGTTTCTAAGATCCACTTTGAAACCACTTTGTTCAAAGAATGAGATATATAGTTTATTGTTCTCCTTGATTAAACTGTCCTTTTATTAAGTGCTTAACGATGTGGAAAATTATTTTTTTGATAATAAACAGCGTTCTTAGTAAATTAAATTAAACACAAAATATTTAAAGTAAACTGGCGATCGTGAACCTAGTAGCTAAAGTTACCGGATAACTACAACCCTTAGGTAATAGCGATAAGAGGAACATTGAACCTCTTGTTTTGTTAAGAATTCAGTACGAAACAGCTTTTAGATATTATATAAAATTACTCTCTTTAATCTAATCGGGTCTCTCAGGTCGATCCATCAGGTTAAGCTACGCTTGCCGGGGTTGGTCCGTGGATGGGTGACCATCTTTACATACCGAGACTCCTCCGTGACTCGGAAAGCACGTTAAGCCGTTGGTCCCGGCTGTCATTTGTGGATCTTTGAGAGTTACGTTACGGGTCGTCAGAAGCCCGAAAGTCTGACAACCAGTCTTACCAATGGGTATCGTATTTCTCAGTTAATGGGTTGTGGAGGTCAGATAGGCAGTCGCTCCATGTAAAATACTGGTATTCAGCTGCATCCGGTTAGACTGGAAGCCGACCCCAACATAGTTGGGAAAACGCTAGGCAGATGATGACTCTCTTTAATCTAACAGTGGAATTAATGAATTTGTTTTCTTAACGAGACATATCGAATTTAGGAATTTTGTACTACAACTCATAAGACTATTTAGCTGAATAGGTAGATACATGAACGCAAGTGACTACAAAGACAAGATAGAAGTACCCTACGTCACAGAGAAAATTGGAACCACTTCAATAACTTTCGAACGTGGAACTGCACCGACATCTGGAATGTTACCAAATGCACATGAAAAAGCGAAATGTCGGGAATACGCTGCTGTATAAAGAATTTCAAGACAAAGGAACATCTTTCTTTCTTCGAAGCGAAAAGTAATATGCATATAGGTAGGTGCCTTCTGTTCGTACGGCACTGACCTTTACCCATATACTCGTATGTCTTTGTAACCATACCTTTATGTGATGCATGTATAATGAGGGGACACTAAATGCTCCGCGGCTCCTCCTATTGATGTGTCATTATTGTCATTATGTAGTTATCGCTCTTTGTTTCGGCCAGTGTTAATGTACTCGACACCTACCTACTGATATACTAATTAGTACTACTCTACCTCATTAATTCTGCTGCCCTTATCCCATTTTATTTGGAGTCAGCGCAACATATCTTTTTCTTCTATACCTACAATAGGTACTTTTAGGGTTCCGTACCCAAAGGGTAAAACGGGATCTAATTACTAAGACTCCGCTGTCTGTCCGTCTGTCACCAGGCTGTATCTCATGAACCATGGAAGTTAGACTCTAGCCATATCATCCTTCACACAGTCGATCCATCGTTTCTTAGGTATTCCCCTACTCTTACTCTCTATCCTCATTCATACTCAAAACTTTCCTCACGACAATTTCCTCGTGAGGAAAGTTTTGATTATGAATCTACTCCGTGTTTTACATTTAAGATTTGTGTTTACATTATCACGCATTTTTAGTATCTATCTATACCTATCATCAAAACGAATGCAAGCAGCGTTCAATGAAAAGGTGTACCAAAAATCTAGATAAACATCAAAATATTCATAAGTGGTAGATAAATGTTTGATATACTGACAACTGACTTTCGCTTCTGTTGAATCTGAAATTTCTGAGAATAATAAGAAGTGCTGTTTATCTTTGATTCCCAGAACGAATATTAGATTTTATGTAGAACTAGCTGCGCCCCGCGGTTTCACCCGCGTAAGTTGTCGATCCCGTGGGAATATCGGAATAAAAAAGTATCCTATGTGTTAATCCAGGTTATGAACTATCTGTTTGCCAAATTTCATCCAAATCCATTCATTAGTTTTTACGTGAAAGAGTAACAAACATCCATCCATAATTACAAACTTTCGCGTTTATAATATTAGTTAGATATACTGGCAGTAGGTATACTAAAAAGAAACTCTGTGAGGAATACATTGCTCTTGTAAACGCTGTCGAAACACCAATATTTTTGTGAACCGGCAAATTATTTAGTATTTAAGCAGCGGGGTGATTACGTAACACACTTATATTTGCAATGTCTTTCATTTTGACAATTCTACAACATTCATTGCGTTACTTACATATTCGAACAGAAAAAAAATCAAACACATGAAGCAATGAAATTATTTTTATCAATTTATTTTGATCTTATCTTGATATTTCGCCAATTATTACGATTACTGTCCATTTTCAAACATCTCAGCTAACGCAAACATGTCTAGATTTAAAATTTCAGCGAACGCAAACAAAATCAAAAAATCAAAATATTTTATTTCACATAAACCTACATGGGCACTTATGAAACGTCAGAAGCTAGGTGCACGGTTCCAATTGGTCGTTTCCTATGGAGAAGAGCCGGCAAGAAACTCCATGGTTACTCTTTTAAAAATAATTGGCTTTTACAATACTTAATAATTGGCTTTTACAAAACAAGTCTCGATTTAAAATTTAAGATAACGCAACTCAGGCCCTCAAGATAGGTACAGGCGCTGCCTGGTTTGGGGACCACTGTTTTAATTATTATGTTAAATATTCTAGTAACAGTAAGCATGCAATAATATAATTTTTGAAATTTACTTTGTAACAAAAGACCAATAAATTATTCTTATTCTTTTATTGGTTTAGGAATATCCGTCAAAATCCTTCGGATTGTGATAAAAAACTTGTTACACAATCGTGGTGCAGGTACTCTGGTATTAACTTGTCCTCTTGACAACTGTTTTTACTGATACATTCGATTATTAAGCTAAACATACGCCATGTAGGTTGGCAAAAAATCGTAAGTACGTTTTCATACGATTCAATTAATTTTCAAAGCAATTAAATTCAAGCAGGCTTGTCGATTGGTATGTTTGCCGACCAGTCGACCTCAGCCCGATATGCCGCCGATCTCAACGACAAACTGCATAAGAATGAGGGCATGCCAACCGTAGTAACGACTCAGCACACAGATGCATTTAATAAGTCATACTTAAATATAACTTGTGGGCATAGCATTTTCATTCTAAGTCGTCATATTAGATGCCGACAATTCTGTGTCAATGTCGCACGAGCGACAGAAATGTGCATAAAAAAACCGGCCAAGTGTGAGTCGGACTCTAACATGAAGGATTCCGTACCGCATTACGATCAAACAAAAAAACACGTTTCTTTTATGGGGACACCCTTTAATTATTAACTTTATATTTAATTTTTTGTCATAGCGGCAATAGAAATACAAAATCTGTGAACATTTCAAATATCTACCTATTACAGTTCATGAGATACAGCCCGCTGACAAACAAAACAGCGGTGGCTTTTTTTTTTTTGAGGTTGGGAAATCATCTAATCACTTCTCCCGCTCTGGCGGAGCGGGAGGGCGTGTCAGACTGTTACTGACTATAACCCACCCGTGGTCCTTCAGTTGCCTGTTGCCAAGGGCCCCGGAATCCCTTTCGGACTTTCCCGCAACCCTGGCAGGCATCGGCCCTAGCGGAACCCGTCAATTGTGCTGACATCTCTTTGAGGCGCGCGTGGAACAAAACGCGCCGTCGACCCGGGCCTGGTCCTTATCCTGGTCCGGACGGCGAGCTACCAATTGCTCGCCATCCGCAAGCCCGCACCTAAGGTGGCCAGGAATCCGCCTGGGATTCTCGACACCCAGGGCGTCTTCTGCGGAGCGGTGGCTTAGTAATAGGTCTCCGTTTCACCCCCGGTACCTTTCGGGTACACCCATAACAACAAAAGTACAAGAAGAAAATGAAAGGGCTCGTTTAACATTATCTTTATCATGACATTATTTGGAAATGTCACCGTTATTTATAGAAGAAAGCAATATGTGCGAAGGCAGGCAGACTGGGAAAATTAAGTTCCGTTTACGATGATCCTAGTGAAGCAACAGCTTACGATCCCGGAGATATTCCGCATTAAATGGGATTATCTAAGAACAAAGACTTTCATAACGGAAATTATGAAGAGCCCTTCATAAATATTTTCAATAAAATACAACATGTAGAGTGATGGATTATCTTTACATAAACAAAGTCCGTCGCCGCGTCTGTCTGTCGTCCTGTTCGCGATAAACTCAAAAACTACTACACCGATTTTCATGCTGTTTTCACCAATGGATAGAGTGGTTCTCGAGTAAGGTCATTGACTGAATTTTTGTTAGAGTCAAGTGTCCCCCCCCCCCCCTGCCAGCTAAATAGTTGGTTTTCGATATCAGTACCCATCACGTCTGCGGAGTTATAAGTTTGATAACTAATATACCCATTTATTTGGGAGTTGTTGTTTTCCTAACATTATCTTCCTAGAAGATAAGCTAAGTAAACTAAGGAACAGTAAAATATTTGCTCATAACTACTTAATTATTATTATAATAATATTTTGCTAAGAAGCCTATCAAGTCCTCAAATAACTACTCATCTTACCAAGATGACATGAATAGAAACCGAGCTAATTATACTTATCATATTATTTTGTTTAGGTAAGTACATAATTTTAGGAGAGGTTGTAATGCCCGAGACCCAAAACAATATACATATATGTATATTCAGCCTATAATGTTCCCACCACTCCCGTACACAACCTCCACTCACCCAAAGAGGGAGTAAGCCATGTCCACCACACGGACCCAGTGCGTGTTAGTGACAATAGTAGATACAGTGCAGTGAGGCATTGATGGACGAACGTGAAAATTTGGACCGAGGCGAAGCCGAGCTACACATACGTGAGTCTAATGCGTGGAAATTCGAAAATTCTAGAAAAAGTGGAAAAGACCTAGGCCATTTTTTTTATAAGTTACCTCCTTGGTTGTCATGTTTCGAAATAAAAAATTCGTTCCACTTTTTTATTACACGATAAATATGAGTTATCATAGTAATTTATTCGGCCGCTAAACACGACAGATATGGATTTTCATACAAACATTGCTGCTCGCTCGCATGTATTCGACCAGTACTTACAGCAATTTCGATTTATCTCGAAGAAGGTTGTAAAAATAATGCTCGAATTTCAATGCGTGTTGACATGTTGAAAAGCAATTCCATTATCAAATATTTCTAGTTCTACCGTTATCATTATCAATGACTCTTTCATTAATGTAACGTAATTACACCACATCAACGTAAAACGATTATAGCACGCGGTCGTCGAGCAATTTACAAACCATTGTTACACACTTACATAACCACAGAATTTTCCATCGCAAAAACATGAAAAAGTAAAAACCATGAATGTTATGTATTTATTATAAACTGCCAGCTGCAGTAGATTTTTCTAGCCCTACAAGAAATCGCTTAGATATTAATTTTATCTGACCTAGTAACTCAGACGAGAGATACCTTTGATGCTGGGACTGGAACATGCGTCGTTTTTATAACATTATCTCAATATTTTTGACCCCAATACCTGGAGATACGCGATTGATTCGTCATTGACAGGTGCAATAAAACTTGCAACTATCGCGGTTATTTGAGATTGAGATGATCGTTCGAATCATAATACTTTTGTTTCAGAAATACTATTTTAATTAATAAGTTACACGTTGCCAGAAGACACAAGAATTTATTACAATAAAGTGTTCAAACAATTTGGAACCAACAAAATGCAAAATTGATTAGGTAGCTATTTTCATTAAATACTCTTTGTATTTAATGAAAATAGCTACCTAATCAAGTTTGCGTTTACATTATTACAATTAAGTTAGGTGCCTACTTATTCAAAAAATATTTTAATGAGTTTAGTTATCAAAGAGGAAGGAAGAAATTACTCTTTAAATTCAAGTGAATAATAATTAGGTACTTATGGCAAGAATGAAGAAAGTGATCAGTATTAATAATACTGTAAGTACGATTTGCATTTTGTTACCGATATTTTCCGCGATAAAACTAAATCGATTATTTATGGGTCGGTCGTGATAACCATTTCAACCAGTAGTTTGGTAGGTATAGAAACATTAGGAACGTATGGTACCCTACGACTTTATAAAAAATATTAGTACTTCTTATTTCCAAGTGACATTATTATCATGACAGTTTGCACAATGTTCCCTAAATGTTCTTTATACGAATATCAAAGAAATATTTATCGAATAATATCAGGCGTGTGTTTCCTCGATTATCTGCTATTTTTGTTGTCAGTCAGAACGCGGGAGCGCGCGTGATTGGACGCTCGGTCAGTCGATACGTCACGTCAGCGACGAGCGTGTTTTCTTAGTTTTTCTATGTTCCGTAGTTCACATAAAAAGTGTTTTAATTTTACAAACAAATAAACCTTCATTTTTATAAGATTTTATTTAAAAGACTTTATTCTGTGACAGTAAGTGAGTGTACCTTTATTTGTTTTTGTTTTGATTGTGAAAACATTGAATGCTGTTTTATGTCGGTACATTAATGTTTTTTAAATGTTTATCCAATATGCTTGACCGTGAAAAAGGTTTTCAATAGCAAAGCTTGTTTAATTTCATTGAACTGCATGCATCAAAAACGTGGAAGCACGTGCGCCAAGTGTTATTTTTGGCGCGCATATGACATGTAGTTTTTTTTTAAACAAAGATGGTTAACCGGAAGACTTGCAGTTTGTTTCATGTGTTTTGTCATGTCATGCCGGATGTTTTAAATAATAAACATTGCAGAGCACACGATACTCGATTTCATTAAACATTTCGATATACTTATACAAATTCTTTGTTGTGACATAAAATAACGTGAACAATTTTGCTTATCATTTGTGTTACTGTTTTGCGCAGTAAGCTGCATTAAATACCTAAACAAGCGTAGCTATTTAATATAAGTAGTGATGCAGATTCGTAAACACGCATTGTGCACCAAATCCATCTTATTTACTTAATTGGTATCAGTTCCTTTGTTCAAAGTTTGTTTGTTTAGACTACTTAATAGGCTCGTTACCTACTAATGGCACTTAATAAGGCCATTGGTGTTATTACGTGTTTCATAGTACTACGCTTGACACACTGCCTCGCTGCTCGATTTGATGAACATTCGTTAATAATTGGTTATTTGGGGGCCGATTGTTACTATGTGGATCCTCTGATACCAGACGCCTATATCTCAATTCTCTTTATATTCATCAAGATTTATGATGTCCCTACCACAGGACATGAGGCCTTGTTATTTTATATTGCTTCGATCGAGTTCGTAAACATTTTACAAAGTTACACTCAATTTTATGGTAAAAATGTTAGTAAATGTTTTATTTATAGGAGTAGGTTTACAGTGTGTTTGAACATAATTAAGTACCTAGTTGATATCTGTGTATTGACAGCTGTTTCTATCCTGAACCTGTACAAATGTGAACTTTTTTTATAATCTTCTTCCAGCTGTAACATTTTCTCGTAGGTGGAAGGCTATTGTCAGAGTTGAAAGTAGGTAACAATAGTGTCCATCCATTGTATAATATACTTCGTTCTCAATATCTCACATAACAAGATAAAGCATTGTAATCTGCATCCACAAAAACACCGTACTGAGTGGCATTTCGACTTTATCGGTAAAAGAAGAAACGACTTTGCTAGGGATAAAAAATGTTGGAAAATAACAAATTCCCGGTTGATTCCAACGTCAGCTTCTAAGACATTCCATTATAAAAAGCATTATCATGTCTTAACCTTTTCTTAACTAATTTGGGGTCAACTACAATCATACATGTGATACGCCTTGAATATCATTATAAGTTACTGTTCGACCTCAAACTCTTGATGACTAAAAAAAATATGATAAAGATAATGTTTCGGAAAATATAACCCACTTTGATAAGTTCATAAAGATAAAATTTGGCACAAGAATAAGCTAAGTACTTTAAGCACACGCAGTTTGTACCACGCTAAACTAAGGTCAATTTATCTACCTAGCTTTTTCAAACTATGTTGGGGTCGGCTTCCATTCTAAACAAATGCAGCTGAACACCATACTATTTTACATGGAGCGACTGCTTATCTGACCTCCACAACCAGTCGCTCTACCAAGGGGTATCGTTTACCCAATATCTGGATACTGGGTAACATGATACCCCATGGG
This sequence comes from Lithophane socia, assembly GCA_947522985.1. NCBI lineage: Eukaryota > Metazoa > Arthropoda > Insecta > Lepidoptera > Noctuidae > Lithophane > Lithophane socia. The sequence continues at coordinate 12,806,694 of OX383256.1, read as the reverse complement.
TAACAAGCAAACCTAAAGTAACGATACTAATATGTACTTACATAAATAAAAATAAATCACTATTGATTAGGGTCACTCACAACAACATGTGGTAAACCGTCAAAGGGTAAGTAAGCCACTGTCCAGTTAAGCCACTTAAATAATATTGTATAACTTTAAGGTCCATCATCTGCGCCGGACATTTAACTAAGTCACCTTTTTGTCCTAATTGACTCTTGAAACTGAGAGATAAGCCGCCGATACTGAACTCAAACATCTACATAGTTGTGTTCCAATGACACTTTATTATAGTTTCACATAAGGTTTATTAAATTTAGGGTTAAACTGCTATACTTTTAATAACTTTTCTTACCTTAGAAGTAGTTAAACCTTCCCTAACATAAAGATAACATCGAGAAAAATTGCATGCGAACTAAATAAAAATAAATAACGGAAAAACACTGTATCGTATAGCAAGGACTGATTCACAAATCACAAAAGAAATCTGAACTGAACCAACATAACAAGTAAAAATAAATCTAACAGGGAAAGTAATGAAAGGGAGGGACAGTAACCACCTGTGTGTGACAAATTAATACTACAAGGCCCGAATACATTTACATTTTCAATATGTTCCCCATGATCATTCACAGCTATGATCGATGTGACAGACCCTTGTCGAAGCCGTTGAGCTCCATATGTTCTGAGTTGAGCTCCACCATTACTGACAAATGCTTGCACTGACTGGACAGGTCCACTCAAATCTATGTGGTTCTTTCCTCAAAAGACCATTTCAGACGCTAATCTACATGGTCCTCATATGGCCCGACCAAGATTGTGTCTGGACTTTAAAAGAGACTGCGACCTCTGAGTTTGTTTCAGCCTTTCTTCTCAAAGTAGTCAGATAGGAAACGCTGACCTCACCCAGCTTATTTTTAATATGAAGTGTAAAAGTGATTCCAATATCCTATTTACAGAATAAACAATTTCATTTCATTTCCTAATACTGAACCGGATATGTTTGTTCTGGAAAAATCTGCTACAGACAATACCTTCTTACACAAGAACTCACAATATTGATGTTTACATAACCGTATAAGAGTTTAGAACTTAGAACACGTAACTATAGATAAATAATAATAGTGATGTAATAACATTCGGTTTGGGGTGTAGCAGGGAGCATAACCGACCTTTTATCATTCGGTGATAAGGGACCGCCGCGCCACTGACAAGACTCTATCTTCACGTGCGTCATCTTCACTTGGTCTTGCACCATATCGCAACTTTCAGTTAATAATAAACATGTCAATTCCGAGTGCACTTGATTCCTTGAAGCATATTAGAATAATTTATTCATGATTTATCGAATACGTTGCTACTGGCTTTTCCTTGCGACTTTGCTCGCGTGTGTTTCGGATTTTATCATTTCGAAAAATCTTGAGATGAATGAAGTGTTTTTTTTTAAACAAGCATACCTACATTTCTTAATGTTGCTTAGAAAAAATTAAAGATTTCTATAGAAACATCAGAAGTTTGAAAAACGCCAGGAAAACCAATTTCAGAAATCATAACATACAAAGTGCTATATGAAATTCAGCGGTGTTCATGTTTTAAGTAATAAATAACATATCTATTATTGATAGTCGTAACAGATTCCATAGTAGAGGCGGTTCCGACTCGTGTTAGCAGAAACCTTTGAGGTGTGGATAATTCCATATTACCACGTATTACGCGTAATTGTGCAGCACCGGTCGACACTTAGCGCGTAATTAATTATTGTTATGACTTATGAGCTTACTTCTGATAAACTGTTTATTGCATTTACTTTTATTATAACAGGTTGTTAAACTTAACATAATTTATATGCGCATCTACTATTGATTATTATTAATGACTGCCTCGTTACCTCTACTGCTGAGAATGAGGTTCTAGGTTCGATTCCCAGGTCGGTCAGTGTTATTGGGATTTTTCTTCAGGAATTCTTCTCAGTAGCAGCCCAGCCAGGGTCTGAATTTGTGCCCGGTCGGTAGCAATAGGCTCGCCCTCTATTTATACATGGAACTTAAACATACATAACTAGCGAAACGTTGGTTTACTAATAGGTACACCCAAGAAGGGTGTACCTATTAGTAAACCAACGTCTTATATCTATGGGTACACCTCTGCTTAACCCTTCGGGGAATACAGTCGTAATGTTATGTTATTAAATGCTAGCTTTGTTAATACTTATTATGTAATCTCGCGACAATCTAAGAAGCCCGCTTTGGCACCTATCAAAATACTGTTAGTAGTGATGGGGAAAAAAAAATTGTTGTTTTAAAAACCGATTCTCGAGACATATCGATTAATCATACTTAGAGTTTGTAATCGACAATTTATCTACATTAATTCAAACTGATTCTCGAGGCATATCGTTTTATTACACGTCATTATCATCATCATCATCAACAGCAGTCTACTACTGGACCTCTCCAATTGCATGGCATTCAGCTCGATTCTCGGTAACTCTCAGCCAGCTGCTACCAAACACCCTGCGAAGATTGGCCCTCCTCTTTTAGACATATTGACGAGTTTACACGATAACACCCAAATAACATAATAGCCGAGTCATATAACATTATTGTTATATTTTCTGACTATTATATTATTATTCTGGTTATTATATAATTAATTAGGATTATGAATTTGATTTTTCGATCTCTTACGTAGACGTTCATACAAAGTTATCGCGGCATGTATGATGAGAAACGTCAAAACGGGCTTCTTAGATTGTCGCAAGTTTAATTAGGTCATTATTTACAGGATGTGACGTACCAAATATTTTGCCTAATCTTCTAACCAATTACAACGATAAAAGGCAGGCAAATGGTTAATTAATATGGTAGGTACAAACATAATAAACCACAACTGGCTTTCGGTGCAGGTAAAGTGTTGTGAGAAAAACTCTGACTGGAGTTCAGACTCCAGAGTCTGAAACGCGCAGTGATCCTGCGTTATGATTAATGTTCACTATCTCTGGATGGAACAGGCCTTTGACCTCTATACCTACTTCTACACTGCTAGTAAGTAATTGTCCCACAATTATTATTTATAACCACTCTATAACGAAGAAGTCTAGTCTCTATCAAAATGTCAGTGACAGATTTATCGATAATACGTTATCGATCGTTTAAAGACGACGTTTTTATGAATAAAGGGCTTACTATCTAGACATTCGTATCTCTACCTATCATTAAATCACAAGTAACACATTGATAGATGTATTTATTTACGGCCTACCGTCCATAACGCTAATCAAAAGTAACGTTTCCAACTCAAATAACCGATGAGTATCCACAATGTCACAGCACTTGTATTTCAACGTTAGTCCGTGCACTCCGTACATGACGTGTCTCACTAACGCCTTCCTAACTAGAGGCGGGCCACCACTGAAGGCCGGCGGAAAATTGTGGAACTACATTTTTTTTATGCAATTTGTTGCAATAACATAGACACTAGCGCCACGTCAAAAGGACTTCAGTGGTAGCGCGGACTCTAGTTTAGAATTTGACCTTATTTACCACAAAAACATGATTATGCAGAATCGCTATTTCATAAAACGCCGTATCTTTTCGATATTGATACTTACCTACTCATGCAATATCTGTTATCTACAAAAATAGGCTATCTCGTTTCTGCCGATGGGTGACGTCAAAGGTTCCATAGAATTGTTATCACAATATAGGCAGGAACAGAAACATTTTTTTTTGAAAATCGAGAAGGCCGTTGCGCCGCACAGAACCCAATTAAATTCACTATCACAGATAAGGAAGAAAGGAAAGGATTATCATCCATAGAAGGTGTCATCACATGGGCGTAGACCTCCTTAGGTATAATCAAATAACACTGGACTGGTATGATACAATGATTAAAGCCTTTAAAATATCATATTCTACCAATGTGGCCAAATAACCTGGCTAAAGCCTTTATTGCATCGGCTTATTTAAATTCCGGTTGGTAATACTATGATAACAGTTAGTACTTAAGAAATCACGCCCACAATACTTAAAATAATCATATGATTTAAACATGCCTTGTGAGTTGTGAACACATAATCCTTAGTGGCCCTGAACATATCAAATTAATCAAACGTAACATGCTAACAGTGAATATATGACAGAACGGTAAATCAACCGAAATCATATCGCTAATATCTTATCAAGAAATCACTTCATCGACAAGGTCCGATAACATCGATCGAATGAATATATTTTTCCTTCAAGGTACAAATATTTATGAAGTGTTGAGAAATAAACAAACTTTCTTCATATCCCTGTACCACAAGTCGTTAGACAGGTACCTGTTTTCCCATCATATTCTTTTTATTGACTTCTAAAACAATTTCAGCTTTGTTGGAACACGCCAAATTTCATGCTTGTTGCCCTTTATTCGTGTACTTTATAAACTGGAGCTTCATTTATGATTGAACGAAAACAAATTGGTATGCCTACCCCTCAAAATTATGTAACACGATAGAAATGGGCTCTGTTAATTTTAGGCGCACATAATCGTTCGCAAATAAAACGAGATTAAGATATTATTAAATCAACAAGCAAATTGAATTACTGAAATCAAATATTTTTGGGCTTTATCTAAGCAATGTAATATTGCTTTATCGCTTCATGCTAATTTCGTTATATTTTTAGAGCTATCTTATGTAATATCAATGTAACAAACTTTTATCTTGCACAATTCAAGTTGATTAGATATAATATTACAAAGACATCGTTTGTGTAAGAAAATGTCGTAGCTCAGGCTATCAAGTATGCGCTTGCGATGTTAGCATAACTAATTACGCGTGAGAGAGTTACTTTACCTATATATTATATTTACTTATATCATCACACTTTTTCCCCAAACTATTGACAAAGGTTTAACACTCACATTTAACTGATAACGCTTATGTTTACCATGTCCTATCGTCCACTGATTTGAAGAAAACCCAGACATGATTGCTTAAGATAAACTAAAAAAAAAACAAAAAAAAGTATTGTTTCTTGGAAATCTCACCCATTTCAAACACTGTAAGCACGCAAGCAAAATCAGTAGGTAAAACTATAAAGATATTATGAGAGACAGTCGAAAGAAAATCATTGTTCTAAGTATTACAATTTCTTCATTTCTCACAATTTCATTCGCTTGAAGACCTGGGGGCCTAAAACGGCCACATTAGCAATTCCTCTAAAAACGATTAATTTCCTGAATTTCCAAATGCCATTAGCAATTCCTCTAATTTGACACAAAAGCAATTCTTTTGTGGATCATTTTACGAATCTCCATTGAAAACTGTCAAACAGATGAATTATTTCGTATTATGAATCGCACACAGATCATATTATAAATTGTCTTTGTGACATTCTACGATGATTCATAATATTTTCCTATAATGATTCTGCCAAAGTGACTGTTTTAAGCCCTCTGCTATCGATCTATTAGACAAAGATTTGGTAATGCGGTGGTAACCATCACCAACTGATTATGACTAGACACAGATTTCCCAAACAAGATTTTCATAAAAATACCCCAATGTTCTACAAGCTACCAGTGTGGGACGAAGCATGAAACACAATATTTATTTTGCCTATCTGTTCCAAGAACTGAAATATTTGACTGAATACATTACTATCTTGAGACGTACAGTGATAAGCAGTTCTCTTTCAAAGTAAACCTCTCTGGCGCCAGACGTAGTACCCTTTCGATCGGGAACTTTGGAGGAATGACGTCACTAACATAATTTATTCCACCAGAATAACAAATCTCAAATACTTGTCATCATAAAATACCCGTTACGCTTATTAGGATAAAAGATATTACCGAAATCTGACTTAAAAAAAAACAAGTTCTGGAGGTTTTTGGTCAAATCGCACTTAATTTTATGGCCCTTGTTTTACAAGGGTATCCGTGTAATGTAAAAAAGTTGATCTACATCGTATTATGAAAGCTCTCTGATGAAATTTTTATTCAAGGATCCTTGCTTCATTACTCCTATGAAATGTTTTATAAACTTTTAAACTGTGTTGAGAATTCTCATCTATCAATCCAACATAATCTCTATGTAGTCTTGTAGTTCATTTTTCCTTTTTTTTTGTTTCAGATAAGAAATTGGAAAATAAAAGAAGATGTTTTGCGTATCCTGGAACACATCGATATTTGACACAGAAGTCTTAAACCGCAGATAATTGTAAAAACCATGGTCTATGACCACACGTAGGATTTAATACTTATAATTATTTCTATCATCTCTTCCTCATAGCTTCCCCTGCTCTTATAAATAGAAATCTTTTATTTAGGAAGTGTATTTATATTGAGTAGAACCTTTATCTCAATCAAGTAATAATAAAAGCACATAATAAATCAATAACATATCTTAGCGACAATATACTAAAATAACGTACAACATATTTTTAATATTAAAGCAGATTTTAACACGAGAAGTTATATTTAGGGAATTTTAAGAATCCATATCAAGTAAAGCCTTAGTGCCAGCAAACAGCAAACTAGCGTTATACCGTGCCAAAGAGAGTGATAAAGCTTGGTACAGAAGATGTCTCACGGCGTGGTGCAGAAGAGCGAGAAGAACGGCAATGGTGCGCAGGCGCAAGAGTCGTCGCGGGACAGCACGGATAGCCCGCCCCCGCCGCCCGATGGGGGCTGGGGGTGGATGGTCGTCTTCGCCTCCTTCATGATCCACATTGTCAGTGAGTACCTACTTGCTTGCCTAATGCCTGCTATTATTGTACAGTGCTATTATTGACATGTTTTAGAAAAATTTCTGCTTCGTAGAGCGCGAGCGTCATAATTTAACTTATACCTAGGTACATGCCACGCAGACACGCATTGTCTGTCTATAATTCCAATATAGGTACAAAATCAGAGCGCCGCGCCGGATGCCTGAAAAGATTGTCAATTATGTACGATGAAATACTTATGTAGGTACTTTTCCGTGAACATCGCTGTGGTAATAAACAAACTGATGAAATCACTTTCACATTAAATATGATTAACACAGATTAAGTATGTAGAGAAAGCTCTGTCTAGCTTATCGATTGTCCTTTGTTAAATATAGTAACAGAGAGCTCTCTGTGGCTCCAAATGATAGATCATGGTCAATTAATCTATTGCATTTTCCATCAATCTTTACTTCTTTGCATAAATGCAGCGTTTCCGTTTAGGTTTGTCGTGCGTTCCCGAAACTCGTATTTCAGGATCTGTTATATTCACTTAAAATCGATTTCAGTCGTGAATATATTTTTTTCAATGTTCCTTATGTCTTTTTCAAACTTTTTACATGGAATATTTTAATTAAAATCTTATTGGGGAGTTTTTTAGCTTTTGTATTTACAAAAAAAAGCGTTTGATCTAACCTTTAACGTTAGTAAAGGCGAGGCCGCATTATGTTTCCCCTAGTAACAATGACGGGGCAATGCGCCTTTATTATCATTTAAGACAGACAGGAAGGCGAGGTTTCGTTTTGTAACGCTATTATAAAACCATTAACTGCAAAACGATTAAATCTTCCTGAAGGTCGTGATTTCTAACCTTACTAAAATATTCTCTCACATTATATGCTTATAAAATTGATGTGCACTACCCACTCACTTTGTTAAAGCAATAACAGACATGACGTGACGCTTTAAGTAAAAGTCTCATAAATAATAAAATAGGTACTTTCACTCGCTTGTAACCTACAAACGGGTATACAAGAGCACTAAGTAGGTAATTTTCCTGTGTTTAGTACAAAATGTATAATACAACTTTTCATAGTAATATCTACCTAGTTGGGTCTTTAAATTTTATAAGTTAGGGTAAATCATTAATGTCGCCACAAGTAACTACTTAAATTATCGGGAAATATGCCGCCGATAACAAACTGATTACACTGGGCAATTGAACTTTCAAGTCTTGGCTCCCATGCAGGCATCGTTGCCAGTGGATACTGAAATACTAAGGAGAAACTAGAACTAAACAGGATTTGCTTATTATCTTCGAAATTGATCGAACGTGTAAAGTTTCAGTTGTATCACTCCTTTGGTAGTTTTGGCACTCTGTCACCTGCGTCTATTTATATTGACAAATTGCTAGCCAAAACACATGTCTTTATCAAAATCGAATCGATTCTGGAACTAGTATTGTATGTAGTAACTATAGTTCTTCAAATACCTTTAACAAAATGTTTAATTCAATACAAAACAATGGAACTTTTTCTGAATAAAAAAAGCCTGATGTAATACGGACCCATGCATATAAAAATACACAAATACCTATTAAATAATCACGTGCGAACTAAGCGTAGGTATTTGTAACTAAAAGTAAACTTTTATAAATAGACTAAAAGTAAACGTATATAAGTAATGTTTAATTTTGCACTACTTAACCATATCAAGTGTTGACAAAACATTATGATAACAGCTTCTGTCATTTTACTACAAACATTTATGATTGCGATATAATTTGATGCGCGTGATTACATGGAGACAGCCGCTATCTAGATACAATTACAATAAAAATATACTTAAATATAGAATCTTAGTGCGTGAGTACTTAAAGTACGTAGGTTTAAGGACGACAACTGCTCCTGGCCAAATTAAAATGTTCAAAACAGACACCATATTTTTCGAAATAAACATTAAAGCTAACGCCCACACGAGATCACAAGAGTCACAACAGATCCGTTTGTCACGTCCTTTATTTCCCGACCCAGGATTTATATCTGCGTGACGTGTCAGCGCTCATATTTATAGTCCCGTCACCTACTTCACAGTTCATCCCTTCGCAAATAAATAATCAGACCGTGGCTATGAATGTGAGTCATTCATTAACTCTAGTGCACGTCCACTGTTCTAGTCGCTCGCTAAGGGGATGTGAAATATCGTTGCCTCAGTTGCGAGGTTTAGAATGGTTACAGTCTCTTAAATTCATCGCTGTTAGAGGCGTTAATTTTATCTTAATTGTTTCCTGTTTAAATTCTGTAGTAACTTTCTTAAATCATTTTCAACTTGACGTTAGCAACAGATAGCTGTATGCATCCTGAATATTCTGTGAGATTTCTATGTCGCGTCGCCCAGAACGGGTTGGGGGCAAATGTAAAAATAATCCTAAGTCATATTTCATTTTGCAGCAGCACCCTAATTGCGTAATGCACGATCGGTCAGAATTGGAATCAGTTTGAAACAAATCCATTGCAAAATCTGCTCAACAACGTAACTTACGAACTCATTTATGAAGCACATATACGAATAATAATATGTTAACTATCTCGTGACTTTGGCCTTTATTTACTCTCAATTGGAGCAGCAAACAATTTAGTACAGTTTCATGTTGTGTACAAAAGCTATATTTGAACATGTTGTACTTATCAATTTTGACGTATTTGAGTTTGATCAATAAATAGACGCTACTTGACTAAGCTCTATTTATTTATGGCTCAGAGCGTGTAATTGTTGGTAGAACATTGTACTTTATATATAGGTGTCTACATAGATATTTTGTTGATATTCTTCAGATATCGGGTGACCCGGGGCGTGATAAATGCTTTTGTCGAGAATGAGTTTCGCGTGACAAGGAGAATAGAATTACTTGGCTCACACGTTGACGTCACTTCCCGTCGGATGACAGATAATTTGAGTTATCAGGAAACCTAAATTATACCATCTTTTATCTAAGTAGATCTGGACATTTACGATCATTTCTGGACAAAGGCAGACACTGTTTCAACCATGTTTCAACACGCAACTCTTAGTACACGTTTAGTCTACTTACTATGACTGACATGACTGTGAACGTCGATTAGTTTCAAAATACCTACGAAATAACTAGGTTATTTCGTAGGTATTTTATTTATCATTCATTTACTACCTACTACGTAAATACCAATGTATTCCGGTGATGTTTTCTGTTGTTGTACCTACTACACACATAGAAATCGTCAAATTGCTAGCCAAAGCATATAATATGTAGGTGGGTCTTCATATCAAAATCGAATCTTCTGGAACTACTATTGCATGAAGGTGATGTAGGTAATACATAGGTAACTATTTCTTCAAATACCTATCACAAAATGAGATCATGTCCAGATAATTAATGAAAAACAATATTTTTCTGAATAAGAGCGCCTGATGTACTATTGACTCAAACAGAAAAAAAAAATCCCAAATGCCTAATATATATAACGTGCGAACTAAGCGTACCTATTTGAAATACGAGGCTTTTGGCTAATTTGTACTTCCAGTAAATGTCATTTTTTATTTTGTACTGTGCGTTTAGTTTGTGCAGAATAAACAATTTTTCTTTATTTCTTTTCTTTCTATTTGCAAATAAAAGTAAACAAACCTATCGTAGCAATCACTGAAAACATTTTGGCGATATAAATGTACCTATACATGATATTCTAAAATATTTTATCAATATACTCCGAATATTAAATAGGATGTCGATAACATGACAGTTGTGTACAGTCACAAAGTTGGCCGATTGCCACTCAGATAGTATCATATCGTGTGTGTACGCCCACTAATCGTTATTGCATAGATTAAATATAAATAATATTACGTAGTCGATCATTGCAACGACTTAATACTGTTACATCATAGGATTAATTTTATCACAGGATAAGTGCGATACATTCTTTATATTTTTCTTTATTATGTCACGTGCCAAATCCACGCGTGACAAATATTATCTGACGAATTGAAAACAAATTGAGTATAGAAATAATGGAAAACTAAATATTTTCAGGTGCGACGCGATTCTGGTTGAACAATTTCCATGAAGTTTTCCTAGAAATTGTTCTACTAAGGTCGCGCCGCGCCGGTCTTCCGGAGCTTTTAGTCTGGTAACTTGGTAACCAATCTAAAATTACGTTGATTGGCTTAACAATATTTGTTCCAAACAACATTTCAAATGTCATTTGAATTATTCTCAAAAAATAAATCTAAACGTTTCTCATTTGGAAGCAATTTGTAGTTGAAACAAATGGATTATTTCATGAAGCGTTGGTTGGTTTCCGAATTAGATTTTCTACACGTTTGGTAATCAAACCTTCCATTAAACAAAATTCTCAAGTTATAAGACCAATTAAATGTAGGTACCATGCTTAACGGGATGCGTGGTTACGACTGCAATTAATCAAATCGTCTCATACTTGTGTGGCTGGTACTTAATTAGTTTCTTAATTAGATTATAGTAGATAGAGGTATGTATACCTACACAAATCTAGAGCCCTTGTTCTTATCGAACGTTAACTTCACTGTTCTCATCATGTTTCGAACGATGAGTCAGTTTTAGGTACTACAATAACAATAGAAAACAGATATATCGCTTTAGGTAGACAAATAGATAATACATAGGTAGCTAAATATTGTAAATTGTATTAAATTTTGCCTTCGTCTGCTGAATTGACTTCGGCCTGCTGATCTTAGCAGAACATACAATACATAATACTTACAAATAAATAACACTGAAGTGTCTCTTTCTAATGTAAAATAACAGCTTTTTACTAAATGCATATGAAAGCAAATAAAAACAAACAACAAAACTCAATTTTTTATTTTCTTATTTTTCTGTCTGCCTGTTGGTTCTGGCTAATCTCCGAAACGGCTGGACCGATTGTGACAGATAGTTAAAATAACCATGTGTTTGCACTGGCAAAACATTTACGACAAAACATGTTGAAATCTTTATTTTCTGTCAATGTTCCATACAATTTTGACAGGAACTAGAGATTTCAACATGTTTTGTTGTGAATGTTTCACACGGTTAAAATAGTAAGTTAGGCTTTTATTTTAGAAAAAGAATTAGGGTCCACGCGGGTGAAGCTGCGATCAGCAGCTAGTAATAAATACTTGCAGATAGTTTTATAGTCGAAGCAAAACTGAAACGCATTATCATTACCAAGTTGTTCTATCAAATACTATTCGTGTATCTGATCTATAATTTAAGAATCACATTTATCAGACTTAAGGATGTTCCTGATCGAATCTCAGATTGTTTAACTAGATTCTAACAATCCATCAATATCAGTAAGTACCGATAGTCGAGGCCTACGATCCGTTAGGCACGAGTAGTAAATCCCTATAACACGTGCTGCATTACCCGGCTTACACATGCACATAAACACGTCGATATTATTATACGCTATTAGGCTTGGAATAGCAGATAATCAGCAATACAATGGCTCATTGACTATAGTACTTCAGTAGCCATCCATCTGGTTATGTAGGTACCTACTTACAGTGCCCAGGTTTAGTACCCGGGCACTGTAAGTCTACAGAGACACACTAATAGAGGGTCATTAAAAAAATATATATATTAACATAGCTAGTGGTATTTTAATTTTTGTGGAGTAAGTACCACAACTAAAAAGTGGAAAATAAAAAAAAAACAACCGACTTCCAAAAAAAACAATAAAATGTGAAAAATAAATTTAAATTCGGTGGCAAAAACCGAAAAAAACCGACACCAACTTCCGAAATTAAAGTTATTTTTCACGTTTTAGTGCTTTTTTTTTGGAAGTCGTTTTTTTTTGTACAAACTTTTTTTGTTTTAAGATCTGTGAAGTTTCCCTAGCTAATTTAATTTGACCCAGTAGAACATCATAATTTAGAGATTGTCACATCATGTACTGAATCCATGGTAACAAGTTGCACGTCGATGTCCCTTCCACCCTGTATATACCTCTTACTTGGTGGTTGTATGAACACTTTTCTCATTCATGTAGTTAGAAAAACTATTATTGGTACCCTAATAAAGCACAAAGAAAATGAACAGCCATTAAACTAATTGGAGGTCATTAAGAGATATGTTTCTTTGTTATCCGGACATTAGAACCTAAAGGCTCCCACAAACAGGCGCGACAAGGGTAGCGCTGCCTGTCGCGCCCGCGATATCGCGCCAGTTTTCACAAGCCTTAAGTCGGTGTAAGTAGTTGGAAAAAGCGGTTGAATTTCAAATTAAGAATTTCAATTGATCAAGATATAATCTGTATCTGAGATAATTGAAAATCAATTATATTGAAAATATTTAAAAAATATGTACAGTTGATTAAAACAGCATCAATCAAATTACAGCAATCAGAGATAATTTATTTATTTATTGATATGGCACCTCAACAAGGCTGTGTAAAGTTAATGATTATTACCCTCCTCACAAAAGCCAATGAAAGAGGAGGAATCTGAGAGAAGAACTCAAGGAAGTTCCTTATGAAGACAAGGAAATTAATTAATAAGCAAATTGACTACCAACTTAAATTGTCCGTACTACATTGACATCATAACTGTCATTCACTCGGAAAATTGAAGCAGGTTTTCAATTCATAATCATAAAGATTCTCTACTCACTGCACAGTGAGTAGAGACAGCATAATTATTGTATTTCGTTTAATCGAGAAATCTGTGTAAATAACCGACTTTGCACATTCAGAATACGGTTAAATTACAAAAGGATATAACAATTATTACATTAAGACAATACAATTTCATATGTGTGTCTGTTTTAGTAAGCTTCGTGTGCGGACAATGTGACCTCTTTGTTGATCTATTATTGTTATCACAGCAGACATTGGCCGACGACCTCACGCTATAATATTTATCAAAACAATAATATAGTCATGACATTGCCGTTCCTTACATTAACTCATCATTAATATTTCTGTAGGTTAAGATAGTGTAGTATAATTATAATATTTCATGAATTTGTGACGTTATTAATTAGTTACTAGCTGATGCCCGCGGCTTCACCCGCGTAGATTTAGGTTATTATATACTAGAACCTTCCTCGAGAACCACTCTATCCATTGGTGAAAACAGCATAAAAATCGGAGCAGTAGTTTTTGAGTTTATCGCGAACGGACAGACAGACACACGCGGCGCAGGACTTTTGTCGAAATCCGTTCAGTGGTTTAGGCGTGAAAAGGTAACATACAGACTGACAGACAGAGTTACTTTCGAATTTATAATATTAGTATGGATTGTAAGCACGTGTAACAATTTTCAATACTTACCTACCTTACGTTATTTGCCCCAAGAGAAAGATTTCACATTTTTATTACGGGCTACTTATCGATAAAAATATATTGCTCGTAATTATCCTAACTAATATTATAAATGCGAAAGTGAGTTTGTTTGTTACGCTTTCACGCTAAAACGGCTGAACAGATTTGGATGAAATTTGGCACAGAGGTAGACTATGGCCTGGAATAGGACATAGGATACTTTTTATCCTGATATTCCCACGGGATCGAGACTTACGCAGGTGAAACCGCGGGGTGCAGCTAGTTCTCTCATACAAATGCGTAATCATAAGAACTAGGTAACATCTGCTAGAATGTTTTAAACACTAAAGACATACACGCCCGACGCGAGGGCGCGACGCGACTCTGGTGAAACACTTTCTATGAAAACTTCACGGAAATTGTTCTACCGGTGTCGCGTCGCGCCTAGCCTGCTTGGCTCAAAATCTGTACTCTTCGATCCAGTTAATATCCATATTTTAAAAACATATTAATTAAACACTAATCATTTTAGGAAATATTGTTGTACAGTTCTTGAGATAAACAGCGCGCGGATGGCGTAAACGCTCCACCCACATGTTTCTTATTTTTCCCATGTGATAAGATCTCGATTACATTGCGAATAAAGTCGTCTCATTTCACGTATTCCTTCCATTTATTTAGAAAATACAGCAAGGGTTGAATGTATTTATAGTAATGAGTATAGCGTGGTAAGGAACGATTCGTACCTACTGATTTCTTCAGTGGGGTTGCGGGGTCAAAGTTTGTAGCATTAGTCTTTTGCGATTCCGTGCATGATTATGGCACGGAAGAGATTTCAAGGTCTTATCCACAGCTATCTTAGATATCAGGAACTATATTATTTATAAACATTTATTTATAAGTATGCGATAGGTATTTTCCTAGTTCATCATAAATGTTTTACTAATAGGTACATACTTATTATACCATAGATTATTTATGGGTTTATTTATAAACGATCTTTAAAGTTAAATGACACTCAAACGTCAAAAATGTATGGTTAGACAGTCACTAATCATTACCTACCTAACTTTATGCAACGTTTATAAATAAACCCCTTAATGTTCAGAGACTAGTATTATCAATGTTCTGATTTTGAGTTTATAGGGGAATAATAGTTTATATATAATCTGCATAAGTAATAAACATAAGTCGTCAATAAAGTAAGTATACATACAAATTACATAATACTTTATTGACGACTTAAGTTTATTACTTTTGTTAGATATATTAAAAACGATTCTATATTTTTCATGTATAAATTATGAGCATTTGTTCTTAGATGACAGGTAGACAATAGACAGGTACTTAAATGTTAAAGTCATTATAATCACAACTCTAAATGTACAGTCACGGACTTTAATTGATGAGCCATCTTCAAACTTTTAAATTTTGCAGTTTCATACATTCACGAGATTACACGATTAAACACGAATTCAAATCGCACGCTCGTAAACAAGATGATAAATAAATTACTTTTAATCGGAAATATCCATAGAGGTTGACTTTATTAGTTAACCTCTATGGATATTTCCGATTAAAAGTAATTTATTTGTCATCTTGTTTACTTTCATACATTTACGAGATTACACGATTATACACGAACTCAAATCGCAAGCTCGTAAACAAGATGACAAATAAATTACTTTTAATCGGAAATATCCATAGAGGTTGACTAATAAGTTCTCAATGATAAAAATAAATACAATGTTGCATTAAGTTTATCCAATCTATTTGATACCGACCTCCTTTGAATCATAGCGCATTAACTCGATAATTATGAAAACATAACTGAAGACAGTGACAGTTGAAATATCAAGATGACAAATAAATTACTTTTAATCGGAAATATCCATAGAGGTTGACTAATAAGTTCTCAATGATAAAAATAAATACAATGTTGCGTTAAGTTTATCCAATCTATTTGATACCGACCTCCTTTGAATCATAGCTCATTAACTCGATAATTATGAAAACATAACTGAAGACAGTGACAGTTGAAATATCAAGATGACAAATAAATTACTTTTAATCGGAAATATCCATAGAGGTTGACTAATAAGTTCTCAATGATAAAAATAAATACAATGTTGCGTTAAGTTTATCCAATCTATTTGATACCGACCTCCTTTTAATCATAGCTCATTAACTCGATAATTATGAAAACATAACTGAAGACAGTGACAGTTGAAACATCAAGATGACAAATAAATTACTTTTAATCGGAAATAGTCTTATCCATAGAGGTTGACTAATAAGTTCTAATGATAAAAATAAATACAATGTTGCATTAAGTTTATTCAATCTATTTGATACTGACCTCCTTTGAATCATAGCTCATTAACTCAATAATTCTGAAAACTTAACTGAAGACAGTGACAGTTGAAATATCGATGTCAGAGAATTTCTCCGTACGCTAACGTTACTATGCAGCAGTAACCTAGCAATTGTTTATCGTTGCTAGGTTACTGTTGCTAGACCTGCAATTGGTTGACTTTGAGTAGTCACTGTTGTCAAGTTTGTAGTTCTGCTCTCAGGTTAGCCAATCGGTAAAGATATGAAATATAATTTTGTTCTTCTAATACGAAGACATATGACTTTGCGTGTCGGGAACCGAATAAACCCGATTTGCATTACACGGCTAAAATGCGAACAGTACCAGGTGGCTCATCAATTAAAGTCCGTGACTGTACCTAGGTACATAACACATACCCATTATATTTGAAAACAATACAATCACTGCATTTGTTAATCAGGTAGGTAGGTACCTATTATAAAAGAATGAATGCAATCATTTAATTTATTGCAGTTTATTTTTGAACCTTGAACGTAGATAATTGCATAGTGAAGAATAAAATATCTACATTATCTATTGTTATTTATTTTATTCTTAAATTAATGGTGTCGTCTACAAACATGTAGGTAAGCAGTATGTGAAGCCGTTAATTTCGGCTGTCAGAAGCTCAAAAATCTGAGAATAATTTTTGCCAAGGAGTATCGTGTTACACAGTAACTGGGTTGTTGAGTTTAGATAAGCAGTCACTCCATGTAAAATACTGGTATTGCTGCATCTTGTTAGACTGGAAGCAAACCCCAACATAGTTGGGAAAAGGCTATGCAGATTTATTGATTGTCTGCAAGAATGTAAGCTTGGAAATAAACCACCTGTTTTTATGCATAGCATACATAATTTCTTTATTACAGAGAAAATGATATGTGCATGTTTTCCCCAATAAATAAATAGGTTACGGGAACAAACTGAGTATAAAAAAGTGACGTGTTTTTCTACGAAGTTATCGCTAATTGATTTAATTAAGAACGGGGTTGACTTACGGTATCGATTTTTATCGATCTCTTTTACCGATAATAGTATTTATTAATACCTAAATGTGGTAATCTGAATGGTATTTAAACATGTGATACTAATACAGATTGTGGTAATAGTCGTAGGAGTATGTCATAAACAGATTATATGATTACTGTTGCCGTGACTTCTGGAAAAGATAACATGATATATACTGTAATAAACTCGATAATCTCTTTAGATAATCTAACCGAAGTCGTGATTTATAATATTATTGTAAGTATATAAAAAAAAAAATATCTTTATTTCCAGATTACAATTTACAATATAATCTACATTTAAAGATACTTATCATATTAATAATAATGTCACATAATTTAATAGGTGATGATAATATAGTAAATATAATGAAATACCCTTTTGAAGCATGAACCAATGCTTTATATTTTTTTTTTAAATTCTTATTGAAGTTCATCATTCTTAGCAAAGTTGTAGGTAATCGAATATTTCCGAACTTTACTCATCAAAGAACAGAAAATTCGAAATTATTCGAATCCTAGGATAAAAATAAGACAATATCGGTCTTCAAATGAGATCCGTGTCTTATCAGGATATTAAGAGAGAGATGAGGGCGTCGATGCGGCATACAGGATAACCGTGACCTAGCGTGCGCAATTTTCGTGAAAATTAACAGTTCAAAGAACCCCAACGCGCCCATCAAATGGCGTTCGTAGCTAATTCGGGACTAGCGATGTATCGGAAGTCAAGTTCAAGGTAGCATTTAGAATGGCGCTCCTGTGTTGTATATATCTGCAGAACTATTAGGGTTTTTCTGCAACACTGCGGATATTTTGCTGCAATGAAATAAAATGTGATTTGTACAATCACTGTAGTAGTTAAACTTTTGTGAGCACATATGTATCATCCAAGTTAACTGAAAACTTTAAAGTTATCATACTAATCAACATTCTCCTATAAGCTAGATCAGAAAATGGCTTTAAGGCTTTTAAAGGTAAAGGAAGAAAAATAATAAATAATTGTAATACTTCCACAGTCCAATTACATATTCTGTTTTTCTTCCCCTACACTTACCTAATAGCCATATATAACTTTTGGTGTACAGCCAGAATGTTTACTCCCTAAGCACAAAATCCGTAGTTTCGAACGAAGTTATGGTCGATTCCTACCCTGTATCACCTACGGACATGAGATTAGTTTGGTGACCGACCTAAGAATGAATGAGACCACGATTTGACAGTTGTCCCTACCCCCGATAAAGTTAATTAACTGGTTGTAGGGTTCCCTCCAAAGTTTCGGACTATATTCGGACGGGCCATATCCTCATTGACGGACTTAGAGAGTAGGCCCCCAATAACCACTTTTGAATAAACAACATGATTATGTCCATTTAACGTTTGTCGCATCGCGTGTAACTCGGAAGCTTGAAATGACACGACAGTATCTTGCGTGCGTAGGCATTGCGCAGGAATTTAATAAACTTATTTGTATTGGAGCAATCTGTACCAATTGACATTATTTACATGTCGAGGGCCGACGACCTCGGCGACTGTAATTAACTACACAGGTCTGCTGGTTCACTTTATCGCTATTTGCACAACTTGAGACTTAATAATCTAATATTAGATACACGTAAATAACTACTTTGAATAGTTAATCTCAAATATGAAAGGAAAATTTATGCATAAATGCTGCTTCTAGCTAAAGAACGCCATGACATGAAACCTTTCGGAATATTAAATATCGTAATGATGGGTGAATCCGTGACATCGTTCTACCACGTAGCAAGGTCAGACGTTCCGTTCACGTTACCAGAACTTTCGTTGATAAATAAATAATCATGAAAACATAATTATTAGTCCTCCAGACCGTATTTTCGGCCACGGCGGCCAATCTCAACGGAGACTAGCCATCGGCGCGGGAGATATTATAGTGCACAAGTGTTTGCGCAGACACAAGTGCACTCTCTCTTCCCTCACTCTCATAGTCCGATGGGACGGCAATCCGACACGACCGGAGAGAGATCAGGCGTAGGACCAACGGCTTAACGTGCTTTCCGAGGCACGGGGGTATCACACCGCCAACTTCCAAACTTCGGGCTGTTACTACGAAATTCCTAATGGAAAAATCCAATAACACTTTGCCCGACCCAGGAATCGAACCCAGGACCCCACGCTCTGCAGTCGCGCTTGCGACCACGAGACCAACGGGGCAGTCAAAAAAAAAAAAAGCCAGAATACATAATTAAGTAAGTCACGAATACAATATAATTTCACGTCTGCGTCGTTTAGTCTTATGGCCGCAAGCTCGCTACTACTAAGCATGAGGTCCTGCGTTCGATTCCCAGGTCGGGCAAAGTGTTACATGGGTTTTCCATCACGAATTCTCAGTAGCAGCTTGGAGCCTATAAATTGCCATCACACTTGAAGAAACATAACCTACATAGACAATGAAATATCTATGTGGCTTGGGTTACCATAATTTATTCATTGAACTAGGACAGTGAAAAGGGATTGTATCATTTCCCAAACATTTTCACACATGAAGAAAAAATACCATTACCAAAGTGTCAATATATCATTCGACATCAAGGTTTTTTTATTACTGTTTCGATATTCCATTATTGATGTGTTATTTCACTTCAGAACACTTTTCTGGGAATAAAAATATCATGTGTTTTATCAAAATGTCTTTTGTATATAGCCAAAAAAAACTATACATCACTCAAGTTACTGAGAGATTTATTACACGAACACCTACTTTCAAGTCCTTGAAAGTGTAACTGACAGCCTATTTCATGATTTGATATGAAAGCTTGAAGATATACTGTAATACGTGAGGCTTATGACAGAATGAGCCCGGATTAGGTACCTCACAAGTTAATCAAAGTAACAACAAAGTTACATCGTCTTACTGGCTTAATGTGATTATTGGCAAAATTCGACAAACTCTGCCGATACCTCTTTCTTACATTGCTTTAGCTACTTTTTAAATACACATATTGTCCTCCCATGCCTACTAACACTGTAATTTGAAAATTTTGTAAAAGCCAATTTGTTTTAAAAGAGTAACCGTGGACTTTCTTGCCGGCTCTTCTCCATAGGAAACGACCAATTGGAACCGTGCACCTAGCTTCTGATGTTTCATAAGTGCCCATGTAGGTTTATGTGAAATAGAATATTTTGATTTTGATTTTAGGGGAGAAGTTTGGCCGCTTCAAGCATATTTATAAATATATTAATAAGTAATTATATTATATTAAAAATTTATAAGTATACTTATAAATTTTTAATATAATATAATTACTTACTGACTAAATTGTATTCCGAGGCGAATTAATATTTATAAATTATGCAGTTTTCTATCACAGTATCCAAACTCTCGTATACTTTTAAATAAAGTTTGCCTCGCAACACACATTCATAGCACCACAAAACAAAGCATGACAAAAAAAATGTTAAATAGATCGTAATCTTCACAATCTACAATCTTTTTGACAAAATCATCCGTTATCTTTGAATGTGCTACTCTTTTTCTTGGATGTCAGATACTATATTGATTGATAATATAATTGTACCATCACGTGAAGCTTCTCTAGTTTACCTGATGTTATCAGATCAGACACGTGGTATGTCCTGCTTGGCGGCAGAAATAGTTATGGTGGTTGAACTCTGATTATAACCAGAATGCATAGCTTCCGCCAGCGGCTTCACCCGCGCGATATCCTTATAAATAATAACATACTAGCTTCGCCCCGCGGTTTCAGCCGCGTAGGTCTCGATCCCGTGGGAATATCGGGATAAAAGTATCTTATGTTCTATTACAGGTCATGGTCTACCCGTGTGCCAAATTTCATCCAAATCCGTTCAGCCGTTTTAGCGTGAAAGCGTAACAAACAAAAAAACTCACTTTGGCATTTATATTATTATAGTTAGGATGTTACTCAATAATATTATAGCATTCTACTGGTGAAAGAATTTTTTAAATCGGTCCAGTAGTTGTTAAGTTTCATTACAAACGAAAATACAAATCTTTTCTCTTTATAATTTTAGTGTAGACATGCAAATCATAACATACATGCAATACTTAGCTCTTCCTCGTTCGTTGCAATACTTAATTTAAAAAACTCCGGCATGAAGCATCTACTTACTTGATTATTTTGGCTTGAAATTGAAACTGCCAACGTTGAGCATATAATGAGTAACATGAAAACTCATTTTCCTCAGCCTTCTCTTGAATTAAAAGCAAAAACACGAACAGCTGATACTAGCGCTTTAATTTTAGCATACAAATAAAATACTTTGCGCGATCTGCTTCTATTTATAAACAGCAAAATACCAACGACAACACGTGACGTCGTATTTTGCAGAGCGCTCTGGGTAATAATCTCTCTTGAACTTGTAACATAACATACTTCATTTATAGGTTAAAAAAAAGAAAGAAAAATAAGTTTATTTGTCACAAAAACACAACTAAACAACAACGCAATAAATCAACTAAATCCACGTCGCGACCGAACCATCTGCAATAGTTAATTTAACCAAAAATGTCTATTTAATCATAAAATGTATCTCTTTAACGTACCTAACCGACATAATTAACGGCTAAAGAAAGAAAAAGTGCCATTTGCGTAAGTTCTTTACGAAGTCAATGATGTATAAATAGTATCGTAAGCTCTGGAGATATCTTCGTGATATTTTTCCGCGGGTTTTCTGCACACGAGAAGAGCTAGCTAAATTAAAATCTTTATTGTTTAAGTCGTCTTACGATTCCATGTTACCAATAACCCTTAATCACAAATCCATTAGCTACTACTTAAAACACATTTATTTCTATGCCATCATTATGAATTTCATGTTATTGAAATTATAAACAAAATTTCGTTTAATACTTCATAAACTGTAACGAGGCATAACGAGCCACTGGTTTCAGTGCAATCCTTTGCTAAATCTTGTTTCTTTGTCCATCTTTCTGAGATTGCTGTGTATATATAATTTACGACGATGCTCGGACAGAGAAAACAATTTCCTCGCTCAAAGACATTAGAATAGCAGTATTAACAACTTTCTTTATAAATTTTTCATCTCAGCAGCTACCTCGCTGTTCCTGAAGCGAGCACACGCGCTGGTTCTTTAATTTCTCTTATCGCCGTTTTTTTTTTCTCTTGTGTCGTAGAATGCGAAAGGAAGCCTCTTTGACGTCAACTCTCGTCCCATTGTCAGCTCGTGCCTTTGTTTAGTAGTGGTCGTATTCTCCTATTTCCATACTTCATCGATATTGTACCTGCATATGCCTATCATGTTAACCTACTTTATTGTAAAACTCTGACGTTATTGTACCCACTCGACGATAGATGGTCGTTGACAGAGTGAGTGGCTATGAAGTCTATAATTGTGAGATTTGGCCACTCTTATTAGTACTCTGGATAATACCTACTTGTTTAAAGGTATGATAACAAAGTTATCATTGGAATGCATAGTGCACTACGACTATTTCCATAATAACTGCAATCGTGTAACCTTTAGGCATATGATTTAGGTACTGCCGAAGACATAAGTATATAGAATTAATAGCGCAACATTTTTTCGCTACAACCGTTCTGTATCTATCAATACTCTACAGAAGTAGGTACATATTTCTGATTACGAGAACTATTTTAAATTTTCGATCAGTTACTTCACACTTTCCCTCTGGACGACTTCGCTTCATGAGTCAATAACAACGTGAATGTTTTTCGTTTCAGCCGATGGCATGACCTATTCGTTCGGCGTGTTCTATGCAGAGTTCCTGACCTACTTTGATGAGGGCAAAGGCAAGACCGCGTGGATCGTGTCTATCCTCGTAGGGGTCACACTTAGTTCGGGTAAGTAATCAATTTAATACAACGCAATTCGGGCTTTGAACATTCAACTCGGTTGAAATATGATGATGCTGTAAATGGAGTGCTTATGTGTTGGAACTTGGAATCCAATCGTGCCCGACACAAATGATGTAGTGTCGAATGCTAAATTGTATCTATGCGTATACCTGCGCTGTTTCATTTCATAAATTGAGACCACTATTACCTAAAGGAATTAGTAAAGGTTTCTAAACCTCATCCAGCATTCAGTTAGCGTTATAACATTCGCGTTCCAATAGCGTTGCATTATAATATAAACATAACCCTTCCTTGGCAGTCCGGGTAATAAAACAGATGAATCATTTTGCAATTATTCATCTAGCTGATAGGTTTCGGACTCTGGTCCTTTGCAGCATGTGCGAGATAACAAAAACAGCATGATACCAAACACTATTTATTCAAAGGCAATAATGTAGGCTAATACTAATATTATTATTAATCATCCCAAAACAATTAGTCGGGGAATCAAACTAATTGTTTTGGGATGATTAATAAATTAGAAACTCAATTTCGTGTTTATAAAATCAACAAAACGTAGATAATATTGTTCTACTCAGGTAGTAAAAGAATTTCATAAATTCAGTACCTACAGCCGATTTCATGTCAACAACCTTTTAATGATTCCAGGGCCAATATCGAGTTCGTTCGTGAACCGCTGGGGATGTCGCGCGGTGACGGTGGCGGGTGCGCTGCTTGCGTCGGTCTGTGTGGTCCTCTCGGCCTTCGCCAACAACGTCCTCACGCTCATCGTCACCATCGGCATCGGCACCGGCTTCGGCTTCGGCCTCATCTACCTCCCCGCCATCGTCAGCGTCACTGTATGGTTCGAACGTTACAGAAGTCTTGCCACGGGTAAATATTTGTTTGGAGACTTAAAAAAAATATGAGCATTCTAACTAGCCTTCAGAAAGAACAGTTTTAACTTCGATTTTTGTCTTTTCAGGTATCGCAGTATGTGGATCAGGACTTGGGACATTCTTGTTTGCACCAATCACATCAATGCTAATTGAAAACTACGGTTGGCGTGGTGCTATGGCTATCATCGGTGCCTTAATACTGAACTGTGTGCCATTAGGCCTTATATTTAAACCCGTTCCTGAAATCCCGCAAACACCAGTCACAGAACCAATGCTGCCGAAAAAAAATAAGTCTCCACTAAAAAGATCTCAGAGTACAGAACACGTCCTCAGAGCTAATGGAAAAGTTGATGATAATGATGTTGCAAGACTGACCTTGTCCCAGCCTGCCTTAAACAAACCTCATGAACAAAAGCCACCTCACTCACGGCATGGCAGTGGGATCATGCAAAGGCCGGATGTTTTGTATTTAGGCAGTATGACAAGTTTAGCTAGGTTCAGGTCAACGTCACCTGAAAGAGTATTCACCACAGTCGTCACCACGAAAGAAGAACCAGAAGTGAAATGTGGCTGGTTGCCTTGCTCAACAGAATTCAAAGCAGCGCTCGGAGAAATGCTCGATATGTCACTCCTCGTGGACCCAATTTTTATTTTGTTCGCTGCATCGAACTTTTTAACTAGTATTGGATTTTATATACCGTACGTTTACACTGTGCCAATGAGCGAATCGCTAGGAATTGAGAATCCACCATACCTTATTTCTATAATTGGAGGATCAAACTTGGTGGGGAGAATAATTCTTGGTTACATAAGTGATAAGCCGTGGGTAAACCGCTTGCTGGCTTATAATGTGTGCCTTACAATCGCGGGCATTGGTATGTATAACGAATTGATATTCTTTAATAACCAAGGATTTAATTGTATTCAAATTATTAAATAATACATTGTTTTCAGGTACCGCAATGGCCATGGTCTGCTGGGAGTTCTGGGGTCTCGCTTTATATGCTACCACATTCGGTTTTTGCATCGGTGCTTATGTAGGACTGACTTCAGTCGTTCTTGTGGACCTACTAGGTATCGAAAAGCTCACAAACGCATTCGGTCTCCTCCTACTATTCCAAGGAATTGCATCCCTAATAGGACCACCATTTGCAGGTAAACTATCTCTAGTGATGTACATTAGGCATAGCTAATAAGTTCCATCGCTTTAAATAAATGATTAATTAATATTTGATCGTGCAGGGTGGTTGTACGACACGCTACATTCGTATGCGCCGGGCTTCTATGTGGCTGGCGGTACGATCTCGCTGAGTGGGTTGATTCTGTTCTTCATCCCCGTGATCGAGAGGCGACAGCAGAGGCGGTGGGAGGAGAGCACGGCGCTGGAGCAGATATAGCAGGCCGCGGCGGGGGGCGGGGGGGCGCGCGCGTGCCCGCTCATCGTGCTGTGCAGCCCCTCCACGCGCAGCGCCTCCAGCTCCGACTCCTACAGCAACAGGGTATACAAAACTACAATAATAGATGAGGAAAATAATTATTATGTAAATGATGAAGAAGATTGTGAATTTGTAAATATCGATACGATGGATGAATGCGACGAACGTTTCGATGAGGACCATCGAACCCATTCCAGAGGACGTGTTGTGTGTGCGTGCGAGATGTGTCAGTAGTTAGTGATAAGAAAAAAGGTGCAATATAAATCTATACTTTCATCTTTATATCCATTTAATTAATTTAAACCTTAGAATATATGAAGTGCCGCTATAATATCTACGTTTCCTATGAAATGCAACCGATAGATATAAGTAGTTTTAAATAGTAAGGTGTATAATAAATATATATGTTTAATACAAATACTTACTATATTAATAGAATAACTGTAAAAAAAAGTACATCGTAGTCCTAATTTTCGTGAAGAGCGATATGTAAAAATTTTACTTGGCTGTTATTTGACACTATCAATGGAAAAATTTGAATAAAAAATAAGTATCTTGGAAGTGTCGATTAGTCGAGCTGTATTGTGTGCGTGTAACTTTACTCCATAATGTATGGCCTTACTGTGGACCAATCGTGGGTAGAATGTGATGTCATCAAAAGTACCTAGTAAAGGCAAATTGTGCTTTTTGTAAATTTAGAAATAATTCATCAAATACATGATACGGCGGCTATTTCAATTTCTTGATAGACTACTGTTATTTTCTTTTAAGTAGGAATATTTTTCCACGTTGTGTTCAGTAGTATAATTTGTTGATTAGGACTTAGGTTGAATTCAGTTTCTTCCTTCACTAAAATATACATGTAATGTACATTTCGACTGAATTAGGTAACCATACAATGTATCATACTATGTAACTGGACTGCGCTGATATTCTTCGTACAAATCTTTTTCTCTTTGTATTATATTGTTGGCAATCTTGTAATCGTATTTAATACGGTTTCATACATTATTTAATGTTACTATTATGTATACTATACATAAATATCTAAAATTATAATATATTTAAACTGTCTGTGTCTTTTATATTGAAACCGTGAACTTCCCGCTATTAAAATATTTATAAAGTCATTGCACTAAAAGCACACAAACAATTTG
Source organism: Lithophane socia (assembly GCA_947522985.1). Lineage (NCBI taxonomy): Eukaryota > Metazoa > Arthropoda > Insecta > Lepidoptera > Noctuidae > Lithophane > Lithophane socia. The sequence goes on along the minus strand of OX383256.1, from coordinate 12,779,979 downwards.
GTTTATTTAAAAAAAAAAAAAATATAAATTTTTAATTACTGTTAATATGATACAATATATTATACACATTGAGTAAACTTCAAATAATAACTATTAGTAAGATATCAAGTAAATCGTGAGTACAAAGGCATGTAATTACTACAATAGTCACATGTGCAATGAGACCTTCATTAATTCCTATGCGGTAAATGTGCCATGGTGTGTATACAATTTAAAATGAATAATGTTGTCTTATTACAAGGCTCACAACAAGTCATGTACCTAATTGAAAAGTCTAAATATTTCATTCTTCTTTATGTAGTAAAATTAAGATATTTTACTGGCCAACAAATTATAGTAGGTAGACCTAAATCATGAGTTTCCTATCACAGGCGAAACCACACTATCTTTTTAGTGCCTTTGAGTAACTTGTCTAAGAGCTGATTTTATCAAAGTCAGATACTTATATTTTATCCGTGGAATAAAATTGTCGTCTGACAATTTTTGTATGGAAAAACTGTCAAAAATTCAAAATTCATTCGTAGGAGACCTCAAATTCTTCCTCCACCTAAAAGATTTCTCACAAATCTTGCACTTATGCACTCTTACACCAGAATACTTAATCATATGCTGGGATAGATTCGCTTGGGAAGTAAACCTCATGTCGCATTCGCTACAAACAAACTTTTTTTCGCCCATGTGGTAGGATAAGACTTTATACTCGTTATAAAAGTTTAGTCAAATTCGCCCATAGAGGCTGTACTTAGAGAAAACCCAGACAAGTGTGAGAGCGCGACTGCCTGCGGCTCCACTAAAGTGAAACAGCTTATGAATTTCCAATTCCGGATTTAAGGACAAACTTAACTTAGCAGTTGAGAATGTACTTTTGATAGAGTGCAGCGTGGACCAATTTGAATTAAATAAAGACTAAATGTTACTTCAAGATATTGAATTTCCGATTCCATACGAAGGACAAAACTAACTTTGTATACTTGTAGCTGTAGCTGAAAAAAAATGTGAACCTAAATGACAATTGCTGCCAAGAAGAGATAATGAAGAGGTCTTGCCGCAAGGGAAAAATTAATGGGACAAAATCGACAAAAATCTCCTACTATAATCATTGAAAACATATTATGTAGCATTGGTAGGTATTCAAGTTTCAGATTTGTGTAGATATTCAAAAAACGACACTATACCTAAGAATGTGTGTATGACACATAACAAAAGCGATCAAATAACTAACTAAAATAACAATGTTAGTCTTTCTTGTCATCATTTTCGGCTTCATGTCCCGCCACGGCGCACAAATTGAACATATTGCCGCGCACGCGATCGTCGACCAGGAACAGTGCTACAGCTGACAGAGCAGGCGCTACCTGGAATTAAATGTAGGTAAAGTTTGAATTACAATCAAAAGTAAATAAAAATACAAGGTTTGAACGAAATCTACTTTTAAATTAGATCAGGGCCATTGATGTACTAATAGGCCCTTGATCATCATAGCCGATAATCTTATTGAAAATTGAGGTCTAACAGACTTCTCCGAAAAAGCAGATGAAATAACAATCTGATATTGGCATTTTGAATAGGAACCTCACATTCCTACAACCCACTCCCTTCAACATCTGAAAGAATCAATAAAATTCTACCTAACTACTTACCTAAGTACTAAGTAAGTAATGGATGTTTACTCACCATTCTTTTGCTACTCCTTAGAAGTTTGTAATTTACAATATAATACATACAGCATATAGTCAAAAACTTTAAAAGTAAAGTAGGCAGAAGACGCGTGAATAAAAATAAAACAGTATTCTCTATTATACTTCGTGGTTCTCTACAAGATAATGTTGCTCAGATTGGCACGTTCAAAAATACTAATGTCAGATTGAGTATCATTAAACGTATTCACATACCTACAGATTAATAATTTTTACGATCAAAGTGTTTAATAGAATGATAGCAATTTATTTGGCAGACGCCATCGTGTTCGCACCGTTAGTCACGTCTGAATTGGCGTCTGATGAGTGTGGCCACTGCACCATGTCGCAATAACGTCACTCTTCATAAACGCTTGCACAACATTCAAGGCGTAGGTACGCACTAACTTTTTGATACATCATTAAAGGTCTATCCACACATATCAGGGCCCTGCCCGGGACGTCACAGGGCCGTGGCACAAACAAAGTAGGGACTGAAGCTCCGTTGCCGGTCCGGACACGGAGGTGTCTGAACGAATTCATATAAATGTAAACACCGATTTTTTTTGAGCCCCAGGTTACACTAGTTAGTAGTCTGGGTGTTAGTGTATGTGAGTTTTCTATGTTTGTAAACGCACCCACGATACAGGAAGAAGTTCTTAGTGTGGGGCAACGTTTTTTTTTAAAAAAAAATAAAAAAAACTAGTTCGTAATTAAAGCGACTGTTACGTTATAGACGCCATTCCTGAGTGACTGATGAGTTTTTGATAGATTTTGTATGGCATATCTGTCAAAAACTGATCAATGTGAGACCACTGATACGTTTGTAAATTAGTAAACTTGGTCATAATTGTCTGAAGTGTCATTACTAGGATGCATTTACAGATTCTCCTCAATTCGTGAACTTGAGTGCGTACCTTCTAAAAGTAAATTCGACGCACTCTGGGCAAACCAACGTGCTAACTAGACTAGCTAATTGTTTGACCACGGCATAAACTATACACTTAGTTCATGAAGTTCATGCCAATAAGGAGAGAAGAAGAAGAAGCAGGTAGGATATTCCAGATGATTCAGTGTAAGACAAGAACTAACTATCTTATACTAGCTTCCCCCCGCGGCTTCGCCCGCGTGGTATGTCGATAAAATGTAGCCTATGTCCTTCCTCGGGATGCCATCTATCTCCGTGCCAAATTTTATCGAAATCCGTTCAGTGGTTTAGGCGTGAAAATGTAACATACAGACAGACAGACAGAGTTACTTTCGAATTTATAATATTAGTATGGATTATGGCTATCAACAGGCTGAAGGACAAATTATTATCACTCGTACGTAACGTTATTATTTTCTGACAATAAGACGCTCTGACCATCATTTGGACGTAAACGCACGCATCGCTTTTATGACACCTACATAATGGAGGACAAGTTCCAAGGAATGGTTGTTTCAACATTTTATAACGCATTGGCACCGGAAGAGAACAGCCGTTTGACTCACCCAATGGATCCACATGGCCCACATAGTGTAAGCTCCTGAAGGTAGAGGCAATGTGTCCACATACATCAACTGTGACATCACCACGCTTCCTCTGATCAGTGCGATGGGTGTCCAGCACAGTAGGTTCACCACCGTTATAACCGTTACACTCTGGAATAACGTACACTTTTTTTTTAAACTTACATTACATTCCAACTTTGAGTCAGTACTGGATGGACAAAAGTGAATCCTGCGACATTAACAATGGCAATCTCGTCATTTTGAAGATCAACAACATTCTTTCCGTTGATAATGTATTTGACATTAACGAAAATGACGAGCAGACGTTTCCCAAACATTATACGAAGCAATGGATTAGTAACTTCCTTCAAAATCTTTCGAATTGCGATAAAAAGTGTGTTTTACGCAATAACCCCGCCGCCCGCCGGTTTTACGTGCCTGCTGCCTGCTAACTGCCTCGTTGGGCTAGTGGTCGTCACAAAGCGCAACTGCTGCGCATGAGGTACTCGGTTCGTTTCCCATGTCGGGAATAGTGTTACTGGGTTTTTCCCTCAGGCATATCTCAGTAGCAGTCGTCGATGTTTATAGTAATAATTTTGACTTTAATATAAACCTACCTTAGAGCAAAAATATATTTTTCGAAAACTTTCTTACTGTCCTACAAAAACCTAACAGTTTTCGCAGAAGTTCCACTACATTTAGTACAACGAGCATTTAATTACACAACCCATCAGCATTCGATGGTAAAGATTTCTTTTGAACTCACCTGAGTAAAACTTTGATTCCTCATTGAGCAAGACAATTTTCTCTCCACCATACGAGCCCTTATTAGCATCATGGTCCTGAAATATTAACGTCCATTGGAGACAAAGCAATAGTGTTTAGAAACCCATGTTGTAACCATCACCCAAATTACGTATCACACGATCAACCATAATCTGAATCATTTTGAAGGATATTACTAACCCATTGCTTCATATGTTGAAATTTGTCTGCTCGACAGCATTAATAACGCAGTGAATGTTGCTGAACCACCAAAATGAAACAGATTGTGATTGATCGTGTGTTACGCATTTAGGGTGCAGGAATATTCATCTAACAAATCTTGTATCGTGTTTACCTAATCATTTTTCTTTGGTTACAGAAATTGGGTCAACTTCGAATGAGAACAATTAAAATTGTATCGTTGTTAATAGCTCCTGCTGTTAGTGTTAACTAGGTAAGGTACCTACTACACTAATTGCGTGCCACTATAAATCGAAGCTGTCTTCTCCCAATGCGAATTGCTGTTTAGTTGACGTGACTAATTTGCATTACAAGTTAAGCGTCTCTGATTTAGTTCAGTTAGTTTACTCCAGTCAACTTGATGCAAACACAAATTGGTTTGATTAATTAATTAATAACGATGTATAGTTATGTTGACCTACATTGGAATAATATTAGATTAGATCATAAAATTCTTTTGAAAAAAACTTCAAATACTTACATGACGATGGTTGGTTTAACGCTTCGAAGAACAAAAATAGCTACGATAAAGTTCCTCTGCCAAGTCTCTGGTAACAACATTTCGAAGGTGCATGATGTGCATTGGAAATCAAACCCATACTTTCCAACTCCAAACAGTGGCGGAATGGAGTAGAGGCCAGAGAAGAACACACACAGACAAACATACAAGTAGTAGTGGTTCTTTTGTATCTGCCAACCTTGAAAAATATGAAGCAAACATTATTTAGAAAACTAATAAAAATACAACAGCATTTAATAATGAACTACTTACCGTTAGCAATGTATTTTGCAACAACATATCTTTCAATACAGACGTGAGTTAGGCATTCGACCTCGAGCACTGCCAAAAACGTCTCCAAGAAAGCAAAAAGTTCACAAGAGAATGTTTCAAATCCGTATAAACTGAAAGGTCAGTACACTTACAGCCATTAAGATGAACAAAGAATTACAGTCCAGATTAAACATTGTATTTTAATGATGAAACATAAAAAAAATAAGTTACGAGCTGAACATTAATACTTTGTAAACAAAAGAAAAAACATGAGACGCTGCAGTTGCATTATGAATTAACCAATGCGTAGACAATTAATCAGGTACGAAATAATTTGCATTTCTTGTGCACAACAAACAACCTTCACGATCTAAATGTATCACAATGACCAAATGAATAAACAAAAGGTATTTCAATGCAAATAAAATGCTCCCTTCCAACTCACGTTTCCATGTATTTGACAAGCGGCAGATGCAAAAACGTCGGTACAATACGTCTAATACAGGCAACCACGGTAAAATTAGCCAGGTTACGATAACTCTCATCAAATCGAAGGTTTGTAAACAGGAGAGTTACGCTTACCCAAAAACTTAATATGACTGACAATAGGCCTGAAAAAATTACATCTTTGAACACAAAAAGGATCTTAAAGAAAGTCAAACTTGAGATCAAGACACTGAAACGATTGACTGTAATTAATAAAGAGTTATTTACCTGTGACAAAAAAACCTTGTTGCAAAACGATTCTCTCGTCATTACCAAATACTTCTTCCCAAACACAAATTTCTGCGTGGTTCTCACTATATCTTACTAATGTCATCTTTAAACACTGGTTTATATCAAAGACTTGAAGAACCCACAGATTTTTTTGAGATTACTGATGTCTCCAGATTTACAATGGAGGTAAAAGATGTCAATGTTATGCACTATACGAGTCTAGAAGACATGTGGCAAGATTCTTTAAGTGCCTGATGTGTGCAGTGTGCGAAACCTGAATCTCAAGTTGCATCTTGGGTCTTCAACCGGTTACTTCATGCTCTGCCTCACCTATTGTTTTACTAGGAGTACTTTGAAGAATAGTGCGTGAATATACCTACTGGGCAAACGACAACGCAATTAAATGCTGATGGAGTTTTAAATACAAGTAGATCGTGTCTGTGGAACTTAAACTTTTATTATAAGCGTAGGGATATACATTTCAAATGTGTAGGTACACAATTCTTTTATTATTATTATTATTCTTCTTTTCACGGACTGCCGCTGATCTTTTCTTGGGAGGGCGTCATTTGAAAAACTTCCGGTACCCTTAGGACGTAAAGTATGCTAGGGCTCTCCTCCATCTTGCTAAGCTCTGTTGTACCGCTTGGCGCGTTCTGGTTGAAGCAGGGCATAATCTTTACGCATGCGTCCAAGGAGTGCAGCGCGCAGTCTCTCGTCGCCGGCAATAAAACATAGTACTGGAACACTTGTTGCCGCCTGCAAAAAAGACATTATTCTCAAAAATCGAATCATAATCTTACTCCTTGGATTGAGATAAATCCATCTTTTCAAAATTTTGAATTTAACAAGGTAGCATCCTTACCTCTGACGCAATGGGTGCAATCACCGCCAAAGCAGGTGGCACATGTGGTCTGTATCCATATATAAGTAATGGCAGCCACTGCCAACCAACCAAAATGGCAGCAGGTATCCATAGTGCTAACGTAGCTACACACACGGCGTTAATACTCTGGAAATTATATCAATTAGATAATAAAATAACGTTAAAGTGTAATAGGTACACTAATTATACCTTCTCTACATATTTACGTGGAAAGATTCTCAGAGATACACATGGAAATTCCAGTTGGCCCAGAATTCAAATTCTTTGGATTATACTTGCCAACTATGTCTCGTGATGAATACCTAATATATGTTAATTTTAATTCTTGAATCAAAAGAGAGAGATATATTAATTTACTGTAGGTATATCAATACCTTATTAAAAATCTAGGTAGCTGTTAAATCAAAATCAAACCTAAAGTAGGAGAAATGAATTAACAGCGAATAATTTTGTTACCTGCGTCAGCCGCGTTTGTTCCTTTTGTTGTTCTCCTTTGTAGAATATTCTTTCCAATCGAACCGCCTTTCCCATATAGTAGAATCTGTCAACAATACTAAACCTGGTTAATTCATCTCATGTAGTAATATTTTCATTGCGTAATAAATATTTAAACAATGTCCACTTACATAGCAATGACCGGTATCACCCCACAAACAAGGATGTAAGGAATGCTAAAACCTATATGTTTAGCTCCAGAAGATAACGACGGCCAGAGGAACGTGCAAGATGTTCCGGTAGAATCACAAGAATATTTTCCATAACCAAACAGTGGAGGAGTGGCGAATATAACTGAATTAAACCAACTGAGGCCAACCAATGACCAATAGAATCTCGTGTAAAGTGATCTTTCTGAAATATAAAAAAACATAAATTGCAACAAAAACAGCTGTGAGAAAGCTCACTACATTATATCCAATCAGCATACATACCACGTCTGTAGTACTTTGCTAATAAATATCGCTCCAAAACTGCCACAAATAAAGCAGTCATTTGAAAGACACCAAAGAATTGATTCAAAAATGCAAATAGTTGACAGCACGAAGGACCAAAGAGCCATCTAAAACAAAATGAATTATGTAGTGGTATTGGATTTGCTTTCGGAGAATATTTAAATTGCATAACATAAGTAGAATATTTACCTTCTTGCTACAGCCGATGATCCCGCAAATGGAAATCCGACGAGATTACGACCAAGTGACGCTGTGCACAGGTTAAGTACCAGAATATGACTCCTAAATACGAGCAGGTGACTGTGGATGAATGTGGCAAAAAGCCAACCGTTGAGCAGCACCCCGAACACACCTATTGAATGATTACCCACATTAACGTAATATAATGCAATTACAGACACTTCTCTCGAAATTTATATATTCGCGAATTGAGAAACTAACCGAATACAAAAAGGCAAGCTCCCAGTAGCAGTTTGTAAGAACCATCGAAATAATACCACGGACACTCATCTTCGAGATCCTCAAACAAGGTTTGCATATCTGAGAAACAACCACTTGCTGTAATCACTGCGCGTCAGGCACCGCGGAAAGTGTTCGGGAGGTGATAGTGATGTTTATTGAGCATTTAGATTATTTTTTCATAAACACAAACGTCCACGTAGTACAAGTGGTTACAGAGACTGGTCAGGTTGTCGAACCACCGCGTAGGGACTCGCTACGACAAAGGGAGTGGATCTAGTTACATTCCCTGACGCCACTTTGTGCGCGCCATCGAGGGCGTGAACGTGCCGTATGTCCTGCTACGGTGAACAAGCTGGAGTAGGTACTTGACAAATCATGGAAATAAGTTGCCTGGCTATGTTTCTAACAGCATAGTTACTTTTACATTTACACTTTCTCATCAACTTCAACATCAAAGATCGAAGATGTTTATGTGATATAGAATGTTTTCCTTTGCCGTAATGATTGGTGTTTTTTTACGAAAACGCAATGCTTTATTTATTTATTTACTATGGATGACTTACAGCTAAAATTAACAGAAAAATAAAACTGTATGTGAGACTGACACCCAATTAAAAGTCATCACTTCTAAAAACAGAACGAAAAGAAAGAAAAAGTGTGATCTACACAACACAGCGACCAGAAAAAAGAAAAAAATAACAGAATAACATTGGAGCTTAAACTAAATTCACATTTTTTATTCAATATTCAATAGAAGAATAAAAACTGAACACATATAAAATGTTATTTAAAAAAAGTCAAGGCTCAGGCACTTTCTGGCCGATTATTTATTTAATCCAATTTAGTTTAATTTAGCAAGATCATGTATTGCTTGACCATAATTATTGCATCTCAGTTGCTGAGCACACCCGTAAGTGAAAGGAGGCCTTTATCCAAAACTCCAAAATTAGTTACTGTATGGTATACAGGGCGTCCCTCGGATATGCCACACGGAGGGAAAGTACATTGAATATTGTAGATGGAACATTTTACTGAAAGAAGACATTATTTGAATTTTAAAAACAATTTAAACTGCATTCATAGATATTTAAATAATTACGTGGTTGAACCGGGAATCGAACCCGTTAAATGAGAAAAATAATCACCCTGTAGCTTTATCATACCGATCAAAAGGCTTCATCATAAGGATTATTTTTTGCCAAATAACATAGTGTCACAAATAAAAGGAAGAGAACAGACAGACAGACAGACGCGGCGGAGGTCTTTGTTTTATAATAATTATGTGATGATATTTTATATTATATATTATATTAAGCATATTATTTATGATATTTATTTTTAAATAAATAAATAAGAACCTATACGGCTATACCGCGATATAAATAGGTAAGTAATCTTCTGTTTTGTTTTCTTAATTTCTTCGAATACTACTCGTACTGCAGTAAAAGGTCAAGATATATCAAGATAATTATATCTATCATTCATCACTAGGATTGCGAAACGAGTTGGAGAACAGTGGGTGTTATTAGCCCAAATAATATTGTCTTCGATAAAAAATCCTAGGTAGGTACATATGTATAAAATTGTTCTAGGCAATATTTTATTACGACGATAATAGGTTTACGACGATTTAGGTCATTCAATTATTATTTTTTAAACACCCGATTGCAGACCACGCACAAGGGTTCCGTACCTAATGTATTCCTGAAAAAACATAACATGTAGTGTATAATAATGTTCAAGGGAAAATTATCAAAGGGCATCAAAAAATTCATCTGCATCGCTGTCAACAGGAAAAGTGCCCAAAAGGCTGGCAGCACTGCCACGTTGTAGTTGAAAAGCATGTTCTCATGTTCATGTTCATTCTAACTGCAAAAGTAAGTTTTTACGCACAATATTGAAAGATTTAACATGTTATTTTAAGACCATAGGCTTCTTATAGGTTTTTCTGTAATCTATAAGTAGGTACGCATTTCTGTTTTTTTTTTTTAATTTTAGTCTTAGTAGTTTCGGACATAATGGTCAATTTTGATCTATTGTTTCTTAGATAACTTTTAAACTAAGTATTTATTTTAAAGTTGTTAAAAATATTTGAGACGCTCATAAATTCTGATGATTTGATATGTCACACAATACAATATTAGTAAAACTTTTTTTAAATATTATTATTTGCCTCCCAAAAGTGACCCCCATATTAAAAAAAAATATTTATTTACGTTACACATCCGTGTTTGCGTCATACAAATTCAAATGAGTACCAAAAAACTTAATCATTCCATTAGATTCGGAGCAAATTGGCTTTTGGCTGTACCTAAGACAGACACACGAGTGATCCTATAAGGGTTCCGTTTTTCATTCGGACGTACCCTAACAAACTAGTTTGGGCTGAATACAACTTTTAATGTCTGTGTTTTACTGTATCTTCAAGATTTACAGACACAAATAACTGCTTTGTAAATAGAAAGAGCTATTTTTGCTCGAAGTATTTATGAAAACAAATGTCCACCAAATGAGCCACCAAAGAATTAATTAAAAACAAATTTAACTGTAGTTTTTTATCAGGCAAATTATTTAGTCTACTATTTTAATCTCCCGGTAACTAATGAAACGCCACCGCAGATGTTTTTGTATATATTTAACCTTAGCACTGAGCTCTTAATATATTTCATTTTACACTGACTTAAAAATAGTAATCTACCCGACCTATATTTATATCATAGCCATTAGACATATGAATTCTTCCCAGATGTCACGTCTTCGTCGTTCACACGGCTGTACAACGAGCTCAGGTAACCGCTGAATAGTGTGATACGAGAACGTCGAGCGACGCACAGAACTTGTTCGTAAATTACCTGATAATCTATACGTTATTGGCAACGCCCGGGAGGAATACGTCAGGTCCGTCTACGTAGTTCACGCAGCCGGTACACTTCTATCGGACTCAGTTAATTGCGGAGAAGATCGCGTACGTTTTTGGCTATGTTGTACTTATAACCGATCATTGCCTAGCTGTTATCAAACTCGCTGATTTGTATATTCGCATTGAGCGCGCAGTGCAGTGCCGTCATCGGACGGGTCGTGGCAGGATGTTGTCGTTGGAGCAATTGTCGCAAATGGTGAAGGAACACCTCGGACTGAGCGACTATATCAACGGCATACAGTATACGTGTAAATGGACTATTACCGAATCGCTCTTGAGTGGCCGAGGCGTCGTCGCCACCGAAGACATAATGCCTGGAGAAGTACTGTTCGTAGACCGGCCTCTCATCTACGGGCCGCGAGCTGGCGCCGCCGTCGAACAAGGATGTACGGTGTGCGGCAAGCTAGACAGTGATACTTTTTATAAGTGTTCAAAGTGTTCATTGTTATTGTGTTCAGGACAGTGTCAGAATACAAACGTTCATTTTAACGACTGTGGGATCATTTCTCGCTGGAATATCAACACGCCCGTTGAGGAAATCGATGGCAATGTATTGTCTCGCGCATTAACACCAATAAGGGCTCTGATGTTAAACAAAGACCAAAGGATATTCCTGGCATCCCTGGAAGCACACACTTTACCTCAACATGGTCTTGAAATTCGAAACTTGAAGCAATATTACGAGATACCAGAAGAAGAAGAGCAGCTAATGTTGTCGGCCTGTTGTGCTCTAGACACTAATGCTTATCAAATTGCCACTCCGTACGGTAAAAAGGAAATGAGCATGCGTGGATTGTATCCTGTGTCTGGATTGATGAATCATAACTGTGTACCAAATACGAGGTACTACTTCAACAGTGACCTTCAAATGACAGTAAAAGCTGTGAAACCTATACGAGCAGGATCAGAGATATTTTCTTGTTACTCTGGGCTTTTATGGGGAACGCCGGCTCGTCGAACCCACCTGTATAAAACAAAACATTTCTTGTGTAAATGTGAACGTTGTTCCGATCCCACTGAACGAGGGACCCTCCTCGGTGCCCTGAAATGCTTCTCGACAGATTGTCCGGGATATTTACTTCCTATGGATCCATTGAGGTGTTCAAGTACATGGCGATGTTTGCAATGTGACATGCGAGTTCCGAACGAGAACGTTCGTGCCATACAGGGAGCCCTCGGAAGTCTCATGGGCTCATTGAATTTTGAAAGTGTACAAGATTTAGAAAGTTTTTTAGTTAATCGAATAACGAAATATGTACCGAAGACGAATCAAATCGTGATCGACCTTCAGTGTCGTTTGATATGGGCGTTCGGCGAAGCTGAAGGATATCGCTGGCACGGTAAGCTACATTGTCAAAATTATCCATACTAATATTATAAATTCGAAAGTAACTCTGTGTGTCTGTCGGTCTGTCTGTCTGTCTGCCTGTATTTTACCTTTTCACACCTAAATCACAGAACGGATTTCGATAAAATTTGGCAAAGAGATATATGGCATCCCGGGGAAGGACATAGGCTACTTTTTGTCGGCATACCACGCGGGTGAAGCCGCGGGCGGAAGCTAGTTATTTATAACTAAAAATATGTTTATGTAGATCTGCTGATGTTTTTTCAATAACATTTTGATTTACATAATAGTAAAAGAGTAAATCATTCGTTTTTAGGTTAAGATCGATCCAAAATAATCAGATACAAAGATAGTTTATCGTTATCTTGTCTATGTTTTGAAACACACCGTGTTTTGACATTGAAGTGGTTACTAAGACTTCTATGAAAACGTAACTGAACAGAAAAATATTTTGTAAGCGTTATGTTATGGATAATGTGCAACTAATCATTGATGGGGAGTGAGTGACGTCAGCAGCTCTCGATTGTTCCTTCAACTGTGTCGATGAAGGCTTGCGGTAATTATTTTTGCAATAATTATATTCAGCTCAAGTACAGGGTAACATTGCAATCTCGTTAGAATGCGTCACTTCCTATAGCACGTCAGACATTGTATGCTGTTAATGGCCGCCGACGACCCGCGCCTACCTGCCGAGTGCGCACCTCCTGTAAAGCGGGAAGCTGAACTACCGATCAACTAATAGTACTACGTGACTGAAGCGCGATGCATTTATGTACAATAATTTTAAGTAGATAAAATTAACGGTACAGGAATTTTGACACATAAGGCTTGCTACTTAAGGCCTTTTTTTTGTAAGTTGACGTGGACTTTGAGAAAATCAAATAGGTAACTGTGAAAACTCTATTCTATTCCCTTTGCTGTTCCAAAGACCGGCTGACTTGTAATAAATTTAATGTAAAAATAGCTAACCTTGTACACGTCTTTGCAACAAATACCAGCATTATGCATTACATTTATATGTTGTAAAATAAACTTATTTTAATCCCTTTTCGTTTAGATATTTGAATTATATGGTAAAAACTATTCAGAAGCATGAAGCATTATGACAGGTAGACAAGTAGGTTCGTTCAATCAGACGTTTCCCATGGCCAGCTGCATGAGCATAGAGCTGTAGGATAACAAGGATTTAACCAATTACGTGATAACTACGTCTCGCGCCATCTATAGGGATACTTCTAGATAATATATGTATATATATATACCTATAAACATTTATATTACTCACGAGTGCAGTTGCACTGAAACACTATCCGTTACTCATTTAAATGATTAATTATGTACCTAATTCTTTAGACACATAAATTGTACAGAGGCGGACTTTATTGCCGTAGTTTATCTAATTCAGTGGTAGAGACAAACTGTGATAAGTGCACTTTCGCGATTTGTGCGATAATCTTGATGTTTATTTTCTTTATTTCACTAAAAGCCTGATTTTATAAAATATCCTTATGACTAAAGCATAAAAGGCTTGAGAGTTATTTTTATTTGAGAAGGATTTCCGAGGATATCGTAGTAAACTCCAATATCGACACACACAGTGCTTCTTAGACACAAGTCTCAAATGCTTAAAATCGTAGACACTAAAGAAGCTAAACAAATATTTTTTCCGTGAAGCAGTCAATTATGGCATCAATTTACACATAGCCCTGCAATAAAAGGCAATAATGCCGCCATTATTACAGACATTCGAGTAATTAGCTTAACTATTTTTACAACTTTGATTTAATATCAGTGTTTGACAACGTTAACTTTAGAAATACATACAACAACAAACGACTTAGTAGAGCCTATGATATAATTTCTGTTTTCCATGCTGGCCTTGCCAACCTTTCATGGCTGAAAGGCCTGTTATTAAAAATATTGCCCTATAGGTACCTACTACTATGTTTTGTACTTTCTTAAAAATAATTGCGTACAATAATTTTACGTTAAGCTCATGATAAATATCGTTAATGTTAAAATAGGTAGGCACAACCTACAATTTAATACTACACTTACAACCAATTTCCACGTTATATTGTCATTCTACATTAGCTTCGAAAAAAAACACCCTTTGTGTAATTGAACCAAGATTTCCGATCAATTGTAAACTCTACCGCTCTGATTAATAAATACCTCATGTCAGTAGGTATTAACCGGTCGCTGCTAGCCGATATGTAAACATCCTGGTCTTGAATATCTTACTGTTGACGTAAAACAGTGTAAGTGTAGTGGTAATTATACATTACTATAGACAGTACATCGACCCACTTAAGGAAAGATTGCGGAAAAAACACAGCTAGCAAATTGTTATTAAAACAGTTTTTTTCGCTGACATGGGAATGGAAAGACAAATGACGCTCCCATTACTCAAACAGCTCACGCAATCACGCAAACTGTCAAGTAAGGAAATGGTTTGCTCTGTAACAGCAATGTAAAATGTGCTTAAGTTCAGCCTACCTAGCTAGAAAACTACATTGATAATTATGTAAAGAAAACGTAAGCTTAGGAGTTTTCAAAAACAAATGATATTATTATAACACTCAACAGTAAACATCACACGTCTGTATCTATGCTTACTGACATGGCTGTCTAACAATATGAGTACCTAATACATCTCATATAACTTCTGTTTTGAAACTTTTTAACTTTTTGTCTATAATTATCGACCAAAAGAAACTATTTATTAACAAACTGCACACTGAAAGCTTTCAAATACACAATCCGTGATTGTTCTCTGGTTACCAAAGCGAACGGTTTTTATTGATAGTTAAACATTCTGACTTGGCTTTTAGGTCGCAACGTGCAATAGTAAACTAAACATAAATCGCTAAACCGACGTACATTACGTCAGATTCGACACGTGAGCTGGCTCCATGGAACAGATGAGATTTATTATTTCCAGTGGCTATTTTCATAGCGGGTCATGTATATTGAAGTCGGTGGATTGGCGGCGTCAGTCAGCCGCGGCGCGCTGCTCCACGCCATGCCTTCCAGCGCACTACCTCTCCAGCGGCAGCCCCGACATGGCGCATCCAGCCGCCGACGACACACCACTGTTGACGGCTTACCTTGAAGAGTCTACACAACCCATCTGGACCATCAAACGATCCAACCTCGGTGGAAGAGGATTATTCGCATCTCAAACAATCAAGAAAGGAACCCTCATCTTCAAGAACAAGCCGCTGGTGGTGGCTCCACGCGCTGACCGTGCCGGTGACACTTACTGCTCCGTGTGCTACCAACACAGTAATTCCTGCTACGCTTGTGAACGATGTTCCCTGAGGATCTGCTCCGAAGACTGCAAATCATGTCATGATCAAGACGCAGAGTGCAACTTTATTACAAACAACTGGAAGCTAAAGCCTGATTGCGACGGATATTCAGGAGTTCTAGCGCGAGTGCAGATCTATTTGCGTTTTCTACTTTTGTCGGAAGAACACAAGTTGCTGTTATCTATGTTACAACGCTGTTCTATTGATACAAAATTCGAAGAGCTTGAAATATTGTGTACAAAATATGAAATACCGGAGGATCAGATCTCATTTATGAAATTCGCTCACTCTATAATTAAAATTAACTCCTTCAGGATTGCCAACAAACAACACGACAGAAAAATACCTTTACGAGGACTGTTCCCATTATCAGCATTCCTAAATCACAGCTGTGTGCCAAATACTAGAAATGTGTTTAGCAACGACTACACTATGGCTGTGTACGCTACGAGAGACATTGAAGTCGGAGAAGAGATCCTGACGTGTTACACAGGACTTCTGCTGTGCACTCCAGCACGAAGATGTCAACTGTATAAAACCAAATATTTTTGGTGCAAGTGTGAACGGTGTAAAGATACTACAGAGATGGGAACAAAACTGTCTGCACTGAAATGTTTCAACAAGGAATGTGTGGGGATTCTGCTTCCGATGTCGCCTTTGAACCCAAGGGTGGAGTGGTGCTGTGACAATTGTGCTTCTAGAACTCCTCCTGACGAAATATGTACGATTCAGAGCATTTTGGGAAGCTTGGTTGGATCCCTGGACCTGGATGACCAATTCCGCCTAGAAGCGGCTATCCTGGCAAGACTAGCTAACTTTATCCCTTACTCCAATCATATCTTCATCGATTTGCGATTGAGATTAGCATTGAAAATCGGATTTACAGAAGGACTGAAACTTAACGGTATTTGAATATAAACTCAATTTGCTTTTGATGTGCGGAATCTTCAATTTAACTAACAACTTGATAGCTGTAACAACAAACGCTAAATTAACAGCAACCCTAAGTAATATCACCCCTCAACAAATAAAAACATTGATAATTCTGCAACGTTTATTGTTTTTCTAAGTTTTGCATAACATGAGTACCGCAATTAATATGAACGGCGCCCTATACTACACGGGTCTACACTACATCACTGACGCTATATAGCTATCACCAAAATCAATTGCATCCAGCCCATTTAGCTTTCTTCATAATACCACAGTATTAGGAAGAAAGCTAAATGGTCACTAATACCACAGTATAAAAAGATACTAATACTAAGCATTATAGAGACACTTAAATGTAATTACCTAATTGGTTTTTTACTGTCGGTGCTGCCGCGCTGGGCGTGCGCCAGTGCGCGTTTATTTAGGCATATATTTACACTAGCTTCCACCCAGGGCTTCACCCACGTGGTATGTCGATAAAAAGTAGCCTAGGTATGTCCTTCCCCGGGATGCCATCTATCTCCTTGCCAAATTTTATCGAAATCCGTTCCGTGGTTTAGGCGTGATAAGGTAACATACAGACAGACAGACAGAGTTACTTTCGAATTTATAATATGTACGGATAGTAGTATGGATTTAGGTGTCGCCAAGTGCAAAAATTATGAAAACAACTAAATTCATTTTGGATTAAATAAACAAAAATCATCATCATCATCTGTCTAGCCTTTTTCCAACTATGTTAGGGTCGGCTTCCGTCTAACCGGATGCAGCTGAATACCTATTTTACATGGAGCGACTGCCTATCTGACCTCCACAACCCAGTAACTGGATAATACGATACCCCTTGACAAGACTGGTTGTCAGACTTTCGGGCTTCTGACGACCCGTAACGACTGCCAAAGATCCTCAAATGACAGCCGGGACCAAAGGCTTAACGTGCTTTCCGAGGCACGGATTAATTAAACTAAAATGATATTATGAAATTCAAAAAAAAATTGTAGCATCTTAAAATTATCAGTCACCTAATTAACCAGTGCTGAAAATGTGTCGTTCCGCAAGACCGCTGCAATTAATATGTGAAATGGTTATCTAAAAATATCATAGTCAGCATCTTTGGCTAGTTTCTTCGTGTGAGTAGTACACATTATATTGATACTTTAGATCTGTCGTGGTTTTTTGTTTTTTAATTAATGGGTCCGCTCTTGTCCTTGTAAATTAGCTCATGAAACCAGGAATTGGTAATTACCTACTAATTACCAAATCGAAGTAGAGAAGGCATCCAGAAGATGCCAATTTAACTCAAATTTATTTCATTTCCAAGGTGAAAGGTAGATCTTTACACACAATGTAAGCATATGTAACAAAATGAGCTTTCAGTTTTCAGTTTCAATTGGATCCCTCAGAAGTACAAAAATAATAGAAGTTTATTTGCGATTATTCATGATTTTACTTTTTCATGTCCTTTACCTACAATAAGGACAGTTCAATTTTACTCAAACAAAAGAAAAAAAAATATGCGCAACCGAATTCCCGATCACGGCTTGTTTCGAATATCTTTGCATTTTTTTTTTAAACAGCTTGTCTTGCAATGTCCTAGTAATAAATAGGTACAAACAAACATTATGACTGAAACCAACTGCGTCCGGATAATGTTTCTAGGCCATGTTGCGGTCTACTATGTCAAGGTGCATTTTAACAATATGCATCTGTCATAAATATTTTAGAATTGCCAGTTATTAATTCTATTTACTTGTAGTGTTCATCAAAACACTTGCAAGACTTAAATATTAAAAATCCTTTAATAATATTAAGGGTTCCATTCCTGGGTCGGCCAAAATGTTATTGGGTTTTTCGATCGATGGCGATCTGAGTGGAGTGTGGTGTGTAGATAGGTACACCTAAGCTCTGCCTAACCCTTTGGGGAATAGAGGCGTGATGTTATGTCATGTTAAACATTTATTTTCATGGGAAAAACACGATTTTTTGTATCAAGTATTAGGGGCGTTATTAATGGGAAATGCCACATCGTTACTTTGAATGCCAACTGACTAAGTAGTAACTGTTCATCAGATACAAATGAAAAATATAATGGCCTAGTTTTCCTTTGCACTATATTTTAACCGTTGGAACTATGCCAATATTGTAAATTGATCCAATCGTCAAAGTAACGCATAAAAAGATTCTGATCCAACCGTAGTTTACTACGAGGTAGCTATTAACGTTCTTGGAGTTGCCTATCGTTTTCTGTAGTTGGTTAGCTCTTAGCTGTTAACAGCACCATAGAAAAGAATCTAATAGATCTGTCTGTCTGTCTATCTTCTACGCCTTAGAAGACAGTCTTCTACGCCTTAGAAGATAGAGAGATCAGATCTGAGCAGATTTACAAAATATAGGTTAAGTCAGAAAGTGAAAGGAGGCATAACAAAAAAAAAATTGTTGGTAAATACCTACCTATTATTTATTTGAGTATCTATCTACTTAAACTAATACTATAAAGAGAGAGACCGAATTTTTGTGAGTTAGTGTATATGTGGAGGGTAATCTCCAGAACCACATAATAAGAAAATAATATACAAAAAGAAGTAGGTACTTCATAATACTAGTGAAATGTTCGTGAATAGTATAATTATAATATTTCAGTACCCTACAGGTACTTCATGACTTACATAACCTGCCTGAAGTCTTACCAAGACATGGCAGAGACGTAATATTTATCTATTTACAGTACCTACTTAATTAAAAACAATTATTTTTGTCTTAATTAAAATTCCTGATTAACACTTAAAATAGAAATAAATAAGGAAAGGCGCTAATTGGTACGTTGATAAAAAGTGATTAATGAAATGTTATGTCATAACTACATTCTTGTTTAGATCACATTTCAAGATATTTACATTACCTGCATAACCGGAAATGAAGATATATTTACGTTGACTCTATGATGCTCTATTATTTCATACCTACAAGGTGTTATTGAAACAAATGAAAACCTGAAAAAGGGTCATCTCTAAGGACAACTTTTACTACATTTTGTCCTATATATTATAATATTAATAGTTCAATATATTATATTGAACTATTTACCCTACCGGCCGTACTTAATTTTTGCTCGTGAGCACTACTTACCTACCATAGTATAAATAAGTCAGTACTAGTACTAGTCTTACTTACCATAGTATAAATAAGTAAGTACTAGTACTAGTCTTACTTACCATAGTTTAAATAAGTAAGTACTAGTACTAGTCTTACTAACCATAGTTTAAATAAGTAAGTACTAGTACTAGTCTTACTTACCATAGTTTAAATAAGTAAGTACTAGTACTAGTCTTACTTACCATAGTTTAAATAAGTAAGTACTAGTACTAGTCTTACTTACCATAGTTTAAATAAGTAAGTACTAGTACTAGTCTTACTTACCATAGTATAAATAAGTCAGTACTAGTACTAGTCTTACTTACCATAGTATAAATAAGTCAGTACTAGTACTAGTCTTACTTACCATAGTATAAATAAGTCAGTACTAGTACTAGTCTTACTTACCATAGTATAAATAAGTCAGTACTAGTACTAGTCTTACTTACCATAGTTTAAATAAGTAAGTACTAGTACTAGTCTTACTTACCATAGTTTAAATAAGTCAGTACTAGTACTAGTCTTACTTACCATAGTTTAAATAAGTAAGTACTAGTACTAGTCTTACTTACCATAGTTTAAATAAGTAAGTACTAGTACTAGTCTTACTTACCATAGTATAAATAAGTAAGTACTAGTACTAGTCTTACTTACCATAGTATAAATAAGTAAGTACTAGTACTAGTCTTACTTACCATAGTATAAATAAGTAAGTACTAGTACTAGTCTTACTTACCATAGTATAAATAAGTCAGTACTAGTACTAGTCTTACTTACCATAGTTTAAATAAGTAAGTACTAGTACTAGTCTTACTTACCATAGTTTAAATAAGTAAGTACTAGTACTAGTCTTACTTACCATAGTATAAATAAGTCAGTACTAGTACTAGTCTTACTTACCATAGTTTAAATAAGTAAGTACTAGTACTAGTCTTACTTACCATAGTTTAAATAAGTAAGTACTAGTACTAGTCTTACTTACCATAGTATAAATAAGTCAGTACTAGTACTAGTCTTACTTACCATAGTTTAAATAAGTAAGTACTAGTCTTACTTACCATAGTTTAAATAAGTAAGTACTAGTACTAGTCTTACTTACCATAGTATAAATAAGTCAGTACTAGTACTAGTCTTACTTACCATAGTATAAATAAGTCAGTACTAGTACTAGTCTTACTTACCATAGTTTAAATAAGTAAGTACTAGTACTAGTCTTACTTACCATAGTTTAAATAAGTAAGTACTAGTACTAGTCTTACTTACCATAGTATAAATAAGTCAGTACTAGTACTAGTCTTACTTACCATAGTTTAAATAAGTAAGTACTAGTACTAGTCTTACTTACCATAGTTTAAATAAGTAAGTACTAGTACTAGTCTTACTTACCATAGTATAAATAAGTCAGTACTAGTACTAGTCTTACTTACCATAGTTTAAATAAGTAAGTACTAGTACTAGTCTTACTTACCATAGTTTAAATAAGTCAGTACTAGTACTAGTCTTACTAACCATAGTTTAAATAAGTCAGTACTAGTACAGTATAAATAAGTACTTTTTGTTACTTTTATTTTAGTACTAGCTGTGCCCCGTGGTTTCACCCGCGTACGACTTGATCCCGTGGGAATATCGGGGTAAAAAGTCTAAATCCTATGTCCTATTCGAGGTCATGGTCTACAAATGTGCCAAATTTCATCTAAATCCGTTCAGCCGTTTTAGCGTGAAAGCGTAACTACAAACAAACTCACTTTCGCATTTATAATATTTTAGTTAGAATAGTTAGGATTATAGATAGATACAAATTATGGGAAATATTATTGGTTCTTGGACTCTGGAACACTTCTCATTAAAAATACTAGTAGATACCTACTTACCTACTAGTATTTTAAACGCGAAAGTTATCCGTTTGTCTGCTCCTAAAGGCTCCCAGCGACTAGCTATCAACTATTTTCTCGCAAAACCTACAAAAGATTGTAGGTAACAAAACATGTTTAAATCTCTAGTTCCTGTCAAAAGTTATAAAGGAACATTGACAGAAGATGAGATTTCAACATGTTTTGTCGCAAATGTTTCGCCAGTGCAAACGCACGGTTAGAGATACATATATTAATAGTTTATTGCTGACTGTTCATACCGACCAAACAATCGTTTTTAGATGCTAGCTCTACTCGCTTCTCAGTAATCGCTGGTAGTGGGACATGGGTCAATTTTCATGAAATCCGGTAAAGAGCTAACCGTGAGAGTGTACATATCGCCAAAAGGCTTAGGATGAAATGGATTTAAGGTATTTATGAGTTAGATCGAAATCCGTTTTGACAAATTTTCGCCAAAACGTTAGTAAGCGATAGTATATTTCGATATTGCAGGCATAGTGGTTTGTTTTTTCTTTAGATGAACAGAACTCTAGTGAAAGAAAAGATTCTCTTCTCTTACCCTCTAAAATCTGAAGAGTAAAACAGGAAAAACTACCCACAGGAAAATGCACAATACAACAAAACATTCTTTCTTTTTTTGTATCTTCTATTTTTTTTTTTGTAGGTACTTAGGTATCTAATCTACTTAATTCTAACTAATTGAATATGGAACCATAATGTAATACCTAGGTAGGTAGGTACTGCAATGTAAACGTAAACGTACTCGTAATATCGCGTTCGAGTAAACACGTCACGGATGATGCATATTTAGAGCAGATAGCACTCCTGCATTGTTATGTATGCTTTGCAAAATATACAACTGCTCAAAAAGTTAGCAGCTAAATCGGAACAAATTAATTGAAAAAGACTCGAGTAGTACCTACTCTGGGAATGCGTACGAAATAAAAAATACCCTGCATTCACACAAAGATTTCCTTTTGAACGTGGAAATGCGTCAAAGCATCCATACGCGTACAGTAATATTTAAGGAATGGCATCTATTTTAAGAGCAACACGAATAATTATTATACATAATCATGTTCCTTTATTTTAGCGCAGTTGTAACTGCGTCATTCCGTAAAAGCAAATACGTAAAACTTTAAAGGCTGCTGTCGAATGTAGTTAGTATTGCATTGTGAGTTCTGAGTAACGTGTGGTGTGCGGCATGCGACGACTGCTACGCAACAAGTGAATAAAATCGGGGACGATATTATCGCGAGGGGCAGTAGTACGATTGACCGCCGATTGGCATGGGCGCCGCGGCTAGGAACGCTCGTCCTCACGTCGTCACCAGGTGGATCTGTCTACCTGTACCGTTAGTACATACCTTTCATTCATAGACCTAACGCCCAATTTATTTTATCCGCTAATCACTGCCAAACATGTCGGAAATATTATTAAAATGTTCTGGCATTGACAATGAACTGCATTTCATCGGTGCGCCAGTGGTTGTGGTGACGACTCGTACTGTGCATTTGAACGAATTATTTTATTTATGTGGCGTGATATGAAACATGATAGATTTGAGTGCCCTTAAAACTGCTACTCAGCATTCGGCCCGTGCGTCGGAGTTGGCGTTGTGCCGTTACACCGATATCTATGAAGGTCTGCAATTTCTCTTCTGCCAACTATTTCTATTTCTTCGCCAAGTTTTGATGTATTGAAAATCAATTTGTTAGTTTTAAGCCAACTGTTAAAATACTTTTAATTATCTAATAATAAAGACATATTGGTTAATTAATTAATTTATAAAACGATTGACAAGTTGCTGGCTTTGAGTTCGTTCGTATTTTTGTCAATAACAGCCAAGATTTCCTTGATTTTTTTAAATTCTTATTTCTAATTTTTGAATTCCCCTATAATTATGTAGGTAAATCTTTTACTTAAAAGTCAGCGTCAGAATGGCTGGTTGCCTATGGCAAGTGACAACTCTGCCTTCAGAGAGTACAAGACTTATGTTTATTTTATTAAGTATTGTACAGTCACATCCAAAATATGTTTTTCACCTTAAGGGCTAGGTCTGCTCATTGCACGATAGAATCTGCTTTACCGACTCAGCATTATGGTTCCTGACTTGATAAAGGAAGAGATATAAAATATTTGATTGTACATTTCAGAGCTGTCGGAGTCCCGGCTGGCGCTGAAAGAGAGCCTGTGCCGCGGCACTCTGCGCACGGTGGCGGCGCTGGGCGTGGGCGACGCGCACCTGCGCGGCCTGCTGCTGTACCACCTGCACGCCGCGCTGGCCGAGCGCGCGCGCCGCTCGCCAGACCTGTATGAGGTACCTAATCAACCTCTTCTGTACCATCCGCTAAATCTTATTCATTTTAGACCCATTTTCACAAAGAAAGAGCCACCTTCGTGACCGACCGACTGAAACTAGAACACATATATTATTATTTTATAAGTACTTACTGCAGTTTTTAACCGATCTCAAAAAGGAGGAGGTTCTCAATTCGACTGTATTTTTTTTGTAAGTATGTTTGTTACGCGATTGCTCCACCAATTATGAATTGATTTCGATAATTCTCTTTTTGTTTAGTACGTCGGTATAATTCTTTTTATGTTTCAGAGGTGGTCCCCTAAAAATTGTATTAACTTTCCTTGGGCATATTTTGAGTTAGCTTCAGTAGTAGTTACCTATACGTATTTTATTCCTCCCACTTAGCCTATGTTCCCGTCACTGTTATTTACATAGCAAGTAGTGGTATATGGTATTCGAATTTGTGTGGGATAGGTAGGTACCACAACTAAAAATTGAAAAATAAAAACGATTTCCAAAACAGAAAAAAACAACCGATTTCCAAAAAAAAATCACTACAAAGTGAAAAATAACTTTAATTTCGGAAGTCGGTGTCTTTGGTTTTGAATAGTTGTTTTTTTTTTCCACCGACTGTCGGTTGTTTTTTTAATCAATCTCTAAGCACCTAGGTTCCTACTTATTAATTTATTATCATCAATACTGCCCAACAACATTTGTACGACCTAGACCTAGCCTAGACCTACCTACGGATCTGCGCTTGTTTATAAGACGCTTACTTTTCTGTTACAGGAAATAAAATCTGAAATCGAGAGCACCATAGAACAAGCCTACATCATTCTCCAAGGCGACATATCCGCGCCACCAGACCTCGAGCTGCGGCGCCGATACCTTGGCCCAGGCTGTGATAAACCCCAAGAAGAACGATTCTTTATCCTCGATGCCTAAACGTGCTGAAAATGTGATATACCTACCTATAATTATTTTTATACTTACGTTAACCATAATAGGTACCTATGTCTAATTTTATTTTAGTTCAAACCAAATGGTAGGTAGTATAAAGGATGTTATAAAAAGCTAGCTACGAATGGAACAATAATGAATATAGCGATGTAATACCTATAATCAGCATGATTCATTTCATCGACCGGCCCGCGCCCGCACACCTTCTTCGCATGGGTGTAATGGCGACATGTCTAAACATCGAGATTTCTTTTTTGCTTTATATAAGTTCAATGGAAAAATGTTCATTTTGCGAGAAAAGACGTTTATGTGTATAATCACAAACGTCTTTTCTCACTAAATGGACGGGTACGGTGGGCATCAAGCTGCTTTATAGAAGCGCAGTTCCTACCAGTGGACAGATCTATGGCCCCGGGCCGGTCCTTCCATAGAGTGAGCGGAGCGGCCGCTCCTGGCGCCAAATCATAGGGGGGGCGTCGAACTAGTGGACGAGTGAGCGCCACAGTGGTGTAAAAAAAATAAGAACCCACCACCACCTATTCGATCAATTAACACGATCGACACATTTAGAAGACACATACGGCCGTACCAGCGGCGGCGGTGAAATCAGTGGTGGCCCAGTGCTAACGGCCACCACTTACGAGTTGTAGGTCGTAGGGTTGGAAACCCAGCCAGGCGCTTTACTTTGTGTAAATTATTTCATCACCACTACTCGTGAAGGAAAACATCGTGAGGAAACCGGCATGTCCTAGAACCAAGATTCGACGAAGACATGTGACATCTACCAACCCAGTCATAGAACCCAATGGACCCTGTCACATAGAGGAGGCCTGTGTCCCAGCAGTGGGAACATTATAGGCTGATTATGCCTATGCTTCGGCAGTACCTACTTCGATGCGCAACGGAAACTAGACATGATCATTTTGAATGATTCACGGATAATCTATGATATAATTATCTTATTTATTTGACCATTAAACAGAGCGGAAAATTAAAAAAAAAAATTGTGTGTCACTCCAGATACAGATCGATTCAAACTTAATGGCGGCTCGGAAGTTAGCTTTTAGTTGCGCAGTACCCCACCCCTGACCCCCGTTGTCACATGAAATTGTTACTGCGCAGCGACTCGCCTCAAGGCTCTTACATACTGGCGCGAATCGTCGTGCGACGCGAATTTTAACAAAACAATTTCTGAGAAAACTTCACGGCGAACAATGCGGCGGCGTCGCGTCTGAGCCTTCATGTTACGAGCCGCCATTAAGTTTGAATCGAACTGTACGCAAATACCAAATACGTATGTATTGATACTTGAATATTTTTATACAGAATATTTAATTTTGTTTCTTCTACCAAATACGTTTTTTCCTAGTTGATCCGGAGATACACAACCAATTTTTTTGAATTTACCTGTCTGTTTTTCACTAGACAGCCTCTATGACGAAGTGGAACGATAGTGTTCTTTCACTCTTCACAAAAATACTGAAACAGTTTGGCGGTCCCTAATGTCAGGCGGAAGGGAATTCCACCGCACCGCGTGCACAGTGAAGGAATAGGAGTAGAAGTCAGTGTAGTGGGGAGGGGACTTCAGGAGATTTCTAAGATGCGACCTCTGCATCATAATAAAATAATATAATCAACCTATAATGTTCCCACT
Source organism: Lithophane socia (assembly GCA_947522985.1). Lineage (NCBI taxonomy): Eukaryota > Metazoa > Arthropoda > Insecta > Lepidoptera > Noctuidae > Lithophane > Lithophane socia. The sequence goes on along the minus strand of OX383256.1, from coordinate 12,753,583 downwards.
GCTAGGACACAGGCCTCTTATCGAGAGGGAATGGGCTGTAATCTACTACGCGGGCCCAGTGCAAGTTGGTAGGTAGATGTCACAATGTCTTCGATTTTTTTGTTCTTGGACATGCTGGTTTCCTCACCATGTTTTCCGTCGCTATTTTGAAAGCATTGGTGATGAAATTTAAACGACCTACAACTCTTTAAGGTGGGTACGTACTGGTGTTACGGGGTGTAATGTAACATGTTACAAAGCGAGCATTCGTGCAGTCAGTACGTGGAAACGAGCACGAACACGCGAGCAACTAGCCGTTCGTTGTTAGTTTTTTGGCGAATCCCTTTGAGTGTTACGCTGTTCAGTCAGTACGCTGTTACAAGTCGTCACGAGCGCACAGTGTCTTGCGAATTTGGAGCAAGGGCGAGCAAAGAGTGCGAAACGAGCATATTACACGGATTTTAGGACACGGCGTAACGTAATATGCTCGCTGCGAATGGTATACCTATCTGTAGGATATCAATTTAGTTGAACAGATTGCATTTTGGTCAATTTAAATCTGGTCACACTGAGACTTATATACTGTGGGGGATGACGCTAAGGTGGCCCGCGAAATTCAAATTTTCTTACGTGTTTTGCAATTTGCAGGTCATCAGGTTGTATATTGATTTGAATATTATTTGCGACCGTAACAAGTAAGGAATTACAGAATTATAATCATTAGAATCAGCAATACAACTCCTTAAGTTCATTGAAATCGTCCTTACGTCACCAACATAGGCAAAAAATGTACTCTGTGGAGTCTGTGGCACAGAGTACTTTGGTCTGTGAGCCATCTCACCATCTGTGATCTGTGGGCAAGGCAACAAAAGCTCTTGGTCTTGCTTGAGTATTAATATTCTGTGAACAAAAGTGACTCATGACATATTTATTTACAAATGATTTTCTGTTTTTCTTTCTGCTTTGCTAGTCGATTTCCTGCCCAGCTGCTTCTATCAAATAATCTGAAGACAAAATATAATTTGCTTGCAAACAAATGGGTTAGTTTTATTGTAAAAAGTATAAAAATCTATAACAATATGTACTTACCTATACAATTGATGTATTAATTAAATGTTCTGTTACTGTTGTTTACAACTCTATTATCTGATAAGAACTCAATAAATTGTTCGTTCGATAACAATAAGAAATTTACCAAGATAATGCACTATTCAAAGTTGTTTTATGTCCTTTTTTAACAGTATCGGCTTGGTAATAACAATATTAGTACTCATTTCAAGACGGTTAAGCAAAGACACTTCACTACTTCGTACAAAATGCCTCCCCAGCGTCAGGCATTGTTACTTTCCTCATCAAATTGTCATGGTTATTCCTTGTTGGAGTTTGCTAAACAAGAAATATGCAATCTTCTCTCTAAGTAAGTACTTTTTAATATTTTTAAAGTAGTGTTTCTATTACTTACCTACTTCATTGTTTTTTTTAATGGATGATCTATTATTTCAGAAATGGTATATCCGAGTTAGTCTTCATTCCATATGCTCAAATGGACTATGATAACTTCACAGCTAAAATGAAAGAAGTCATTGAACCATGGGGATTTTCAGTGACAGGTTTACATAGCTATCCTAATGTTATTGAAAGAATTAATAGCTCAAAAGCAATTTATGTAGGTGGAGGGAATACATTCCTCCTTTTAAAAACGCTGTATGAAAATAAGCTTATAAATTTAATAAGAAAGAAAGTTGATGAAGGCAGCTTAGTATACATTGGTAGCAGCGCAGGAACTAATGTTGCTACGAAAAGCATTCACACTACTAATGATATGCCCATAGTTTATCCTCCAAGTTTTGAAGCAATTGGTATTGTGCCTTTCAACATCAACCCCCATTATATTGACATAATAAGTGAGACACACAAGGGTGAAACAAGGAGTCAGAGAATATGTGAATATTTAACATTGAGTCATGCCACACCTGTGCTGGGACTACAAGAAGGGTCGATACTGCATGTTGATGGCTATCAGCTAACAATTAAAGGAGTTTCTGGTGCTGTTCTATTTAAGAAGTAAGTACTTTCAACGCATGCTACATTGTATGATTCAATGTTGTATGTGGTTGTAAGATTGAATGCAGTTGGTACTAGGTAGGTACCAGTTGTCATCAACTGGCCTTTATTTTTTATTTGCAGTAGCATGCATAGTGAATAAGCATTCAATTTGAATGCTTATGAGATGTTTGAAACATCTCTTATTTGACTGCTTGTAAGAAAGATCTCAAAATAATTTGGTAAATATTTACTTTGTTTTAAAATACTTCTATATTTAATTTGTTTTTAGGAATTGCATGGTACCAGAATATTATGCATTGGGTTCAGATGTATCATTTTTGTATGGACAAGACCAAGAAATTTAGAAGCTGCAGATTTGTAAAGGAATTCAAAGAATAATAAACTTATAATTTTTGTTGAGTATAATAATGATCAATTATTGTGTTTATTCGCCAATGATTATTAATAATAAAATATTTTAGATAAAAGAAATATATTTGAAGTTAATACAGGAACACAAATAATATGTCAATGCCTTGAAACACTATGCACTTATCCTATATTATCCAAAGTCAGGTCCTAATTGGAGTAGTTCATAAAATATGACTGTTTCACTTTGTTGGCTGTATAAAGTAGGTATACCACGGAACCACTTAAAATCCACAATTCTCACTACCAGCTGTAATCAATAGCTGTATCAAATCCACCAGTTATTTTACTAAAGATTTTAAATGACCACTTTTACAAACAGTATTGTGTCTGAATATTGCACTTGAAGTTCTTTTCTTGTGTATTCTAAACTCTGGCTAGCCAGGTTTAGACTCTATGTCAACCAGTGACTGGAGCATGCAGTAACAGAGATTTAGCTGCATGAAACAAAGAGGCTTGTGGAGTCACACGGGACTGGCCAGTTCTTTCTGCTGTAGGTAAATGACACAGATATCGCCTTAAAGCTAGATCTCGTCGTGCACTCAAGCCACGAGTAATCTCACAACCAGATCCAAACAATACAGCACGCTGTCTCTTTCTCTTTTGTACAGCCACCTAAAAGAATGAAATCAAAACATTAGTTTTAAATACTAACCGCCTTACTAATAAACGTTGTATAGCGAGCGCCTGTATAGTTACACAACGTTTTGTCTTCTTCTTTCAAAAGTAATTTGACTTTTGAAAAAAGAAGACAAAGCGTTGTGTAACTATACAGGCACTATACAACGTTTATTAGTAAGGCGGTAAGAAACAACAACTGTGTTTACTGACTTAAATGCATAAATACAAACCTGAATAGCAGCAACTGGATGCAATGTTGAAACATCAGGCACAGATTCAGTTTTGGCATCAATCTCATGTGTACCATTTTGTTCAACCTTATCTTTTTGGTCAGAATTATCCAATAAAACTACTTGTTTTTTCTTATCTGACTGCAAGCTTTCAGCATTTTTCTGTAATACACCTTGTACAATTTCCGTCCCCGCCATATGTAGGGAAAGTCCAAGACGCGCGAGAACTCGCTCGGGTCTCCAGCGATCGCGAGCGCCGCCGGAAGAGACGCTAGTCTGTTCACGTCGACGGACATCTGCCACTAAGCTGGCCCAGTCAACTCCGAGAGCATCGCCTAAACCAGCTAAAAAATAAAGATATTATGATTTTTTACGTTTGTTCTATGTTAATGTTACATAATATTATTATTGTTAACCACATTTAAATTTACCTCTTGCACGCTCCTCTTCAAGTTCTCCATCAGATATTTCCTCGAAGTCTAAATTAGTAGTAGCAACATCTTCATCATCCTTAGCTTCTTGTGATTCCTTTTCTTCACATGCACCACTTGTATCCTAGGAAAACATTGCATAATTATATTATTGAACATATTATAAATAGGTTAATCAGTAGGACAAAGTTATTTCTTTATTTCAATTAACGCCCGTACCTGTGTTGACTCCTTCTCAGAACCTTCTGGCTTGGATACACTTTCATCATTTGGTAAAGCAGTTTGACTGTCTTCATCCATAATTTGATCCGCCATCTAACAAAAAAGTGGTGAATTACTACAAGGTGGGCAGAAAAATAAATGACATGTGTTTCTACTATTGATTCACTTACATCTTCCCTGTTGAGTATATCATCAGGATCATCACTTATTTCACTGAGATCATCAGGTATTGGTTTATCATCAATTTCGGCCTCCTGACGTGGTGGTGCTGTGGGTGCTGTTTGCGTAGCTGGAGGAGTATCCTTCGCGGTTTGTTCTGGTTCATTTCTGGGAGCACGGCGCTTATTACCGTCACCTCGAGCTAGATCCATTCTCATACCGCGTCCATAATCATCTTAAATAACAGATTTATACCAGTCGGAAAATTATGACACATTCATAAAACATGCTGAAAAAACATTTATTTCAGACAAAAAAGTCCATAGGCCAGGCAAGTTTGTTAGTAACAAGAATTTTGCTTATATTAAAAAGTAAAAAGCAGAAACTAGACAGACCGTCTACCACTGCACAGTATGCTCATCAGTCTCGTAACGCATGGAGTTCAGTGAACCTACTGAGCAGGACAGTATCGTTTCTCTCGCCAATCATCTTCAGAACGCTATTCTATTCAATTAAATTTTATCTGCACTAACATTAAGAAGCCCTCACTAATATTAATAAATACACAGCTCTAATCTTACCATGCATCCGTCCACGGTGAGGTCCTGGGGGATGGCCCCTATGGTGCCAAGCATCCACATCAGGTTCTTTATCACCCCACTCGTTCATCTGAAATCACATAGTTAATTATATACAAATACAGATTTCAAGAAGAAAATATTTAAAAAAATAAACACTTCAACATACCAAAGTGAGAATAAGGACAGCCAAGGAATATGTGGGATAGAATAAGGCAAGGGTTTTTATTGTCTTTACGATAATCAATTGGTTCATTCCGATACCAAGTCTGATAGTAGTATAAACTCACCTATAGCAATAAAGGAGAAGGATTAGGAACAAATAACAATTTTATTTATAATTCAATCAATTAATTTAAATGTTATGTTTAACTGATATAGTAGTTAACCTGTGGGTCATGCATAGGCCAATGTCGCTCTCGGCCCCACTGCTCTCCTGGGCGGTAGTCTTCATTATCCCATTCTTTATGTGGATGCATATAGCCACGCTCACGGTCCATAGATCCAGACCGCCCTTCCCAGGAACGATCGCGATGGGGTCGACGGTCATCATAACCTTAAACACACAAGCACACTTAGGATAGAAAGCTCTGGTTTCAGTTCACACGATGAATTAAACTCATCTTACCCATATCAACACCCCTGCGTTCGCCCATATGTTCACCATACAACCTATCATCATCTTCAGGATATCCCCTTGGGGGTCCTGACATGTCATAACCAGTATCATAGTGTCTATCCCTTCCCTGCATATTGTAACCTGGAGACCTATCATCTTCTCTAGGACCATCTTCATAACGATCATCCACTCTATCATAATGATCCAAGTTGCGATCATTGTCATACTGACGTTCCATACCCATTTCATAGTCACCTTGATCTCTATCCATGCTATCCAATCTGTCTCTTTTTGTAGAACGATCCCTTTCAAGCCTGTCCTGTTTACGGCCACCTCTTTCAGAATGTGAATCCTGTCGGTCTTTAGATGTTGAAGAATTTTTATCTATGTCTAGTGTTCTATTTGAAATAGCAGCTAAAGCGGCTAAACGCTCCTCAGGTCTAGGAAGAAGTCTTTCCATAGGCTTATTAGGCTTTTCTAATCCTTTATCAGCTCCTCCTCTTCCACCTAAACCTCTATCTCGGCCTCTTCTCTTACTGTCATCTCTTTTATTATCTTTATTCCTGTCACGCCCACCTCTATCCTTTCTATCATGCCTATCTTTGTCATCATGTTTGTCTTTTCGTCTTTCCAATGATCTGTCTTTGTGATCACGGCCTCTGTCCCTATCTCTGCTTGCAGATCTCTTTCTATGTCTCTCTGCACTGCCATCTCGACGGGTTTGTTTCTTAGGTGAAACAGGTCTGCTGCGCTCAGAGCTTTCTTTTTTCCTTAAATCTTTTGAATGAGATGCATGCTGACGGGGAGATCTTGATCTTGCTTTCCTTGGAGATCTACTGCGGACTCTGGTTCTTTCCCTTTCTTTTTCACGTTCCTTTTCTCTTTCTTTTTCTCTCTCCTTTTCTTTTGTACGATCTCTATCTTTGTCTTTGTCTCTAAGGCTATGAGGAGAAGAACTTCTGTTTCTATCTCTCCTTGGTGGAGATTTTCCATGTTTGACTGCACTTTTTGCAAGACTTTTTGTTGTAATAGGAGGAGTTCCACCAGATTTTTTACCTGGTGACAATGATTTTTTTCCAATAGTAGTTTTAGTGACAGTTTTCTTTTTAGTGGTATCTTGTTTTTTTAAAAGCTTGTCATCTTTTTTAGCAACAGTTTTCTTAGGTTCACTTTTATCCCTTTTTAAAGTATCAGTTTTAATTAATTTCTTTTTAGATGGTGCATCCCCATCTGACGATGAGCTGGAATTTCTTTTAAGCTTTCCTTTCTTTCCTTTTCGTCTTGCTTCTCTGAAATAAAGATAGCGGTGATTTATATCATGAAAGTACAATATATTATGTGAAATGATATGATTTAGATAGACAAAAGGTACATTTTTTACCATGAAACTACAGTTACCATTTACATATCAAAAATTGGAGATTCTGAACCATCCATACCTGCCAGATGATGAAGATGATGAGCTATTATCTGATGAAGAAGAAGAGACGCTCGAAGAACTAGAACTTCGTGACGAAGATGTGCTTGACATAGTTTTCTTTTTGTCCTTGCGCATATCTTTGCTAGAGTCCATTTTCAATTGCAACTCTAATTCACGTTGCAGTTGTTGTCGCCTTTTTTCAAGGACGTCTGTGTCTGCGTACTCTAGGTCATTTTGATCCCAGTTGTCGATTTCACCATCTGGACTACGTCCAGAGCGCACGACCACGGCCGAATGCAGTCTACTTTTAGGGTCATCTTTCACAGCACGTTTATGTTCACTATCTTTGTTTGCTGCGCGTTGTTTCGATGGACTTATTAATGTATGGGTTGATGCAAATTTACAACTTTTACCGTAAACGCAACTCCCGTTTTGTGCCCACTGTCTACAATGTTCAGTTGTTTTTTTAGCGCTGGATTTCTTGGTACCAAGTCGCTCAAAAACACTAGGCCTATTAGCTAGATCTTTTGACTTCGGTAATTCGACAGTAATTTTTCTTTTTCCTTGTTTTGACATTATAGAGGAAAAACATTGGTCTCGCACAACTAAAAGCGATTAAAAACACACATTTCCACCGGCGCTGTTACCGCCGCCATTGTTGTTTATGGCATCGTAATCATAAACAAGGATTTCTCGCCTCACGGCATTTTACTATCATTGGTTTTCACTAATACATGAATCAAGTTAACCAATCGAAAGGGTCTTTGATCTATTTCAACAGGATTTTAACCAATGAAAGTTGTCCATAGACTAGAAAAGTTTTATTTAGAAGAGTTCAACATGGTTGGATACGTGGTCATAGAGGTCGTGAGGTCATGGACCGGGTTGGACGTATGGAAGTAAGAAGTGGAAAAACGAAAAAAGTTCACCGGGGCCTCAAAAACTGGTTGAATATTTTTACTATAGCCGTCTCAGTCGGATTCAGTAGAGTCATGGAACCGATTAGAGTCTGGCAAACGAAAGTTGAACCTGAAAAAACGCGCGAAATTTAAAAAAAACAAGACTGTTTATCCCTCCACATACTGCAAGAACACGTGTTCATAATTGAAACTTAATTTCATTTAAATAAAATAAAAATTCTAGTATCAACACGTCATATCGCACTATGTACAGGGATAAACAGTCTTGTTTTTTTAAATTTCGCGCGTGGTTTCAGGTTCAACTTTCGTTTGCCAGACTCTATTGATTGCTATAGCTCGGTGGTTTGTAGAGTAACGTGGGGTGACACACACATCAATATATTATTTGAAATTATGTACGGTTGACCGAGTCTGTGGACTGAGACCTACCTTTTTTTTAGTCTGTGATTGATTGTGAAGTTGTCAAAAAGCAAGCGACGCCAGCGCCAGTGTCATGTCATCGGTTAACCTAAAACTTTATTCAATTCATAGGTACTGTTTAACTGTTAAGTATAAATTGATTGCATTTCAGTCGTCACCGTCTTTTTAGGTGAAATATTATAGAAGCAGTTAAGGCAGTGACACTAATATAGTCTTATAATTCAAAATGCCGCTACTCGACGGAAAAGAAATCGATATATTTTTCGTAAGTATATAAACTTCGTACTTTAAAAATTTCGTCTTTCTACTAATGAGGCACAATTACTGCATATTGCTACATATTGTTGCCTCAGAAGTTGACCTTCCTCTAATCGGATGTAGAAATTATGAAAAAAGAATAAGTATTTATTATAAAAGTATAAACACAGTAGGTACATAGATTCAACAGAATCAATCATATAGGGTTTCCGAAACAATCAATTGCAATTATTACGAGTTTAATTCACATTGATGCGCAAATTGATCGTCTACCAAATGAAATTGAAGCGATTGGCAATATTACTCCAATACAAATTGATGCCAATTGCAATTGATTGTTTCAGGGACGCCTTATCTCTAGTATGATGCATATTCATAGGGCTAAAAATGGGTCTCGCTGACCGAGTTCTCCATAACACATACACCCTTGCTTTTCTAACGCTTAAGGTACATGAAGACGCTATTCTGTAGGTTAGCAAATGTATTTTCTGCACAAAAACTTTATGTAAATATAATTCCAATTTTAATTCCTTATGAAGTTCTTTTCACAGTTATAAAGACTTAGGTATTCTTTCTCTTCACAATAATTGATTTTGAATTATGTATTTACCTAATTGTACATATATGAAATATTATTTGATTTCAGAGTGAAGAAGATCTACCATATGAGGAGGAGATATTGAGAAATCCCTTCTCAGTTAAACACTGGCTAAGATACATTGAACATAAAAAAGCTGCACCTAAACATGAGATAAATATGATCTATGAGAGAGCTCTAAAAGAGTTGCCTGGATCATTTAAACTGTGGTACAACTATCTTAAATTAAGAAGGAATCAAATTCGAGGCAAATGCATCACTGACCCTTGTTTTGAAGATGTTAACAATTGTTTTGAAAGATCTTTGGTGTTTATGCATAAAATGCCTAGAATATGGATGGATTACTGCACTTTTCTAACTGATCAATGTAAGATAACAGGAACAAGAAAAGCCTTTGACAGTGCTTTGAGGGCTTTGCCAATAACACAACATCACAGAATATGGCCCCTTTACTTAAACTTTCTGAAGAAACACAATATTTCTGAGACAGCAGTTAGAGTATTTAGAAGATACCTTAAACTATGTCCAGAAGATACAGAAGAATATATTGATTATTTAATTTCAATCAATAAATTGGATGAAGCTGCAGTTAAGTTGGCTCAAATAGTAAATAATGAAAATTTTCAATCAAAACATGGCAAATCAAATCATCAGCTTTGGAATGAACTTTGCGAATTAATATCTAAGAATCCAGATCAAATTCATACTTTAAATGTAGATGCTATTATTAGAGGTGGACTAAGGCGCTACACAGATCAGCTAGGACATTTATGGAATTCTCTTGCTGATTACTATGTAAGAAGTGGTTTATTCGAAAGAGCTAGAGACATTTATGAAGAAGCTATACAAACGGTAACCACAGTAAGGGATTTCACTCAAGTGTTTGATGCATATGCTCAATTTGAAGAGCTTAGCTTAAGCAAAAAAATGGAAGAAGTTGCTAAAAAGCCTAGCCCCACTGAAGATGATGATATTGATTTAGAACTAAGACTTGCAAGGTTTGAATACCTTATGGAAAGAAGATTATTGTTGCTTAACTCTGTACTTCTGAGACAAAACCCTCACAATGTTGCAGAATGGCATAAAAGAGTGAAACTTTATGAAGATAAACCTCATGAGATTATTGATACCTACACTGAGGCTGTTCAAACAGTGGATCCTAAGCTTGCTGTAGGGAAACTATATACTTTGTGGGTCGGATTTGCTAAGTTTTATGAAAAAAACGAACAAATAGAAGATGCAAGACTTATTTTTGAAAAAGCAACACAAGTAAACTATGCTAAAGTTGATGATTTAGCTTCAGTGTGGTGTGAATGGGCAGAAATGGAAATACGACATGAAAATTATGAAGAAGCCCTGAAGTTAATGCAAAGAGCTACTGTTTTACCCAGTCGAAAAGTTGCATATCATGATGATACTGAAACGGTTCAGATGCGGTTGTATAAGTCTTTGAAAGTATGGTCTATGTATGCAGATTTGGAAGAAAGTTTTGGTACTTATAAATCATGTAAGGCTGTTTATGATCATATTATAGATTTAAAAATTGCTACTCCACAAATCATCATAAACTATGGCCTTTTCTTAGAGGAACACAATTACTTTGAAGAAGCTTTTAGAGCATATGAAAAGGGTATTGCATTATTTAAATGGCCCAATGTATATGATATTTGGAATACTTACCTAACCAAGTTTTTAAAAAGGTATGGAGGATCGAAGTTAGAGAGAGCTAGAGATTTATTTGAACAGTGTCTTGAACATTGCCCACCAGAATTTGCAAAATCTATATTTTTACTATATGCAAAATTAGAAGAAGAGCATGGTTTGGCAAGGCATGCTATGGCTGTGTATGAACGAGCGACAACTGCTGTTCTCACCGAAGAAATGTTTGAAATGTTTAATATTTACATTAAAAAAGCTGCTGAAATATATGGCGTGCCAAAAACACGTCAAATATATGAAAAAGCCATTGAAACTCTTCCTGATGAAAAAGCGAGGGAGATGTGTGTACGCTTTTCTGAAATGGAAACACGACTTGGCGAAATTGACAGGGCTCGGGCAATATACGCGCATTGTAGTCAAATGTGTGATCCCAGGATTACAGCCGAGTTTTGGAACACATGGAAGGAGTTTGAAGTAAGACATGGTAATGAAGATACAATGAGAGAAATGCTTAGAATTAAACGCAGTGTTCAAGCAACATATAACACACAAGTAAATATGATGTCTGCTCAAATGTTGAGCTCAGCTGCACAAGCAGCTGGTACTGTTTCAGATCTTGCACCGGGTATGAAGGATGGTATGAGAATGTTGGAAGCCAAAGCTGCTGAAATGGCAGTCCAAAGCAAAGGTAATATTTCATTTGTACGTGGTGAAACACAAGGTCTCAAGGAAGCTGATAAAGTGGTGAATCCTGATGAAATTGATATTGATGAGGATTCAGAGAACAGTGAAGACGAAGAAGAAGCTGCTCCCGTTCAGAAAAAAGAAATCCCAGCTGCTGTGTTTGGAGGACTTGTTAAAGACACTGACTGAACCTAATAATATCTTTGTTATGAGAAATACTTCAATTAAATATTATTTTAGTAATAAATCAACTTTTAATCATAAGCTTAGTTACATTATACAATAAGCCATATTTACAACAGAAATCACAGAACACATTTTCATTCATTAGTATTAACATATAAGATTGCAGTTTTATTAGGTACATATTAAACTGGACTGTGGAAGTGAGACGTTGATAGTTTTATAAAGCGAATATTTTTACTATGCAACTATAACATGATAAACAACAAAAATACTCATATTATTATAACTGAACAATTTATCAAACTTAATAAGAAATCATTATTTGTCAGAGAGTCATTAGGCGAGAATATTACTTAAGAAAATATACACAAATTAAAAAGGAAAGACAAGCAATAGTTTAAATTATACATCAGAAGTTTATATGATATCTCTGGGTGGTGTTATAAAATGCAATGAATTTGAGTACTTATTTTGATGTTCAGAGTAATTTAAAATACTGATATCGTTGTGAACACCACCAAACATAATTAGCTCCCCATTCCCTTTGACTAATGAATACATTACTAATTCCTCTGGTGCCCCAGTCATTTCTCCCAAACGAGGACAGAGCCATGCCACATAATTTAGAGAATTACCATCAACAACAGTAGAAATATCCAAAACATGCATAGTCAAAGTATTTCGTTTAACTTTCTTTACTGCAGGTTGCCTCGGCTGAGGATTTGGTGGGGAAGGCAATGGTTCTCTTATATTTTCTAAGTGAGCTATCTGTCTTTGATTAATGAGATCATTTTCAGGAGATGAATTATTTTGAGATGTATCACAAGCAAATGCGGCCATCCTGTACTTATTAGCTTCTTGCAACTGTCTTACTATTTTCATCCCCTTATTCTGCAAAAAAAAAAACAGAATATTAAATTATGTGTTTCTTACTGTGCGTTTGCACTGGCGAAACATTCTCGACAAAACATGTTGAAGTCTTTAGTTCCTGTCAAAAATTTTATGGAACATTGACAGAAAATAGAGATTCCAACATGTTTTGTTGGTGTGGTTGTGCAAATGCACAGTTACACATCAATTGTATAACTTGTTGCATGTTTTATTGTGGCTTACCTTATTTTTATTCCTTCTCATTGCCAGGTCTTTTTTGCCAGCATCTAGTCCATTACTTTGTTTTCCATCTGAACTGGTCCCAGCAAGAAGTCCATTCTGATCTGGATTATTTTCAGTGCTCACTTGATTTTGAGACCTCTCCTGTTCATTACTTGGACCAGCAACTGGCTCATCATTAGGGTTCAGTTGTTCTTGTCTTGGAGGATTCATTGGTCGCCTGGGTAGTACTCCTCTCCTACCATTAATATTTTGATCTCTATCCAGAGGCCTTTGTAAACTTTGCTCTACCCTAACTGACACAGGTGCACCCTCAGGTCTACTTAGTGCAGATAGCCTGACAGCTGATGTGACTAAAGGTTTTGCACTATTCCAACCATTTCTACTTCTACTTAAACTCACAACCTTATCTCCAACCCTACATGCAGGATTACACCATATATTCGCAGAAGCCCACTCTTTATTTTTTACTGCCAGTTCTTTCCATGTCCATGTAGGACCCTTCATTGTCAATACCCAGCAGTCACTATACACAAAGCGGTTATGTAATGTTTGGACTCCCCCTAGAAGCATCAATCTGTCAGAGTCCAGACAGATAAGAGATTGTGCATATCTAGGTGATGGTCTTGGCTTGGTGGTGGCTTGTTTCCTCCAAGTAAGTGTAGGGACATCTAGTACCCACACATCATTAGAACATTGTATTTGATAATTTTGAGCAGCTGACATTACTAGTCCTCCAAACACAACCATTTCATCTCCAATCATGCAAGCTGAATGTCCTGCCATAGGAGGGGGGCAATTTGTTGCATTTATTAAGATCCATTTATTTGTATTCACACAGTAAAAGTGTATTTCATTAAACATAGTAACATTTTGATAATATTGAGAAAGTGAAGGATATGTCCAGCCACCAAAAACTATTAAACAGTCTTTATAATGAACCATTGATGTATATGCTTTTGGAACAGGATATGTGCCAGTAGCAAGGGGTCTTACCCACTGTCTAATGGATAAATCAAACCTCCAGAGATCATTGAACGAAGTAGCATTAGTGGTACACCCGCCAAATATGTACATGTTGTTCTCTAGAACACATGCAGCATGTGAAAATCTTTTAGTAATAGTGGGCAACATATCAGTTGGAGCTATATTTTTCCATAATATATTAAACTCACCAACGGCTTTTATCAATTTTATTGATGTTTTGTGTAAGACATCTGAAAGACAAAATAATGTAAGTATAAAATTAAATAAGTCACACATTCGTAATGCATCCACGCGATAAGCTAAAAATTCAACTTACTTTGAGAGCAATTATACCATCGTTTGCAAACTATCATACAATTCTGTAAATCTTTATAAGGTGGCAGAAACCCTAAAATAAATTCCAAGACTTCATCTGGAAGATCTTCAATAGTGCTTTGCAAAGTTTGCTGACTCAAAGATTGATGTATCACATCCATTTTTTTAAATAATTAGGTGAGCTGTTTACTATACTTTCATCACATTACTTTAATTAAGAAATATATCGGCAAAATACTTGGACTGAAAATTGAAAACATTGAGAATAAAATGAATTATTTGATTGAATTTGATGACAGATTTTTGTTTGACAGTTGTGCTTTGCTTGCTTGTTGAGTTGACATTGACACACTTCTACGCATTCAGTAATGACAGAACGAAGTTCTTGGGTGCGTTCAATTATTTCACTCGTTCACGCACGCCCTCGGCCTCGGGCGGACAAACGACACTCCGTTTCGTGGAACGAACGATTAGGCGACGTTCACAAAGGGGCGCAACCGCGCAAGACGCATCCCCGCGAGTTATTTTTACAACAACACGCTCACGTGTGGTTCTGCGTGGTTCCTTAAGTACAGTCACGAGCAAAAATATGTATACACTCAGCAAAATTCAATAACGATTTTCTCGTGGAATTAAAATTGTAACTTTGAGATGATAATTTTTTCATAATAATAGGGGTTCCAAAATACTATATTCGTAATATCATAAAGTTACAATCAATACAGTAGGAGAAAATCACTTTTAAAAGTTGCTAAGTGTATACATATCAGTGCTCGTGACTGTACCGTCATTCCCGTTATAGTATTACACAATCAATCTACGGATTAGACTGATGCTAGATTCATCGTGTCACCCATGGGCATGTGACCGCCCGTATTTTTCTGAATATTCATGAAAAATTATCGAAAATTAAATATAAAAAAAAAACACAAAAGAAGTGAAAAATAACGTTAACTTCGGAAGTCGGTGTCTTTGCTTTTCGGTTCCCCGAATGCAGGCCCTGTGGCACGCGTTCCAGAAATCTCTCGCACCTGGCATGCGGGCCCTATTGACTAATGAAAACGGTTCTCCGAATGCGGGCCCTGTGGCACACGTTCCAGAAATCTCTCGCACCCTATCGCGGGCCCTATGCGGGCCCTATCGACTAATGAAATTTCGCCATTAGTGATAGAATGACGCTAGCGGCATTCTGTACACTTCCTCGTTTTTCTTTCACTTACTTTTTGATTGTGTAGTACCTACTCCTATTTATCCATGCTTTTTCGATCGTGTATACACACCCCTTCCGACGTCAAAATACCAAATGTCATTTCTTTGACTTTTCAGTTATTTGTCATTTGGTATGACAGAAGAAAGCGCGAATATTTAAAATTGTCTTTAGTCTATTAAACGATATTGCTTAATGTGATTATTTATTTAGTGCGAGGGATTTGAATAAAGCAGATATAGTCGTATGTAATACAAATATGGTTAATAAAAAGTGTTACAAAAAAAATTAAGACAATAGTGGTGTTTTGACAGATAACCTAAAAGAGCTGATTATATCAGCCTTGTAAATAATAGGATATTAGAGACTTTAACACAGTGTATACTTAATTAAATATTGAATAATGCAGCTATTAATACAAGCTAGCCCGTTAATTGATAAATTAAAACATTGGCATCGAGCAATATCTTTTAGTGAAGTGCAGTTAACAACTTCACAGAAGGTCAGTATTTTGGTTTAAATATTATATCATAACTAGTTGTATCACTGTATTGTACTCAAATTAATGATCTGTTATTGATCGACATGCTAATTCTGTAGATGAAAAGTCGATTATAGAGGGAACAAAAATTCTATTTGATATTTTCTTATGTAGAAACTACACAGAAGATGTAAAATAAATTCAAACAATAATGTAATGGTTTAAAGGTCATTCATGATTGCTTTTAAATTAAATGGTCAGATTATGTTAAAATATGCATGTATCTGTAGTGTAATATGAATGAGTAATTAAAGCAAATAATATCTCAAAGTACTATTTTTTTCTTGAACAATGTCCTTATTGCTAATAATACATTTCCAGGTAGTGCTATGGAGTTTAGGAGTTGTGGGTACAAGTGCAGTAGTTGTTGGAGTGCTGTCAAGGTACTTAGCAAGGCGGCGAGCTAAACCCATCATTAATCCCCGGATTCAAAGGGCTATTAACAAGAGAATTTCCCGAATGAGGAGTCCTAATGGAGGTGATACTTAAGTCATTTTTTTTATTAATATAATATATTTTTATGAAGTCCCAGCTGGGCAGAAGTTTCCATAGACTTCTACAACTCTCTCTCCACCAATTTGTTGAGAATGAATGCAAATCGTTTCATAAGCATTTCTTTAATTTTACTTTTAATGTGTGAATACTATCAGTATGTTCACAAATAAAACATCAGCATCCACAAAATTGTACAGTTTTTTTTTTACTTGTGCATATTTAAAAGAATACAGACATAAAAAAAACAGTTACTTGTAAATCAGTAATGAACAACAGGAACTGATGGATGTTACTGAAGGTGTCAAACTCGAAGCCAAATTCTGGGCCGACTTAGATTGCCATCGACACCCTAAGAAGAGAAGAATCATTAATAAATACAAAAATAATTCTTTGTTTAGGAATGGGGTCAGTTGCTAGTAGTGGCGGTCGCAGCAGTCCTCTGGGCTTTAGTGAGCGGTTGTCGCTGGCGTCGGGATCCATCGGCTCAGGAGCTGGAGACGCCGCGCCGCTTTCGCCGCAGCAACTGGGCGTCATGGGTAAGTTATAGTAAATCTTATTCCAGCGCCATCTATTCTCGAATAGCGAAATTAACTGCAGTAAAAAATACATCATTGAGATTTTTGTCATAAATAATGATTAGAATACGTAATTTAATGATTTTGTGATGATCACGAAATTTATATATAAATTTTAGTAACATTATACTGTGTGAAGTGCTAAATCAATTTTTAACTATACAAGTAGCAGAAGGTACGAACTTTTTGGTCGCGTTACAAATTTCATTATTTTTTTTATACTACGTGATTGTATATTTCGTTTAGTAGTCGTGAAACATAAAGGCGGGGTTGTTACAAAAATTTTAGAGCGCCATCTCTTATCGAGTAGTGAAAGTAAGTGATTACGTAGTTTTATAAGTTTCGTTATTGTTTGATTCATAAATCCTAGATGTCGCTGTTCTAACGAGTGGTAATGTACAGCCAATCTCCACACAAAAGAGGAAAGTTTGGTCAACAGATGATTGTAAATCATGTGAGAATTGCCGTCTAGGAGGTCATTAGGCTGTTGGTATCGGCGTTATTTTATGTAAATAAATTTGATAACTGTTCACACTGTTATACATTGCAAATTGGGAACTATCAATATTGCAGTGCAGTCGCCATGTAGGTATGAAGTAGTAGTCACAAACTGAATTGGGCAATAGGTAGGTAATTAGGCAAGCCGGCCAGCTTGTTTCTTCTCTTTTATTGGATCTGTCAAATGTTCATGATGATAAATGTGCACTGGTCTTTTGTAGGTAAGTACCTACCTACATTATGTGTGACGTAATATCTTAAACTTATCTAACCAAACAAAATTATTTAAAATGAATTTATGACAAGCTATTCTAAAACGCGATGCGGTCTACTTTGAGTCTATGGTACCAAGTAAAACATTCGTGGTAACTTTCTTGTCTTATATCGACGCGAACTACTTATTTTATTAAGTAAGTACTAGGTTTTGCCCGTGGCTTCGCCGGCGTGAAATTCGGAAGTTATTTATTTATTTATTTATTAAAACTTTATGCACAAGTAAAAAAAAAAATACCGTACAAAGGCGGACTTAATGCCTGAGGCATTTTCTACCAGTCAACCTTAGGGTGATGCAGAGAAAAACATGGCAGGTGCAACATACGGGATAGCTAACTCGAAAAAGGATAAATAGTAATACATATATACTTACATACATACATATAAACAGAATAAACTTTGTCAGGAGAAATAACGATAGGTGGAGGAGAAAACAAGCCCAGCAAATCAGCGCCGCAACGATTCTGCCAACTTCTCACGAATATGTTCACGAGCCGCAACTTTGAAAGATAACCGACTGGCAGCCATCCTGATGTTCATGTTCAGAGGGTTATCCCACGTGAACGCAGGTACTACCTGGATAAAAAGTCTTATGTCCTTAACCAGGTTACGTAGTATTATAATATCTGTGACCAGCACCTATACTACGACGTATTAATGCCATCATTTTTCCAGTGTTAGTGAGAGACGGAGCTATACAAGGCCGCTAGCACCATCCTTTTTTCGCAGTGGAATAATGATGGCATTAATACTTCATAGTCAGCCCCCTGGTCATGATTGTCCTCTGTGCCAGGTTTCCTCCAAAATGGTTGAAGTAAGTGGATGTGTGTACTTATAGGAAATTCTCCTATCATGACTATGGGAAATAACTCTTACCAAGCTACATCCCGTTATTAAGGTAGTAGGGTTAGCTGCCCATTGGACCCATTTGCTTCCCCTAGTTCTATCAATTAAACGATAAAATGTATCTTTGGATATCCGCCTTCAGGTATTCATCCATCTATTTATCAATCTATATCTAATAGGTGCCTAGGTTCTTGTATAATTTATCGTTATCTCAAGGGTTTCCTATTCCTACAGACCTATCTCTTAGGCTAGGCGTCTAGAGAATTTGGCGACCATAATATTCAATCCAGCAATACCAAATACCATACCTAAATAATATACATAATGTAGTCAGCTGACAATATTGTTTAAACTCGTGACTTGCGTGATCTCAGCTTAGAGGAATGATGTGACAGGAGGCACATCACGGTAGCTACATACCTACCTCATCGCTTAAATCACGTCAAGATCTTGTCGTGAACCTTGACTGGGAGGATCTGTAATTTAATAATAGCTCGTTATGGCTTCAATCAAGTCGTAATTCTGTCTCTGACCCCAAATAGGTAGGATGCCTTTGCCTTGCCAGGCTTGTCTAGAGGCACATGAAACTTGTTGGGTTATATCCGTAGTTTATTTTGTTATCCTTCTCATAGATAAACCGGATATTAACCGTGGTATTGGCTAAACTTGGTTTATCTCAGATTCCCAGTTGTGGGATGTGGAAGTTACTGTTCGTTTCATCAAGATAGTTGCATCATTTCTGTGGGACTTTTGCGGCAGTTTCTGGTGGTAGCCACGGCTGATTCTGGCTCTTAGTTGCAGTGCTTGGAAATAGTATGGTGGCAGGCTAGCCTAGCCTAAGCTCCAGCACTTACCAACGGGTGCGCCGCCAACTTTTTCGACATTCCTTCTTAAGAAAGGCTACGCCAAAAAAAGAAAAGTCTTTTAATAATAAGTACCTTAGTAAGACCAGTTACAACTATCAAAGATCTAGAATACCAGCGGGGACCTCCGGGACCAGGATACATTGGAATCCGTTCTTAAATTCCTACTATGGGAATTGCGGGCAATACCTACCACAGATGAATAATACAATACAACACTCGTTTAGATGCCATAGAAAGATCCTAAGAAGTACACTATGAAGAGGAAGGACACTATGACCGTAAGTTAGGACACACAGGTTAATGACCGCACTATTTACGAGTTAACAGGCAGACATTACTGTTCCTCATTAGGTCCACGTTTTACGACTGTGTAGATACCATTCCTTAGTAAATAAGACACGGTTCTCTTATTTATTAATTACGTACCGTAGTTACCTACAGAAATAGATATTTATGTCTGTCTCAAGGTGGCATTCAGGAATTAATGGAACTATTTGCTGCATTGATACCTAAGTATTATTAATTCAACCGCGTCGCTAATACACGATTTCTGACGTCAGAAGTCAGAGGTAAGATCAAGCTGTCCTTGCCCTGACCTACTAAAATTATACGAGCAGGTAAATAAATAAAAGTATAACTTTATGTGTGTTATGCTGTGCTCAGGGTTACCATAATCGAAATTTGAAACCTGACAAAAAGCCGGACATTGGCAAAAAATTAATTAAAGATTAATCTTTTTTTATTTTCTTATAAAGTACACCCTTATTAAATGTCGAAAAGTCCGCACAAATGGTAATTTCCGGACGCGTGCCAAAAAACCGGACATGTTCGGATGAATGGTAACCCCAGTGCCCTAGCTGTGCTAAACTTTTGAGTCCCTGCGCACAGTGCGCACGAACGGACAAGAACATGGTAAACACGAACATCGATCACTTTGTTATTGCGAACATTGGCGAATCCATACGGCTATTAAAGCGAGCCCCCAGTTGAGCCTGAACACAAGTCGAACTATGTCTGTATAATCTAAGGTCTGTATGGTGTTCGCTTTGTTTACGTCCACACGTACGACCCAAATGTTCCGTGTTCGATGTTCATGTTCACGCCTTTAGGTAGCTACCTATTCAAGATTATTATGTATGATTGTCATAAAAACAGGGTGGGTCTGGCCCCAGGGCATACCGGGACTTTTCCCGGTGGGCCGGTCCCTCCGTGGGCCGGTCCGGTCCATTTTCCCTTCATTTTGTTTAGATCAAAGCCGTGATTAGTGAGATAATTATTATTTTATTTCGAACCTCAAAAAATCCCGGTAGTTTTTTGGGTCCCAGACCGACGCTGCATAAAAATAACAAAACATTACCTACTTAGGTACCTATCTAGATACTGACTTGCCCTTGGCGTCTTGCTTGTTTTTCTTGCGAAAGGTACTAACTCAGAAGTCGCATAACAAAATAGCACCTAGTCTACCGATTGTTTTTCTATTCGCTGTTACAAATGTTTATTTTCTTCTGTTATAAAATAATAGCGGATTTAAAATGCATATTTACAAGAATTCAATAGGTAGGTACCTATTTAACAACCCAAAGATGGTTTCTCAAGGATATCAAAGTTTTTGTTGGCTTAAGTATGTAAAATTAGGAGATGAAACAATATTGTAGGTACAGGGGGCCTACCACCACCGTTTCCAGCAGTATTATTTTAATATTACTTCAGTGTAGGAAAGAGATGAAGCTCTACAGGACGTATAGTTCCATATTTCCCCCACGAAGTAAGATTAAAATAATACTGCTGTATGCGGTGGTGGTAGGCCCCCAGGTTGAATACACGTAGGTAACAGGAAAGACCACTTTCCTCCCTACAGACCTACAACGGAGTTGAATGTCAAGGCTAGCTTAGATAACGCGGCTACCACTTGCCATTTGGAAGCAAATAAGCAATCCGAAGCATTTCGAAACTGGAATATTAGTTACGCTTTGTATACTGTGCACTCACACGTCTGAGAGCATCGTTCGAGTCTTCGGGCCTTTCACCGGAGGCTCCGTTATCGTAAGTGACGTACTAGTCACTACTCATACGCCGCTTGTACAAGGCCAGGCGCAATCACTAATTTCGACGTCTATCCATGTGGCTCGTTGGTCTAGGGGTATGATTCTCGCTTTGGGTGCGAGAGGTCCCGGGTTCAAATCCCGGACGAGCCCGACTTTTGTTAACATTTTGTAGTTCGTAGAAATATTTTTGACAAGTTTTATTGAATAATGTAAAGTTTAAATTGACATACCGTACTGTTGACCTCGGTTTTTTTTAAATTGAATATTTGGTAAGTAAATAAAACGTCCTTCAACTAAAAATAACTCATAGCTGTGTTGTCACGAGCATAGACTACTATTTTATTGGTCACGAGTTCATGCATGACACATTATTCATCTACCTACACTCAGCTTCAGCACCACAGCACGGCAGCGTCTTCTATACGTAGGTCCATTATCATGCCATTAAGTAATACTTACGGATGTTTTAACTTACTAGAGGTAAGTACTTACTTACTTACAAAATACTATCGATAAAAAACTACAAAAAACGTTTTAAAGTACCTACTAAAAGTACAAAGACAGGTACCTAGGTACTCCGTTAACTCAATCGTGCTCCATTCCATTATGTACCGACGACGTACATACGTACATTAGCAATTACGCACACGATATTATATTATGCCACTTCGCAGTATCCGTACAAGGTTTATAGAATAGAACAATAGTTAGCTGTAATCGATTCCCTAGGGTCTGAGAACTGAGTTGGTGTGACTGTGTGAGCAAGTCCTTATTCCCGACACGCGCCGACCTACTGACACGCGGGATGACGACTGATTGCAAGATAAGACGATCTATGTCACTGTCTATTGTGAAATGCCCCTAACACGAAGGCTGCCCTATAAACCAAGGATTATTGGCGGTTTAAGCACCCGTCATATCTTTACGCGGAGCTCTCAAATCACCATCAATGCGAAATGACGCCAAAATTTCGTCGTTTGGGTAACATGTACTTACTCAAACTCTCAAAGTGCAAGAACTTTCTAATTTGTATGGCTTCACTATTATTATAGGGCATTATTATGAGTATAGTAATTCCTTGTTAGCAGGAAAAAGATGTAAGTCTGGCCTACCTTATTTTTGCAACCCATAGGTTCTAGTCATTTTTTATAATAACAGGAAAACCTACCATCAGTTTGTCAAAACATTAGGCAGTATGATTATATAAGAAAAAAACTTCGAACTACTGCCTAATAGATGGCGCTGTTTAACAGCAACGTAGGGCCCACACATTTCACTACGCATGTCTTTATTATTATCGCGTACGGTTGTGTATTCTTACTGAATTATCTTATCAGTTATTATCACAAAAATATGTACACTTATTCATAAAAAACGAATAATTCTAGAGTGTTGTTGGTATGATACAGCTATTTCGGCATGTATCACAGTGGCTCGTTGGTCTAGGGGTATGATTTTCGCTTAGGGTGCGAGAGGTCCCGGGTTCAAATCCCGGACGAGCCCAAATCTTTTTGTTTTTTAAAGTTACATTGCAATAAGCTATTTCTTCGTCTTACATGAAAACATGCTATTTTGGATATTATTAGAATTTTCGTGTGCTATTTTAAACACCCAATAGACCTATGGTAACACCTATTTATTTCATTTTTAGATAGGTACATGACAAATCAATTAGAATCCTACGAATATTATAAATGCGAAAGTTTGTGTGTTTGTTACTCAATCACGCAAAAACGGCTGAATGGATTTGGATGAAATTTGGTAAACAGATAGTTTATAACCTGGATTAACACATAGGATACTTTTTATCCCGATATTCCCACGGGATCGAGACTTACGCGGGTGAAACCGCGGGGCGCAGCTAGTTATAAATAAAAGTTAAAATATTCATGTTCCAAGTTTAAGAAAACATTTAAAACATAAGTTGCTGATCCCGACGATTGCACCCGTTTTGTAAACAAACGTTTCCCGGAGGGATCTCAAGGGAAAGCTTCTGTGATCCCTTTCGTTGTGCCGTACCCTTACATGCGGGGAATAATTAAAGCGCCTCCAACCTACCTTTGAGCGAGGCTCAGCTGAAATGTCTCCACAAAGGGACGTGAATGCGCCTCGGGTGAAAAGGAACACCACTATTTATGCAACGGTTTCTTTCTAGCTTCTGCGTGTGACGGCGACGTAGTCTATTGTTTTCACTAATTCAGTGTCTTCGCTCAAACATGTTCGTACGCGTAACAATTCATGAATAAGATTGTTTTTCAACGCCATTCATAGAGAGAAGTTTGCGGAAAATCCCGCAATAAACCGCATGATGGTAAAATAGTTATCATTTTGCTTATTCATTAAGTAATTTGCAATTAGGTATGCTTACAACAACACAATATTTATGTCGTAGATATTTGCAAAAAAAGCCGCTAATAAGAAGGTACTTAATGTAACGTACTTAATAAAAAAAAATTGTTTCAGAAAAAATACATTTTAAGGTTCACAAAAACGATTTTCCGAGTAAAAAATGAACATTACAGAAATCAAAATCATAACCCTCCTTTTTTCTTCGCCGTAGTCGGGTAAAAATTGTACGAGTATCGTTGGTGCCTGTACAGCCTGTACTAATAAAAAAGTATTGTATCACAGACACCATTGCTTGCATATTTTGTCAATCTTACCCCATGAGTTGGGAGGACCCATAGGAAAGTACCTACCTACCGTTATTACTTATTACCATGTCCAAGTTGCGGAAGTAAATTATGCATTACGGTTGCGCTGTCGAATTATTACTGAACCCTTTCGCCTGATTTATGTGACATCATAGGCCATTACATTAAGCCATTCTGCGATTTTTTAACCACGGGTCCATGACACAAAAGAAACGGGTTAGGTACCGGGTTTCTCCCGACAACTGTCAGCGGGGATTTCGGGAGTAAATAATATGAAGCAATGATTAGGGTAATAGTTATGTGACCTACTACGTGCTGATTCATTCATATTGTCAACAGGACTCATATGTAAAAGTACTCTGTGACAGGAGCAGGACTTCAGTGGTGGCGCGGACGCACAGAGTACTTTTACGCGGACGCTAGCTAGAGTTCATTATACGGTCACCATTGTACCGAAAATAGTTCGAAAATCGAATGTAGTGATGAAACAAATCATGAATATAAACACCCTTCTTCTAGGGTATCTACTCTGGTAAAAACAATATATGAAGCGTAACGTATAAAGCCTGATAAATATTTTCCACTATAGTTCCCACTATGATAATGCTAATTGTTACAGCAAGTTTTTCTTAGTTTGTATCAGGTTTTGTTAATTAGCAATGGTTCTACTATCTATTCAGTCTTATCTCGAAACATGTGCGAATTTATGAAACTCAACAATATGGGTATTGTTTACGTTAATGTCGTGTTTGTCTTACGTTCATATTTTATCTGGGTCAAGTACTTACCTTATACTCCGATATCCTGCGAATAGAGGGCAAAATTCAATCTTTACACTCTTCAATGAAACCTAATGAGAGTTCCTGCAGAGTCGATAGCGTCATACCGGCGCGGCGGCGGCGGCGCTCGCACTCACGTCATGGTACCCTTGGAAATAATCACGCAACGATGCCTCAGAGAAATGGTCGTTTTATAGGACTTTGTGGGCGGATGACTACCGTTGCAAAACGTACCCATTCGGTGTTAGGAAGAAATGTCAGCGCCGTGAACTTTTAAACTGACGGCATTTACAATTATGGGCTATGTGAAGATCTTTATTCAAATGTCAAGGAAAATAATCGCCATTGTTGGTACCTACTGGTACCTAATATTGTTTCATTTTTTTATTCCTGTGATTTATTTATACTAAAGCCTCCTACTGAATAGTTTTGTCACCACTACTCCCCTGCATTGCATGGCGATTAATATTATCTTAATTCTTTTAATCTAAGTAACGAAATTATTGATAAACTTTTGCCTTACGTGGGTTGCGTCAGTGAGTTAAAAATAGCGTCTTCAACGTTTGTCCTGATGAGTCATCGAAGCCCATGCCCATCCCAAACTTGAAATTTGGACGACTTTTTGCGATCTTCACTCCCCAATTGCATTTTATGACCTAGCGATTGTTTTTTTATTATTGGTACTTGTCTGACTGCTCCTTGATCGTGCTAACGGATTCTGTTGTCTCGAGATAATAATTTAAATATTATAAAATTATTCATATCAATCAATTTGTTATTCGCTAAATAAACTGGTTTTGTGTTTTTAAGTCAAGGTTTAGAGCAACTTTAATTGCTATTAAATTCCGATAAAGGTTATATTTAAGCATTTTTATTTTGCAACATTTCAATGTCTGATTTGCTTTGCAATTTACTTTCGTGGGAACGACATTTTCTTGCGTCTGTAATTAAATCCGCCATTAGCTATAGATGCAAATCCTAAATAAAACTTGTGCAATTAATCCTGTATTTTGTATACTTACAGCAACTCTTGAGCATTATATTAATAACATCATTTTATTTAAAACTTTTTTAGTCACTTTTCTAATGATAGATGGGTACATAAAGTACGGATAAGACTTTTTATTACCACCATTTTGAGATTTTTGCTTTACATGAATACGTAGGTCTAATAATAGACTTTTATCCGTATTACATATTGGTATAACTAAATCTTGAACTGTTTAAAGACATCAATATTTTAACGAACTGCCTTGTTATATGTAGCTGTGGGCGGGGAAAGTCGAACTAATTTGATGATATGTTGACGTTAATGAGCTCTATTGAGGTTCGTTTTACTTGCCTTGATCTATTTCATCTCTTTTAGTTTATACAAGAAAACATAACTATTAGGTAGGTACAGTCACAGACTTTAATTGATGAGCCACCTGGTACTGTTCGTATTTTAGCCGTGTAATGCAAATCGGGTTTATTCGGTTCCCGACACGCAGTCATATGTCTTCATATTAGAAGAAGAAAATTATATTTCATATCTTTGCCGGTTGGCTAACGTGAGAGCCAGAACTACAAACTTGACAACAGAGTGACAACCAAAGTCAACCAATTGCAGGTCTAGCAACAGTAACCTAGCAACGACAAACAATCGTTGCTAGGTTACCGTTGCGATAGTAACGTTAGCGTACGGAGAAATAAGTCATTTCGACAAGTTCGAAAGTAACGTCTCTGACATCGATATTTCTACTGTCATTGTCTTCAGTTGAGTTTTCATAATTATCGAGTTAATGAGCTATGATTCAAAAGAGGTCGGTATCAAATAGATTGGATAAACTTAGTGCAACATTGTATTTATTTTTATCATTGTGAACTTATTAGTCAACCTCTATGGTTAAGACTATTTCCGATTAAAAGTAATTTATTTGTCATGTTTACGAGCATGCGTTTTGAGTTCGTGTTTAATCGTGTAATCTCGGGAATGTATGAAACTACAAAATTGGAAAGTTTGAAGGTGGCTCATCAATTAAAGTCCGTGACTGTACTTAAGTACCTATAATTTGTTTTTATTTTTTGTCAATACCTTTACCTTCAGTCTGCTATTATGTTTTGTCTGTTCTAGTCAGATTTGAGAGAGGATGCTACAAGATGGCAAAAGTAATCCCATAAAGCTGTTTGGCTCACATAACGCGAAGCAGCTCCTCTAATATCATAAACACACATTACTTACCGCTAGCATTTAGAGGTCTACTTATTACTTGATGTAATAGGCGGAAACTTTTATATAAGTACTTACGGTTAAAATAATTGCCGACCCCAACATAGTTGGGAAAAGGCTAGGCTAGGCTTGACGGTTAAAATAATATTAGGTATAAATTATAAGCGTTGCAAGCAACAGTGTTTGTAACTTCAAAATTAGAAATGGGAGAACGATTTTGCAACTGCCACTTAATTCTACGACTCTGGACACCGATACTGCCATTATGTATATGAGGGAATCCCTTGGCTCTTCTATTTGTTTAGGTCAAAACTCGAGGCCCCTTTATTTGTTTATTTTGAGGTATTTTCCCTACTTTCGTAATAGTAATGATGAAAATAAACTGTAGGGTGACGTTCATCATCATCATCTACAGGCTTTATCATGCTGCTGAACAGCATATCCCTTTTACAATATTCTGAAAAACCTTTTTTTAATCTATGGGATTGAAAAAAGGTTTTCTATATTAATGCCAAACAAAACAAGGCGATAACCTCGGTAATGACGCGTAGCGTGTCATATATATGTGTCATAATAACAAAGAAGTGTCACACAATGCTAGAAATGCCTAAGCGATATTAGATGTCTGGTCCATTATAAATTAAACCGGGACCCGGCTTTACAGTTACTTTACTGGGAAATAATAACTGGGTTCTCGTTAAATGGTTAGGTAAGTGATGACGCGTGTAGTCCTGGCGCCGATGACAGATTGCCGCCGTCAACCAACTTATAATGGACGTAGGCTGTGTAATACGCCATTGTCATTTGCCCCACTATACATAAAATAGTACATTGCATTGGCGTTTGTGGTTGCAAACTCAAGTATATCGGACTTGTATTTATAAAATTAAATAATTAATTTTCACAGAATTAAAGTTAACCACAAACTGCGTAATATAACGATTATGTATGAATAATTATATGTTTGTGGTTATTTGGTACTTTCTCTATGCACATTTTTAACATATAAAAAGAATAACCTATGTTATTAAATGAGCAATATTTGTATTTGTATATGTATTTCTAATCACGTTCTCGAAAACGGCTCTAACGATTTCAATGAAAGTTGCAAGTTATAGGGGTGTATGGGGCGAAAAATCGATCTAGGTAGGTCTCATATCTGGGAAAATTCGTTTTCTCTATTTCCACAGCCTCGGGAATGTTATACAACGTTGGTATACCTGGACGATATGTTTATCTATTTTCAATTTTGAATGGGTCAATTTTAATTAATAAACTTGAACAGAGATGTATGTGCCAAATATGGTACATAAATTATGTAGGATAGGTATTTCGACTCCAGTTCCTTATCTACGACTACGACTACTACGAGCTACGTTATTTAATTATGCAAGTCAAGTGCCCTGAACTCATAATATATAATTAAAATGCATAATTATTGTAACAGGCATAGAGCCAATTAATGATAGGCAACTGGCATTTATATTATCAATTTTGCATTAATACCGAATCAATGAATCACGATCTAAAACAATAATTAAATTTCTACTAATACAAAGCAGTATTTCAAAAACTCTAAAAGAGTATTATTTTAAAATTCTGATAGAAATATTGGCACAAACCTTCAGTAAATTGAAACATCCGTTTTCATGTTTACCTTGGTCTAACCTTAGTGTCTACACAAACTACAAAGCATATCTATGTACATATAGGTAGGGGTAGGAATATTGAGTGCAAGCCCGCCCCAGCCCTTGTGAAGGCCATGAAATACTTCCACGGGGGAGTTTCCTAGGCCCCGGTATTACAAGGGTACGGACAAATTTACTTTTTATGATCATATCAACGCTATCTCAGCATTTGATGTGTTTTGTATACGTATATCCTTTTACATGACGAAGTGCGTCCATGTTCATACCATTTTAATATGATTTACATGGATATTTCCTTGCTCCTATCAGATTTTGGAAGCAATTTGTAAGCTTAGGATTAAAATATTCATTCAGTAGCCACTACATATCCAAGATTCAACACTTGTATTGAATAAGATCGGCACGTTATCATATAATGCTGCAACATCTCGTTCATTTGATGAAATCATACTTTGGAGAACACATTTTCTAGTACCTACACATTTACTCAGACAAAATAACCAGCTATCTAATTGAGTATCTATTTTCGTAACCGATTAAGACTAATTTGTTTCATTTTGCAACACTCACTGCGTTATTTACGATGTTGAGCAGAATTTGTTTTCGAACTTATGAAGCAATGGATTAGACATTTGTTTCAAACCGATTCCAATTCTGATTGATCGTGTGAAAAACCGAAGTCCAACTAAGGCAGTTCCTGGTACAACTCCAGAAGAAAAATGGAGTGGAATAAAGGTAAAACTTGACCATTTAAGAATTTTTGGTTGTATTGCTTATGTTATGGTGAAGAATAGAAAGAAACTTGATGTAAAAAGTAAACCATACATATTTGTGGGATATAATGAAGAATCTAAAGGATATAACCTCATTGATCCAGATAATCCCAAGAATTGTGTCAATTCTCGTGATGTTGGTTTTATAGAAAATAAATTTTATACGAAAGAAATGTCACATGATGAAAAAGGTGATCAACAACTGCTTGTTGATCTTAGTTTGAATCAAAATGTAATTCAAACATCGGAATCATCCGCTGTGAGTTCTGACATATCTGATGACATAAGAATATCACAGAATATTGAACAAAGAAGAAGCACAATCACACTAGAAGATTCCGACAGTGAAAGAACAAGTGATGAATCAGATAATCGCTTGGATCCAACTTACCTTCCAGGAGAAGATTCTGAGACAGAATCACCAGAAGACTGCAGCTATGATGATGCTTCTGAGTCACATCTCATGTCCAACTTCGTGACTACATTGGAATACAATGATCCTGATGAACCTCAAACTGCAGCCAAGGCATTAAATGGACCAGAATCCGATAGTTGGCGTAAGGCGATGACTGACGAGTATAATTCTTTTATTAAAAATAAAGTTTGGACTTTAACAGAACGAGTACAGCATCATAAGCCTGTGTCATGTAAGTGGATATTTAAGAAAAAATATGGAGTAAATGGTGAGTTGTTGAAATATAAACTCGTTTAGTAGCCAGGGGTTACACCCAGAAATATGGTGTTGACTATTTAGAAACGTTTTCCCCTGTCGTGAGATACTCCACAATAAGGTTATTGATCGCTTTAGCAGCAGAACATAACATGAGTATTGATCACTTGGATGTTAAAACGGCATTTCTGAATGCAGACCTGGAAGAAACGGTTTTCTTGCAGCAACCACAGGGTTTTGAAGTTAAGGGGAGTGAGAATATGGAATGCAAGCTCAACAAAGCTGTTTATGGACTTAAACAGGCATCAAAATCTTGGTACGATAAAATTAACAAGTTATTATGCGATAAGTTGAACTTCTGTCGTTTAACTTCTGAACAATGTGTTTACTACAGGTCTGAAAACCAATCAATGATGCTCATAGCGCTTTACGTCGACGATTTGATCATATTTTGTTCTCCGACATTTCAAGGAAAAGACAAAATGAAAGCGCAATTGCAGCAAGAATTTGATATCACGGATCTAGGGCCAGCACAGCATATTCTCAATATGAAGCTGTCTAGAACCGGTACTGAAATATCTCTTAGTCAGTCAAACTATATTCAAAAACTGCTTAAGAAATTTCGGATGGAGGATTGTAAACCCTCAGGAACACCAATGGAGACTGGTCTGAAGTTACCCAAAGAAACTCAAAAGGATGATACTTATGACTACAGAGGTTTGGTAGGGTCGCTTATGTATATAGCAGTTTGTACGAGACCAGACATCAGTTATGCAGTGAGTTATCTGAGTCAATTCAACAACTGTTTTAGTGAAGTTCATTGGAAGGCCGCCAAGAGAGTTTTACGATATCTAAAAGGTACACTGAATTTGGGTCTAACTTTTACTAAAAGTAGTATGGAGATTAGAGCTTATGCTGATGCAGATTGGGCATCAAACACTATAGATCGTCGGTCCTATACGGGTTATGTCTTCTTTCTAAGGAAGTCTGCTGTCTCTTGGGAGAGTAGAAAGCAACGTACTGTTGCATTATCTAGTACTGAGGCAGAGTACATGGCATTGTCTGACACGTGTAAAGAAGCTCTATTTATTAGGAAACTTTTATTTGAGATTCTTGGTACCAAAACTAAAGTTGTCATATTTAATGATAATCAATCTGCTATAAAACTTTGTAAAAACTTTATGTTCCATTCTAGGACGAAACACATCGACATTCGTCATCATTTTATAAAAGAAATTGTTAATGATGGTGTAGTTGAAGTAAAATACTTATCAACTAATGTTATGTTGGCTGATGTATTAACAAAGTCACTTTGTAAAGAAAAACATTGTGAGTTTACAAATTTAATGTTAGCCGTCTAGTTAATTCTAGTTTTGTGAATTTTATTAATTAAGTTTTATAGAAGAAAAATGTTGTTTTATAATAGGTAGTTTGCGTTTAAGGGCCAGTGTTGGAAGAAATTAAAGTGAGTCTAAACGCAGCCTATACTGACACGTCATCTGTCCTTTTGATGGTGACAGGTGACACTTCCGCTCCGCTCATGATTTCTATATGATGTGGAAATTAATAAAACCCATATTAATCTTCGATGAATCTTTCTTTTTCCTGAAAAAAAAAAAAAACAAAAAAAAAAATATACTGACGAATTGAGAACCTCCTCCTTTTTGAAGAAGTCGGTTCATAATACTTGTTATGATGTCACTTCGGACCTTCCTTGTGGCCGCGAAAACCTACTTCTTGTTTTGTTTACCTAACAAAAGAACGGTGTCAATAAACCGTTTCATTAAATTCCTATTTTGATGTACTTTTCTCAAACTTATTTATAAACTCAAGTGATTTCAACCGCACTACCGCAGATCTATACTAAGCTCCTAATAGCGCAACGCCATCTAACGAAAATATCAGAAAAGCAATGCATTTTGTCAGTACAAGAACGAGATATCTCCATTCAAAAAATTCACAAATAATTAAACAGAGGGCGCGTTTAACGAGAAATTTTTAGGGAGTGGCATTTTACAATTCAGAGTTTTCGCTCACGGCCACTAGAGGGAATTGGCCGCGCGGGTGTAGAGCGATTTAGCGTCAGATTATGAATGTAAAAACCCCTTTATTACATAAACTACTAGAATCTGAGAAAAGTAAACAAGGGAAACAATACATTTTATTTTATTTACAACTGCCAGTCAGCTATTCATATTTATCGTAAAGGGAAACATTAGAATGTTTGAAAAAACTATCACGTCGTTTGTAATTTATACTTATATCTGAGCGAGCACGGCCTAACGTAATTGTGTTTCTTAATTTCAAAACTTAACCTTGGAAAGCATGTTTCCTCACAAAGAAAATAATCCTAAACAACAATGTATAGGCTACCACTAAGCTACCAGACGGGCCTCAAGCGGGCCAAAAGACATTGTAGTTAATTAGAAAGTCCTTGACGAATTATTGCCGCCATCCTAATCCTACTGATAGTACTCGTACTAATAACTTTTCAAATCTATTAAGAAATTTCAACTTATTAGGTAACTATCTACTTACCCCAAATACATAATTACAACGTACACTTTCATTAAAGTCAAAACACTTTATATCACTGTTTTATACCAACAAACTAATACTACTACTACGATTCTCGAACTGATAAATTAATGTATTCAATAAATAATACGAACAAAATGCAAAGTAACTGCAAGTGTAAACAAATTATAATGCGATTACGTCAAACAGCAACCACACAATAGCGTCCTGTCCGAACTCCGAGCCGAACGCATTACGAAATTCAACGAAAACTACCGAACCGATATCGCGGCATCTCGTTCACGCGAACGCAAGTTTAGATCGCTTTAGGTACAATAACTCGTATTTGACCGGCTTGCTCGAAGCGTATAAAACCGGGGTGTCACGTGACCGAAGTGACGTCATGACGCCTTGATTTTTGAAGGAGCGATAAGCCAGCCGCGCCGCCGAGTTATTTTAGAGAATATTTTTTTGCTGTTGGGAGACAACAAAGACAAAACATTGAATGTAGGCGTTTTGTATAGTTTTAATTATATGGTGTATTAAAATAGGTATTTAATACACCATATAATTAAAACTATACTATAGTGTGATTACTTAATGTCATTTTTCAATGACGATAGAGTGGTTTTGTTTCGAATTCCAGAAGGGAAGCCGATAGGAATCGGGTTGTACGGTAGCTGCGGCCCTGATGTACATATAGGTAGGGGTAGGAATATTGAGTGCAAGCCCGCCCCAGCCCTTGTGAAGGCCATGAAATACTTCCACGGGGGAGTTTCCTAGGCCCCGGTATTACAAGGGTACGGACAAATTTACTTTTTATGATCATATCAACGCTATCTCAGCATTTGATGTGTTTTGTATACGTATATCCTTTTACATGACGAAGTGCGTCCATGTTCATACCATTTTAATATGATTTATATGGATATTTCCTTGCTCCTATCAGATTTTGGAAGCAATTTGTAAGCTTAGGATTAAAATATTCATTCTGTAGCCACTACATATCCAAGATTCAACACTTGTATTGAATAAGATCGGCACGTTATCATATAATGCTGCGACATCTCGTTCATTTGATGAAATCATACTGCGGAGAACACATTTTCTAGTACCTACACATTTACTCAGACAAAATAACCAGCTATCTAATTGAGTATCTATTTTCGTAACCGATTAAAACTAATTTGTTTCATTTTGACAGTTCAACAACACTCACTGCGTTATTTACGATGTTGAGCAGAATTTGTTTTCGAACTTATGAAGCAATGGATTAGACATTTGTTTCAAACCGATTCCAATTCTGATTGATCGTGTATTACGCAATTTGGGTGCTGGATTTTGTTATTTGTTTAGTTTTTCATGATTAGGGTACCTTATTTTTACTCACACCACATTTACCTAATGATTCTGTCTTTGAAAATGGCAGTCTTCTTATGTCCGTCGTTCGTCTAGGTCTATTCCATCAACCAAAGGCTAATACCTACCTTTGTACCTACCTGCAGGCGTAGCATGACCACCGTTTTGTCGACGGAAGAGTAGACAAAAATGACGTTTCCTGTAGACAGTAGACAGTACGAGACGGCAGCAAAATAGAAAGAGTCAACTGCACTTTTTACGAAATTCACTCTTTTACATAATTCGACTCAGAATTCTTTGTTTTATCATAGCATTTATCGGTTGTCAGTGTGATTTTGACAGCAAGGATAGAAAACTTTCTTCCGAAATAGTCTACATATAAAAAGACCTAGACAAAGATCGTTAGAAATGAAAGACAAAATGACAGATTGTAGAAAGATTTCTACGGTGGATGTCAAAAATGAAGAAACGAACTGTCACTTTGTATAGAAAAAAGCTATGTCTATTCTTCGTAGAGATAGAAAACGCCTGCAGCATGTGGTTCCTCACCTGTAGAAAGTTGCTTCCCTATCTATCTCTTTAATTATCCTTACATATTATAAAACAAAAACGCGTCTGGTCGCGATAAACTCAGCAAAATACTGCACTGATTTTCATGCTGTTTTCACCAATGGATAGAGTGGTTTTCGTGCAAGGTTTTAGTATATAATAACCGATATCCACGTGGGCAAAGCCGCGGACATAAGCTAGTATAAAAAAATCCTAATATTAAAAAAATCATTAATATTCGTATATTGGTAATTTTATCTCGATATAAAATTAGTTATTCAGAACCTAGTCCTACTCATTGGTAAGTTAATACCTACTTTAACTGCTGTTAAAGCTATCTTCCTGAATCTCTAAAGAACTGAACCGGTTCTCGTTATTTGTAAAAAATATGTTTTTGCTAGCTCACGGAGAGTTTTTCTTGCTATTACTAAGTTCATTGCCTTTGCAAATCGGAGATCAAAAAGAGCTATTTGTGCTAGTCTCACCATCTTGCATCAACTTTGACTCAGCCAATGTTGAGATGGAATGATTAGATCTTTCGAACGAAAATTTAAATACGAACGAAAAATTCATTAATTGCTCCTATAGCATCTTCACTCTTGGAATCTTGGCAAGTAATTGTTTGTTACCTTTGCTTAAGCTCAGCATCTTCCAGCCAATAAAATACCTTAAAAACCAACGGAACACTTTAAATTGAACGAATGCTCAATTTTTTAATATTGCTATAGGATGCCCTTAATTCCTTCACGCTCCGTTAAGCCAGATACAATGAGACCCGTAGGCGCCGTGTTCCCCCTGGCTGGCCTTGGTTAGGTTTTGATAACAGACGAAACATTAAAGACAAAGTTACTTTTAAAATGAATTAAAGGTCAGCGAGAGAGAGAGAGCCTTTTTGCTTTTTGTAAATATTCAAAAAGCCGTTGGAAATCTAGAGTAGGTACTTAACTAACTATACACTTGGATAGTTGCTGAATGTAAAGTTTCAAGTGCAAGTCTTCAAAGATTATGGAACCTGTAGCTATAGTGGCCGCTTGTGGTGGCTGTAGTAACCGCCATCACTGGACTCTGGTGCGACCGCCTGAGAGAAGCGGAGAACCGCACAAAGTGGAAGAACATCATACATAAACCACGAAGGCCTTTCAGGGGTCCACGACCTTCACTAATGAAGTACGCGACCAAGAAGAGAAGAAGAGAGCTATAGTGGTTGATATAGCTGCCAACTTCAACCGTGTACCTATAAGGGTTGAGGTGTATAGATATGATCCTACCCCTTACTGAATTGACATAGAGGGTTTTCTGAGTCTTTCACTGAGACCGAGAGTAATGAACGTTACTTAGCACGTACTTTGGCTAAGCATTATTCCTGTCACTGGCGCACAACTGACAACTCTCAAACTACAAGTGCAAGATAGATAAGGGAACATAATCTAAGCCAAAGCGTGAGAGTGAAACGAGAGAATAAAGAGTGATTGTAGCAGGCTTCGAAGATTGTAACGACCTAATAGTAGATGCTTAAGTTTCTAGAATGGACGTGTTTAATTACATGGTCGACGACATTGGATTTATAAAATTAAATTGCAGTTGATACCAAGGTAACATAATTTCAAATACTGGATTAATTGTATCGTATGTATGGTCGTGGGAATATGTTGAACAATTCAAATATCACTCGGAGGTGACGTCGCCATCACCAGTTATTTGCATACGGGTGCGGCAAGATACCCAAGCTAATTTAACGCTTAGATCATTCTTTCTAAGTATAAATAACGTAACGATCACGATATTTATGTACTTGTCGTATATATTTTCATAATACACAGTGAGATTTGTTTCTTCCATCAGCAGGATGTGGACATAAAGATTGGAATAAAATCACAAAGTCTTTTAGTTACACTTTAATGAATTTAAACAAAGTAAACTTACATGGAACATCACAATTATGCTTCGCGAAACAATGTTGATGTCTTGAGATTCATTGTTATAATATCTACCCAATTAGCAGGGTCTATGTCAATTACATAATAGGTACAACAATCGAACATGCCTTAATATTATGGAATAGATTTTCTACCCGGGAAGAAGCAATTTCCTTAAATATTAGACGTTGAACATACAGGCCTTGACTTTCTTTTGTAGATATTATTAAATGTTTCACAATAAGTTCTAACATTAATTTACGACATCAGAGACAAAAAATATTTTGAAGCTGAAAGGGACCAATAAATATAATTATATTTTTGTTATAATAATATTTTAAGTCTTATCCAATAATGGTACGCTAGGTGGGACGTTGATTTAACGTTAATTTAAAACATATTATTAACCAAGATTATACCATTTAAGTTAAACTTAAAAAAAAATGTATCCGCGAAGAGAAATACTGACGCATACGGAACTACAGAAATTAAAAGATCGATAATAAACTTAAAGAGATGAAGACAGTTGACTTATAATTAAGGCGAACACTTACAATCGATTTCAATTCATACAAAAATATCATCCATTTTCTTTACACATTGACAAAAGTCCGCTAAGCATACTACTACCAAACGATCCAAATCTAGTAGTCTACTCGTTTCTAAGAACTAACAAGAATGATGAGTTCATTTGACGGAGGGATGCAATTTAAATGGATTTCATGCCTTTACTAAAAAAAAAGTAGGCAAACTTACAAAGTATAACTTTGGCTTACATAGCAAAGTCATCTTCAGCTAACTTCATGCTGAGTTTTTATTTGTATCTGAAGTGTAATTAGAATTTCATCTGAACCTAGGCTTATGTTTAAATTGAAAGAATAAAAACAAAATAAATTATTTGTGAATAAACGCTATCGCTATACGCTTTTAACTAATAATATCTCTTAATTCTGGATTTTTAGACTCTTGTAACTTAAAATTATAAATAACAATTAAAATTAGGAAATACAAAATACTAAAAGGTAAGAGGTACTAAACAATGTGCTTACTTACTATTGCGTGAAAAGAAATGAACTGTGCGTCAAACTGTTCATAACCAAAACCTATACAAATGTAGTATCATAATAAAGCATACTCCAGAAAGTGGGAGCGATGAATGGAATGCACAACAATTGCCGTATTGTACAAAGCAAAATCAAGCGGGAACAACAATTTTGGACAAGTTTAATCAATTAATTCTAATGTGTATTAATATTAGGTAACGGAATACTATAAAAATAAATTACTTAAAACTTTACACATAACTTTTTACGGTGATTATATTTAACAATTATTCAAAAACATGGCTATAGCCCGCAAGCAAAAACAAATGTATCAAACGAAATTCATTATTTAAAAATAAAGAATATCTAAATATTGTGTTTTGTACATTGCAACATTTTAAATATTGACGGTAACGTATTTTCTCCTATAAAAGTGATTTTGAATTTTGAAATTCATTCTGTAAATTATCACAAATGTGAGTTTACTGTCCTGTGAATGTCCACGGTACATATTATGTGTGATTTTATTACAGCTTGTCATTGGTAACAGTGTCTTACTTCACTCGCTATCATTATCCCTATCTACGATGTTTCCACTGTCATTATATTTAATGACAACCTCCTCACGCCGCTCTGCGACTTCCATATCAGTTAACTATTTACAGATATATCTATTTACAGTTATGCGATTATTTTGGCTCCTCAATTTACATATTGGAATGAAATCACATAACAGGAATGTCAAGAAAACAAAATATTTATATTTACATAATTTGGCCAAGGAAAAAGGTTATCCGTGCCTTGACTCATAAACAACAGCATCAAGCTCAGTTGCCAAAACGTACATAAATGTATAAACGACCAAGCATCTATAATTTTAGTGATATTTTTCTCGCTATTTACAAAGAATTTAACTTGTCATTTTAAAGTAAAAGTATAAGCGCTGGGATAAATAACGTGAATGTAACAATCCTCATAGTTGCTCCATTGGGGTTGCTGCCGAGTCCACCGACTACAGATTTTTTGATATCTTCTTTTGGCACCGAAGCTTTAACCATGCCTTCACCGCTTTCGTTTTTCATCTCACTACTGTCCATCTGAGCAGGCTGCTCCGCCTTATTCAAGGCAGCTACATCATTTTCTTCAGGTGCTGGAGGCGCAGTCTCTGGTGGAGGTGCAGTCGTCGTAGTTGTCGTTGTAGTAGTGGTAGTGGTTGTGGTAGTTGGCACCAAAGTATTGTTTGCCAGGAAATATATTTCCCCGTATATAGCTTCTACCTCTAGGGTATTTTCAATTCGTTGCCCTCTCATTTGCCTGGACCGAGGGTCATTATCTTTATAGAAAGTTACTAATTTAGCTGTATACTGTACGTCCCTGTCTGTAATGTTACCCCTAAATGTTACATTACATGCTGTGCCAGGTTCTAGATATTGTTCGAGTTTATAAAGCTTCTCCTTCCGCTTTGTGAATGGGTTAGCCCACTGTATGTGCGGAAATAAAGTACCATCATCTGATTCAATCGTCGTATTAAGACCAATGGCTATTCCATGTCCATGACCCCAAGATAAAGTGTAGTTGAATTCGTATTCGATTTCTGTAGTGACGGTAGCGGCAACCTCGTCATCATTTCTTAGAATTCGCTCTTCAAAAACTTCAGGTTCTGTTTGACGAACGTGTTCCGTATCTCGATCCAACACAACATTCTCTAACTTGTAACTAATAGGTTCAATTTCTTTTAGGATTTCACCACTGTTTTCTATCATTTGGTTATTCTTGTCATCAAAAGTGAATAACTGTCCAATAACGTTTTCGTACGCAATCCTTCCGATTAAATGTGAATATCCGCTTTGGGCTTTCATTCTTCCAATAAATACGGAATCAACAGAGGAATCTACTACTACACCTCCACTAGATTTAGCATGAAACCTAAACCAAGGTATCCAATTGATTAAAGATGCGTTTTCAATATTTTCTAGCACCTCGAATATGTTGTAGCTCTTGCTTGCGGATACAACGCAAGACGTGTAGTCCGGTCTCAGTTGTCCTAGAATCATATCGCCTTCGTGACGTGCTCTGCAGAGGTATATCGGACCTGAAAATAATAAAAAGGATGTATCCAAACTCTCATCTAAAAATGTCTAAATTGTAAAACTTCGGAATTCATCTTATTATTACCTTGTTCAGATTCAGCCCCAACGACGTAGTTGCTCATGGATTCTTTCTCGAGATTTTTCCACTTCAAAGTGCTTGAGGTTGTGACTTGTTTTAGCATCGAGTTGTACAGTCCAACTCCAGCTTCTGCTGTGACTTGAACTGCCAGAGTGGCAGTTAATAGCACCACCCACCACCCACTTTGACAACTTCTGTTTTTCTTCATCTTGGCACTGTAACAAAGAAAAATAGACTGTAGATAAATAGTTTTCTACGAGATTTCAGTTTCACTAGCTAACTTTCTTAAAACATGATTTTACGTTACTAACGTGGTGTAATATTTTGTACAATGAATA
Organism: Lithophane socia; assembly: GCA_947522985.1. NCBI lineage: Eukaryota > Metazoa > Arthropoda > Insecta > Lepidoptera > Noctuidae > Lithophane > Lithophane socia. The sequence goes on along the minus strand of OX383256.1, from coordinate 12,713,741 downwards.
CGAGTTATCTATTTTTAAACGATGGATAAAGATTATATCCTACTTGACCTCAATATTTACACTGATGGATTTAAATATTAGATTTAAATAAGTTTGTGTAAAAGCAACTATTTATAGCACAGCATCAGTTACAATATTTCTGATAAAGTAAAAAGCAAAAACAAAATTCGAGTCGTAAAAGAAAAATTAAAACTTGGCACCATGGGTAAACAAAAGAAAATTGAGTGTGGCGCGTCTTTGTTTTCCAACCGATTGTTTTTTGATAAATTTCAAATCAGAGGGTATAAAAAATTGTACAATAGGTATAGTTCCACAATCCAGAAAAAAATAGAGATTTCTCTGATACAAGATGTCATTAAAATGTTCCTTTCATTGTCTTCCTGGTTTACATTAAGAATTTTGTGAGTTAACTTCGAAAATAGCATCGCATTCGTCCGACCCTTAAGTAATAAATTGCTGCGACCCCAAATTTTTATCTAGATATACATTCACAAGATATAAAAGCAGTCGTTTTTCCCTGCTTATTGCGTTTTGTAATTGGCAGTAAACATGTTAGAAATGAATTAAAAAATATAGCAAATCTTATATAAAGGTAATCTATATAGAGAGGAGTTACCATGCACCTGTATCTAGATAAATACATCTGTATATCGGCTAAAAAGATTGTGGTGGGTTTCGTTCGATCCCCTGGAAACTCAATTTCCTTGACAAAGTTACGTTACTCAAAGCAGATCGCGCTGAGCTCGACGATATCGCCCCTAGCAAAATGTTGATGCGGGAGATACGGTTTTGTCTTTGATTTTATTTTGCAAATTTTCTCATCTGTCAAGGATACCTTTTTATGGTTAGTGGGTACTTTATCCTACTAACAACAGAGAAGATGAGCAGGAGTACATTGATAATATGTTTTATAATAAAAGAAAATGCGTGCAGCAGAATATGTATAGTAATTATATGTTTCTTTATCTTGAATATGAGAGATTTAGCGTGAGAGACAGAGTGCGATAGAGTTATAATTTTCTTCTCTATCCTAAAATGAAATGTGCCTAAACGTGACGTTTCCTTGAAATTTCACTGTCAATTCTCGTCCGAATCCACCTTAGAAGCTTCACTACAAAAATAAACGATACGAGGCCACTAATACAAGCGACAAACAAAGTTAGAATAACAAACATAGTAGAAAGAGCGAGAAAGGTGCAAGTACATAGACCGCTGGAGTAGGTTGTAGTTGACAATCGATTGAAGAACCTGCCGTTGAAAACTTGCGTTTGCTTTAAACCTATCTTCATTTACTATATTATAATATGATATTATTTCGTTTGACTGTTTTTGAGAACATAGATTTCTAATATTGTAAACTAGTGACTTAAAATTTCTTCCGTATGTATAATCTTAAAAAAGTCTGTACTGGAATGATGATAAACGGAATATCTAACACTCGTGCATACTGTAATCATTAATTTCTCACGAGTCCTATCCTTAATTTGATGCTACCAGGATGGTATGCTGATTCCGCATTGTATAGGATTTCCGTACAATGCGAGGTCAGCTTATACTGGAAATGTGTGTGCTCGATGTGTAGTGTGTAAATGGTGATTAATTAATCCTAAATTACTGACTTTTTATATAATTGTCAGTACTTATGATCCAAGGCTAAACGTTTTTTAATCATAAGTTTAAGAATAAACGTAACTGTTATGTTTATCGGTCTATCGCCGACAGCCGGCGAAATACTGTGGAACATATTAGGTATTCGGTTAAATTTATTTATTTATTTATCGTCGTTTCCTTTTTTTTTCCAGGTAAGTTGACATTTGACAACCTCGTTACAAAATATAGGGTATGTTTGATAACATATATAGCTTTAACTTTAATGTAAAATATATCTGTAATAAAATGTTCCTACCTAAACACGAAACCAATGATCCTAAATATCGCCTCGCTTAGCCAAACGACATAAAGTTTATTGCAGATTCAGTATTCAAGACTGGTTTAACATCTATTGATGTGTAGTTTCGGTCAACCGGGATATAAAAACCACATTTTGAAAGCTCACCAGGTTCTGTTTTTTTACAAGGGTTTGGACTCCTTTTAATAATAAATCTACTCGAGATTAGGATCCAATAATTCATCGTTAGTGCTGCTACAAATGGAGTAAATTCAGTTTAATAAGTTCAATTGGAGATTGACACGGACCATTTTGGGTGGCACAATCCCGACGCCCGTTCCTTTGTTATTTGATTAACTTGTGATATATTGCTTTTCGAATAGGGATCTTCCTTCATAAAGTATCTGTAATTAGTCACGGTAGCTTTATGTATTCAACATTAATTTTGGACAGACGGGCTTTATTCCGTATCGCCAGATGTAAATTATAATTAAATTCGGTCATAGGTTACATGATAACGCTAAAAAATATTCACATTCCAAGACATTAGACTACACATTGCATGGAAGTGATAAAAATTTAGAGATGATTTCAAATAATCAAATATTTGCAAGACTAGTATTTTGAGTAAGTAGGTAAGTATTGTATGAAATAATGGAATGCCTTAAAAAAAAATAGTATTTTTTATCTGGGATAAAAAAAATACGCAGAATTAACTTTGGCTAAACTTTGGTCGTATTCCGTCAGCCCGAGTCAATGTGAGTCCTTTTGTGTCACAGCACATAGCGTATCCAAACGCAGCTTTTGTGTGCCCGCCAATATGACACCCAGCAGAATCGATTAACTGATTTCAATGTATGTATGTACATATTATTGTAACTTTGGCCCATTTTCAACATTTAATTGTTGTTTTTTTATATTGAGGAACATTTTTTTTCTATAGATTTCCACGACGCTCAAAGAGTTTTGAGGTTTTTTCCTTATCTGATCATCAAGTAATTTACACTAAACCACAGTCTCCCTCATGGAAGTAGATGATAGAATGATAACACGTACAAAGGAACCTCAGACAATTACTCAGCGGTGGCTTTAATGAGTCGATTTAAACACCCCATACGTTCCTTCCAACACAATGCCTTCTGTCTGCGTGTTTTAGAGCAACTCTCGATGCGACGAGGGGAGACAAACTACAAACAAAACAGGGAAATCTTTCGTCTGAGTTACCTCACTTCACTGAATCATCACCGGTCCTCTAGCATTATATTTTTTCACTTCACTTTTTTCCAAGTAGGTACGAACAGGGGTTTCATTTATTTTTGTGTTCGGTTGGAAGTTTAGAACGTATTCAAACAAAACGACTAGCTAATTTACTTCAGGTTTCATGTTATGATTTACGGGCAACTTTTAAAAATAACTCTCCTCTATACTTCATTATTTTACCCGGTCGAAAGGACGACCATTATGAAATCCGAGTAAAACGCTGCTGGCAATGTCATTGTACATAAACGTTATTTTCCAAACATGACATCATGTTGGTAAAGGCAAACTTGTATTTTGTAACAATATTGTGGGCAATAAAATTTTATGATGTTCAGCGACGTGGTCTGTGGTGACTGCACCATTCGAGGTCACATTTTATGAACAGTGTGCGGTTCCTGTAGTGCCATAACTAAATTGCAACAATGTATCTCAATCTTTCTATCAATGTCAATGCTGCTAATATTTTGTCGGACAAAGGGGATCAGGAGAACACGCTTGTTAGCGGTATGATCTCTTTATCCACTATTTACAAGCCTATTCATTAAATTCATAATAGGTACCATGAAGTTAGTAGCCTCGGTATCTCTTCAACAATTTCTAATTTAGAATTAGTTCTCTAGATTTTGGAATTAGTTCCACAAGTAATCTTTCCTGCTTCTATTATTGCATTCGTGAATGCAGCCGTAAATAGAAGCAGTGCTGTCAATTAGAGATGATGAAGTTCTCAGGCCAAAACCGAGTAACGAATGACCTAAAGAAAGTTCATCCAAGAAGTGAACCGAAATGAACCTTTGAATACGATTCATTGAATTGTTTCGCTTATATTATTTATCTCAGCACCGAGTACTTGAGATGGTACTTGTTTATCTTTAGTTCCGACGCTTCATTGTCCCGGCAGAGATCATTAATCTTGTCCTTAACTATGAACTCTTGCTATAACCACTCTTAAGTGTGAGTCACATTTTAAAATAGCTTCTAAACATAGATCATTACGATTACAATTTCCATAGATGGCATCAAATATAAAAAGCCATATTATCTTAAGCACGTAAATATATCGTTGTTTAATCAATCGATTGAAGTTACTTATTGTATGGAGGTAAGCTCCTAAGCTCCCCGGGCAATAGCTCGCACACTAATCGTATTATCCACATGCAATCAATAATACTAGACAGGATTGTATTATTTCTGGGGTTTATGCTGCAAATAATAAAAGTGAGTCGGAGCAAGAATATGAAAGTCTTAGTGCGATGCGAAAATGGGAAATACCTAGGTACTCTAGACAACAAACTGGGGTAGTATAGTATTATCTGCAGTTTCTTAGCAGTGGCTTAACATTTTGACCGTCTATTTAAAGTGTAAGTCCGTATTCACTAAAACATTTATAGAACTTGTGAAATGTCACATACACGTGCTGTTTTATGAAGCATGTTTAGGGTTACCAAAAGCAAATAAATGTCAGCGTCACTGAACCGAACTCACCTTATGGCTCATGATTAATTTTAGCAAAGAAACTACCTACATACGCGTTTGATCAACAAACATCCTAAGACATTGAAATATCAAAGTTGGCATATATAGACATATATATAGTTGACATTTATAGATGATATAGATAACACGCCCGCTCTACACAAGCTCTATGCATGATTGTTGTCCTGATCTGACTCTGCGAAACAGCACTAAGCTTTTAACCCAGTTGTGCTGCTACTTACAATGCAAATATTCCGTTAACGTTAGCGAAAGCCTCTGGGGTGAGTCGGACAGTGTGCTAATTTAATAGCAAGCCTTATATAGGTTTTAAAAGGAACTATTTGTAATTTCGCTGCCAGCACTGATGAAGTTTTTACAATAACGGTGCCAAATTAGTAGAGAATTCTTCAATAATTGAACCTCTGTACCGTATCTCGACCGTTATTACACCTCTATTAATGGTTGAGTACCTACACAATTGCATTGAATCAGACTTCTTTCCAAATAGCATGAATTATGGTGAATTCTTCAGCTATGTCAAGGTACTCTTTTCATTCTTGAAGAATAAATAAATACGTTTCTAGTGAATTACGCTGCTAACACTGCCAACCAATTCATTCTATTAAGCACGCTGCACAAGATCATGTTCCTTTGTCGAGGGATCCCATTAACCTTGCCTCATATCTTACGACAGGATAAAACCATTAAGCATACGCTTTTATTGTATTAAATACGAAAAATAAAGTTCACTATTGCTTTGCGCAGTTTCCTTCTATATTTAGAACCCCCATTTGTCATTTCAACGTGGTTAAATACATTGCAGTACTCTGAGTAGTATAGTATTGCAGTCGGGTGTTAGATGGGCGGACCTCATTGGGAGGCAATTATCGCAGTAATGGCTTCCTTATCAAACGATGTTTCATCTCTGTAGCTCTAATGAAACGAGTTCGGCTTTCTTTAACCAGTATCTACTTAGTAGGTTTATATCCGTTCATTGTCAGCTCAGTGAAAGCACGGACAAGGTCACATTTATGCCGTAACTGCTTCTTTTCTCAATTATGTCTCTTCAGAGAGATGCCATGTTCTACATTCACTATAAATCAGTGCCACTTGATTATCGTCGGAAGGTTTGGAATCGAGTACTCACAAAATTGGACTTTTTAGTACCGTTACCAATTTTGTGGTTTTTCTTTGGAGATATACCATTATCGAAATATAATGAATAAGTTGTAGTTCATTGATCTGAAAGGTTTTCTCATTAAACGCAGTAATGTTTATGCATGGAGCGTTCTATGAAGGTAATATGTATTTCTTTACGTGTAATCTTTACAAGTAAGTTAGCGGTACACGCGGAACAAACAATGCAACATACGCAAGTCCAGTGAATGCGGTGATATGTTTTTGCGGCGCCGTGAATTGCTCTCCCGGGCGCCATCTCTCTCGTGTACCGCTGCTAACTGTCAATAAATCATTCTCTTTATTATTAGTAACTGGCTCTTCCCTCGGCGGTGCTAAATTGGTGACTGTAGTTTTTTAATCATTTTTTTAACCTAACTTCATTATTTTATTGTTTTTTATATGCTTTTTTTCCACTTTGATTAATTTTTGCTCTCGGACAGTGCAGTTTGTTATCGGGCAGGCTGGTGACGCTGGTAGTGTCGCGGGCCGTTGCGCGTGCGCGCTGGTGCGTGAACCAGCTGATAGCGTGGGAACAACTTCATGCATGCATTGCCTGCTTCACATATCGGAACACTATGGCGCCTCAGATTCCTATCTTGATCGCAATACTGTAAATGGAGCGTAAATTCAATGATTCAATGCTATTCAGGGAAATATTGGTGCAATTAACAAACGAGCAAAAAGTGATGTTACTTTATTTATAGATGCGGCCTATTCCCACTCTTATATCAGAATTGTTTGTTAGTATTATAATATTATTGCACCATATTTCTTTGACCTAGCCGCGAGGGGTGTCGTCGCGACTGTCTCTACATAAGGCAATAAGGCATACTTGTGTATCTCTTCAAAGCTTTTAAAACAATACGATGCGGGCTTTGTGGCTTGTTGACGATGTCGCCTTGAGCTGGTAGACGTAGTTGACAACACAATTAAGTGCTCAATGAGCGCCAATCAAATGAATTTGAACGTTGTTTTATCACAGACATTGTACCGTTAAAGGGTGCTTTTGAAAATTGTCACAAACAGTTTGCATAAGATCTTACGATTATTGCTTATCGTTTGCGACGGGAAGGGTGGGCTTATCTCGTTGCTATGTTTACTATGTCTTATTTTCTCTTTGCATACGAATGCTCCTCAATGAAATCTGCATATAGTTCGTAGAACGGATGTGAAAGACTGTAATTACACTAACGGAGTGGTGTAGTGGCAATGGTGAGAACGGTATGTCTACATTTGTCACGCAATGGTCTGTCCATGCTCCACATGCTATCTCAGGTACCTTGCTACCTTTTCCATAAGATACCATAGAGTTCATTGGCAATGTATGTATATTTAATAAAGTAAATTTTTTGCTTGTAATGGTTTTGTAAAACAGTTAACTTCCGGTAGTTCAAATTATGAATGAGATAGTTCCGTTCGAGCGGCCAGTATTTGTTCGCATTGAGTTCGCAGTGCCATCCGCGAGGCGTGACGGTGTCGGGAGATGTCCCATGATAATAACGGCAAAGCTGTTTTAATCATAATTACAGTTCAGGTTCCTGCAGTAATTTCCGTTCCGAGTTCGTTGTACTGTCTGTAAAAAGTTTAAAGGGTTCTGTCTGACTCATGTTATCGTTAGATTTTAATCAACTTTGTATAATTGGGGCCAATTTTGTCTTCCATAGTTTTCGACCACTCTTTTTCTTACTATGCAGTGCGTCACTTAATTATTCTAATCTCAATATTTCACGAGGAATAACTGGTTGGTTGAGTATGCTATCCTAGTAACCTGTTTTCCACAGTTTATTCACACAGATTACGCGGGAGTGTAACCTGCTGCATTGCTTTTATTCTTATCTTAATCAAAGTGAATTGCCTGGAGATATTCTTTAAACGCTGCATAATTTATTATATCTAAACGGACGTGTACAATTTCAGCACGTCATCGGCCGTAGACCGCGTTTGCGCTTAGATAAATTAAGCACGGTTTATCCTAAGACAAAGTTAGGCTATAAATCAAACGGCAAGGGGCTAATTAACACCAGCTTCGATAGAGTCCGTATCATCGCACCTGCTGCCCGCGCCGATCCTCGAACCGATGCTAGAGGTAGCAATTTTCCATGTCAAACGCGGTTAAATGAGGGAACGAAAGATTTATTAGAAATTATGTAGTTAGATGTTGGCTTACAATTTACTATTATACGCTCATAAAATAGTGATAGCTCTTGTTCTTGAACGGGAACAAAGAAGTGATCGCGCCTTGTGGAACCTGGAGTGTACGAATAGGAGCATGTTTTTTACACCTGGATATGGCTTCTCACATAAATATTTCAATTTAGTACTAGAAACATCGTGAGGGGCGCTCAGAATATCATGATATACAATACATGCATAATTTATATATCAATAATAAAATGTGTGTGCCAGTCTGCCAGTGTGAATATTGCATATCAGCATTATATTCATGAATTACATCGGTAAACCGTTTATATTCATGTTATACTCGCAAGTAATACTTATATAGATTTCAATTATCTTTAACGGAAGTTTCAACCTGCTTATAGCAAACATATCGATGAATCTTCATTGTACACACCCAACAAAACATTACCAACCGAAGTTGTTGGTCCAGTCCAAATAAAGTTTGTTGAACGACAACTTTTTCAACGCTATTATTTATTTGAGTACTGAACCAACCTGTTCCTTAAATGACATTATGTGGACAGCAAAAAAAGAAATTACAAACCAGTGTTAACTCAGTATGTAGATGTAGACGTAGATGATTACACTGCCAAATGTGACAGTGACAGCGCTGGGCAAAGTTGTTTCAAGTTTCTGGAGAATTTAAATCAAAACTTGTCGCCCATCTATGTATTCCGGTTGAAATGATTGAATGGAATAAATGAGATTAAAGTGGATTTAAGTAAAGAAAGTCTTCATTCAAAACTACCTCAAAAACAGAAACAAAACATTCTGCTATATTATAGACTGCAAACATTAGAAAGTATAGTGTATTAGATCGGGTGAAAACCGACACCTCAATTGCTGAAGATAAGTCATATTGATTACGGCAATTTGTTGAGCCGCACAGACAAGTCGTTGTCCATTTTAGAACGTGTCGTGTTCGAGCGTCCGCAATACATACGCACACGACTGACAAACGTGTTTTAGAACTTTATTGAGTTAGACAACCGTATAAACATCTAAAGTAAACCTTTGGTAATTTAATGGTTGTCAATGACATAACGTATTAAAAAGATGATGTTTTGGGGAAAATCCACCATGAAAATTTGTTAATCGAGCCCAACGAGTACGAAACACTTGGATCTAGGGTATTATGTAATGAAGTGCAAAAAGCGGATGCCGGAATGGAGAGGATGACAATCTGGTGCTCCCCACGATTTGCGCGACAACGAGCAGCAAGGTCGCCGTCTGATTGTCGGTAATAGTGCCACTTATGATTTGCTGACGACACAGTGGCCCAATTTTAGCTGCACTTTTTACTCCCAATTTTAGATGCTTCCACAAACCTAATAAATACACAAACTGATACTACATTCATACTGCTCGTAAAACTAGAATGTAAAATGTGCCTATTAAGAAACCCACAAGTTCTCCACAAATCCAACCTGAAACGTTCTTTAAAGTTTTCCAGGCGTATTCTCAGATATTTGCCTATTAAGTCGTTAGGATAATGGTCATTTGCGTAACTCGCGATGCAGATCCGGCACTTGTTTGATATTGAGAGGCCAATTGTGGTCCGTCCTGAGTCCTGACAGGATGATAGTGGGCTACTCTCGACCGTGCTCGTCGTGACTATTTTTAGTTCGTGGATGTCATCACCGAAACATTCAATTTCGTGTGCTTTTTGCGACGAGTGCGTCTCGCTTCAGTTGTTGACCATTGGGTATGTTTGGTATGTCTACTGTGAAATTGCGCCGTGACTGAGTTACAAATTGTAATTGACTTTGTCAAGTTCAAACTGATTACCATGAAGTACGCGTATTTTAAATGGAAGGATTAATAACAAAGTACAATCCCAATGGTATACATAGAAATACCGATATAGTTGGCATACCTATACATATTTTAACTTTTAAGTGTTCAGAAAAACAATTACCTTAATTGGAAAGGCTATAAAATTTCCAGGATTACAACAAATCTCAGCCTGTGCACCAAATCTGAAACAACAAAATTTTCGTTATCAGCATTTTCTTATGTCTCTCGCTTAGCCTAAATATATAGACAGTTGTCATTTAGTTCAATCGATACTATTTTGGTCCAATTCTCATACAAGCCAAGACCTTGTCCTTAATTTGTTGTGTAAATTAAAAATATCTTCTAAACGTGACTGCTGTAATGTAACTGTGTAGCTGTTAGGTTTATAAAACCTAGTAATGTTATGAACCGGCCAGGATGTAGTAAGAATTTCTTGTTTATAATCGTGTACACTAATGTATTTGATTACTGTGTTCTTCGTATCAGGTATATAACAGTATTAACAAGGAAGATAATTATTTAATGGTTGCGAACGCGGAGAATCTTTGCAATAAAAACTAGTTGCAGTAAAGTGGTTGCAGCTGTCTATTATGTTTTGTTAGTCGTTGCAACAGATGTTCGACAATACCAAGTTAAACCAGCTGCTTAGATTAGTTATAATTCAAAATTAAAAGTGCATGCGTGTACAAAAATTGTACGTAGGTATGGTAGATTTTGTAATACCTTTGCATAAAGTTTACTGTCGATTACAAACAATTAGAATTAAAATCATAATGTTTAAAATCGCAAAGCAGTCAATAGTAAACATGCGGTTAACCATAAAAATGGAATGGAAATAAAAAGATATTGTAGGCATGACGTTAGAATATATTTGCATTTAATATTAATATTGATGAAGATAATAGAGTAGGTAGTATCATTCTGGAAAAATCCGTGATTATGCAACACGTCAAAAGAATGCGTGTTTGAGTTGATGCAACTGCGTTTTATAATGCAGTCGTTATGCGGCGTTGAGTCGGCCTTCGCCACGGCAACGGTCCCATTGTCTGCAACTGCTACAATGAACACTTGGAAACCAGATACCCGCGTCTTATGTCTTGTTTCTCCGGTTTAATAATTACACTGTACACGGGAAGTGCTTGGTTCATGCGAGTGCTGAAAATTGTCACCCGACTGCACTAAGTTCCGTATCTGTAATGTAGTGAGTGACCGAAACGTTTTTGATCGATCTGTCCATTAACTAGTAGATTCGCCGACATCCGGATGAAGCGGCTTCGAGCTCTTCGTTAGTTAATGGGTCATTATCTGATACAGCTCTGAAGCGAATCAATCAATTTATACGAGTTAGTATGTAGTTATGTACTTATTCTTTTCCCTACAATATTAGTTGTTTCAACTTTCGTCTTGCCATCAATATCGCAATTAAAATGTTAGCGTAAAACATTTCTCAGATTTGTGTTTTCCTATTTCATGTTTGCTTTGTATACGCAATATATTAGGAATAAATTCCGCATTGTGTATGTGGTTTATAGTCCCATTTTGCAGATTGCTCAGTTAACCACAAGAGCGCGCTAGGAAGCCGGGATTTCCAATAACGTGAGGGGAAGCCGATGGACAGGCAATTGTCTTGACAGGGGTCAAATATCCAAAGAGGCAAGGGACTTGGAAAATACGATCAACCTTTGAATTGTATGTGCATGCTTTATTCGCTTTATTTAAACGTTTTTGAATATTGTTACGTTTATTTTGTAACTATGTTTTCGGTTTTTTTTTTAATCTGTGATCCGAAGTTTCTGCCACCAACCACAAAACAAGAAAACTAATTCTAAAGTGCCTTTATATTATTTGGATTCTTCTATGTATTCTAAAATATTTCGTATGTTCAATCAGGTTGTGACATCAAATCTCTTGGTCTAGTACCAGACCCGCGGTGACCCGCCTATACAATATGTCGCACGTCTTTTGACGCGAGATATGGCTGTTCATGCAGACCGCCCCCACACTCCCATTCTAAATTGCCTGGCAAAATCTCGCATCCCTTTGTGTAATAGAGTTATTATTACGGGCCGCTGATTTGATGAGGATCCCTCAGAAGTATACTATTTATGTTACGACAAGATACCTTTTATATTATTTTTAGGATTGTACGTCTCTATAATAATTTCCGAGTTTCAATACAAATATTATTTTCCAAAGTTTTCTTAAGTTAATGTAAGTTAGTTCAAGGTTTTCATAGCAGGAAAAATCAAGCCCGAGAGGATAAATAATAGCCTTATCCTCCCGCCTCACTTGCCGAAATGCCGGGACTATAGGTCGTTCCCGCAGGGGGGTTGTGGAACTGCGTAGTTTCCTCTGTTGCCATGGCGACGCCCCGCACGTGGCCCGTCCTTTTCGCAACCTGCCTCCGAATTAGCAGACTGAAACACGAGCCATCAACTCATAGGTTATCCCATTATGGTGGCCGGTTACACCCAGAATGTCCCATCACATGTAATCGCGCGTGTAATATAGGTATCAGACAATTTAAAGCCCTCCGCGTAATGATTCGCTCGCTGTTATGTTGGCCCGAAAAAGTGGATTGTACAAGCATATTACATTTAAATTGATAATCACACCCCTTTTTGTTTTGCGTTCTATTGAGATATTTCAAACATTTTTTTATTAAATGGTTTCTCTCTCAGAGGCGTGTTACGTGTTACTATGAGGCAGCACCCTAGTCTAATTGCATTTTATTTATTCAGGACTGTAGTACCCTTGAACGATCATAAAACCGACATGGGGGTTGCAGCCCTAGTTGCTCATTAGTTTATGCTTTTGGATAGAATTGAATAATATAAGTAAATTAAGTAATAAGTAGGAATATGGTCATTAGCAACATCTTTAAGTTTATGAGAGACTATTTTTTAAATTTGTAATGGACTCCGATAGCGGATTATTAGATGATGATTGTTTAAAATACAGATTTCCGTAATAAATTCATTATTTGCTTTTTTTTAAGAAGTCGGTTAAAAATAGGTTAATACATTGGGTTAAAAGCAATTCTTCCGACTAATCCCTCTTTTATCGGGTACACTTTCGACTTTTAATTGAGGATTGCGATCCGCCATCATTTGCCGAAAAAAGGTTTCATTAATCGCTTGGTAACATCGATCACTAATAAAGAACTAGATACACAATCAGCGTCAAAAAATGTCCTCACCGAATGACCGCCCACTTGAACATTTGGGTGGTCTTTTCATCTAGTAGCATTCGAACGCTCCGACGGTAAACATGCCTCAGTGCTGGTTTAAAAACTGCAAAAATCACACGTCTAGGACGCTAAAAAAGGATGGAGTTTCATATTTTTGGTAAGTATTAATATTATCTTTATATAATTGTTAACACTGTATTGTAAATACTGATATTTTGTCAAGAAATCATCGTAAAAACTTTATTTTAAATTAAGTCGTAACAAATAGCAGGCGATATAATGCAGCTAAATTGTAAAGACTCTTACTAAACGTATTAATCATACTAGCGCATGCCCACTTAAATTGTTTGGGTTATCCACGTTGACTCTGTTCAATTTGTTGGAGACGCTATATATAATATTTTTTTTTTTTTTTTATGCTAGATTTGATTTTCGATTTTATTTACCCGACTGCGCGACGCAAGGAAGGGTAATGTGTTTATCAGCCTATGTATGAATAATTGACCTAAAATAACTGCCACCAACTGCATCAGACTACTTGAAAAGTGACTTGTTTGGAACTTGTTAGTTGTTTTTTATGAGTCGGGTTTTTTGATATTGTATTTTTTTTTGTGGTTTTTTAGTAGGTTACTGTATTTTTTTTATTTTTTAAGTAATTTAGATTCATTAATAAGTAAATGTGGTGACATTTATTTATTTCACCACCATTTATTTATTTTTCCACTTCACGAAATGATATTTTCTGAATGTGAAGATCTGATTTGTTACAAAAAATACCAAAATCGCTAATTGTATGCCTTTAATATTTAAGGCGTTCCCTCAATTCCTCATAGATTCCATCATCAGAACAAGGATTAGATGTAAAAAGGACCAACTTGGGAACAAACCTAATGTAATACCGTTTGAATCATCTCAATCGGTCGATCCGTTTTCGAGTTATCGGTGGTGTGCAAACATAAAAAAAAACCTATATATTTATAAATACGCGACGCATTGAGTAACCTCCTCCTTTTTTTGAAGTATGTTAAAAATACCATACATAATAATTTACAGTACAAACAAAAAATATTGTTCTGGTTCGTCTCCATTCGTTCCTTGTCCTAGCGGCGAGCCTCGGTTGTAAAATTTATTACTTTTTTTTGGCACTTAGTAATTGTTACTTTAAAGCATGCGTATAAGGTTTAAGTTGTTTTGATGTATCTTGAGCAGTGAGTACCGGTCATAAAATTTTATTGCTTTTTGTAATAGCTTTGTGAATACGACTTTAAACGTTGTAGGTAAGGTTGAAATTACATTAATGTATATTTATTTTAACTAAACACAATTGGCGACATTTTTAAGAGAAATTTTGTATGAGATTGTGTATCTAGTTCTTTATTAGTGATCGATGCTTGGTAAGCATCGAGGTTCCCCCACGGATAATGCTCTGATAAACGGTTAGAAAACAATTAAGTTTGCAATTCAAATTTGATTCAATTTCAAGATAATCCGAACTTATGGTCTGATAGTTACCAACGCCAATATCTACATTTTATTAGTATAATATGTTTCCGTTACACTCTTAAAATTTTCGATTTTATTTTTGCTTGAAAGACTTTTGATTTCTAGGGCAATATTTTTCTAAAAAGTAATATTTATACGCTGAACAATTTTTTAAAACTAATTACTTCGTACCTATAAATGCTTCTGGGAAACGACAAAACAGACACGACATACTTGCGAGTCTTTTCACTAGGGAACTGCATAAAATAATAACTCCATATTAATATTCCTGCTGACACTAGAATATTATGAAGAGTATGCCATGTAACAAATTGTTGCTGATGTCATGCTTGTTCTGTAATAAAAAACTCCCCTCTAGTAATGCAATCGATACCGGGTACCTCCATTACATATTTATTGCACATAGGGTCTCGGCACTGCTGAGGAAAATGGAAATGGTCTCCTTTATACAGCCGCTAAGAGTCTTCTCTAGATTTTATCATAATTGCGACACATACAATCCCAACTCTCAACATGGTTGACTTTTTGGGATCGTCAAGTTGCTATGTAGACGCAGAAACTCACATTATGTTGCTTACCCTATTACATGAAATCACAAACTCACAAATGCCAGAGCTTTTGGCATTTGTGGGTGATGGTAGTGAGTTAGTGAGTGACAGTTCGTGATCGATGACTCGCATCAGTAGTCGCATGGACATTTCAAAAATGTTGGCGTGATACGAATGCTAACCCATTTGGATTATAAAACAATACCAGTAAAACGATTACAGTTTAAATCGTCTGTATGAAATATTAAAACATTTTGCAATAAATTAGTTTTATAGCTCACACTAAACGTGCGTTGGAAACAAATCGATAGTTCTTTACAAAGAAATAGCCATTCTGAACAGTTCCGGCTATGTTAATTTTATACCAACGTCCTTGGGCATTCTATGAATTGTAAATGATGAACATTTTTTGTCATCATTAATGGCTTTATTTCTAAAGATAGCTCTCAACGTCAACGCATTTAATTAATCTAAACGAGTTTCTTACCTGTACAATTTGAATTAGCAACTGAAGCCCACAAAAGTAAATCATTCCTCTATACTACAAGTTCACATACGCATAATACTCGATGGCAGTTAACTTAGCGTTTATATGGGCCGGGAGCTTTCAAACTTTGCATTAATTACCGCTGAGCAACTTTGCCCGCTGAACAAACTGTGCGGGCAATAAACATTGTGCAATATCTCACTAATTAAGTTCCCTGTCCTGAAGTTAGCCAAACACGAACAAAGTTGAATGAATGACACTTATTCATATAGGTATAAGCACAGAAATCTTGCCCATTCACTGTATAATATACAACTTCAAGGTCTTTCTAGAAAATTTATTGAATCGCAAAACCTTCTAATGTTATCATAGAAAAAGGAACTGTAGGTATTGATTCTGTGACACGAAATGTATTTTTATTCAGCCTCAAATGGTTGTAAATGGACCAAGTTTTCGCTCCCCTAACGAAAAAGTTTTGCGCTTTGTAAACAGAACGCGGGCAGAGTTTGCCGTTTGCATATGAAATGCTGTTAGTAGTCCGGCCTGGGGATTAAACCACACGCACCGGGTACTACAGTTCTATAGGGACATGTTGCAGAGAGAAATGAGTCATCATAATAGTGATACAATTCCGACTTATACGCGTAACTTACTACGAATTACTCACTAATTCAATGCGTCACTTTACAATCCTTCGATGAGTCATTTGATCTTGCTTTAAGATGAATGGTTCGAGGTCTTTATTGGATTCCAAACACTCATTTGAATACTACGAAATCGAATTCAAGGCTTTAATAGTAATGAGATTGACTGAGACTAAAACTTATTTTAACGTAAAACCCAATTCTCGTAAGTCTTATGTATTAGGAGCGATAACGGCTGCTGTAAGTTACAGGAGGTCAACGAACTAAGAGCAGAGCAAGGATGAGTCATCGGTCACCGTACCATTTCGAATTCACCATTCGCTTGCAAAAATACGTCTCCAGTTGACGATGAGACGCAAATGAACTCGCTTACTTCTCGGTCACGTATGGATGGTAAAATTCTTGATGCATGTTACTCACACGCAAACGCTGCATAGTTATTTTTTGTGACGGTACTTATCACATTCCTCTCAAATCTAACAAATACGAGATAATTGAAGTACTCGAGAGTATATTACTCTGTGCTCGACGGGAAAGGAACAAAGCGTACGTATTGAATATTCATTAATGAACGCCATAATAACGGAAGGATTCGAGAGCCCTGCATTCCGCGTGGTGAGAGCCATTAACAATGCTGTGAGCTACGGACAGAATGGACCGGGAGGGAACGATAATTTACCGGAGTTTTACTGTAATAAATGAAGTGTAATGGGAGACCGTGTACCTCTACACGCACAGAATTCATTTGGTTCATGCATAGGTTTGGTTACTTATTTTGTTGTGATTCGCTTTTTGCCCACAACTTTTGTCCAAAAGTGACAAATATTTACTTATATTGTATCAGATACCAACCCATGTAGGTATAGCCTGAGCTTTCATTGGAAATGAGATTTCATTTCTAGCGATAACAAAAGTCGTGTCTGTATTTACTTCGATATTTTAATTAATAGCTTTTCTCTGTACAGAAGAAGCCTCATTCACAATTCCTGTTTGTATAAACTTGACCCAGTTACAATATGAGGGCAACTAGGAGAGCATGGCCTACATCCAGTTTCCAATGCGAGCATGTAGAAAATTTCTGCCGAGCGAGAGAATACGTCAATTATACCGAATACACGACCTGTAGCGTGTTTTTTTTCCGACGTGAACAGCTCTCGTGAAAATTCATTTCGGAGTTTCGTTGCCGAGCATGTTCCATGTTGTTTGTTTGAATCCAATCAATTTGTTGGTTTTACGTTTTGTTGATCCCCTTTATGTTCTTTTTTAGTTTGTCTTCCATGATAGTAACACACTGTTTTCCAAATTGAGAAAATTCTAAAACATTCCCACACTTACAAATTGCTGCTCATAATCAAATTAACACCTTTAAATGTCATGATTTAGGTGTGGAGACTATTACCGAGTTACTGGATAATATTTTTTGCCTTCAATAACATTAATTTGGAGAATGACGTGTAAACGATTACGAGGCAAGGTCGTCGATTAATTTTCGCGGCCATTTCAAACAACGCGTGACACAGATGACACAAACATTACAAATACATGTTTGTTATCACAGAACGAATGTATAATTATTTTCTAATGTTATTTAGCCTCAAAATACGATTTACTTATCTCCAATAATTATACAGTTTGCCCTTGATGGTATTAGTTGAGATAGATTTAAACAATATTTGAAAAAGTTATGCAATTCAATGTGTTCCCAGACTCTTATAATCCATAGACGTAATCCTTCCGCATCTAACCCTGTTCTAAGTTGGTTGTAGCCTTGCACACTCACAGTGATGCAAAACCAGGATGTAATATGTTCTTTCTAGATATCTAATCATTTAATAATAATATCTCTTGATATGTCTCGCGTCAAGTGCAATCCAGCACTAGGTACAGTAGGTACTCCTTGAGCAAGTGTAGTAATGAGAGATGGATAATCAGTGGACCGTGCATTAACGGGAGTAACACTTCAAGTGCAACGGTCATATGATATATTGAAACGAAATATCATTAATCTCGCAGTATTAAATTTATTAGGAGTCTAAAGTACTCACATCTACATTATACTTATATTGAGAATGCTATTGATATGCGGTGAAAATCTGATGCAAAAATACTATTTATACAAATGTTATAGAGAAATACATAAAGGTTTGACGTAACAATAACGAGCTTTATTATTACCGGTCATAGCAATAAAATGGTACAGTTTATTGCTACAGACGGTGGACTGCGCGATCAGGCTCTCGAACTTCCAAGTGGAGCGATTTTACGATCAAAGCTTAAATAAATAAATCATTTTACCCACTTTGACAAGGGTTTCATAACAATTGTGATTGATATCGTCGTCAGCAGTACGAATGGTCATAAATTAAATGTGCCAGCGAATGGTATATTTACATTGAAATGTCTCCATATCAAAAATAGATTCAATAATTTGGTCGATTCATTGTAAACAAACATTCGTTCGCATTCTTTGTTCTCAAACAAAGAACAAAGTTTACCGTAGACTGGAGCACTCTCTAGTGAAGTTACGTGCGGTGGCTTCAACTACAAGTCGAGTGGAGTGCTTGTTCAACATGTCTCCTGTGAAGATGTCGCCACGCTCACGCTGCCTGCCAGCAACCTGCCACTTCTGTTTAGACTACTGTGTATCCTCATGCTTACTTACATAGACTTGTATAGCATTCAGTACAATATTTTGAGACCATACTACTTAAAATTTCTTTGATGACTAGACTTGACTATGAGCAACTTTGTTTATTTGTTTGTAAAAGTCGAAGTTTATGCTTATCTTAAAGCTCTGTGGAATCATTTCATCACATTCTTAAGTGTTTCTCTTACAACAGAGTGGATCTAGATACTTTTATACCTACTTTTGCATGCCGTAAGGTAGAGTGTGGAAGAACTATTTGTTAAAATGTGAACACCTTATTTTGTACCCACAGTCTTTGCAAAATAAATGATTTCTGATTTCTGATTTCTACAGAGAGCTTTAATTTTCAAGTCAAATAAACAGCGCCTTTTCCATGAAAGCTTTTATGAAAGCAACGACTCTTTAACGTTGTAAACATTATTTACTTTTATTAAACAAACAACAATATCGAATCTAAAGGTAGGTAGTAGGTTTAAAATAATATTCAGTTTCTTTAATAAAAATAATTATTAATTTCTTCCATCTTAATGAATACTGAATCGAGATTATTGTAGAAACGTAGGACGTGCGTGTGTTCCGAGTTCGTGACTTGATAAACAATTTCTTCGATAGTCCCGGGCCCGGCACGTTCATACTGAACTACATACGACTTATTATATTAATTCATTTTCCATATTATAATAATATCTTGCTTTTGTTCTATTACTTGAGGGGAATATATGCCACTCGTTATAAAACAAACCACTTTCATGCACTTTTATATCTTAAGCAAACAGGAATTTTCATCTACGAGCATCACATCACACAATCGGTTCTCGTCGTGCTCGTGACGCTGTGAATTCAAAATCATGTACCGTTATAATTTAGTGTTCGCTGTCTGGAGGCTGACGTTGAATACCAGAAAATAATTCGGCTAAAAACTTGAAGCACTTTTGCGAAATTAAACTGCTCGCTTTGTACATCGGATACGTGACTTGTGGTTTTGTCATGTTTTAAAAATGTTTCACATTCAGGTTTTGCCCAGCTCTGATAAAACATCCATTTGTCATTCTGGTCCATGGTTGGTCGGTTTACGTTTTATTTATCTAGTTGTGTCGCGTGTGGTTTGGTTGTTGTTCCCGGGAGACGGTTCTGGTGCAGCGGCGCAGCGGGTAACGGAAGACTTCGGTACTCGCTTCACAATTAGTGCCTTGTCCCGTTACCGACGCATTGTCCGCTTTAATACTCCGCCGGTTATATTCCTTTGTGCATTCTTGATGGAAAGTTTCAGATTGTTTGTTTTGCGTTACGTTTAGTATTTTACTAGCAAACTGCCTATTGTAAGGGTAATAATGTTATGTATACTTCAATGTATTTACATGAATTTGTTTAAACATCATTGTTCCCTGCAGTTAAAGCTGAAACTCGAAATCATGCTTATATTAATCATGAAAAAATTTAAATGAGTATTATGAAAATTATTAAAATAAGCAGTTAATAAATGAACTGGGACTGAAGTAAATGATGTTCGGTACGCTTGATATTTATGAAGGTACCTAAAACATATTAGTCTGTTTATCTGACTGCCAATGGTGCCGATTCTCTTGGCACAAATTCTCTAAACTAAACTAAAAATCACTAAAATTTAGTTTATTCCTGTCAAACGACGATTTCCCATTCTGAAAATAGACTAAAGTGACACAACTTAACTATTATTTAATTTGACAGCACTAAGATGGCACTGAGTTTTAATTTAGTGAAAATGCTATTCTCAATTTGACGTTTTAACCAAAATTTTTGTTCTATATCTAAAATCCTCTAACTAACTCTGACTATTTTTAATCACGATTAAAGTGTGGAATAAAATTAGATGTCATGAACTAAAATTCAAACCAGCACCTCGAATTCAGTTGCAAAACGGTACTGTATCTTTTTTTTTATTTTCTTTTGCTTATATCTCGAAAATGGTGTGTCCTATCGCAAAAATAATGAAAATTTTGACCCCCTTTGCAACCCGAAAATCCGTAATACTCAACATGTTGGTAATTTTATTTTTTGGTTTTCTTCCAAAAAGTGAAAAATTCCATAGAAAAATACGTCGAGACGGCAACAAAATAATTTTTAAATTTAGAGATTTTTTTTTGGCAGAATAGCTCTAAAATTTAAGAGATTAGTGATAGTTTAGTTAGTTTAGTTCGGTGTACAAGAGAATCGGCACCATTAGCAATCTCTCAATCCGATCAGCGTCCAAATGTGGGGCGTCTTTCAGTGCTATCTAACGTTCCTATTCCTATCAATTTATCATTATCATTAAGGACTCAATTACATCCTTCTGTTTCAATATACATAATTATAATTCAAATAATGCTCGACCGTTAGCAACGCCGAACGCCCTCGAAAAGGGACCGCCGGAAATGTATCACCGTGAAACGCAACGACTTCCTGAATACCAATTAAACTAATTTTGCATTAATAAAAAATTAGAAAGCTATATAGAACGTATTAAGAGGCGTTTATATTTAAATAAAAGTTATCGTTCGTTAGAATTATTAATCCTTATCCTCCATTGTTCCAATACAATAGTAGTAGTATGTACCTATATCCCAGGTTCAATGAGAGTATAAAATATCGAAACCTTCAATCAGCCTTCATAGAAAGCCAAGGACACCAGCCCTCGCCCGGGCGAGACCTTCCTTTTAGCCTTGGACGAGAAATGTGCGTCATGCCCTTGAGCCTCACTGGGAATTCATTATGATTTTGATACCTTTGTATTAATGAGATTGATATGTTAATCTCTCAGCAGAGTCGATTCTTTGGGAGAATTTGCAATTTCGCTTTAAAGTCACACGAAAACATCGAAAACCTTACAAATTGTTGATCCCTGGCCCCTGACTAATGCTAACTATATCTATATTCCGCCTGCTACCATAACATTCTGTTAACACGCAAATGTTTATGAATGAGCTGAGTTCCACGTTGATCGACAAACATATCTGTTTCTGCTTCATTTACCTTCATGTATTATAATTTATTATTCCACGACACATACATTTTAGCACGGTACATTTTTTGGAATATTTTATGCTTCGCAATATGTACCTACTCTTCTTCTTAGCAAACTCTTTTGTAGGTAAGTTAAGTACACACCTAATACTTTTTCGATTTGCCATTCCCACACAGTTATACTTACTCGTTCACAGATTGGCGTCGCAAAATCACGTTCAGAAATGGATAAAAAATTGTGCCTCATACCAGAAGTATTGAGCCATATTTCCTAAAATATACAGAACCTCTACCTACCTACCTACCTACTAGCTAGGTACCTAGCTAGTATAACATACTAATATGACTGAATTTGTAACGGTCTTACTATCTTTACAATTTTCAGTGTCCAGTCTATAAATCATTTGCATCGCATAATTCATCACAAGTCGAACATGGGAACGTTTCATGTCGCATGTCGGATATTTCGACTAGCTTCGGATGCTGATTTGATGTCAATCAAACTACTTCCCTACTACATTATACATATACATATTATACATGCTAGGTATACCCCATTATGTCCTTATATGCAGTTCTATATATAAATATCGAAATTCTGAAATTAGATATAATAAAGTCTCGAGGGGAAGTCCGACAAAACTGTGTTTCATCAAAGTCAAGGTCATCAGACATGATACAATAGGCATTAGTGGTATGCCGAGGAAATGGGATTATTTTCGGGCGGATATTAAATTATAGCCGGTGAGAGCCGGATTACGTGGTGCGGGTTCCATTGTAGTCGAAACTTTACAACCCAATTATCAATCTCGAAGAATAAATCATGGTATCACTAAAAAGGATAGGTTCAAGTGGCTATAAATTATTCTAGAGGCACTCTAACGCCTTTTAGAGAGTGAACAACGATTAACATTTCCTCTAGGTGTAATAACATGACAGTAAAAGGCCCATAACATTTATTTGTAATTATGCGTGGACACAACACGTGGTTGCGCACGCGCCGGAAGCTCGGGATAGTCGATACTTGCGTGACATTGTTTAACTGCCGACACCTGCCACCTCCGATCATGCGGAGAATTACAAATAGCTGACTCCGAAATAATTAATTGGAAACTAGATTGAACTTAATAACGTCATTACATACGCAGGTCAGTCTTCGGGTCTACTTAATCAAATACAGGTGGTCACAGGAATGAATGTGGTGAAATGTATTAATAAATCATGAAAAGTGAATGACAACTCAAAATGCTCTGGAAAAGTTCGAGCGACTATAGTACCATACTCATAAGTCACAGATCACTTATTTACCAATTCACAAACCTAACATCAGTGCAGTCTAATAAGTAAAGCCCACTAAGAAGCGTCCGCGCGTGTTCATTTAATTTCCTCGCGGTGACCGCGATAACCGCTTGTTGGTTCAATGTAAGTAATTAATTTTACCGAGCTTCGTTAATGCGGTCGGGACAACTTAATAACCGCTCTTCGCGTTGGCAATAGCAACGAGAATGTTCGTGGTGCACTAAAACATCATACATTCTGAATTTGTATTGTTCCACAACATCGCTGAATTTTCCGCTGTTGTGTTGCATATTTGTACAATTGTACCTCATTGTATTCAGCAACCATGTGATGTAATTTAGTTGCTTTTCTAAACACTGTGTTTCGATTAAACAATACAATGTAATTTTTTCATTATACTTAGTCATATATGTAAATTTTGAATCTCAGGCCAGATTTTTTTTACAGTGACAGCTTGTAATTTGTATGCACTATATTATTATATGGAATGAGTATGAACTATTACTAGCATTCTCTATTTTCACCAGAGCAGAGCTCGGTCGCCCAGGTACTATTACTTATGATGGGTTAAATATGTATGTCAAAATTTTCAAATGATACAAATAATACACATTTGAATTCAAGATTTTCCACAGCAACGAATTGGATAAAGCGAAATTACGCTCCACTTGTATTTACCGTACTATTTAACATAGAAATGATACTCGTATAGGTGTATGGTAAATATTTGACTTAGTCAAGGTTGGCAGCCGCCACTAAACGCGTCCAGCTACCGGAGCCTGGTACGCACGCAGCTCGCTCACAAATCTCGCCAATCGATTGTTCCAGTGGCCATGAACTCGAACCTCGTCTCGCTCTACGCCGGTGTTCACAGAAAACACTCGAACAAGTAAAATAACATCACGTTCCTACATCCGATTCAAGAACAACACCCACTTTTGAAATACCACACCAACTTATTATTACAATTCTTCGCTAATGGGGTACCGCGTAATATACCACAAGTTATAAAGTTAATCGAAGCCTGGAAAATTAACACTATTCATGAAAGAGAAACTTTAGTGGGACTGTCGTGACAGCTAGGTGTCGCCACCGTCTGGCGCCCGAGGAAAAAGTTGCACACTTGCAGAATGGGGACTACATTGCGTTTCACGTTGCGTCATATATGTTAGAAGCAAACGCATCTCGACCACTTTTTACGATGCTGAGAAACTGTCTCAATCAACTTTCAACGTACTAAGTAGGTAGGCAAAGAAACCTCAGCAAATAAATGCAACTTGCCTTTATAAATGGATGTACAGCAGTTTTTTGTCTTCTTCAAGTCACTATGTGCTATTAGCTTTGAAATGTATATTGGCAGCGTAAAATGAAACTAAACAGTAAACGCATTTTGTAGTCTTATCGGAGAAATTACAATTGGCCTCATTTCGCGACCCAGTTACCTTCCTTCAGCGAATATTAGAAAAATATGTTCTAAAAGAAAAGGAGCAGCTGCATCTCGCTCCCCTCACTCTAATCATCGTTCATCCAAAGGGTCGCGGTCCGAAAAGGGGAGCAATAGCCGCATTACAAAAAAAAAAACTGTAATAAAAGAACGCATCCAGGTACCCACGCAAGGATCTATAAACGTCATCCTATTTAGCGGCTGATCAACGAATGATAACATTATTTCCATATTTTGCTGTTCTATATTTGATCAAATAGATTTTTAAATTAATTCGTCTATGTGAGCTTTTCATTCCAACTTTACCATCTCAGCTGCTACCCATTTTGACATATTATTTGTATGTGCCGTCTCTTACAGTAAGCAAACTAATTGAAACGTAGACAATTTCCAGATAAAGATACAAGTCATCAAGTCATCAACATTTATAGGTGAAAGCATGCGGGCATGCAATAACAACTAACAGCTCACAATGCGTGTAATGTTTAGTGCATTGCGGACTTATTCAGTTATGAAGATGACGTAGTCGCAAACCTGTTCATCTGCTAATTTAAATTCATTGATTCATACTGGCAGCTGTAGTTATCCCTATCGAACTTAATTCCTAATTAACATTCACTCAATGATTACTAGTGCTAATTACGTTCATTAGATGTTTGATTTATTAGAACATTGGCGTTAACTATACACCTTCATGGTGGGATTCAAACTCTTATTTTGGATTTTGGAGAAGTTTGGAGAAGTTATATAGTATTACATAAAATCTCAAATTCTCAAGATCATATACAGTAAACTTGAAGCCTGATATTAAAAGTATGCTCGTATATTCTACAATTCAAGAGTCTCCAGACTGACATCTAAACTATGCTCACTTAATACACAGAAGCTATGTATAATAAACGCCAGGATCCCTTCATTGATAGCTCCCCTCAATATACGTCGGCCTGCTATTGGAAGTGCATTAAAGCTATTAGTAAGTAAAGTAGTTAGCGCATTCCACACAAAAAGGGAGACTCCTTATAGGGGAGAGAATCTGAGCTCAAATTCACTATATTGGGTTTCTGTTTACTCGCAAATATTATAATGTAGGTAAGTATAGAGGAATATAGGTTTATATAGAAAAACGTGCTTTTTGAAACAAAACAAACTCGTTCCTACTCCATGGCACTGAAAACCCACGCTGTTGTGATGTGAATCATTTAATAAGCTAGTTTCACCATTTACGGCGACAAATAAATCACGATTAACGTACTTCGACCTGTTGACAAGTCATAATACGTTATTATAGTTGGCTGTGACATAAGCGGTCGTGAAAATTTTCATAATTGTATTAAGGTAGTTGGTATGCTCATGCGTATCTGTTGGCAGTCCACATCTTACACGGTCACGAAAGGTCATCACCGAGCTTGTTCCGTCAAGATCAGGGCCATGCGGTCGCCGGCCGAGCGTGTTCTACGCCTCACTGATCGGTTACTTGTCATGTCAACAATTTTTTATTCTCTCCCTTGGTCGTACCCGTGGATGATGTCATTTTCTTATCTTTAGACGTCGCGCTTTGGTGGTTAAATAATTACAATTGCAAATACTCCTTTGTTATCGGTGTCAGAAATACGTTTCCAAAAAATTTGTTCAGGAAAACGTGGCATTATTTATTCTGAATTCATGAGTTACACTTAAGTGAACATGGACGTTAGGAATGTCTTGAATGATTAAGTAATGTAAAGTAGCCTTTTCAGGATATAGCAGCGCTTAAAAGCAATGATTGCCCTTTAATTATTTCCATCGGATCTAAAGGAGTGACGGCGTAGAGGACGCCGCTGCAGTTCAGTTGAACTCTTAGGTTGAACCGGAAGAATCGTTCACTCACCAGTTATTGATGAAGAAATTTAATAAGCTCAAGTATATTTGTTGTAGCAGACTTGTGAGTCGTATCGCGGGGAGGCGTCGCGCGGGCGCGTATCGATCGCGCCACCGCGCGGCCTGCATACGAATACCAGAATCGCCCTCCGTTCAGCCCCTTATCAACCACTTCCACCTACTAGACCCCAAGCCCTTCGTTAGTGTCGTGACCTCCTTGATTGTTATGTCAACTCTGCCCTGAGTCGCTGATTCGACATGACTTACCAAGCTACTAAATTCCAATTACGATAAAATTCTAACAAGAAGAGACATTAAAAATATTAGCAGTAGCGTGTCTATTCTAGCACAATTTTTGCCTCTTGGATGTAATGGCGCTTAATTACAAAAAGCTTTCCCTGTATATCCCTCGGTGCGAATAATATGACCTCGTTTCGTGCAAATTAGACAAACAACATTTACATAGATGAAACGATGAGGTCACGGATACAACTCATACAACTATTATCTCTAAATCATTAGCAAGCACCTATGCATAAGACCCAATTGAAAAATAGCAATAGCAAAACAAAGCATGATACAACTCTATTCGGATAACGTCGTCGAATTGTTTATAAACATTTCGAACGCAATCCGTTTAAGTAGATGTTGGCATCATGAATAGTCAGTGATTGTAGTTACGTTACGACACTCTATCTACACTTTAGCAAGTGCTATGAAAGGGAACCTGAAACTAAACAAAAAGTCCTCTAGTAAAACGACCCAATTTGCATTTTTCTCCTTCGTTTTATTTGCAATCTAAAACACCGCAAGGAACCAAATCGTAACTTAACATGTAGCAGAATATTGATGCAATTTATTCAAATCTGTATCAATGCTGAATGATACAACAAAATGAGTATCTAGCGTCTTGTCAAAAATTGGCATAACGTTTATATTTTTATCTTCATTGCCTGCAATTTAGAAACTTCCTTGTCTGAGCTATTTAGCTGATTATGTTTCGGGGGTGGGTTTCACCCTAAAAATTGGAGCAATTTTCCAGTCGAGAACTTGCCTACTTATTGCGTCGCAAAATGTCTCCGCAACGCCTGCACCCGACTAAGTGGGGCAGCCAAGCTGTGGGGTCCATGGATTTATACTCGTGTAAATTTCATAACTGGGGATTCGAATCCAGAATATTAAATTTGAATTAATATATACAGTGAACATATTTTAAGTAGAGCTTGCTATAGGTTCCGAGTAACTTTAATTTAACTGCTCGTAGAAATTCTCTCTGCAAACCTATTAAACTAATTTCCGACGGAAATTTGCGATAGTCGATTGTTATTTTCTCATTACACTTTTCTCTTGAAGTGGGTCGAAGTAATGATGAGACGGGGGAACATTCAATATTTTAATTAGTGCATTAATGAATAAACTGTACAGTATCGATGCATAACCAGCAGCAAGTTGATCGGGTAAACGGAAATGGCCAACTAGAAGCGCAGGCGACTCGATGAAGGCAATTTAGCGAGACTTCTCCCGGGGCATCGTCTTATTAACAATCGCTTTGTGATATTCGCCGGTTACTAAATTCACTCGTGGTTTAGTATGGCACATAACTATCAATAGAACTCAAACACAAAATTTATAATTTTAGCGAGTCTTTTCAGGTTTTGGAGTTAAATCAAGAGAGGTAAAAATAGCCAAAACGAATTTAGACATTTATTTTAGTATGTGGACATTGTACCGATGACGTAGTTGCTAGAATGGACTCGCAGATCGATACAACGACGCCAATTGGTCGTTGTCGCGACTCGCGACAACAGAGGGTTCAACAATCGAAACATTAGAATCTGTTGCTATGTTTACAATTGTTTGCATCGCTTGGCCCGGAGGTTTGACTATGAGAATGAAATCTACCAAACGATCTGTGAATTCTATGATCGTGAGTACAATGAAAAAACCCAATCAATATCTCTACCGGCTCGTCCCAAAAGGTTGGTAAAGTTTTTCTGTGAAATCTGTTTGCCGGATTTCGACACAATGTGAATTCCAGCAATTGTGTCGGCACATTATTTGTATTGACAGTATACACGTGGAACCGCAGCTGCAGCTTACGTTACGATGTAGAATAACAACAGTTACAATACACCTTCAGTGTCCTGTGCCCCTAGCAGATGTTTGCGCGATTTTGCACTTCGATAACAAACGCGTCTTTTAAAATGCAGTGATGTTATCAAAATGAAACGTACGAAAATAGCGATGAGATCAATTTCTAACAATTCGTTTACACTTATGAAACTTAACGTAGGTTGGTACCTATCTCATACAAATATATCGTTATGATAATTTTTATGTTAAAGTCTCATTGTAATTTGTAATTGAATAGCAATTGGCATTCCTACATATCTACATATTTAAGTTTTTTTTTACTGATCAACTTACGCCGTAATTAGATGACATATTTCTAAGATAAGAACTTTCATAAAGTTTATATTTGGCCCAAATATGACTTGCTGTAACAGATGAAAGAAATTGACATCAACATAATAGCCTATAACCTATAGGTACTCGTATTGATAATAAATTAAAACTCATATTACCATTCGAATTCACAGTAAAGCCCCTAACCTGAACCTCCGAATATACTTTCGAACATATTTTGGACATTGTTCAGTCGATTAGAGTTACTATTGCATAAGTCGTGTATCCGAGTGAACCGGTTTATAAGAAACGTGTCAGGAGATTCTCTTCTGAGTGCTCACGTTCCAGAGAATGCTTGGAGCGCTTGAGACCTCCTATAGTGTTCCTCGGTTGATAATCTAACTGTTCAATGTCGATTACGTTGAATCTTGAATCTGTTTTTTTCCACGGAAAGATAGAAAATAGACTTCTTACCATACGGCATATGGAACGGCTCATAGAAAATAAAGCATAAGAAGGTAGAAACAAAATGGGATAGGGTCCACCGATAATTAAGAAATAACAACAAAAAAAAAACAACAAATCAATCAATAAATTAGATTAGGTACCGACCTATTACAATGTAAATAAATAAAATAAACGTTAAATAACACTTCACAATTAAACTTTTAGGAAAACACATTTTTAGTAGGTAAATGTTTTATTGAAAGTCAAATTAATTAGACTCTTGTCTTACCTGTCAGAACGATACAAATCGGCGTCAATATAGTCAGGAAGAGCAGCGAAGCCTCTAAGAAAACTCACAGAATTCGCGGTTTTTCATACACAACACTGTAACAATGTATCAATCACTTTCCAGTTAATACTTGGATATTAATCCACAGTTATTTGTAGTTGACGATTAGAAAAATAATGCTTCGGATAGGTGTAGCACGGTGATAATACGGAGCTTAGAGATAGGGCACACCGCCGCAGTGCGGAGTCTCGGGTAGACTGGCGGGACAGGCGGGTGGAGGCCGGCCGGAGAGACCATGCTCGAATGACGCTCGCTCGACGCCCCGCGACCGCGCCGCGCCAGCCGTGCGCTGCTGCACCGACCGTATGTAGTGTCCAGTGTCCACCATCGGCAATGACGCACTTGAACGACTAATCTTTTTACTTATCCTTAAATTGACCAATATTACAAACTGTATTGTTCGATGCTACATTTTCACATTTATTTTTTAATCTACATATAAGACACTTGGTCGGGGTCTTTGAGAATGTTGAGTATCAAGCTCCAGATGTGCTGCTGGAGTTCATGCCCGTTTAAACTGAACAAGATCGGTCAGCTGATCCAGATATTAGCAAAATGTACATCGGGCAATGTAACATTAAATATAACTCTTTTAATAGGTCTATCTCTCGCTTCAGAGTTTTTCCTATCAGTTTCTGATTTATTGCTTATAATCTTCAAATTAAATAACAGTATTTATGGTTTCCAAAATATTTTTTGCAGAAAGTGCGGCCTCATTTGCTTATTAAACTTGCTTCGTTCGTACCTATGTGTTGTCATCCCTTTTTCAAGCACTCTCTAGCTGAAAACTTATTTATTAATTGACGAACTTTGGTCATAATTTAACTTTTTGCCATCGATACGCTAATAAGAATGAGAACTAACTTTGGTCAGTACATAAGCTGGCGCCAACATACCACCCACGTTGGCGCCAGCTTATGAGCGGACTCGAAACATTCTTAATTTTATTTTAAGTAAGTAGTTAGGTACATAGCTTTATTAACATTTTGACAAGTGGGCGGTGATTTCCGTTTATAAGTATTAGATATTATTATTGTAGCTAATGAAATTGTGATGAAGAGCAGAACATAGTTGACCTGCTAAGGTTTCGCAGAAAAGCGGCTTACCCTTTTTATGTGAAACCTTCGCTGTCGCGTCCGACAGTTTGGTGTCGACAATTATTAAATTATTTCGGAATTAAACAACCAAACGTTGGGATCTATAACTTCACACTAATATACAATAATAACTGTATGTTTGAAGCTATACATAATACAAGAATTTCATAGTCAAAAAAAAAAATACATATACTATACACAGCCAATTTATTATCAGTTTCGTACCTATAATCAATTAAATAGCAAACTAATTAATCTTCCATGCTGTCGATCGATGTTATCTTAAAGTAATATAAAGAGAGTGTGGTTAGTTAGGTATTATTATTGATCATGTAACTTCTCGGAACCGGTTGAAGGCTCCGAATTCGCAAGTCCATGTGACCATGGCAAATCCATAGTTGTGAAAAAAAGTTACGCACGTTAGCACGTATCTAATGGTATGGAAAAAGCATTATAAAAAATGTATTGAAGTGTCGTCTACCTATATAAGTAGGTAATTTAGATAGGTGGTTGAAAAACCGATTTGCAAACTTATATAAAAGTAACGTCCATTAATAAATAACTGCCGGATTTATAAAAAGGTAATATCAACAGCAAACTAGACATAATTCTACATGTTCATGATCTAGAACAATCATAAGCTGTATGTATGCCCATATTATGTAATGTACCTACATACAGCTTATGATTGTTCTAGATCTTTTTATAGCATAATTGGCGTAGCTGCGTAGCCTACGCGACGTAGTAGTAAGGCTACGCCGCATAGATACTCGCTACTGCATTTATCCATCTGATACCGGAATGACGTAATGATCTAATTTATGATGCGTTTTTGAACTGACTTATTTGTATTTTGTGTAAGATGATAGATGGATAGTATACACCATATCAAATACTAAACACTGAATATTTGAGGGACACTCGAGACCAATTATTTTATTGCACGGCAAGGTTTCTTTTTAATCGTCCTATCTAACGGAAGGCTAAAATGATTGTCGCGTTTACTCGTGAATTTAATAAGTGAAATTCCGGGTAAATTATTTCATGTGCCGCTCGTAAGCCGGTAAGCTGACACTTGACTGCTTCGGGACGGAACCCACAGATTTGCAAGTCGCCTAACTATAACTACCAATAGATGCTAGCTATTAAGTTATTGCAGTGTTTTAGTTAAATGGTCAATTTGAATCTGAAAAAAAAAAAATATATTTTGTCTACCTACAACTATGACTTAAAAAATAAATAACTGGCCCACTACTGGGCAAAGGCCCCCCTAGTCTGAACGCTTCACGAGCATGTTAATACCTCATCATCTGCCTAGCCTTTTCCCAACTATGTTGGTGTTGGCTTCTAGTCTAACCGGATGCAGCTGAATACCAATATTTTACATGGAGCGACTGCCTAACATGTTAATAACTCCAAAAAAATAAAAATAGGTCAGGGTCTACTTGTCTTGTAGTATTCCTTCCACCCAAAGTTAAGAATCACCACAAAAGTTACGTGATTCTAAAAGATTCTGCTACTCGATACAAGATGGCGCTCTCATATGTTTTATTTCAAAATACAAAGTAAATTATAAATAAAGTTGATAAACTAAGTGAAAATTATTATCAAAAGGATTCTCATAAATTGTTTTATCAAAGGCGCAGACTTTAATTACATGCATTCTGAAAGCTATTTTGTAATAAGAATTGTAGTGAATGAACGCCATCTGTGCTTGATAGATAGGTAGCCTGTTGTTTTGTTACGTGGTGTTAGTTGATAGTTGTGGTAACATTAAAATTATAAACTCAGACCAACAAAAAAAGGAAATAAGTGAATAAAAAATTTTTCGCCAATTATTTTCAACACACATCGGTTTGTTTGCAATAAATTATTTAAAATATAGGTATTTCACAAAATCGATAAAGGAAGGGGTTGTCGAACTCTCGAACTCGAACGCGCGCTGCGCATCTCTATAAAGACAACGTAGTCGCCATTACATGTCGCTTGTTATTATTGCTTTTGAGAAGGAGATTGCTTATGTCAAATAAACAGCGCGCGATTATAATTTCTTGAAGTACCTAAACATTCTTGACTATGTTCTAAAAGTTGTTATTTTCGATGTTCGAGTAAGGATTGAAGGTAAGTAAATAATAACCTGGATATATTGTTTGTATGAAACAGTACCTTATCCTATTTGTTTATTTATAAATATTACTTTGACAAACTGTACTTATTTATAAAAAGTTTTATTTCCATTTTATTTTTAGATGGCACCGCCTCGTCGCATTCTAAGGCAGCAGTTGGAGATTCTGATGGACTTTCTAGAAGAGAATAGATATATGTCTAAAGGTCTGCTGCCTGGTGCGCCCGTGTCTCATCAGAAGACGCGGCACAAGTGGGCAGTGCTGGCTAAACAACTGAATGCGGTTCAGTCAGGGGCACTGAAGACCCCTGATGGCTGGAAGAAGGTAAGTTTATTATTCACTAGCTGTTGCCCGCGACTTCGTCTGCGATCCAGGATAAAAAGCATCCTATGTCCTATTATTAATCCAGGTCATGGTCTACTTATGTGCCAAATTCCATCCAAATCTGTTCAGCAGTTTTAGTGTGAAAGCGTTAGTAAGTTATTATTCTACTACTACTTTTAAATTATTTTATTACTAAATATTGATGATCAATAAAACTACTATATTAAATAACACTAGCTTCCGCACGCGGCATTGCCCGCGTGATATCTTCATAAATTTTAGCCTATGCTACTCAGTGATAATAAACCAAGCTGGTGAAAGAATTATTTTTAATTGGTCCAGTAGGTAGTTTTGAGTTTATTTGTTACAAACAAAAATAAAAATCTTTTCTTGTTATAATATTAGTTTACATTTATATTAATACACAATAAAAAAGTAATAACACTAATCATACATTTTACATTTCAGTATTGGTTTGAATGGAGACACAAGTGTAGAAAAAAAGCAGCAAATGCCCGAAGATTCCGGTCAGGGTCCGAGGGAGGCCCAAACAGATGCATACCACTCAATGATTTAGAAGTGAGAGTTCTGGAACTAAGTGGAAAAGGCTCTGTTGCACCTGGTGACTCATCATCCAACCAACTTAATAATTTTCTGGCAGAAGACTCAGATTCAGAACCTTTGGAAAACCTCAAAGTACGGTGCACACCGGCTAGTGAGAAGATTAGACGGTCTGTCACTAGTGCTCCTAGATCACCTATAGGTAATATAAATAAGTAATTAAAAAAATCTAGAAATAGTTTACCTACCTTATTGATATTGACCAATGTACCTACAGTCAAATAATTTTGTTTTATATTTCAGATGATGAAACCCACGGTGTTTCACCACCACCTAAATGGGCGATAGACTTTGAAGAACGTAGAGTAGCAGCTGATGAGAGAATGGCGGATGCACTGGAGTCAATGGCAACCACAATGAGGACTCAGGAGGAAAGACGAGGGTTGCTAGAGGAACGCATAGCAGATGCGCTCACAGCTATCGCAGGCACAGTGCAGGACTTAAACAGTGGCATACAAGAGGCTTTACTACACTTGCATCCACTGCAGGCTAACAGAACAGAGTTGAAAGGAGATGTTTTTTATAGACACTAAATGAATCTTGTTTAATGTTGTACTGAGACAGTGTGACAGCTGTATGAGGACAATGTGTAGAGTAGGTCTAGGTACCTAAATATGACTTAGGACATTCATCACATCATGTGATTGTCGTGTCAATAGATAGGTGCTAATGACTTGTAGGTAGGTGCTTTGACACATTATTCGTTATCAGTCCCAATTACGAATGAACAGCTTCATTTTTTTTAATGTAAGATTATCTAATAATATTATACAATGCAAGTAAATAATGTAAAAATCTGTATTAGTAATAATAATTACACTATTTATTTCCTAAGGTTCTTTTTATTTTTCCCAAATGTTACACCCTTATTCAGACATTAGCTATCACAAGCTATATACCTACATTGTATAGAAGATATTCTTGGAAAATCATAAGTTACATAATATAATATATTAATACGATTATTGTTCTGTTCCAGGCATGGAGGCGTTAGAGACGAGTATAAACTATTGGGAGGACGCGCTGGCTGCGTTCTCGCTGGGCGCACGCGGAGGAGTGTCGGGCACACTCGCACTCACATCGCCAGAGGAGGCCGAGTTCTGCCGGGAGATACAGGACCTACTGCAAGACGCCTATCTCTTACAGGTACCTACTGTACCAACACCCCTGTACACGAACGTGATGGCCCATCTAAGAAATATCTAAACTGCTGCAGGTCATCATCATCATCATCATCACAACCCAACTTCATCTACTGCTGGCCAAAGGCCTCGCTTTCCTTGTGCCAATCCTTATAAGCCTGTGCCACCTGCATCCAGGTTCTACCCGAGATATTTTGGCGCGTGACCAAAATCGGAACTAACGCCGCCATCTTGTTTCGTCAATAAAAAATGATGATATATTTTTACCAACAACGCCCCCCTGTCAGTCATTCAGGTGCCAAAAGATCCATGTAGCACTGTACGCGGCTATAAAAATATTGATCTTACGATAGCTGTATGCGTAGGTATTACAGCGTCTTTTCCTAATCCGTGTTGTGCGCTTCAGGAACGGTGCGAGCTGCTGTTCCTGGACCAGCGCTCGGTGCTGTTCCGCTCGGAGAGTGGCGGTGGCGCGCCGGGCGGGCCGGGCGCGCCGGGCGCTCCGGGCGCGTCGGGCGCGGCTCCGGGCGGACGCGCGCGCCTTCTGTCGGCGCACACGGCGTCGTCGCACACGCGCCGCGACCATCACTCCAGTGCGGAGTCCTTCGCCTCCGCAGAGGATCAGGTACGAGCCCATAGGTACAGCTTTCCTATTCTATATCTATATGTATACATGGACGATTTTCGAGACGGGGCGTTACGGCAAGTATCGTAAAAAAAGCTAACGTACATGGAGGCAGGCCGCGCCGCAAAGCGATGCATTGCAAAAATCCTCCTCCATCACTTTCGTACATTTTCTATGAACCAACGCACACTATAGGCGGATCACACCGCACTTATTTGTATGAAAATACGTTGCGCTGCGGGCCGTTCCGACTGTAACGTTACGCTTAACAGTTATTTTTACAGAAAAATAGGAAACTGTCTTATCTTTAGTTATTGCTAATTGCGTTCACCGATTTTGGAAAAATTGGCAGTCTTATTAAAAAACGTAAATTCTCACGTTTTTAATTCTACCGCGTAGTCGCGCCGATACGCGAAAACGCCCACTGTTTTCCGGTTTTCGAAACAAAAAGTGGCCTGCACGCGACGACCGCGTACCCGCGCGCCATTCGCTATTAAATAGGACGCCGGCTAAGGATTAAGTCTCCAATTTGATTGATGATAGATTTGTGGACCAAATTAAAAAGAACAATGATGAATGCAGTTACTTTTTGATTATTTGCTAATAATCAAAAAGTTATGGGCCGGCTCCTAAAAACGTTTTCCTGTAGCTACAACGGTTAAGATACCTGCTTTTTCTGCCCCGTTTCAAAAATCCACCTGTATATGCCTACCCTCCTACCACGAGTGCAGGAACATCATGCAAAATGAATTAGCATTGTCATCGTATCCTTGTCTAATTAAAAACTTGAGCAAATGGATATAGAAAACTTATCGTAAAACCATTTATACCTACCGGCACTGATTTTCTTCGCTCGTATCGATCAAAACAGAATATGCTTCACGAGAATAGCGTGGCATGCCATATAAAAAAATATCCAATAGAAAATTTGTGAGTAGGACTCATCGTCCTGGATGCCTGCTGGTCCGTATTCACTCACATAATTAACATTTATTTTAATTTCAGGTTGCTGACCTTCGAGACTTTGACGATTTAACAGAAGCATTACCAGAATTAGAAAACTTGGAATTATATCAGGCCGCTGTAAAACAGTTTGAAATCGGCATTCCTTACAGGTAAACGTTTTACAGCTTTTTAAGACTTTTTTATCATATTTACATTTATTGACTTGCTGCTATTAGAAAACCAATTAACACTACTTGGTTAGGAAATCTGGAAGGAGACCCTCAGCTGCACTTGCAACCACCTAGCTAACGAATTTCTTGGGGTCAGCACAGACACAACGGCAAGATGCTGGAGCAGTTTTCACTGGTTAATCACTACATAGTATAAAACAAAGTCGCTTTCTCTGTCCCTATATCCCTATGTATGCTTAAATCTTTAAAACTACGCAACGGATCTTGATGCGGTTTTCACTAATGGATAGAGTGGTTCTCGAGGAAGGTTTTAGTATATTATAACCGACATCCACGCGGGCGAGGCCGCGGGCATCAGCTAGTAATATTATAAATGCGAAAGTGAGTTTGTTTGTTACGCTTTCACGCTAAAACGGCTGAAGGGATTTGGATGATATTTGGCACAGGGGTAGACCATGACCTGTAATAGGACATATGATACTTTTTATCCCGATATTCCCACGGGATCGAGACTTACGCGGGTGAAACCGCGGGTCGCGGCTAGTGGATAATAAACTTAAACGCGTTTGAAATAGAGTTCAAAATAGTGTATTGCGTATATTCCTCGCAGCCACGCGGGCCGTCGCGAGCATGCTCGAGCGTCGACGCTTGTGAACAGTCGCCGCGGCAGCACATAAGTAAATACCCTACAGACACGCTTCTAATGAGGGTTTTCAAATTGTCTAGCGGACGCACGCGTCAACACGTGCGTCCGCGAGACAGAGCAGTAGCGTAGATGTTCCAACATCCGCTGGCGGACTTTGCTCGAGCAGTTGTCGCTCAGTTTGTGCTGACCCTTACTTCATACTCATTTGTCTTTTATTTAATTTTTGTTTTTCTTACTAATGCTAGGTATGTCAAAATTTGTGTCGACGTGATACTTTGAAATCGCCAGCGAGTCGACGGCGATCAAAGTCACTGCGTGTAAATTAAGCCGACCAATTTTGCTTTGGTTTTGTGCTACATTTTACTATTATTTAGTTTGTTTTTTTGTTTATTGTATTTGTGCAAAAATAAACAATTTTTCTTTCTTCTTAGTTATTTTCTTGACCTGGCATAAAATTCCCTTAGGTAGGTATGTATGTTACGATATAGTATCAGTTGTCTGGCAAAGAATATCACCCTATTTGTCGTAGGTAGGTAATAGGTAGGTTTTTTTCTTTTTTTTTTGGTGTGCAATGAGTATTCTGTCTAGGACGCTGCGCACGGAAGTGGTGCAGTGCAGCTCGGACTCTGAGTTCCTGTGCAAGTTGCACTGCCTGCGCGTGGCCTTCACGCAGGTGTTCAAGGACGCAGCCGTGTGGGCATGGTTCGTTGACGCGGGCAGGCAGGTGCTCACAGACCTGCTGCTGTTCGCTGATAAGGTACCAAACATACCATCTAACTAATGGGAATAAAAGTTCCCCTTGATCACTACAGATGTCACTCTAATTTTTCCACGAATTTGACTGCTACCAGTCAATATGTAAACAAGGTACACAATAGTGACAGCTAAATGACGGTAACATTTTAACGACGCTGCATTTTTACCATATTGAATATATAGTCCTTTCACAGTTATGTTACCTCTGATTTTGCAACAGTATCAAAATCACAGTGATCTTTTTTGTCATTACATTATGGTTGCTGCTGTCAGAGGTAAAAATAACTGTGATTGGTCTGTACAAGATCTTGAAACACTTCTTGTCAATTGTCATGTGGGTTGAATGGAGTGTTAACTAAAATGTCCTCAACTTAAAATAATACGTGACGTCCGCCCATTTCTTATTTTCTAGGAACCAAAGGAATTCTTGGTGGCGTACGAAGAAATGGTGTCATGGGCAACAGACGGAACGAACTGGGCAACGATAGAAAGTGAACTTACAACCAAGGGCGTTAAGGTACAGATTATGTTTTGCCATTCCATTCAGTAGTTTTTGCTAAATATTGTACGGTAGTACAAAACCCTACATGTGCGAGTCAGACTAGCAGTTGGCCGGTTTTTAAATTACTATCATCAACGTGTTCCATACATCAATCGATAAATATCTGTTGCTAACACGATTGGTATTGATTCAATACTTTCAGGCCTTGACATTCTACGATGTGGTGCTGGACTACATTCTGTTGGATGCATTTGAAGACCTCGCATCGCCGCCTTCCTCGGTCCTTGCCGTTGTACGCAATCGATGGCTGTCAGATGGATTTAAAGAAAGTGTATGTTGATTCGCTAATAGAAATTAGTTGATTGTGAGCCCTGACAGTATTATCCATTAATAAACGATTATTGCAGGCATTAACAACGGCAGTGTGGTCTGTTATAAAGGCTAAGCGGCGGTACCTGCAGTTTCCAGACGGATTCATGGCGCATTTCTACTCCATATCAGAGCATTTACTGCCAGTTCTTGTGTGGGGATACCTTGGACCTAACGAGCGTCTTCGTGACGTGTGCGAGTCCTTCCAATCAGAAATAGTAGGATTTATTGCAGACTTATTTAACTTCCAGAAATGTCGTTACACTAATGTAGACGAACTCTCCGCTGACATAATGCAACACGCGAGATTGCGTTCTGCTAATATTACTGATAAATTAGCTGAAAGAATTTAAAAGAATACCGCGCTACTATTGGAATGATTACGTATTTACGTGCAGCTTGCATGTCTTAAGTATTTGCCTTTTTACCTCAAATTATCATCTTATAAAGGAATTTGTTGTATAATAAGTCTCATCGCGTTGTAAACGTTATTGTTTATGCTAAAGTTTTAAAGGTATACTAATACTATAATTGTAAGAGAAGTAAATGTTATGTATAATTTAAGCAAATGTTCACTGCATGTGATACCAAGGCCTACGTTTTGGTTGATACTAACAAGCACATTTCTTAAAAGGAGTTAGTTTACATGGAATATAACATTCCTATGGTCATTTGGTTTTGTTTTATATTGTAAAATGGCGCATTTTTGGAGCTCAAATCAATACGTATAAGTCTATAAATGCTTTTATTATTTAGTCGTAAGCTAAAAGTGTTCATTAATCTGTTTTAAAAATACGAAATATCACTCCAATTGCAGTATTTTGTTTGAGCAATGATCGTCATTGAGAACGTATAGGGGTTATACCGTTTATGGTGGATTCTCGGACATACGTTGCCGAGTATTCACCTTAGGGATTAACGGAATAACCCACGTACAAGGATCTCTTGGCGTCTTAGCGTGTGGCCAAAATCAGAACTAAATCCTAATTTTGATTTTACAATTTAATTCACAAAAGTTCACCAACAGCGCCCCATTTTGAACGAGCGCAAAGAGATCTTTGTGGCATTGTATGTAGGTACAGACCGATCACTATAACTTGTCCCTTGCCGTTATTATTCTTTATTCCGTTTTTCCACGCCGAAAAAATCCAACCTAAGGTAGATACTCGAAAACGTATGTCCGAGAATCTAACCCTAAGCCCATAAATTCCGTTTATCCAACTAGGCCTAGGGTGAACTCTCGGACATACGTTTCCAAGTATACACCTAAACGGAATACGTTGTTGCTTACTCTTGTCATTATCAATTTATTTTAAATATATTGAGAGACTGAAGGCTGGAATACACATGCTATGTAGGAGCACAAAAGCATACTCCTTTCGAGCAGATGCTAGGTTCGTTTCACAGTTATTTTACCTCTGACAGCAGCAACCTTTTTTCCCTATATTAGTCAAAATCGCAGTGATCTTGAAAAGTCGTTGCAATAAGATTGCTACCATTGATGCAAAATTAGAGGAAAAATAACTAAAAAAGTCTGCAATCTCATTGGTGAAATTGCCTGTGACTTGGCTTCACATGTCGTCGAGAAATATCTCTCAGGCATGCCGGTTTCCTCACGATGTTATGAAATTCGCCCTAACACGTGTTAACAAAAAAAGAGTATGCTACTGAACAAGCACGGTGCCTAATCGAAAACTAAAAGGCAAGTCTTAACGCGTTATTACCATAGATATAGTTTTGATTATTTGTGATCGATGCTAGATTCCTTTCACAGTTATTTTACCTCTGACAGCAGCAACCGTTTTTCTGTCGCAACCTTTAGACTTGAATGGCAGCAATCTTATTGCAACGACTTTTCAAGATCACTGCGATTTTGACAGTGATGCAAAATTAGACGAAAAATAACTGAAAAGACTTCAATTTCATTGGTGAAATTCGCCCTTTTCGTGGGATTAGTTTTAAAGCCGCCGAAGGGCCTGTGACTTGGCTTCACATGTCGTCGAGAAATATCTCTCAGGCATGCCGGTTTCCTCACGATGTTATGAAATTCGCCCTAACACGTGTTAACAAAAAAAGAGTATGCTACTCTGAACAAGCACGGTGCTTAATCGAAAGTTTAAAAGGCAAGTCTTAACGCGTAAGAACCATAGATATAGTTTTGATTATTTGTGATTGTGTAAGTATGTCTGATTACGATTTTGTCACTTGCATCTCGTGCTAGTAATAAGTTTGGTTGTGAGGATTTTCACTAGCAAATTAATGGAGGAGGGGTTATTCCGTTTATCCACCCTAAGGTGGATACTCGGAAACGTATGTCCGAGAATCCAGCCTAGGCCTAGTTGGATAAACGGAATTTATGGGCTTAGAGGATTTTACAGCATGTATATTCCAGGCTTACTAACATTCTCTGCTGCACGCATAGACGAACAAAAAAGCCACGCTTATTTTACTATACCTGTTTGCCGTTTCCTTGGTGACTTGTGAATTATTTAAGTTATATGCTAATCTTTGCATTTCGTGCTATTTGCCATAGAGCTAATCATGCATTCCACTTTGGAAGTATGTATTTATTTATTATACAGGTAAGTCACTTAATCATTCACTTCTATCGATTTCAAGCTTTTTATTCCATACTAAACATAAGGAACCCAATAAAAATATAGTTATAATATACTAAGATTATTAAATTATTTCGCATTTGCGAAGACGGTATAAGTTGTTAAATCAAGTGTATTATTATCTTTGTAAATATAGAATAAATTGATTACATAACACGGTTTTATTTTAAGTTTTATATCATTTATATGCAGGTGTGCTTTACTGGATATTTGGCATGACTGACCTCACAAGTAGTTCAAGATTAATTGTTTAGGTTTTGAAATAAAACGCTTCTATATTAGAAAATTTAGTATATCAATTTTCACAATTATAGCCATACGTCTATGATATAAAAACAAATGTGTAAACATAAATCTTTAATTACAAATTCAACGATAATACTTCCCCAAGGAGCAAGCACCAATTATTTTAAAGTTTTTTTTTTCAACTGAAGATAAGTAAATTGTGAGGCATCACTCGCTAGCCTCATCAAAGTAAATATAATAAATTAATTAACATAGTCTTTTATAATAATACCTGCACTTGAAATTTTTTATAATACTTTCGGTTTACATAAGGTGAGCGAGTGACGATTTAATTATTTTGCGTCGGTTGAGCCGACGATATTATAACCCCGAATTTTTGCAACACGGCCCACAGAGGTAAATTCGTATCCTTTAGGATAGGATTCTTCGGAATTACTCATACTAGGTGTTCGAGATAGCTTACTAAAACCGATTATAGGATAAGAAAGCCTGGCAATCACGAAAATTACGTTAGTGTATAAATATATTTTAGGACTCACTACAATAATTATTTGGTTTAGTGCACAGCAAGTTTATTTAAAAGCTCTAATAGTACAACAAAAATAATATAACAATATTTTTAATAATATAAAGAAAACCATAATATCTAATCCCTTTTATAATAATTATATATTGATTGGCAGGCTTCCTCAGAAGTATAAAAGCTTACGACATAGTGAGAATCGACATCTACTCGTCAGGACTAGACACTAGAAAGTCTGAAAATGAGTATACAAACACACGAAAGAAATGCATGCATTCTTCTTATAATAATAAATGGAATCAATCTATGATATCCCAAACTAACAGAGTCAATATATACAACAAAATAATTAATGAAAATATCAATGTTGTTTTTAAGACGAAATGGACATTGTCAAAAATGTTCTGTTCAGAATGTTTTATGTAACGTTGGAAGTAAATAAAAACATTGAGATGGGAGATCACCGTAAGACTGTGGATTTGTGCAAATTATAATATTTGCTTATTACATGCATTTTTAGATTTTATCACATTTTTTTTTCATAATCAGATCCACAGCTAATTTACGAAATAAATATTCACAAAAATGAGGTATGCTATACCCACCACTATAAAAATAAATATTTTGGTGTGCTAATACTTTTAAGATAAATTTGCTAAATTAGTTTGAAGAGTGAAGCTCGCTAAAATAATAGTTTTATAGGACGGACACGTCGCGCAGCTCGTGGCAAGGCGCTCACGCGTGACTCGCATCTCCCTCAACAAAGGATCGTCGACGCGTCCGCAGCGGCCTCGGGTCTCACAGCTGCCATATCGTGCGTTTCGACCGGTTCGCTCGCGTGAGTGCGTATCGTGTAACAGTAGTTCGTGCCTATGTCACCTACCTATTTCGTTAGAAAGAATTTCGTAGTGTTGTGTGCGATGTGAAGGTTGCGTGTGAGGCGAGCGAACCTGGCGACGAGCTTTACTCGGGCTCGGGCGAGTCGGGCGCGTCTACGGCGGCCACGCTGGTGCCGCCGGCTGCGCGCACCTTCTTCAAGTAGCTCACGCTGTCGAACTCCAGGCAACTCTGTCGGACACGATAGCACATTTATCGACAGACGCCTTTCATGTTGCAAACCAGTGAGTTAGTGCTTGCGAGTGTTTGTGTTAGTTTCTTCTGGAAGCGTACCGCCGCGTGAGGTTATTTACAAGAAAATTCCGATCACCGCATGGTTAAGAGTTTTATGTGGATTAGTTAGGAGGTAAGCGTAAGAACAGGCAAAAGACGAAGATATTTTTGAAATTTTTATATTTTTAAACCATAAATTGACAATCAATAATTGTAAGGAAATAACACTAATAATTTTAATGCTTACTCAAATTAAAAACAATAACAACAAATGAACACAACAGATAATCAACAGATACAATTTAGAACTTCACTCAAGTTAAAGGCGAACAGTCTACCTGTAGCGATCCCCT
The DNA here is from genome assembly GCA_947522985.1 of Lithophane socia. Lineage (NCBI taxonomy): Eukaryota > Metazoa > Arthropoda > Insecta > Lepidoptera > Noctuidae > Lithophane > Lithophane socia. The sequence goes on along the minus strand of OX383256.1, from coordinate 12,669,966 downwards.
CTCGAATACCCATTCTGTCCGAGCAGCATGAACAAAGAGACATCACAAATTTATATTAGCATTGTTAATAAACTCTTAATAAAGCTTTCAAAACTGTTTACTCATGTAAATAACGTTGCGTAAAAGATTTATCAATATTATTCTGTCAATAAACACCTTTATATATTAGTAATAAAAAATTCTTCCATTAATTCAATAATGAAAAATATTTTTTTTCTAAAACGATAAAGAATTTCCAGTGGTATAATGGTCAGATTCTTATCCTTAGTCAGTCTTCAGTTTGGCAGGACGGTTGGGTAGTCTACGGTGAAACCTTGTCAATAGTGGCATTCGAAATGGTGAGAACTCGAACCCGAACTCTGCAAAAGGCCACTTCCCACATAACACTAGCGTGTCAGTCTTATTATTAACTTACAACTTACGCTACTGAGATCAACATTTTTCCTACTTTAAGAGTCGCTTATAATTTAACCTAGCGTTACGCTTAATCGGCTAACGGTGGGCCGGGGCTAGAGCCCGGAGACGGATGAGATGCGTGGGACTAGAAATTTTCGACTAACCTAACTATAACTAGAAGGTACCTCGAGATACTCGGAAAACAGCTTCTTTCATGCACCATCATGCACAAGCATCAGAAAGGTGGGTGAAACAAAGCAAGCCGGGACGCGTGCAGGTCGCAAGTGTCGAGAGAGAGACAGAGAGGGGCGGGCTCAGTAGAAGTTGCGGCACAGCAGCGCGGCCAGGTAGTTGGGGTGGTGCAGCGGCGCCCACACGCGGAAGGGCAGCACGCGCGCGGGCGGCCGGCGCGCGCTCAGCGTTACCTTGCGCGCCAGCTCGGGCGGGAAGGCGGCCAGGCCGCTGGGCGGCAGCTTGCTGAGCGGCGAGTCGGCGTACTGCACCAGCGTCTCGTACGTGTACGTCTGCCGCGACCCCGCTCCGCCTGTAACGTGCACCGAGGTCAGCGCCTGCCACACGAGCCGAGCCGCCGAGACCCTTCTACTACAGATAATATATTCCAATTTTTAGGTATTGCTTATTTGTGATCAGTATTATGTTCCATTATAATCTAAACACACTAAAGTTTTAGTGTTCGTAAAAGACCAATCGAACAGTTTTTTTGAGCAAATTGAATATAATTATACTATAAACGAGTTTATCTTACAATTATATGCAAACACAAAAACTCATACGCATGCAAATAATTGTTGAATTGTTGCAAGCCGTCATGAAGCATCAAGCCGTCATCCGAATGCATCCTTATTATAATTATTAGTATTTGCTTTTTATACAATAAACGAATAATTATTAGTACTGACTATTTTTGACTGACTGCTGCATTTTAGATATTTTTTATGGAACGATATGGGCATGAAAAATATTAGCACAATATGAAATGGCTTAAAATGTATGTGACAGAAAGTCTTAAAAAATAGATATGACTTCTATGGAAATGCAAATAATGGTCGAATTTATGGAAACAAACATGACTTGAAATTGAAAACAAGGTTAGCACTGTTTATAAAACGACGTTTTAGAATCAGTAACGATTACACGACCCTTGAAACTTACACATAAGCACATCGTGAAATATGAAATCAAAATCGACATACTAAGCTTGTGTTATCATGAATAAATAATATTATTTCATAATTATTGTTATGAAATAATATTAATCGCATCGCATCGCATTCGCATGTTCTTCAATCTATGTTATTTTCCCAAAGAACGAAGATTCCCCAGAGGTAATATAGCAACATTAAGTAGGTATGTAATAAATCTTCCTATATTTTTTAAACATTTTTCATGTTTGTTAGACACGAAAGAGCTATGTCGAGCGCACGCGTCTTGTTTTTTTTTTTATAAATGTTTCTAATTTCATTTTTTCTATGTTATTTGATTACTTTGATAAAATCAATAGATGCCATACAAAAAGCCCAGGAAAACAAGATATTATCTGCGAAAAAATCAAGGACAAATTTCACTAGGATTGTAGGATTAGGCACTAGAAATACTGTGTGAAAAGTCCATTGAGTTAACAAGTGCGACAAAGTTTTATTTCAATGTATGCTATTACGTCACAAATTATTAAATTCTTCACAAAAAATTCACGCAAGATTAATTTAGAACCTGTAATTCAGAGATAATACTGCTTCGAAAGGTTGCATTTGTGTCCGCATCAGCTTTCAAGGTATGTAAAAGGCGCGTTTTGCTTTACTTGAAATCGTAGGTAACCTAACCCAAGCCGTGAATTTTGAATTATGACATGTATGTTAACGACATCACTGGGGTGCCGTTTACGATTTTTTTTGGTAACTACACCACTTGATACTTATACTTGTGCATTTATCGATATCAGTTATTTATCATTCGTACATTATACCCCAGTATCAAGATAAAGTAGGCAATTTTAAAATGTTATGCGGGCCATTGCTGAAACGCGTGCGCAGGCAATAGTTCGAAATGTGAGTGTGATAAAAATTATAAAAAAAGATGGCTTTGATCAATTTATAATCATTCCTTGTATTAATATTGTAGGCTACCAAATGTTTCAACTAATCCATCAGTTAAGATCACTGTTGTATTTTGATCATTATCGCATCAACTTCGAAGAGGCTGCAATGGGCTAAAAACTGAAAACACGCTCGTGAGATGGCAGCGCTGCTCAGTGTTCCTTGACAGTTACCTATTAAAATTATTGTGTTTCTCATGTTTATACAAATTAATATATTAAGCGATAAAAATGTGCATATTGGTCTTGGAGTGAGTGTCTTCAAAAAGAGATTTAGTGGAAATTACTAGTTTTACCATATTTTCTTTGCAGAGCTTTCTCCCATAGTTTTCTTTACATGTTTGGAAAATAAGTGTATTCCCGTTTTTTTTTCAAACATCAGGTTTGCAAAGAGCAGTATTAAGTAATTATTCGAAAAAGGAATAGCTAGCTGTCAAATTCATGGAACAGCCAACAGTAGTGACATCTGGACTGAGCAAGTGGCAGTGATTTTAATCCCCATTACTAATTAATGGTAGATGGGCCAAAATAGTGTTGTTGAGTAGGTGTGAGTTACCTTGATTCTTGTCAATGCTGGTGGCGCGCGAGAAGCGCGGGCGGCGCGGCGTGGCGTCCGAGTCCCCGACCGCTGCACACCACACGTCACAGTCACACGTCACACACGTCACACCCGACGCACGGCCGCCTAACTACTCTATACCGACACAACCGCACCCGCACCACGCGCCACACCATCACCGCACCACGCCTTGTTCGCTAATATCCACAGTCGGCTTCGGTTGCCAATTACTTCAATATTTACTTGTTTAAATGAAAAGATAACTTAAAAACAATGTTTTAATTAAAATGTAATAGATTCTATTTTCAAACAAGGGAGTGGAACAATTTTAATATGGTGAAGTTGCTTCAGTATAGAATATTTTAGGTTAAGCATTTATGGCAGATAGTAGTGATTACTAATGATTTGTTACGAAAATGTTTGATGTTAAATGATTTAAAAAAATACTCTGCCACGACCGTGAATCGAGGTGGTTTGAAGATAATAAAATATCAGTGACATAAATATACATAATAAATATTTTCTTGTACAATCCAAAATTTTATACTTGAGAAATGAGTCTAAACACTGAGTCTGATAGAAATGATTTCAAATTCGATGTAATGAGGATGTTGAATATATATTTTTCAGAACAAAACTTAGCATGCTTCAGTCAGTCTTATCCTCCCTATAGTGGACCTGCCTAACTGTCTGGTGTTACGAAACTGCACAGCATCACTGTAAGTGCGTTCATGCTTCCAAATTGAATTGAAACTCCTGCAGTAACTACTTTTTCATGCTCTTTTAAAACATTATAGTACTTATAGAAAATGGCACTTCGTGATACCTATATTTGTGTGAATAGAAGGCGGTAAATCATTCAATAGCCAATTTGTCAAAACAAAACTGGTCTGTAAGTTTCATGCGATCGAGAACAAAGGCGCAAGACTCGTCGACTACTATGCTTACTGCTGGCAAAAAAATATTAAAGCACCAGGAACTCTTCGAGCAATCTTTGAAACATAAAACATTAGCTTGCCAGAAATGAACAAAGTTAAAACGTCGAGCTCTGCCGTGGACTGGTCGAGTTCGAGCGGACGGGTCGCGAGTGAGGCGGAAGGCGTTACCGGCGTGGTCGTGGTCGGCGACGAACACGTCGTCGTCGGCGCCGTTGAGCGCGGCGTCGTCGCGCAGCAGCAGGGCGGCGGCGGGGCGCTGCGACAGCGTGAAGAAGTCTCCCGAGCCCGCGCCCATCGCCTCCAGCGCGCCCGCGCTCTCGAAGTACTCGTCTAACACTAGCTTCGCAGTCTGCAATTCACCAAAGACACACGTTTATGCGATAACCACCGGTTATACGAATCCTGGTTAGAAAAGGACTCACCTTTACAAGATCCAAATTTTGGCCCGTGATCTTAATGGAATGTTGCCCGAAAGTCACAGTGTACTTATACTCCCCCAGTGCGGCGTCATTCGTCGAAAAGCTATGAAGTAGAGCCCGGGCATTGTGTGGGGATTTCTAAAATAAATTAAATTCTTATTAGAAACTCTGTAGGCTAACCAAACTACGTAAGGTTTAAGTGTGGGAGACTGTTTGATTTGTCCATTGGAATAAGTACAATTTTCTTTGAATTATGAATTTCAAATGGCAATAAATATTATACAGGGGCCATAAGTGTTGGCGATTTAATTCTTAAATTTCTCGGAAACGCGTGGCGCGGGGCGCTGGGGGATATGTTGTTAGCCGCGCCGCTTCCTGGAAATTTAGTCGCCATGGAGCCGTACACGGGAGCGCAACGTGCATTTTGTGTCCGAGCGTATTACGAAAACAATAAATCAGTGATTACTGCACGACGTTTGTATCGACATGAACACGGTTTCCGCGATTTAAGTGAAGTTCCAAGCGCCAATGTGATACGGAAATGGATCAGAATGTTCGAAACGACCGGCTCAACAGTACCAATTACGGCTCGTGGTCGCCCAGTTTCTGCAAGATCAGCCGACATTGTGTTCGTGTTTCAGTTCAGCAAAATCCGCAACAGTCAACCCGTAAGAGAAGTCAGTCTTTGGACATTAAAAGATCGACTTTGCGACGAATTTTGAAGCGTAATTTGCATTTGAAGGCTTATAAGATTCAGATAGTCCAAGAGTTAAAACCAGATGATGCCATTAACCGTCTTAACTTTGTCAATTTGATGTTCGACCGGTTCAACAATTTTAACAACGTGATGTTCAGTGATGAGGCCAATTTTCACCTTAATGGCCATGTGAACAAACATAATTGTCGGTTCTGGTCCGAGACTAATCCCCGACGCTTGCATGAACGTCCACTTCACAGCCCTAAGCTTGTCGTGTGGGCTGGAATAACGTCAACCGGTATTATTGGGCCATACTTTTTTGAGGACGAAAGAGGGTAAGCGATGACGGTTAGAGCCAACAATTATTGCAATATGATAACAGACTTTTTGGTGCCAGCTTTGCAAGAACTTCAATACCTCGAGGATGTGGTTTCAACAAGATGGGGCCACATGTCATACGGCTAGGGGGTATCCATAGAGCTGCTGAAAAATGTTTTTCCCGGAAAACTCATTTCGAAAAGGGGGGATATTGAATGGCCACCACCTAGCCCCGATCTCTCTTCATGCGATTATATTGTATGGGGCTACCTTAAATCGGTGGTCTACGAGAATAATCCGACCAATTTAGAGCAGCTGAAGAGGAATATTATTCAGGAGAGTAACAATATACCCAGGACAACTTTTCAACGAGTTTTTCAAAATCTGCAATTTCGGTTCCAAGAGTGCCAGGCAGCCGAGGGAAATCATTTGGACAACTTTATTTTTAGGTCTTAAGAATTCCTATCTTTCTACTTATTTAAAATACAAATATTGTTTTTGTATGTTTCGTAGTACTTTTTAATTGAATATTGAAACCGCCAACACCCTTATGGCCCACCCTGTACTTCTGTCACAAACTATGCAGACCTGGATCAATAAACCAACTGGTATATGTACTGGACGCAAAATCACATTTTTGTTTCCTTCGAAAATCCGTTTACCGGTTTTTAGAGCAGTTTTTACATACAGGTTCTTCCCGATTAAACGGTTTATACTTCAGTTTTTATTCAGCGCGGCATCTTCACAACTAGTCACAAGTTGCAACTCGTTTACTGACACGCCACTCGTCGCGTTAAACGGTTAATTTAGTTCAAGATAAAGTTCTTAAAACATTCACGTTCTAAGGAAAACTCGGAGCAAAACCGAAATAAAACCGTATAAACCGGTATTTTTAACCGGTTCCGACCAATGGTGTCATGTCATGCGTAGTATGTTATCGTAAGGACCAAGATTATGTCTGGACTAAGTTTGTTTCGGTCTTTCTTTTCAGAATACCACAAACTCGTCTAGTTTAAAAAATGATTAATTTTTGTCGTGTAAACGTGTTTTTTGAACCAATTTACAGAAACAAATAAGTATCATTAATCATGGACCTCTTGCGCGCGCGGCGCGTCGTCGGAGCCGGCGGAGTCCAGCGAGGCGCGCGAGCCGCCCAGCTGCGCGTCCAGCGCGCCCTCCAGGCGCACGGGCGACGCGTTGCGTCGGATCGTGTCGCCTATCAAGTGCTTGGCGTGGCTGCAACACGATAAATCACATATGTTCAGAACCGGTGCTATTGGGTGAAAATCGCGGAAGAATTTTCCGCGTAAAGTATAAACTAAATGCAAATAACTCACTTTACATTCTCCTCGTTCGGCCCAGTGATCTGGACGAGACGCTCCTTTGCACCGGGACTCACTGAAATCATTAACATTCCTGTGACTGACAAGCTCACACAAGTGGACATTATTAGTCTTTATTATTAGTATGGAGTTGATAAGCTCATAGCTAGTTGCGATTAATAGGCGGTGAAATATGACTTTATTTTGAAAATTAATAACTCATGTAAACCATTCCCAACAAGAATGAATGTTTTAAATTAGTAAGAGATAAAGTTTCTAAGGGTAAATATGTAACCTAATGTTTGATTTAGTATCAGACTGATAACAGTACCATTGTTAAGGTGATTTATGTGTTAAAATAATGGATAGTAAAGATCTTTTGGTAGAGAAAACAGAGGAGATGGGAAGAGCCCGCCACACCATGCGCAAGCGCCTCACAGCACAGCCCGCACCGTGCGTTCATACCTCGCTGAAACGATATAATCGTGTCACTTAGCTCCTCGATCATGTGCACCCTCCTGCCCTTGATACCCATCACTGTAACACCACAACACAACTTCAGATACGCCGCCAGGGGGCTCTCCTGTAGCGACCACCCAAATTCCTTGTTTTCAACTTGACTTTATACTAACCCAATCAAACAATACATTTAGTACTTTATTTAATGCTGAGACACTTAAATAGCAAGACCTAAGGGCATTTAAGAAATTGAAATAAAGCATTTTAATCAATTTTGTATAGGTATACAAGTAATATACAATTTCGCTTCCTTCTTATCGCCATGCACTATCGAAGTACATATATAATAGAACTGGTCTAAGTAATACTAAGAACAGATAAGCATAATATCGACCTCAGTCATGCATCGTTGGTCCCCGATTTATCGATAAATAATCGCAAAATATTCAACATGCAAGTCCCCATTTAGATAGATTGTTTCATAACTAATAAGAATGTATGTCACCTTTCCCGGAGTCGGCATTCCTGATGACAACTTCGTCTTTGGAGTAATTCTTGCCAGGGATCTTGGTGGGCTTGGGGAACTTGCCCGACGGCTTGATGATCTCGCCGGGCCCGAGCAGCGAGGGCGGCTCGGCGGGCGCAGCCAGCGTCGGGGACACCGAGCCGCCCGAGCCCGAGCCCTCCATCGTCGGCACCAACAGTGGCTGCGCCGCAACAAGTACACTTAAAATAAGCTACCAGCCACTCCATTCCGGATGTTTATTATTACTTAACTAGGTCAGCTGTACGTTTATCGGAAGGTGGTTTTAGTATTGCACATATTACTAATTGTTTGGGGTCACGCCTTGAATATTGGATTATGAATAAATCTATATACATATACTAATAATAAAGCTTTTTGGCCAATCCTTTTTTTCTTGAGGAAGGTTTTTTAACATCACACTACGACCCTACGACGGGGTTGGACGGGGGAACAAGATATTTCACGCAGACGAAGTCGCAGGCAGAAGCTAGTATAACATAAAACGTTACCTCGGCATGGGTGCCGCGGTGTCTATAATATTGACTCATGTAGTCGGAGCCCTGCCAGAGTTTGGCGCGCAGCTCAATCAGCTCGAGAAGATGAAGTCTAGTTTTCTTATCCAATCGTTCGTCCTGTGAACCATTACGGAACACAACAAAGTATCTGAAATATAAAAAAGGTTTCAAACAGTTCTTCATAAAATTACTCTTTGCTTTAAAGTATTCGTACAGAACAAGTAAGAAATTGTTATTTGCACAAACCTATCAAGAAAGTCCTTGTAAAGAGCTTCGAGCTGAGCGCCGTAAAGCTTCAGATTAGAGTACATGGTGGCCACATTGCTTTGAAGCGCACGGTCATAGTTACCCTGCATCATTTGGTACGCCACCGCTTCTGTCAACACTATGAGGTCATCGACTGCAACAAAGAACAAATTATATGAAGATATTTATAATGTTAAAGAAACTATATGATTAGGATTTAGGACTCGATTGGCGCAAAAGTTGGGCGTTTGGCATCTCCGCGCCATTATTAGTCACTAGTTTTATTTTAGAGTGTGTTCAAATTAAAATGCATATAAAAATGAATTTGCGTTTCGGGTCTTGTACCTTATTTATGGCATGACAGCTGGTATCCCAAATTGCAGTCTACAATTTAGACTTTATGCCTACCTAAACCCAATCTCAGCTGTAATTAGCAGTAATATTAATATGTAATATATTAAGCAATATTTTTCGAAAACACAATTACGTTGCTTCCCGGACAGATTCTAATTTTGCCTCAACTTTGAAAAGTATAAAGCCAAATTCATTTTCATTCAGGGATATAAAGTTGCGCCACATTGCTTCTGCTACATGTTATTGTGTTGTGGGAAATATTGTATTATATTTTTCTTTACAGCAATTTAACTGTGCCGATGTCGGCAATTCTGCCCAATAAAATAAATAAAAATATGAAACCATCACCATCATTTAGAAAATTTATTCCGGAAAGCTAATGCATATAATACACTAAGGTTTAAATCCTTGTTTCCAATTGATCTTATGATCACTTAAACAAACATCAACTTTATGAAAGTGTAAATAAAGTTGATTTAAGACTGGCTAGTACTGTCGAAACAGTCATAAAAAAATATGAAGTTGTAGCACAAACTTAACCTTATGTGTAGGCATTACAGTTGGTTTTCCTAAAACTCGTGTTTGTTTTACATGTTTGGCAAATAAATTGCGAACACAGTATAGCTATTGCCCGTGGTTTCGCCCGCGTGGATGTCGGAAAATATTCCACGGGAACTTACATATTACTGGGAAAAGTAGTAAATCCTATCTGTTAATCCAGGTTATAAACTTATGAGATTAACTATAATTTAATATTTTCTTGTGGGTAATGATGAGTACTATTAATATGCAAGTACTTAGTACATTTGTAAAGTCATAAAAACCGGGGCGGGTTGCTAGATAAATTAATAACGCGGCTTACATAAATTGCCACTATGGATATAATTTTCACTATTACTTACTTTGCCAAAAGGATCATGACGATGACGATGCTGATAATACTTACATTTCATATCTGTTGCATGTAATCAAAACGGTCAAATTAACAAGACAACTATAAAGCGGTCCCTAGACAACCATGCAGAGTGACACACATTACATGCTGTCATGCATACATGACCGTTTAGTTGTATTGATTGATGTGAATGACAGCATGTATTTTGCATGTCATACATTGAACTACGTCCTGTCAGTTGATTGACAATTCCATAGAATTTTATGAATTATCATGCCACATTATCGTTTAGGGACAGCTTATCAAATCTCTCAAGAGGGTGCATTCAGAAAGCTGGCAACGTCACAATTCATAATCAATATTTTAGTACACAATATTTCATAATTTGATTGAATAATATAGATTAATTATTAATCAAAAGTCTGAAATATTTTGACAGCTATTCAAAACATTGCGAAATTTCAGGATGCACAGCCTTAATGTCTTTCTATTAGGGGAGTTTATAGAATGTATGTCATATTAGTTTCATTACAAGTGTGCAACATGTCATTGGGTCGACAGGTTGTTGGATTGACCGGTCTTAAGTTAGAGAAGTTGGTAGTGCATCAGGCAATGTATGTTTAAGAAGTATGACTTCTAGGATATACGATCCTCAATAATGATGATGCTACTTCTTTTTACATTTTTTATACAGAATGTTAAGATATTATCATTATGTAGATACATAATATACAACTAGGTTTTGAAAGAAAAAGAGTTCAGTTTATAAGACAATTAACAATGCAGGCAAAAACCAAACAAAATTGAATTGTTTAAATACTGCTGAATAACAGAAAAGTTTGTGGATATCCCTGTGTAAATTCAAAATATCAAACATTTGCCAAACATTTTTCTTGAATACCAAGTCACAATAACATTATTGGAAGTGATGACTTACATTAAATGTTTGTGTTCCAATTAGAAATTGTATTGTAAGAAAATAATGAAAGTTGGCAAATAGAATGGGAAATTCACCAATCTCATAGGATTCTTACCAGAGTTTATTTTGACATCCAACACAGAGTTGCGGTTGTGTGCGGAACTGGTCGTCGATTTCAAGGGTCTGGGCACCTCCAGTTTTTTAACCGTGCGGGTCATTTTCGTTAGGGTCGACATGGTGCTACAAACAAACAAATATACTTTAGGAATATTTATTATTGTAGATTATTGTGTTGTTGCTTGTTTACCGACACAGAACAATCACGAACAATGCTTGTCACATTTTTGTTGGAGGATATGAGTAACCTTGTCATAATTATTCACAATGAAACTACCGAATAAATATTTAGAAAATTATAGGAAAACTCACTCATCCATGGCGACAGCGCCTCGATGCACACTAGAACCACTATTATAGCAAATCGTGTGAAAAGTGAAAGTGATGACAATGAATGATCCTAGCGAATAAATTCGGAACAAATCCAATACGTGTTCATTACTCGTAATATTGGTTTTTCGTGTAATAAAAACGGATTAGCTGGAAAAATTTTGACTTTATAGAAGATTAAATATTTTGCTCGATGAAAAACATTTAGACAAAACAATTGAAAGCCATGGAACACTATGAAATAAGAAATAAACAAGAAAACTCACCTGGCTACGCCATTAATTCGCAATAAAAATAAATTCAGTCTAGTGGTGTCATGCTATGACAAAAATCGAATTTAACAATTTTTGTTTTACAAAGACAGAACTTTTGTACATGCAAATAATAGTAATAAATAACAATAATTTATAATTAAACTTTAAAAAATTATATATTACCTACTTACTAAAAACCGATAATTTCCAATAACTAATAGCAACACTAAAAATGTAAAAATAAAATTTCTACCAATATGGTTGTAAAGTGTAGCAACTTTCAACCGAAATTAGGCTGATTTTTTCTGCAAGTACTGTCTAGCAATGGTTTGTAGTGTAGGAATATCATGTCAATCTGTCATTGTATCTATTCTTCCGTCGACTAACCACGTTTCTACGGTGGTCATGCTAAGAGTGCTGAACAACGTTTTCTGTTTTTTCCAACTGCTCGACTTCAACCAAAGACAGGGTTATGCTTTCCACGCGTATCTATGTGTCTTTGAATGTGGCATTTTTTATACCTCCTCAAATTACCTACTTACTATAATTATACTAGATAACTAGACGTATTCTATACCCTCAAAACATTCTAACGGATAGATGGATTTTAAAGGTGTCCAAAATACAATAAAATATTGTTTTATTTATAAGTTCGAAAAATCTGTCTGATCAACAACGTAAATAACTCAAACGCAATTAATGTGGTTGAACTGTGTTGAAATAAAAATAGTTATGATATCAATCTTTTTGTTCCGAGTAAAATTTTTCTATTTTTTTTATGTCATGCTCTGTCAATCGTCATCCGTTGTTTTGTGTTGAGATTTCCTTGAATCTAGGTAAAGCTAATAAAACAGAAAAGTGTAAGTTGCATCTTAACTTTTACTTTTATCATCATCTCCTGCATTTCCATAGACTACTATTTTATGCATTTCCACAATTAATTTCAAGCACTGTGCACGCTAGTGGGACTTGAGCAGCCCCACTAACAAACTTAAAATGAAAGCCACTGCTACTGTAAAGTGAGTGAGAGACGTGCGTACCTAAAGTACGCGGTCTTTAAGTTCGCGGCCTTACTCGGCTCGCCGTCAGTGACACACGTGAAGCTCGCTCAAAATTTCATTATCAAATTGGCTCGCGGCCCGCGGCTCGCGGCGTTGACAGATGGGCGAGTAAGCTCGCCGATCCATAACTACGCGTACTTGCTCGCACGTCTATCACCCCTTTAAGTGTGCTAAGCAATTAACCCGCAGATATTGGCCACGTGCCAAAATAATCCTGTAGCGTTGATTAGCAAGGATTCGCAAAAAAAAACGAGAATGACTTTAGACTAGTTATCAGATGAAATTAGTATATTTTTCACCTAGAGGTTTGGCAACACTTTTCTAGTGTCACTGTCAAATTGTCAACTTAATTATTAGTGTCAGTTAGGTGTCAGTCAATTGTTAGTGGAGTGTGTGGTCGTGTTTTTGTTTCAAGAAATATAACGATGTTGTAAAATGTTTGAATGCACGAATTTTATTGTACAAAGAGTATCGAATCTTGACTTACGTTTAAAGTGATGGTGTGTTTTTTAAATGTCATGATAATTTGGTTCTGAGCATATAAAAAATAGGTAAGCAGAATAAAACCAAGTTTTCGTTAGTCGGCTACCCAAAAATAAACTTGTTTGCAGTAAATCTGTCTTATACCTAATTGTGTAATTTTACCTTTTACAAAATTTGTATACACATTTTCTGAAAATGTTTATCTGCTGTCGAATTGACGATATTTATTTACTCCGTTTGTTTATGTGAGAATGTATCATTTCATTTTAAGAATTACATTTTATTGGTAGCTAGATTTTATAAAATAGAAGCTACTTGGCTGTGTATTATATTTATTTACTTTATTTTTTTTGTTTATTTGGTTTTAAATAGAATTTCTAATTAAATTATAAGAATATGTTTAATTAACCTGCATTAAAGCTAATGCTTTGCACCTAAAAACGTCCCTTTAAATACATACAGAATCAAGCCAACAGTCTCATCTTTTGATAAATATGCCATTTATTAATAGATGAGACTGTTGACTTGATTTTAAAATTTATTATTAAAATAAGCCAACTATAAATACTTAAGTCAGAGGGTCATTTGCTTATTCTTTCCTTTGCTAGGAAGGAAGGAAAATAATAAATTAAATCTATATTTTACTTACTTATAATTTTTTGGTTTTATTTAGGACAGAAAAGATATTGCTTATTTCACAAATTTTTATTAGTTTGTGTGTTAATTTATTTTATAAATCAGGGATGGATTTTTATTCCTTCTAAAAGTATTTGTGGTACCTTTATACTATTATGCACTGATTGTATATGGTTTGCAGTGATCAACATGCCCAAGGACTACTTAGTTATAGCACTTGTGCGGCTGGTGCTGCCTTTGAGTCTCCTGATATGTAAGTATAATATGATTTTCTTCTTTATACATATAAATTAGAAATTAAAAGTAACTTTTAATAAATTTCAGATCATCTACAGGATTCTGTACCATAACAACTGTTTTATTGTGAAAAAGAACCTAAACAAACCCAAAGTAAATTGATACTGTTCAAAACAAGATTTATTAGGCCTAAAACTGATCACATTAATATTTGATTAATGAAGTAATAAAGTTAATTTAACCATGTCTTATTTGTGTATTGTGGCCAAAGTTATGTGGTTGCAATTTGCAAGGAAAGTTCCATTAAAGTAATAATTAATAGCCTTAGTAACAGACAAATTTAGGAGTTTTGTATCCACCTAACATAGGCACTACATCAGACACCAAAAAATAGTAGGTACCTACCTTGTTGTAGGCTTGATTTATAATTAATAAGTCATAATAACTGAATTTTGTATGATAAATAAGTTATGTCAACATTAGATGCAAAAAGCATTTTCATTATTAACTTACAGAAATCCAGAATAGTAGAACATTTTGTGACAAAAATATTACCTACGTACAAGTTTATTATTTGTTAATTGAAAATACGAAAAAGCATATCAAACATCAAGCAACATTCTTGTGATGGCTGATGGCACGTGTGACGCAATTCTCCGGAACCGGCCGGCCGGCGTGGCGGCACCGCGTGTATCGCCGCGCCTTTAATATTAATGTATTTTATTCTCATCACTTCACTTCTGCATACTGCCGAAATAAATCTTACGTCACTGGTGCGCCCGATAAATAGTAGATTAGGACTTTTAGAACTGCCACAGATACGGCTCATAATAAAAATCGCGTTAGGGTTTACAGGGAAATGCTTGAGAATGTTTTTTGACCTAGAATTCAAGTCTGCTAATTTATAATTCCAATTCCACCAGTAGGTATGTCTTCGAAATTAGTTTCGAAACATGTACTCATTGTGGTACGCATCGTCGCATTGCGGGAAGGAATAACGTCCTCATATCCTCCCTCCCGCTTGCTGGGCGCGCCGGCTAGTTCTGGGTGCGTCCTCACGATTCGTACTATGACCCGTTGACCGACTTGTCGTGGCCTTGTCAATGGACCCTTTAATAGGTAGATGTGTCACAATATTTACATGAGATTTGCATCATGCAACGGCGAGAGTTGTAGGTAGACCTAAAATCACGCTTCGGTGATTTGTCCTCGTTGGGGTTTGTTGAACTGCGGTCACTAAAACTGATATTAGGGATAAGACTATTGTGAGGGTTCTTTATTAGATATATATAAATAATACCAGCCCGCATGTGCTGAGTCGTATCAGCCTCCTCCTCCCTTCTCACAAATCAGCTATTCCGCTTTCCACCTAATATTTTATCATCAAGCGGTACAACCATAGAGCAAGACCACAGCAGAGTAAAGAAAACTCACGGGGCAAGACTCAACTTTTATAAGTGTCAACTTACCACCACACTTAGAGCTACAGTTATCTGATAATTTCTGAGATTTCCTGCTATACCTATCTATGTTGTATGTAACAGGACCTTTATAGATGCTTTGCTAGTTAACGTTTAGTATCTTTTCGCTGTTTATGAAAAATCAAGCCGAGCTTGCGCCCGAAGTCACATCGAAGCGAAGTCCCGGACTCCCGATATATTCAAGCTACTTATAGGCTTAACAATATTTTTTTCTTGGGTTTCTAGTAGACTATTTTAGTTAAATAGCTGAACATTCAAATACTCTAATTCTTATTTACGTAGGTACCACCTACATGCTCAATGTAGCCTAACTTATTGGCATCCGGATAATAATTTATTCGACGTGATTAGGAAAAATAGAGTGCGATCTGTTTTGGGTACTTGCTCTAATAAAATTTCTCCCTGGCTTGTATTTTAACTGTAAAGTTCTTCTATACATACCTAACATTTATTTTTAGCACACACATAAAACTCCATGTGTCCATGAAAATGTGTAAAAGCAAATGCGATGCGTGTCATAGTCGTAAAGGACACAAGTCCTGACCCTAATTCCCTCATGGCCTAT
Organism: Lithophane socia; assembly: GCA_947522985.1. Taxonomy (NCBI): domain Eukaryota; kingdom Metazoa; phylum Arthropoda; class Insecta; order Lepidoptera; family Noctuidae; genus Lithophane; species Lithophane socia. The sequence continues at coordinate 12,654,126 of OX383256.1, read as the reverse complement.
AAATCCGCCAATGTAGAGCATTACCTGCTCGACCCTCTGTTTGCACCTCCGCCTATTATATCATATTTGCACGCAACAAACACGCGCCTTTCCATGAAAAAATAGTGATTTTATCCTTACGTAAACGTAAAAATTAAGTTAATCACATAAATTGTAAGGGAGTTAAAGGTCGTCGGTTTAACATTATAGTGCTGTTGCGCAAGGTCAGCGTTGCTCTCATTAACGCCCGCAGTTTACAGACACCGAAATGGTAACATTTAAATTGATTGTAATTTCATTTGTATTGTTACCTTTTGAAGTCATTAATCTTTTAGGAATTTTAGCTAAGATACAAATATTTATTATTTCTGTAAGTTGGTTTGTACAAACACTTTTACCCGTCAATCATATTTTTAAAACTAGATGAGGTCGGCGTTGCCTATCTGACTATTCTGAGAAGAAAGGCCGAAACAAACTCAGAGATCAGTCTCTTTTAAAGTCCAGACATAATCTTGGTCAGATCATGTGAAGACCATGTAGATTGGTGTCTGAAATGGGCTTTTGAGGAAAGAACCACACAGACTGAGTGGACCTGTCCAGTGAGTGCACGCATTTGTCAGCGTGCAGCTCAACTCAGAATTTACGGAGCTCAACGATTTGACGAACAATACCAAAGAAAGGACATTTGGGAAGGCCGTATGAAGTACTCAAACTGCCAGATCATCATTAAAAGTAAGAGAGAAAAAAGAACATTTGTTTGAGTAGGTTTATACAAATGTACCTATAGGTACAAATACGTACACGTCAGCTATATTTTAAAAACGATGAGGTAGTTGTTTCCGATCCGAAAACTTTGAGAAGAAACAACGTCTAACGTTAAAGTCCAGATTTTGTCTTCGCCAGATCATCTGAGGGGCATATACTTAGGTTAGTGTCTGAAATGGTCTTTTGAGGACATAGAATTTTGAGTGGACCTATTCAGTCAGTGCACGCATGTCTCAGTTAACCGTGTAGCTCAACTCGGAAGTTAAGGAGCTCAACGAAACGACGAATAATACCAAAGAAAGGACATTTGGGTAGGTAGCATAAAGTACTCAAACTGCCAGAGAATAATTAAATCTAACAAAAACAAAAAACTCTTCAAATGTAAGTAGGTACCTAATATTTATTGGATAAGGAACACCTTCCGATGATTCCGATCACCAACGTACCTACTCGTAGATAGGTTAACTTATTTTTAATGTCGACCTTGTAATCCTAGTTAACCTCATGAAATTAATTATCCCAATATTTACAATTAGAATTAAGTACTTATAGCAGAATGTGCCATGCGTGTGATTCATAGACAAATCTGGGCGAGACGTGTAACTATACTTTTATTCTGCCATCAGTGAGCGATACAGGCAGGAAGTGCAGTGATAAAGTGCTACTAAATTAAAGAGTTAAAGTTCACGATAGTAAGCGAGTAATGTACAGTGTACATATTAGAGGAGGTCGTCGTGAGCCGGCAATGTTTGCACAGCTAATGGGCCACACCCGCCTTCACAAAATGCCATTAATTAAACCTCTCTACCCTTTTGTAAATCAAATTGGTTCCCGGTACCTTCGCAAAGAATACAAGTCGTGATAACCTGCCGTTATCGTGCACGACACGGTTATCAACTGCCATAATAATCTGTAAATAGACAATTCGTTCTTTCATCACTCGCTTCCCTAATTTCCGTTGTCGATAAACCATTTCTTTTGCTATTTAGTATGGCTACCAAGTGTTATTATAAAGTGTATACACATAATTATTTAATATGTCTACCTCACCTCTAACCTGCTAGACACGCCAGACAGTTTATCGTTGACCTCTATCATGAAATTAATCATCATTGTCCTGTACTGTCGCAGTTTTAAATTGTTCACTCAATATGGTGTGATGCTACAAAACCAAATGCCATTCCGAAGACGACGACACATCGTGCTCGGCAGCAACTGCCGCCCGAGCACAATGACAAGCTGCAGCAATACTACTCTACTCTATAAATATATATTTATAGAAATATATATATATGTATAGAGTAGAGTGGAGTACTATTTCTAAACGCTTCCGACAGTTCTGACTAAAGAAGTGCAGACGGCATACTTGTAGTGCTGTCAGTGGCTGTCACTAACAGAAGAGAGTGACAAGACGTGTTTGACATTAAGTAAAGCGAAATTAAAGAAGAGAAGTGTCGCTGCCGCTGCCGGCAGTTGCTTGGAGGCCGTCTGCGGCCTGCTTTCGTCTTTGGAAGTGTACCTTATTTGCGAAGTTTCCATAGACCATACAATGTTACATAGGTACGATGCTTATATTTACTGTACACGCCCTGATGGACAATCGCGTTCCAGTACACGCACTGGTCGCCCGCCCTGTCATATGCCCTGCTCTTTTAATTACAATATGATACGAGCTCACCTCGTACAGCACTTAACCATATTAAAAACAAAATCTAATTCCATGAAACAACAGAACCTAACATTCACAGCATATTATTATGAATAGGGCGGTGGCTTCTTTTAATTAACAGAAACACTAATTAACAACTTACTATAAATCTGTCCTGATACACTTTAATTAGCGTGAATGGAGAGGTTATGAGTTTTTGGTACTTAAGGTAACGTAGGACCCTGCTGAAATTCAGCACACACACACTTGTAGTCATTATTGAACCATTAATACATGCCTAATTATAAATATAAATTGCATCAGTTATTCATGGAAATGTTAAATAATTTTATTATTTCCTCCAATAATTTCCTGCCATAATAAGTGTCATCATTGCGGTTGCAAATGCAAATTGTTACATGGGTATGGTGTCGTGTTGGTGGCCGACCTTCATTCTTTTGTAGACCGTGTGTAATGTTATAACTGTTAAGGAAGGACCAGGCCGAGCACTGAATAATTCATCTACATCTGATCTTTATAAAAGTATAGTCTTCTCATTAAATTATTATGATAGAATTTAATACTTTGTCCACTAATCATTCAAATACACTCCTGCACACCTGAATCGAGCCACCCTGCATATTTTTTTGTTTAAAGGTCTATCTATATCTTTTTCAATAAAAAAATTGGAGTTTCAAATTTTAAATCGGAATACTTTTCGCGTTTATCATGGGCAAAATTTGCGTGGCATTTTTGAAGAAAACAATGGTTTACATAGGGAAAACGTTTATTTAGTAACTTGTGTTACCTCCAAGAGCGGATGTTATTAATTAATGCCACTATGACGTGCGGCGGAATATTCTCCCATGCTTCCAAGATGGCACTTTTCAGCTTCTGCAAAGTTTCTGGAGTTAGTTGGTTAATTCGAAAATGCCTCTTCAACTCACCCCATAAGTGCTCTATTGGATTCATATCAGGGCTTCATGCTGGCCATTCCATTAGTGCGATACTAACGTCATGGAAGTATTCTCGAACACTTCTTGCAGTGTGCGCCCTTACATTATCATGCATACAAATGAAATCCTGGCCCACAAACTCAGCATAATATGGCATCACATGAGCCTCTAGGCATTGACGAATATGTGACGTCGGTCGCTATTTTGTAGTGGCAACAGTAGTCCCGTCACAACCTCAAGGCCAGTTTTTCCTTCGGTGAATATTCCGCCCCACTCTCCATGACCCACCGTCATAAACTCATAACTCACATTATCTTCGGTGCAACATTGCTGAAATGTTCTTTCTGTCTTCTTTAGCCTTTCCTACGTCCATTATTATCATACATAATCTTAGTTTCATGCGTTAAAAAAACGTGTCTCCATTGACGTTGAGTCCAATGCAAATGTTTGCGTGCAAACTGTCAGTTTGGGACCATTGACTGGCTTTTCAGGCAATATGAGGTTTCAGGGCACTTTCTTCGAGTTTTCTTCTAACAGTTCGAGCGAAAACAGTCAGTTCATGAAAGTGTCGAAGCTGTTCTTGGACCTGTACTGAGGCCGATTAAGCAGGCAGGTGGTACCGATCTTGTCGTGGTGTAGTCACTCGGTTTCGTAAGCCGTCAGTTTCCAGGTATCGCATATGGTATGCTAAATTCTTTTAAAGGCTTAGGACTTAAATGAATTTGTGCATTTACGTTTCGCTGACTTAGCCCACACTGAAGAAGTGCCACAAATTGCGCGACTGCTTCAGGTACAGTATCCATAAATTAGAAGCGCAGAATGGATTAAAAAATTAGGAAAAACAATTTCGAAACTCTCGATACAAAAAAACAAAATTAACGAAATAAATATTGACAGAATAGAGATATTGATTAGAGCGTCTATCTCTATTCTGTTTCTTTAAGAGCGACCAAACACACACGGTACTTTCTTCTCTTTTTCAAATTCGTGAATTCAAAGGAACAATGGTGATACCGAGTACCTATGTCACCTTCCAAACTGCATAAAACATTTTCTCTGACTTATAATATATTATTTTGATGTTTTAGGCCTATAAAACATACATAAAAATGCACTGTGGCCCGATTTAGGAGTCCGGGAGAGTAGTTGAAATATTAGAACATTAAAAGATAATAATATATTATTTATAAACATTGAAATTGAAATAAACAGGACTCTCGTAAATTATGTAAGTACTAAATGGTAGATGATGTCATTTGGGGTTATCGTTTCGGCATTCATCACAACAACTAAAGCATTTTTTTTTATGATCGACTCGCAGTTGATGTTTATTATGAGTTTAACGCTTACGGTAAAGACATAGTAGAGGTCTGCTTTGTTTATTAACCGGGGTTAGTCAGTAGTCACGTAGTTGAGCAACATATTCGGCGCCCGGCGTTGGTAGGTACCTAGAGCATGGCCATATCGGAACGTCTGATTCACAAGGTCACGCCACAGTTCAACTGGTTAACTGGCAAGTGCCAACCTACATTAACAGTGATCTCATCGACTTTTAACAAGTTTTTGGTAATTACAAAATACGAAATGTTAACGTTTTCAGTGGATTGGAACTGGAACCGGCTTTTGGTTCGATGCTATTTCATGAATATAGAAAATACAATGTCATAAGAAGAAAAAAATCTAAATACTCTTGATTGGAGGCTGACCATTGCACCGAGTGGCGCTTGCGCAATTTAATCCACCAAATTCCAAACTTGAAAATAAGGCTGACATAAGTTACCATCGGTTTCATAAATTAGATAGGTTAGGTAGTCGTTATTTTTCAGTCACTTTAAATGAACGTGTAAGCACCTAACTACTTGAAATTAATTCTAAACTTGTCCTTAATCATTATACCGGGTGATAAAAAGCATTTGCAGTTCCGCTGTAATAATAATAAAATAGGTACTATTGGCTTTTATTAATAAATGCATACGGCATGGTAAATATTTAAAATACTCCTAGTATGATAATGCGACTACTTAAATATACTTACAATTATATCGTGCACATAATTGTTGCATCTGAAATCTGAATGTTCTTCGTGTTTATATTTCCAGTCTTATTTTTAACTTGGCTTGTACCTATTTGTGTCAGCAAAACTGTACGTACCGTTGCACAAACACAATATCGGAGCTTGAATTTGATGATTCAATGAAAACACATTTTGACAGATTCCAGGGAATTTGTAGAACAATGATTTCATAGTCGGAGTGATACACGTTTTTCATTTATGAACTATTACCATTAATTTGTGTGTAGTAAACTTACAGGTACCTATAACGTTTATCTGTACCAACGTAAAGGTAATAAACTTCGTCATCACTGTTTGAGTTATTATTAGGAAACGCGTTTTTCTCCCATAGCGTCACTCAGTAGCCGCGACATCGTTTCCTCCACACCATTGTTCCATAGAAACAAATGAATTGTTAGTTTCATTATAATGTCTGTTATCTTATTTTATCAAAGTTAGAAATATGCTTGATTTTTAATTTATTGTTCCATTCCTTGTGGAATTGTGTTGTGGATAAGTGGTTACTAAAATACTAATACAATAGTATGCGTCAGAAACTCAGAAACCAGTTTTACCTATAGAAAAATATACCTAGATATTTAACTTTTTCTTTTTGAACAATTATTTAAGTAATTAGATTTTAATTTATAGTCTATCAAATGTGGCGTTCTTACTAAAACCGGAGTAGGTCCTCTAAAGATTTCCAACAGGTTATTAAAAAAAAAAAAAACAGTCATTTACAAAAATGAATACATGTTTTTAATGAACCTCCGCTCATATTCTAACCGCCTTAGCATCGCATCGCTATCTCAGATTTTAACACGGTATAATTAGGCATATTTTATAGGATTTTATACCCACATAAAACATAGAGTTCTCAAGGTTATCTGGTACTTTGTGGGCAATGAACCGCACGACTGTTGGATATAGATGTAGAGAATCACGCTCAGTTTCTAGAATGAAAATTAACACAAAAATTAGTTAGAACAAATTACCAAGCGCGCGTCAACTGCTGTGATTGGTCGACTGAAGTATCAACAGCCAATCACATTACTTGACTTGCTTTTAATTCGACATGATGATAATTTTCGTTCTAGAAACCGGGTGTATGTATGTAACTTGTTAGAGCTCTACATAAATCTGCCAATAATGCTACGGCTACACTTCGCGTTATCGCGCACTTTTCTTCGTGTGATCTCTCTCGCACACCCCTCAATTACTCGCTGAGCAACAGCTGGATTCGTTTTCTCCTCTACCTGTCGTTATTTCTCCTGACTAAGTTTTTTTTTAGTTTATATTTATGTATGTATATGTGTATGTATTAATTAGTATTAATTTTTATTCAAGTTACATGTATTGTCTTATGTTGCACCTGCCATGTCTGTCTCTGCACCACCCTAAGGTTGACTGGTAGAAAATGCCTCAGGCATTAAGTCCGCCTTTGTACAGTAGTTTTTTACTTGTGCATAAAGTTTAATAAAAATAAAAAATAAAGTTCGCGATAACGCAAAGTGTAGCCGTAGCATAAGAGAACTAAGTATTCGTTACTGTTGATTCAACTTAGCCTGTCCCTTTCCCCTTCACTACTGGACATAAGCTTCTCCCAAGTTGCACCGTAATACCGGCTCTCCGCCTTCCACATTCAGACAGTCTTGTATAATGTCGTCAGTCCGTCTAGCCGAGAAGCGTTCCTACGCTGCGTTTGCCGATTCGTGAACCCTCAATTATTCGTCTGGTCAATGGACTCGTCTGCTCGTGCTCATGGAAATCGGATTTTCGACAAGTCAGACCACTGATAATGCAGCTTCCTAGAATCCTAGCTCAGCAAGCTATGCGGTTACTCCTGTTCTTTGCGGGATAACTTATTATACCGGACTTTATCTTCAAAGAAACTTGCTTAGAACCTTCGGTCTGAAACGCTCTGCGCAACCTTACATTTATGTATGGAAGCACTTAATAAGGTGTGATATACAAAATAATTCTGCCAATAAATAGAAAGCCAAAATGAAAATGCTTTAAATGATGTTACTAGGCGTACATTTGCCGATCAGGTCAATCGTTATCAAGTGTTAATATATAAAAGTAAACATTTCGGCTATCGACGCGACGCCGGCGCCGCGACGATACAAATAACGGGCCCATGATAAGGGTAGCTATGTATATATTGTATGCAGAATTTTTTCAAGGAATAATGCCAATAATCTTAAGAAATGAGTATATATAAGAGGAAGTCTAAAAGTGGCACCGTTGACTGAAAAGTTGTGTGGAAATCAATTGTTGCGACTCGACGGAAAGAGGAAAAGCTCGTGAGGAAAGTTTTGACTAGAATGTGAACGTCGACAAGAGTAGGGGAAGGCCAAAGAAACGATGGATGGACTGTGTGAAAAATGATATGGCTAGAAAGGAACTACCGAGATGACGACTAATTGAGAAGTAACATGGAAAAAGACATGTTCCACCGACCACAAATTGAGAATGACGATGATAATGATAGTGAATTTTTAAACCAGTGAGATTCTGAATGTTCCATTATGGGAAGAGCGAAACTAATGGATTCCCTTCCGTGTTCACCTGTCACAGGCGACTTAAAATTATGATTTTAGGAAACCGTATTTTTGGTGTGTAAGATACGGTTCTCGCTCTCTCGCTTTCCTGCAATCTGTGGGAATGATTTCGTAAAGACGGAAGTGTGTAACAGGAAGTCGGGGAAGCGCGCGCGGTGTTAGATAAAGTTAACGTGGTGGTACCAACCCATTTTCGGAGAAATTGGTACTGTCAGCCAAGATGTCAGATGTTACACATAATATGCGACTACAATAAGGGTCGATCGTTTTTTTTCGTCTTATTGCATATGAGGAGGCAGGAAACGCAAGTGACTAAAAGAGTGATGAATAGAACTTTTGATGAATGGAGAGGGAGAGCAAGGCCTAGGAAAAGATGAATGGATTGAGTGAGGAATGATAATTATGAGAGAGAAGGCAGTGAATGACGTCGTGACGGTTGACAGCGGAGAATCGAAGAAGAAAACGTGTTGCGCCGACCCCAAGTACCATGGAACGAGGGCAGAAGGATAGTGATGATGGATACCGAATATACCGTTACTCATTATATCTGTGAAGTTTCACCAATTAATCAAGTTCCGAACACTGAAAGTCGTACCTACTAGTAGATACTTAGATTTAGGTAATGAATCATCATCACTCATCTAGTTCTGTAATATGAAAGCGTTTATGCGATAAATGTACTCGTATTTATCTTTTGCTTACTATGTCGACGTCGATTAGATAAGTTATGAGCTGCAAACTGCAATATTTACCAACAATATTTCTGTTAATCTAGTGACATAGTTTTCTATTCTATACATATAATAAATCTGTAGACGAGGCGTTTCTGTACAATGAAAAAAAAAAAAAAAAAAGTTGGTGGGTTGTCCAAGAATAACCAACAGATTCCATTTCTACCATTTTTGGAATTTTTGTCTGTTTGTCTGTCTGTCTGTTTGTATGTTCTTTAGTTTGATTGTTCCACTTTCACGTAAAAAGTACGAAATCAATATGGTTAAGTTTTATACTCAAATATCGTGTGTAACTCGATGCTTCAATTAGTTTTTGTTTCATCGCAATCGCTTCAAAATATCAAAAGATATATGAATTTAAAGTGTTCAAGAAGGAATTTTCATTACGTAATGTACAGCAGCGGTCAGAAGTGGAATCCCAATCGTACAGACGAATAGATTGACGCTTCGGTTTAACTTACGACCTTTTTATAATAAGTCATTACTATACTATAGACACGTACACTCTCATTCGTTTGCAAATGATTGTATTTCATAAATTCAACCACTGGAGTATATGGCATAATAGCTTAGCGGTTATCGTATGTGGGTTTCATGCATAACAAGCTGCGGGTTCGAATCTGACGCGCGGTGATAGTTTTTTTTATGTTTTAAAAATTATTCGAACGATCACGCTATTGACTATAATTCCTTGTTAAGTTGGTCTTGTTCACTAAACTCGTAAAATTTTATGATTATACCCACATAAATAATTATAAGTTAGACGAATGCAGTAAACTTACGGTACGACTCATTCACCTGAGTCACCGCGACTAAGTATAACGTTGTTGGTTGGTTGTTATTGTCATTGAGGGATAGTGACGTGTGTTAAATCTATTAGCTGTGTTGTGGTTCATTTTGAAAAATGCAACCAAATTTAAATATTGGAATGAAAGCGAATATTATTGCGCTGCGTAAAAGTGGACTTAATAATACATTTATACCTATATCACAATCTGACGAAACCGAACTGAGTGTGAGTATTATGATTTAATTATTTTATCAAACATTTATCTAATTAAAGTAGGTATAGCTGCTGATCTTTGTATTTATTTTTTTAACTGTTTTATATTTACCTTATGGTCTAATCTAAACACAGGAAAAAATAAATAGTATCATAGTAAATTTATTTACTTAGATTATTGAATAATAAAATAACATTTTAATAAATAATTTAAAGTGCAATTTCTAATTTCAATAATTATAATTATGTTTATAGATAGTAGGTAATATTAGTATTTTGTTTAGTAGCCTAACAGTACTCCTTTTTGTTTTAGGGAAATACTGTGAGTCGGTGGGTCACAAAATATGAAGAAGAATAGCCGTGCCAGTCGAAAGTGAAGTGGAAGACCCCACCCCTGTAAAGAGGCGCAACGAGACATGGTCAGCGAGTGTGAAACAAGTGGTTTCATACCGACAAGACGTTTTGCCGACTTATTCGACACGTCGTTACGAACCGTGAACCGTGCACTCCACGCTGAAGATTTGAATCACCGAAAACCAACTCAAAACAAAAATATAAACACAAGATTTATAGAAATATTATATAGTAGCTGCACCCCGCGGTTTCACCAGCGTAAGTCTCGATCCCGTGGGAATATCGGGATAAAAAAGCATCCTATGTGTTAATCTAGGTAATAAACTATCTGTTTGCCAAATTTCAACCAAATCCATTCAGCCGTTTTTGCGTGATTGAGTAACAAACATCCAAACACACAAACTTTCACATTTATAATATTAGTAGGATGATTCAATATTGTAGGACCCATGCGTCAACGTTTATTTACTAAGTAAAAATTATTATTTCTTACTAATAATGGGGTTATACAAAGTATTATTATGTTATAAATAAATTACAAATTGATTTTAGTAATATAAAAATTATATTGTGTCATATTCATAATATGGACTATTTTAAGGTTTAGTTTCAATCTTCTTTTCGTAATGAAAATGAATACTTAAGCTATAACCTCAATAAGTCCTTTGTTAACTTTGAGGTTTGAGATAGAACGAACTCACTCGCAGTAGAATAAAAGTAGTATTACTGAGTTATTTGTATTGTGACAACGAGTCCGCACTTTTTATATTTACGTGGGCAGATTTGCTAAATTTTTTGCATGTTACCCACACACAGAGTAATTAAAGCACAATATTATTATATTACTAAGATACAATATTTTTTTTTAGCCTGATTGTCATAGTTTACTGATTAGCTACTTTACTTCAATATATTGTTCTATAGGAGAAAATGAACTGTTTTAACTAGAAGTTAATTTATTTAAACTTCTTATAATTATATCGAATAAAAAATTTGCTATCACTTATTGAACATTTTTATTCTTAACCCCATAATTCAATAACAATAAAGTAATTCTTAAATTATTATTTTCGTTTTAATAAACTAGAATAATAATATAATAATTATTATATTTATATAATAATAAAAGAACAGATGAAGATAATTGTTGAAAAGAAAAATAAAATATCATCTCGAGATTGGAACCCAGACCTATATGTCTCACAATCCAATTCGTTACGCTATCAGCTATTAGAACTTAATAATTTATTGTGAATTTTAGCAATGTTATGAACCTACCAAGGTCAAACGTAATTACGTACTCTTGGGTGTGAAAGCGACGGTATGTTTTTTGTTTCGTTCGACGCCAGTTTGTGAACACATCACTTAAACACACCGTTGCAGGTTCCGCACACAGACGTAGGTACGGCCTGCGGGTGTTTGAAGCAATACTAATCCTTAGAGTGGGATTGCAATTCTGGCCGCTTACTGTACATACACGTAACGACATCTATTGACGCGAAATGAAACTTACTTCTTAATTACTAGGTTTGTGAGATCGTGTGTTGTTATATGACTGTCATTTTCTTTGCGCGGAAACTTAACGCGATACATTGTGTATAGAATATAACTCTAAAGTTAGATTTCCAGATGCGTTGTTTATTTATTAGTTTAGTATTAGTGCGATAGGTGGCGCTATCTATCTTTCAAATCTTGATAATCATGAAAGAATAGTGAAAATGTTAATTTCTTAAAAAATATAGGTATTTATTCTTTAATTTTTCACTTTTCTACATAGTTTATTTAGCTTACAGAGTGTTCGAACGTTTTCCCATATATTTTGACAGTATCATTTCGTGCTCGATAGATGGCGTTGTTCGTTTACTGTCATTTTCTGAATCGCGGTGTTAAGAGTCTCCGTCGAAGAATGACTTTCGCCCAGATATTTCAAATAAATTTTAGTGTAGGTATCTTTGTTTTTGACTTCTTTAGTGTCGATAATAAAATAATTATAATTATAATAAATAAATATTAATATTATAAATAATAATAAATAAATTGTTGGTTGGGTTGTCATTCGTTGAAAGTAATTTGATCTTAGAGATGGGTTGTAACAGGTGAAACACGATATCTGTGATCTGATCACTGTGACTGTGACAAAAAAATAACAGATCTAATATCTGTTATTAAATCACAGCCTGTGATTTTTGATAAATACGTATCTCAATCGAATATCATCTTTATTTCTTTTGATTTAAAGTCGAAAATCGTATCTATCTGTTATAAAATCACAGCCTGTGATATTTGTACAGACGATAAATACGTATTGACTCAATTGAATATCTTCTTTATTTCTTTTCGTTAAAGTCGAAAATCGTATCCGAAGTTTTAACAGTAACAGTCTTGAGGATCTGTGATTTTAAGTAACAGATATTTTTTATCGTTAGGAGCAATTGCTATCTGCTTTTTTATAATATCTGTGATTTCTATCTGTGACGATAAATACGCCTCACTCCTATGATCTGATTGGTTTTGATTTGTTATTTTGGTTGGTTTCGTTCATTAGGTTCAAATTAAGAAGTCAAGAAACGAGTCGTTACAGATTGATTCAAACTTAATGGCGGCTCGGAAGTTAGCTTTTAGCTGCGCAGTACCCCACCCCTCACCCCCGCTGTCACATGAAATTGTTACTGCGCAGCGACTCGCCTCATGTTCCGAACCGCCATTAAGTTTGAATCGAACTGTACTATACTTCGTAATTTGTTCGTATGATTCGTGACCGCCGCTCATTCGATTCGATCGTTGTTGGCGTGTGTAAGGCCTCGGCCTCGAATCTTGCGGGCAGCGGGGCGGCGGCGGCGGCGGCGGCGCGGGAGCGGGGCGGGCATTTTAGACCCGTTCTCGAAACTAGCGGGCAGATCGCGCGTCACTATAGCCGCGTAGTGTTGTGTTCACGATTGTGTCGTCGAGATATTTGTTTTTATTCGCGAAAGAAATGTCTGAACAATGGCGGCAACATCTTTTTGATTCAAATTTATTCCTAACGCTCAATTTATTGTGGGCAACAACACTGCAATGCAGACGCGCGGGCGGTCACCGCTTGAATGGAGTGCACCGCTCGCTGCCCGCCGCCTCGCCGCTGCCGCGCCGCTGTTTTCGAGAACCGGTCCATTTGATTTTACGCATAAGATCCTGCCGCGCCCGCGCCGCCGCCGCCGCCGCCGCCCCGCTGCCCGCAAGATTCGAGGCAGAGGCCTTATGGTTGATTTGATTTGTTCGACTATCGGACAGCAATAAATACACAAATATTGGCATGTTTCTGGGGAAAGTCAACAATATACATCGATAAATACGGTTCCCGAAGAAGAAGATGCCACACACTATCCAGTAGAGTTCTTAGAATCCCTTCAGCACACAAAATTTGTTTAAAAGTCGGAGTTCCAATAATTCTTCTCAGAAATTTAAGTCCTCCCAAACTTTGCAACGGCACTCGGCTCATAGTCACCAATCACCAACAAAACGTCATCGAAGCCGAAATCTTAACAGGTTGCGGCGCCGGGGATGTTGTTTTTATTCCAAGAATTCCTCTCATTCCCAATAATTTCCCGTTTAGTTTTAAGCGTGTGCAATTCCCCGTCAGCCTGTGTTACGCCATGACCATTAACAAAGCTCAGGGCCAGACATTATCCGTTGCGGGGGTGGATCTTAGTATTGGTTGCTTTTCCCACGGCCAACTTTATGTAGCTCTTTCGCGTGTGAGCAACCCTAGCAACTTTTTTGTGTACGCTCCAGGTGGTTTCACCGCTAATATTTTATAAAGAGAAGCATTTTCTTAAATAAAAACACAAGTTTTTTGGCAGTTTCTTACTAGGAAAAATCACCAGGCCTGGTCGAAAGATTCCCCCTTTTTAAATGAAGGTACAACTTTTCTAAGCGACATATTATTGTTTTCCGACATCCATGCGAACGAAGTCGCGGGCACAGCTAGTGTATAATATAACAATAAACTTATTGGTTATTTTATTTTTCAAAATGTCATCATAATTGTCTGAGAGAATAATGTTTTCCGTTTACTGTTGGAACTACCCATAATTTTACCATAACACCTAAATAAAAACCAGTAAGTAGCGTATCCGTCCCTATCTAATTACGAAGTGAAAAGTGCTTAATTATCAAAGCATTATAAATGCAGCTGTTATCGTTATTATCTCCTATATCATAATATTATTATTAGATAATGATTGATGAAATTTATTATTGTTTATATATATTTTGTAGCCGTGACAAAACTTAGGTACATATGACTTGCATGTCAGTTCGCATTAGAAATTCAATTATATAAGTATAATAATACTGCATGTAAACGGTTTGCAGGGTGTGCCTCAAGTTGTCTAGTTAGTCCATCTACCTATATTATATCGGTTTTAGATGCATATTTTTGTGGCTCGTGCTCATGGGTTGCTAGCTTGTTATTTTTTATTACATTCATGTTGACGAAATTCTTCTCGCGTAGATAGGTATCAAGAATTCAAAATTGCAGAAGTCAAGAGGTCATGCAAACTTTCTCAATGTTTACTATTTACAGTAGGAAGGATATTTCACTTATCTTCTTCATCAGATTTTCTTAAAAACCATAAAATACGTATATCTATGGCTATTAAGATAATGGATTATGTTAAGTACCTATATTTATTTTATAGTGGTCATGCTATGCATTACAACAATGAAGCAATATCAAGATGATAATGAGGTACCTATTTCAATTTCAGAAATAGTTCTATGAGCATTATGAGTGATCCCACAAAGATCACATCAAAAATAACGATTCACTTGTTATAGCCGAACGATACGTATAACGAAACAGTCGCATTGAAGAACTACGTCTTCAAAATCTCTAAAAATACTAAAAAGAAAGAAATAAATAAAAATTGGTTTATTACCACACATTGCATGTTAAAAGAAGGAACAAAATATTTATTTTATTTTATTGTTGCAAAGAAACAACACAAACTCTTACTTTAATTAATTAACATGTAGGCTAGTTTATAACATTTGACACAGTAACTCAGCATAGTAAGTACTGTTTTTATGGAGTATCTCTGTTTTGTATGGATGACATTAATTTTTTTATTGACACACTCATGCTATGTTTATCTACTTACTACTTATAACGTACATGAAATGCGTAGGTAACTTATTTCAAGTTAAATCAATATTTACTTTTATCGAAAGTGATGCATGATTTATCTTCTGCATCCATCATAAATTCATAACTATTTAATCTTTTTCATCAAATTCGAACGTTTATAGATTGTTTGTTTATAATAAATGTATACGGTTTTAGCAACCCTTTTTTTCTCCATTCTATGTTTTGATGGGTAGTTCCAGCGTATATATAAGAAAATATTAAGCATGGTTTTTATGACAGTGGTAGGACCGGAGAGGAATTAGGGCAGGGTATAAAACGAAGTGGAACAAATTCTAAATGTTACTGTGGCATTTGGGGCCGCCATAACGAACGGTGTCCCACGCTATTGTGTTCTCTACTTTCGTTATGGCTTTTTACAACTCTTATCCTGTTTATGTTATAAATAAAATTAATTTAGACACGATTATTTACCATCTAAAGTTAGTTAGTTCAGTTAGTGAATTAATTATGTACCTTTACTTTGTATGGAAAAGGACTGTCAAATAAGACTGTTAACAAATACGTACAAGTAAACTACATGATGCATGGTCTATGTAAATTCCAGAATTTTGTAGATAGTAGGTACTTATGTTCATTGTTGGTACATGAAGAACATAGGTCGATATTTCTAAATATTTTGTGTCGTTACTCGTGAAACAGTTTTTTAAAACATAAGTGTTAGTGCTACAAACACCAAGGCAGCTCAATGTCATTGGTACCTACTGAAATACCAATACGGATTTTAGAGGTGAAGTCGAGACATGTAATTTCCGTGTTTAATAAAAATACTAGGTTAACCTTTTTTAAGTCAAAGGGGATAACAACATTAAAGTCTGAAATAGAAAAAAATATACGAATTTTTTTAGGAATAAATGACAAATAAACTAGTTCATTTATTTTTTTATTAAGTATATTAACTTATTATTTTCCGCTCAGTGTAATGCGGTTAAATTGTGTTCTACAAAGCACAAAATATATAAAACTAATTTTTCAGTAAGTACAGTTGGTAAGCATGGAGCATGAAACGTGGTTATCACCATGCAAAAATTTATTAATATTAGTTATGCAAATACTTTATACAAATTCTCAATTTAGGCTAATCTAGTCACCGTCACCGGTAGATCATATCCATCGTAAGATTGATCGAAAAATAATGCGTTAAATTGTAAATGGTTTGTTGCAGTTAACAATTTTTCGGCAGTTTATAATTTAACGGAAATAATACTGATAAGTAGATTATAAACTAACGAAGTTCATAATTATATGGTAACATACATTATACTTAAGAAATATTTTATAAGCTTATATAAAACGGCTGCTTAGCTAGAAGTTAGGGCACGTAAAGGAGGCTAAAACAATTCTGGACGTCCTATTGCGAGCTGGCGATGGCGGCGCGACGCGACACGACGCCTCGTGCCTGTGATTTATAGTGTCTGCGACTTTCCCTTTATTGACTTTCTTTTCGTGTTTCAGAGTTTTTCATGTTTTCTTTTTTGTGGTTTAATTTTCATCACATTCAATTTACTTCACTAATAAAGGTTTTATTTTTATTGATGATAGATGATTAATCTATATAAAAAATGAAATGCTGTTCGTTGGTAAGCGCATCTCTTCCGAACAACTAGTGGACCGATTTGGCAAATGTTTGTTTTAAAATGTTCATAATAGTCTGAATCAGGTCCACAGGAAAAGAAAAGTTGGGGGTAAAATTGGAAAATTCAGGTAAACTGATGGTCCCTTTTTCTATGGGATTTTGACAGTACAACTTGTGTCGGGTCAGCTAGTTATTTATAAAGGTTACCAAAAAGTTATTAAATAAATCCCTACTCTTTTTTTACCCGGACTGCCAAGGAAGGGTTATGTTTTTAGTTTTTACCTTAGTTATTGCCATTATTAAGACCTCGTCTAGTTTTATATCGTATGATACGATTATATTACGATTCGTATCTTCCCTATAATAATTTATTTTATTATTGTTTACAGGTATAGCGCTCCGACCGTTCGGCATCTCAGTAATATATCTCCTGCTGTTTTTATTAGCACCACTAACCAACGTACCAGACATCCGAACATTCGGAGGTGAGAACTGTTTTCTTAGAAATTGTTTTGTTAGAGTCGCGTCGCGCCAGTCTGCACGAGGCTTTACACAAAAAGCGCTAGATCTTAGATTACTAATTGGTATATTGAGATAAAAGCGCAAAAATAAAAAAAAGGCGATTAAAAATTATAGAAATTAGATTGTATTATTTACATAAGACTTACGCTTTTTTCGGTCTCGCTCTCATTCGCAAAGTGTGCAGAGAGTATAACTTGGGATAAGGAACTTACTTCCAAAAAACCTAACTTACCCGACATAACATAGTAAATAAAATAAAAATAAAATAGGTAGGTAGTACCTAGTACGAAACTAAACCAACCATTTCATTTCCAGGATGGCGCGGGAAATTTTTGTTATTGAATGTGGTGATATCATTCCTGCTGCTGTTGATGCACATTACATGGCACACGATACTAGGATCGGTGCCACCTTACGGCTACTTAATCACAAAGTTCCCTATCATAAGTGTCGTAGGCCACAATCTAGGCTTTGTGGCCTATACCACGATAGATCCACTTATGGCCGTGCATTATATGTCGCCCGAGGTAAATATGTTTTTTTTTCAAGGTTTATAAATGTAAATTGGAATTGTAACTAGTAGTTCATCATCATCTGCCTAGCCTTTTCCCAACTATTTTGGGGTCGGCTTCCAGTCTAACCGGATGCAGCTGAATACCAGAATTTTACATGGAGCGACTGCGTATCTGACCTCCACAACCCAGTAACTGGGTAATACGATACCCATTGGTAAGACTGGTTGTCAGACTTTCGGGCTTCTGACGACCCGTAACGACTGTCAAAGATCCACAAATGACAACCGGGACCAACGGCTTAACGTGCTTTCCGAGGCACGGAGGAGTCTCGATATGTAAAGATGGTCACCCATCCACGGACCAACCCCGGCAAGCGTAGGTTAACCTGATGGATCGACCCGTGCGGCTGTTATTACTTAGCCACGAGCTCCTCCAAATTGAAAAGAAACTGAACTGAACTGAACTGAAATTTGGAATTGTAACTAGTAGTTAAGTTTTAATTTAATTTGAGTTTTTTCTCTCCTTGATTGAAATGAATGTGTAATTATTAATTCTTACATTTACATAATTTCAGATTTTAAGTAGTGCATCGTCGCTGCTAGTGTATATGGTAGTCAAAAGATTGGTACTAAGCCCGACGGCAGACCCAGAATCTACGAAGTCAGAATCTAAATATCAGCAGTATCCCCTCATGACGAGTGCAGGTATAGTTTTAGGCATTCTCTAGCTTATTTTCACTTTGTCATTAGCATGCTTGGTAGGGGTCCACCAAAGCACCCAAAAGCCCCGCCGATGGTGGTACGTTTGTTGGATCGTTCAAAATAGTTGAGTAGAACGATAGAGTTTAATGCCCATTCTCCTTTATCCACACTTACGAATGAGAAACAAACTTCTTTACTATTTTATTACTTGAATTACTGACACAAATAGTATGACTTGTCTTTTGACTATTTTAAAAACACTAAACTTTATCCATCGTTTTGTAAAACAAAGCAATACCTTCATGCAACTTATTTCATTCTTAATTTTACTCAAAGCATCGCTAACGTTCCCGTATTTTTTTTTTTCAGGGAAATATTTATGCTTGATGCTGATAATGTTCTCCGGCATAATGCGTCCGAGCGTCACATCTGGTATCTACTACCTAGTGTTCATGGGTTCAGCGACTGCGTGGGCGCTGGGCCAACCGCTCAACCGAGGCTTTGCAGTGGTGTGCCGCTGCGTCATGGCCATCATGGCCGTCCACGTCATTGTTCACTTAGTTTACCAGTGCTCGGTACTAGAGGGACTCTATCCACCCGATAGAGAATTTGCTAGGTAAGGGCAATTACAATCTTTCGGTTTTGTGAGACCACAAGTTTATGGTAAACGTGACCAATAGCAATAAATGTAGGTACATAAATTGTAACATAATGGCTATTAGTTATCGTGTACCTTATTGTTAACTTACTTTTACACTAGAAGAACATTCATCCGACCTGGTTTAATGTTCTACCTTATAGACTACCTTCGCGAAAAATGTTATTTAAATTCATTTAGCCGTTAATGCGTGATTTAGTAACAAACATTCAAACTTACAAACGTTATTACTAGTAACAACATCGATGTGTTAGAGTGTAAACCAACTTTACTATTTGCAGGTACTTTGGCTTAACAAAATTAGTGGTTATCAACAACACAAACCCATCACTTTTTACGTATGAAGTAACAGATAACCACATGTGGGCAACCTTAGCTAGTCCGTTTGTCATACTATTAACTTATTTCATCCTCGCACTTGAGGCCCGACAACTGTTCAAACCTAAGGTATGTTGTATGCATAATAATTTAGTAGTTTAGTATAATATTGTGATTTGATAACAATGATATCTACCTTGACTAACCCAAAGACCACCAGCTGTAACTGCTCCTTCTTAAAATAACGGGAGATTGGTAACTTTGAAATATATTTCTTTTAATGCAAAGATATAGGTAAGGCCTACTAATGACTGTAAATTTGCCTTTTGTAATTCTAATCAACACTAATAATATAATTATTACAAAGAAATGACAGAAGAATATGAGATATTAGTAAAAACAACAATGTCTTCGTATAAAATTACAACACCTCAAGCAAGAGAAGTGTAAAAAATAATTAGATTGTCATTTTTAATTTTTGTTTTTACTAAATGTTCTCTCAGTTGTCATCGAGCGCTTTTAAAACTAGAGCCATACAAAAGTCACTAGCAACTAATATTTTTTGTGCTATCAAACTGGGAACTTAGGCGAAAAAAAAGATCGCCCTGTCCGGCTTGGAAGAGGGCATGCTGAACGGTTCCCTGACGCGGGGCATATCCTTCCACCGCGGCAACCGACGTCTCCCGCGGGATAAGTGGAAACTTGCTACTAAAAGAGTTCGAGTAAGCTTACGAAAATTATTCACGGGTCCCTTTTAATTAATTATTGCACATGTTGTTTTTGTCGTAGTTATTGATTGGTTTCACATCGATTCTGAATACAAGTGTAAGGTTTGTAGTCTTTCTTCCTGACGTGGCTAATAAATCCAGCGTAGTTTCTAATTAATGTTATCATACAGAAGCTATTTGCGTCACTCACTTGTATTTAGTTTCAGTCATTCATGTTTTATTGAAAGATTTTATTGTTAAGTAGTGCTTATCACTTTGGTAGTGAACTTTGATCACATTGTATACTAGCTTCACTGCTCAGTTTGTTTAGTACTTAATAATGTTCATAACTGCATGACACGATCTTGTAGATAATATGTAAATAAAAATCAACTTTTTTTTTCACTCAATTATTCCCGTTCTGCCCACTAACAAAATCAGTGGGACGAACGGGAATAAATTTAATGTTATTTATTAAATTCCCGTTCGTCCTACCAGTGGGCCGACGGCAGTGGGACGAACGTGTTCCTCCGTTCGTCCCACCATTCGTACTACGGTATTGGGACGAAGGGTAATACACGAACACGTTTAGACCATGAGTGGGCGCTTCTGCTGGACACAAGACTGGATTTTAATTATGGTTTAGTTCAATTTGTTTTTGCAACCAGCTTTCATTATTTTGTAGGATGCAATACCGTACGTAAATACACAAGCACACCGCAGTGATGCCAGGGAGACTGATCCTGTAGGTATCTTCTTTTGTTTTGTTTTATTTCTGTTTTGTGTGACACCTCGTCTGCATCCAAGCCATTAAATGCCTTGTTTTCTCAACTGGAACTTTTCGTTTATTTTTCGCCTTACCAACTAACGTTGATAAAAAACTACCGTAGGTATTTCTTGGTTCGGATTCAGATGGCATAAAAATCCTAATTATGACTGGAAAATTACCTGCGTAAGAGAACAATGCTTGGTTATCACATTTAACCAGCTCATCGATCTTACACGCGTCTTGTGCACATCTACTAATACTCTGTGTTGTGTTTTGGCAGTTATCACGTACCTACATATTCTGTGTATACTGTATGTTTGATTATGTGTTATTCGTTGTGTGTTATAACCACCGCTACAGAGTATCTTATTTTCAATAACTTTTTTTCTAAAGTCAAAGTAAAACTGTTTATTTCAAATATATCATACCGATATAATTAAAAAGAATTTGAAAACAACATGGCAAGACAAAGTGAGAAATTTGCATATAATAAGATTTGAAAATTTAAAGGACATTAGGTAAAAATGTATGTGGATTGGTTCGAATGTCCACCACCACTACTAACGCCACTTCTGTCACTGCATAGTCTTTTAAGTGCAGTAAAAGTTACTGCATAAATACTCAAAAAATCTGTCAGTGCAAAGATAAGCTAAATAAAAATTACAGATTTTTCCATTTAATAAATCTAAGCCACATGATTGATTTGAACAAATGAGGTACCTATTATTAGGTTTGTCTTAACACCACAAGTGACAATGTGGATTTTGAAAATGAATACAACGTGGCAGATTTTAGACACCATAAAGGCGGAGACTGACTTGCGACATTTGTGTAATGTATCGAGTTTTTGTAACGCGTTACAGTAGTCAGTGCAGCGAGCCGAGCCGCTCGATGCGAGCACGGGATCCTACACTCGACTCGGCTGTTTCGTGATTTCGTTTGAAACGTATGAGAAACGAAAATTTCATGTGCTTGAAGCGAGCGTTTGCCGTGTCTTTTGTATCGCCGTATTGTAACAAAGCTCGCCTCGAATGATACATTACAAAAAAACGTTGCATGTCAGTCTACGCCTTGAAGTGTCGTTGTATTACATGATACTACCAAATTTTATGATATGCAGCTAATACGCGCGAATTCATCAAAACAATGGTCATTTGAAAATCGGCCCGGTTCAACGAGGCAGATGCGACAAGATTCCATGGGTTCCGTCGTTCTTCAGGAAGCAGGTAATGCTCCTTTATTATTTGTAATAGTAAATACGAACTAAATTGCAATTGAATATTAGAGACTAGCTTCTGCCCGCGACTTAGCTAACGTGATTTTTTTTTCTTTTTGCTTGGCTCCTAAGCTAGCTTTTCCTTAGCGTGATTTTAAATGTAACCTAGCCTAACCTTCGTCAAGAATCGGACTATCACATGCAAAAAGAATTTCAAATCCGACTGGTAGTTCAAGAGATTAGTGTAGTGCGTTCAAACAAACAAACTTTTCAGCTTTATATTAATATATAATATAGATAAAATGTATATTCGACAACTATCCGGTATCTGGCCTAATTCAAATATCCGGCTTACTACCGGATTTTTATCTATATCTTTCAATACATATTATAAATTAATTAAAGTCGCTTTGTGTCCCTGTTTGGCCGCGTTGTTGTCGTTTCTAAACGACGTACTAGATTTTGATGCAGTTTTCACCATAATTTAGGGAATTTATTCCGGAAGGTTGTATGTTGTATGTAATTATTTATGGTATATCATTAAACTTTTTATTATAAATCTGAAAGTGAGTTTGTTTGTTAGTTACTTTTTCTTTCGTTCGCTTTCACGCTAAAAAGGCCGAACGCATTTGGATGAAATTTGGCATATGGGTAGATCATGACCTGAGTTAGGACATAGGGTTATTTATCTTAATATTGTCACAGGATCGGGACTTATTCGGGTGAAACCACAGGGCGCAGCTAGTTTTAAATAATATATATATTCTATTTATAGCCCTGAAAAGAATTCAATTTATTGGAAAACAATGAAAACTGTATTGTTTTTATTTAATGAATTTTTCAAAGACAGTAAAACTTAGTCTACTTATTACAGACTCCGCAGAAGGATCTGAGCCTACCTTGATGGACGACGTCATTATAGCGATCATCGACTTCTTTCAAGTTTTAGTCAGGTCAGCTTCGAAGAATAAACTATTTCCTTGATAATACATTAACGTTTATACCGGGTTCACATGGTTCAATTTTAGTTGATCAACTGCTCAGTCGAAAGCGATTTGAACCGCCTGAACAGACTTTCAATCAAATTGAATTCCAAATTCAAAGTATTTTTTGTTGAACAAAGTTGTTTAACTAAATTCGAACCGTGTGAACCCGGTATTAGATGTGTGTTTAAAATGTCGTGAGGAAAGTTTTGAGTATGAATGTCGATGGCTATAAGAGTAGGGGAAGATCAAAGAAGCGATGGATGGAGTGTGTGAAAGATGATACGGTTCGAAAGAGGGTGATTACCGAGATGACGACTAATAGAGAAGTATGGAAAAAGAAAAAGGGACATGTTGTGCCGTCCGCAAATAAATTGGGATAAGGGCAGGAGAATGATGAGAGAAAGAACACAATGAATAAAATATGGATTTACGGTGTGGCGATTTTGACCTGCTTTCGCCAAGGGGTTGATTCTACCTGTCATACAACTGTTTGCAACTTTCACTTATTTTACAATAGGTAAAATTTTTTTTTTTTTTTTTTTCACTAACCGTGTAACCGATTATTACTGCGGTAATGAGTTTCATGGTGAAAGTTGTTTAGTTAGACGGGTAGAATCACTCCTTTGACGGAAGCCGGTGTCTGGGGTGCCATCACACGGACTGAATCCTTGCAGTTTTAATGCAGTTTAGTACTACTGCAATACTCTTAATGTACTGGTAACTTTATTAAAACTGCAAATTTGGAGTCGGAGTGCAGTTGAAACAGTTGAAATACAGTCTGTCTGATGGCAACCTTAAACCTTTAAGTAGCCTACCCCTTTGGAGAAAACAGGGGGGATGCATAATCAGCCTATAATTTTCTCAATGCTGGGACACAAGCCTCCTCTCTGTGAAGGGGAGTGGGCCGTACGTAATCCACCACGCGGGCCCAGTGCGGGTTGGTAGATGTAACATGTCTTCGAATTTTTTGCTTCTAGAACATGCCTGCATGTTTCCTCACGATGTTTTCCTTCACCGTTTTGAGAGCATGGGAGGGGGGTTATAATGTGTTTAAATTAATATTTGCAGGTCATCGTACATAGCTACGACGATCACGATGATGGCTTGGAGTATAATGTTCCATTCGTGGCTGACGTTCGTGTTTCTGATGTGGGCGAACATAGTGTGGCTCTGTCATGACCAGCGTGGATTCATGCTCAAGACCAGTCCAGTGCTGGTCTGCTACGCCATGCTGCTGCTCATGGCACAGTACTTATACGGCATGAACCTTCTTGAGTCAGAGCTGCCTAGTAATATCACGGTTAGTATGAATAGACCACAGAGGAACTAGTTTAAACCAAATTGTTTATCAAGCTTGTGATTGTGGATATTTAAAAGGAAAAACGTTGTGGGAAATCCCAAATTAACGCTCTTATTTTAACGTGTAGGTATTTACTAACAGCAGCTTACCCCCTTATCGTCGCCTAATCGGATATAGAAGCAGGACATAAAATGGTTATTCTAATCTATCTATGGGCAATAATGATTGGCCATTTTGTAGTTTCGGTAGAATCACAAGTTAGAAGCACCATAATTGAGGTAAATATCCAACATGTTATTTGAAAAATCAACCTGTCTTGATCCAAAAATTTTGTTTGGTTTAGAATATACTCAATTACATATCCAGTTTAGATTTAAACCCTTATTACAAAACAAGATTTATCTATAAACCAAGGTTAAAACCATCGAGTCATTTTTGAATTTCGAACTTTATTCAGATAATGTTGTCAATTTTGATCTATTAAGAACTTTATTCAGTTGGGTTAAGATTCAAAAAACAAAACCCGGCTGAACCAAAGTTTGAACTTGTTTTGTAATAAGACGGTATGTCGCTGTCATAAGGTTCAAATTGCCATGATTGACACGCGCTCGTGCAATGTAGTTCATAGAATAGGCAAAATAGATTATAGAAGTTTAGCCATAAATTTCGACTCAAGGAGATTTCCAGAACAGGTAGAATTTATGAGCCAGTTTCCATTCCCTCAGTGTATATACGACTACATGGAATTTGATAACATATGAAATTAAATAAGCTTCTAGTAACCAGGCTTTTCATACAGTGATGATGGCATTTAAACTGTGTTACGTTTGTTGACAGGCGACGTCTGTTGTCTGATATCATCATCATTGACAGCCTTGCTAAATATAGACCAATAATGGCTTCAACACTTCAGATAAGTTATGGAATCAGCCGTTAGTTTTCAAATGTTATGTAAAAACATGAAGTGTTAATTCCCCTTCCACGGAGCTCAGGAGATGTCGTCTCGTCGATCGTCAACATCTCGTGAGGATGCCCCGTGGAGGGGTGAAACATGTGTTGAGTATGGGTTTGGGTTGCATTTTGCATCATAATAACTGCATCTTCATGTGCATATATTTGCGGGTGGTGCTGCATACTGCATCCAAGCCTAGATCTAGTTATTGCGGAATTAACACTAGATATGTTTTCATAACATTATACTTTAACACTAACTTCATAAAACGGGTCCTGTTCATCGGTTGATATGATGATGTTTGTTTTTCAGGAGGTGAATCTCCGACAGATAGGTTTAGGCCGCGTCGAGGGCGAGTCCTGCGTGCCGCTGCTGATCAAGTCGCTGTTCACGTGCATGTTCTGGGTGACGCTCAGGCAGCGCGTGCAGGACATGCGCCAGCGCCGACAGTCCTCGGTCATTGCCGACATGGCAGCACCCCTGCAACTAACCGCGTCAACTGCAGCCAGTGGTGATTATAAACCTAATTTTTAGTTTTCAAACCTAATAATAATACAGGCTGTATTTAGGTATTTCTTTATTTATTATAGAACACCAATAGTATATACATTCAACATTTATTTACAAAAGTATTTAGGAAAGATATAACGGCGAAAGGCATAGGCAAAAGCGATACTAACGAAGTTATTGTATCTAGAACTGATCCTTTTTCTTTTCACCGTTGGAAATCATTAAATTACTTCTTCCGCTCTGGGCGGACCGGGAGGGTGTGTCAGACTTTTACTGTCTAGAACTGATCCTGAAAAATATTTTCACCATTCCAGAGATTGAAGCAATCTTTCCCGATTGCCTGTATTTCAAAATGTAAAGCTAAAAAAATTTGAAAACAAAAAACAAATGTTTTTTCTATTTTAATTTGCTAATTATCTTTAAAATGTAATCATTTGGTTTCTGTTTTATCTCAACCCTGGGACAGGTCTGGTTTCCGGTAATCTGATTAAAAATTCTACACGTTGCCTTATAGAATGGAATTACAAATGGCGACTTAGCTATAGTCTGACCGAGATCGCTGTTCCGCGCCTTAGGAATTCGCAGGTGGTGGTTCCTTAGGAATTGGCAGCGTTGACGAATGAGCGGTCTGCACTGCCCTCCGTCTCGCCGCGCATTCCATAATGAACGGGAGTGGGAACAGTGGTCTTGGAAAAACTCTTAACAGCCTTGCCACCATCAATAACTTGTGGTGCGCAATCGAGACAACCTCTATTTCAATAAATTCACCGCCATTTTTTAACCCCATTCTGTAAGAGGAATCATTTTCCTTATTTGGTTCAAATTTCTGATACGTCTTCTTCATTTCAGCTGAAATTCTAAACCTGCTTATCACTCTAAAATATCTAAAGCCTAATTTTGTAATAATGTATGTACATAATTATTTCACATTTTGCTAACAATCAAAACTGCAAACCGTTTTATTTAGATTCGAGCCTCACCCATGAAAACGAGTATGTATTATTCCGTATATGTTGAGTTTTTGAGAAGGTAGTTCAGTTTTTATTCATTTACGTAAATAAGTTGAAATGATAATATTTTCATATAAGTTCGGGTTCGATATTATGGTTCTGGCTTGACCGAATTAAGTATAATCATTTGAGTTTAAGAGTCCTATCTCAAAAACTTACCATGTTCATTCATATTTCAACACCTCTGCAGATTTTTTACTGACAATCAGCAGCAATTCGTTTTATTATCAGTCTGTTTCTAACACAAACAAAAGCAATTAATAGTAACACTATCTTCTAATTATATTTGACATTCAATCCCAACTTTAAACTGTCAAACATATGTCCTACAATGAAAGAGACAAGAGAACTTGAAAAGACGTCAAATAATATCACACTCTAGAAGGCCGTTGTTAAGAATAAAAGTTAGTGAAGAGTAACCATGGAGTCTAGTTTTATCAATAACCTTGCTATTAACAATGTCTTTAGTTATAAGCGCGCGGCGCGAAGAGGAGAGTCGCTCTCGTCTCCTGCGCGCGCTTGGTGATGCGCTGCGATCGTTGTGCGCGCGCTATTGGATCTACGTCGTGGTTATCATGCTGTTTGTCATCGGCATCACCGGCGAACGCATGACCATCTTTCGGATCATTTACATGTTCCTCTTCCTCGCGTTCATACTCATGTTCCAGGTAAATAATAATGATCGTTTTTGAAATATTTATTGGGTACAGTAGTGTACACATTCACGTGCAGTTGTTTTAATTAAAATATTTATATCACACACACTTCTTACCTACTATAACTACTACTACTGCTGTGTTTACTACTATTACTGTGTTGTTTCCGAGATTATTTTTATAAGTCAAGAAACCATCACACATGAATTATCTTTTGTTTCCAGATAAGTTGGTATTGGTGTCGAAAATTAATGTACATGTTTTGGATAGTGGTCATCATATACTCCATGATAAATCTTATTCTATTATACATTTATCAGTTCGACAACTTTTCAAAGATAATAGAAAAATATTTAATGATCAACGAAAGTTTGTAAGTAAAATCTCCAAGGAATATGACGTAAGAAAACGAATCTCTCCGATTACATGTATTTATTACTTGTGATTTAATTTCAGACAACAAGACTTGGGATTGGAGCCATACCACCCAGCGGATCTATTCGTCAAACTACTAACACCGACATTATTCCTAATCATAACTATATTGCAAGTTCATTATTTCCATAAGGATTTTATGGCGTTATCGGACTCAAAAACGAGGTTAGTTAGAAGTAAGAAAGGCACGATGTATGCGGGCTTGTGCTCGCATGCGGGGAAAGGCATGCGGACAGTTTTAAGTACGACATAAATACAATTGTACTTATATGTTGATTGTTTGTAACAGATCAAATAGTTTAGCAGCTACTCGACCAGAGTCCAGGTCTCGACCAGAGTCGGGTAAGCCAAGTCAAGATGGGGCATCCACAATGAGAGATGATGTAAGTATTAAGAAAAGTATAAAATTTTGGGTCAGTCGCCAGCTTAAAAGCTGCTTGAACTGAATGCTCCAGTCAAGTCTTTTATTTCTTCATTAGTTTCCAAATATTTCCTTTATGAAATCGTGAGACATAATATCTTTTGAAGTTACGCCACTGAACATACTATTGCATAGCATAGAAACTTATAATTTGAATACTTGATAACGTAAAGGAGATGCTATCGTGCAATGACCAAACAAAAATAGCCCTTATGGTTACGAACAGTTTTTCGACGTGACTGTGCTTACCTTAAGTGAAATATAAAGTTTAAAAATGCTTTTTAGTTGCCACAGCTGCCATCTGAAGATACAAACCCACGTTCACAAGCCGGTACGGAACCGGATCAGTCCATCGAGCTGTCTTCAATACAGCCAGCTCTTACTCAAGTACCTTCTCAAAGGTTGGTAAAAAAAAATATTGCTTAAGTTATAAACAAATCAGAACAACCAGTACGATACCTCTAAAAAATAAGCTTCCACAGACAATTAATAAGTATCGTTGTAAATCAATCTCATGTCTATTATGGGAGCCGGCGGCGTCGAGTAATGTACTGTCGGTTCCCAACAGCGTTATTTTAGGGTGCCGGCGGAGGCACTCCCGATTGGTATCAGCTGCTTATGTTTTGGTAACCATTAACAACTATGTATTACGGGAACAATTTTGAGATTTCGACTGCCTCAGTGATAGTGGGTTTTTCCATTTAGGAGTTTCTCAGCCTTATCTGAAAAATATGGTTACCTCTGGCTAATCCTTCGGGGAATACAGATGTGATGGTTTTGAGTTTTTATTTTATTTTTCCGTTACATTCTTGTTGACATATTATCTAGTTTCGGCCAAAATCCAAAGAGCTTAGGCACCGCAGGTGTACAACCCCGGTTGTGTGTCCGCAGACAACTGTCGGCGCAGAGCGTGCGGCCGGCGCCGTCGTCCATGGCGGCGCTGTGGTCGCTGCTGAAGCGCGCCTACCGCTCCTCCGAACATGTGGCGCGGCGGATTATAGACTACGTCTTCATGTACCTCGACCTACACCTCATCAAGATAGTTTTCATTTCCTTGATGCTGCTCTGCGTTATGAACGTTAGTAAATAATTCTTCATTATCTATACTAATATTATCTATACTTCTATACTAATATTATAAAGCTGAAGAGTTTGTTTGTTTGTTTGAACGGGCTAATCTCAGGAACTATTGGTTGGAATTGAAAAAATCTTTTTGTGTTGGATAGTCCATTTATCGAGGAAGGCTATAGGCTATATAACATCACGCTACGACCAGTAGGAGCGGAGCATAAATATTTATTATATTAAAAATATTCCATTTTGAGAGCTTTCGTTGCGTGCTCTGCGTAAACGGTTTATGTTACGTTAATATCATGTATGATGGAATAGTTTCTCTTTAAAAGTTCTAAAAAAAAATCCGCGACAGCATATGTCTATCTTTTAGGATTGACTCACTATAACCTTTTTAATGGTAATCAAATTTGTTCGAAATTAATGCATTATTTGCGAAGGAGTTTTATCAAAATAATATGAATTTGTATTTATGTAGCAGTAAAATAGTTTTTAATTCATTCGAATCGGACATTTAATCTCGAAGTTATCACGACTATGAAAATGCAATACGCGAACCGTTCGACGCCGGCGCCGCGCCGCCGCGACGTTCCCTACTCTAGAGAAGAGAGGAGAGGATGGGCACACGGGTAGATCATGACCTGGAATAGGACATAGGATAACTTTTATCCCTATATTCCCACGGGATCGAGATCTACGCGGGTGAAACCGCGGGGCACAGCTAGTTACATATAAAAGTGACAACTAATTGAATCCAAGTACGGCTCGACCATTTTCGAAGATCAACATCTGCTATAAGGGTAAAAGGTTAAGGGGAGGATTACAGTTTGTATTTCTCTGAACGGACAGCGAACTGAGAATATCCCCTTTAACAACTGTTGTTCTACTTATTTAGGCCATTAAACTCTGTATATCAATTATTTTTATTGGTTCTTAATAGTTTTCGGGTACCAAAACGCCCATCCTCCTTTGCAGGGTGGTTCTCAATACTTTATTATTTTCATTATTACAGGTGTGCGCGATGCATGTCCCTATCATGTTAATGATCGCGCCAGCACTGTGGCTCAATGCAACGAAACAACGAGTTTGCGTACTTTTTATATCGCCACTAATAAGTGTCTACTTAATGGCTAAGATGGTTTACCAGATAGATTATATCAAACATTCTACTTTTGACGTCCAGTGTTCGGAAGACGACGTAAGTACTGAACGTGAACCAACGAATATTAGATGAAATATTGAGTATAGAATATATCGTAAGTTAACCTAAGTTATTTTGTATGCCTTCTGGCGGGACATAGTATGGACCAACATTTTTTTATATCACATCTGTAATTTTACTCTCATGTTCACAAAATTAATAAATCATTTTGAGATTTAAATTTGAATTGACATATTTTGTTTTTGTAATGTTTTATTTTTATTAAATATTTCAGAATTATGAAAACGGTATCTCGAATACGACCGTATTTAACAATGCCGAATGGCTAGGATTTACAAAGGCTACACCAGGCAAACCGCTAGTGTCTATACTCAAGGGATACATAGGCCTTTTAGCCGTTTTCACTTTTCATTCTCTGGTCATGTATAGACAAGAATCGCTCAGGTTAGAAGACTTCCACTTAAGTAATAAGGTTGAATTTTCCCGTCATAAATATTGATTGAATCTAATTATCTGTTAACAGATCGTCCGGGAGATTACCAAAACAAAGGTCTAAGATAATATTCCCTGAGATAACGCGCAAGGAAGCGGATATAGACTTGGTGCACTGCATTAAGTATCTAATGAATTATGGATTCTATAAGTTTGGCGTGGAGGTAAGTTTTTCTGCAAATTTAATTTAAATAAAACACCATATCTAACATACTGGCTTTAGGCAGATCATTTTATTTAATGGAATTAAAAAAAATATTACGCGAAGACAGTTTTGTTAGAAGCTTGCGCCTTAGCACGCCAACGCAAACACCATTATTATTTGATAATGGTAGTAAAAGATCAGTCAACCCGTTCCGATCAGTTTCCCTTTATCAACGTTGAAAGTGCTGAATTAAAGTTCTTCAAATGTCCCTGACTCTTTTCAACTTAAGTAATTATTTCCACACTATTAGTACTCAAACCTTTCGATTTAGAGTTTCAGAGACCTTGGACGGATCGCATCACTTGTAATTTTGATTTAAAGTCTTTGCCAAAACGTAACGTTTTCTTTTTGTTTTATCTACTTTTATTTGAATGACGCTTAAAAAAGTTGTATTTTGTAGCATGTTTGCTTTATTACAGATAACAATGATATGTCTAATGGGCGTGATTGGTTCTCGTATGGATCTGTACGCGGTGCTGTACGCGGCCTGGCTGCTCATGTTGGTGTCAATCAAGCGAGTGGCCCAGGCCAAGCTGTGGCCTGCGTTCACAGCCTGCATCACCGTGCTAGTTCCTGTGCAGTATATGATAGCTGTGGGATTCCTGCCGCAGTTTTGCGTTACTTACCCCTGGGAGTCTGAAGATGCGGTAACTATAACTTCTCGTGTTCAATGGTGCCGATTCTCTTGTACACCAAAATAAGCTATCTAAACTATCACTGAAATTCCTTACTTTTGTTTATGAGAAACTTAAAGCTATTTTATATTGCAAAATATTCTTTCATACTTTCTCTATGAACGCATCCCCACTTGTCAGTGTCTCAGTGTTAGTGCTGACACCGGCATGAGAATGTATGAAAGAATATTTTGCACTGTGTCGGAACGGTGGCTTCACTGATATGTGTGAATCAAGCTTTACTTAGATGGGTAATTTTCATTATATTCATACTTTCAAATCCAGTTAATCGGATGAATCTGAAAGCTTAGTTTTTGTTTACCGTTAACCTCTTGTACGTAATCATCATTAAGGACGATGCACTAAGGAAGCCCGCGAAATTCAAATTTTATAATAATTTTATTTTTATTTTACAGTAACAAATATGGCTTTACAGAATTATAATCATTAGAACCACCAATACAACTCCATAATCCTCAAATGTCATGATTTCATGAAATAGTCATTCAATAGAGTTTTATTGCTGATTCTAATGTTTATAATTATGTAAATACATATTTTTTACTGTCGCTACTGTGTCACGTTATTTGAATATTTTTTTTAAACCGTATTGATTTTTCATTTACACCCCTTTAATTTTTCCGTTCTTAGGAGCCCTTCAGCCATTTATTCAATATGGTGAGGATATTTAATATAAATGTGGATTTTTATTGTAATATTTGTAATCACAACATAAACCCTAATAGTTCGATGTAGTTTTGCCGCGTACTTTAGTTTGATTTCTGTACTCAACCTATTATGGGTAGCTCATTAGCTTTATTGGTAGGCTTTTTGTAAGCGCTTATGGTATTATTATTGGCAATAATATACAGGGTGTTAGTGGAAACACCGTTATCCTTGAAACCAGTGGTTTGGTTTCATTTATAGAACGTTAAATCAATGGAAAAATACAACTTTTTTCTTTAGAGAAAATCTCCTTTTTCCACAAGATTATTTCACCCTACACGCAAGGGCAACGACCGGCCGCGGCCGGCGGATGGCGGGGGCGGGCGGGGCGCGCGGGACGTTGCATGACCGGCCGTCAGCTGTTTCGCAGCTCTCTCGATCGCGTATCCATGAGTATCGGGACAGAGACGGATATTTACTTTTTAAAATCTTTTAATGAAAATAAGGTTTTTTTTTGTTGTTGCTAGGTCATTTATTTTTATATTTAAGTCAACTACCCATGGTTTGAGTGACAACGGTGTTTACCCTTGCATACTGTATAATATATTCAGATACTTTTAATAATTTTGCAAGCTCTAACTCACCAAAAAGCATCAGCATCATCCCTGTTCGATCTCATCTCTTACTAAAGAGCTTGCTGGTGATAACGGGCCACAGCCACTTTTTGTAGAGAATTTAGAAAACGTTGACATTAAACTTTGCAATCAGATCATCTAGGCTAGAAACTTGAAATCTCACCAAAAACATTAAAAATGTAAAAAAGACAATATTCTCAATTTGGTTGGTTTTAAAAAGTATTGAGATCTATTGGGGTTTATTTATAAACGTTGCTTAAAGTTATGTAATCATTAGCGACTGTTTAACCATAGATTTTTGAAGTCTGAACGTCACTTAACTTTATGCAACGTTAATAAATAAACCCAAAAAGGAACACATTTCATACAGGTGCAATTTCAAAGTAAAAACATCAGCAAACAATAATAGACTCCAAACATTTACTTTTTGTCTGATAACAATTCAAATCTTACGAAACCTAAAAAGAAAGAGGACTTTTGGTATTCATGACCAATAACCGTCATACATAAATATGTAATTAGACACATCCTGACAATATTATAAATGCGAAAGTGAGTTTGTTTGTTTGTTACGCTTTCACGCTAAAACAGCTACACAGATTTGGATGAAATTTGGCACACGGCTAGACCATAACCAGGATTAGGACTAAAGATACTTTTTATCCGGACATTCCCACGGGATCGAAACTTACGCAGGTGAAACCGCGGGGCGCAGCTAATTTTTATATAATTCAATAAAATAACCAATAACTACTATGGCGCTCATTTCAACTCGATGATACTGTATGAGCTAGTAGCCATTCAAGGGTTCCGTTATGTAGCGCCCACGTCCATCATCAGATAAGCTCGATATTACTATATTATTGTATTATCATCGTAATGCCCACATTTGCAAATATTCAAACCAAAAATCCGTCCGGGGCTACGAAGCATCGCTATAACTTTGTCGCACAGCGATTTGAAACAAGCCTCCTTAGTAGTTTTTACATTATATTAAAACTAGCTGATGCCCGCGGCTTCGCCCGGGTGGATGTCGGTTATTATGTACTAAAGCCTTCCTCGAGAACCACTCAATCCCTTGGTGAAATCAGCATGAAAATCGGTGCACTAATTTTTGAGTTTATCGCGAACAGACAGACAGACGCGGCGGACGACTTTGTTTTATAATTTATGAAAGGATGCTTGTCTAATGAAATATGTGTGGTTATTATTGGCTCTTAGACCAGCTTCCAAACATTTTTGCCGATTCTCCTTTGTAAAATGTTATAAGCACTAAAAGCCAAGACTCGCCGCTCAGCAGTTTTGTTTGATAAACATGAGTATTAGTTTGCTTAAAAGTATGCTAAATCTGATTTCAAAATGCAAAATAATATTTTTCAGCAAATGAAACATGTTCGTACATGGATGTTTCTTCCTTACGCCAAGTCGCCGCCCCATGCGTTCAAGCTCATCTTCGATTTCTTTCTACTACTGTTCGCCACTCGACAAATGAAAGTGTTCCGTGTAGAAAACGCTGCAAATCCAAATTATCCCGGAGGATCGAACAGTGAAAATATTGGCAATGATTGGGAGACGCCGAACTTCGTTAATCCTGTACCAGATTTCCTTAGTTACGTTGGGTAAGTCAGTTTGGACGATGGATGGCAAACCTGGACAGTTAAGTCCTTCCCTGGTTCAGCCTGAATTCTAAAAGTATGTCAACCCGAGTTTTTTTTACAGTTTGACATTGAACTGACAAGATTATATCGTCGATCTTATGATTCAGCGAAGAAGGGACCGTTTATGGTTAAAAACCCTATTGGTTCATTTTCATCTGCTCCCTGATTTAGACTTAACTTCATAACTGGAATTCATCTGAACTGTCTACTACCGTGCCTTCAATATTATACCCGCATCATATTATTGGCCAATCTGGCCAGGTGGAGGAGCTCGTGGCTAAGTAATAACAGCCGCACGGGTCGATCCATCAGGTTAAGCTACGCTTGCCGGGGTTGGTCCGTGGATGGGTGACCATCTTTACATATCGAGACTCCTCCGTGCCTCGGAAAGCACGTTAAGCCGTTGGTCCCGGCTGTTATTTGTGGATCTTTGATAGTCGTTACGGGTCGTCAGAAGCCCGAAAGTCTGACAACCAGTCTTACCAAGGGGTATCGTATTACCCAGTTACTGGGTTGTGGAAGTCAGATAGGCAGTCGCTCCATGTAAAATACTGGTATTCAGCTGCATCCGGTTAGACTGGAACCCGACCCCAACATAGTTGGGAAAAGGCTAGGCAGATGATGATGAAATTATTGGCCAATCCCACATTTAAGAATGAAAAATAATCTGTGTTTGTTCCAGGACATGGCTTGATGTGGTCAAGCGCATGGTTTTCTTGGGAATGCTTTGGGTAACGCTTGCGATCATGTTTATGACCGGCACCAACCGAGTGAACCTATTCTCTATGGGATACCTCATCGGCTCCTTTATATTCCTGTGGCAAGGAACCGACTTCTATTTGCGCCCCAAAAAAGCTATATTACAATGGTGAGCGAATTCTTGAAAAGTGATTTATTTTCTTTAACTTCTATTTCTTTGGTTGTAACTTATGAGACGTCGGAACATATGAGTTCGATGATAACTATGATGTTCGTATATGTTATTAATTATCTAAAATGCTTATAAAATAATATTATTACGTGTCCTCAGGGGGTTTTGAATTCATAACTGACTGAGAGCTTTTCTGGTGGGCGTGGTTCAGCTTTATTTTCATAGTCTGTGGTCTGTTTTGTAAAATGGTGGAAGGCCGGTACGGTCATCCGCACACGTACGAAAACCGCCTTAACTGCTACTAAGTAAAGACACAGTCCAAAGCAAATGTTTTCAGGGTTGATGTATTAACGTTTTACATGGTGTGACGTCATCAGGTGGTCGTGGCTGGTGCGTTACAACGTCGTAGTGGTGGTAGTGAAGACCCTGCTTCAGATCCCGGGCTGCATCTTTAGCTCGGTGATGCAAGAACATGCGTGTTGGCTGGTCCAGCTCCTAGGTATAGGCTGTGTCGACAAGTTCGCCGGCGGTAACATAGCGCGGTTTCTTAAGATGCAGTATACTAAAGTAAGTAAACTGTTTTTGGCTAAATATATGCGAAATAAACGTCGATGGCGCGGTATTCCGAAATGCAAAGTGAAAAAAATCGATGACTGTTTCTTTACATATCCCATCCGAATATTGGTGTTCTTCGTACATGACGATATTTATTTTTTATTTTTTTGTAGGAGGCAGCCTGTTCTGTTCCCCAAGAAGATATAGGATTGGCGTGGGACGGAGTTTGCTTTGCTTTCCTTATACTGCAACGAAGGCTCTTCCATAGCTTCTACTTTTACAGAGTCATAGACGAAAGCAAAGCTACAACTGTGCTCGCTTCAAGGTAATGCCAATCATTCTGTAGGGCAAAAATTCTGCAAGATTATTTAAAAGAGGAACCTAATAGGTCCAGTAAAGTACAGTGGAGCTACTAAATAAAGCATGTGATTTTTCTTGTAGAGGCGCAGAATTAATAGAGGGGCTCCGTCAAAAACAGATGAATGTACAGGAGGACCAAGAGTCGAAAATCCTAGACAAAATCAAAGTAAAAATGGAAAGAATAAAGGCAAACCAAAAAAAAATACAAGGTGTCTTGTCCAAGGAACCGGGTCACCACGATATAGGTATATGTCTTTTATTTTATATTGTTTATGGCCGCGTTCACCTGACACGTATGGTCACAGTGTTCGGCCCCCGACTGTGAAGTTGTATGAAAAACAAAGGCCGACTGACAGTCAATCGGCGGCTGAAGTTTTTTATTTTTCGTACTGGAGCTCTCAGTCGGCGGCTGACAAAAGTCGAATCCTTGATTCCAATTGATGTTATTTCAATTTAACTAAAATCAACTTTATGAAAATGTGAATTGAGTTGATTTCAGAATGACTAGTATTATTGAAAAACTGTTTCAGGTTGTAGCGCAAACTGAAATTGATGTGCGGTATTATAATGTTGTTTTTCCAAAACTATATTATTTTACATGTTTGGAAACTGTCATAATATTTCTGCACTGAATAACCTCATTTTCTTCCTTTAATTTTGACGATCAAAATATCAATGTCGACTTAATGTGGAAGATCAATTCTTCTCTCAATGCGATGTTAATATCTTATTGCATCGATTATGCTATGAGAAATTGTGGGACAACAACGCGTCATTGGCCAGACAAAAAGACCAATAGCTTCGGTCATCAGGATCGAGTGAGGTATATAATACTTCCGTGACCGTTTCCCTCGCGCACTCCCGGAGCAGACGAGGAGGAGGAGACGATGGCGGGCGAGTCGGAGCAGGTGCCGCTGGTGCGCGGCGACTCGGAGTCGCGCGGCTACCACACGCCCGACAGCCCCGCGTCGCCGCGCGGCTTCCACACGCCGCTCAGCGAGCCGTCCGCGCCGCCCTCGCCCGTCGCGCCCCGCCCCGCGCGGCCCACGTTGCCTGCGCTGCCCGCGCCCAGCCTGCCCGCGTCGCAGGCCGGCCCGCCCTCTCCCTCGTCGGCGCTCATGACCGTGTCGCTCGACGCTTACTTGGAGCCGCGCCGCATCTCGTTCGAGTCGCCACCGTCGTCGGAGCTGCTGCCGCGCGCGCCCAGCCCGGAGGAGTCGTACCCGGTGTTCTCGCCGCCGCCCATCCGGCGCCGCCACACGGTGGCCAGCCCCAGCGTGCTGCAGCGCCAGTCCGTCGTGTCGCAGTCGAGCCGCGCCGAGCCGCACTCGCACCACACGTGTAACCGCTCCCCGCGCACGCCTGACGTGTGGCGCAGCGGGCCTTTGTTGTTGAATCACGATCAGTTGAACATACACCGACTGTTGCACTTTGTATAAAATGTAAAGCATAATTTTTTCGTTCATATAAACTTATTTTACATATGTTTTTCCCTTCCGTTTAGGAATAGAATCAGGTTCTGAGGGACTGCGTAGACGTCGCGTGTATACAAAGAGACACGATGGTAAATATTCGTGGCATTCTCTCGGGTGTGGGAGGTGTTTGTTATTTTGTTCTATCACACTGTGCGCTGGTCGTTCAAACTAAACCTGAAGACATAACATTTCTTTTTGTAAATGAATGACTCCAATATAGTCATTTATTTACATATCAAAAATACTCTTTCTTATTTCATTTGACTATAGTAAAATGGACGCCAATTATCTTAACTACCATATGTTACAGGTCTCATGAACTTCGAATTACAACGATTTAGTCATATTTGCAAGTAGTTACAAAAAGACCTATCTTCATGAAGGTCATATCCGGCCATATTTATTATGTCTTGACCAGCTGCGATGTGTCTATAACTATGAAATACAGCTTTATTAATAATTTCCTAATTTTGGGTGGTTAAATGTTTAAAGTGTTTATATTAATACCCGTTAATGTTAAGTCAGTCTGTGATAAATGCGGATGGTGTGCGAGCTGCTGTTGAGTAATGCTTTTCTCTTGTAGCGCGGGACAGACCATCGTATAGGCCGCCAGCAAGCCATCAAAAGGGTAAAGTTCTTGAACCAGGCTCGCTATCAAATCGTAATGCGTTACTAACCCCTCCTCGGCTTGTCGGTGATGGTATATAGGCAAATTGCAATCGCCATGGCGGGAACTGTCTTACTTGTTTTTAAACAATGTATAAAACATGTACATTTTGTATTACAGTTGAATGTTGTAAATAAAGAAACCTAAGACAGAATGCGCCGGTTGTCGGCTTTACTTGTGTTTGTGCGCCTGATTGTGCCATAGTCGAATGTCTGCATGTTACTGCTATGCTATATGTCTACCTCTAACCTCACTATGTGCATGTTGCGTGGTTGTCTGCAATAACACTTTGTTTTGTGTTTCACTCATTTGGTACACTTAATTTTACTATTAAAGCTACAATCAACTATTATAGGATTCATTATTTTAAAAAAACTCTTATTTTTACTCTTTCCACTACTTCAAACGGCATGGATTTCATAAGAATATATACTAGTGTAATTATATAAAAAGCTTGCGCTAAATAAACGTTACTATGTAGCAGAGCTTAATGCTTTATGCAACTTCTTCAAATAGGCGTAACTAGAGATTGTTGCTGTAATTTTTTGAAACGTTTTGGTAAATCTATTGAATTTTAGTACATAATAAGAACATTTTAACTGTGATTATATAAATTACCGCTAAAAGTTACGCCTATTTCGTTTGAAAACTGTAGTTTCATATATTTTTGTACTTACAGCTGTACGTTCCGGGGACTACTACATGTTCGATGAATTCGATGATACGGAGATTCATATGAAAGATGACGATTCGAGCTCAGACGAGGAAGCCCCCCCTCGACAAATGGGAATTGGCAAGGTCAGTTACTTTGTGACAATTGGGTACTTCTTGGGGGTAATCAGCTGGATTATGGAGGGTACATCTCTTTCACGGATAAATTCTTATATTTGAAAAGTAAAAAAATGTAAGCAAGTTTTGGATAACGAAATCAGTGATATGGAAATATTTACTCTATAGTGAAATTTGTGTCCGGCTCATGAATTTCAAAGATATTGATCCCATATTTTTTTCCCATAGTCCTGCTGGTTACCAGTATAGGAAGTGTTATGGGTGAAGGTATACGCGTTGTGATTTGTGGGTTATGCTATATCTAAGAGAACATTGTCATCAGTATTCGTGCTTGCGCCTATCACAATGCACAAACAAGTACTTGTACTCAACCTTTCGGACTTCAGTACGTTTGCGTTTTAGCCACATTAATAACACAAAATTATGGGAACACCAGACAGAAATAAAAATTTAAGGGATACTGAGAAAGACAATGTTTTAACATGATGTACCTACTGTGTTTTGATAATAAGCTAAGCATGTTTGATATTAGACAAGTATATTGGTGACTGTTACTATACATAGTACGTCTTGGGTGTTCCCGCATGTTCGCTTACCCTGGATACTTTTACAGTACAACTTTTTTCTTAATGTCTCTCGGCAAACTTCGTGATTCGTCATTCGTCGGATACCTATCACTTGCCCTTTGCACTTGGTGGAGACCGGACGCTCAAAATCGACTTGGAAGTATATAGAGTTGTTAATACTCTTTTACTTAATGAAATTTATTTTAAACATAAGAGGAAATAGTTTAAGGAAAATAGTTTTACAGCTCTATATGTATAGTTCACACGGAAATTAACAAAAACAACAATGAAGTACTTAGTTCTGAATTCAAAGATTATACACGATAAATCGAATAATTGATGGACATGGAGTTTAGCATTCGTTTGTATTCGGAGATGCGATGATTCCCGAGAGACATTAAGAAAATTGTTGAATTGTATTAAGTGGAATGTCCAGCTCTCCGACTTAGTATAGAAGTAAAGGGAATATAATTTGTTGTAGTACAAAGTTACGTCCGGTCCGCTTAAGGTGACTAACCATAATGCCCAGTATTAATTATTGCACCACCATGCTACTCGAATCGGCACACGTTGTAACAGTTGTAAATTAGGTACAGTTTTAACGATCAGTCTCGACTGACGGCTCGGAAAAGGTATCCAAAGGCAAACATGTAGCTTCTAAAAGAAAAAAGATTGTTTGTAAAACAACGTGTACTGGATTCGAGTGCGTGTGAGCTCACGATTGTGTCGCGTGGGCCGAGCAGCTGCTGTCTACGATGATCAAGACGGACTGGAAGAACGCCGTGAACGCCCGCCGATCCTCTGCGCCCAACCTTCGCTCACCCAGACGCTTCTCCCTCAGCGAACCGATGTCCTACCCGCAGGTAATGGCCACCAATGCAATCATCAAACCAATAGAATTCACAGGTTTTACATCCCTGGTGAGTATGTAGGGAGTTCACATTAGATACAATGGAACAGCAAGATACGTGATCATCGGAACTCTGCTAAGATACGCATTTAGCAAGCCGTGTCTAAGTAATCACAAACATACGTGCTAAACACGTGTGGCATACGGAAGCTCCTAAGGCGCACTTACACTGGGTCGGGCTACTGACCTGGCTAGTCATTCGGGCACCCGATATATTAACCATACTGGAAGCCTTGACGAATTCGGGTTTCAATGGAATTGGTTATCGAAGGTAGACAAACTTGCCCGAAGACAAGCATTGTTCATTTACACTTGATCTCTAACCTAGCCCGAAATCGGTTAGCAGATCTAGTGTGATTGCGCCACTATTGTTCATTTTGGTGTTTATTTTATTGTAGCTTGCACTTTTGTTTTGGCTTTTGCATGTATTTTTATGTTTGCACGTATTTGTTGATTATGCTTGTTATTTTTTTAAATACGAAACTTTTCTAACACGATTTAATTTCTAGTTAAAAAAGCTCAATTTCAAAATTTTACTTACTTTTGTTTTGTACCACAGTCAGGGAAATTAATTGTTTATCAAATTGACACACTACGTCAATTTGCCTTGTTATAGCCATTTCATACAATCGTCAAAGAAAGAAAATTGTGATTTTATTATTTGATTTTGCTAGTTATTTTATAGATACAAACCTTTTCTAACACTATTTAAATGCTAAAATGTCAAAATTTTAATTTTCTTTTCTTTCTAGTACAGTCAGGGAAATTAATTGTTTGTCAAATTGCCACACTACGCCAATATGCCTTGATATTGCCATTTCATACAACTGTCAAATGATGACATTTGTGATTTGATTATATAGGCAGTTTAAGTTGGTAGTCAATTTGGTAAACAAATTATTTCAGTGACTTTACAATTGTGATTTCGCATCTTTATTTTTTTAACATTATACTTTCTTCTGTCTATCTTTGTTTCATAAGTTGATATAACAATAAAAGTGCTGTTGTTAGATACGTCATAAGCCGTCCTTGCAACCAACTCAAACGCAGCAGCCAGAACAGGATGAGGGACAGTTGACGGAGATGGACGATGTCGCACCGTTACCAGGTCAGTTCGATTAAGCATTTTCACCATTCATCACACACAGAATGCAGCACTATAATAGTAAAAGCTTTATTGACAGTTAATACACTACAATTCAATTTGAACGTAATCATACATTTTTGTTTACTTAATGAATACATATGTATCACAGTTATAGAGTAGAGAAATCAAAATTAAATTCATTTCAAACTACATTCTAATATTAGTTTAAGTGTGAAGAAAGATGTCAAAAATAAATTAATTCTAAAATCCATTACATTATACAGTTCGATTCAAACTTAATGGCGGCTCGGAACACGAGGAGAGTCGCTGCGCAGTAACAA
Organism: Lithophane socia; assembly: GCA_947522985.1. Taxonomy (NCBI): domain Eukaryota; kingdom Metazoa; phylum Arthropoda; class Insecta; order Lepidoptera; family Noctuidae; genus Lithophane; species Lithophane socia. The sequence continues at coordinate 12,611,452 of OX383256.1, read as the reverse complement.
TTTCATGTGACAGCGGGGGTGAGGGGTGGGGTACTGCGCAGCTAAAAGCTAACTTCACAGCCGCCATTAAGTTTGAATCGATCTGTACTTACATTGAAATTATTAGCAACTAGCTGTGTCCCGTGATTTCACCTGCGTAAGATTCGATCCCGTGGCAATATCGGGATAAAAAGTATCCTATGGCCTATTCCAGGTCATGGTCTACCCATGTGCCAAATTTCATCTAAATCCGTTCAGCCGTTTTAGCGTGAAAGCGTAACAAACAAACAAACTCACTTTCGCATTTATAATACTAGTTATAAGTTATTAGCAATTATTATTGTTAGTACATAAATTCATAAATTAAATAATTCATTAGAATAAATTATTACACAATTAGTAGTTTTTTTTGTGTATTTTAATTTAATTTGTTATTCCATTGTAAGGACCGCCTAGTGCGGTACAAGCCTCCTGTATTTTATTCTATCTCTAGCTAGTCTGCTCCATGTTTTCCCTAAAGCCAAACATTAAGTCTCAAAAGTCGTCACTCCATCCAACAAGATTGGGTCTACCACGTCTACGTTTTTTGTTAATAGGGTACCAGTTTGTTATGGTTTTCGTCCATCTGTTATCGCTAATTCTTTGTAAATGTTTCCGCCCATTTTGTGTCAGCCTATTCCCATTTTAGTCTTAGTGTTTGTTTGATAACGTCTTTAGCCCTGGTTTCTTGTCGTATTGAGCTGTTTCTGACACTATCTCTTAGGTTACGGCCTTTAGAGCTTCTCGAACTTTATTGCTCTCTGGCAAATTCTTCATTTTTGTAGAGATTCTTTAGTTAGAGAACAAGTTTGGCAGGCGTATGCGTAGACGGCATCAAGCAAACTCCATAGCTTTTGTCTTTAAGTTAGTAGGAAATGTACTCTTGAGGATTTCTTTCATAGCCCAGTATTTACTCTATGTGTTCTTTACTCTTCTGACTATTTCCAACTTTGTGCAGTCTTTGGTTGAAATGAAGTGTCCCAGATAAACACACACAGTTTAGCGTTTTTTTTTTTTTTCATTATCTTTATTCTCTACATCTTAGTTTTATTCTCGTTCACTTCAAGCCCCACTTTTATGCTTTCTTCATTGAGTGTCTCTAGCTTATACTGTCACTCTTTTGAGTCTTCGGAGAGTAGGACAAGGTCGTCAGCAAATCGCAAATATGGTAGGTATTGTCCATGCATGTTCAGTCCAACTTCGTTCCAGGTCAACGAACGAGATATTTGTTCTGGGATAGCTATACTTTTAGGTGACAGTGGATTGTCACCGCTTTGAGAATATGGCAGTGGCACTCAAAATTTAATGTTTTTTAGCATTACGACAGTTAAGTTTTATATTTTCAACAATAATGTGAGGCCGACCACTATGTATTCTTCACGAAGATTTGGTAATCCCTCTATCTTTGCGACGAGCAATAGACGTAGGCTGCACTTTGATCCGTTTCGCCCTTGTGCTTTGAATTTTTGTGACTGCAAATGCTCTTGCTTGAGCAGGTGATTCGATAGTGTCCAAAACTTGTTCTAACCTCTTTAAAATTAATAAATTATTTGGTGTGACCTCTTGAGCTAATATATTGGTCACATGAATGAATTGCTTTTTCAACCAGTCAACGTGACTTTGGATGCAACTATTCAATTCGTCTTTTTGAAAATCCATTGGTATTATTATGGGTTTGTCTGCATTGAGAGAAACAGGAGGTGGATTAAGTACCGTGACATTTTCACACCGGAGGTGGTGTGATGGAGACTGCTGCTGTGTGTTTCCGGTTACTCCAATTGTCATCAATTTTTCAAGCACTTCCTACCATCAGATTGAGCTGAAACTTGGCATACTTATATAACTACTGAGACATTTTGAAAAAATGATACCATGGATCTAATGATGGAGCCGGAAGTTGGCCATAGGAACTCCTCAATCAAACAAGATAGCATCATCGTGTTTGGACTCATTGCCTATGTATTAACAAGTGCTTTGACACTAGGTGGTGTTCAGGGTCTGATGATGGAGCCGGAAGGTGGCCATGGGAAAATTGTTTTTAGTTCATAAAAAGCTTGTTTTTAAAAAGATTTTTACTTATATTTTATTAATAGTGTTTCTATTAATCTTTTTAACCCTGAAGTCTACTGTAGCACGGTAGGTCAAGTTTCTTGAACTCTGTACATTCTTATTTCTTGATGAATGTTGACAACCATACAGTTTCCGCAGTTCTAAACGTTGCACGCTGAGACGACGGCCCACCACTATCCAATTCGTTGAAGAGAAATTTGAAAATTTTCGCAAAAATATATTACACTCTTCTAGCCGCGTACCGAGTGATGGTAATTTACATTGAATTTTAGCGGTAAAAGACTCTTCTTGTGTCTGATCCAAAACTAATATTGTGTACTCCACACAGTATTTATTCAAAAAAGTAATTAAATTGTCTTTATCAATCATTTTTCAATAGTTTAAACAATTTTTAAACGACAGTTCACGCTCGTACGCGCCGACTCGTCTAGAGTCAAGAGTCAAAAACCTTTAATTCACTGACAGACCACAACCTAAACCGCTGGTTTAAGAATCATGAAATACACACGACTTCCCGAAAGAGGGAAGAAAAAACGAACTTGTTTGTTCTATCTAAAATCTATCGTAACTATAAAAATTTGGCAGATTGCTATGAAACAGTTCGGTATTATTTTTGACATACCTACCTATTTGAAAATGCGTTCAGGTGACGCGGAAAATCCAAACCTAATCTATCGATAATTACAGTTTTGGTCGTAAAACGATGAGGTAACGATTTTGGTCTTGGGCTCCCATACCAGGAGTTATATAGGGGATGAAAGTTAGTATGGAAGTTCTTCATTTCTAGGGTTCCGTACCTCAAAAGGAAAATAACGGAACCCTTATAGGATCACTCGTGTATCTGTCTGGCTGTCCGTTTGTCACAGATAGAAAATTTGATCAAACTCAAAGCATTTATTTCAAATAAACCAATTACAGGCACTTTTGAATTGTCAAGGGGTCGGTCTAATGTCCGAATCTAATGAACCGATTAAGTTGAAATTTGGTACACATATGTATTTCTGTGACCCAAACACGGATGTGTAACGTAAATAAATGAATTTTGAATATGGGGGTCACGTTTAGCAAATATATTTTTTTTTAAGTTTTGCAAACCATGTAAGTAGGTACCATGTCCCATAGCAAATGAAACGGCTTATTGGGAGACATATTTTTATAATGTTAAAATAAATATTTTTAAATATATTTAAGAAAATTTACCAATCAATTTTCATACAAAATCATTTTGCGTAATCCCAACAATACGTAGAACAAAGCTCAAAAGTTGAGGTGCTAACAATATTGCTTTGTTTCAGAACACGAGACACTTGTGGACAAAATAAAGGCATACATAGATACGGCATGGGCGTTCGTCTCGAGTTTCCTTGTGTCGCTCACGCGACACGTGATGAAGTATTCCCGGGACTATCGATACGTATCGAAAACGCTCTCCATTGAAAAGAAAATACTTAAGGTAGAAACTTACGACTATTTAATTGCCACCCTCCGTCCGTTATGTCGAGTTTAGTGTTACTGCTAATTTCCACGTCACATTTATTTCACGGCAACATTATACATAAAAGTTTCGGCTATCGCTTGAAAAAAATCAACTTGAAGATTAGAAGATCCTTCGCTATACTCCTGAACTAATGTGTAAATAAGAGCTGGTGCGAAAACGAGGGAATAATTAACTTTAAAACTGTGTTTTCCAGGAAAAAGAGGGCTTCGGTATTGGTTTAAGAGAAGGATCGCAGATGATATGGGAACCACTACCAGAGACACTAGTGAGACAGTGAGTTATGGTGTTGCCTACTAAAAACTTTGAACATTTGCAAACTTTTTTTAATAACCGGGCTTCCAAGTTATTTACGAGTTTGCCAAATGTTCTCATAGGTGTATGAGTAGTTGTTAGTAATTGGCATGAGTAACGCCCATGCTTTCTGCATGTTTAGATTTAGTTATAATATTTCGTAAGTAGATTTTGAGTACTTTTCAACGTTGTTTAAAACAGTAAGACAGCAAGAAAATTACCCGGATAGGGAAACCCTCATTTCAGTAAATCATGTTTTATTGAAATTCTGTTGTCTACAGCTTTTTATTTGTTGCTGTAGTCAACATCGTTCAAATCCATAAAAAGTCAAAACTTCTTACCCAATTGTATATCTGCTTAAAATGGAAACATGGATAATTACCTATAATCCTATTCTAATCTCTCCCAATTTCATGAACACTTAATAAAGTTTTAGGATCAAAAATCAAGGACAAATAGCTTTAAACAACGTTACAAACATAAGCTGCTAGATTTTTTATTCTTTACCAAAATACTATCATGTAGTCACCTAGGTTCGATTAGTAAGTAGTGTTTTGTTTGCATGCTGCCTAGTACCCGCGAAATGGAATCATTTGACCAAAATCTACTTGCACCACCAGTAGAGATGGGGTTTGTATTGCTATACTTACATTTAAAATGGTTGAGCCGTTGTAATTCGATGTTAGTAAGTTTAAAAAAAATAGGTACAATATAATTTCATTTGAAAATCCATAAATCAGTTTAAAATTACGACTAGATTTCCATAACTGGTAATAGTAGATATTTCATGATTATGTTAAAACATCATTCATTCATATTAGTGCTTACCCAAAGGTTCGATAGACATCGAGTATGATCTCGACTGCCGGCACCAGGAACTGTAACACAAAGGTACCGTACGTATGACCGTGGTGGGTGTTTCCAGCCGTAAGTTAAGCGAGATAAGTGTTCCCGAGATCCGGATATTGGCGCCTAGTATGGAGCGCGGGCTAGATGCGTCGCCGCCGCCGCCGCGCCGCCCGCGCCTGTCGCTGTCCAGTGCGTCTTCATGCCACCAGTCCGACGACGAAGATGACACGTCCGAACATGAGAGCGCCTTTTCCTTGCAGTCGTCCCCGAGGTGCAGTGGCCCGCTTACAACGTTCACTTGTACTGTCGATCTGGTCGTACTCACATTTACGTATAGAATCGAATGATGCTCCGACAGTCTTGCAAAGACAAAAGAAATCGATCCAATCTGGTCATAAATTCTAGATTGTGATGAGCGATTCGCAGTACAAGTCTCGTTGAATGTTATCGTCGCTTGCGATGGGCTTTTGCTATAAGTACTTTTTATCGATTTATATATCAACTTTTATCTTAAGTAACAACTTATTTCTTTCACTTATGAATACGTCACGTTGTCGCAGCTTTTATTGTATTTTGATTACGTTTTCATCTTTGGGAACGGTAAGTGTGATTTAAATGGAATTAATATGTTTGTAACGTGTACTTGTCAATGTAAATATGGAGAGCACGTGAAAACTATGCTACTGTGCATGGTTTTTTTTATTTTAAAGACATTAAGTACAATATTCTGTTTTTTTTAAAAGACTGCAATTTTCTTATAAAACTACACTACACATAGTCAGTTTTTTGTCTATTTACATAAATATAGTTTTACCTAAGCATTTTTTATTATTATTATTTTCTTAATGGCTAGTAGACATTAAGAAAAGCAAACTTATGTCCAGGATTTAATCCTATCCTCAATCAACTCAGCCTATAGCAGCTCACTGCTGGATATAGGCCTCCCTCGCCTCCCGCATCCAGTCTGTCCCAGCCACCTTTTAAAGTCGTCGGTCCATCTAGCTGGGAGCGTCCCATACTACGTGGTCTCAACACCAGGACTCGTTTGCTGCAACGGTCATTGATCTGTCGACAAGCATTTTTTGTTTTAATTATTTATAAAAAAAATCGTAAATATCATCATTACTGCAAAAAAGTGCCAATGAGATGCTATATCTACTTATACATAATAATAAGTGCCACTTTCGTGATATACATATAACAATAACAACTAGGTAGCAAACCCGACAGACGTCGTCCTGTCCAAATTTGAGAATCCCATAGAAAAAAAGACGTTCAGTTTTTCCCAAATTTGAAAACTTTTCGAATTTTTCTTTTCACTAAAACCTAATTCAGACTATTACAAACATTTTAAAACAAAAAAATAGCCTAATCGGTCCAGCCGTTCTTATGTGATGCGCTTACCGACGAACAGCATTTCATTTTTATTTATGTATATAGATGCCGCCAGCCCATTGCCAATTCAGCTTGCTAACTCAACAAGCTAAGTCAGTAACTCCAGTTCTTTTCCGGATAATTTCATTTCGGATCTTTTTCTTCAAAGGAACCCCGAGCATAGCTCTCTCCACAGCGCGCTCAGCGACTGAGTTTCTGGACAGTCCACGTTTCGGCACCGTATTCTTCGCACCTCCTGTCCCGCCGTTACCGTGACCGCTACCTTGACTAGGCATAGCGGGACCTTCGCAACGATAACGCATTCCATCAGTTTATAAAAAATAAAATGTGAATGTTTCAGCAGCGACGTGACTGCACTGGAGGGTCAGGACGACTCGGTGTTCAAACAGGATCGCTCGCCATTTGTGCACCTCGGCTACGCGCTGTGGTACGCTGTGCTGGCGCATACAGACATAGTGTGCTATATCATGGTTTTTATTAATCAGGTAATGAGGAAATACTATTGGTTAATACAGTTTTAAGTAGTGTGAGCAAAGTAGCGTTAAAAGTAGCGGAACAAATTCTTATAACAGGACAATCAAGTTCTGCGGTCGTAATTTTTTTTTTTTTTTGAGTAACCCCAGCTCTAACCGCTATTTGGGTTTGACCCTGGAGTCCCTTCTGATCTCACTCTGGATTAGTAGCATAATTATTAATTAAAATTACAGATCCAATCAGCAACAATATTATCAATACCTCTCCCTCTGATGGTGTTCTTGTGGGGAACGCTCACCATTCCGCGACCTACTAAAACGTTTTGGGTAACGCTGATCGCATACACTGAGGTACGTAACACAAATAAAATGTAGATCTTCATCCGGTCCAGTCCTTTCATTTGATGCACACGGTACAATTTTCAATTTTTTTTTTCCAATTTTCCCTCCAAATGTGACCCCCATATTCATTTATTTGCACTACTCGTCCGTGTTTGGGTCACAGAAATTCATATGTGTACCAAATGTCAACTAAATTGGACTAGTAAATTCGGACCAAATTGGCTGTGATAGACTGACAGATACACAGACAGCCAGTCAAATAGACACACGATCGATCCTATATGGGGTCCGTTTTTTCATTCGGACGTACGAAGCCGAATGTGACTTGTTATTCCCGTCATTGTGATAATTTTTATGTTCTCCATACCAGGGAAGCTTCTGGTTACGGAGGTACTGAAGGCCAAAGTTCCAACTTTTTCTGACGTTTTTTTAAAGAAAGCAAGTTTTAAATGTTATAACTTAATTTTAAATAACCCCACAAAACCTGAAACGTTGCATGCACCCATAAAAACAATATTTTGCGTGCGTTACGTTGCGCACTACCGTAAACATCGATTTTTCACACTAAAAATAAAAATCGTTTCCCAGCATTTACTTAATTTGATCAGAATGCATAGTTGACGGCTATGTGATGGGTATTTTTACACCCTGTATAAACTATATAAAAACGTGTGCTCTTCAACTTATCCGTCATGTTAATATTCACAGGTAATCGTCCTCATAAAGAGTATGTTCCAATTCGAGATTCTGCCGTGGAATCAGAAGCTGATACCTGCGAACATGCCGTTTACTGCGCCACGCATCATTGGGATAGAGAGGAAATTCAATTACGCTCTCTATGACCTTCTGTTGCTGCTCATAATTTTTTTGCATCGGTAACTATCGAGTTTTGTTAAAAGTTAAGGCAGATTTAGATTTGCGGCGAATCGCGTCGATGTGAAAAAAAATATAAAAAAATCCTTTGCAGCTTTTCCAATGGTCTGCCTTGACCCTTATTCTTACTTCTATAAGTACCTATAAAATATTATTTGAACACAGCATCATCAGTTCAATGGAATAAATAAAATTAGAAAATACACAGTGAGCTTTTGTATTCAGATTTATGCTGAAATCACTGGGGCTATGGAAGGAATCGACGCCAGAAATTGAGCTAAGAGAAGACATGGAGTATCCACTGAATCCTGAAGATACTCAGTTAGTGGCTGAAGGTCACATCAATGAAGTTGGACGGAAGTATGTCAAGTTGCACGACCAGGCAGGCCCGTGAGTTTCCTTTTATAGCTATAATACTCCCCTGAATGTTGTACAACGTGGGAATGACAAAACGACAGTAAATTAAAATACTTGCAATTCCCTCTGAAAATCTAACTATAATATTATAAACGCGAAAGTTTGTAAGTATGGATGGACGGATGGATGGATGGATGGATATTTGTTACCTTTCACGTAAAAACTACTGAATGGATTTGGATAAAATTTGGCACACAGATAGTTTATAACCTGGATTAACACATAGGATACTTTTTATCCCGATATTCCCACGGGATTGAGACTTACGCGGGTGAAACCGCGGGGCGCAGCTAGTTCACAATAAGAGTATTTTGTAACTATTAAAAAAGTTGTAGAAATGAATTTAAAAGAAAGTGTGTTCTAGGTTCAAAATCAATCTGCCTAGCCTTTTCCCAACTCTGTTGGGGTCGGCATCCAGTCTAACCGGATGCAGCTAACCACAACAATACCAGTATTTTATATGGAGCGACTGCCTATCCTCCACAACCCATAACTGGGTAATACGTTACCCCTTGTTAAGACTGGTTGTCAGACTTTCGGGCTTCATATCATAGTCATCAGGGGGCTATCATAGTTCTAGGTTTATCCACGTAATGAAAAAGAGATTGTGATAGATAAGTGTAAGATTTAGTGCATTTTAAATTAGTAATTCGCAAGTTATTGCGATGAGTTCAATGTTATTGTGTTTGATAGGTATCAATAAAGGCGAAGATTTTTGAAGTGCGCGAGTTGGCAACAGGTTTTTATACCGAAGATACATCATCTTATTTCTTTTTACATTTTCTAGAATCTATAAAATGTAAAAAAAAAATTAAGTAATGTCCTGTGACTAAACTATTGGATATAATATCTGATTGATTTTTTGTACATAGACTGGGAAGGACATTAGATATATGATGTTACATTTATTCTCATCCCCACATTGTATATCTTCTGGCTGCTTAAGAAGTTATCGTAATAAATGACAGTAGGCTTTCCTCGTATTCAAGAATACCTGCATTACCTCTTGCAGAATAGCAGACGTCCGATACATATTTTAAACTTAAACTTGAAATGTGGCCAGGGGGCCGGCCACCACCGCGCACCGCTTACAGCAGTAATATATTAATATAACTTAAGTGTAGGAAAGAGATGAAGCTCTACAGGACGCATAGCTCCATATCTTTCCCCCGCTGAAGTTAGATTAAAATAATACTACTGTAAGTGGTGGTGGTAGACCCACTGGTACATGTAAAAAAAATTGGACGATTTGTTCGGGTGAATCGACGTTTTCAATTTTAATCCTCTTTGCGTAGTTGATTCGCACGAAAGTAGGTTCGTAGAACAAACTTAATAAAATGGACATTGGTGTACAAAAGGAGGATAGCCAAATCGTACCGATAAGCCTTATACTATATGAAAAAAAAACGTTATTTTTTAAGGCCTTATAAAACATAAAAAATATATCTACAACTTGTTCCTTTTGATATCCCATAACTCTAGAATATAATGTATATATGGCATACTGCTGCATTCGGTTAGACTGGAAGTTGACCCCAATATTGTGAAAAAGCCAGGCAGATGACGGTGATAACTTGACGTAATAAATCCGGGACCCCTTGAAATTCGATCAAAACATTTCGTGCGGAACGACTACTAAGCCAAAAATGTTATTGTGGAAATGATACACAACTTTTGCTTTCTAAAACACGGGACTGACAGGGTGACGATGGGGCGAATCATAATGTCATCACTCAGTTTGAATATCTGTGATGTCGAGGGCAGCAGTGTGTAGCAAGCAGCCGGTAGAACATGCAGTAGCGCGTAGAGGGTGTTCGGATAGTACATAGCGGGGTGTGCGGATCAGACAGTCGTCACCGGCTGGTGGACCGCCTGTACCACGTGCAGGCCACCATCGCGGAGGCCATGCGCGAGCTGCAGACCACGCGCTCCGACCCGCGCGTGACGCACCTGGTGTGGGAGCGCCTGCACGCGCTGCGCCGGCCCGCGCCGCGCGCCCGGCGCCGCCGCAACACGCGCCGCCCGCGCTCCGTGCTCGTGGTCCTCATGCACAAGATCCGCGACGCGCGCCAACGCATGCCCAATCCCACCTCGGCCCCGTACGTCACGTACTACTGAACTACTATAGAAATTGCGATGTCATATTGTAAATTGTATGTAGAATACATTTATAGCGTAGTCGAATACTTTGTTAAGTAAAAGCAGATCCTTCTAATAAGTAAATTAATTAATGTATACCTTATCTTGTTAGTAAGTATATTACGTAAATTATAAATTAATGTCTCGTTTAATATCACTTTAAAAAGTTGTAAGTAACGCTTTTGGCAGTCAGTCCGCATAGCCAATCGGATATACAAAATCGCGTTGGTAAGTGTCATAAAGATTTTAGTCCCAACAGTAAGTATAGGTTATTATGGGAACAAGATTACATCTGGATTTTAAGTTTGTTTTAATTATGGCGTATTTTGGCTGACTGGTTTTCTATTCCTTATTACATTTAATGCCTATGTAAAATCAAATAAGTACTGCTAACATTGTATAATCGAATTAAAAATTAATAGAAGTATGCGTTTAAGTAATTAGTGTAATTAGTACAATTAACACTTTGCGGGACACTGAACGAGTGAACGCCTCTGACGTAATAACTATACAACTTCTATGGTTTCGTTCCGTGTCCTGCAACCGATTTAAACTTTAAAAAATGTATTTTATGTATGAGTATAAATATAAACATGTTTTAGAACACAAATGATTAGGTAATACTTTATGTATATTCTAATTTTATAGACCTGACGATGAAATGTCCGATGCCGCTGTTACGAGAGAAGCTGGCTACAGCGGCAGACCGCCCGCCCAGTTCGGTGAGAGCGAGCCGGGGCCCTCGAAAGGGACGGAAGACGATCACTACAAGTATGTACCTAAATCTTATTGGTACTTTTCCATTTCCATATTCACGTAACTTCATGACAACACAGTGGGATTAGAGGGATGACAAATGTGTTCTATTAAGTATGACTTTATAATTTATTTAGTTATTTTGTCAATAATATACAGTATGTTAAATAAAAACGGGCGTTCCCGTTAACCCGCAATAGTATACCCGCTAAAAAAAAATATTACCACCGAAAGTATTTTTTTTATTTTTTAAATATAAATAATGAAATATTCACAAAACTGAGTTTGAGTTAAACGAATTGTAGTTTTAACACATCCACCCGGAAGTGATCACTGGCGCAGTAATATTAATATAGGTAGGTACACGCGGCTACACATCAAGCTATACATTTCTAGTATAAGCTGACCTCGCATTGTGCGGAAATCCTATACAATGCGAGATCAGCATAAACTGGAAATGTATAGCTCGTATGCTATGTTCCGACTTTCGCGCTGATGGAGTCGCTGTCAAAGCTAAATCTGAGCTTATTCTAATTTCACTAAAACTCTTGATGTGCTTTGTTATTTTCAGCGTAAACGATGACCAAGAACCGATTATTGCAGTGTCAACGACACTAGAGGACACGTACAAGCATTACCCGGAAGTGATGCTTTTGTCGTAAGTACGGGTTCTACTGAACTGCTCCAAAAGTTCGTCACGTTCGTCAAATAAATAACTTGATCTAATATGAATGGTAAAACTAGGTAGCATAAAACTTCTAATTTGTGAAATGTTTCTCTTCCGCAGCATAAAGCGCTACCTGCGTCCGATGCACCGTTTCTTCCAGCGCATGTTAGCGCCGGGAGCGAGGGTCACCGCTGACATATACGCTTATATGTTCCTGTGTGACTTCTTTAACTTCCTTGTGGTTATTTTCGGATTCGCCGCGTTCGGGGTAAGCTGGTTCTAATGTCAAAGTGTGGTTTAAATTACTTTACTGCAAAAAGTAAAAACTTCTGGCTTCTTAAAGAGCAGCCATCTACTTTCGAGCTAACAGTAGCTCTCAGGATCACTCATTTAATAGAGTTCCTTTAAAAAGTCTTGATATTCGTTCCCCAGACGCATCAAGGGGACGGCGGCGTACAAGCGTACTTGGAAGAGAACAAAGTACCGATTCCGTTCCTCGTGATGTTGATCCTTCAGTTCGCGTTGATCGTCATCGACCGAGCGCTGTACCTGCGCAAGTTCATGCTCGGCAAGATTCTGTTCCAGTATGCGCTTATCATAGGAGTGCATATCTGGATGTTCTTTGTACTCCCTTTCATTACTGAGAGGTAAGACTTGATGTCATGATGTGAAATGCGTACAAAAACGATCCGTGCCATAAAAGAAACGAATAAAAAATGGCGGCGCGAATCATTTCCTTTCACTCCAACATTATACTGTGTGGGTTAAAGGTTCTTTGTTTGGCCTCCATTTTAAATCAGGCGCTTTTCCAACGCTTAGGTGCCTGTCTTTTTTAAAATAAATAGTAGTTATTTAATACTTTAAGCACAATTATACACAGAGGCGGACTTTATGCCATAGGTATTCTATGTATCTATTGATTTACACTTTAGAAATAATGAAAAACTTCTTTTGTTCAATTTATAGGCTGCTGTTGCTATGGCTCAAAATAATAACCTCATCATTCTAAATAAATTGCCTCCTTTTCTATAAAAAACAATGGTCATTGAATTGATTCCACCATTTGTTATAGAGGAGGCAATTTTTTTTATAAGTGGTTCGGATATGTATTTATGGTATTCAAATACCTACCTATCGTATACATACCCGTACTTGCACATAGGTACCTTTGATACTATCCAATAATACTCTTGCTCAGGACATTCAACGCCCTGCTGCCGCCCCCGATGTGGTACATGCTGAAGTGCATCTACCTGCTGCTGTCCGCGTACCAGATCCGCTGCGGCTACCCGCGCCGCATCATCGGCAACTTCCTCTGCAAGTCCTACCGCTTCCTCAACATGGTCTTCTTTAGAGGGTAATACAAGCTTGTATTTTGATCAAACTTAAAAGAATATTCGGGAATCTATAAAATAATAATAAATGCTGAAGACTTAGCAGTGCAAGTGCGGTTTTAAAGCGATTTCCAACAGGAATTTCTCCATAGCAGCCCGATGCTGAAGTCTTCATTTGTAGACTGCCGAGTTGGTCTAGTGGTCGGTTCAATTCCCAGGTTGTTATTGGGTTTTTCTATATGGAATTTCTCAGTCGCAGCCCGGAGTCTGAATTTTTGCCCGGTTGATGACAATAGGCTCGCCCCCTATTACATGGGACTTAAATAAAACTGATAAAATGTGGCGAATATATTAATACTTTTAGCGAACCCTTCGGGAAATAGGCGTTGTGTTTATGAAATTAATTTAATTAAAATTCGCAGGTTCATGGTAGTACCGTTCTTATTCGAGCTCCGGACACTTATGGACTGGATATGGACAGACACGTCTATGACCCTCATGGATTGGCTCAAGATGGAGGATATCTTCGCCAGTGTCTTCCTATTGAAGGTACTTGAACTATTAGTTCTTCCGTACGCAAAATACGCGCTTTGACGTGGAGTTGCGGATACCAGCCCGTATTACCTATTAGTTCTTTTCCACCTGACCGGTCGATAACAGTAGCAACATTACACGTTTCCGTTAAAAAATAGACCGGTCAAGTGCGTGTCAGACCACGAACAATGAAGGGTTCCGTTGTAGTTGAAAAACATGTTCTCCCATACATTCTAACTGCAAATGTAACATGTTATTTTAAAACCATAAACTTCTTATTGGTTTTCCTGTAATCTATAAGTATAGAACTACATTCTGTATTTTTTTTTAAATTTTGGTTCACTAGTTTCGGAGATAAGGGGGTGTTGTTCGGAGATAATGATTAATTTTCATCTATTATCATAAATAACTTTAAAACGATTTATTTTAAAATTACAAAAAACCAAGGGTGTTATCAAGGGGTATCGTCTTACCCAGTAAATGGATTGTGGAGGTCAGATAGGCAGTCGCTCCATGTAAAATACTGGTATTCAGCTGCATCCGGTTAGACTGGAAGCCGACCCCAATATAGTTGGGAAAGGCTAGGCAGATGATGACACGGTATTTGCAAAACTTTTTAATTTCTTTATTATCTTTATTTCATTTTTCATACTTATAAATTATATTTTTAAATATTAGACTAAAAAATTATATAAAACATTTGAAAATATAAAAAAAATAATTTCTTTTATTATTTACCTTTAAAAGTGACCCCTGTTCAAAATTCATTTATTTACGTAACATCTAACATCTAATGGACCGACTTTTATGACACAAAAACCGTCCGTGTTTGGGTCATAAAAGTCGGTCCATTAGATTCGGAGCAAATTGGCTGTGATAGACTGACAGACACACGAGTGATCCTATAGGGGTTCCGTTTTTCATTCGGACGTACGGAACCCTAAAAATGAGGCGGTACCCTTCAATATCTTTAGAACGGTTCCCAGGAACAAGACAAAAAATCGAAATGACGGTAAGAAAGAATTAATCTCAGTCTTACTCTAGGTTTGATGATGGGTCTTTGACACCCGTTATAATACAGCCACGTTGTTCCAGTGTTCGCGGTACCTCGAGGACGAGTTCCCTCAGCCGCGCGGCGCCAAGAAGTCCAACATGTCGAAGTACTTGCTGGGCGGAGGAGTGCTCGCCTTCGTCATCGCTATCATATGGTTCCCGCTTGTTTTCTTCGCATTCGGGAATTCGGTAATTATTACAGCATCAAAATGTCTTTAACACATCTCGGGACCCTGGGGTCCCGGACCTTTAGAAGGCGTACGAGGGGCCGAAGCCAACTCGCAGAGGCCCCTTAGATAATTTTAATTGGAATGAGGCACCAACCGACGCTTTGTTCACACTATATTATCCCTGTTCACACTATTTACAGCATCACATTATTATAGCGATAATAATAAGCTCTATCGACGCAGATTTTTATAAACCAACAACAGTAAACTTATCGATTGTAACTATTTCATATACAAAATCTGACGTGGTGTGTAGCACGACATTAAAATATTTATTTAATTTTAGGTCGGACAACCCAACCCTCCCACCGATGTGACGGTTAAGATACGTATCGGTCCTTTCCTGCCAGTTTATCAGATGTCGGCGCAATCACACAATATTTATGTGTAAGTATAATACGCGCTAAACAACAACATCACTCTGACGTCACGCGAAATCCTGCATCGCGCAAGCGAAGTTTACCGTGCTCTGTTACCATGGATTGCAGTACTATTTTTTTTTAATACTTGGCGAAAAATTTCGTTCAGCTGGGTCTAGAATCATGTACTGAATCCATGGTAACAGGATGCGCGTCAATGTCTCTGCCACCCCGTATATACAACGTCAACACCTCGGAGACTCTTCCCTTTTCCATGGATGAGTGAACTTTACACCGTGTTCCACATACCTATAAACGGTTTTTTCCGTCTGTTACGTTGTGATCTGCCACTTGGTGGAGAGCGGTGCTGATCTGCAAATATTAAGATAGTAAAGGACTCTTTCTTTACCTCCATAGTCTAAATGGCCTTTCTATCCCGGCCATTTTAAGACGCCATCATCTGTCAAGCCCCGCGGCGCGACATTGACGGGCGCTCCATATCACTTTTAATTTTCAATTTTGCACAATATTTTTGGTTTTTAATGATTTAGTTCTCGATCCATCAGGCCATAGCGTGAAACTGCACACAGGCCATGTTATCCGTTATTAAACAGATTTAAGCCGCGTGCATCGTCCGTGCACAACGGTACTCGGCCGGGCTTGACGGTACAATCGAGAAATATCGGTTGAATTATAAACTGGTTAATTATTTCCAGTTTCCAAGAACAAGACTACAATCAGCTTAGCAACATGTACGCGCGTGACCGCACCGCGCAGACGTTCCTGTCCAACTATATGTACAACGACGTAGCCGTCATCAGCATCAACCCGAACTCCACGCTCAAGTGGGAGATCTCGCCGCCCGAACTCGATCGGCTCAAAAGAGAGGCGGCCTCTAGTGAGTACCTGAAGACAGGATCTTTTAAAGAATTTGAAATATAAGTGTCAGTTATTTTTGTTGCCAGCCATATCAGCGGCACTCATTCTTGAGATTTCAGATATTTATGCTTCCGATGGGATGTCACATATTTTAGCAATATGAGCGGCACTGATTGCGTTATAGAAGAAAACTCGAAACATTATACCGTCAGGTTTTTAGGCTGCTAAAGTGATGTCAGATATTTTTGAACACAACAATACCTAGTTGTGATCCACATTCTTCTGAACTGAACTGAGTAGACAGATATTTATTACGCAAGAAATGTCCGATATTTATGCATTCTGAGAGATCTTTTTGATGGCTATGCAGTATCCTATGCTTTGGCGTCGCTTGTCTCGTCAGATAGTTTTGGTGTTTCTTCGTTGTCATATATTTGTGCCGCTACTTTTATGTGGCATATACATAGATGATCACAGTCATATAAGTGATGTCTTCTTGAAAACACATATTAATAAATGAATCACGGAACCAGATATTATTGCCGAACTGTCGATAGTGATATATTTATGCTCGTAACTGTACATTCAGGGAAATTAATTGTTAAGCAAATAAACACCCAACGTCAATTTGCCTTATTATTATTTTTTTATTACAGTGCGCTGTACTGGCACAGCGTCCTAATAATAGTTTACCCGTGCTGCACCGGTCGACGTCATTACGTCAGCGCCGGCTGTCGCTGAAAACCAGCGCTGGGGCTCTGTCTTGCATAGGGTCGCAGCATAATGCTGAGCGATAGCCGTTTTGCGTGGATGTGACGCATGTTTCCCCCAACCTTTTCTTATTTTTTTTCTTTGTGTTTGTTTTCTTCTTTTGCGTCATGTTACCGCAAATAAATGTATTTTCTTCCTTCTTTCTTTCTTCTTTATTATAACCATTTCATACAGCTGTTAAAAACTGACCGTTGTGATTTGAATATAAGGACAATATAAGTCGGTAGTGAATCTGCTTAACAATTACTTGCCTTGTCTTCATAACGATGTAGCCCTCATTACCATCAACCCCAATTTTACAACATACAACACTAGCAAAATGTTTTGAATTATTTATCATGTAATTACTTACATTATTCGTTCAATCGTCAACAGATGCTACATTAGTGGTGAAGTTCACATATGTGATCACGCACCCGACTAACGCGGTCCCCAACCCGCCGACCATAGAGAAAGATAACGAGGTCCCCATCGAAGCGTTCATAGACGGCCGGCCGAACCCCGAGAGGGAAGTACTCAGGAAGCTGTTAGACGGTACCTCGGATCCAGATACCTGGTGAGTCAATCATTCATAGTTTCATACTCCAGGGCCCACCCTGGTGTATGAAACTATACCTACCTACCATATTCACGTGCAGTATAAGTTAAACAATAGGCGCTAGTTGACGGTAAGAAAAATACTGACAACCAGTCTTGCCGGGTATAGGATTACCCAGTAACTGGGTTGTTGAGGTCAGATAGGCAGTCCCTCCATGTAAAATACTGGTATCCAGCTGCATCCGGTTGGACTGAAAAATGTGTAAACATTTTGCTGAAATATTCATATTTTGAGGGAAATAGGACCGCAAGGAACATTATTAATCGGTTTCTCAAAAACACTCAACTAGCCTATCTCAAATAGTAGTCAGATGATGCTTTTAAAAATTAAAACCGTTGTATAATTTCCTTACTGTTATGCTTTTACAATTAATCTACAGGTTAAAAGTACCAGACTTGTTCCCGAAATTTTTGAAAGTATTCAATAAGGGTACCACAAAGCCGGCGTACCAACTAATTCCGTCGTCATTAGACCAATCCGACAAAACAGTAAAAGGTGAGTTATCTTGTCTAGTTTGCTTGGCTTTATAATAAGTTCAGTATTAAATTAAACGTTGTGTTATTTCAGATGAGGAAGCACTTGTGTTTCGGAACGTACTGCTTCGATTGGAGAGAGATAAAGGTACAGACGTGATGTACTGGCGCGTTCGAGAGTCTTGTACTCTACGGGTAAGTTGCAATACTTTTCTTTCATATGTAACTGGTTGGCAAATAAGCCATCCCTCTATCCGCCCTCCGAATTGTAGTTAGTTAGTATAAAAACAGGCCAATTGTATGTCGGACCACACAGGGTTCCGTAGTTAGGATGAATAATTACGCGTAATTATTGCTTACATGCACAGTATTGATTTTACCAACCGCAAAAATAAGTTTGAATTTTCATGCATTTTTCATTTCATGAAAAACTATGAAAAACAAAGTTATTTCTGCGGTTGTAACCGAAATCATCCGTTGTCAAAAAAAAAGTCAAAAATTTTAGCACCCGACATTTATATTTTGCATACGAACGGGGCCTCCAACTTCAAACTGCTTCGTTTAGGATTTGATTACAAAACACTTCTCAAGATTTTTGCGCTCCCCAGAACCGGGCGGACCGCCCGCCCGTGCGCCTCTAGTCCGCCAACGTACAGAAATAACATTGCATTGTCACGAAGATCTAAAACTACCATTTGACAGTCATTAAACTCTCGGTGTAGGAATATACAGCATAAATTCGGTCTCTACAAAACCGATTCTCGTAACGAACTAATATTATTCAATTTCCAGGATCCATTGTTGTCGATCCCGCGCAACAGCTGCGAAATGCTCGTGATGTACACTTTTAACGATAAACTGTTCCCCGAGACACTTAACTTTATATCTGGCAGTGGGTAAGTATTCATACAATTAGTTAATTTTACTTTGGAGTCACTCCATAAAATGGCTAAAGGCCAGACGGATCTGAAGGTATTACTGACAATGTATGGTAGCCACTATACAAATCCGAAAACACCTGTACAATTGCAAACATTAACATTGATACAACATATAACAACAACATTGATTTAACATTTTATTGTGAATGTTTGTAGCATCATCGGATTGTACACTACATTCGTGTTCTTGGCTTCTCGAGTGCTGCGAGGATTCTTCTCCGGCATTTACACAAGGATCATGTTCGATGACCTACCGAATGCTGACAGACTGCTGCAACTCTGCCTTGACATTTATCTCGTAAGCTAAATTTTTCTACTATACTCCATAGCTTTAGGCAGTTAAAAAAGGGTAAACAAAAAAAACCACGTGACTCATAGATGCTAAACCTTTTATTTCAAATGTTAAAAACATATTATACAGAGTCACATATTAATAGTCTATTCTGACTCTGAATCTGATCTATCTGTCACATCAATAATAAAGCGTTCAGTGGTATCACCAATTATTTTGTCTAATTTAAACATTTTCTGTTCTTCTTTTATCACTGTCAACAAAGGCGTCTGGTTAACCGACTAAACATAATACCTGCCACTTTAGTTGCCAAACTACGTCACAGTTGTACTCTTCAATTTAGCAACGTTATCTAATTCGTTGTATTTTCTAAAAGGTTTGGGAAACCTGTATTTGAGCTCTTTACAAGAGACAGGTTACAAAATATTATATCATTATAATAAATCGAACTAAAAAATTATACTCAGGCAGTTACATCTACGAAGAGTAGTTTAAGAATAATTAATAAAGTTTAACATACTATAATAAAAGAGGAAACTATCCTGTGATCGAAAATAAATTTAATTTTGTTATAACGTATTTTTTAACAGGAAAGTGTCAACTATAAAAAACCCTTTTTACGATTTGTTTACCTTTTTTAAACTACCTAAACCTTTAGAGTATAGGTACTGCTTATAGATATCTTCTTTTTTTGGAAATAGAAAAATATCAGTGCTGATTACATCTAATTATCAAAAGCTACGATTGTACACATGAGTGATTTGCTACTGATGTCTACTAACAATTTTTTTTAATACTAAAATAAATAAAAACCTTTTCTAGTTTTTTATTACAGACAAAATATTATTTCACCTTTTATCATTTAATAGGTACGCGAAGCACTCGAGCTGGCCTTAGAAGAGGATCTATTTGCTAAATTAGTATTCCTGTACCGATCCCCTGAAACCATGATTAAGTGGAGTCGACCCAAGGACGAAGAAAACATGGAACAGCAGGCGCTGCCACCATCGCGCTGAGTTCATTGATTTCAAGTAACTTTCGATCAATATTGTAGGACGTAAAGTCTACTTCTATACAAAAGTAAGGCTATACCAATCCTCATCTGAATTGTCGTCATAGTAGAGTCGACCACATAATTGCTCTACCACCTTAAGTTCAATGTCACCTACACGTCCTATCCCGTCAAGGTCTATTGTTGCTTTAACACGACTGTCACTGGAACTTTTGACAAAAGCGATAAAGCTATTATGAGATCGACTATATACTTAGCCACAACGTTCAGCACAGTTAGTTTGGAAGTAGCTTTATTTTTTATACTCTAGTACATAATTATGCCAATTTCTGAAAATAATTTTAGGCAGATAATCAGATAGAGAAGGATTTGTATTATAAAACAATTAAAAAATCATAGATCTAATAGGTAAATTAGATGGCAGGAAAGTACAAGGTTTTTGCTGATGTTCTGTTGTTTTTTAATACTGTCTTTAACGTCCATATATTGTAATTATTTATATAATTGAAATACGACTGCATACAGTATGCAACACATTACATCGATCATAGATACGTAAGTTGTACAGTAAAATAGTTATAATTTAAGAATAATCATGGTGCATATTTTATTAACTCAATTCATGAAGTTTCTGAAATTGGCGAAATCTTGATATGATGTTCCTACCTTACCTAGGTAAAGGTACTAATTGAACTAGTCTGGGAGACAAAAATACCCTGCAAGATAACGTCTTATTTTAGTTTATTATTTACACCCAATAAGTCAAACGGGATACAAATCATTTGTTTCACTTAACTTATTTCCATCAAGCGCATAAGCAGGCTGTAGTTGTACTTAAGCATTTTAATTGTGCGTTCCTAGGTGATCAGTCAAAAGCTCTCTTATCTAAATTTTTTGAGACAGTTACTGTATTTAGTAATTAACTTCCTATTGCAAGCTCATAACTGCATATTGTTATTTTATTTGCTGTTTAGAATTTATTAAAAATATTATAGAGTTTATGTGAAAGTTACCAGTAAGACAAGGTACAAGGTAACATTACCTACTTTGTACTAATAATTTAAAAATGTGCAATGTTGAAGTAGGTATATGGATTTCGTTATTTATAATAAATAAATAAAGGGTTGCACTTTCTATTGTAATCTATACATAACTGCACAAAATATATGTAATATCTAGAACATTTATATACTTTCATAAAGTGACATCAAATAGACACAAGTTTATTTATAGGTACCTCAAATTATTTATAAAACCTTTTGCATTTGATATTACCTACTTAATTAAATTATCGGAGTAAGAGAATTATACATATTGTACACTTTTGTATTATGGTTGTTGTGTTTAAGCTGCATTTAATGTTGTCTCGATTTTTGTGATAATAAAAGTCATGTGAAATATTGCATGTATTTTTATTAATCTTATGAATACATTAAACAAATCCAAAGTTGAAGTTTACAACCTTCATAGTATTTAGTTTAACAAAGCGAACTTTATTCTTAATTTACTACCATTAATCTTGGTGCTATATTCATAGACATCAGTTCCTGGAATAGTAATTTGGCAGCGTATGGCAATCGTATTTGCGAAATTTGTGTCTTGTTCTTGCAACCTTTACATTCAAAAGTATTATTTCGTAAGTTCGCAATTGCTATCAATCCGCAGAAATTACAAACATGTATACGATAGGGATCAGATACTTCAAAAAGCCGCTCACGCAAAAATTGTGCAGCACCATGAGCAATTTGACAATCCCGTTCCATTTCTCCAAAACGTAATCCACCATCTCTAGCCCTGCCCTCCATAGGTTGTCTTACTAAAATTTGTACAGGTCCTCGAGCCCTAGAGTGAATTTTGTCATCCACCATGTGCTTCAAACGTTGATAATATGTGGGGCCTAAGAAAACTTGGGCATTTATCTTTCGTCCTGTGTGTCCATTATACATGACTTCATTTCCACGAAGATGATAGCCATACTCTTGTAATAGAGAAGAAATTTTCTGCACATTTACAGCATCATTGAAAGGTGTTGCATCACCAATTTCTCCTTTGTTAGAAGAGACTTTGCCTTGAATGCACTCAATCAAGTGACCAATTGTCATACGCGATGGGATAGCATGTGGATTAATAATAATGTCAGGAGTTAATCCCTCACAAGTAAATGGCATATCTTCTTGCCTATACTGAATTCCACAAGTTCCTTTTTGTCCATGACGCGAAGCAAACTTGTCTCCAATCTGAGGAATACGCACAGATCTGACGCGAATTTTGCAAAATTTGTATCCTTCACTGTTTAATGTTAACATTACCTGGTCGACGATACCAGTTTCACTGTTACGTAAAAATGTTGACGCATCACGCTTTGTGTAACGTTTTGTTGTGCCTTCTAATTCATCATCATTTTCAGGCAATGTAATTGTTTTTCCAATAACTACATCATCACCAGATACTCTTATACCAGGTGCGATAATGCCGTCATCATCTAATTTATCATATAAAGCATTTCTCATGCCTTGACATGTTTGTCTGGTTGGTTTCTCAAACTGCTCCTCTTGGTCACCAATTCTTTTGGACTCGGAATCTTTATAAGACCGATAAAATACAGATCGGAAGAAACCTCTTTCAACTGCAGAAGCATTCAAAATGACACTGTCTTCTTGATTGTAACCAGTATAACACAGGATTGCAACTATTGAATTAATACCTGCTGGCAATTCTCGAAACCTTAGATATTCCATAGACCTTGTAGTCACCAACGGTTTGTGTGGATAGTATAACACATGAGCCAGTGTGTCCATTCTCACATGGAAGTTGGTAATGTAAACTCCCATAGCTTGTTTACCCATGGCACTTTGATAAGTATTCCTGGGGCTCTGGTTGTGATCCGGGAATGGGATAATAGAAGCACACACACCCAGGATCATGGCAGGATGAATTTCACAGTGAGTGTATGTAGTACAATATGCATATTCTTTTACTTGAGCTAAGTCATCTGGGCTCATTGCTATCATTACAGTCTCCTCCTCTAAGGTGTCTATATATTCAACGACCCCACTTGCAACCAAATTTTGCCAACCATAATTATTGAAGTCACGCTCTTTAAGGTCATCAATATGCTTCTTCTTCAATAGCAAAGCTCCATTTTCTACAATCAGCAATGGGCGACATATTCTACCAGCATCTGTGTAAATTCTGATTTCTCTGTCTCTGATATCACGGATCATGCTCACTTCAGACACAATGATATCCATTTGGCGCCTCAGTTTCCGCAAGGTAGCCATCAATTGTTCTGGATCTCTATGAATACCAACCCAACAACCATTTACAAATATCTTTGTAGCATCAGCTATAGCTGAAGGTGCAATTTCTTCCAAATTTTCCATGGACCATTCTTCCAAGAATTCTAGAATGGGAGATGGCTGACTGCCCACAGAGATGTAGGCCATTAAGGCAAGATTTTTCACTAAACCGACAGCAGCACCTTCAGGTGTTTCTGCAGGACAAATCATACCCCACAAAGTATTGTGTAATTGTCGAGGTTTGGCTAGTTTACCATCACGACCAATTGGAGAGTTAACACGTCTCAAATGTGATAATGTTGAAGCAAAAGTTAATCTGTTTAATACTTGTGACACACCAGCTCTTGCCTGATGAGCTTTCTTTTGATCTCCCCAATTTCCAGTAGCAAGGGAGTATCTGAGACCATCTGTTATTATTTTAGTCTTAATAGCTAATTCCAAATTAAAGTCCTTTCCTCTGTCAATGAATTTTTGGGCATACATTCTGACTTCTTTCAGTAGATTTTTAAATAAACCTCTGAATAAAAATGCAAGTAAAGGGCCAGCTAAATCCAACCGTTTGTTGCCATAGTGATCTCTGTCATCTAGTTCACGACGACCCAAAGCAGCAAGTAACAGTCTGTGTACCATATAACCCAAAAAGTATGCCTTTTTAGTTTCACAAAAATCTGACACACCAACATGTGGTAACATTTCTTTTTGTAAAATTTCCCTAGCGTATTTGATACGCTTTTCCTTTGTCACACCAGGGCGAGCTCCACGGGCACCAATGAAATTAAGAGCCACGTTTTGTTCTTGAATTACAAAGGCTTCATCAAGAGAGGGTTTTACCATTTCCATCATTTCTGGATCATCAAAATCATAAATAATGTGTTCCAGTATATCTCTGTCGGCCACAAAACCAAGAGCTCTGAACACAATCATGATTGGAATTTCTTGTTTAATATAAGGGACAATTGCAATAATTCTTTGCCCAATTGCTGACTTCTTTATGTTTTGCCCTCCACGAGCCATCATATTAACCCATAAAGTGGAAGTAGGCCTAGAACTATGTTCCAGGCAAGATCGAATTTCAGTTTTGTAAGCAAATTTACCATCTTTCATACTGAATACATATACAGTATTTGTTGCCATTTTTTCCTGTGCAATTAATACTTTTTCAGATCCATTGATGATAAAATAGCCACCAGGGTCAAGTGGGCATTCATTCAATTCAGACAAATCTCTGTCAGTCAAATTATTTAAAAGGCAATAAGTGGATCTAAGCATTATAGGAATTTTCCCAATAAATGTTTTTTGATGTTGTGTTTCAACAGGGTCTTCATGTTCTTTTACAATTGTTTTAGTTATATCTACATAGAGTGGTGCAGAATAAGTCAAGTTTCGAAGACGGGCTTCGTTAGGCATCATAGGTGACGGAGCACCATCTTTTTCCCAATGCGTAGGTTTAGATAAATAAATTTGATCGAATTTCAGAAGATATCTTGGTGGCGTTTCAATTTCACCTGATGAATGTTGAGCTTCAGCTTGTAATTCTATAGGTGGTGAATCTTCTACGATGCGCTGGACAGACATTTGGATGAATTCATCAAAGCTATCCAACTGTTGGCGTACTAAACCCTTTTCATCAAAGTAAGCGTTGATGACAATCCAACAAGCTTCCTGCCAGAGTTCAGACGAAATTTCTTCCACGTCAATTTCTTCATATTGATCTTCTTCAGTATCGTACATAATAAAAGAGGAGAACTAGAAGTTCCCCTCAATTACGTTAGGTGTTTAGAACAAAATAAGATGTCAGAAAGCACGCACAAACTTGTAGTCTTGTAGTACTTCGCCTTCGCTTCGCCAATACGTAGCACCCACAGACTATATAAAAATGTACTCTGTGGACTACTGTAGTGTAGTACCGTAGTCACAGAACATTAATACTCAAGAGACCGTAGTACCACACCACAGATAATATCACAGATCCCAGAATCACAGATCTACCATCAGATGGTAGATCCTTTTTTGTTGGTCTGAGATGGTAGATCTGTGATTCTGGGATCTGTGATACTGTGGTGTAAAAGCAAAACCGCTTCAGTCCAAAATTGCAATTTTTTAAACTGGTATTACCAAATTGTAGTCCTTGAAAGCTGCAACATTATACCGTAAAAGATAAAGTGCAAATCCACCTCAGTCAACGGTAAATGCACTTTGAAAGTACTAGTAGCGTTCAATTCAAGTGCAAAAACGCTTAGATCCTAAATTTGTTAGAAGCAAATCCGCCACTGTCACAATCGACCAATCAGAGGCCGCCATTTCAAATTTTCTAAGATGGCTAATCAGTTATTTGTCGTAGTAAGTAAACTAGAAATACCGTCTGCTTTTTTCGAGTTTTCTGTTTTATTACCATTGTAATGGAAGAAAATATTACACCAGCTCGTACAGGACGAGCTAGAAAACGTGCTAGAAATGTAGATCATCGGCGAGTACGAGAAAAGGCAGAAAGGTAACAAATAATTCACTAGTATTTCGCCTATTATGGTATGGTCTGCAAAAATTTTCTTAGCTTTAAGCATTTTTTTTTTAATTTGTGACTGTTAAAATAATTGAATAAGATTTTTTTTTTAATTTTAACTATTTATGCTGTTTTAAATGCTTTTGGTAACGGTTTTTTTTTGCATTTGCTTAAGGTATTCTGCAAAAAGTCTTCCCGCATTACCTGCATGTCAACATAATAAAACCTACTAAATAAATATAGGTATTTGTGTTTATACGTAATATTCCCGTTTTTTTCTTAACTTTATATCCAACAATTTACTCAAAAAATATTTTTTCTTTTCAAATAAATACATAGGTATATTTTCATATTTTTGCAAAATCTGTTTTGCAATCAGTACCTTACGCAATTGTCTTTATTGACAAATAATAAAGTGAGATGCAAACTAGCTTCGATCCAAAGCAATAAAAAGCAAACATGCTTCAGTCCAATACTTAAATGCAAAGACACCTTAGTCCTAAAGTATTTCTTATTTATTATAGAACTGGTGTACATTTGATTAATCTTAGTTATTGCTACTTAACTTACGAGTCATAATGAATGTACCACTGTTATAACTATTACAAAATAACAATTTCTTACAACCCAGTAGAAAATTATAAATTACTCAGTTCAGATGTTTTGTGACTGAAGCGCCTTTGCTTTTATACCCCTCCTATAAGTAGTCTCTTCAGGATCTACCACAGACTTAGTACCTAGTACTATAGTAATAGAAAGAAAGAAAAGAAAATACATTTATTTAGCACAGATAGCAGTGCACACAACACAATGTTAGAACAATTTAAAATAAAAAACAATTTCAAAGTGTGGGTACATAAGAAATTTAGAAAGAAAGTGTGCCTCGCGGCTACGCCAAATAGGCCCAGTTCAGCAAAAATGCCAGACAACTAGTGCCTGGTGCCTGACGCTGGTTTTCAACTGGACCTGATGTGTGAGGTGACGGATGAAAAAAAAACTACCTACGAATACTACCTAGTAATACAATGGCGGCCTAATTCTTTAAAAATAATACTATAATTTTCGAAAAACAAATTAAACTATTTGTGTTCTAAAAATCTGTTAAATGAAATTCTGGAGATTGCGCAACAGTTGATGGGATACCACCACCTAAATGTACTGCTGAAAAAAGGCAACAAGAGTTGCTCAGATAATCTTAACATTTAACCAAATTAAAAACTAAAATCATTGTCATTACAGTATAAATCATACAGATTACGTGACTGGTTATATGAAAACGATGTTATTTTTAATTTGTCTGTCTGTGATCGATGTCTTCTTTCTATATTTTTAGTTTGCGTTTTTGTCGTAGTCCGGTTTTAGATTTTAATTTTATAGATAACCAATATATTTTTATAGAAAGTAAGTACCTACCTACTCCTTACCGACAGAGATAGACTTGCGTACTTAAAGTACGCGGTCTTTAAGTTCGCGACCTTACTCGGCTCGCCGTCGGTGACACACGTGAACTACCTATGTACTTAAATGATAAGAATAGTTGGTCGCTGTGATTAACTCAAGACAATGTTTATGTTCTTTCTCCAGCATTAGCTTACCCACTGACAGGTTATATGAGTTCATATAATGATGTATTTTTTTATTTTATTATTTGACTGTATAATCAATTTATTTTTAATGTTTTTCTAATTTAATTTATGATTGACATAATCTACTCATTACAATGTTTACTATATGAGTTGTATTGCAATATGTGGTTAGCTAGCGACCTCGAAAATTGATAAATATTATTTATTTTACTTCAATGCTCCTAGTTTATCATTTCATTTATAACTTCCAGTTACATCTAAAAATAGCTATATGTAGGCGGACACGCTCTTTGTGTCTGGAGGCTTTTATTTAGTTAATTTATGTTTACATTTACTTTTTATTTCAGCTTGAGTACATGTAGTTCTCGATTTTTTTTTGTTTGGTATATTAGCGTGTGCTAGCTGACATATGGCTAATAATTAGATTTATGTTTTGTGTTGCATAATGTAAATGATTTTGCATACTTTTGTATAGAATCAATTTTTTCTAACTGAACAGACAGCTGTGCTGCTGGGGAGTTTGTTGCGCCACTTCTTCTTCCCAGTTAAAGCACTAGGAAGTGGTGAAGGGTGGGCGTTTTTGGGGGACTGTCTTATGCGATTTTGACGTTCGAAAAGTGCTGATTCTCAGCCTAGTTTGAATAAATGACTTTTGATTTTGATTTTTGAAGCATGCTCAAAATTGCATTGTCAAATTGGGTCGCGGCTGGCGGCTCGCGGCTTGCGGCTTGCGGCGATGACAGACGGGCGAGTAAGCTCGCCGAGCCATAAGTACGCGTACTTGCTCCCACGTCTATCACCCCTTTGACTGTGCGTTTGTACTGGCGAAACATTCACAACAAAACATGTTGAAAACTCTAGTGCCAGTCAAAAATTGTATGGAACTTTGACAGAAAATAGAGATTTAAACATGTTTTGTTGTGAATGTCTCGCCAGTGCAAAACTCACGGTTACTGAGCATGTTGAAGGTTCAAAAGTTGCAACAAAATGTGAAAATCTTGTTGCGTTTGGCGAGCGTGTAACGCGCGGCAGACGCGCGCCCAAAACGCAGCGTACTGAGTGTCTCGGGCGCTGGTATTACCTTGCATGGTTTCCATTCCAACACCTACAACTTCCATGGAATTAGTAAGTACTATACAGTACAACTCGTGTACCATACACTAGTAATAATCGTATCGTGATGTTTCATAATTTGACATAACATTGCCTCATCGTACGACCTTCGTCATTTGTAAAGAGCTGCCAAATAGTATAATTGTATACAAAATGTGTATAACAATCAAGGTTATTTCGAAGTTTACGAGAGTGTGGAATAAGACGAAACAATTAATAGTTATAGATACTACTTACCCATATTCGCAAAATAAAATACTACTTTATGTATGTGGTGATAAAGGGAATAGGTTCAGCCATAATGTTAAAAAAAATATATACAAAATTAATAACTAATCCATTAAACGAATCTATTCAATTATAACAAACAGAATAGAAAATCAAACTTATTTATATACAACGTGCCGCTACAATGGCGACATTCATTTAACATACCAACACGATTTCGCGTATTCGTTTTATCAAAATATTTGAATTTCATTAAACGTTATTATGTATTGGTTTATTTACAATTTACTAAATTACCATCCTGGAGCAACCAACCTGGAGCGAAGAGGTCATTTGCCGGGGTCACGGATCATATGTAGGCCACTAAAAGGAAAGCCGCGCAATGTCTTAGAAATTATACCGACAAAAGAACTTACCGATAGAACGTAAGCCAGCTAGTAGGTAGCTGCATGAATGTATCTTTTACACAGAGTGATCTCAATTTTGGTTATATTTTTATTATTTAGTTTGGTTGAAAATTTAAAATTGACAATTTACGAATTATTTTATTTTATTACAATTTTTATGTTTACTGGCCACTAGCCCTACCCGTATGTTAAATTAATGTCGCCATTGTAGCGGCACGTTGTATATTATAGGTATACCGCGTCCACAATATCAAACACACGTCCATAATTTTTGTTGTCAATTTGAGAACTGTGAAGCGAGCGGGATGCAAAGCATGTCTGCTAGTGATTGCAAAGCTGTCAGGAATGCGGGGTGCAAAGCTGTCAGGTAGTGTAGCAATAAAGGGGTGATAGACACAACACACGATCGCGAAGTACGCGTACTTAGCATGACACGGGCGAGATAGGCCGTCGAGCCATACATACGCGTACTTGCTCGTGCGTCTATCACCGTTTATCTCGATTGAGATTTATTTATCGTCCGTACAAAAATAACAGGCTGTTATTTAATAACAGATATTTTGATCTGCTATTTTTTTGTAACAGTAACAGTGATAACTGATAGCAGATATCGTGTTTATAACTGTTACAACCCATCTCAATAAGTTCGCACGTCTATCACCCACTTTATAGTTGTTATTTACAAAATAGGTAAGAAAACTTTTACTTTAGCGCATTCGCCGTATTAGAAAAAACTAAAAATAATATTTGAAAAATTAAAAAAAAACGGAAACGAATCATTGTTTTTGTTCAACACTTTTGTATAATTTCTGGTATAGGTAGCTTACTGCCTCTGGCAGCAGCCCTAATTGTCAATTTGTCACTGTCATCTCAACCTGTCAACAATAAATAATCCCCGATACACATTTTTTCCGAATAAAAATGATATAGTTCTTATGATTTTTGTGCAATAAAAACAACATATAAATAAAAATGGCCCTTACTTATAGGACTTTGTTTAAAAAATATCATTACCTGCTAAATATAACCAAACCAGTGAAATGTAGTGTCGGGGATAAATATCCAATAAGAACTCTGGCAAGTGGTATTTGCTATCAAAATCAATACGCTCAAAGATCCGTGATTGACTCAAAAGTGGTAACTTTCCAATCAAAAAACTTTAGACTATATTCTACTACAAGCAGTCCCGCAGATGCCCCGCCACCCAAAGATCCACCGAAGAGTGAGCAGGGGCTTATACAAAAGTTTAAAATAATGTACAGGGATTACTGGTATGTGTTGATACCTGTCCATGTCGCTACATCTATTCTTTGGTTTGGAAGTTTTTACTATATTGTCAGAAGGTTTGTATAAAATTTGAACTTTTAAGTAAATAATATTCATCTTATTATATACCCTTAATTCTATTTTAACTTTATTGCAGTGGTGTTGATGTTTTAGCTGCATTACGGTCAATTGGTGTCAGTGAATCAATCATTTCTCCCCTACGAGATTCGCACGCAGGATATTTTGCCCTTGCATTAGCGATATACAAGTTAGCAACTCCTCTACGGTACGCTGTCACAATAGGTAATACCTGCATGCATAATATAACATGAAGAAACACTAATGAGCCGTTTTTAAGAAACTTGGCTAGATCAACTGGGTTTAAAGTCCAATTCATATACAATGTAAACTCCTTTTAACACCACTCTATTTAATGACAAACTCTATAAAACAGCGAAATTACTTGACTTAGGTTGGTTAACCTTGTTGTCTATACAATGAGACACTATGTAGCATCACACTTAATCTAAATAACAACACGACAACATCCATCATTATTAAACAATAAACAGTACTTTTGAAGGTGGCTGCAGCTGAGTCTTAAAATAATCTTGATTTTACTTCTTACCATTTAACAACTGTCAATCCTTACTTCCTTAATAATATTATAAATGCGAAAGTAACTCCTGTCTGTCTGTCGCGCTGTCACGCCAAAACTACTGAACCAATTTAAATTAATGTACACAGATAAAATTTTGTACACAGATAGTCCAGACCCTGAGAAAGGACATAGGCTACTTTTTACCGACATACCACGCGGGCGAAGCCGCGGGCGGAAGCTAGTAACGCTATAAAACGCGCAGTCCTTGGCACTTCACTTGGCATATTTGTCAAAATATTTTGAAGTAAATACCAGATGAAAATAAATAAATAGTTATGATACAATCACATGTGCATAGGAAAGATGCTACCTTCTAGCATAACTAGAAGGCCATGAACAAAAGTCCAGAAGTGAAATGATAAAGGAAAACTTAGAATGATGTAGTGTCATATTTTTTACTTATTTTGTCATATTTTAAACAATGTCATATTTTTCCTAGTTCCAAGATGAAACACAATGACTCCAATGAATAACAAATCAATGCGATTCAACTAAGAATACGAATGACCTTGTGCCAAAATGTGGTTTTAGCAAAATAGCACGTCGTTTACTCATTTTGGAGAAATTCAGTGTAACAAAATCAAATTACAAAACAATACTTAACAACAAATTGAACTAAAACGGATAACAACAAAATTTGAGGGATTTGTGGCTAAGTAATAAAAGCTGCACGGCAAACGAATGACAGCCGGGACCAACGAATTAACAAAACATGTTAGGCCGTTGGTCCCAGGTATCATTGCAGTTCTTTGACAGTTGTATAATACTGGTATTCAGCTGCATCCGGTTAGGCTGACTTTCGATCAGAGATGAGCGAGGATGCGTAGCGAGGAATGTCCGTATAACTAGCCAATAACAACGATAGCTTAGCTCAAGCTATGACAGTAAAGCGATGTTATTGGTTAGTTTCACACACATCCCTCGCTACGCATCTTCGCTCATCTCTGGTGGAAACGCAGCCTTAGACTGGAAGTCGAGCGACGCCAAAAAGGCTAGGCTTAGGATGATGTGATAATAGGGATAACAACAGAATTTCTTTGCAAATACAATAGGTATTTGCCGGAGGTATTTGCAAAGAAGGTCATTGACGTTCCTATTCTTAGTTGAATTGCTTTGTCTACGGCGTGTGCTTGATAAAATATAATTACAAAATTTTATATTATTCTAGGAGGGACTACAGTTGCTATTAGAAAGTTAAAAGGAATAGGTTTAATTAAACCAGTTCCTTCCCGGGAACGAATGAAAGAAATATTACAAGAGAAAAGAGATAATCTTCAAGGTGCCTTCAAGGAGAGTCAAGCACAGATGAAAGAAAAACACACTCAGGTCATGAGGGAAATGAAACGTTACAAAACTGAAATGAGGAACTTGAAAAATAAGGTGAAGAAAATGTGATATTTTCAAAGATCCCCTGTATAACTAAGGCTTTTAAATTTATAACATGATTCTCGAATCCCTTTTTCATGGAAAAATGGCTGGATTTGGCTTTTTAAGATGTAAACTGTTTGGTTTACATGTTAGTTTTAATCTGCTAGTTATGAAAAGCCATAGGTTGAAATTTTATTAATTATATACAGTTCTAAGTTTTGTAGTATTTATTACTTACATAAATATAAAAAGAACTACACAACAAAATCATGTTTATTTCATATAAAATAGCTAGCTACATAATAATCACATCATTTTTCATCAAAATGTACATATAAAAACAGCTTAATCTAATTATATTAAGTACAAAACAAGACAGCACATTACTGGAATGTTTAATTGCGCCTTTCATCCTAAAATATTTCTAAAATTGTGACCAAAAACAATTAATATATACTGTTATTTATTATTATAATATATTTCCTTTATTACATTTACAAAAATATTAATTACATTTTTACATATTTTTATTAAAAAACATTTAAAAATATAAAAAATATTGGCCCATCGGCATTAGGAACAGGGTCCAAGCTGCCGGTGGTCAGGGCTCTAGAGAGAGGAACCTCGTCACTATACGAGCCGTGTCCAGGAGTACTGTTTTCTGAACCAATCGCTGGACCCAGCCGCGCAATGAGAGCCTCCTGAGGTGTTTGTTGGTCGAGGCTCTAAGCTATTAACAAGTCCACGGCCCACATGTCGACAACCTCGTGTGTCCCCAAAGAATCCCAAGATACTTGTTTTATTTTTCTCAGCTATCACAAGATTCTCGGCATGACGGACGATATCAACAATCATTGCAAGGCGCTCTCGTCTGTCTATCACCACAATATCAGGCTTATTGACTACAATAGTCCTGTCAGTGGTGATAGATCGATCCCAGTACAATGTGGCGTGACCGTTCTCTAGACACACCTGTAGTATGGTACTTCGGACTCCACAAGGTTGTACTGCAAGGGCATGTTGTGGAGGATAATCCTAGCCACTAGATTATGTCTGTGCAAGTACTCGCCGTTAGCAAGACGAGAATAACCGGAAAGAATATCACTTTGTCCGACGCACCGTGAACAAGACTTTACGAGAAACGAGATTACGCGGCCATAGTAAATGTACTGTCGCTACTTCGGCATCGTCATCTCGTTCTTGTTGACCCCGTTCACGGTGCGGTAAACAAACGGCCTTAGTCGGATTGATTCACCGGGACGGTGGCATGCACGACAGATGTCAACCGGACCGTATGTATTTCCGATAATTATTCGTCATGATAATCATCCATAATCGCACAGAATACAGATTCGGTTTGGCCGAAGAGGTCGCCGAAACGCAGCCAGGAAACCGACGCCAACAAGTCTACATCAGGCCAATGGAAGACCCGGCAAAAGCGTCGGTGAAGCTCTTTGCCTTGCCATACTTCTTTACGATAGTTAGTATCAAGTACTGCAGGTTTGCGGCAGTTTTCTTTCGCCAAGGAGAGCGTGGTGAGGCCCTTGTCTACTGCGACTACATCTTGATGCAACCCCACGTAAGTTTGAAATAAATATTTCTTGAGACTGCAAATCTTACGGTTGTGGAGGATTTCATAATTTAAGAAACCTCGACCCCCAAACTTCCGCGAGATGTGCAGTCTCATCACTGATGTCCGTGGGTGATGCATCCGATATGCCGTCAGCAATGTATTACGGACCTTCCTATCCAGAGCGTCAAGTTTCGACTCGAGTCCATTTGAGTATGCCGAAAGAATACATCAAAAGCACCCTATTTCCGCTAGATAAAAGACTATTTAACACTTTATTCAGGCGGCTAAAGAAGCGCTCCCTCAACGATTGTTTCATGTCGACAAAATTGATGCCTAATGCTTCCGACATACCCAAATATACATTTATTATTGTTAAAATCACGGAGCCTGTTACAGCAAGTAACTTGGCTAGATTTTGGCGTAGTGGGAGTAAGTTTGCGCACAAACTCGTGTCTTGTCATCATTATTCTATGGTTATTGCCATAATTTGTTTTTAAATATGTCGGTTTAGGAAAAAAAAAAACGATATTCTTGGCAAGTTACGTGATGTAACAGGTTCCCTGATTCGGTGTCTGTACATGTAGACAATGTTTAAAAAATTATATTAATAAGTAATCATTATAATATTATGTAGTACACACACCAACCAGGAGTGCTGTCCAGTCTAGTGTGTTAAATTAATAAATGCATTTTAAATAAATGTTAAAAATATGAATTATTTCTTATATCATAAACAATGTGTAATGAAAGTGTAAATCTGTACAAATATAGTGAAATAGCATATGGTAAACAATCTCTATTCATAGTTTAGCTCAAAAATACCCTTTCCAATACACATTGTGTATATACACGCGGATATGCCACACGGAGGGAAAGTACCTTGAATATTGTAGATGGAACATTTTACTGAAAAAAGACATTATTTGAATTTAAAAAACAATTTAAACTGCATTCATAGATATTTAAATAATTACATGGTTGAACCGGGAATCGAACCCATTACATGAGAAAAATAATCACCCTGTAGCTTTATCATACCGATTGAAAGGCTTCATAAAGATTATTTTTTGCTAAATAACATAGTGTCACAAATAAAAGGAAGACCATGAATTTTAACATTTGATGTGAAATTTCGTTCAGAAAAATGAAAAGCTGACATTGCCGTAAGGACATAAAACTGACATTCAGTTACATACATTTAGTTAACAAGAACCAGTATGAAAGTGTCCACGAGCTACAAGCAGAACTTAGACGTATTATTCTAAATATCCACCACAACAAGATCAAAAAATCGACAGGCAGCGAAATAATCAAAAGAGTGCGACTTTGTATTCAACAGGAAGGGACTCATTTTGAGTTTTTGATAAATTGATTAATTTTGTATTAAAAATGTTAAAATTCATGGTCTTCCTTTTATTTGTGACACTAGGTTATTTAGCAAAAAATAATCCTTATGATGAAGCCTTTCGATCAGTATAATAAAGCTACAGGCTGATTATTTTTCTCATATAACGAGTTCGATTCCCGGTTCAACCATGTAATTATTTAAATATCTGTGAATGCAGTTTAAATTGTTTTTTTAAATTCAAATAATGTATTCTTTCAGTAAAATGTTCCATCTACAATATTCAAGTTACTTTCCCTCCATGTGGCATATCCATGGGACGCCCTGTATACATACAGTTGAAAAAGTTATATGGTATATAGGCAGCTAATGCATTTATTTTTGGACAATGTTGTAAGTATTCTGAGTAGTCAATTATTTTGTATCACTCTCTCATAATCTTAAAAAAATATTTAGCACACACAAAAAAATTATATATTGGCAGTGTAGTGGTAAGATGAATATTTTTGCCTGTATACTAAATGGCTTGTTCAACTGTACGTACACGATAACAGAAATATAATTATTTCAAACCAGATAAGCTTAATAATTTATTAAAACCAATTCCATAATGAGATGTATTTATCACTTTCCATAAATCAATTCCTTTGATAGTGTTGTCATAATTAAATTATCACTTTATTAATAAAATTATTGGATATCACAAAATATAATAGGCAAACCTGTTCTTGGCTAAAACAAATCACATTTCTCATTATTTTCTTAATTATTATTTGTTTCTATAAAATGAAGTTTGCTTATAAAATGTAACCATACATCTTACTAACCTCTAACAAATACTTATTCAGAATATCATTAATCAACTCTTCTCGCATGCTCATCAAATAGATAGATTTTGTAACATGACAATTACATATCACATTATATTGAAATAATGTATCTGTATTAACAAAACATGTAAAAATGTTTTACTTACTTCAGTTTATCATCATAACTTATGTTATGCTTATTAAAGCTAATTACATTAAATGCTAATAGATGCAACATTGGCTATACAAATTCATTTTGAGCACATACTTGGATACCTAATAGAAATATTAGCCTGTCAACTACACATTCTGATGTAATGTAATTGTTTTAACACTAGACGCCGCCGAAAGAATGAAGCTCAGCCCATGTACTGGTAGGAAGCTGGGGAGAGGTGAGGCGCTGGCGACTGGCCCGGCCCCGACGCCGCTCCGATCGTGGCCAAGTGACAAGCGCGACACATTAACTTACCTGAAATATTTTCATTGTTATTAAAATTAATATTTTATATTTCACATTATCTATATATTTTGTATAACCAGAGTGTAAAAAATATTTAAATACATTATTGAAAATAGTAACTTGAGCATATCATATAAGTTTTTTTTTAAACCACTTCATGAGTAACAATAAATCACGCTTGAATTCCCCTCAAAAGATAGATTCGTTTACTAGGATGACGCAAAAGTAATGACTTGAAGACAATAACTATTATTTTGTTTGTAGTAGTAAGTATAAAATTGTAGTGGGGGCCCATTGCCAATATTGTAGTTCTAATCTAGCCTGGGCTACTAATGGAAAATCCATAAAGGAAGAAAAAAAAAACCGGCCATGTGAGAGTCGGACTCGCGCACGAAGGGTTCCGTACCAGTATCTACGTTTGTTGTATGGGAGCCCCCTTAAATATTTATTTTATTCTGTTTTTTAGTATTTGTTGTTATAGTGGCTACAGATATACATCATCTGTGAAAATTTCAACTGTCTAACTATCATGGTTCATGAGATACAGCCTGGTGACAGAGGGACGGACAGACAGACGGACGTTTTACCGAACCCTAAATTTTACCGTTCGCCCCTGCTTAGCGCCTAGGTTTCTAAAGCTAAAAATATTATAGAAAAATCATATTGGATTGCGACACTCAAAAATTGCACTACATAAAATGGTGTTTGACCTACTTATGTGGGAATTAAAATATTTGATTACCTGAATTATGTAATATTAGTATTTTCCTTGAAAGTCACATAGATGAATAGTTTAGGAGCTAGTGGGTTAAATATTTTTGAGTAATAAGTACTGTAATTACGGCACGCCAACGACAGACTGCTTAGTTTCGTCTACTTACCAGCTAGGGGGTAGCAGCGTTTATCAGGTTCGTCAGTCAGTTGCATTCCACATAAGCAACACATATAACAGTCAACATGGAAGTCTCGGTCCATTGACACAACCCTCACTGTCTCATCCGTGCCTTCAACTGGTGTAATACCTGGAATCAAAGATTTTGATTGATTAGTAGTGGGATTTAAAAGTACAGTTTAAGATACAAGAGAAGGTTCTTACCCTTTCCACAGCTAGCACATTTAGGAGCAAACATTCGATGATAATCATTGACACAGTAAATCTTGTTGTCAACATCCACAGTGAAGGGTACGCCATCAAGGCACTCATTACATACACAGCAACGGAAACACCCTGGGTGATATGATTTTCCCATTGCTTGCAAAATCTGTAAACATTACCACTGATACAAAGTGTGTTACTAATAACAAAAACATGATATGCATGCAACAACAAAAAAGATGCCTTACCATTTCCATAATAAGGTGCCCACATATTGCGCACTTTTCAGCAGTTTGTTGAAATCCAGAATACTGTAACATTGAGTTACAAAAGGGTTACCTCATTATTTTCAACAATGATAATGCAATGTTTTCTATATAGGTATGTACATAACACATATATTTATAACATTGAGTACGCACCAAATAGTCTTCTTCGCAGTAAACCTTGCCATGTACATTGTAGAAAGCCTTGCCTCTTAATGCACGACCACATGAGCAACAGATGAAACAGTTTGTGTGGTAAAGGTTGCCCATTGCTTGGCAAGCTTGGCCTGCCCCCGTAACTCCTGCACCGCATGTATGGCAGATGCCTAGGTGACAAGTGTAAGTCTGAATATAATATGTTAAAGTGAACTAACAGGTATGGTAGGTAATTGAAAACTGACCAATACCATCTTATACCCTGATATCAGCAAAATCATCAAACATTCATTGGAGCCATGTGCCTTTATAATTTTAATTGTATTGAACTAAATAGGTAGAATTTTTAAAGCAAGTTATGTGTAAGGGATATCATTGGTTAAGAAAATGATGATGTCGCCTTACCAAAATATTCACCCTCCTCATCTTGCCTTTCCATTTCCTCTTCAAGTTGTCTAGTAAGTTCTTCTATTTTACGCTGAGCCTCACTGGGGCCAGGTGGACGTGGCGGTGTGATGCTGTATGGCAGCAAGCTTTTGCCTCGACCCCCAGAGCCTCGAGAACCACCTGACACTTGGGACACAGAGCTTGGAGTAGGACTGGGAGCTGGGGACTGAGCCGGAGAACACAATGATGTCAGTCCTGATACTAAATTCCTAGAAGCAATAGATTCAGAAGCAAGGGAGACATTGTCTCTGTTAGCTGCGGCCACTGCTGCAGCAGGGGAGCCACCAGTCATGCAAACGTAGTCTGAACCATTAGTATCTTCCACTATTTGCATTCTACTACCAACGGTGGACTTAGAATTAAACCCTCCATTAATTACTGGTTTCTCTTTTCCAATATTATTCCCAATATTTGGTTTGGGATGAAAGAATTTAGGACTTGCTGTAGCTGTTTGTACTTCAGTAGCAATGTTGGCTTTGGGTCTTTGGGCACTTGGAGCTATAGATGCATATATTGCTGTAGATGGTATAGTCACAATTTTATCATCAAAACTAATACTGTTATCATTCTTCAGGAGAGCACTCACATCTGTGTACTTGGGTGGAGCGGACTTCATCACTGTGTAGTCACTGCCAGGGTTCTCATGAGATGTGTTGTATGGAGGTGGAGGTGGGGCCTTGTCTATTTTTACTTTCTCACTTGTTATCATTTGAGCCAAATTCCTAGTAACACCAGTGTTTGGCACTTGTGGACCAGGAACTGACCCCTGTTGTATAAATCGCTGATCATGGTTTTGTTGAGGCTTAAATTCACTTTTCTTATCGTTATCTGAACACAACATGTTTTCATACACTATTGGATTTACTTTAGTCTTGGAATTAACTGGCACTTGAGGTTGGGCTTTACTGTAGCGTGTGTCGTAATAACCGTCGGACACTGGCGGCGGCGGCGCCTGCTGGTACAGCTGGTGGTAATAGGGCGGTTGCGGCGACCGCTGCTCACCGTAATAATCAATATTTTCATAAACTGGTGGTGGGTATTGAGCATTCGGAATGGCTGGAATTTCGTATAGGTCGTCAGTTTGATAACTGAGTGACCTTTGCGATATAGAATCGATGGAACGTGTAGGACTTGAAGGCAGAGCAGCAGTGTTTATATCACGTTTATTGATCGACGCAATAGTTTCAACTCGTTTAGGCGTAGCAAACTTTGAAGCGGCTATGACATTCGATCGCTCATAAAAACTATAATCTTGACGACTGTTTTGGCTATTATCCAGTACAAAGCTCTCTATTGCGCCCACAGGTCGGGTTTTGGCCAGAGAACTTGTGTTCGATGTTACGGCGCCGTGCGCTTGCTCAGTAACATCTTCAACTTTATTGGATAGTTTTAAATCTTGAAGACCAATAATACAACGTTGATCGTCTGAGTTACTTCTGCGTGATGAATCCATGTTATGTATCAGAGTATCTAATCACTATGTATTATACGGAATAAATGCAACTACTAAAAAATAAAGTAAACTTTAGTTCTAAGCACTTCAATCCGAGTTCGAATGAATCATCTCAAAAATCGTCAAATTGAACTCTCAAATTGTGTTCTCAAACAAAACATCCACTAGGGATGATCTAACGATACAGATCGATATTCGGTGAATAATAATAGTAATTTTTTGAACAATGACCTAAAAACCACTTGTCTGTTTACGCTCACACTCAGACAGATTGAACTTTTTTTTTGTTATTAACTTGAATTTAATTTATTAGTCTCAATAACCAGAGGCCGCAAAACCGCTAACATGGCAAAAAACGCCAACGGGTGAGCTTGCATTGATCGCATAAAACAATCGCACTGGTTGCGGTTTTGTGCCGCAACTGATTTTTGCACTGAAATGCATGCAACTTAGCAGTTTTACGATTATCGCGCGAAGGTCGCAGTGTGGCCTCGGGCAGTTAAGAAACGAATTCAAATTCTGGCAGCGCGGAGTTTCTTGAGAAAAGCAAGACGAGATCAATCATCTGACATCAATAAAATCCTAAATCACAGCTTGAGCTTTGATCGTCTAAGGACCCCCTCATGGAGGTGGGCTGAAGACATGGAATTAGTAAGTACTCATTAGTACAACTGGAATGCTTGCAGCTGAAAAGTTGTTTTTGACACCCTTGAACTTGAACAGGTATGCTGGAAGAGATTTCTTTACCGTGCGTTTGCACTGGCGAAACATTTGCGACAAAACATGTTGAAATCTCTATCTTCTGTCAATCTTCCATACAATTTTTGACAGGAACTAGAGATTTAAACATGTTTTGTTGTAATGTTTCGCCAGTGCAAACGGTTAGAAATAAGCATTGCCTTTGTACGAATTTTTCTGTTCCTTTCTTCTTTTCTGTATTTATGTGTGTGTGCATAAATGGTTAAATAAATAAATAAATAAATAAACTTTTTCAGCCTGTGGATCACCAGAAAACTAATAAATTCATCAAAGTCACAGAGCAGTCCACAGACTACTTAGAGATAGAGCAGTCGAAGTCTGCGTGTGGACGTAGTGATTTTAGTATTTCATAAATTCGCTAGCCATTAAAATCAGTGTGTGTGTGTATCTTGCATTAGTCTTATTTTGTTTTTAGGGTTCCGTACACATCCGAATGAATAAAACGGAACCCCTAAAGTATCAATTTTGTGCACAGACTAATTATTAGACTATTTTGTGTCTGTCTGTCGAGCTGGCTGGCTGACTGTCCGACTGTCACAGCCAATTTGCCGTGTGACTTTGCAAATGAAAGTGCTTGCTGTGAGGATCTCATTTTTTGTTTCTAATTTTGATGTACAGTCTGTCTATAAAGTCGCTTTCGCGGACTTTCAAAAAAATAATTTCTCGCTCAAAAAGAAATGTTATTCAAAAATATTGATGGAGGCATAATCCTGAAGTAATATAATTTATAAAAAAAAATATTTGACCCTTATTGAATCATATGCATATTCCCTATTTCATTGTCAATGCGGCTCGCGGCTCGCGGTGACAGACGACGAGCCAAGGCGGGCTACGAGCAAAATTTCAAACCTGTTGGATCGCCGACGAACTTACTCGGCGGTTTTTAAGTCCGCGTACTTAGCATTACACACGGGCGAGTAAGCTCGCTGAGCCATAGGTACGCGGACTTGCTCGCACGTCTATCACCCGTTTGAAAGGTTACTTACAGGAAAACCTTTATGAAGTCTATGGTCTTAATTAAAATAACATGATACGTAAATCTCTCAATAATGTGCGTAGAAAGTACAAACTTAGATACATTTGCAGAACGGGGTCACTTTAGCAAAATCATAAATGAATCATCGTAAAATGTCACAAACTGACAATTCTTACTATGATCCGTGTAATTCTATGAAATAATTCATCTGTTTGACAGTTTTTTATGGAGATCCGCAGAATGGTCCACAAATTATGAATTGCTTTTATGTCAAATTAGAGGAATTGCTAATGACAGCTGGGATTCAGGAAATTAACTGCTTTTAGAGGAATTGCTAATGTGGCCGGTTTAGGCCCCCTGTTCCTGTGTCCGTAGCTTTATGCCTTTAGGTACAATATAAATATGGACTGTAGGCCAGTCACCATAGGTGCAAAAATCGCAAAGTCGTAAAAATTTACACTTTACAATTTTTTTGGGATGGGTTTATGATAGATACCCACTAAAACCAGTAGTGTAAAACCAAGTTTTCTGCTTGTTATCACCCTCAGCGCGAGACCTATGTAAGTTACAGGTAAACATACCTACTTATGGAGTCTGAGGTTAAACGAGTAACATAGGAGGGAATGAAATGAACAACTTTTGCAGTCGAACCAACTGTGAAATATGAAAAAAAAAACATGTTCCACACATTCCTGTTATTGCACTTTTGTAGGTATCCAACAGCTGTTTTTTTCATATTTGAGAGTTGTTCCCATAGTAAAATACATTTTCATGAGTAGGTATACGCACCCATAAAGTAGGTATGTCCCTTTGTAGGTACCCATGTAGGTAGAGATGATCCGCTACGCTTGATACGTCGTAGCTCGTAGCAGCCGACCCCTTGGGCGTAGGCTGGAGATCGAACCTATTCCTACAGGCGTCGGCGAATGATCCCGGACGACTCAAAAGCATTCAGAGCTTTTTGTGAAAAAGCATACAACTGAAAATTGTACTATTCTTTATTTCACTACCGCAATTTATGTTGCAAACATTAAAAGAAAAAAAATGTAGCCACTACAAACTACAATGTAGGTAGATACCTACCTATTTGTGCGTAACTAAAGAAAACGTAATCCAAAGTGCTTTCTTTTTTAAAAATGTTTTATTTCCTACACGATTTAGCCACAGTAGCAATACATTTTAATTGAATCGTTAGTAACACAATCACTTTGATTTCGATAAAGATTGAGGCGGCTTACTGTTCCAGAGACCACCCAGTGCGACTTGCTACGTATAAGAGTGCCATCAAAAATACCGCCTCCCGGGCTTGTTTTCACCATTACCGAATAACTTCGCCATTGCTTATTACTTTCCACTAAATAAACATCATATATATGACGAAGGCTTAATGTACGACACTGTGGATAATCGTGTAACAACTTGTTGATTTGTTCTACAAGTTTGTGTGCTGCTTTCGTTTTGGCTTTGCTTCCAACCTTAATCTTCTGTCCTCGGTGACACGGACACCAATGTTCTGCAATACCAACCGATGTGCAATTTCTTAATGCAGATATAGGAAGAAAAAGACTTGATTTACTCATATCAGAACTGTTTGTCCTTATTCTGATCATATTATCTTCTAGTGCAGCCAGATTCAGTAGGTCTAAAAGTGTCTCATAGATATCATAAGGCGTGGTTAGCCGATTGACATTATGTTGGATGTTCTCAAAGGCTAGTTTATAACGGCGTCTAAACTCTTCAGGAAAAAGAATTCCCAGTAATGGCAAAACTGCTTCCAGCCGGCCTTGTTCTGTTTGTACTATGTCCCCCCATCTCATTCCATGATCGCTTAGTAATATAAGTATAGTTTTACTCAAATAATTATCTTGATCTAAATTCGTTAAAAAGTTGAAATAAGACTCATCCATTATGTGTGGGTTATTAAGATTCTCGTGACTTATAGATTCTTCCCAAAACATACCAAACAACTTATTTAGCTTTACGGTTTGCGTTAACTCATATATGTATCCTAAAAGAACTTTGAAATAATATTTAGAACCCATGCACTGGTGATATTGGTAATATTGGTTTTTGAATAATTTTCTCGTTTCAGAAATAAATGGCTGTAAATAGTAATCGGTCGGTATCTTGGACAGTTGGTACTCGTAGTTGCCTAGCAGGCCAGCAATACTGTCGGAGCCGAGTGCTGTGTTGTATCCTTTCTGTTTGAACTTATCCCAGATAAACGCATTGGTACACTTGTCCAAATTAAATATGGTATTACGAATACATTTTTGTTTTACATCCTTGAAAGAGAGTCCTGTTAATAGGGGAAACAAGTTAGGAAAGGAGTTATCCCCTAATTTACCGTAGCCGAGCAACTCAACTACACCTCTTTCC
This sequence comes from Lithophane socia, assembly GCA_947522985.1. Taxonomy (NCBI): domain Eukaryota; kingdom Metazoa; phylum Arthropoda; class Insecta; order Lepidoptera; family Noctuidae; genus Lithophane; species Lithophane socia. The sequence goes on along the minus strand of OX383256.1, from coordinate 12,567,041 downwards.
TTTAAAAAAAGGGACGTTAGAGGCATAGTACGATGAAAATTGAGTCGTGACATACTTTCCACTCCCAGTATCAATATATTGTATGATTCTTTGCTATGATACGTATTGGGCGTAACGTCTTTATGGTAATTGAATAAAAAGAAATCACTGTAAATGGCTTCGTCTAAGTGATAACATTCAATATGCACAAATTCGTGTTCCACTTTTGTCACTGTTAAAAATTCTTTGCAATCGCTATAAACAATATCAATCGGGTTTTTTGGTGCTGAAAAAAATTTGTAGCAACAATAAAAAGTATCTTCATTAAATACACTGTATGAGTCAAAAGCGTCACGCTCCACCCAGATATGTGACGCATTGGTTGTAACGAGAGGGTTGACAGAAGAACAGTTACGTATTCCAGGCGGTGCAGACACTATCTTTTTTATATTTTCACTAACTTCTGATAAACCAGTTATAGAACATCCTTCCGTACGGATCGTGTAAAGTCCACTAGTTATACTTGCAAGTACTTCTTTTAAGACCGTCACTGAAATACAACACAAAACTGCTGAAATATGCATTGCAATACAAATGTCTACCTAACTAAGTAGGTTTATTTATTTATTCTTGGTACCTGTTTCCTGAACAGGTGAAGATTATTGCAATGCACCACCTAAAGCAAACTAGTAGTGGAAGTGCGGCGCATTTCAAAATATTTACTCATAGTTTCTAAACATTCTGATAAATCCAGGGCGTGGGTGTTAAAACCGCGTCCACATCTATGAAATTATAATACAGCTACTTACGTAGGTACGCCTTCTATTAAATAACTGTAAGCCTCGGAATAGTTTTTACTAAATGAGGAATAACCACCCCCTTTATTTCCTACCATTTCACTCATGGTGCAGCGGTGGCCCCATATTGAAATAATTGTATTTCCATATGCGCCTTCTACGCGCACTGCTGTCTACGAAGCGTGCGGCTTGCGCGTAGCACGGTGGACGAAACGTGCGGCTTGCACGTATCACGGTCTACGAAACGTGCGGCTCACGCGTAGCACGGCTTAGAGTCAATTCACACCGCGACTTGAAGCGACGGCGACGCTAAGCTGAGCGCACTTTTTAGGGTTCCATAATCAACAAGGAACCCTTATAGTTTCGCCATGTCCGTCTGTCTGCCTGTCTGTCCGCGGCTTAGCTCAGAGACTCTTAGTGCTAGAAAGCTGTAATTTGGTTTGGTTTGATATAAATCATGCCGACAAAGAGGTAAAATAAAAAAAAAATCGTTAAAATAAAAAATAAAATCGTTAAAAAAATTTTTTTAGGGTACCTCCTCTCCACGTAAAGTGGGGATGTTGTTATGGCGCCATGTTGAATTTTGATTTTGATAGGCACCAGCGACCTTGAAAACCTGACTCCCATGTCGAAAATAAATAAAAATTAAAAAAAAGGTACGATAAAAACACCACGACGGAAACCATTGATGCCTAATTGAACTATTTACTTCCAGCCTATCTGTAACTGGAACTTAGCTGACGAATTGTGGGCTTGTGGGTGTAATATTAACAGCATACACCCCTGCCCTAACTCTTTGAAAGAATACAGGCGTGATGTTATGAAGAAATCTCATTTCCGTTACATTTTCGTGCAAGTGTTTTTCGCGCACGTGTCCTTTCGCGCAAAAGTTCGTTCACGCAAAGTTCACTTGCGGAAATGTGTTTTCGCGCAAGTGGGTTCGCGCAGCTGTCTTTCGCGTAAGTGTATCACCAGATCCTATGAAAACGCTCACACTCGTGTAGGTAAACTTTTTGTGATTTTCAGGACCTAAAGGATTTTTGCAGACTTTTAAAAACTACTTACTAATTGGATTGGATTTCTTTCACTTACTTAAGTACCAAGACGGACAATAGTATATTATGCAATTAGTGAATAAAGGACGGATTTAAAGCGAGGGCCATAGGTGAATCACGAGCAAGTGAAGGATTCTAACGACTGAATCACGACCGTAGGGAGTGATTCAAGTGTTAGAATCCTGAACGACGCGAGCGATTCATGGCCCTCGATATAAATCCGTTTTATTCAAGAGTTGCATACTATACTTTATACCATGACTACGAGACAAAGAACATGCAACTTCGAGTATGTTGTTATGTTAATTTTATGCCTTGTTTTTATAGTAACTACATTACTACACCATAATGTCGATGACTTCTTTTTCTTCGACAACTCATTAATATAAGTTAGGAAAACAGACTCTGAAAATGTGCTCAGCTTGATTTTCATTTTTCCATTTGCTCAAACAAACAAACTCACACTCAAACTCATCGTAGGCTTTGATGTAAACCAGCCGTGATTTGTTGGGTAGCAAGCTTTCTACTATATCGGCCGCCATCTCTTTCATAAATTCAGGTGTTAACACAATCTTCATCACTTGAATACATTTTCAATCGATTTATTAAGTAACACTAAACTTTTTGTTCGTACAACTTACAATATTTTAAATATCGCCAATTTACTAATGACAGCAAAGAACACAAAATAGTTTTAATTCTAATGCTAAACTCCTGTTCGAAAATCAAATCAAATAGGAGTTTGTATATCATTGAGATGGAGTTCGAACAAATTGGTGTTCTAATTTCAAACACCAAAACAGTGATTAAAAGTGCTTTTTATTCACTGTTTTCAGTGAATAAAATAAGCTTTTTAGAGGGGGCATGGTATAAATGCAAGTTTGTGTAGTTCCTGAATCCAGATAAAGTGGTCGAAGTATTATTATTTGTTACCAAACCCGGAAAAGCGTCGATTTTTAAACTCATCATCTTTTTAAACTATTCAAAATAAATACTTTTATTTTTAGTGTATATTTGTATCCGTGAAATGGTTTACCATACCACCACTGAAAACGGGCATACCGATTCACAATATTTTTTGTTGAAAATAAAAATGCTTGTATTTGAAAACCAACGAGTATATTTAATAAATCTTGTTAAAATATACAACTGATTTTATTTTTACAGTTTTATTTAATGCTGTACTTATTCACTAAGAAAAACGTAAAAATGAGCCCCCCACGAGGGCTTCCGGGAATTCATATGCTACTTGAGTGAACCCTCGGGGAGGGCTCCCGGCACTGAACGTGCACAAATTTATATCTTTCTGATATGTGATTATTCCAAATCAACTTTAGGCTAGGTGCAAGTCTGAGCGGAAAAACGCCGGTAGGTAGGTAATACCACTTATCGTAGCAACAGCACGGTCCCGCAGGGGCAGGCGCGTGTTTTCCACCCAATTCTGAACATTTTAACATACTACATAGGTAAGTAGGTACCTACTTGAAAGTAATTAAATTAAGAGCGCGTTTCGCCGCCTATTTCCGCACACATTTTCCCCTAGCCTACATTTCCTAAAGTTCGCTTTGGCATCTTGTTTCATTGTTCTGATATGCTTATGAAATAAACCAGCATCTAATACATAACATTCGTTAAGTGTAAATTAACTTATTTTTTAAATTCCTTTCTCTCTTTTTTTCTTATCAGAACTGTAGTTCTGACCAGAATTCTAATCTTCAATGTGCCTATTGTCTACCATAAGAAAATATCTTTGTAAGTACCTAATTAAGATTTAAGACAAATCTACGGCTTTCAGAAAACATTTGCTATTTTACCAGGCACACAAACCAACAAAGCATTTAGATAGGTCTACATTCAAACGAAGTATCAGACAAGTACAGTGCGTTAATTATAACTTGACGCGTGATGCGATTGGTAGCACTGAACTCTATTATTAGGTATGATTGAAACTTTCGATCAACAATACCAATACCAATTATGGTATTGTCGATAGAAGGTTGAAAATAACTGTGCGTTTGTAATGTTGAAACATTCATAAATTAAATAAATAAAAAAAAAATACCTGCCGTGCTAAAAAACGAACTAAAGAGTAAAAAACAAGTTGATAAAATTGTCACTCGGGATGATGATCTAACGATACATCCAAATCTGTTCAGGCATTTAAAAGTAATAAAGAAACTTACATACATACTTAGATGAACCCTGAAAACATTAAACTCCTTTTTGGGCAGTTGTGTAAAAACATGTTGAAATCTCTATTTCCTGTCAAAAATTGTATCGAACATTGACAGAAAATAGAGATTTCAACATTTATTTTTATTATATGAATATTTTGCCAGTGTAAACGCACAGTAAGGCTGCGTTTCCACCAGAGATAAGCTAAGATGCGTAGCGAGGGATGTGTGTGAACTAACCAATATCATCGCTTCACTGTCATAGCTTGAGCTAAGCTAGCGTTGTCATTGGCTAGTTTTACGGACATTCCTCGCTACGCATCGTCGCTCATCTCTGGTGGAAAGGCAGCCTTAGACTGCAAAATTGAGTGCTACCAACAATCACGTCACGCGTCAAGTTATAATGATCGCACTGTAGGCACCGCGTAACTTCTTGAAGTTGTATTGTATTTTACATGTATAGAACAACTTCGGAAGGGCGTGATATTAAAACGTCAGAAAGTGAGATATGTTATTGATAAGTATCAGTTATGTCATACAATAAACCAACGCTGCATACTGAATACGCAAAGTAGGTATTTAAAAAAAATCTACGACATGCCAGGTAGGTATATAGATAAGTACATACGTTTACGTATATTGTCTATTATTCGTATACAGTATGTTAACTAACAAAGGGCGTTCCCGTTAACCTGCAATAGAATAGCGTGTATACATGCTAAAAAAAATATTACAACTCAAAAAAAAAAAATATAATAATAAATATATATAATATTTGTGTCGTGAAATGTTCACAAAACGATTAAATTTAAACGTAAAAGAAACACTCTGTACACGCACACTTGAATTTCAACGTAGAAAAACAAGTGTGACAAGTGGGCGAGTACAGAGTTTATTTTCCGTAACAATTTAATATTTTTTGTGAATATTTTACTATACAAAAACAAAAAAAAAACATTTTTTTTTTATGGTAATATTTTTTTTAGCATGTATTGACGCTATACTATTGCAGGTTAACGGGAACGCCCTTTGTTAGTTAACATACGGTATATTCTAGCGTAGGTAGGTAGGTACTAGAATCATCTAAAAAGTAGGTAGGTATGTAACTTTCCAAGTAACTAAAATATTTGATCTCATAAAGCTAAGTTACCTGTCTATTAATTAATATTTCGTAGAAACATCTCTTGGTCACAGCTTTTTAACATGATTTGGATTGTGATCAAATTGGTAGAAATATTACCCACAGTAGCAATACAGTTTGAGTTGGTAGTGTTGTACGCAGTGGCTCTGGTCTCCGTACAGGTTGAGGCGGCTGATGGTGCCGGCTAGCTGCCAGTCCTGCCTACGCTGGCGCAGCGTGCCCTCGAACACGCCGTCGCCCGGCGTGGTGCGCACCACCGCCATGAACTCGCGCCACCCCACCTCTTCCTTTCTCGGCTGCCCCGCCATCATCTCTGTTACGTCCAGCACTTCGGCCAGTTTCAACTGTGCACATTGGCGATGCTCCTTCAAATATGCATTTAATTGCTTAACTAGTTGACTGGCTGCGTCACGAGCATCCCAGTCTCTTGGTGACATTTTTATACCTTTGTGACATGTGCACCAGTGTTCGTCGATTCCAGCCATCTTACACGTTCGATTTGTGGGTATCGGCAGAAACAGACTCATACTTTTACTTTGAGTGTAAGGTGATTTCGTCCGTTGTTTTATATTATTATTATTTATTACTTCCAAATCGATCAAGTCGGATAGTGTCGCATATATGTCGTACGGTGTTGTCAGACGCCTGCTGTTTTCTTGCAAATTATCGTAAGCTAAATTGTAATTGTTTTGAAATGATGGTGGCAGCAATATTTGAACAAAAGGCAGACGTTCTTCTAATCGGCCTTGTTTAGTAAATCTTATTGCACCCCACCTCATTCCATGGTCACTTAATAGTATTAGAACAGTTTTATTTAAATAATTATTACTATCAAGTCTTTTCAAAAATCTTTCGTAACTATCGTCCATAGCCATTGGGTACGTTAAGTAATCATGACTCATTGACACCTCCCAAAAAAACCCAAACAGTTTGGAAGATTGTAAAATTGTTGTTAAATCTTGAATATAGTCCAGAAGTACCTTGTAAAAGTATTTGTTGCCCATACAGATATATGAATTAAAATCCTTCGTATTCCCCACGTTAAGTTCAGCTTCATGTATAAAAGTTCTAATGTAGTAATCAGTCGGTGTTTTGACAAACCCGTATTTTGCATAATTAAAAGTACCCAATTTTGCACTATCTTCACCCAGTGCTGTATAAAATCCAGCTTCACTAAACCACTGCCAGATAAACGGACAGTTGTCAAAAAAGGCATCATTATGCGGCCAACAAGTTCTCTTCAAATCGGTGTCTTTCAAGTTGAGCAGCATAGGAGTTAAGTTAGGAAATGTATTGTCACCCACTTTGTTGTAACCTAGCAATTCAATAGCACCTTTCTCTTTAAGGTAAGCCGCAGTTTTTGGCATGGTTCTATGAAAATTTAATCTTGAAATGGAGTCAGCTCCCATCACAATCACATTGTAAGATGTTTCGTTAGATTTCTTTTTCGGTCTATTTATTGTTTTTTTGTGTGCAAATAGATAGTACTGTTTGTATACCTGTTGATTATTAAGTGTGCAAGTGACCATCACAAATTCATGCTTTACTTTGATACTATCAGAGAATTTCACACAATCTTCGTATTCAACTCTGTCGTCTATATGTTGCGAAAAAACATTTTTGATCGCCTTCGGTCTGTAAAATGATTTGTAGCAACACCAGATATATCCATCGTATTTAACGTTAGAATACCCGAAAATTTCAGTATTGATCCAGATATGTGTTTCATTACGTAATATAAGAGAATTGTTGGCATCGGGGCAACTTTGTAACTTTGGACGTATGTTGAACTTTTTCATAGTTTCGTCTAAGGCTATCAACCTGGGTATGGTACAACCTTCTGTTTTGATTGTGAAACTTCCTTCGGTCTCAATTTCGTTATGGTGAAAATGAAAATCTATGGGCGCAATGGGTTGTTCATTGTTGTCGAAAGATATCTCTACACTGCGATTGGAGATGGAAATAAGAATGAAACTGCTGCCGAACACTATCGCGAGTAGGAAGAGAAATCTTAACCGCACCGGAACCGAGTGCAGCCTGCAGCTGCCCTTCAATAGCAGGGCCATGCTGAAAAAAAATAGTGTTAATTCAAAAAAAGAAGCATACGAAGCTTATATTATTATACATACAATTTGTCTGCCCAAAAGCTTCTTTAAACACAACACCCGTGTAACGTGTGCTGCTTGTGTATTTGTACACATGATCACGTATAGGTAAACAGAACGCATTTCCCTCTTCGCCTCAACACAGCTCACGTGTTGTGTTAAAAAAACATAGATAACTTGTATCTAATTTGTCCCATTTGCCCAAAAGCTTCTTTAGCACAACCCCGTAGCAAGTGAGGGTATGAAGTTGCATTTGAAAACACGCCTGTAGTAGGTCATCATTATGATTTATTTTTACTATGGGGCAAACCATGAAATCACGAAACAACAATAGTTTTTCCATAAGTATTGTGACAAAACTCGGCAAAATGTACTTATGCAGAAGATTTTTTTCATATTGAAGAGTTCGAGTTTTGAGTTACCTACTTCAATTACAACTTGTACCTAAAGGTCCCATTTTACCTTTAAGGTAGGTCAGTCAGAACCCCAAAAAAGTATTTTTTTTAACTTGTAATCAATTCAAAGGAAAAGGCAGCTGACAAAAATGAATAAAAAGGGTTGTGTTCAGCTTCATCTTTCTGACTGACCGACCTTGACAATTCAAAAGTAGTTTATTTGAAATAAATGAGTTTGAGTTATTAGAAAAAAAACTTTTTACAAAAAAAAAAAACAACAACAACCAACTTAAAAAAAAAAACACTACAAAGTGAACAACAACTTTTATTTCGGAAGTCGGTGGCAAAATACCAAAATTCAAAACCATGACCGAAATCGGTCCACAACTGACGAAAATATCGAGGGACATACAAAAAATAAAAAGCACACCGACGAATATAAAACTGCCTCCGTTTTTGAAGTTGGTTAAAAAAAACCAAAACATTACTAAACTTTGTAAAGTTTTCCTAAACAAGGCCTTGTAGTAGGTAACTAAATTTTTTACGAACTTTGGTAAAAAACACTATATTTTGATATTTAATTAATAAAGGCAATACCTTTTGTTGTGAATTAGTTTTTGGTCTTATAAATGTGAATCGCTCTTGCATCTTGGGTACTATAGTTTTTTTAAATATATTTTTTCAACACTATGCTTGGTAAGTTGTATTAAATTCGGAATTTCTACAGTGCTGTATTGTAACATTACTGAACTATATTATTATTTCCTTTATTTAAATACCTACTCAAAAAAAAACATTTTAAATAAAAAACATTTTTTTATTGAATAAAGTTTAGCTCAATTTTAGTTTATGTTTACCGGCTATGCAATTATCACTGTGGGTCACTAACTCTGAAAATGTAGCAATTCCGACCCCCAAGAGAGGTACAAAGAAATGATTTTGGGGGTCACCGTCTAATCTGTTCTTGTACAACCTGATTATTAACAATACCAAAATAAATTTGAAAAAATTAAATAAATTTGAAATATAAACCAGTTTCGATTGAAAAGAACTTCACTTACCTTGGAAGAAGTTGACTTAACGTCGAATAAACACGAAGTGACAAAAAAATTGGTAATTGAAGTTACAACAATACAAGAAGTGTAATCGGTTGATCATTTTTAATTTAAAACAATATTTACGTTCACAATGATTGAATCCAATATGTTTTGACATTAAGCGTCAGCGGGGCCTGTGTAGAGTACATGTTTCATCATAATGTGATTGGGATGTGCAGTCAGTGGCCGCGTCACCGCGTGTGTACGGGAGCGATCGTGACGCCCGGGGGATGTTTTTCTCGGATTCAATACTGACTGAAAATATCTCAGTATGAAGTTCGTCCTAATGGTTGCCTTATGAAACATGTAAGCAAGATAGCACTAGTTAGCCGAGTATCGCACAGGGAGACGGAATAGAGCGGACGGGGTGGAGGCTGCGCGCATGCGCCCGCGGGCGTGGAGCTTTGCGACTCTTGAAAGTCCAGCAGCTCTCGCTACGGCGCGCGGCGCTACCCATGTGTACATCAAAAGAGAACTATTAATAAGATATTTTTTTATGCGTAAGCAACTTCATGGTAATAAAATCGTAGCAAAGTCAAAACTTTACATTGAATATTTTTGAAAAAAAGTATTCTCTACGAGGTCTGGAAACGATTCTAATGCCAAAATATAGTTTTTTAGAATTTTTGTCAGTTTGCCGGAATATCCGTCCCAGCATCCGCAAATACTACCGGATAGATTCAATTCAAATGACCCGCAGTATTCTTCTAATGTTTACCGCAAATTATAAAAAGGCGAGCTAAAAGGTTAGAATATTGCAGGTAGTTACAGATTTAACCTTTTAAATGATTATCATCATGTTATATCTATATGGAGCTAAGTAGTCAATCAAGATATAACAAGGCCTACAGGGTGCATGGATTTTTGAGACGGGGCAGTCAACCTACGGGAAAACAGTCTAAGGAGTCTGAAATGCAAGGAGAGTCGAGTCGGAGAGTTCTGTCCTTAACATTTTGAGAAACTTTGATCTGAGTAAGAGAAAGTAAGAATGTTAAGGACAGAACTCTCCGACTCGACGTCGGAGAGTTCTGTCCTTAACATTTTGAGAAACTTTGATCTGAGTAAGAGAAAGTAAGAATGTTAAGGACAGAACTCTCCGACTCGACGTCGGAGAGTTCTGTCCTTAACATTTTGAGAAACTTTGATCTGAGTAAGAGAAAGTAAGAATGCATCAGTCAACTTTCCATTCAGTATGGCCTGCTGCAGGGTAGCATTTTAGTGGCCACACGCAACCACCACAAAAAGTCCAATCGCTAAAATAATAGATGATGGTGCCGATTCTCTTGTACACCGCACTAAACTAACTAAACGATCACTAAAATTCCTTACTTTTTAGTAGAATCTTAAAGCTATTCTGCCAAAAAAAAATCTCTTTTAAAAATTATTTTGACACAACTAAAATCGAGTTTGCCTACCACGTGATTTTTTTTGAGCCGGAGAGGCGCGCAATGTGGCCGACGTATTTTTATATGGAAATTTTCACTTTTTAGAAGAAAACAAAAAAAAAATTACCAACATGAAGAGTATTACGGGTTTGCGTGTTGCAAAGGGGGTCAAAATTTTCATTATTTTTGCGATAGGACACACCATTTTCGAGATATAAGCAAAAGAAAATAAAAAAAAGATACAGTACCGTTTTGCAACTGAATTCGAGGTGTTGGTTTGAATTTTAGTTCATGACATCTAATTTTATTCCACACATTTTTAATCGTGAAAAATAGTCAGAGTTAGTTAGAGGATTTTAGATATAGAACAAAAATTTTGGTTAAAACGTCAAATTCAGAATAGCATTTTCACTAAATTAAAACTCAGTGCCATCTTAGTGCTGTCAAACTAAATTATAGTTAAGTTGTGTCACTTTAGTCAATTTTCAGAATGGGAAATCGTCGTTTGACAGGAATAAACTAAATTTTAGGGATTTTTAGTTTAGTTTAGAGAAATTGTGACAAGAGAATCGGCACCGATATCTACTGCTATAGCAAAAGCTATGTAAGATGGTTAAAATGTAGGTAAAATAATGGTACGGTCTAACAAAAAAACTCGAATTTTTTTATGAATCAATTGGTCTTGTAAAAACACATTTTAATAATGTCTAAAAGTAAAGAATATCCACTGCAATAAACCAAATCAGAAAAATATATGCTAGATAGTGTGTTGAAAAAAAAACATGTTTATGTTAAATTGAGGGCAGTTTTTTTCCACAATTTTCGTTTTATGAGGACGCCTTTCTTCCAATCATTATGGAGCTTGTTTCATCGTGATAGATCATTCAGTTTAAAAGTTACACTGTTCGACAGCAAAAATATTTAAAAAAATCTTTTTTTTATGGAACTTTTAAATTGAACTGAATTGGTGAAGTCGTTACGTCGTCAGAAGCCCGAAAGATTGCGTCATAATCCAGTAGATTCCATATTTTTTTACAAATCTAACATTTATCTATCTTTATAGGATCATTCAATTATCAAGATTTATCGATTTTTCCCAATAAACGCCGAACAACTTAGATTTTTTTACAGTTGTAATGATATCTTGAGCATAATTTAGTAGAACTTCAAAATAGTATTGGTCTCCCAAGAAATTAAATATATGGCTCTTATTTTTTTTCTTTTCAGTTTCATAAATAAATGGGTATAGAATCTGTAGGGCTAATTTCCTCTATCAAATCTGGTAGTATATCTTCTACCACTTTCACGTCTTTCCCAAATAAAAGGGTAGCTGTCTAATGTAGACCGTAAACCATGCAGTTTTCGTCCAACAAGTGGTTCTCAGTTCGAAGCTGTTCATGCCATCTAGAATCGGTATCATATTCTGAGAAGTATCGTCTGCTACTGTGTTGTAGCCCTTTAATTCTATCGCGTTGTATTTTTCAGAAACGGGTCAATCTATGAGGTAACCATAGATTGACCCGTTTCTGCCGGGGTTGGTCCGTGTATGGGTCCATCTTTACATACGGAGAGTCCTCCGAGGCTCGGAAAGTAGGTACGTTAAGCCGTTGGTCCCAGCTGCCATTCGTGGTTCTTTGACAGTCGTTACGGGTCGTCAGAAGCCCGAAAGTCTGACAACCAGTCTTACCAAGGGGTATCGTATTATCCAGATACTGGGTTGTGGAGGTCAGATAGGCAGTCGCTCCATTTAAAATACTGGTATTCAGCTGCATCCGGTTAGACTGGAAGCCGATCCCACCATAGTTGGGAAAAGGCTAGGCAAAGGCATATTGATCTACAGTACATGGTTCGATGAAAGTTTTGCCTTGACACAGATCCTATTCTTTCCCATTATAATTACGTTGTACGCAGATTGGTTCGCAGGCGTCTTAAACGGATTCTCGACGGCTTTCTCGGTGTTTATACGAATACGAATAAACATCTCGGTTATCAGTCTGTCGGTCAAGTCAATCTCACGAACTTGTTACTCACTTCTATGAAATTATGAAAAAATATGCAGTCGAGATACTGGATTCTATTGTCAATCACATTGCGAGGGCTCGAGATGATAGTGGTCGGTGAAAGGATACACTCAAAGTTTGATTCGTTATTCATTTTATAACGTTTATACTTTTTATAATCCATAAGTTTGGTGGCTTCATAAAAACTTTTACACAATTTTGTTCGCTTTTTGGATTCATATAATTTGTTTATCGAGAAATCCTGGAAATTGACGGCTAGAATAACACAGCCTTCAGTTTTGATATCAGTGAAACTTTAATTGCTATATGGACTTTCAAACGAATCAAAAGAATCATTGTAAGGGATTTCTTTGATCTTCAAGGAACAGGGGGCCTACCACCACCGCTTACAGCAGTATAATTTTAATATTACTTCGTGGGGGAAAATAGATGGAGCTATACGTCCTGTAGAGCTTCATCTCTTTCCTACACTGAAGTAATATTAAAATAATACCGCTGTAAGCGGTGGTGGTAGGCCCCCAGAGCTCCATGAGGGGTGGCGCGGCGCACTAAGTCAGTCTTCCAAATCATAGCGATTGAAAATGTTCAAGTTTAGGAACTGTTTTTGAAACTTTTTAAAACAACGTTACCTGATTTCCTTTCCGATCGTATGTGGTAGTAACACTATCCAATGTTTAAATAACATTTGCAACTGTTGAAAAACGTAGCAACAGTGGGGATTGGGAATAAAACATTTCCAGTAACACTGCATATTTACATTTTTAAACTTTTATAAGTTTGTATCTTCTAATGCTAACCATTTCTTACAAAGGGTGATAATTTGTGATATATTAGATCTGATATAAACATGATTAATTATTAGGTAAAATATACACAAATATATTTAATGACTATTCCGCTTAACTATTCCTCAAGAGTCATAAAAAACCCTGTAAGAAATCGACACGTGTTTCACCTCTCAACGAGGCATCTTCAGGAGGACGATTGACCAGTCGCGAACCTGAACATGACGTGTTGCCACGCCGAGTGCTGGACGCACAGAGTTGGTCGAGAATTCTGCGTCCAGCGCTCGGCGTGGGCAATCGTCATCCTGAGGATACCTCGTTGAGGGGTAAAACATGTGTCGATTTCTTACAGGTGTTTTTTGATAACTTTTGAAGTAATAGGTATTGATTAGTTAGATTAAAATGGATGGGTAGTCCATCTCATTTCCCCAGTTTAGCAGTTCTGCACCACAATACCGAGTTTCACGCAACTAACAAAAAGCACTAAATCAGGTTTTCTTTTTGAGATATAGATTTTTTTGTGTGCTGTAACTTCATAGATATATGGATGCTTATCACTTACTAACCTTTATATATATTATTTAAGGAAAATTCTCCTGTAACGTGTTGTCGGCGTGCACGGCAGTGGCGCGGCTCGGCACGGGCGTTGGGTTTACGACTGTTATCAAACAAAAACCTGTTAATTGCACTTTTAATGGCTTGTTAGTATGCACAACAGTAGAGCAGTCAGGATCCAGTGGTACCGACCGACTTACGAGTTGTACGTCGTAGGTTCGAACCCAGACAGGCGCTTTACTTTGTGTAAATTATTTCATCACCACTGCTCTCAAACCGGTATGTCCTAGAAACAAAAATTCAAAGAAATGTGACATCTACCAACTCGCACTGGGCCCGCGTGGTTGATTATGGCCCACTCCTTCTCACAAAGAGGAAGCCTGTGTCCCAGCAGTGGGAACATTATAGGGTGATTATGCAGTATGCACAACCAAAGGCGGTTCCAGGGGGGAAGGGGGCACAGGGGCACGTGCGGGGGGCACCAACGGTTTAATTAAAATAAAATCGAATCGTCTGAATGGATGAATGGATTGGCGTGAATCCATATCTATCAGGACAATGCTTAAATGATGAACGTTGAATTGATGTAGATTGCCATTTATCACGTTAAATTAATCTGTACGAATTAGTAGAACTCATGAATTATCTAAGCTGAAGACGTTTCGAATCAAATAATTGTACACGGGTGAAACAACCCGTGTACAATTATTTCATCCGTAGATGACGTGATTCTATCCGTACAGTCACCTTATCGAGTCTAGTGTAAATGGATTCTTAGAGGCAGTGCAAAGTCAGGACGGGACACTAGAGGTTAACTTGTAGAGCCTACTTAGCAGTGATGTTTTCCTTTTAATTTCATTATAATTATACACGATTTTTTTCACATATCCAAAACCAAACATTTAGGTGGCAGAGGGAAACTTGACTATAACAAAAATTAGAACTTTAAAGCTTAATATTTTGCAAACGGATCCCTGAATCCTAAAATGGGTTTTCACACACTCACGATATTTTGAACGACCTTTCCAACGACACCCCACACTATGGGATAAACGAGAAAAAAAAACATCCCCACTTTAAGTGTAGGTACCCTAAAAAACCAAGTTACCACTTTGTCGGCGTGATTAATATGTATACCCATACCAAATTACAGCTTTCTAGTACTAAGAGTCTCTGAGCTAAGCCGCGGACAGACAGACAAACGGACATGGCGAAACTATAAGGATTCCTTGTACGGAACCCTAAAGATTACCAATAAAATTACTTAAAAAGTTGTGAACGCATGGCGAACAGTCGTAGCACTCGTAGCATTCTAAGAAAATAGGACTACGGGTCTCGTAGCGGGCTACGGGCTACGCGCTACGAGCACATGTTTCTTACGAGGGCGTAGGATCGTAGCTGGGTACGATTTCGCAGTGTTTAGGTTTTTTATTTTAGATTTTTATAACAAGACATTCGCTGCCTATGTTCCTATTCTACAATCATACAGACCTACTATGTTCTAAATACTTATTTAATCAATCATAATACTGATTTACAAATCTACAATTTTAACTCGAACCATCTTTGACTGAGGTATTGACGCAGATGCATCGAACATTACAAAAATACAAGGTCATTAAATAACTTTTGTAACCAACTTTTATAATTATGGTCGCAGTAATTAGAATTGTAACTTTTGTCGAGGGGGGAGACCGGGCGTTCAGTACGCATGCGCGGAAGAACCGGTGATGGCAACGCATGTAGAGGCTCCTGTACTTTGTGTCATAAACTAGCACATTACACGATTAATGTAAACAGTTTCCTTGACCATCTGCCGTATAAGAGATATGAATGAGGACCACTTCGTTTTCCCTCGAGGTAAGCCAACGTTTCTTTGGAGATAAAGGTTAACTCCGATGCTCGAAAATCGATAGTTAAATAACACAAGCATAACCTTAATTCTCATTGTGACTCTAAAGTTCTGCGGGTGTCGTGTATTTTCAGTGAAATTGTGTACCAAGATGTGTTTCCGTGAGTGTTAATGAAAATAAATATTAATTCGTGAAGTGTCAAATGAGTTTTATACGTAGAAAGTGATTCTCAGAATGTCAGGGTGGAATTAAGAATTCAAGAACAGTCACTTGGATACACTCGTTTCATGTACCTACGTTTGAAAAATCCATTCTTCAAACCGTGATCATTAAGCATTGTGGTTTATAGAAAGGTAATGAATCAAATGAGGATGATTCCAAAATTCAGGTATATTATATCTGACCTAATTTTACAGGACTGCTCGTTTAGACTGCCAGTACTAACAATATGGGAGCAAAATCATGTGAAAAAAACGGTGCCCGCATGAGTTGCGTTACCTACTATCGCACGAAACGCAAGCGGAAACTGCATCGTAATAAAACGTTTTTATTTCCTGCAAGGAAACTGTCCCGTCATAATCCGGGTAACCTAACCTAGCCTAATGTTAAGGTTAGGTTTCGTACGTTAAAACTATACCTATACCTAACTATCTCATTCCTACATTATGTTTCAGCTGCAGCATTTTAACATGATGTATCCTGTACTATTAAGTTTACAATATTTGTATATAATATTTTTATTACGTTCTCGAAAACGGCTCTAACGATTTCGATGAAAGTTGCAATATAGGCGTTTATGGGAGCGAAATATCAATTTGGCTAGGATATCTGCAAAAATTCGCATACAGCGCATTTTTGAACGTTGGTATTGGTACACCTGGATGATATGTCTATCTATTTTCACCTGACCGTCATTTTAGCAGAATCATATTATGAAAATATTATGAATCATCGTAAAATGTTACTGTTTGACAGTTTTCTATGGAGATTCGTAAAATGGTCCACAAATTATGAATTGCTCATATGTCAAATTAGAGGAATTGCTAATGACAACTGGGATTCAGTAAATGAACTGATGAGAGGAATTGCTAATGTGGCCGGTTTAGGCCCCCAGAGCTCAGTAGACCATGAACTAATCTAATAAATAACAACTCAAGATTAGCAACCTACACAATTATTTGTACCTATCATTAGTACTCTTAGCAATTGTTTTGTTCACAGGTCCTGGCCTTACTCTTCCTCACGCTGATCCCTTGGCCGGGGCCGTCAGTCTTCAAAATAACCTGCTCTCGTGACAACTCGAAAATAGTAAGAAAAGTGATAGAGAACAAATGGCTCCCAGTGTTGGAGAGGTTTCAGGTAAGCTACTTTACTTTATATAAAGTAATTTCGTAGAATTAAGTGCACGCAACGCAGTATTACACCGTGATGCCCGTTTTCACTAACCCTACGCGACACCTAAAATGTAATGCCTAACAAAAACGCAATGTTGGATGTTGAAAGTTTCAACTTGAGACGCGTTTCAACTTGAAACGCTCGGCGCTGCGAGCTGATTGTTGAATATCTTACAGTGCACTTTATTCCAAATTTTTGCCTACGCCTTCGCACTGCACTGATTGCACACACCGTCTGCTAGGCGACAACGCGTCTTGTCTTGCCCACGTTTTTATACAAAATCCTAAAATTCTCTACAAATCACATAGGCACAGGGCTGGATGCATGGGAAAGCTTACTGTCACACATACATACTCCTCACTTAAAACTGAAAACAAGTACCTAATTTAACTTCCTTAATTTTATTTTGCATGAATCCTGCAAAATTGACACCTGAAATGCATGGAAGGTATTTTAATCTTACTCTGAAATGAATGGGTTTGTTGCGGCATCTACAACGCCACACGCGAACTACGCATCAGAGGATGAGGGAACTTTACACCCTGTTCCTCTTACCTCTATAGGTGCACTGTTTCCATTAGCTTAAGACAGTATCAATCATTTCTTATGATTGATTAACCCATCGTACACACGGCATGTATTTGAAAATACAAAATATAGTAGACACCGGTGGTCTGCCTTCGAATCGAACCCTTGGTTCAGTAGCAGTCTTAGCTAATATGCAATTAGCTGTAATGACTATCGGCACAATGATCGCATAAGTCTACATGCCACAAGTCGACAACCTCGCTATTCCATAGCTATTTCCTTATCTTTTTCGGCTTTCACGAGGTTCTCTTTATTGGTTCCATCACCAGCAGCTTATTGCCTACAATATTTCTGTCAATGATGAAAGATCGTTTAATGAAATTGCAATTTTCAAAAAACTGGATGAGGTATTAAGACCTACCTACCTGAAGTAAGTAGGTATAGGACTTCAGATTTCTCAAAACTATATTGTATTTATTTATTTAGACAGCTAATTGAAAAAAGACACACTTACCATTACATAAATGCACTTATGTGTTTTTTTTTTATAGGTAACTACTTAAGTTGATGATGGATACCGGCTACAAGGTTGCGCCTACGCAAGTACTTTTATTAGCTTGACGATAACACTCTGAGATATGTCGCCGCGGCGGATTGATTCCACCGGATCGGTAGCAATCATTCTTCATATTTTCATAAAGCAACCTCAGACTAAATAAAAAACCAAGACAGAGCACAGCGCTGTCAAGAGTGACGCGATGCCGGTTTCTTAAACATGTGTGCACTTTAGTGAGTTGTAGTTTGATTGTAAATGGTTGTAAATGTAGGTATGCGTGTGACCGTGTACCTATGCACAGAGCTGAGGTGTAGTTTTAGCATGCTTCACTGTATTGTTCGGAGCGCTCTGTCTTGGGTTTTTATTTGGTCTGCCGTTTGTTGAACGAGTCGAGCGCTCTGTCTTGGGTTTTCATTTGGTCTGCCGTTTGTTGAACGAGTCTTTCAACAGAGCGTCGTCGCATCGGCGTCGACCGTTCTACAAAATAGTACTTGTTGCTTTTCTGCCCATCAACAATATTGTTTCTACAAATCATATTCTTGGTCGTTTTGTGTTAAAAAATGGAAATTCAGTGGAATAATGATAAAGTTATTCAGTTTATTTGATTATTGAGGACTATTAGAAATGAAGAAGTGCTCTGGAATATAACCTTATGTGAATAAAATGACAGTAAACATTTTAATATAAAATTTTCTAATAAGTATATACTTAAAGACAATAAAAAAAATCCCTTTCTTTCCGAATAGGTGTAGATTCAAAATTAAGAAAGCCGCAGCAGCAACGACTTGTTCGGTAGACGTGCGTGACTGTAAACACCCTCGGAACGTATGTAAAATGGAACTGTCGAATCTGTAGCTGCAACAATGTTGACCATACCAACTGTTGCGTACGACGATCCGTTGCTTCAACATTTTTGAACAGATGTAAATGCACCTTAACAGTACGCAGATACACAAAAATGTACTGAAAAATATACTTAACATAATTTTTATTGCTTCATCAATTTTTAGTGCCTATTAGGTAGTATTTACCTAATCATCTGATTTTTATTATGAGCCGATTGATTAACTCTCAAAGTACGCCAACAGAGAGGGAAATTGATTTACCGTACGTTCAATACGCGCTTGAACGTGGAGTTGCGGACGCCAGCTCAATCAATATAGGTACTAAGATACCAGAAAGAGTTCCGGCCAAAACTTGTGAAATAAAAGTTAGTGAAAAAAACTTAATAGGTAATTGTTACAAACGAATACGGGTTCATATACCTATCCCTCATAATTCGATATTCGATAAATGTAGTGCTTTGTCACGTGTACCGAATCAGGCAGGTTCGGGCAGGTTTCTTCATAAATAACTGTGTTATGTCCGCTCAAATTGATCCAGTCCAGCGATTGAAATCAGCGCTCGAGTACAACTGGAATAATATGAACCCCCACTGAAATGCACTGGAATTTACCCATTCCAGTGAATAATGCAGTCCAGTGACTGGATTGACAGTCTATTTTTTTATTTCAGCTAGCCCATTCCAGCGCCACTGAAATAGTATAAACGGCCAATCCAGTGCTGGAACGTTGAACAGTGAACACGCATTGTTGTTGTTTGTCTGATTGACTGGAATAATGTAGAATTGTATAGATAGTGCCATCCACGAAGACGCTCCCAACTCCGGTCCGGTCCATACTAAAGTGAGTACAGCATACAGTACAGTAGGTAATCACGGAGTGGGGCGCTTCTTCGTGGCTGGCACTATCTGTAGACGATATGATCCAGTCTAGCACTGGACTGGATAGACTTGCTGGATTACTATACTGGAATAATGTGAACCGGCCATCATGCGCAAGCGTTGCGCTTCCATTATGCGCAGGGTACGCGTCAGCCCCAACAGCATCCTGAAAACTATAGCTGGGACATATAGGTGGGACAGTCCCATACTGGGACATTGGATACGCCTACATGCCACTGTGGCGTAATAATTAATCATTTGTATTGTTTTTCTGGTAGATGTAAGTACTAACACTAGTTTCTAAGTCGTGTGTATACCTACTAACCAAATGGACTATAAGGTCCGAAATAAAAGATTTAATTTTAATTTAATTACAGGTGAAACTACCACTGGAGTGTCCATTCCACCCGGCACGCGACATATTCGCGCCACAACATGCGGCCAAGTTGCAACACCGGCCGTCGCAGTGGACGTGCGCATTCTGTGGCAAGTCCTTCTACGAGGAACGACACCTCGACACGCACTTCGACCAGCGACACAAGAACCAGATTAATAAGGTGAAGTTCCAAGTGATATTGAGCGGACTAGACACCATCAGTAACAATGACATTAAATTCAAGTTATTTCATTACTACTGACAGTGTGGTGATGCAACATTTTAGACGGCATGAGGCCATCTTGCATTAATCTTGCACGAGAAATTAATTAATAAGCAAATTATCTACCAACTTAAATTGTTCGTATATTCAAATTACAACTCGTAGAGGAGCTCGTGGCTAAGTAATAACAGCCGCACAGGCCGATGCATGAGGTTAAGCTACGCTTGCCGGGGTTGGTCTGTGGATGGCCGAGTATCTTTACATACTGAGACTCTTCCGTGCCTCAGAAAGCACGTTAAGCCGTTGGTCCCGGCTGTCATTTGTGGATCTTTGACAGTCCTTACGGGTCGTCAGAAGCCCGAAAGTCTGACAACCAGACTTGCCCAGTTAATGGGTTGTAGACGTCAGATAGGCAATCGCTCCATGTAAAATACCGGTATTCAGCTGCATCCGGTTAGACTGGAAGCCGACCCCAACATAGTTGGGATGAGGCTAGGCAGATGATTCAAATCACAACTGTCCTTCTTTGACAGTTGCATGAAATGGCTTTAGCTTTAAAGTCAAATTGACGTCGTAGGGTATCAATTAATTTCCCTGATGGTATTTGCCCACTGTCTCTGGAGTCTAGAGATATGTGTCGCGGAATATTTGTCCCGTAACAACACAATGCTTTAATTTTACTTTACTAATGAAATGGATGAACCCGGTATCATCCATTTCATTCCATCTTAGTTAAACAAATTTTGTTTTTCAACAAACAAAAAATACTTTGAATTGGAAATGCAATTTGATTGAAAGTCTGATCAGACGGTTCAAATCGCTTTCGACTTAGCAGTTGATTATCGAACCGTGTGAACCCGGAATCACAAAAGGTTCTCATATCTCATTCGTAATAATGTCCGGTCATTGTACACTTGTTTATGAGTGTTTGTCCTTTTTGTTTTATGTGTTGTGTAAGTATACTTAATAAAGTTTATAATAAACAATAAATACAGGCAGAGGATGCAGTGTGCCTGGCAGACTACTGCGATATCATGCGATGCCAGGTGCTGGTCGCTCACGGTCTGCTCAGCGGCGCGGGCGGCCCGAGCACTGATATCGAGGTGAGCAAAGAGAGATCCAAGTTTTTACCTCAATTATGTAACTGTAAGTAGGTAGGTACGTAGTTGTTGTACTCCATTTATTATAACAATAAAAAAACGGTTCTCTCCCATTCGTTATGTCGTTGTAAACATATACCTACTTACCTACTAAACTCTAATCTAAGTACCTAACGGGTGTAAAAATACACTTAACAAAGCCGAAAGGCACTTGTTATCCCCGTCATTGTGATATTTTTTTTTGTTCTGGAGCAAACCTGGAAACCTTCTGGTTACGGAGATATTGAAGGTCAAAGGTCCAACTTTTTCAGAAGTTTTTTTAAAGAAAGCAAGTTATAATGTTATAACTTAATTCTAAATAACCTCACAAACCCTGAACCGTTGCTTGCTTCTACAAAGGTAAACATCGCCCTAATACGAATACATACGTTAACGTCACTTCAATATTAAATCCACGCAGGTATGGCAAGACGTAGAAGCAGTGAAGAAAGCGCTAGCGCCGGCTGCGACGCGGAGCGTGGCGCGCGTGGCGACGCGCAGACGGCACCGCCCGCGCACCGCGCCCCCTCCGCCCATTGCCGACTGTCCCCGAACAGATGCCAATGCAAGAGAGGAAGAAGCCGGTACGTGCTTTATTACACAGAAGAAGAAAAAACTCTTACTCACCATGACTGAATTCTCATGTTCATAGCGTGCAGTTTCCAAATCCCATCGTACCTAACGACTTACTGGACCTGAACCACCAGCGAGCTTAACCACGGTCTCGGTAAAGCTCGCTGGTGTATCATCGCCAGACCGTGATGTTGTGCGCTCGTCAGAGCTGTTTGGTAGCGCGACGCGCCACACTAACTTAAAAAACTGTTTGGCTCGCTCGTGTGAAGACCGCGACTCAAACTGCCGGTTTAGGCTCACTCGTCGATCAAGTTTAGGTTTGAGACACGACACAGACTGTCAATAAAGAACAATGGGGCACTTGAAGTGTTCTTGTGTTGTTTGTATAAACAACGCATGACGCATTATCAGCTGGTGAACTTGAAATAATCATGACTGTAGACTTCGCTTTAATTTTAGAGCCAGAAGAAAAAAGAACAGAAGACAGTGACGGGGACGCAAATCAGACGGCAGAGCTTTGCGACGCTGACACAGTAGAATCGTCACTTCCTCCCGACAGCCGACAGAAGAGGCTGGCAGACCTGCAGGCCGAGCGGGCGGCTTGTGACCCTACCCGCCTTCAGACACTCAAGGTCATTTGCATTTATTATGCTCCTTTTTAGCCGTTGTAAACTATAACCATGAAGTGGTGGTGTATGATTCACTTTTCTGCCCCAAGAAGCCTTCTTATGTTATAAACGTAGCGTGAAAGCGTAACAAACTCACTTTCACCTTTATAATTTTGTGTTTTTCAGGTTCGCTGCGAAAGGATCGTGCACTCCTGCATAGCGACGCTTTTGTTACACCTTACTCAACATCAGTTCACCGAGCTTGAAGGTTTTATATGCTATATTTTTATATTATCGTTGCAATGATGGTGATGCGATGATTAACAGGGATAGAGTGAAAAATTCTATAAGTAGGTACTCGTATTCCCAATATCCCACATTTTTGTACTCGCCGGCGGGCGAGCAATGCCATGTGCAATGAGTGCTTTTGGGTATACAGTTAGGTTATTCTGATTCATATGATCAGTTAGACATTTTGATGTGGAGCAGATCGAAATCGACCAGCCAATATTGAGTGCCTAACCGCCTAAAAATATCACACGATGTCATAGATCTATCGCAATCTAGTTGCATGAATTTCCCAATTTCCATTTGTGTACGACGCTACAAAGTTAACTTGGCGCGTGGCCAAAAGCGGAACTAACGTCGCCATCTTGTTTTTTTTCTAAAATTTCTGTGACACATAATTATGTTTACGAACTAACCCTGTCGTGTCAAAGTCACACAGGCGCCAAAATATCCTTGTAGAACTCTAGTCAACCGTCTCACGATCTCTGTGACGTTGTTTGTCAGAGGAGATGCAGCGCGCCGTGTGCTGGTACCTGAGCTGCGACCGCTATTGGGAGGACACGGCGCCCTCGGCCCGCGCCTTCCCCTGGCCCCTTCTACTGGCCCTCGCCACCGGCCTCGCGCTAGCACTTTGCATGTGCTATTACATCATCTGGATTGTGTTTGAGTAAGTGTTGTCAGGCGGCGAGATAGGACGACATTGTTGCCATCGCGGCCGAATGGGCGAGACTGGCACAGGAGCATGGGGTTTGGCACCAGCAAAGAGAGGCTCATGCCCAGGAGTACGGTGGATATTGATTGTCACAATGATTTTTGTTAAGAAATCTGATGTCACATTGTTTTTCGTCATCGGTTTTAACCAATGTCTTCCTACAATTACTGCCGTAAGAGAATATTGAGGCTCAAGTATCCTAGAACTGTGGCGGCCCTGGTTATTCAGAAGCCGCGTTTCTAGCGGTACAGTCAGCAACGAAAGTCGGTTACATTTCAGTTTTTTATCTCCACTGATTACAAACATAATTATTATCTAAAAAAGTCGAAACAGATACCTAATATAACAAACTGTTGTCTCATGAGTGTTAAAACACAATTATGAACATCGAATAATTTTATGTTGATTTAGAGGTAGTGTCAACACTGTAAAGTATAAACCAACTTTCGTTGCTAACCGTAGTCAGATGCTCATAGATGACCTATTTTTGTTTTGGGAAAGGTTGCCTTCTGTACAGACGTTTCTGATTAATTCAATGGTCCAACATCTTTACCGTCAAGACGTCGGGGATGAAGACTTCGACGAGCCCATCATACCGCAAAGAATTAGGTACAGACGTTGCTTTACTATCCTATCTCCTTTCTTTTCCAAAATTGAACTTATCAACAACTGTATAGTTCGGAGGAAGGCAGCGTAGCGGGCAGCGCATCGGTGTCCATGACGACGCATTCATCGCCGACGCGTGGCGAGCGCTTGGCGGCCGAGGAAGCCCTTTTAGACGACCCCGACCACGACGACCACTACATTTACGTCACCTACCCGCCTGAGCTCAAGCGCAGGCTGCTCGAGAGGTACGAAGCGAACAAAGTCACCCTTATCATATTGTCGCCGTTTATAAGACAAACGCGAGTTGATTAGGCGAGTTGATTAGTAGGGCTATGTGTACATTTGGTTCTCAAGAAACTGCTAAATCATTTATGACATTCTTTATGGTTTCATAAGTTTTACAGAGGTTCAATAATTTTTCATCGGTCTAATTATTGATTGAATCTAGATTAAAACTACAAACCTACTTTAATGACTAATCTCTATCGGGAATTTAAGCTCTACTGGACCAGCTAAAGGCTCCCGCATACAGGCGTGACGCGACTCTGGTGGAACAATTTCTATGAAAACTTCACGGAAATTGTTCAACTGGTGTCGCATCGCGCCCGTCTGCGATTCGTCGGATTCGTGACATTTTACCTACTTTATACGTGATTATCATAAAATAAGTAGGTACGGGTTTTTAGAATTCCGTTGATACGTAAACAACTGAAACGTTTATCTCAGGAACGAATTTCAGTTAATAGGTAGGTAGGCTTTAGAGATACATTAGTTACACTTACAATACCTATAGAACAGTTTTATGTCACATTTATAGCAAGATTTTAAATTGCACAGGATGGTTTTAATGTAGTAGGTAATTGATTTTTTTTATGTGAATTAGTTGAGCGGTGTCATTCCATGATCATTATTATCCGTATTTATTGTCCGTATGTTCATTCAAGGAATAAGTTTTTTACCAAAATAACTACCAACTATCCATATATTCTTCGTGAACTTTTCTTCGTGCGCTCTCTGTTGCTCAGCGAGTAATCAAGGGGTGTGCAAGAGAGAGCGCACGAAGAAAAGTTCGCGATAACGCGAAGTGTAGCCGTAGCATAACAAGAGGCCTAATACTCATGATTCATATTGATTCGTAAGTAATGACATCGCTCAAGTAATTAGTACCAATAGGTAGGTAGGTAATAGGTACAGTAGTCCAGGCACCCTATTATGAAAATAGAAGGTCAGATAGAAGATTTAATAAGTAGTCAATAAATATCAGTTTTTACCGGATTCTTATAAAAAATGTTTATGATGTAGGTATAGCTGTATAAAAACAGTTCTATACCAAACCACATGAATAAAGTTGTGAGCAGTTTTTTTTTAATATTATAAGTATGAAACATTAATTTGACTAATAACAGTTTATTGTTTTAGCTGCTACAATAGAACGACTCGCCTCTGAGATCCGCATCCATGCCATTGCGCCGCGCATGCGTACTTTGTACCACTACAGTAGATTTAATACTTAGATTTAGTGGCAACCTTAAGATTTTGTTATAGAGAAAACGCCTACGTGTTCTGTTCCTTATATGAATAAAAACAACGATTTAATTCTGAACACTGGTTTATTTAAAACTAGCTGATGCCCGCGACTTCGTCTGCGATCCAGGATGAAAAGTAGCATATGTCCTTCTCCTGGTCAAGATGCC
Organism: Lithophane socia; assembly: GCA_947522985.1. NCBI lineage: Eukaryota > Metazoa > Arthropoda > Insecta > Lepidoptera > Noctuidae > Lithophane > Lithophane socia. Next base: position 12,541,278 of record OX383256.1, on the reverse strand, counting down.
TGTGCGAAATTTCATCCAAATCCGTTTAGCCGTTTTAGTGTGAAAGCGTAACAAACAAACTCATTTACGCATTTATAATATTACTTAGGATAGGCAGGATGATTTGAGACATATTGGTGATTTTATGGACATATTTAAACTATTTTACAAGTAAAATTGTGTTCAGAAAATACAATAATATAAGGTACAGAATCACATGAAAACTTTTACAAAATTTTCACGAATTTTCGATGTAGATATTAGAAATCAGTCATGAAAGAATCTCTCGTTTGATATTGTTGAATTATTATTTTATTTCAATTTAGTTGAAAGTATTATTATTTTTTTAGATGTAGTTCGCTTGGAACAATTGGTGCCTAAACATTTCCGTTTTATATTGTGCCTACTTATATGTATTTATTTTCTCTTACAAGTAGTTACTGATAATGCAATAAGAAATAATAATGTACATACGAATTCTGTCAACATAATTATGTAATAATAATAGAAACCAGCTAATCAAGAGAAATATTTTTATCCCAAAAAAACGCATTTTAACTCCCTAATTGCTCACTAGACCCGATATACATATTTTAAATATGTATATATTTTTATGTATAATCTTATAAGCCTCTTCATAATTATAAAACTAGCCTGTAAATAGTTTGATATCTGAGTATATTTTTTTTTAAACACATTTATTTATTATTCTCCCATTGTGACTGTCCTATGCTAGCTTATTTATTAGTTTTTTTTGGTGATATTAGCGATAATATTGAGTTCGTTGTGTTTTTTTTTTAAATAATCATTGGTTGTATTATAATAACAATTTAAATGATCTCGCGACCACTAGTCAATACACATGCGTATTTTTGGTTATTTTTTGTGTAATCTTAAACTAACTTATATATTTACTTATATAGGTACCCTAAACTTGCTACCTGTATATTATTAACTGCTTCTAAATTTCGCATACGTAAATGCTTGAAAGAGACTGAAGTAAAGCATTTTAATTATTCTATCAGATATTAAAAACTCACTAATTTTAAGATAATCAAGAGCACACTTTCGTTTATTTGTTTTAAAATATTTGTAAAATAAAAGTTTGTTAAATAAAATTCTTGATAAAAATTGTGTAATTATTTATTACAATGGATTGTATAAAATTGCCAGTCTTTATTATTATTTCCTTACTAATTTCCTTATTAATTACATAAATATAGGTATATATTTCATACAAATATGTGTAACGCATATTGTTGCTACGTTATTAGAAATTGTTTATGAGTATATACGGGTTGTTAGGTAAGCCACAGACAGAGCAATGTGGGGGTTTCCTGATTACTATCGGTCCCAACCAGGCCTTTACACAGTGGTGTCACAAGCCTAGTAGTGTACCGTACATACTCATAAGCACGAATGATACATTACACACCAAATTCACAGTATAAACATTATCAAAAAGCCAGTAAGTAGGTGAATGCTTCCCCCGACATTAAAAAATCTACTCTACTCTACCCAATATAAATATAATATTACTGAGATATTTACATTACGCTTAAATACTAGTTATAATTACATACGTTTTTCGTGGCTCACACGTACTTGACACCTTTCCACACGGAGTTGCCTTCCATAACGCATTTGCAGCCACAGCCGGTAGGACACGTGTCGTGTTGCGAGAACCTGTGGAGTTGGAGACTGGTGAGAACTTGATCTTGTAAAAATAAGTATTTTTTTTCTTATTTTTTAGGTAAGTATATGTCTGCGGTTTTGAGAACGTCCTTTAGCGAAAAGCACTAAGTTTATTATTAATGACGACGACCAATAAAAAAACAGCTTCCTAAATCATAATTTGAAGAAGGTACCTAAATAGCTACCGTGACACGGTCAAATCCCTCAAATTATTATCGCGCACTACTTGATGTTGTAATTTAATAAAAAAATGTTTAAATGTTTAGATTTCATTGGTCACGGCACAGCGCAGCGTCAGACGCGTCAAGTGAAAGTATCTCACCAGTGCAGCATGTGCATGGCGTGTCCGGCGTGCGCGCAGTAGTGGCAGGCGGCGGCCAGGCCGCGCACGGGGCGCGCGCACACGGCGCAGCGCAGCGCGTGGCGCGCGCACAGCGTGCACACCGCGCCGCGCGCCGCCGCGCCGCAGCGGAAGCACTCTGCGGCTAGCTCCGGCCCGCGCCCAGGGGAGCTGCCGCTCCCATCCACTACTAACTTCAGCACCTACGGCAATAAATCGAGATGGATTCAATCCTCAGGGTTGATTGAACACAATCCGCACATCTAATCTAAACTGCATTCAAGAGCTTTCAGTATCAATATTCCCCAACAATGATGACACTGACAGCTCTTAAACGAAACCGAATCTCCGGCTCTTCTTCTAGTTTCGGCCGAAACCGAAACTTATGAAGTTAAGGTAAAGGGCTTATTATTTTTTTTTATCAAAAGAAAAAACGTACGTAGACCACATTTTGTGTGAAAAACTGTCAAAACTTCATAATGACGATTGAAAAATTAGCCCTATCTTAAATAGAGGGCCTTAGCACATATGCTACTTATTAGCTTTTCCGATTAGCAATTTAGTCATTTTTCAGATGCTCGCTTCAACTCTGAATACCGCATGCTTTTAGCATCAGACATTAGCGATTCAATCGCTTTTCGGAAACTCGTTATACCTAGCGACAAACTTTATCGTTTGTACCTACCTATACCAAACAATGCATATTTAAACGTTGCTGAACCGTCGTTTAAATACGTAATTTTTAAGCCGTTTAAACGGAACTAGTCGCCAAAACGGGATGCAGCGTCTAAATAATCCCTGACACGTGCGCTTTTGCTATTGTGACCGAACGCAGAGTCGCTAAGATGCATCTGCTGTTGCCCTTACAGCTTGTATAAATCTTCCAAACGCGGAATAAATCCTTACTCGCTAATACTAAAACAGCATGTCTGCTAAGAACCTAAATAACTTCCAGTAAACACTTTATTATTTTGGGTTTTGTACAAAAAGGGTGAAAACGAGACCCCATTACTAAGTCTATACGCTGTCTATCTGCCTGTCGTTCGTATTCTATCAAAACCGACAGCTCCCGAACGCCAGTTTCGGTCGGGTAAGGTTCGGCCACTTCTTGACCGAAACCAAAACTTCGGTCGGACACTAGTTTAGATGTGCTGATCGCGTTCAGTTTCATTGGTGAAATTCGCCCTCAAAAGTCATATAATACAATGTGTAGGTACTAAGATGGTAAATTTAAAAATTAGATCTTTAAAGACCCTATTGAGCACAGCAAAATATGTACTTAACTTATCAGTCTTCTTAACTACATTTCTAATGTTATGGGGGTCCCGCAGGATTGTCAACTAACACTGTGCATTTGGTTGCGTCAAAAATATGGAAAGGAAAATATTGGAAGTAAAATTTTATGCCAATGCACAACCCTCAGACGACTAACCATAAAAGCGGCATCGCCTATTTTTCAAAAATAACAAGACATTTTGGGCAGACAACATTAATAATTCATTTGTCGTCAAAATGACCTCTAAAATGAACCCTACTAAGCATTTGCCATCTTCACTCACCTCAGTCTTCTTATAAATCAACTGCCAGCGGTCTAAGATGTCCGCATAGACTCGTTTAAAGCAATGATACAGATGTACCGTTGCTTCATCGAGCACACACGACGAGGCCCGTTCAGACTTGGAGACGGTTGAGTCCGTATAAAAGTTCTCGGCTTCTGAACATGAGTTGCTGCGGACGATGGGGAGCGTCCAGCCGTCCGCACTGATCTCGCTGTATTGATTCACTGTACTGTATGGGGACGTGCCGTTACCCTACAATGGAGATTTTTTTATACAGGTGTAATTTTAATAAAGGCCGATTTTGTCATCTGTAATTAAGGGGTGATTTTACCCGAGGTCTGTATGTTAACCGCCTTAATAATAAACGTTGTATAGCGCCTGTATAGTTACACAACGCTTTGTCTTCTTCTTTCAAAAGTCATTTGACTTTTGAAAGTAAGGCGGTTAATGTATACGCTGTTAGTTCCCATTTTAAATAAACAATTTTCACAATGAATCAAAGAATCGGATAGTAAAAAAAAAATATATTACTTTTATCACACACTAGCTTCCGCCAGCGGCTTCGCCCGCGTGATAACTTTATAAATTCTGCTGGCGAGGGAAGTTTTAAAATCGGTCAGTGTAGACAACCCATATATATTGTTTTATAACACACAACCCAAAGATGTTGTACAGAAATAACCCGCACTACAGAGTAGTTCCACTGCCTAGAATACTCACATAACTAGATGTGCTGATAGTGGACTGTGAACTAGAATTGCTGGTATCATTGAACACAGAGAAGGCACATGCTAACATTGCCGCCATCTGCAGGTTCGACGCTTTGGCATAGTGAGATATTCTGTAACAAAGATGTAAACTAAAACTTTTGGACGAAATTAAATATAAAAACGAATTAAAAACATCTTTTTGTCTCTGTCATCTTCAAACGACAACTCGTTTTGCGCTAAACGCTTTTAGTGCTATGCTCGACAGTCGTGCTTGCTATCAAGCCTAATTTAACCTAGCAAGCCTGAACCAAGTACGTAAAATTAATGATCTATTGTTATTTTTCCATTCCTGCATATAATGTTAGAGGTAACGGGGTGGCAGGTCAGAAGAGTCTAGTGCAAGAAAATAGTGGCGGCGGGCTAGAACATGCTTGTATCAAGAAAATAGCCACTGGCTTAATAAATGAGTGAACTCACAGCGACTGCAGCAGGTTGCAGCACAGTGGGTGGCCCACCCAGCCCATGCTCTCCTCGCTGGACGCCAGGTGGTCACACACGCGTGCACGCAGCGACCGCGCGGTCAGCGCAGCGAGGTTCCACGCGTGCGCTAGCTCAGTCTCGCCTTCTTCTGTTGCCAACTTCGCGTTTTTTTCGCACATTTCTGTTGAACATGTAGTTTTTAGAGAGATGTTTTTAAAAGGATAGATTCGGCACAGGCCCGGCAGGAGAGACGAATGTATATTTTGCCGCCCTACTGCGCTGAATCGCGCCTTATCATGCCGGCCGGAACAAGTATGTAGCATGACTAACGACGTCGGCACCCAAAATTGGGAAGCGGCGACGACAGCGAACTTCTTTCTGTAAATTGACCGTTAGGAATCAGTTTAATAAATTAGATAGGTGGTACATACCAACAGGATTGTCAGCGTTGATGATATATTTCTCAGCGAGGTTCCGACTCAGCGGGAACAAGTTAGGGGCAGCGTACATGACGACGCGCGGTGCCATGCAGCCAGATATACTGCCGCGGCTACGCATGCTTCCAGCGCGGCGACCTTGCGCTTTCTACCGACAGAAAACTTTATATCAATGGTTTTTAGGGTTCCGTACTTCAAAAGGAAAAACGGAACCCTTAAAGGATCACTTCCTTGTCTGTATGTCCGTCCGTCCGTCCGTCTGTCAGTCTGCCAAGAATGAGTGGAGTTATCAAGTTGAAATTAATATCAAAAACGAAGGACCCGCTCCAAGGGACCATACCATAAGCTCTAAAAAAATCAAGCTTCTAAGTCAACGCAATAAAAAAATACGTTCATTTTACGACATATTTTGATACTTAGCATAATCAGCCTGTAATGTTCCCACTGCTGGGATACAAGCCTCCTCTCGGTGAGAGGGAGTGGGCCGTAATCCACCACGTTCTGGCCCAGTGTAGATTGGTAGATGTCACATGACTTCGAATTTTCGGTTCTAAAACATCCTGTATCCTCACGATGTTATCCTTCACCGTTTTGAGAGCTGCTGCTGCAGCACTATGGTATGGCACTATGGTACTTTGGTTATGAAATAATTTACACAAAGTAAAGCTCCTTTCTGGGTTCGAACCTACTACGTATAACTCGTAAATCGAAGCCGTTACCACGTGACCAACTCTTTGATACTTTACTTTGATAGTTACCCGTTGCCCTAGAATCATGAAATTTAGCAAGAAGCAAGGTGTTATAAAGGTTCTTACACACTAAGCCACCACCACATGGCCACCGGGAGCTTTTATTGTACTACTATATAAAAAACTTACCCATCTATCTTGAAAATAGAACGTAGTAATTGAATTCGACGGATGACGATGATGCAGCTGCGGAAAACCGGACGCGTTCGTCGGGGACGGCGTCGTGGTCGCGTGAGGCGACACAGAGTTGTACCCGGTGGTGCCAAATAGTCCCGGGGTTAATGACAACGATGACATCGACCGCGGGGTCCCGGTCTCGTGTTTCAGGGACAGCCGCCGCGCGTTCGGGGGACGGTTGAAGACAACTAGTGTGCTAACTCCGCACCACTTGGCCCCACAAGTTCTAGGGAATGGTATGCACGAGTCACCAGCGTTTTCACTCTCCGATTGACTTCTTTGACTTGATTTCATTGAGTCGGTATCGTCACTGGATTTCACTGGAATCTAGAATGTTATTTAAATATGTGATGCTTTTCTTATATTTGCAATGATGAGCATTTAAATGTTAAACTAACTAAAGAATGTAGCTGTTATTAACATTTTAGGCATTCATATTTTATGGCTTTTCTATTAAAAATTGTAGTACTATTGCAATGAAAAACAAAAGTAAGTAAATACCTCGTCAATAGATGTAGCTAACGTTTTCAAACAGTGCAACAGACATCTGTGCCCTTCTTTCTTCTTGCGGTAAGCAGTTCTATTAATAGACTGTAGAATTTTGATAGTTGTGGGACTATCAACATTTGTTCCTGATAGCCAGGAGAACTTTGGTATAGTTTGTTCAGTAACGTTTCTCGGGAAGGTGACTTGTAGGTTCGCGACGTAGCCGTTGCGTTCCGAGTGTATCTGGCACGTTCGCGTCTCAATGTTCATGTCCGTTACTTCTATGTTCGCCATCTCGCGAATAGATTCGAACTCCTCGTCGATCGACGTGTTCGTTTTGTGCGGGAGTTTATTCTGAAAGATTTTTTTATAAACTAACATTTTTCTATCTTTGAGGTTTTGCTAAGTTTAAAGACTTGCGTAGTTATAAAATAATATGGTCAAGTCTAGTCTGAATCAGCAGTGAAGCAAATGCAACAAGGTTTGCGCATCATTACGCGTGTTTTGCGTCGTCATAAACTATTATTTAAGAAAATGTATCGGCAAAATATTGTCCTTGTCGTGTGTCTTACATGTTGCGCGGATAGAGTGAATACGGGACTTTCATCTACAGCTGACTGAACTTTATACTCAAAATCTCTGGAACCCATAGAAATATAGAAGTAACAAATGTAGTAGACAAGATCTTTATATGAGAACTGCTTACCAATGCAATATCTTGACATTTGCTATCTCCCATAGACATATCGTTTGTAGACTCTGCTGTAGAAGCATAGCTAACATCTGAAATACAACCATTTTGCTTTATAAATATTCAATTCCAGATGAGATATATTGTAAATATTTAACTCGTTACCTATTTCTCTTGTTATGATTGCGATAACAATAATGAAACTAATAATGACATAACGGTCCCGCATGACGGGAACCTCGTGAAAGCCGCAAAAGATAAACAAATCAAGTATCTTGACTTGGCTCGCGAGGTTTTCGACATGATGTGGACTTAGCGATCATTGTATCGATAGTTGTGACAGCCAATGGCAAGAGCCTCAACCAACACCTAAGGAGGTTTTCATTGGGCAGCTGGATCAAGGGATTGATTCGGAAAGCGGTACTTCTGGACACGGCTCAAATTGTTAGGAGGTTCCTCTCTCTGGACTCACTTTGGAGCCCAGACCGCCGGTAGCTTGGACCCTGTTCCCGATACTGGTGGGCTACTATTTTTTAATCTTTTAAATGCTTATTTGTTTTTTTTTTTTTAAATATATAATTTATAAATATTTAAATGAAATAAAGCAGAAATTTAATTACTTACTGTCACTATTATTGTCCTCATCATTTTCACCATCATCAGGAAGATAATGATTGCACATCTTTAACAAAGATGGGTGCATCGTCCAAACTCTGAGTGATTGATCTCGAGCCCATGTCACCAGTTGATAGTTGGATGGTGAGGTGTTTGGTCTCCACACCATTGTCTGGACTGTGTCAGTGTGACCTACCAGCCTGTGTGTCAGTGCCCCTCCTACCCAGATGCCAATGACTCCTGCCTGTTCAACTCTGGGCATCCCTCCCCAACCTACTCCTATTGTTAGTAAACCACTACCGAACGGCGTGTATATGGCGCGCCACACAGGGAAGTTCGTCATTATCACATTCTCAGGTCTTCTTGCATTATTAATGTCAAAATATTTGATGCTACCATCATGACTTGAAGTGACCAGTTGGTATTCATGGTGCGGACTCCAATCAACTCCATGGATTTTGCACAGATGTGCAGAAATGTAGTAGATAGGTGCAGAATGTTTGCGGTAATCCCAAATTTTAATGTCTCCATCATGGGCAGTAGCCACTATGTGGGTTGCTACTTTGTTCCATTGCACTTGTGAAGCACCAGCTGGAACCATTAAATATGACATCATCATGTTATAACTGTCCACATTGATATAAAAAAGAATCTATACTTGCCTTTTTGATACTAAAATAGCCTTGTTGTAGTAATCCATAATTAGCAAACAGTACAAAATAATATAACAAACTTACCAACAGCACACAATGAAACCACTGGTTTCCTTGCATCTCTTAAATCCCACAAATGAGTGAATGTATCAATTGAGCATGTTGCAATCAAGTTATGATCTTGTCTATGGAAGTGTGTGTCACTGACTACCCTAGTGTGGCCGCGGAGGGAACAGATGCAAGTTAGGTCATTGCCTCCACGCCATTCATACACATCCACTCTTTGGTTACTCTGGAATAGGTATAATTATTACACAATTATTGACATTAGTATGAACTTTAGAATAGTAGGATGGCCTACAAATACTCCACTAACATTATCTATGCATTTATTTACCATTTTTTGGTTCACATTAGAGAGTACAAAGATAAAGGATATAAGTATGTGATGCATTATGTGGATTCGTGATCAAAGCTGATCAGAACATTTCCTTGTTATTTTAATTTTTGTACGTACCGCGATTGCGCAAAGCTTCTGTCCATGGTAAGACTGGCACCACTCGGCGCCGGCCGCATCATACTTGCTGTGACGAGGGTACTTCTTCACAATATCCCCCGAGTCGTCGTCTTGCGTGAGCTGTTTGATTGCTAGCCATCGTCTTCCCGCTAACAGCACGTTGTTGCCCGAATAATCCACGGACATAGCCGTAGCTTGTAAGTCGCGATACTCCCATTTCATTATTTCTGAACTCCAGTGTATAGACATACTTATGAATTACTTAATCAAAGTTATTATACTTATCCGCCAACTAAAGTTATTGTAAAAAACAAATTGAAAACATGGTTTATTTATTTTTAACTTTTTGTTCCAAATCCCAACAATAATTTGATTTGACATTTGACTTGTGTTTGACATTTTGATTGATTTTGACAATAAACAATCAGCTGGAGACACGTTTCGTTTTACGGAAAATATTTTTGTATGTGTAGATTTTTATTAAGATTTTGAGAATCACAAAATAATAATTTTGAGAAGCTGATTATTGACTGACTACCTAATTCAGATCATGCAGAAAATAAAAAAATAAAGGATAAAAGATAGTAGAGAGGTTGTTGTTCAAAATTTTCCGTAGTATGAACTATAAAATAAATTATTGCTACTTTGAAAAATATTAATTTATTAGAATATTTTAATGGATCATGGTTCCATGGTCATACACCAAAATGTTATTAAATCACTTGAAATCGTCTAAATATTGTAAAACTTTCTTTTTATTATCAGTCTTCGCTCAGATTAGATTTAATAACTTTTTTTTTGGAAAGATTTCTATATTTCTACTACACTGATGAAAAACTGTTTTTCGAAGATGTGGTACAATATTTAACCATATAAAGCAACACTCGCACTCGACGTGTCATTTGAACAATTTGATCTTGACATTTGACATTGTTGAAATTGATTGTTAGCCTATTTTATATTTACAAACCGGTTCTTTCAACATTTCATGAAATTCTGAATTGAAACTATATCTTTGATTGAGCTAATATGAGAGAAACAATCAACTGTATAATTGAATATGGAAACTAAACCACCATGGCATTAATGTTACGAAGATTGCGACGAAGTTTTATTAGTAATTTAATTCCGCGCTTGTTTATCGGTTTAGTTGTGATTTACGTTTATTGTGAATACTTAATTTATTATGTTACACAAATTCAGGTAAATCGCTTACATTAAAAAAATACAGTCGTGAAGATTTTTTTTTATATGCTCTTTTGCTTACACCACAAAAATATTTAACGAAAGGAAAAAAACAAACACTACAAAGCCTTATTGCTTGAACAGAAAATAAGACGTGTTTAATATTAATTCCAGTGCGGCTGGTCAACGTTAAGTAAAGAACCAACTGACGGTGTGGAGCCCGTGTATGCGATGGTTATAGCTGATACACACCTCCTTGGCTCCCGGAATGGACACTGGTTTGATAAGTGGCGGCGAGAGTGGCAGATGCATCGTGCATTTCAGTCAGCGATGACTTTACATAGTCCAGATGTTGTCTTTGTTTTAGGTATCAATATAGAATTTACTATCATAAACATTATCAATAAAATCTATTGAATTTGGCCCCTGGCTAATTTCAAGAAACTAAATAGAGTATGTCAAGCATCTTTCACAGTTTTCTATTTTTTTGTGCTAAATTATACATAATTGATAATTTCACTTCACAATAATTCCTGTAGAGACTCTTAAATAGATATTATCTTATTTCCAGGTGATCTCTTTGATGAAGGTCTATGGTGTCCTGAAAAAGAATTCAATGATTATGTTGAAAGATTTTATCAACTATTCAAAGTCCCTGATGGTACAGCAATGTACTCTGTTGTCGGCAACCATGACATTGGCTTCCATTACAGGTAATAATCTTAGATTAATTCATAACAATATATTTTAACAATCAAGGATAAGTCTCGGTATGTAATGATGGCCACAAACTCCTCAATAGTATCTATTTCATATCAATAAAAAAATTATATTAAATTTATATTTTTAATTTATATTTATTTTTAAGAAATGATAATTTACTTATTGTTACCAGTTTATTTATGAATACTGTGACTGATATATAAAAAGTTATACACAAAACATATACCCACTTATTTATAAACACTGCTTGAAGTTTAACCATACATTTAAATGGCACTTAACTTTAAGCAACGTTTATTAATAAGAGGGTGTAATGATAGCTCTTGCATTTAACAACCGCACGTCAATCAGCATATCATTGTCATAAAGTCATTTGACAAGTGCTCAATCATTGCAATTTAAACCTAATGTCATTGCCACCACTGCTCTAAATGATGATTCCATTATTCATTACTCCTTGTAATCACCCACCACTGTTGACTGACCATTATAAATGAACTGCAGTATGTTCAAAGGATAACGCCGCAGCTAGTCAAAAGGTTCGAGACTCGGCTAAAGTCGCCCCCCGTGCAGTTAGTCAGCATCCGGGGGAATCACTTTGTCCTTATCAACTCCATGGCGATGGAAGGAGATGGGTGCACACTGTGTGCTCGCACTGTTTCCCAAATAGCCAACATATCAAGTAAGTTATATGATTTAACAAGCTTTTTAGTTATCTACATCCATCCTACCAATTTGTAGGCCACGATACGTGGCTGAACATGATAGAACATTTCTGTATTTAATATCTTGCATGCAATGTATGTACAGTCACGAGCACCAATATGTATACACTTAGCAACTTTTAAAAGTGATTTTCTCCAACTGTATTGACCGTAATTGTATGTTATAACAAACATAGTATTTTGGAACCCATATTATTATGAATTAGGTATCATCTCAAAGTTGCAATCGTTATTTTCACGAGAAAATCGTTATTGAATTTTGCTGAGTGTATACATATTTTTGCTCGTGACTGTACACCATGTTTATACAAATAAATGAACTTACTTACAATATGGGCGATATAACTTGCTTGGTCGTTTCGAACTTCGCCCAGGATCTGCCTAGTAACATTTTTTTTTAGGAACCTGAACATGCGCGAAAGTTCGCAGAGCCTATATTCATACCTGAAGATTGTTATTTAGGCATGCTTGCTTTTGTATAATAAAACTTTAGAACTTTAGAAGCACAGTTGGTCGATCCTTTATATCCTGCTGACGCGCTGTCTTTTATGTGTTAAACCCGCTGCTTGCAGGCGCGGTCGCAGCCCAAGATTTTTGAGAGGGGGGTCACCATTGGTGCCCAAGAATATTTTTAGGGAAATGATTATTACGTAGGAGGAATTGATAATTACGTAAATCATTAAGTTTCTCGACAGCTTGAATGATTTTGGGGGGTCATAACCGACAGGACTCCCCCCCCCCCCCTCGGACCGCGCCTGGCTGCGTGCCATCACCATACTCTTGAAGCCTCGTGCAAACTGGCGCGATATCGCAGGCGCTACCCGCGAGCCTTAACTCTCAGATGCTTTGTAAATAACTATTTGAACATTTATAATTTTACCCTAACAGATATATTAAAATGCAGCAGTGGATCAAGCCTATGCAAAGGCAAGAAGAAATTGGAAAGATATAGCAGACCAATTATTATGCAGGTGAGTGTTTACGAATAAATAACAAAAATCGATCACAACATCGCAAATATTCGCCATTTTTAAATAGCCCAGGAAAAGAATAAAAACTTACTTGATTTGTTGAACAGACTTATTAGTTCGTAGTTGAAATGTAATATTAATTAATAATAAATAAACTTTTCAGCACTACCCTCTGTACAGAGAATCAGATAGCGGTTGTACGGAGCCAGACGCGGCCCCTCTGCCCGAAAGGAACAGTTTGTTCGAGGAGCGTTGGGACTGCCTCTCCAAGGAGTCCACAGAGTATTTAGTAGAAAGCCTGCACCCGCGCACCGCATTCGGCGCGCACACGCATCACAGCTGCGTGGTCAGACATAGCTTCGTGCCCACTCTTGATCATAAGATCGAGTTCGTTGAATACACAGTACCTTCCTTCTCGTGGCGAAATAGACTGGACCCAAAGTATTATTTGGTAAGTGTAGTCTTTATCAAAGTGGTGTTTCGTATTTCCTTATACCTACATATTTCGAAATCCTACAATGTAAACTCATTTTAAGTATAGGCAATTCGAATACACGAATTCCGAGTGGAGATTGAAATTGAAACCTGTGCACTTATTATCTTTAAGTGACTGATGATGTTACCAGAATTAGATTGTATTTTTTTTTCACTAGCTTGCGGCGTTCCTCTCCTGAATGAAGGCTTTCCTCCAGTCTTCCAGAATTAGTTTGCACTTTGATAATTACTATGTCCAACTGTTGACGTCTTACAGGCGCTGATTAATTTGACAGGACTAAACTAAAAATTTTCTTCTGTCCTTTTCATAATGAAATAGAAAGTAAAAGATGCACTGAACTTAAATTTAGTTTAGTTTGTGAAGAACAGAATCGGCACCAACATACCCGCCTAAACGGCCGCTTGCGTGTTATTCTACATAACCCGGCCGAAACAATGTTACAACGGTTAAAATGGGCTCTCCCGCTCTGCTCAGTCGCTTCCCTGTGTGACTGCCATCTTCTACTTTCCATATAAGATTATTTTTGTTGTTAATTTCCAGTTGACGATAACGCCGGAGGAAGTGAAGGTGTCTAAATGTGGCATGCCTCGGGAGTGGACGCTGCAGATCACGGCGATACTGATGACCCTCGGGCTCCTGGTCTACTTGAGATACCACGCCAGTGTCAACACGCTTAGTTACAAACAATTGTGAGTATAATCACTACCAACAAAGCTAAATCTTTTGCCAACATATATAATAAACCATATTGGAATAGGACCCATAATGCAATTTATTACTTTTTTAACACATAGTACCTGGGCGACCGAGCTCAGCTCGGGTGAAAATAGAGAAAACGAATTTTCCCAATATGAGACCTAGCTAGATCGATTTTTCGCCTCCGTAAACCCCTATATTGCTACTTTCATCGAAATCGTTACAGCCGTTTTCGAGAACATGATCATTGATCACAAATAAAAAAATATATATACAAATATTGCTCATTTAATAGGATCTATAGGATTTAGTTCATTTTTGATCTTCTATCTATATTATAAACGGATGTGGTTGGTACTGTTGACTGTTGTTTGTGAGAAGTGAGAACTAGTTTGCTCAAGAAAATGTCATTTGATATCAAACGTAATATTCGCGGAGCAAATATGATAAACTCTTATTCAGTTTAAACTCGCATATTCCAACTATAACGTAGTTTTAGTCGTTGAGAAAATATAGACCATCGTTTAACCTATTGACCGCCCCAGTCGGATTAATCCGACAAAATAATGCCGTTGTGACTCGTGCCCGTACCGGTACCTCAGTCGTATCATACGACTGAGAACCAATTAATTTATTTAAACTTTTTTGTACCCTGTAGGTTTTGATTTATTTGCGAGTATCAAAATATATCGCGTATCCGTATTTTTTATTGCGTTGACTTAGAAGCTTGATTTTTTTAGTGATACAACGGATCAATAGACCTACGTATTTCAACTTCATACCTCCACGCGTTCCTGAAAAAAAGGGTCTTGACAGACGGACAACGAAGTGATCCTATAAGGGTTCCATCTTTTTCCTTTGGGGTACGGAACCCTAAAAATAAAACAATTAACTTATTCAATAAAACCTATGTTCGTTTTTTGTTTCATTGCATTTATATAATGTCGTCGTAAGTTTTATTTATTTGTCAATCTATGAGCCGGGCGCACGACAATTGATATAAAACCAAGCGGTCAGCAGGCCCCGCTCAGACGTATGGTTAAAAAAATGCTACACCACAACCTAAAGAAACGTCTCTATGTTCGGTGGTTCATGTTGAACGTTGTGCAGAGTGTTAACAACATGATATAGCTATTTTGATCAAACTTTTCCATGGAGACTTATGTGTTGCGAGGCATTTGTCCCCTAATGAACAACCCATGTAGTGCAACTGCGCAAGCATAATTGTATACGCAGTTGGTATCAACTGCTTAAAAGAAATGAAGCGAGTTTGTGGATTGCCTTAAATGTGGTCTCATATTGGTGCTCATGACTTGGGTCAGACCGATAACTAGTATTATTAGCGGTCTCATAATATCTAGTCACAGTAGGGACACAGAGTAAAGAAAGGGATACACTTACAGCGTGGATTTCCCCTACAATAAAAAGTGTGTATTATTAAAACATGCTACATTTGCGAAAAAAAATTAGCTGTTCCCTACATTATGTTCGCATAGCTCGTCAAAATATAGGGAAAAGCTGTTTTTTTTGCGATTTCAGTGTTGGCCCTATAGTGAAAGTTGTGAATAATGATGAGTAAAAATACCCATGAATTCAATTTCACCCAGTATAAAATAAACCGGCCAAGTCCATGTCGAACCACGCAAAGTGGAGGGTCCCGTAGTCGGGATGAATATTTATTTATGCATGCAAAGTATTGATTTTATCGACCGTAGAAATAAATTGTATTTCATAGTAGTATTATTACTCGAAAAAACTATGAAAAACAAAGTTATTTCTGCGGTTGTAACCGACAATATCCCATCTTTTAAAATCTATTGAGTTAAATAGTAAATTCACTTAGAAACATCACAATCATTTTAATTAATTATGGGATACAACAAAATCCTACACGCTTATGTGCTTTGAGTTTTTTTATCCCTCCTTTTCTTGTATGGGGAGTGCCCCAATTATGTTTTTCGTAATTTCACTACATTATCAACTACACTACATTAGCGGTGCACAGTATACATCTGTCCGATTTTCATCGATATAGTGCAAAAAGTCTCCGAGTAAAATGGCTGTGTGCCGGACAGACATGATGAAATTATAAGGGTTCCGCTTTTGTCATTTGGCTACGGAACCCTAAAAAATAGTCAAATTATTAGAAATCCTACATCATAACATTAGCTGTCCCCACTCTGTTCGGATAGTCTAATATTAGATATATTCGCTCTCTAAAACTTGTCTAGAAAACAAGTCTGTTAATTTCATATACATCTAAGGTTAATTAAAAAAAAACCATTTAAATCGTTCAAGTCGTTCTCGAGCCACGAATGCGTTTTATAAAATGTAAGGAGAATCTTAAAAATAATTCTTTTTGTTTCAGATCCGGAAAGAAAGTGTGAGAAAACAAAAAGGTACTTACCTAATATTACTAAATATACTGTTTTATTGACATTATATATTAACTAAGTACTTATTGTTTATAACTATAAGAATTATTTATTAAAATGCGACTTTATTTACTAGCTATTTTAATTCAATATCCGCCTTAACTAGTTGTCGGAAGCGAGGTCGAGAGATCGAGACCCTTACTGGTAATTATCAGGGCTTGCGATAGAGGTGATCGTACATATAAATAATACTAGCTGTGCCCCAAGGATTTGCGTGTATAAATAATAATAATATTTTAAAGGCCTCTTCTTGTGCAGAGCAGGAATAAGACTTGACTATATAAAAAAAAAAATAGTTTATTGGTAAAACATGTATAGGTTAACAGTTTGTTGATTGGATCCTCCTTTTAGGCAGATTACCTGATACCTGTATTAGGAGATTCCGCTCTTCCATAGCAAGACGTGTTATATAAAAAGCAGAAGGTATCATTATTATACTAAAACTACGTAAATTAAAACTAACTTAAATAAATTAAATTGCGCTACCCACTGCGCTTTTATGGTGACTATTGCAAACCAAGTTTCCTCACAATGTTTTCCTTGATAAACCAAGTGCCATATCAGTAGTGCCATATCAATCCTCATTCGTTCTTGCCAGGATTTAAATCCTTACGAAGTAAACATGTTAACAAACAAACACTGTCTGGACAGGTCCACTCAATCTGTGTGGTTCTTTCCTTAAAAGATAATTTCAGACACCAATCTACATGGTTTTCACATGATTTGACCAAGATTATGTCTGGATTTTAAAAGACCTCTGAGTTTGTTGGTTTTTCTTCTCAGAGTAGTCAGATAGGAAACTCCGAACTCATCTAGTTTTTTAAATATGATTGATGTGTAAAAGTGATTGTCTAAACCTATAGATAAAATCATTTATCATTAACAAACTGTACAGTTTTTAATTTTCTGGGTATAAATAGTAGATTAATCAGTTAGCAACAAACGTCGTTGGTTTTTTACGATCATTTTAAATAAATCATAATATTCTTGAATATCGTTGGAGGAGCTCGTGGCTAAGTAATAACAGCCGCACGGATCGATTCGTCAGGTTAAGCTACGCTTGCCGGGGTTGGTCCATGGATGGGTGATCTTTACATATCGAGACTCCTCCGTGCCTTGGACAGCACGTTAAGCCGTTGGTCCCGGCTGTCATTTGTGGATCTTTGACAGTCGTTACGGGTCGTCAGAAGCCCCGAAAGTCTGACAACCAGTCTTACCAAGGGGTATCGTATTACCCAGTTACTGGGTTGTGGAGGTCCGATAGGCAGTCGCTCCATGTAAAATACTGGTATTCAGCTGCATCCGGTTAGACTTAGAAGCCGACCCCAACATAGTTGGGAAAAGGCTAGGCAGATGGCAGATGATTCTTGAATATCTTTATCCGTACATATTATATATTGAAGTCGCTATTCGTTTCTCTCTGTGCGACCGCGTTATTCTTCTAAAGTACGCAACGGGTTTTGGTACGGTTTGAACATCATTTAGAGAATTTATTTCGGAAGTTTTATGTGTATAATACATACAGTATGTTAACTAACAAAGGGCGTTCCCGTTAACCTGCAATAGTATAGCGTCTATACATGCTAAAAAAAATATTACCAAAAAAAAAAAATTTTTTTTTGTTTTTGTATAGTAAAATATTCACAAAAAATATTAAATTGTTACGGAAAATAAACTCTCTGTACACGCCCACTTGTCACTCTACGTTGAAAAACAAGTGTGCGTGTACAGAGTGTTTCTTTTACGTTTAAATTTAATCGATTTGTGAACATTTCACGACAATTTTTTTTTTTTTTTGTGTTGTAATATTTTTTTAGCATGTATACACGCTATACTATTGCAGGTTAACGGGAACGCCCTTTAAAGTTAACATACTGTATAACGAAGTAATCTTCATGTTTTACCAAGTCGTAAAAACTGTGCGAAGCAGGGGCGGGTCGCTAGTGTTGTGTTGTAAAACTTACAGACAAGTACGTAATAGTTAGTAAGTTTTGTGCTGAAGGATGTGATCAGTAGGTACAGACCAATTCACTTTTTTATATTATTAGTGTGAATATCATAGAATAGATATCCAAATGACTCGAAATATTGTATCTAAGACGGTTTATCACAGCCAGGTCGTTAGTTTGGTGTAATACTTAGATTATCAATGAGGAAAACTGTTGTCGAGCGTAGAACATACCTACGATTTTCTGGGAGGGAAAACCCATTTTCTTAAACTCATCAAGAAATTAAAACAAAAATGTGATTTGGTGTGTAGTGTTGTGTTGTGGTGTGTTGTGTTTATAACAATGGGGGTGTACTGTAGCTAACACGGACACCTCTGCCTCACCCTTCGGCGATTATAGGATAGTTATACCTATGTGAACTTTTCACTATTTGTGAGATGTCCGTTGTTAACCTTATGAAAATTTAAATCTTATGAAATATGTTTATGGTATGGGTAAATAAAATAAAGAAAGTAAGTGTTAATGCAAAAATTGTATTTTCTAATTAAAAATAGTAGGAACATAAGAGAAAGCACTTATTGCTAGATTTAAGCGAACAATTACAATACATCTCTTTTAGAATTAATACTGAGTTATATCTAAAGTAACAATACAAACAAAGGACGTAAGTTTAGCATTCTATCGTATAATATTGTTCTCATTCGGGAACAAGCTTGGCCAATTTTGGCCAACAAGATAATGTTATCTTTGGCCAGAAAATATGACGTACAACAAAGAACACAAATTATTATTAAGATAGCAACTACTGCCCTCAATGCAAAAAAAAACTTAATAATAATATCTAGGTTCTCAAATAAATGCAAATATCATACAATACTAAGAGACATCTACCACTTGGCAACACATAAGATGAATAGTGGAAAAAGTACACTTGGCAAGTTCGTTTTCACATGACTGCGGTTATCAAAGCTCTGACATCACTGTCTGAGGTTAACAGTAACAATAATTATTATAAAGTACAAATTCTTGGGTAGGCAAGTCATGGTAAGCGAAGTAAATTATCAATTTATCGGTACCTACATACAATGCCAACTCTTGCTATCTCGGTTTAAGAAACTTTTAATGTAACAACATATTCTTAACATACCTATAGTTATTTCTAAAATAAAGCTGGTGGTTTGATAAAACTAAATTAAATCTTAACAATAGAAAACAAACACGTAGTGGTTTAAAGAAATTATAGCCTTTTAAAGGTCACACTTTTTCCGCTTTTGCCCATGAATACATATGTAATTCACCTCGAAGGCCGGTCACTATCAGGGCTATTGGAACTTGACAGAGACAGGAGGATAAAAAACAAGTTTAGTTGGAGGTCTTAAACTTAATTACACTTCCTCTTAATTACTTTGGCAGTGCGATGTGTTGGTGTAATTGGCTGTCTCATTCTGGTATATCACTGAGACGGATTCCCCCGGGTCGTCGGTACATGCGCTCTTGCATGGGTAGTTCTCCGACGAGGAAACGCTCCAGGGCTTTGTTGGCCATGCGCGAGTGGCCAGAGCTACGGAACGCAGTGCTGGCGTCGTGGCCGGCGTACTCGAACATAATGTCCGCTCCACCAGGGTGCTGTAACAACAGGAAATTACCATTATATCTACATGTTTATTTGAAAAAGTGGTGGTGGTGGTAAGAGGGCGAATATTTTGTTTGAGAATGTTTAATTACAAGGGAACTATTAATTGCTCAAGTCTTGAACTCACCTCATCAAAGAAAGTAGTGATGTCATATACTCGATCGTAGATGACCACCCAGCAGTCTTGCGGTGAGTCGTGAAGCCTCACTTCCGCGAGGGTTATCGTCCGATCTTTGGCCTCGGGTGCTCCCGGGACTATCTGGTCTTCCCATTGGCTCGGTTTAGCCTCCACCGACCAAGGGTTGACGAACCGCAGCGCAGCCATGGTAAGCGCCATCAGATCTATTTCAGATTGCTCCTGCTGTACCGGCAGAGATGCCGAAAGGTTTATCTCAGGAGGGGTCTGTACAGTCGCCATCTTAATTCTTCTCAAAATTTATTCTTCTCAATAAATTCTCTTCTTGTCTTTTATCGTCTAACAGACACGTTAACTAGTTCAGGTGATCTAGACTCGATTGATTGATCGACCGCTTGTCACTCTGTAAAGTAAATTATGAAACCATATTAGTGCCCGCATTTCATTCGATGTTAGGGATGTCAAACATTCCGTGAAATTTCTCGATTGATCATAATTTTTGTTCAAAAAAATGTTTTAGGTCAGGGAGATGTTATGTGCTTGTAAATATCCATAAAATTATTTTTATTTTTTTTCATTTATTCTGGATGTCAAACAAAACTATTGTTGGAACTGTGCCAGCCCTGAGCGAAAGCAGCAGAGCGTGAATAGTTAAAATACGATACCGTTAACTCGGATCGTTTTACACGTCTAGACAACCCACCACCAAAGGATTTGCAACACTTTCCTATATAAAGGAGAACTAGAGGCAGTTGGCTGTTTTATTGTTAAACGACAGTATCTTAAAAGGGGTTATCTCATCTCGACATTGATGACCCCAAATTTTTTAAACAATTGATAAAGAAGGCTTTTATCTAGAGAAGTTTTGGCAATAACGATCGACAGCGGCAAGTTATCTCTCACATTTGACGCAAACGTAAAGTTCATTGATAAACAACTGACTGTCGTTAACCTCTACATATTTGAAAATTTTTAACTAACAACTTAGATAATTGAAAATATTAGTAATAGAAAGGCATTCAAACTTTTATTTTTACAGTGTATTATTTATTAATAAAACTTTTATTTTTTTATATCAGAATATATTTCTGAATCTATTTTATTTATGCTTGGAAACATAAACTGCATTATTGTCAAAACAAATAATATTTACCTTTTAATCACTGCACTGGATCTGAAGGACTCTGGGCTATCTCTGCTGATGCTCGAATCGCGGGGAATGACTGTCACACCAATTGTCACTATGCCACAGTTGTTCGTATTTCAGGTTATTATTAATCACGATAGTAAGATAATGCATGCGAGCGTAGAACATTGCCACAAAACTAATATACTCTTGTCATCTATTACTTGCGATTAGTGAATGAGTAGCTCGTCGCGGCACTGTAACTTATATACCGGTCGCGCACGCGCCGCGGCTGCTCGGTCTGATGTAACTCGGGGCTATCTTGCGCGCGCGCCGGCACGGGCCGCGCTCCGCACGCCTCCACTGTCGTTTGCTGCCAACACCTCTGCATAAGTTATCAGTACCAACCGACGGTGTCGGGATTGCTCAGATATTCTGACCTTAACTTATGCTTGTAATTGTACACAAATATTGGTTACGAGATCATTTTTAGGATGATTCGTATTCATTGTTTTTTTTAATAATTTTAACCAATGATTTTATTTTGCCATATAAAACCTGTCAGTTATTTCGGTAAATAACTAAGCGTACCTACCTGATTTTATTCTAAAAAGAGTATATTAGGTAAGTAAATTAATAACTTATTCAAACTCTATTTGGGATCTTAATAGGTACTTAGACTTATTATTGCCATTTCGATGAGAGCGATGACGTAGATGCAGGGCGTTGAACGAACCTTCGTCACCCATCGTACGACACCCACAAACAACCGAATTCACGTCATTTTGTTATCAATCGTTAGATATTGCAGCGTATTTCTTTGACCAAACAAATGTGTGACCCAATTTCCGTGTAATGTTATTATTTTGATATAATTCATGACGCGAGTGACTCTTCCCGCCCACTCCCCTCGTGCTTCTATACTTTAATCATAATATGCATAGATATAATCTGTATTAACTAGTATTAACTGATATGGTAGTTACCCCTGAAGTGGCTGGCCGCAAGATTCTGATTATAAGACAGTAGAGTTACTTCCATCTGCTCAAGACAATCCACTCTCTAAGATTTGTCATAAGGTATACCTTACAGTATCCCAATCGATGACGCTTTAGGAATCATAG
The DNA here is from genome assembly GCA_947522985.1 of Lithophane socia. Lineage (NCBI taxonomy): Eukaryota > Metazoa > Arthropoda > Insecta > Lepidoptera > Noctuidae > Lithophane > Lithophane socia. The sequence continues at coordinate 12,518,991 of OX383256.1, read as the reverse complement.
ATAATCTAGGGATCCCATGTTGCATTCCAGTGAACCAAAAATATCCTCATCGTTATTTGATGCCATGTTCTACAAAATCCGGTTCATAATTGAGGCCATGAGAACCATAATGGCCTAATGCAATGGACAAACCTTTTGAGTACCATAGAAAACAAAAACCGTATTTTATTAATCAACTGGCACTCTTCAGAATACATAGGTACTCTTTATTACTTCTATATTCTTTATTAATTAAGTTAACTGGAAAAATCATAAACTCAACTTTAACTGGAAAAAATCAAGACTCAATATTGTAAAAAAAATAGTAGGCCACTATGGTTCTCATGGCCTCAATTTATGGAATATTTTTCTTAATCAATTAAGGCAAGATAATAGGTGTCATTCTAATTCTAGTGTTTCTTGTTGCTAAGTGACGTCCACGACTATCTGTGACAATATAAAGAAATCATGTAACACTAATGTAGATAAGTACATATTATATATAAAAACACGACCTTTTAAAATTAGGTACAGGTACAATATAATATTATAATATTTAACTTAAATCTGAATGAAATAAATCTGCCAGTCCTTGAATAAAAATTACATACTAATTGAATAACATAATATTTATCATCTGATGAAAACCGTTTTCGCGATTGCGTCTGTGCCTGCGTTGACAAAAACATCACTTTACCATCAATATGTATGTGATTAATTTTGCTCTTTAAAAACAATGACGCAATATTTCTAAGTTGTTGCTATTATACGCTTCAGCATAATGTCATTAGAGCCAGGTAAAAGTTTTAATACCTAAAATGTATATTACATACGTCATATTATATTGCGTTTTCATGCGTTGGGGTATCGGCTGATACCTTTTTCATTCAATTAGTTACCTACATTATTACCAAAAACTTCAAAAATGTTTGAAAAGTTCGTTTACTCAACAACGTAAATAGCTCAATGAATGTTGTCGAAATGTCAAAATGACAGGCATTGTAATTGTTAGTGTGTTACGCAATTGTCCCCCAGGTTCATTCGCTTCTATATTTACAAAATACTGTGTTGGAGACAAATAGGACGTATATTTCTATACATTTCCTTACTAAATAGGTACATACATCTCTTGGCACATATAGTAAAAGTATGTGCGTCCTTCTCCTTCAGAAGAAAAAGTAAACGAAGATCGTTTATGGGTAGATTGATTATAACATAATCTTGTTATTTTTTCTATACAAACAATGACTGATGTGTGATGTGGCCTCTTGTCTGTTTTCATTCAATTTTAAAACAATCACGGCTATCATTTTGTTTTGAACAGGGTATCGTCACAAGTACATATATCAAATAAATCCTAGCATGACCAGCAACATTTTGTAAGTCCTATAAAAAAATGAATTATTTTGTAATATAAAAAATACTAGCGACCCGCCCCTATTTAGCACGGGTGCAAGGGCGACATGTAATCCAGATTTGTATGCTATACCTATCTTATTAAATATTGATGTATACACATAAACATTCCGAAAGTAATGCTCTAAGCGATGGTGAAAACGCATTAACATCAATTGTGTGACAGACACGAAAAACGACTTTTTAATAATAAATGTAGATATAAGTACCTAACCGCTGTTTAAATCGTAAAAACATACGAAACCACGTTGGCGAGTCCGTCGCTCGGCCAACGTATACTGGACATTTTGCGTGATTTGCCGTTCCATTTGCGTGCATTTTGGGGCTTAGAACGGAGGCAGATGTCATTAAAGGCACAGGAATAAAACAAAATTCCAAACAAGGTTTAAAATAATAATAAGTAAGTATTAAGGTTTTTTAGCCGTAGAACCGATGACCGTTGGGGTAGACGTGTTCTTGAGTGGAGACCGCGAATCGGAAAACGTAAGGTAAGACGCCCTGAGGCTAGGTGGAACGACGATCTTCGCAGGGTGGCTGGTAGCAACTGGATGAGAGCTGCCGAGAATCGAGCTGAACGGCGTGCAATTGGAGAGGCCTATGTCCAGCAGTGGACTGCTATAGGCTGATGATGATGATAATGAAGTATTAAGGTATGCTCAATATTTTTCCATAAGACAAGGAAAATGTGTGACCATTTTCCTCAGTAACTCGTATACGTATACGTACGGCTGTGCCTTTGTGTGTTTGTTTTTGCTCGACTTGGGGGGGCACTGCCCTGCCCCCAGATAAACTTTGTACACCTAGGCATCGCGCGTCGTTGTTGTGCATAATCAGCCTAATACTGGGACTCATCCACCATGTGGATGGTGATCTCCGAGTTTTTGGTTCTGGGACATCAAAACGGACAAAGCGATGAAGGAGGAAAATGCTCAGTATTGTACGTTCACTGGCTTATTCAGCTATGACGACCATACTGAAGGTACGAAGCTAAAATTAGAATCTATAGATTACTTAATGACGCTCATCATATCTCTACATTATCTCAATTGTGGTAACGGATAACATGTTGTGATAGTTCGTAAATTGATGATACATTATGCGTACGTCGCACCGTCATCCATTCACTTGAATAACATAACTTCAAGAAAATATTATGTGACGTCATTATAGGCACTACACAGTATTGACGTCACAAATGTTTTTCTTTTTATATGTAAATAGATGTTGTGGTAATGTTTTCGGACGTGCGGAACGAAAAAATCGCTAGAATACCAATATTAGGCGATAACAGTTTGGCGATTCTGCGTAAGAAGGTAGATACTTATGCAAATTGCAAAGATATTCATGAATCTTAAACATGATAAGGATTTTATGATTCAAATTATGTCGCTCACAAGGCTCACATTATTATTATTATTATATACTAATAACGCTCACACAAGGGCGCATAAACTAACTGATTTGCTTTCGAAAATATTGTTGGAGCTGCTGAAGATTGTAAAAACTATCTTTACATTGTATAATTTCAAGTATATTGTATACCTAATTGCGTAGCACATATTGGGAACACTATGTACTTACTTTAAAGCTACCATTTCCTGGGTATGTACCCTGGTTCCTGAGAGTATATCATGCTCGCTCTAATGTCTCGCTGATGGGGCGTGTGTGTTGGATCCTTAAGTTTCCTTCAAAATGGTCGAACTGAATTGTGCTGATCCATGCGATACGTTTCGTGAACGGGCGCCGTCAGTAGGGTCTCTCACAAGTATAATTTCAACATGAATGATGTAAGTAACCAATATTTTGTAACAATATTTTGATCCGTGTAGTTTCTTGTTCGGTCTCGTGCCCGTTCTTCTCCATAGGAACCTACTACGCTTTGGAATGGACAACTAGCTTCATCTTTCCGACTGACCGACTCCTTGACAATTCAAAAGTGCCTGTCATTGGTTCATTTGAAACAAATGCTTTGAGTTTGAGCTTAATAATTTGCTCCTATACCTATGTGCAATACTCGTAGTACCTTGTTGTGTGCTAAATCTATAGCAAAATGTTGACCATATTTTGTTTTGTAAGTCAATACTTATTCTATCATCCTAGAACTAAAGGGAGGCCCCTTCCCCTTTAGTTACTATTCTAAAATACATATTAGATTGCTAAATACGAACAAAGATGTTTACGAAACTGACTATCTAGTGTTGAACCTACTCGAAGACTTTGAACTGTGGGGGGACAATATTTTCCTGATATTCGTAACCAAGATCAAGTCTGTCGAACTTACTGGAAGACGTTGAACTGTGGGGGATAATATTTTCTTGACATTCGTATAAGCAAGATCAAGGCTAGTATGAATGTTTAATGTTTATACTTTTAAGACCGTTCATAGCATTCCTTTGCGTGTTTTATCTCTTGATTATGACGGAGGAGAAAAATCATAAACAAAAGTTTGGGCTGGGTTTTGATTTTTTTAAACGGTTTCCTAAAAAACGTGACTTTTCCTTAGAAACTATGGTACCATAGCGTTCCTAAACTTTTAAAGACACGCAACACTCGACAAATCCCTTTCATTTTATGGAACCCCAAATTCTACGGTTACAAATAATGAGGGATATACTTGCCGTAGCATAAATTGACGTGAAACTAATGCTTTACGAGATGTTTCATAGCAATTATTCTTTTCGCTCGTTTAGTCGCGATGAACTTTTCACCCAGTATTTCTAATTATTAAATACTAGCTGCCGCCAGCGGCTTCGACCGCGTGTCATCTTTATAAATTATAGCCTATGTTAGTCAGGGTGAATGTAGCTTTCTAATGGTGAAAGAATTTTTGAAATCGGCGCAGTAGTTTTTGAGTTTATTCATTACAAACATACACACACAAATACAAATCTTTCCTCTTTATAATATTAGTGTAGAAATAGATACCTAATCCCGATTAGAATTTTTCAATGGATTTTTTTACGGAGACTTTTTTCCTGAAGAATTACACTGTTTCACTGGGACTTTGTTCGCGTGGGAGAGACCACACTATAGTAAGATAACAGCTACATTTCCCGCCTGCGCTATTTCTTGTGCTATTACTTCGTTTTCGCTTAGCGTTCTTTTTGCTCAGCTCCTAAGGGTCGTAGCGTGATGTTAAGTAGTCTGATACCTGTCTCAAGAATTGGGCTACAAAATGCAAAATATTTTTTTCAGTTGCCTGGTTGTTCCTGTGCGTTCAAACAAAGTAATAAACAAACTCTTCAGCTTTATTAAATTAGTATTGATATTGAGTATTTTTCGGATTCACGGAACCATTGTGACTTTACTGCGAAGCGTTCCACGGAACCCACATTAGGAATGGTGCTTTAAATGGCCTTAACGGTGACTGTGGTGAAAACGTGGCTTTGATCTTGCCAATCATAAATATCCGTGTTGCCAATCGATATCGTAATAGATGATTGCGATGATTTAAGGTTTATTTGTGAGGTGGTTCTGTAGAATTATACCTACATGCACAATGCAGTTAAAATGTTTGTGAACAGTCAGCCTCATTTCCAATATTGCTGCCTAGCCAGGATTTTTACCACAGTAAGTAGGTGCGACATTTTCTTTTATTGCTCTTGCCAAGAAGACCAACAAGGAAAAGTTAAGAATCAGTTAGGTAGGTACCTGCATAGATATCATTGCCTCATTGGCTACAATCATTATTTTTTTTCGTAGGTACCTATGCATGACTTGCAAGTAAATTCCCAGTCTGTTTTATTTTTTTCAATGAATCTTTATCTGTGTTTACATAAATATCGTTACGGGTTAAATACAAGATGTTTTTTTACGTAAGATGCTTGTTATCAAAATTTTCCTCAAATGCACAATGATCATGAAACTAAAAAACTTATTTCAGAGTAGGAAGTGCGTCAGTCATTTTGTTTTTTTTTTTTTGCGTAAGCAAATCATGGATGTGGAAAAAGTGGAGTTTCCTATGAAAATGTGATGTAATTAAAACGCATGAGCTTGCTTTATTATGTTGATATGAAGATCTTGTTGTTTGTTTATTTATTTGAACTAAAATTACTCATGGAAATTAAATGTTAATGAGGGTAGAGATTATGTATATCTACTTCCTACATTATGGTAACTTTCCGAACAATTTACAAAATATTTTCATAATGATCAAATAGATAGGTAGGTACATCGTTGAAAAGTCTACGCCATAGTAACTAGGACTTTTGGTAGGTCGTCTAATGCAAAGAGAGAGTACACCTGTGTCTGCTTACACACTAATTGTGCACTACAATATAATTATCTCCCGCGCCGAAGGCTGGTCTCCACTGAGATTGATCGCCATGGCCGAAATTCGGTCTGGAGGACAATATTAATGCAAAGTCAGGCTAGTTTAAACGTTATAAATATAAAACTTTGAAATATTGAATACCATCGAAGGCAAACAGAAGGCCTACGTTTACATCAGTATAGCTCTTATCGATGCTGCGCCAATTTTGTTCAATGGCAGACGATGCGATACGCAATTGATAAGGCACGTCGCAGTTTTTACTACTATTCTTCTGAATAAGCACCGCGGCTTCTAAGATAGTTAATGTTGTGTAATGTTAAACTGGTTAATACCTAGTTATTATCAAGGGTATTCATTAAATGTCTATTAAAACTTATTTCTCAAGAACAAACGATTTTTCTGACGTAGAATTTACGATCGACTATTTAAGATAATATTAATTGGATATTATTATTGATATAAAAATGATTGCATCTATATGCACAATATCAGACAAAGAATTTCTAGTAAGATAAAAAAAAATAGTTCGTTCAGCGTTTCTTACGTAGCGTCACGTCGGGCGTCGCCATCGTGACGTGTGGGAACAACGCAAACGCAAGTTTCAGTTTCACCCGTTCACCTGTATCGGCATATCCTGTTACCAAGTTTTAGTATTACATAACATTCATAAACAGATATTGCACATACAAGCTGTCTGATATGTTCTGTCCCAATCTAAAGATCAGGCGCAATCCGGATGAAATTGGAGCAAATATCACTGAGTGATCTTAGGTCAGGAGTCAGATGATGACCATACACTGAGGCCGTGACAATGCGGGAGATATCGACATTTTATACGTCTTAATAAAACTGAAATAACGACCTATTGCAACAAGTAGAACATTAATAAATTTTACTAAGGTTACTTAGGCCTCTGTTATAAAATTAAGAGCTCTCTCGAAAGTGCAGCTTTAAGTTCCACGTAAGAGATTGAAGAATTTGTAAAAAGCAGAAAAATTAATCACATCGTTCTGTCAGCTCTAAAAGTTCAAATGTGACGCGGGCTAGGTCTAGAAATGATAAAAAGTATAGAATATTTGTGTATTGGCAATGACTGGTTTCTCTGGGTGTTTCGGTCGTCAACCTCGTTAGGCCTTCGCAAAGGTGTTTATGTTGAACATTAGTGGACACGTGAAATCTTTCTTAGAAACAGTGTCGTCTATGAAAATCGTTTGTCTGATTGGTCCGAGTCAGAGAAACGAGTTCTAACTCAAACAAAAACAGTTTTTTTTTAATTCTCAGCATTAGAATTTTAAATTTTTATAAGCTTTGTGGCTAAGTAATAGCCGTACGGGTCAATCGATCAGGTTACTCTATGCTTGCCGCGGTTGGTCCGTGGATGAGTCTTGATCTTTACATGCCAAGACTTCGTGTCTCTGAAAGCACGTAAAGCCCTTGGTTCCGCCTGTCATTTGTAGATCTTTGACAGTCATTACGGGTCGTCAGAAGCCCGAGAGACAACCAGTCTTACCAAGGGGTATCGTATTACCCAGTTACTGAGTTGTGGAAGATGTAGGCAGTGTAAAATACTGAAATGAAATGATTTTTTTTTCTTAATTCAGCTGCATCCGGTTAGACTGGAAGCCAACCCCAACATAATTAGGAAAAGGCTAGGCAGATGATGATGAATTTGAAATGAAAAGATTTGAATCTTGAAACACACAGAAAGAGACTTTTTTTTCCACACATAAAATAAATTCATGCGAATTCTATTAGACACATGTATTTCATTTCCGTTTAGGTTTGAAGTTAGTAGCCCCTTTTTCTTGTAGACACTTCCCCAAGCCTGCTTCTTGCATCCAGAGGATTACCGCGGCCTTCACCAGGTCATCAGTCCACCTTGTGAGGGGCCTTATTGGTAGATAGGCCCCTGGCCTTTCTCGATATAAATATTAAGAATTAAAGCTATAGATGGATACCTAATTCCCCCTTCTGTTTATATTTTAATAAGTTGGTACTTAGGTATTTAAAAATCATACTGAGATCATTTTTTCGCCGTTTTTTTTTCAATTGGGAATTTTTCCGGTTTATTACATGGGGTGCGGACAGCCATCGTCTAGCGGGTGTCTACAAATCATAACATATGACATCTGCATAAAATTTGCTAATTAAAACAGGAAAATTCCACTGGTATGCTGCGTGGACATTGTTTGGCTTAGTAATAGTTTGTAAAAGTTACAAATGTTCTAAATTTCAAAGGCGTGCACCGAAGACCTCGCGCGCCCCATGTGGCGGCTGATGTAATGTTTTCGTTCAATGTCGTGCACCGCGGCTGTTTATTGCACGCCGGGTGGCCGGTGCTTCCGATCTGATGACAACATACAAATCGATTGCGCTTCTACAATGTCAAGAAAATTGGCCTTTTATCGGAATTTCGACTTCTTCCTTATCTGGACCTTTTATTGAATGCTAACTGGATATAAAACTATTAAGTACTAAAATATGAAACCGCCAAAGATTAGAGACTAGCTAAAATACCGATATAGCCTTTTATAGTGGATCAAAACCAATGCTATCACTGTGTTAGAAGTAAAAGGGAAGCACACAATATCATGCGTCAGATGTTTCGCTGTGCTATCTATTACCAATTAGGCTTTCAAACTACTTACCTAATTTCTTTTGATTTCATTGCCAACCATTGCAAATACTAGTCCAAAGTGTAGTAAAATAATTCTAGGAAATAATCCTAGGCTGAAGCCTAGGATACCTACTGGAGAGTTGGAGCTGTAATATAACGATTTTGATTGATTAATTTCGATAGTTACTCCTAGAGAAGGTCATTCATGCCCAACTAAGGGCAAAGAGAAACCAAATAGATGATAGTCTCTTAACAGTCTACTACTATCAAATAGTGAGTGACCCTCCGATAGGCCGGGCGTAGCAAAAAAATTAAAATAAACGTTTATCATAGTTTATTATTGTAATTTTGAGCGTTTACGTTTACAGATCACCTTCTTAGAAGTTGTAAATAGTTTGTAAACACATCAATTATGACGGATGAGGTTTAAGTGGGGTATAAAATAAGACCACGTAACCTTGTCAACATTAAATATATATATTTATAAAAATAACGAGAAAGGGGTGGGAAGGTCTATGGTCACAATTTTCTCAACTTCCTTGGGAGCAGCGCAGTACTCTCCTGGCTCAGCCTGGTGCGGCGATGACTCAGCGGGTGTGCCACGCTGATGACGCCAGGGATGGTGACGGTCGGCGGATGTTCGCGCCTGACCCGTAGGATGCTCGACGTGGCCACGGGGGTAATAAGGTACCCGACGCGGAGCTTGTTGTTACCGGAATAACCAGAAGTGTATTGAACGCTGATATCATCACATCGATTCAGACGGTCAAGCATTGAATCACTGATGCTATGCATGATGATTCCTCTGTCTATAGACAAAGATGTTTTTATAAGTCATGCTGGGAGAAACTAATACGGGTGTTCTATCTTCATAAAGCGGTCTTAAAAAGAACGCCAGGATGTTCTGGCTACATAATGCTGGCTGTGGGCACCGGCGAAGGTGATACTCCCCCGAGATTTGACGCTCCACAAGATCAACCGACGCCTTCCACTAGAAATCTTGGAGAAATTCATAAGTGTCAACAGTTCGTGTGAATTCTAAGTGTGGCCAAGAGCTAGCCCCTTTTGCAGGTGTTTGAGCACAACCCAGCAAACATGACAGGTGTTCATGAACGGAGCCTCCCTTTGGTACACTTTTGAAGCATTTAGGGAAAGTAACGCTCCGTCTAGGTTGACTGTGACTAGTCCATGTATCCCTTCAACACTACTGATATTTCGGACTTATGATCCTGAAATTGGATTCTCTATTTATTCTTTAGAAAATATACTGAAATCCTTAATGAAAATTACCCAGCAATATTGGATTGACTGATTTGTCACTTTAACAAATCTCAATAAGTGATAGTGTCGACCCGTACACCGATACATGAGTTGTTCCGTCATTAAGTTTGCGATTAAGAGACACCTCTAGTGACCTTTATAAGCACGCGCGAATTATAATAATGGGCGTGATAGTCTGTTATTTTATAGAGATATAAGTGATGATACTACAAGAGGAAAGTACACTGCTATACCTTTGCACCTATCTTCTTAGTTCTAAGTATACCTTTAGAATAGTTCCGTGATTGAGTGTAAGCCACGTACGCTCTAGAAGGGAACATGGAGTTCGGAAGATGTGTTCTAAAACTTTTTTACAAAAAAATACCGACTTCCAAAAAAGTTTTACTTTTTAGTTGTGGCAAATACGTATTCCACTACTTGCTATGTAAATAGCAGTGACAGAAAGTTATTATATAACATCATCAACATACATTAAGTGGAAAAAATTACGTATTATTGAAGCTATCACAAAAACTATCCAAGCAAAGTTAATAGGAATAATTTATATGGGACCATCGCATAAGCTTCCTACCGAAAGAAAAAAATAATTTTCAAAATCGGTCCGTTGAAGAAAATATCGATGAACATATACTTATTACAAATTGAGAACCTCCTCCTTTTTTAAGAAGTCTGTTAAAAATATTAAGGTATAAGTACTAGTGGGTGGCAGGGGGTCTTTATCCAGCCTAAGCCTCCTTGAGTCGTTCTTATCATATTTTTTTATGTTGACCTTTAGTTCAGCAACAATCTAAAAATTGATACATACGCAATCGTTATAAATAATTAAATGTTTACGGAAACCATTTTGTAAGTCAAAGTGCATGCTGAAGAAAGTGATATACAATAGGACTGCCGACTGTTATTGATTGTATAACGAATGCAACACTAAACACGTGTGGCCGGCTGATGCAAGTTACTACTCTTGTATCGTGAGCTTGGATACAATACCACGCGGCTGTGCGCGTACCTGCGCGTGCGTCTGGCGTTGCCGGCGCGGCGCGGGCGCAGGCCGACCGTGGCTAATGCCCTGACGCGGCCGGTGACACTCGCGGGGGGCAGGCGAATCATTCTGACGTTTTAAAACAACATGCTGCGTTTATGATAACCGTCGACAATTTGTTGCATCAGAAATATGTATGTATTAGACTCCTCTGTGGGCAAGCCGGAAATATATGATATATATAGAAATTATTTAACTGATCTGAACACCTGCTAAGATAAGGACCTTACCTAGTATTTATATTAACGGGTATAGTATAACGGGAATTAATTAAATGTAGCGCATGTTATAAAATGTGATTTTATCATGTTGCATCTTTTGTTTGCATCTTTTTGGATAGGTTCCTGGCTGTTTCAAGGTTTTCGCATTACTCGTTTTTGTCTTATGCGACCATTTTATCGGATAAAGTATTGTAAAAGTAGATCGATAGATGATTCATTAAACAACTCGTGACAATATTACTTAATTTTGTATTATCAAGTTGTCTATATTTTTTACCGACTTCAAAAAAGGAGGAGGTACTACGTTCGGATGATTGTTTTTTTTTTTTTTTTTTTTTTTTTTTATGTATGTTCATCGATTACTCCGCCGTTTGTGAACCGATTTTAAAAATTATTTTTTAGTTCGAAAGGGTATACTCCCGAGATGGTCCCATATAAATTTTATTAAGTTTGCTTGCGTAGTTTTTGAGCTAGCTTCAATATTACGTATTTTTCCCACAGTCTATGTAGACGATATAATTATTAGACTCCTTCACTGTTATTTACATAGCAGGTAGTAACTTGTGTGGGGTAGGTACCACCACTAAAAAGTGAAAAATAAAAACTTTTTACAAAAAAAAACAACCGACTTCAAAAAAAACACTAAAAAAGTGAAAAATAACTTTAATTTTGGAAGTCGGTGGCAAAAAACGAAAATTAAAAAGCAAAGACACCGACTTCCGAAATTAAAGTTATTTTTCACTTTTTTAGTGTTTTTTTTGAAGTCGGTTGTTTTTTTTTGTAAAAAGTTTTTTTTGATTATGCTGTCTTAGCGGGAACTCTTTAATTTATTATTGGACATGTCCAACGACATTTATGTCAAATCTATTCATATGAATATCATAACATATAAAAATCATGTGATCGTCATGACATTTGTCTTCCGTAGCTAATGACTGTAAATAATTTGATAATAGGCAATGATATTATATCATTGATAATAGGTTATTAATGTAATAATACAGAACTTAGTTATAAATAGTAATAATAATAAACCCTATTTAATCAGACTACAATGAGGTCCACAGTGTAAGTAATAAAATAACTTAGCCTAAAGTTAGTACCTAAGCAATTACTAAAACAGATCGGGTCTGGTTTATGAGCGCCCACCACTGCCACCGAGCGGCAAACAGAGTATTTTAACTGTAAAATCACGTAAATTAGCAAAATCGGCAATATTATTAATATAGCAACATTATTATTTCCTATATTTCATTAATTACATATAAATTATATTTTTAAGTATTGTACTAAAAAATATTATAAAAGTTTAGCATATTATTATGCTCTTATGTTCTTCTGGTAGGTATTCATGATGAGTTATACCGGAGTCGGCAGTACAAAATGCCTAAACCTATTGTATGTATTGTAAGTAACAGCAGGTACCTAATAATTTCACTGTAGTCGAGATTAGAATTCAGTGTTTGCGAAAGGAAAAACCCACATGCAAATAAATGGATTACTTACGCACTTAAGGGGGAGTAGTTTGACAGCAAAAAATCATATTTCACCCGCGCAACCCTTACCTACCCCTCTCATTAAACACGACGAAAACAAAACACAATGCCTTCCCGCCAGCAGAAACTTTTCGTCTGGCGTTTATAGAATTCGAATTTCAATCTTCTGTAGTTTATTTTGCTTATACGATACGCTAAGCTTGAATTCAGAACTTAGATCATGTTCATGTTTTGGAACTAGAAACTCAATGTAGACGTGAAAAAGTTCAAATTTAAATGTTACCAAATTTTATTTAGGACCTTGTGAAATTTGTACCTAATGACGTCTTTGTGAAAAACTGTGTTACCAAGTAATAAATATAATGCTATATCGTGGATTTCTCTCTTTGGAGGATCGTGCAAAGTGATACCCAAGTAAAAAATAATATTCGTATAATGAATTTTGCACTGTATTGTGCAACGAATATGGCATGTGTCATGAAAACCTTTCCTGCGCCAAAGGCAAACAATCCCCTTCGAAAACATTTGAAACATGTGAAAAAGAGGCCGAGTTCTGTACAAAAGAAATAAATGTAGGATTGTCGGCTTCACCACTAAAAGAATTGACATCTATTCATCTATGTTAATGGGTGCCAAAGTACCAAAGGGACTAATTATAACAAAGGCCCGAGGTACGCGCTCAGTACCAGGCGCTGTGTTTTGGGCGCGCGCCCGGCGCGTTTTGGACTCGTCAAACGCGACAAGATTTCCACATTTTGTTGTAACTTTTGAACCGTGTTTCTTTTAAGTTTATTACTAATGCGGAGAAAATGACAAGGAAAATTGTGAAAAAGGAACTCGCGTCCATGCGTCAAGGGCACGGTTAGGCTTCTGTTACGGCCCCGCCGCGGTACTTACTGCGGCCATGCCGCGAGTTGTCGCTTCGCGCCGCCAGGGGCGCCAGCGCTAGTGGCAACACTGCTCGCAGGGAGCGTCGCGTCGCGCCGCACCACTCGACTTCTTTTTCAACTCAAAATCAACACAATTCATCTTCATCCATTACGACCATCATACAGAAACCATTTTATTCAGAATACATAGTTTAACCAGCAGCAGTCTATTATTTATGTCGAAGTACCTACACAGCGGCAACAGCCGAAACAGCTTCATTTACGGAGACGCGAGGAGTCGCGCGAAGCTTTGGGCGGCGCGGCCCGCACTGAATTCAAACATATGGCGTTGTATGAGTGCGTTTACGGAGACGCCATTTTACACGCGTTTGTTTGAAATGGAGCGTTTTTTGCGGCGGAGCCCGCGAATGGCATAGCCGCGTCACACTCGGCGTTTCATCACGGCGGCGCACGTAGCAGCAATGCCCGCGGCATACCTTCTCCCAGTCTTATTTGTAAATCGCACAACGGAGATGCAAGTTGAGAGTGGCAAGTTGCGACATGTGCAGGCCTAACGGCGCCATGGGCGCTCGCTTAGACTGCAGCGCTTGATATAATTCGTTACATAGGAATTCATACAATTTTATTGAGCGCCCGAAACGCAGCGTACAAAATGCGCGTCTCGGGCGCTTGTTATAACTAGTCCCTTAGTAGAAAGTTTAGTATGGTCCCTCTCTGTAACTGTTGAAATTGTAGCTTTGAAAACATGCCAAGTTGCATTATAACTTTAGGCCTCATTTACGGAGACGCGGGGCGTGGCGCGTCGCGTGCAGTGTGGCGTCACGCGGCGCGTCTGACGTTTTTTCTGTTTACGGTGCGGCGGCGCGTGAAGCGGCAGTTATCATCCCACGCATTAACATAAGCATATGGCAATATACGTCTTGATTGTCGCGGTTTTTTTTGGGGTTATATATATTTTTGAATTGTGCTAATTTAATACCCAACATGGTATGATTAAAAAATATTTTTTGTTGTTCATGATACGTCACCTAGAGGGCGCCATATAATGTGTCGTCATATAACCTATGACCAGCGGACGATCAAGAAGCTTCCAACGATACCTCATTTGTCAAATTGTGATGAGTCTTTTAGAAGATAATATGTGGGAACAGACATAGATAAATACATAGAAACCGGTCAAAATTATAACCCTCCTTTTTGCTTCGCCGTAGTCAGGTAAAAACTAAAACCCAACTACGACAAAAAGTCAACTAAAGAGATATAAACAAGACATCACGGACAGACAAATTAAAAATCCGGAGTCATACGGAATCTGTTCGAGTTCGTTCGTTATACAAATAACCGAAGAATAAAGGTATTATGCTAAACAAGTTTTATTTAGGGGCGGTCAGTCGCTCCAATTGTTCGTCTAAGGGTCACCTTACAAGAAGTTTGTCAAAAAAAGTGGGAGTAAACAAATTTGGATCCTGAGTATATCGCAATAAGATTTAATCTCCAGTGCGAACTTTCAAATGAACGTGGAATGGGCTCGTTGGCTATGTTGTAAATTTTCTCCGCAAGAAAATTCACCGCAATACAGAGCAATGGCGCTAGTTTTACCTACTTCTTTCTATACTCCGTGCTACTATACCAGTCAAAAATCTGTCAAATAAAATGTATGTCATCTTGAGTTTTCAAATATCAACATTGAATTTTATATGTTTATCTAGACTCGGTATTTATTTATTTTTCAATCAATAACACTTGTAATATTCGTTTTGGAAGTGGTTTTAGTGTTTTTTTCATGTTTTCTATGTCTCAGTTTATTTTGTGGAATGTGATAAATTACGAAAATATTATTTACGAAAATAAATAATATCTCAGCGCAGCTAAAAATTTGAGCGTAGTCCTCTCGTCTCAACAGAGCGACGCCGACTGATTTGTGAAACAAAAATATGCTTGAAGTTCCCGTAATGTGCGACGGAAGATGGCTTCTTCCGCGAACTAAGAACGTCGTAAGTCCTACAAGCTTTGATTCGTAATAAAACCAAAAATAAAAGGAATAAAAAAAAAAGCCTACACAATTTTTTTTGCCTTGTTTTAATACATATAATCATCTAATTTTTATCATAATAGGCATTAGCATTTTAAGTACAAATCGAAAATACGTGAAAATTAGAGGTAACTTCGTGATATTTTTTTATCGAGAAAATTTTAATATTTTGTGTTTCTGTTCCACAAAAAGTTTGGAAATATCATGTAGTTACTCATACTATTTATATTTTACACCTAAGTCTTATCAATTTCATGAAAAATCAAATTGAAGACAGGCAATTTTGCTTACTACCCGCCCAAAAAGTAGTTTGATCTACCTACCTATATAATCATTTAGATCTACCTGTATTGGTTTTCTGTAGAGAGAGCGCGAGTGCTGATTAGCCGATGAAGTATAACAGAGATCTATAATTGTGAAGAATTAAAGGATGTAGATACTGTTAGAATAAAATAACCACCATGTTTATAATACATAGATTTTAAAATGGCGCATCAAATCCCAAAATGAAAAAGAACTCCTAATATACTATTTTCAACATCGTTTCTCATCGGAAGACATGAAAAAAAAACACCTTTCATACCACTTTCGATAAGAATCTCTTGCGCAAAATTTCATGCTTCACCCAGCGGTTTAGGCTGTGCGTTGTCTGTCAGTGAATTAATTTAAGATATTTATTAAGTTGATAGATAGGCACAAATTAACGGTGCTAAGAGCAGAGAAAATGTGAATTTAGATGAAATACACATTAATTGGTATATTGGTTTGGATTCATTATAAATAGAGCAGTATTATCCGGTTTTTAATCTGTGCAAGTTTATTGGAATAATTAGTTACTGACCTACTGAGTAGGATGTGATAGATGTTGTTCTGCTATTTTAGAACAAACAAATATCATTTGATGATAACTAGATTTTGTAGTGATGTTTTATTATTATGTATTAGTTCATTATTTTGTGTATATTTTTGTCTATGGGCCTTAGTTGCCTGAAAATAAAGCAATTATTATTATTGTTTCAATGTCTTTGACATATCTCGGGACCCTAGGGGGGTTCCGAATCTTTGGAAGGCGTAGGAGGTGCCGAAGCCAACTCGCAGAGGCAGAGGCCCGTTAGAGGTTTTAATGAAATGAAGTACCAACCGACGATTATTCCTGTTCGCACTATGCAAATGGACCCAAGGACACCCCCTGTTGGTATACGACTATTGCACGATATGGAAACAAAGATATCGGATTATGGGTTCAGGTGGCTAAAGTGAAAAACACTCAAAAAAAAAAAAGGTGGCTAAAATGAACTGGTTATCTAGGACTATGGAAAGACTATGGCCACTGCCGGGCTAATATAAAATACACAGACAAAATGGCAGGGGTTGACTTGCACAATAGGCCCCCGAAAACGGTCCCTAGCACGAAGTGTCGTAGCGACAAGGCGGCAATATGTCCTGAGGTGCTTATGAGGAATCGTGAGGTATTTCACGGCTATCAGGACAATCCCGGAAGTATGGTCATGGTCCCTACCAGCATCTATACCTCCTTACTCCGAGTGCGTTTGCTAACTTACTTAGGCGAAGAATCTGGTTAAAGACTAGAAGCTGGGAAGGTACTATAGAAGCTTTGGACCTGACATTGTATTTGCATGTAACCTTCACGAATCTATTATAAATACGAAAAAAATATTTACTTAATAACAATTGATAATGAGAGAAAAGTTTAGACCAAGGAACATAATATACTCACCTACGGCAAGGTACAGTCAGCTCAGCGAGCTGACAAGCGCATGTATGATAATATAAAATACATAATATATTAATGTAAAAACTAAAAGATTAGTAGGTATTCGAGTTATATCACAAATAAGTGTTTCATTTATCCTGGTACCGTCAGCGCTCTTCCAGGACTGACACTACACCTACGGATGGCCGCTCGCAATGCCGCTCAATGTCAATAGTCAGTTGGCCTCTCAATCTATTGAAACCAAGATTTAAATCAATTGAAACTCGGCCAGCTCAAGGTCAAAGTATTACTCGTATGCGACCATACATACAATGTGAAAATCTGCGTTGTTGATGATAAAACAACATAAGAAAGTCTTCTAACCGTCTTATATAATTCAGAGAGAAAACGGTAACGATGGTAACAACACTAGGTATACCTTATTATTATAGAGATGTTGTGAAGACCGATAAACGTTTACATTTCTAATGAAAACAATAATTAATATCTGGTTATTTCCGCTTGTAAGCTGACCGCTATTTCATTTACCTATTTCCTTAACATGTGTGCAGCTCAATGTCTATATAGATAAATTGATGATTCTTGAGACTTAATGTATTGCCAACGTCATCAAAACCATTTTACTGGGTCGCCTATTATAACAACGTGACTGAGACCAAATTGTACATTTTGTGTCATTGTAGCACAAAAAACTTTTGTGTTCGATTTACGATTATAAGAAAACTTTAAAGATTCAGAAATAAGTACGTAAGGCTCCGCATTAGTACTCGTATGAGAAGAAGGATTCTTATTTTATTTGGTTAGACAAAGTATAACAGTTGGTTTATATTGAAACTTTTTTTTTTTTTTGGTTGGGATATGATCAAATGACTTCTCCCGCTCTGGGCGGAGCGGAAGGGCGTGTCAGACTTATACTGACTAAAACCCACCCGTGTTCCTTCAGTTGCCTGTTGCCAAGGTCCCGGTATCCCTTTCGGACTTTCCCGCAACCCTGGCAGGCATCGGTCCTAGCGGACCCCGCCAATTGTGCTAACATCTCTTTGAGGCGCGCGTGGAACACGACGCGACATCGACCTGGGCCTGGTCCTTATCGGACGGCGAGCTACCCATTGCTCGCCGTCCGCAAGCCCGCGCCTATGGTGGCCGGGAATCCGCCTGGGATTCCCGACGCCCAGGGTGTCTCCACCGGTGGCGGTTAGGGTCGTGAGGGCGCAAACTTTGCCTCTCCCTCACGCGTTCCGCCTCCTCCTTCGCGTGCATTACTGCTTCGCAGAAGGAGGTGACGGCTTCCCATGCCCTCTCGCTCTGTACCATGGCCTGGACCAGGGCCGGACGCGAGAGGTCATTGCCGCCGATCATTATATTGAACCCTGAAAGGTCAAGTGGTGTGTGTTATCCACTTGAATAAACTCGCTACTCATTTCTTCTACTGAACTTACTGGTTTTTTTTTTGAGGATTAGAAATCATCAAATGGCTTCTCCCGCTCCGGGTGGAGCGGGAGGGCGTGTCAGACTTTTACTGACTACAACCCACCCGTGTTCCTTCAGTTGCCTGTTACCAAGGGCCCCGGTATACCTATCGGACTTTCCCGCAGCCCTGCCAGGACCGAACTTACTGCTGTAATCTTCTTTATTTTAGTTCGTAGTACCTAAGTACCTATTTGCCACTCTTAGGCCGAGATCTTTGTTAGTTAGCACGTAGGTACTTTGGCTTAGCGTTATTCTTGTCACTGTCGCACTACTAGCAAACTACAAGTGCAAGATACAGACGGGAACATGTCAAGTCACAGCTCGTCCACGTGCTAAGTATATATATAGATAACGTTTATAGATCTCAGCTTTATTCTCCTGTTGTACCTTATCCACATTCATCTTTCCTAACGACCTTCGGTCATACATAACGGCCGATGGCTCATGCAGCTAGGTAAAGAATCTGGGGGCCTAAACCGGCCACATTAGCAATTCCTCTAAGAGCAGTTCACTTCCTGAATCCCAGTTGTCATTAGCAATTCCTCTAATTTGACATAAAAGCAATTCATAATTTGTGAACCATTTTTTTTTTTAGAAAACTGTCAAACAGATGTATTATTCCGTAATATGAATCGCACGCAGTATTATGAATTGTCAGTTTGTGAAATTTTACGATGACTCATAATATTTTCCTATTATGATTCTGCCAAAGTGGCTGTTTTAAGCCCCCTGATATTAAAGTAGACAGTCGTACTTTTTGTAGATTTTTGTTATGACAGCCAACATCAAAATTGTTATGGTAACAACAGATAAGTGATGTTTTTATTCGATGAACTCAAACGAGTTGTATGTTTTACTTCAAAAAATAAAAAGCAAGGTAGAATCACGTTTCATACGTAAGTAAACACAAAAACTAGATAAAAAACCATAATTTTAATAAATCAAATAATGACAGCTTGGAACACAAAATCTTAACAAGTGTTGCCACTAGTATGCGTCACAATTATCCCCGTTTATTGGGTAATTCATGTGATACGAAACATAACATTAAAGGTTCTTTTTTTAAATTTATATTTGTTTTATAACTTTTAATATTAAATTGGAAACAATTTCCAAAACAGTGGATAGTAAGAAGCAATATTACAAAAAAAAAATACCCTACAAAAAGGCCATTAAAACCTTTGTTTCGAATATAAATGTTAGTTTACTTTTAACTATTGTTTTACCCTATCTTCCCGGAATAAAGCGAGGTACCTTTAAACAATTTAAAAAATATATAACGCTAACCTATCTATTTACTCGTCCAGTCCTCCTGCCAGTACTTAAGACAAAATATTAGGGTAATGAGTTTTTACTTCGCGGCAACACTCACTAAGTGCACACATGTTTACGAAACCGGTTTCACGTTAATGTTGACAGCGCTCTATCTAGATTTTAATTTGGTCTAAAAATCTGCAAATATTAAGTTCAACGAACGCCTTGAACTTGACCATCTCCGTAAGTATCTGTACCTATCAAACGATGATAGCGATAATAAAATAAATGTCGTTTGCAACAAACAAATTAACATAATATTGTGCAATATATTTTTAATTACACCAATGATGATACATCTACATTATTGTAAAAATATCTTAACTGGTGGAACTTTTTGGAGTGGCTCTAAACTGGAAACTGGGGTCACTGCAGGCCCGTGCTGTGATTAGATAATATTCATAAGGTCATAAACGTTTGAGACGTTGACGCTTGATATAAAGATGTTATTTTTCAGCATTTTTCTAACCTACCTATCTATCTGTCAGCGATTTAAATATAGCATAAATTTGTAAACAAATAGTAGTTGATTTATGAAAAGAAAAGAATGCTTCCAAGATGTTATTTTTCAGCATTTTTCTAACCTACCTACGAGTATCTGTCAGCGATTTAAATATAGCATAAGTTTGTAAACAAATGGTAGTTGATTTATGAAAAGAAAAGAATGCTTCAATAAAATAAAAATATTCTAATTTTTTTAAATTTCATTTGTTCTTCAAAAACAACCTATCAGTGTTCATCAGACATTCATACACTTTCTAGTCCCTCATGATATCAATAAACGAGCTTATCAAGAATCCACATATTGAGTACATCACGCCTTGTTTGCAAGGCCCAACCCAATATTATAAATTCGAAAGTAACTCTGTCTGTCTGTATGTTACCTTTTCACGCCTAAACCACTCAACGGGAGATAGATGGCATCCCTGGGAAGGACATATGCTACTTTTAATCGACATACCACGCGGGCGAAGCCGCGGGCAGAAGCTGGTAATAAATATCGCCTAAATATATCGGGAAGTATTGTTCTGTATCGAAAGAAAGACAGATGCATCTGCCCCCACCTGGCTACGCCCATGACAGTATTTACTTGCAGTACAATATCGCCACGATCTTTACCCTTATCGGATGGCAATAATTCCAGGCGGAGTCAATAAGATCTGCATATCGTAAACTAGGCCGTATCTACACGTAGCGAGACATAGGTCGTAAAGAAGATATCAGATTTAAGCATTGCAACTGTACCTACCAGGAATATAATATCAGACAGTAGCACCTAGCAACAGTGACCTAACCGTAGTTATTGTTTGTAACTTACCCATTTTTAAGACGATAAACGAGAAAGAGATAAAAGTTCTCATCTGGAATCTCCATAGGAACTGAATAGTTGTTATTTAGTTTTTATCTTAATTTTTACAAAAAAAATAAGAAGTACCTAAGTATATTACTTATACATATCTTGTCGTAGGTATAACTTAATTATCAGCAGCATGCTCCGTTATATTACTAACAAGCTGACTCGACAGACGTTGTCCTGTCCAAGTTATGGTGTTGAGTTCATACAAAAATCCCATAGAAAACTTGGAAAATTTAAAACTGAATGTTTTTTTACATTTACTTTTTCTCGAATTTGTAAATCTTAAAAGTTTTCGTTACATAAAAGACTAATTCGGAATACAACGAACATTTTAAAAATAGCGAATTCGGTCCCGCCATTCTCAAGTGATGCGCTTACCAACGAACAGCATTTCATTTTTATTTAACTACTAGCTGTGCCCCGCGGTTTCACCCGCGTAAGTGTCTATCCCGTGGGAATATCGGTATACAAAGTATCCTATATCCTATTCCAGGTCATGGTCTACCCCTGTGCTAAATTTCATCCAAATCCGTTCAGCCGTTTTAGCGTGAAAGCGTAACAAACAAACTCATTAGTTAGGATGCTTCAGAATGTACGGTTTTTATAACTTTTTAAATCCTCATGAGAGATGAGAGTAATATGATGCATCCATTTTCTAGCCAGGTTATTTTTGCCTTTTGCCAATGTTATAATTTAACAAAACCTTATATTCAAATTAAAATAGAACAATAAACAGAGAAAGTACACCGGAGAGAAACAGTAAAAAGAGTTACTGATAATTTGAAAAACGTACCAAATTGAGATTTATAACTTCTCTTTTAAAGGTAAATATCGATTCTAGAGCACAAAGGACATTGCGTAACCCAGAAGACCAATTTAAATAATTCAAATATATTACCTTATTTACTGGAAAATAACAATTAACTTATCTGAGTAATTTATTATTAATAACACGCTTGATGCCGTTTTGTCGGCTAATAATAGTGAGCGACGCAAGTGTTTGCTCAGCTCTCGATGTCAGGCGTACGTCAGGCGGGTTTAATAACACAGCTCCACATAACTACACAATATCACTCATATGATTTGTATAGGAGTTTATATAGTGCATTCTTACGATGTTTTGATAATAAATTAATCATTAATTTATATTAATTACTGGCTACGGAATATCATGCAAAAGGCTGCGTTTTCGGTATTTTTGTGTTTCATGTCTATGCTACACTTCGATGTAAACTATTTTTTGAGATCGCAGGTGTACTTTTGAATACCCATTATGATAAATATTATTTGGAAAACATACATTTACGTAATATTAAATAGTTGCCCTGGGATAAAATAGTCCTATACCCTGCTACGGCGTAGCGCTACGCCGTAGGCCTAGAACAAAAAATAGGTTAATAGTGTTTATGATGGCACCGTCTTGCGTTCTCATTCAGAATACATTCATTGATTCATGTTATTGGTATTATAGTGAATGGAAATCCTTTTGTGTACTGCGAGAATTTGACTTAAAACAAAGGCAAAGCTTCCATGAATAGATGTAAACGGGATTATTTACAAAGATATTCAGTATCAAGTCATTCAAACAAAGAAACATTGTGTGATAGATAGCAGAATACTGAGAATGATGACAACATAATCTGATCATCAATCTAAGCTGATGATTATACGGATTATATCAACAGAACACATGTCAGTATCACCTCACGTCGATGTACAGCTGATTACGTGTAGTTTGGAGTTTGTAGCATCACTCAGACCAGGCGTGTACCTGACCAGGCTGGAGTCAAATAAAACAATATGTAATTATCTAGATAACAATATATTTTTGTCATCAACGACAAACTTAACAACAGACTACAACATAGATCTTCTCAACGAAACACCTGCGCAAAGTTTAAACATCACCTAAACACCTGTGAAATGTTTACCAACACATTGAGGTTAGCTAAGGTCCATTATACAGATATACATCCACGTTCACCTCACAGCATCCGAGGACGAAATAAATGCAACATAAATGGACGGCTTACAATATTTAGGATAAATAGGTTGCCAATAACGAGAGGCACTGCGGGATTCTAAGGCATAGTGCTGGAGAGGCATCTAAATAAACAACTGCAAGCTGTTGGTAAACAAATCTACGGACAAAACAATCTGCAGGGTTGCGAACTCATTAAGTCATTACCACAAAACACATTAGGTAACCTAAAATAGTTTGTTGTTAAAATAATCTCTTATTCCTACTTACATTGCTTTTGGTTTGACGTGTTTAATACGTACTCAAATGATGAATTGACTCAAATAGAAGGCTGGCCGGTCAGACGAGCCTGCCTTTACATACATGAACGCTTAAGTGTAATCATAAAAACTTATAGGTACTTTAAATACAATTAGGTATAAGTTTAAAATTAACTATAATTACTCGTACAAAATATATTTGTTTCAGTGCACTTCTGCTCATTGTTATTTTTGTGGATAAAACAGTAATCGGGAAAGGCGGATGTGACACAATTTGAACTATTCACAAGTGTTCTCAAAGGGAACTGAAGTACCCGCCGCCATATCGTGTACATACAACGTGAAAGTATACAATTTTAATAGATATTTACTTGAATACGCAATGTATTGTAATGATACAATCAAAGTATATATCAATCATGATCAAATCCTAATATTAGAAGCGTATTGAGTGAGATTAGCAATCGATAAACTGTAGTAAGTATACCTGGATGTCAACGGAGGACTGCCACCGCCGAAGGCTTTGCGTTACTTATACTGTACACGCCTAATGGGGAATGTAAAATGCTTTTGGCACTAACTTCAATAAATATTTATAATAATAATTTATATTACAATACATTCAAATTGATATTTACAGCTTATCAGTAGATACAGATATATATATTTACAACGGTCGCTTGTAGGGATAATAAGGGTAATGAGGTTCAGTTATAGCATGTTACGTTTATACAAATACGATTTATTATTGTGGAAACGTGTACAATATCTACAGCTGTAGCTGTACGTTATAGTAGAAGCTCTAGCAACACTCACCTCGATACCCGGGCTCGGGAACAGAGCGGCCATCACGCGGCGCCCGCTGCACTCACAACACAACACGCCGAGCCCACGCCGCGTGATCACCTATTACATCGACGCCGAACACTGTTTATTGATTCTAACATCTAACATTTGATTATATTGCACACATTCACTTATTTCTACGTAAATATCCATAAAGAGTGGGCTAAAATCCCTCTCCGCCAAATTTTCGTAAACTCACCGCTTAACTACCTGATGGAATGACATGTTTGACGCACCTTCTATGTGACACTCTCTAAGCAAACTAAACGAAGCGATACCGAGGACGAACCGAATGTAAAACTTTTTGCGTTTCAATCAAGAGACAGCTGAATGTATTTGAACATGGGTTTTTACGAAATGGTGTCTAATTGGAACTAAACTGTCGGTCTCATTTCTATTAGATAATGTATGAATAGGTTAAAGCTGACATAATGGTAGTACAAGCAATGAAGGAACCGACGAAATCATAAGTGAGCTTGCTTAGGAGCGCGCCGACCTGGCCGCGCTGCGGGCCGAACTTGCGATCCTTGCGATGTGCCGACCGGAAGCACTCTACACGAACACTAGTGACAACTACTGATGGGAACATGACTCTGAACTTGAGGACGATACTTTACTTGAAACATGATATCTTCTCGTAGCACCGTTGCCGATCCATTGAATGTTAGCACGATTAAAAATGAAATTCGAAAGATCTATGTTATCGTCATCTTTTTACAACTCTAGTTCTATTAAATTAGTCGCGGAATTGATCGATCTCTCTAATTTTTAAAAATTGTGACTTTAAAATTTTGTGATTTTTAAGATGAACTTATAGTAAACGGTAAAAGTAGGAGATTCTTTTTATAAAATTCAGTCGCCGCCTACTGTTAAAATCGGATTAATAGCTAATCTCCTAGAAAACTTTTTAAAAAACGTCATCACTCCCGTAGCGTCCATCGTCAGACGGTCGCATCACGGTCTCGAGAGATTTCATCCAAAACCCGTCGGGCGGTGCATATAAGGTTCGTAGTGTTGTTCCGTCGCTCCGGACGGCTCGTCGTCAGCGCGTGTTACATCGCCTCCCTGTGCCATGTGGGACAGCCCTCGTCCTGCGGCCGGTCACGTCACGTCACGTCACGTGTCACGCCGGCACTGCCGCGTCGCTCAGAAGAGCATGTGACAGCGCAGGTTGGAGTTGGCTATTCCGTGGTGTGCGCGGTGAGGGCGACCCGCGCCGCCGCGCTGCCCTGCGCGGCCGGCGGGTCGCTGGCGGGGAGGGACAGTAGATGTTAGGCCTCCAAAAAAATCAGCGCGGTTGGCTTCGGCTCCAAGTTGGACTTCTTTGCTTCCACAACTAGGAACTCGATCTCCTGTGGACGTTCAGCGGTATGTTGGTTACACTCGTTTGTTACATAGGTACAAGCAGTACATGAGATTTACCTATAATCTAATGTCTATTAATTATGAATATGTTACTTATTTTTATTTTTATTAAGTTGGTATCTTATTGACTGAGTAATGTTATGACAATACGTGTCTGGCTCACCGGTTTGTCCCTCTGCGCGAAGGACTCGGCTATCAACCGCGCCACATCTTGGTGCTGCAGGCCCTCCACGCGGTGTCCGTCCACCGCGAGGATCAACTGGCCCACCTCCAACCCGCCAGCTTCATAAGCAGCCCCGTGCTCCTGGAATCATAATTTTATGACTAAAGCACCAGTCTGATATTGGGTTGTGCGGATAACCAGCTGCTAATATGGCAACTTGCAGTTATAAGTAATGAGTGAGTGGTGTGTCCAGTGGTAGTAACTTACATGAATATTGATGATCCTGGGCAGCGGGTGCTTGGTGTTGGCGCCGCCCTCGATGGCGATGCCGAGGATAGGCTTGGTCTTCTTGACGGTGATGTGCAGGTTGCCGTGGTGGTCGGACACGACGCGCGCGGCGCGTGCCTCGTCGGGCGCGTCGTGCTGCAGCCGCTGCATGGACTGGTGCCGCCGGATACCGCCCCGCTCCTCCAACAACGCACCACTATCCTCTTTCATGTCGAAACTTCGTGACAAATTGTGTGCTAACTCCTATAAAAAGTTACCACTTTTCCATAATGTTTGCTTTCATTTAATTGCTAGCTAGACAATAAGTCACTTTCGATTCTTGTGTGTACAATTGACATCATAAATACGGATACAAATTACTGATATGCCTCCAATTCCTAAATCCTAGTAACTAATTATACACACACATCCACACTAATATTGTTACTCTACTATGCTAATAAATAGCAAATTCAATTCAGCCTCTAAGTACAAGTTACGAGTAGTGCTCTAAGAATATTGAGGAGACGTGTAGCTGGGCGGCAGAGGGCAGTAACTCAGCGACGTGCTACAGCCGCGGCGGCGGCGACTGGTGGGTACAGATACAGGTAGACTTGATTTACGACCTTGTGCCTCTCAGTTACAAAATGTACAGTGAGTATAATACGTCGAATGTATTGAGAAGCTGTAAGTGAGATGTGTGCTAGAGGCTTGGATTCATGCGTTTCGATCACTCGGTGGCGTGGTTCAAAGTGGGTATATTTTACAAGTGTTACAATGTATTATGGAGAGAGTTCTTATCCCGTTTACCTACCTGAGTAGGCGAATTTAGTTACAGCAAGAAATATAGCAGACACGAACTGAATAAGAAAACAACGGAAATGCAACAAATAAATGAAGAAAATCTAGAACCAAATAAATATTTCTGAACCCCTTTTTGTCCTGTTATGCTTTTACACCACCATGCTCTAATTGTAAATAAATAAAACTTGATTTCAATACAAAATAAATGAATTAGAAATTTAATTTATAATACACTATTCAGGTACTGAAGGTTATTACATTGAGGATTTGTGACATGATCATCAGTTTATACTAAATTTTCATGCAGCACGTTAGCTCGATCCATTCAAGACAATAGTACCTCTACAGGCTAATGAAATAACCGGAATGATAAATTAAATCACTGAGATGTGCGTCACTACTTCGAAACAAATTCATGGGTCAAATAAAATGTTTTACTAATAAAATAAACACCGAAATGAAGTGCAACGATAAGAGAAGTGAAAACATACAATAATTGAATAATTCACTAACACCAAGCAATCGTTTTGAATTCGAAGCAAGAACTTCCAATAAAAAAATCAAGTTTTTTTTTTAATTTCGTGCAAATGTAAGAATCTTTAATGTGCTAGGACAGTTCGCTGGTCATTCCGGCGGCGAGAGGCCGGGCCACTTACTAGAGGTCGTCCCCAGTACCATGATTTTACTTTCTGCGTCCAGCCACCGAGTGATGAGCGCAGCCCCTCGAGATAGCCGCACTGAAACATCACACTCACTCAGGACCAGATCGTTCTCCCTCCGCTACTCAATCTATCTCGCGACTCCTAACACCCTGAGTTTTGCCACACAGCACCCGCTTGTGTTCTTTGTCATGTTCAATGTTCAAGTGACTGTTAAGCATCTAGCATAAATCTAGCTGAAGACAGGTACACTATAGGATTCAATAGGATATATCCTACTAAATAGATTCAAAATTCAGTCCAATGCGATTATGCTACGAAGTAGGTTCACAAAACACGTAATCTGTATACTCGAACAAAGTGTAAGGTAACATCATAACATCTATATTGGGTAAGTAGTTGTTCTATCAAAAACTTTATAAGATGCTAGAAAAATTAGCAAATACTACAAATTGCTAGCTATCTACAAAACATTACTTAGATTATGTAAATGTGAAATTATTTGCCAAGCTTAATTAACATTACTTACTAACCCTTTACACTGTTTTGTTTGAACTGTTACAGGGTCTTTTACACCGCACGCTGTCATAATAAAAAAATAATCTTAAAAAGTTTTGGATATAAATAAAAATACATACCTGATCCTACGTGTGAGATTTGTCAGATAGCATGAAACAAAAATGGTAAGATTGTATCACTGTTCCTCTAGCGCCAGCCGAGCTAGAACGTAAGGTAACTTTCATCAGTCATGCAACAATTTGGTCCTATTGTGTTTATATTGTGTGCCTCGTCGCGTCGTCGCGTTAACTTTCCATCAATTGTGCTGTGTTTTGGATTTGTCAACAAATTTAACGTTTGTTCAAAGAAAAACTTCGCATTATTCAGAAAAGAATACATCTTTTGTTTGTTTTTCTGGGGGGACTGTCGTCAGTTGAGTAAGATCTTTGTAAAAAGATAATCATTTTGTTTCACCTACCTACTGGTACATTGACATACCTCGTTATTATGTTACGGTAAAGCGTTTAAAGCCAAACTTAGACTAACCAAAATACCTATAAAAACATGTAAAAAGTTCATATTCGTGACTTTGCACTAAACGGATGGCTTTCTATATGTTCTTGTGCTCGGAAGATACGATGATTTAGAAGTCTTGTTAAAACAGGGGAGAAACTTTCATCGATACGGGAGTGATTGCTTCTACTTGTTTACCTAAAATTAGCATGAACTTGGTGAATATTTTAAGTTGTTTTATCACATGCACAATCATAAGTACACGCAGAAAATACAAAGCGCTTGGTTTGTCATAACGAGATGGTTTGTTACAAATCTAGCGTGTATATAAGGGCCGTATCTAGAAGCAGGCGCGTCTCGTTAGCGTCTTCTATAAATAATGAGATAACATCGGCTGATGTCGTCCGACACGCGCCGATCCGATGCGATGTACGACTCGCGCCGATACAAGCACCCGAACCACTGTTATCTATATTTTATTATTATCGGCGACTCACAACCCCATTTCACATAGTTAAATATTTGCCGTTATACTTGGTACCTATAAATAAATATTGTAGAGATGTATTAGAAGTGAAAAGCTATCGCTGAAAGAAGAGCTGACGTTTGAGTTTTTTAAGGCCTATGTGCGTATAAACATGTGGAAGGTTTTGACTAGGATCTTATAAGAATGAACATAATTGCAATTTACAAAACTACGTTTTAGCTTCACCCAATATCGGTAAAGAGACTTGATCAAGTTTACTTTGCCCTACTGTGGCGCATAAGGGTATTTTGTTCCTTTTGGATTAAGTATCAGATTTAAACCACCTTGTTAAAGCGTGTCTGGCTTCACAAAATATACTCACCTTGTATATTATGTATAATGATTAGCGCTTGTTTCAGTTGTCGTGACTGCACGAATGGACTAATATTGTTTAAATACTTTTGTAGTTCACGTTGACCTTTCCCGTAATTTTATTGTAAACTAGCTGCTGCCTGCGGTTTCGCCCGCGTGTACAGAGCCAATTAAAAAAAAATTACCTATTTAAGTTACTCCTTATAACATCAGCTATCTGCCAGTGAAAGTCCCGTTTCGATGATTAACCGGAACAAACAGACAGACAAAAATGTTAAAAATTGTTTTGTTGTTGTTAGTACCGTATATTACTTTCATATGCATTTAGTAAAAAGCTCTTATTTTGACATTACAAACAGACACGTCAATTTTAATATTTTTTTATAGATGAACGCTTACGTACAATCTTAATTCGTAATCATACGAGTACGTAACACGTAACACATGCGGAGCATGTGTATGAAGTCCGTTACAATGGCGGCTACTCACATTACGAGTTGAAAGTTTTTAGGACGTGACGTTTACGGCTCTTTTGGAGTTATTAAGTAAATACGTGTTATCTGACTGCTCTCACCATAAGTTTAGAGTTCTCATACTCAAGCTATATAAGTACATCATGCGTTTTATACATTTATAACCTCAAGCTAGAACAGATACCTATTCATTTTAACTTCCGTGACAATAGAGGATTATTAACGTGCTATTAGAAACATCAAGCACCGTTAGCTTATAAATTGTAAAGATAACCGGGTATCGTCTCATCGAATATAACGATGCGCAGTCATTGTCAGTCGTAGGTAATTACAAACGAAACTTCTCCATTATCTATGTTCCAAATCTCAATATCCGTTAGATATTTTAAGATTTCAGCAAAATTAAATGTAGCCATTAGATAACGTATTGTACGAACGGAAATGTATGAAGGCTTGGTGTTACCGTTGGATGTGTGCCAGATGAAACTCTCACAACACTATATGTTGCTAACTCCATAACTACTAACAGTACTTTATTGGCAATTAAATCATAGTTACACGTACTTGCCACAAATATTACAAACAGTATCTACTTAATAATAGTAATAAGTCCGAATTGGTGTTGGATTTAGATAAGTATCAAAATAAAAATCCATACTGAAGTCTCCAGGTGTTTTGGCGGACAAGTTTTAGATTAAAGAAAACGCATTATCGTTTGCTTTCATCTGTTTTCATTTCTATGTTGGTTTCAACACTTTCAAACTCTATTAAAATATTATTACCTATATCAATAAACCTGAAACCGTTGAATAAACGAACGTAAAACTATCATTAGACTTAACTTTAAGCAAAAGTTGAGTGAAATTCTGAGACTGACTCGGTCGCTTATAAATCATCAATAATATTCTTGATGAATGAACTGTAATCAGGGCGATGAATAGCAACGTCCATCTTTTGTACAAAATCATTCTATTGAGATTGTTAATGGCAATTGGATTCTCAAGAAAGTGTGCTAATAATGAAGCATCATAATTTTATTATATCATTTCAAAAGACTGTTCATTGTATGTGTTTACTGGATAGCATGATGAGAGTAAATTCGTGTTATTATTATCAAATATCACTTATTTAAATACTTAGCAAAAAGCTAAAGTTCATTTGCACTTTCTATTCGCCAACACTAAAAAGACAGCTCCAAAAATCGCTCACTAAAACAGCTTCGCTATATTAAAGTAAACATAAACTTTGTAAGTAAATAAAATTTCTGTAATACGTTTCCACTATTTCCACATGAAAAATTCCTTACAGACATAGTAACAGAACCTTTTCGCACTTATTGATTTCGATTCCATCATATCAGACGACAAGTTTATTTAGTTCGGTTCTCTATTTATATAGCGGGAATAAGCCGCCTTTATGCTACGGGCTTAAGTCTTGTGTAATACGCTTAAGTCAACATACAACTATTGGTAAGCTATGTACAGTGAACCGTGAAAGCTTCTGAGAGACAAAGCCACGCCCTGTTAGTGAAACCCGCTCAAATACTGTAACCGTATCGAACAAATCCGTCCATTAATTTCACTTTTGCCAACCACCGAGTACGCTTCACTAATCGGTGTAAACACGATTGATTGAATTACAAACTTTCTTCGCGTGAAATATGATAAGTATGTGTCAGACACGTGTGTGGTCAGTTCGGAGGTGTCCGATGACCACGCGATTCTACCAAGTCAGAAATATGGTACCTAATTACTATAAGTAACATGACAAATTGCTATAATGTCAGTTTCATCATACGAATTTGTCGTCTATTATGAGCTCTTTAAATTACGTACATTCGCAGGGATTGTACACACGGCTACACATCAAGCTATAGGTACGTACATTTCCAGTATAAGCTGACCTCTCATTGTACGGAAATCCTATACAATGCGAGATCAGCATAAACTGGGAATGTATAGCTTGATGTGTAGCCGTGTGTACCTGACTGCTGCACAGAAAATTCTTTCATTGAAAACGTAATCGTGTTTGGTAATAAGTGATTTGATACAATGGACAAAAGAAAGAAATCCGTGTCAATTGTGTTAGGAACTGGTAGATTCTGCAATGCATTCGTAGATCGTAACCCTCAACACTTTTAAAAGGGATCCTTTTTATGGATAAGAAGAACGTTTTATAATCTCACTGACTATTTGAGTAGGTTTGTTATCTCGTTTAACCTAAACTTCTGAACCAATTATCTAGAAATTCAATATTGCGAAGACTGGACGAATGAATGCGAATTTCATACGAAACAAATTTTCCTGTCTGATATCATAGCCGTGGCCACTGTGCGCCCCTAACATAAATAACAAGAACGAACCCTGCGAGGATTTCTGCGAGGTACTTAATTGCGACACACACTAACAATGGTAATGCCTTTCATTTTGATAGTTCAACAACATTAATTGCGTTATTAACGTGGTTGAGCAGATGAATGTTTCAAACATTATGAAGAATTAGCAATTTCCTTCAAAATCTTTCGGATTGTGATTGAAGGTATGTTTACGCAATAAGGGCTGGTCCACCTATTATTACGGCGATATGCAATCAGTTATGATTTCAGATAGGATTATTTTTGTTTAATGTTTTTTTCTTTTATTTATTTTTAACTGTTAATCCATTTTATATAACAAACACGTAATGAATGGAGCGTATAACAAAGATGTTTAATTAACTTCGCTTTGTTATACATTTCCTGATTAATTTTCAAAGGATTTGTTATTTATTAAACTGCTTCGTTGGTGGTCACAAGCGGTAGGTATGGCTTCTACTGAGCATGAGGGTTCGATTCCCAAGTCGGGCCAAGTATCATCAAGGTTTTCAATCTGAACTTTCTCAGTCGCAGCCCGGAGTCCGGATTTGTGCCCGGTTGATGACAATAGGTTCACCGCCCCTTACATGGGACTTAATATAACTGGCGTAATGTGGGTGTACTGTAGGTGCACCTCTGCCCAACTCTTCGGAAAACAAGGTGTGTTGTTATTTATTCGGCGCATTACCCACCGTATGAACTAAATATGTGTGCCTGTGCCATGTATGTACACACGGCTACACATCAAGCTATACATTTCCAGCATAAGCTGTCCTCGCATGTAAGGAAATTCTATACAATGCGAGATCAGTATAAACTGGAAATGTATAGCTTGATGTGTAGCCGTGTGTACGAGTATACCTACGATATATTATAGAACAAATATAGTTTTCGATACGTGGCAAAGGACAATTGGCTAAGTCGTAATTATGCAAGTAACTGAGTTAGAGCGAGTAAAAATAATGTAATGCGTGTTCCAGTGAATCATAGAGCATCCAAGCGTATAAATAATTCAAGCATCCAAATTATACGAATAACTTTTAAATTAAACAAGATTAATAGTCCACTGAGCTGCGTACTTACGCCTTATTCTAATTACTACAACAGTGGCGAATATGTATGTTAATCTTAACTATAATCAGGTTTTATCGGGCGGCGTGATTGAAGTGGTAAAAAAAAAATAGTGTTCACGAGACATGGGAATCGCAGGTGGTTGGCTCGGGTATTTCCGGTTTGTCCAGTTTTGGATGATGTCCGCGTGGGAACTAACGGTGCGGCTGGCAAGACGATTTGTTCATAACCATTGTGTTTGATTAACACAAGAACATGAATCTTTTAGTTATGCCTCGACACGGACACGACGCTGTCGGTGATTGGTATCTCAACCACCAACTGTATATAAAATCTACATAATATGCGTAGGATGTCATAGAATTGTAATTTTTGCAAAATTTTCATTTTATGAGGCCGTTTATGAAATTTTACCGATTTCGCTGATTCACGTGATTTTACAGAAGTGATTTCTGTATTTCTATAAGTTTTAATGCACAAAATGAAATATATAGAAATACAGCAGTAGGTAGGTACTGTAAGTAGGTACTTAATATATTTTTACTTTTTTCCCCTTCAGTAATAGATCATGAATTATACTAAATCCTACTTTTGCGACCACGTTGCTTACGTAAAGCTCGCTTTCACACGGAACGTCGCGTCATTCATAAATCCATCTTGAAAATTTTCGATTTGACTGGTTTAGTACCACATAATTTATTTTTAGTACCTATCCTACATGATGTTCGATTATTCTGTCGGGACAGGGATGTTATTGACTACAAATCGACAATGGTGTGCGTGGGTGGCCATAGCCGTTGCCTGTGGCATTCAACCAATTCTACCTCAAAGCTTGGCGACGCGGCCGGCTTGCGTAGCCAGTTGAGTATCAAGTGAACTCGATTCGCACACCGGCCGCGCCAAGCGTTCGCTTTGCTCTCGCGGTCAGTTTCGCTCCAAGCGCCGACACATGAGCACGTTTAACTAACTTCACAATATTACTGGCTTGTTTACAAATAGAAGGTACCTAGTGCAATCTCGCTGTCAACAGGATACCCGTGACAGGTAAGTTAAATATTAAATGGAGGCCAGTGTGCCAAATACAGTTTTATACATCAGTACTCGAGAAAGATCAGCTTACAACATCGCAGTTAGTTTACTAGGGTGTAAACAAAACAATACGATTGTGTACCTTTTGTTTTTGGACATTATAATGCGATGTGTGAAAATAGGTACCTAGTGCGAAGATCGTGTATTGAATTTATTTTTGTGTAGCTTGCCTATATTTGATTTCATGAACGTTTTAAATTCTGGTGACTATAAGACAAGACAGCTTTAATAGCAACACATTTTAGTAGGTCAACATTGCTTTTTAAAGATTCTGGATATTTTATATGTTTTGCTTCTAGGATTTAAAGTGTTCATAAAAGTACCTATAGTCCATATGTGTTAACAAGTAGGTAGGTTTTTTGGTTTTACTTATTTCGTTATTCAGAACATATTCATCAAAGCAAGTTTAGCTTGCATTCGGCCGGTTCTTTTCGGGCCATGGACAAAAAAATGGTCTTACTTCGTTGTATAATATTATGAGCCGCGCAATTCGCTTGAGATACAGTTTTTTTCTAAAAATTAAAGCATAATCTTTGTAATAAAAACTGAATCATTTGTATGCTCATTGTGTTTTTATCTTGTTTTATTATAATTTTGGTTACCGTGCAGGTCACGACTCGAGTTCCTTGACATATACCCAGTGTAATACAAATGAATTTTTACTTTACAATGTTAAAAAAGTCAGTAATTCCTGCTTGACAACTTTGACAAAAACATGCAATTTGCATGTTTATTAATTTGTTTACTTATAGGTTACGATGGAATATTAAGATTTGATTTGTGAAGTCGTGGAGAAAGTGAATTGTATAATTAATTTTGTTTCACTCGATGCAATTATAATAAAGCAATGGAATTTAGAACCAACCCAACCCTTTACTTTTCGACGCTCAATTTACCTAACTGTTAATACGTTTTATATCTTGTTCGCGTGTTTGGGGTGCTCAATATAGGTAGGTTACTGTTTGGTTTTAACTGTGATAGACAAAGTAGCACATCCCCATTTGGCAATATAAACTAATATGGAAGATTTGCTAATCAGCTTCCATTGCATTTCGTAAATAAAATATATCTGCGTTTTATGGCGCCACGCGTGACTGACTTGTTGAATGCAACAAGGACAGCACAGCTCGACAGAAGGCCTTCAAGAGATCTCTGTATTGCTATTGTGTTATCGTAAATTATGCACTTTTTTATCTATCCACAACACAGCCGGCGAATCTCCATGACACGCTTTCTACGATTGGAATGGAATGGTAGACTATTACTATACACCATTTGCTAGGAGATATTCAGAACCAGTGGTATAGGCATCTGATAGCTGGCGAGGAGGTGGCGAGCACTTTTGAGATTGGGTTAAGTGCATTAGACTATCAAAAATATCAAGGCTGCTATGTTTGAGCAAAACATTTATATTTCTGAATGTAATGCTCTTAACAATATGAATCATGCATTGGCTTTTGGTACTTTTAAGGATTGCGATGGTAATAAAAGTGCATTGCTTAATTTCAGTTTCTATCTTGTTGTTGAATGTGTATAATATCGTAATCGACGTGCCGCTTTGGATCAGGGAGTAATAGGATAAAGTAACGATATGTCTACATAATTTTATGTTACCGTGTTGAATCGACAAGTCTTTAATTTCTATTGTATCACCGCCAACGAGATAACACTACACGAGAAATATTGTTGAGATCACGAACCGGAGCTGTGCCGTGCAAAGGGGTTAATGTTACAGTACACCTTCCTTATACAGTTTGCTGGGACTACGCCGACGGACCAATAGCTTTCCGGCCCTTTGAAAAAGAACCGTTCTCTCGTTTACTTGATTTATATTATCGAATTACTGACGAAGTCGTTTACGTAAATTCGTTATTATTATAGTGAAGTACGGAAACAATTTCCACGACATGGCCCCATTATTAATGCAGTATACGAATGGGGAGAGAGAGGCATTGATTGGGCTAATGTATTAGGTTTACGGTACGCGAAAGCTGTGTAGGTAGAGATTAATGTCGACCCGCAGGTCACAATAGCGCACGACCAACATGGAGAGATTGCAGCGAGCCCTAGAAACTACACAGAGTACTACAAGTTGGTTTAATACACGTAGCACTTGGTATGGTGTTCAAAAACGGAGGTATATAAAGGCTTTCTTGTGTAAAACAATATGCTAGTACATTATTGATTGGGGTTACAAATGTGTAATTTAAACATAATTTTCATTGCCTTCGTTCAAAATTAGTTTTTAAACCGAACGCGTCCCATTCATTTAAATGCACAATACTGATACTCTTGTTACCAGCAAACAACAGTCCTATGGGGCAAACCTTGTCATTGCTATTGTATTTCCGTGGACAGAATTAATGAGTCGGACGATAGCGGATAAATAACAAATAGGATAGGCAAATGAGCAGGCACCGCTGAGGCTTGTGAGCACATGAGCAGGTTTGTATGGACAAACAAGACTGGCAATTAGCGAGGTGGCGTGGGAGAGCGCTCATGATAGCATAACGTCGCAGTCCCGCTACCCAAACAAAGCGGACGTTCATCGACTGACGGACGGGGCCATGGTGCCGCCGCCGTCTTAAAACCCTTGCACTATTTTATCATCGAGCGGCACATAAACATATGATTTTCAATACGTACCTCCTTTCTCTACCACTAACATATTTATGCAAATCCATCTTCGTGAACTCGCTACATGAGCCACAAGCGCTCATTCTAAAATACATTTTCTAGCTTCAATATGTTTTATACTGTGAACGATCACCATTCGCTCATTTTTGTGCAAATATGTAGAAAATTCAACTATTTTACCGAAACTTTTCATATTACAGCATTAGGTAATATATATGTCAGTTTCGTGTCCAATTTTATGAGTGACAGTATCCACTATATCATTCATGCCTAGCCTAGACATTTATGTTTTGTGTGATATATTGCATCGTCTTTAAAGTCCAGAGTGCTGTAGGCACACGATGAGTTAACTCGTCTCATATGTAGAAGGAAGAGGTTCTATTTTAGGTTCCTTTTTCTTTATTTATGTATGTTTTCTTTCTGTCTTTGGAAAGGTTAATAACCGCCTGTTCAGAAGTAGCAAGTTTTGTAACCAGTTGATATACTTTTAACAAAATAAAAATTAAAGTGAATAAACAAACAACCTTTTATGCTCATTATCTATAAACAACTTGTTTGACTCAAGTGAAGTTAAAATAAACACTTGAATATAAGTCGACAACTTAAAAACATTTCGAGAAACACGAAGTAGAAAGTGGCACGACGAGTTTACGGGAAACGGCAGGTAATTGCAGGAAATATTGGGTCAGACCATACAAGTACCCCTGCTCTTCCTGTTTAGACGCTCAATCTTTTCAGTTTCCTGCGTTTAATTGGTCAACACAATGCAAATAACGTTTACAATGTAATTCTTCCGCTATAAGACCTGTTTTATTGGTTCATTTCAATTTTTAAGAATCGTCAAGGCGCTGCGTTTTGGTTATATAATTTCCTTTTAGTAAACGACATATTGCTATATTTGGTAAATGTCACGCGATATGCAAACTAGCCAGTGCACGTTATGCATCCAGATAGTAATACATTCAGAAATGATAAGATTACAAATTCTCCGCACAAGTCATTTCTGAGGAAAAAAGAAAAAAAGAGTAAATTATTGCGTCAATCTAAAATACATTTGTGTTGAACACATTAACAAAACAAATGAAATTCTGTCTTGCAAGAGTACCTACTTCCTAAATTAAAGAAGCGATTGACACGGACATGCCAAAGCCCACTTGCACAGATGCGGCGACCGGCGCGGCGACGCAAAGGAATTGCTAAGTGGAACGTCGGTATATTATCACTAATATCGCCAAGGTAACGGTATCAAATTGTCATGACAAGTACATTATGTACAATTGCCATAGACATATCTAACACACTCACCTAAATGTGCGACACTATACAATAATCTTGTTTTTGTAGCGAAAGTATCCTACTTGTTGGCACCTTACGATTTACTGGTCTACTGGCCTCAACTAAGTGAGAATGTAAAAAAAAATGTTAATCACTTATTTATTGACTAGTTGAATATTTTATTATAATTGGACAAGAATTATTTAGATATCGTATCGTTTTAGTGGTATATTTTTCTTAGTTCTAGGTTGATGCATCTTGCAATTCATATTAATAACTTGATTCCTCAATAATTAAGAAGGCACCTATGATGTTATGAATCGCTTTTCAGAAATAATATAATTATGTCGATGAAGTATGTCAGAATTATGTAGGAACTAAGGTACTTCAACATAAGGTTCTCAATTCAGCACCTTATTGAAATTCAATACCAACCTTATCCGAAACCTATCAGGTACACTCGAAAGAGAAAGTACCATATAGTTATAGGCCCCATGAGTTACTTACAATGTCACGTACCAAAGCAATTTAGAGCACCGTAAAAGTGTCTATCACTATCTCTCAACTACACCATGGTTCTTAACATTCCTTGGAGACATTATGACATATTTTCCTAATGAGTGATACAAAAGTCTGCGTAGAAAATGTGGCAGTTGATATTAGTCCTAGTCAGTGCAGTACCATATCCATAGTCATAATGTTTCATTATTGATGTACTTTCCTTTATTTACATGCACAAATTAATACGGACAAACGACAAAAGGCGTGGGCGATGCGCACGCGACGTCCCACTTCCGGCAAGTCTGAGCTCCTCTCAAGCGCAACATGTACTCGTATTGTTATTAACGCATTTTTTTTTTATATTAAACAATGTATTATGGATAATATTGACTTGCTCCTCATAGGAAACATAGATAAGCACTGTTTGAAGTTTTTAGTTCAGTTACTTAAAGAAAACTAAAAAGTTAAATTTTCTACAAAATTTTGCTCCAATTCTTTAAACCTTCTAATAAAATTGGTGATTGGATTTATTTCTTTTATTGTTAAAAAATAATTGCATAAAACTGTTATATCAGTATCAATCGTTTTCGCAATCATGCAATGATTTCTTAACTTTATTGCACACACCCAATATCTTATCTTATTTCTCCGATATCACTATCATTGCTGAGTCAGAAGTTTCTGAGAATTTGTTCTCAGTGCTTCCTTTGGGTGTCCGCTTGTCGTGTCGGATCTCACCCACCACGGTAGGTGGCAGTGAGTCACGATTTGTACCAACTACCGGACCTGTAAATGCATTTGATTCTCTCGGCCTGCTTTCTCGGATATTACGTGTATTACGACGCCGTCTCGCATTAAGTTCCACATGACTAAAATGTTATTCTTGATATAATATAGCTTACCAACTAACTACCACTGATAACTAACTTCCTATATCTATAAATTATTGGAATATCACAATCGTTACTCTGATTTTAAGAACAAATAAGTATTTTGAATCTGATCTGCGAATACGCCTTTACCAAATTATATTGATATGACGATCTGTGAATACCACAACGACCATAAATCAAGTGCCTATTAATAACGAAGCAAATTGTATTTGAAAGCGTCACAGAGAAATAATGCCACCGCGTTTAGCAACACTTTCGCTAGAGAAAGCTATTCGTGCAATAAAATATCTTTGTCTTTACGCTTAAGATGCGCGGAACGACTGACTAGTTATTAATCACTTTTTATGCTCCCCAGCGACCGAGCACGATTTTGATGCGATTACCATACAATACAATATCAGATAACGACGCCTCCTTATAGTAATATGTATATGAAGATACTTATTTGCTTAAGACAAGCTAAAGTTGCTATGAATTATTTAGTTTTATTAAGAGTCATGTTTTGTTTGTATGTATAATAAAATTTGCATTATAAGGATTTCTTATTGAACGTGCCTTAATATAAATACGATTAGGGACTAATATTTTCGACAAATGATAGGTATAATTAATTGATATCAGCTTAATATAAATGTCAGCCTCTTATATTAATCGACCTGTCTTCCGGGACCAACGATTGGTCCTCGAGGGTCCCTTAATCACTACGAACGGCACGTAGAATAGTGATTGATGAGGTCATTGGATGTTGACATACATTTGGATTTATTATTCTTTAAGAAATCCTGCACCGAATGAACCAACTTCACTTTTTGCTTATTATAACTGGCGCCGTTTTCTCTTGGATCAACTAAGATTACTTGTGTAATCATTTCAAAATGGTTCTGTGTTACCTTACCATAAATGTCTCGACACTACCTGACGGCGGCGCCCACGCCTGGCGCCGAGATGAAACCGCGCTTATTTAGGATTTCACCACGTTCCAATGACCATCGTCAATTACACAACTATTGACCAACGGTGCTGCTCCAAAGTAGTGCGTGTTGCCACTTTTTGCGCCCTGTACTTACTCGATCAGATATGATTGAATCTGTTTCAATTAATGACTACTAACAGTTTCCTAGTTGGTGCAATAGATCATGTATCAGGCAGGCTACGCAACTACTAAACTGTTCCGTTGTTGATGAATTGTTTTGTGATATAAAGAACATTTTCCAGATTTGCAATTATTTGTTAGCAATCATATATTTAAAAATATAATTAAGTACTTAAATCTTATTTTTTCAGAACCGAGCATTCAAACATCGAAAATGGAGAGCTGGCTGGGCGATGTCAAACGCGTCAGAATCCCGCGTCCGAAATTTGGGAGCAAATATCCCGTAGAACCGCCGAAGGATTACCTAGAAGATTGTGGAGGGGATCTTGGCAAGCAACGCCGCCATGACAAAGACCTGACTAAGGCGACAGAAGAGCTACGTCGATCACTGCAAGAGAAACTATGACCTCCCAATAGAGCATTAGGTCTAATTTAGCTGTAACCCTAGCCAATGGCATAATGACCCCATACGCACCCGTTTAAGCGATTACACAAGCACTTTGACGGACATTGTTCGATACAAATAAACGTGATTTGCTAAATTTACGAAGTGTTACGGACGCATGTTACGCGTGTTAATCATCCGGGTTATTGTTATCATAGCTACTAGTAATAGTGTTATTATTTTGTTAACATCCAATTTAATGATCGACTTTAAATGTACTTCATCAAATCAAATGGTAATGTTAAAAAAACAGAAATTCAAATCACACAATGAGACCACTTCTTGGTATGAAATATTAAACCACAAATCGTACCCATGTCATGATTTAAGGCCAGATTTAAAAGTCCACTCACTTTTGAATGTCAAACGCCTCTGGTACAACCTATTATAACGAAAATGGCAGGTGTGACGTGCTTTGTTACAATAAAAAAATACGATTTTATGTTACAAAGTTACAATGATCAGAGAAACATTAGTATTCTTATGTAAAAAGGCTGTCAGTATTAATTTGCATATATTTGTTCTTTTGTTTAACTTAAAACTAATAAAAAATTAAAAATTTGCTTTACTAGCCATAAAGCAAGAAAAACATGGCATATTCTCGTGTTACTGAATCACGTTTAACTACGAAACCAGTAATATTGTTAGCTACGATTAGACATAGTTATTTAGACTGACATTATTTTAGAATAAGTTTATTGAATCTCGATAAGTATTATAATACTTTTATAAATAAATATTGATGTATCGTTAATTGTAGTTTTATATATTAGTAATGGTGTTAAGGTACCTAAGCTATGTATCTACTACACCGAGAAGCAATGCTGATTTAGAACAATTTATTTATCTAATAAGAAAAAAGGGGGAAAAACTAACATTGCTCTGAAAGAAAAATTCCTAAAATACTGCTTAGGCGTTTTAGATGGACCTGTGAGATCAAGATGGCCATGTCAGAGGATTGGCGCGGTGCCAAACTATTCAGTTACAAATGAGTTTTGGTGGGTATCCACTGTATTCCAACAAACATACATATACACAAGAGCTTCTGTTAATTCCGACGAAATTGTTCGATAACTTAACGTATACCTACAGTTATGTGAACCAAGATATATACTTTTTTCTTGCGATAAATGAGAACGGGCACTTACGTGATCTTTAAAAGTTAGTTGTACCTACTTAAAAAGTTACTGTTAAATGTTAACAGCATGATTGGTATGAAATGTCAAAACATTTACGTTGTAAATACCATCGCAAGTTTTTCCTGTGTTTATTGTTACCCAGCGTATAATGAGCTGTAGTTCATGTACATAAAGCATATATTTAACCTATCGTAAAGATCTGTAATTTCACGAAACAAAATGGTTTTTCTTCGGAGTAACAATAAATATCTTATTGTAGGATATTTTTGTCCAAAGTTTGAACAGTTCGTGATTGGATTACACACAATAGTTCGATGGAACAACGCAACCCGTTCCAATTTTCTGAATCAGAATTGGTTTTCGTCTTTTTAAACGTCTTTTACGTGGAAATTAAGACGCTAGCTAGCAAACCACGTGTGTCCTAAAGGAGCTTGGTTCGTGTATCCCAATATTGGTAGGAAAAAATCTTAGCATTTACCAGAAGTTATCACAATTTTACTAGCATATAATTCTGTGGAACGAAGTAAAAATAATGGATTAGGTACTTACGGAATCATCGTAATGTTGCGTGTGTAGCGCGGTGGTGCTGCCCTCTCGCGAGTTGCACGGGGACGAGTGTCGCCTCGAGCGCCGCCCCTCCTCCTCGTACTCCTGCACATATACGTGCGTTATATCCTTACATGCCGAACAATATGCAAGCTTACATTACACGTCACAGACCAACCAATGTGAAACGCCGTAGAACTACAAGTACAAACACTAGACAGGACCGTGTCACAAATCATAACATGCATCACACTTTACACGCAAGAAAGTAATACAAGCAAACTACGTAACTCTATGTAGCACACGACAAAGTTCCGTCTAGACTAGAGTACAACCTACATAGAAAGTTGTTTAAAAGTTATAAAAAATGTCTAAGACATAAGGAGTAAAGTTAGAGGGATGTGAAACAGCGAAGACTCGCGGTTAAACTGCAGGGCGAGGGATGACCAACTAACTGTCTCGACGATTCAATTGATTTTTCACGCTATTTTTGCATGTTGGCACAGTTTCGACTAGCGCCAACGCCGCGCGGAAGTGCTAGGTTGTTAAGTATTGTTATCGCTCTAGGAACACCTAAACTATGCTCAAAATAACAAAAAGTCACACAACACAAATACATATGGTAATTTTACTGGCAGGGCTTCGTTGCCTGACTTATAATTCTGCTATTTCTTAAAAAAACAATGTAGGTAATATTTATGACGGGCAAGTTTTTTCTAATCCTAACTATACTTGCATACGACTTGAAATCACAACCTACCCGAAATGCTCAATACATTAAAAAAATATCATGAGCGAATTAACCATATCTTGGGGCACGGCAGTGCCCCTGCCAAATCGGGCAAAAACAAACAAACATTGGTTTTTCCCCATAACAATGGCATAACATTGCACACCAATTATGCGATTTAAGAATGGTTTCGTTTTTAGAAACATAAACATAACTCCTTTTATTAAAAAAATATTCCCACGAAACGTAATAATGAATTGTTTACTTTTAATTTCTGTTGCGTAACAAAAGTTTAACATAATGGCTCTTCCGCGTAGACGGAGATACCTACACGTAGATATCTGAAAAGTAACTTAATTTCGTTACATACTCGTATATCGCGAACCCGTAATGTTAACAAAATAGTACCTACCCTAATAGTACTTGCTTACATTAATACTTATCTTTGTACACCAACTGTATCAAGATATAAAAAAAAGTTATTTCATTTAAAACTGTTAGTGAAACCTAAAGTTATTTCATTTAAAACTGTTAGTGAAACCTAAGCAGGTGTGAGCTTACAGTCGGACACTTGCGTGTTTAATATCGAATCGAACTCGTTCGCTATTATCGCTTAGCTGGAGCCATTGAACGCAATAGTTTTATGTTTAACTACAATAAATAGTCACGCAACGTATAAAGGCTAAAGAACCCTGTAATATGAAATAAAGTCGACCCAAATCCTAGTTCAATTTCAGAAGCAAACAATCTTATAGTGTTTTCGTTTTCATATAAAACTACTTAGTCTGATTAGTTCTGTATCTGGTGCATTTTGGTTTCGAATACACTATAGGTATCTTATTTTACATACAATACCTACTTCAGCATACACCTAATTCTCGTTATTAAGCAGGGCCTTAAATACCCCACCTTCTTGTCTGCTACGAAAAACACACAACAAATATATGATACTAAACAGTCGTAATACGCAATATCTATTCACAAATCATAGTAGGTACGCAGTGTGTACGGAACCTATCAGCGGCATGCTCCCGCGTAAATCCTAAGTGTCAACAGAGGAAAATAGGTCATTCCGGTTCTCGTAGCAGTCGTAGCCCACTGACTCAACCGGTACTTTTAAAAGACGACTTTATCGTAGCACCTGACTGCTACGGATCGTAGATAATGTCGGGGTGTTGTTCCACCGTTTACAAAAAGAGATCCTTGACACTACGAGACTACGAGTCTACGAAACGCTACGCGTGCTACGTGCTACGAAAATTATATTATTGGTATGGAATTCAATTATTTCTTATTACAGTACCCAATTATGTTAACTGGATACATTTGCGTCAATTAATTAGAACGCCATAGA
Source organism: Lithophane socia (assembly GCA_947522985.1). Taxonomy (NCBI): domain Eukaryota; kingdom Metazoa; phylum Arthropoda; class Insecta; order Lepidoptera; family Noctuidae; genus Lithophane; species Lithophane socia. The sequence goes on along the minus strand of OX383256.1, from coordinate 12,474,078 downwards.
CAACGCCGTCATAGATGGCACAACAACGGATAAATGTACTGCAACAATGACTCCCCAAAGAGAAGACATCAACGACCTGGTTAGCATATTGCTAATCTAATTAACTTTATTGATCGGTTGTATGTTGTTGGCTTTATTACTTTTGATTAGAAATACAAAGGAGTCATAAAACGAGCGTATCATAGTTCCTCTAAGCTATAAACTACAGTTCAAAATGTAAAATATTGACGTTTTTCTTCTCTTTATTCACCGTAATATCGGTTAGGGAGAGGGTTGTAAACAACAACCCCGTTAATTATGCAGGACAATCCGTGTTCTGGGTAGAACTTGCACACACCTTTCTAACTAAGAGCCATACGGGAATTTATGCATAGGTAATGTTTAAATTATTAATTTTAAGCGCACAAGGGAACCGCTTTGAGCAACAAAGCCAAACATGAACAATGCTTTTTATACTCGTAGCTCTATTAAAAGAATAATATCTTAAGAAACAAAACTGATTTTAAAGCTTCAAGTTGAATGTTAATCCCACGTCAGTTTAAAATGTACGTTCAGTTACTGTTGCAGCTTAAAAAAATCAGGCGCTTAACAATCGCTCATTTTATTAAATCACAAAAGTAAAACTGTATACACCCAAAGACTAATTGAATATTAATGGCTGCTTTAACGGGTTCTCTAATTAGATATTAACGTTCATAACATTCCTGCTAACTTATAATTACATTGCATGTAGGTAGTACACGAAATTTCCATTTAAAGAGCGAGTACCTACAGCCGACACAATGAATCACACATAAATGAACAAACATAATATGAAGTTGCTTTTTTATGAACCTCGAAAAGGCATACTTATTCTTTAAATATTTCAAACATTTGAACTGCTTAAATAACAAAATCTTGAAAGTACGAAACTGTCAACTAGCCCTGAAACTTCTTAACGAAAATAGAAAGCAATCTCATTACATGTTATATCACGGAGAGGGTGAGAATGTTACCGAACTGTGTATCAAAGAAAGTAGACAGTACCTTGGCCATGGCGCGCACGTCCATAGGTACGTAGTCGCGGAAGGCGACGCGGCGCCGCCGCCGCGACGTCATGCCGAGCGGCCGGCGCGCCGCGCACTGATAAAGTCAACCGCCTGAAGCCACCCTTGCCGCCATTACCGCCCTTACCGCCCTTACCGCCCTTACCGCCCTTACCGCACTTGGGACGCGCCCGTCCTACGGTTTGCTTAAGAGGCTCCCTGTTAACTTTACATTTTACGGCACACCCGCGGCAAGTACGCGCCGAAAATATTTTTAATTTTCTGCCCATTAAAATACGGTGCGGTCAATAAATGTCGCTTTAAACGCGCGAAATGTTTTTCATAATTATAAGAGCTTAATGAACAAGCTCGTGTTCAAAATGTTTTATATGGAACAAAAAGGATTGGGCATTAGTTTGTAGATTCCCACTAGAAGATTAGTTAGGTACACAAAACCCTAACCCTAAACAACTTTTGCCTAAACATAAAATAAACATTTTGTTGTGAAGAAGAAACCTGTTCGGTCCATTTATCTTTGTCTATTTCGGACACAAAGGTAAATACAATGATACCTGCGCCTGAAGGTTGACAAACAAGATAAGCTTATATAACAAGCTTCTATTGGGCTAATTTCGTTTAGGAAGTACAACTACTGTATGTATAGGTACTTATATTAGCTAATTAATTACACTGGGGGAGGATAAAGCACATTGCCGACGAAGAGGCCTTCCTTGCTCGCTCTTATTGAGCTCCATTTATAAAAGATGTCCTATTTTTATTAATGAATGCTTTCATGATTAATGCGATACCTTATAATTAGATTTCTCAAGCGTTCCGCAGAAAACCGTTGATTCAGTTACACTCGCATGTCTCATTTATTTCTTTCTAGTTTCCATTTTAGTCTTTAAAGATAAGTTTGAAGAGAACTGAGGCAATTTTCTTATCCTAGATATAAGCTCACCTTATCTTTATGACGTATCAAAATGGCGCTTGCCGCGACTTACTGACGTCACAATATTAGATGGTTTAGCGTTTAGCCTTTATACACTCATTAATTTTAACAAGAGAAGGCGCGGTGAAAGGTACAGCTTTTATTAAATCGATGCTAGCCTCACCGAAGGTTAATTAAGGTTATGGAAACAGCTATTCTTGTAAGAAGAATTTTTCAGCGAAATAGTTTACACTTGGAATTATCCTTAATAACCTATTCTTAATTAAAAAAACAGTTTTAGTAGATATACAATTACTGTCTTTATTTTTTCCATTACCTACGAAAAAGACAAAACAAACCGTAGGAATCGTAAGAAACGTCTGATATTCAAAATCGGAAAAAATCCTAGCCCGTATAAACCACTCTGAACATATACCGTATATTTATATAATGCAATACGTCATCTGAATTTCATACATCCTCCTACAATCAGCATCCCAAGAGATATGAAAACGACACTGAAAAGGGAATTCTCAAATAGAGGCGATCGATGATGTAGGTACGTTGTACACACGGCTACACATCAAGCGATACATTTCCTGTTTATGCTGATCTCGCATTGTATAGGATTTCCGCACAATGCGAGGTCAGCTTATACTGGAAATGTATAGCTTGATGTGTAGCCGTGTGTACAGTCAGCAAAAGAGATAGGTACGTATATATTGTAATAGGCAGGTAACTGCAACTCCCTTTTAACGTAACCCATTGTGTTGTAGTAAAATTCGTATGTCGGAGTGTGTTTATACATAAAAAGCTACCTAGATTTATTATGAAAAGGATGAATTTAACCTGCTTTACTAAACAGGTTATATTCGTATTTTAGTTAAAAGATGTTTGATATTATTTATTCTGCATTTTTAATAATCAGTAGATAGAAGTCTAATATTAACAATAGAAGTTAAACACTTGGTTTAACTTCTACTGTTAAACCAACCATAATCAGGTAACGCAGATTGACGTCAGTTTTATTTTTTTTTACTTTTTGTTTATTGGAAATGTGACTAAAGATTTTAATAAACCCGTATTTTTTTTATTTCTCTTGAACGATTGGCTATATGATAACTCTACACTCCTGTAATCTGAAAACTTCAGCGCTGTGACATATTGACAAACATACTAACAGACAATCTGACAGACCGACCGACGGACATGCCGTAGGTATAACGTTTCCGTTTCTGCCACTCGGCTAGAGCGAAACTACCTAAAAATAGCTTTAGCAAAAGATGGTTACCTTTTAAAATGGTGTGGTTATACTTTTCACAGACAGGTAGACGGACGGAGAAAGGTATCACTCCGATTGGATTCTTTTGGTACCTTTTTGGCATGGAGCCACAACTTCCAAGAACTACAAACAAGTTTTTTTATTTATTTAATTAGTTTGTAAAGTAAGTGACGCATAGCAACTTAGTTTTGATGAGTTTATTATAGAAAGTACAAAATAACTTATCATAAAGTTCCGTTTTATCCTTTTTACCCGACTGCAAGGAGGGGTTATGTTTTTCGCGCGTATCTTTTAATATATTTTGTCTCAAAATGACATAGCCGCAGTCAACAAAAAGGTGTGTGTATGTGTCGTTTGTTTAAATATTACAATAATAAAAATGAATATTGCAAGAATTTTGCCCGTCTACCAAATTATTTTGTTGGCTGAACCTCTATCCTAAGAAATCTACGTTATTCATATAACATCTGTCACGAAGCGTGAAAAAAGAAATTAAAAATTAAAAAAATCGCTCCTAAAAAGCTTTGTTTTCCACCATAATTATTTTGTTGGCTGAACCTCTATCCTAAAAAATGTAAGTTACTACTTCATAATAATAACAACTATCACGTCAAATAGCCTACCTATCAACTCAGGCAAGCACGTAGCGTAAAATTAAAAAAAATCGTTTTAATAAAAGTATCTATTTTATTACGCAATAAAAGACTTTTTAGGTTTTTAATATTATTTCATATTTCAAAAATATATTGGAAAGTGCCTTAAAAGGTTGTAAAAGGTCCTAGATATGGAGATCAAAACCATGGTGTTACCCAATGTTATTTTTACGAGTGAGTTTGTTTATATAATTTTTTTTTTTTATTAATTAATAGACTGATGACTGATGCTTAGATAAAAAGCTACAAAATAAATAAAAAGAACCTAAGTAATAAGCAAAATATCACTTTGGGCTCGTCCGGGATTTGAACCCGGGACCTCTCGCACCCGAAGCGAGAATCATACCCCTAGACCAACGAGCCGTTATTATACTGAGCTAAAATAGTACTCTAAACAAACGCCCTATAAAATTGTGTTATCAATGACGTCACAATGTTTTAAATTACATTAGTCATATAGATTTCATACGAGATGTAACGAATTAGTAACTCTAAACTATTTTCTTTCATGAAACACGTGTGAGGTTTATTTAATGGTGATCGCCCTTACTGAGATATTTTAAGTTACTTAAGCATCGCACACACATTGGCAGATAAATGAACACATTTTCCAAGAGAAGAATGCTACTTGAATCTATTCTATACTAATAGAGTCAAAAGAAAACACTGTTTCTGGCCGCTATTGCCGAATAGGTATTTTCGCATATTTAAATTGCCAATGTTCCCCTTAGACCTCTGTGCGAGGTGAAAATTGAATAGCTAACCGAATTTTGCCAGATTTACCCATGGAATGCAATATACAGGAAATAACGGCCATAATTGTGAGCTGTTTTAGTTCTACTCGATAGCCGTTATCGACTCATGCAAGAAAATGTGAGATAAATAGTGGTAGTGCCGAGGTGCCACTCCAGCTAAGCTACTCAATTAATTAGCAAATTCCAAAGTAATGCAAAAAATGTTTTTATTTTTGCTATGAAAAGAACAGATGCGATGAAAGCGATGCAGCATCACCTGCTTCCGTAATTGTTCAGTGTTTTATTTATTATGACTATAGTTATAAGATCAAGCTTAAAGTAGAACTTGAGCATGAGCTAGAACAGCTGTTGGTAAAGATCGGTAGAAAATATCTATAGTAAGTGTGAATGGTCGGTGATGAGAACGCGAGTGACACCCAGGACACTGCTATAGACAAGGCGCAGAGAAGTGAATGTGGTCGACAAGATAAGTGTAGAAGGTAATTCTGGCAAAATCACCTCGTGCGGGGGCTCCAGTTCGTCGTCCGGGGCCGCCGCGTCGCTGGGCCGCCACGCGCGCCCGCTCCTGCCCCAGACAACACCACCGTCACATAACGCCAACACAGAGCTACACCAACTAGTTCACACATAACACCATACGGAACACACAAACTCAACCATCAACCGATTTGAACGATCAAAATTTTTACAGGGACGCACTGGCGAGTCCGGGGGGCCTAATTTAAATGTTTGTGTTTTAATCGGTCAATGTTGTTTCTTACTCCTAACGGATTTTTTATTTTATTTACAGCCTCACAATAAGTAATGTCTGTTATAAAGTTTAATAGTAAACAGACATTACTGTTTATGTAATCATTCATAGTAGGTAGATATAGGTATTCGCGAATTTAGCATTGCTCTGATTAGTGTAACGTCAAGTTTAGTTACACTTGTGCAGGTATAACTAATGAATTATTCGAGCCTTCTTTGTTATTTAAAAAATAAATTGCCTGATCTTCTTATTATTATCATAATAACACCATGCAACAAAACCGTTAAATAACGTTTCTAAGTGAATATGGACTGCGACAATAATAAATCTGAATTGTTTATTCTGAAACAATTTGACAAAATTGATCTTCAATAAAAGTTTAAACGTCGCTTTCGCATCGATTTTACTGGCAGTAAATTTAAAGCATCCCTTACTTACGGATGCAGGACAATGGCACTAAACCGCCGGTGACAATAAATGGGAACGTTTATGCCGTCATAAAACAATCGATTCCAATACTGAATAAAAGTGGAAGTGTTTGGCCACCAGCCAACGAGATGCTCGGTTCGCAAGAGTGAGCGCTGACAAGGGCTAGTGGAAAACTGTGGGTTATTTTCGCTGTGAGATGTAAAAGAGCGGACGAAAGCGAACGCTCGACGAGGACTCAGCCTTTGCTTTCGCACTTTAATGGTACTTTAGCATTTAAGCGCCTTTATAAGAGGCCCCGCCGGCGATGAGGGATTTACGCCTCGCTCATTAGAGAGGTGCGGTCTGTCGCGCTTGCGGCTCTCTGATCTCGCACGGCCTCAGCTGAATGACAAATATTTTTTATATCCTTCCGCTTTTCATGAAACGCTTTCCATAAAACTTTCGTATTTAATCCTAGTGTAAAGAGCTCTAACTATGTTAATGTAAGTGTGGTCAGTCATATAATGAGGTCACCTGTAAGCATGGTCATGCGGTGGCAGGCCCAGGCCGGAGTCCTCGGAGGGCGAGCGATGGTCGGCTACGAGAGGTGCCTCCGCCGGTCCCTCCTATAACAATAACCCGCAACCTGACCCGAAAGCCCCAACACTTTCAACCACTTCTCACGTAACTTTACTTACGTGGAAGAGTTACTAACTTTTAGTTGATTAGGGACTTTGAACTCTAAAGTACTCGCTAAAGTCCATGGAATGAGATAAACAGATTTACGAAAGACATTGAAGACATTGTGGTTGATATAGTGTTCAGAAAAGTACGAGTATATTCATGGGTCACATTCAGTTTGCCATGATGGGAATCTTACATTTGTCAGGCCCGACCTTATGGGTGTATCATTGATGTTTTATGATGCCTACGTGTTATTAAAATAATACATTTATGAACCATTTATAAACAAGCTCAATCTACTATAGAAAGCAATCAAACTATGACATCAATGGAACATGCAGAGACAGGGGCGTACTCGGCGATCCTCAATCCTTTGAATTATTTCATTTTTGCTGAGATCTTTTGTATTATGATAGAAGATGGGACTATTGTTTGGAGCAGCTGTGTACGTCCTTGTGTACAGTCAAGTGAATAAGTAAAGCGTGTGCACTTACCGGGTCGTGCAACTCATGCATCGTCGAGGAGGGTAGCATGTGTCGCTCGGGACCCCGCTACCAACAAATCGTAAGCATCAACTAAGTTTTGTGCAAATGATTTTGCACTGAAGTGTAGGTACATACTTTCGTGTGTTCTATGTATGAAGATTTATGCATTCATCCATGTTATGCACTTGCGCAGTTTTCGCAGAGCAGCTGTGTAATTTTAAGTAGGTACTCTAGTGATGTGGATGTATGTATTATTTTGTACCATATGTATGTAGGTACTTCATAGTTACTAAACAAAAGTCGAATCTTCTCTTCAACTGAAGTAATCACAACATGTTTCTTGCGTTTTTAAAGATTAATGAAAAGCATTGTTTATTAAACTAACCTAGTTATCTTATAGAGACAGAAAAACATCTTTTAAATTAAGTTAGTCCAAGCAATCTTGCAAAGAGGGCGGAATCCTAATTAGGTACTGCAGGTGGAGCACAGATTACAACATTGTAAGACGAAAGCCTGCCTAATAAACTCAGAGAAAATACGCCTTTCGCCTCTATTTTTCGCTGAAGAAGAGATTAATTGTGATGAAAACGTTGCGAATTACTTTGTATTTACATGATTATTTTACTCTACAATTTGCAAAGCTTCTTTTGTTGTGTTTGTGGTAGGTAGGTAGGTACTCTGTGTGCAGATGTATTTTAGGTTCAGCGATATAAGAGTCATACCCATAATTTCAACTAAGTACCTAAGTATATGTAGAAACTTATTCCGGAGATCAAAAGCTGGTTCGCACCTTTTAACTAATCCACACCACGAGCATGCTCGATGAGCATTTAAATACAGCGCTCTTTAAAATTCCGTTGTTGAAAAGTAAAACGGTAACAAAATACATCCGTCCATCGGAAGTAGGTATATAGTCTTCGCGATATGGATGAAGTACTAAATTGAGGTTTTACTTTGACTAAAGATTGGTGGTGTTATTTTAATTAATTATAAAAAACGTTTTTTTACCTTAATGTGATGGTCGCCGGGCTCCTCCCCTCTCCTATACACGAGCTCGTCGAACCTCGCCCTGTCCTCCGGAACCATGAACTCCCGTATCTCCGTCAGAAGCGTGTACTGCAAAGGAAACACTCATTTATTATTTGAATAAAGAAATAACACTGCAAAACTAGCACTGGACTGAAATTGTCGAGGTTACGAGCGAAATGTAGGTTAAACAGGTAAAGATAGGGAAACAAAGGATACGGTATTATATGGAAAATATTCTGCAATACGGAATAATTTAACAGCATCATGCATACATTTTATGTAAATCCCTAAAGCCGAAGTTCAATTAATTGAAAATACCGCGATTGAATAATGAAAAATAACATAGGTAAGGTACCTACACAATAACGTTAAAATACTCATTTGCACACGTCGTTAATTGAACGTAAACAGGTCTCGTGCACGCTGGCTGCTCCAAAAGATAAATTGCTGTTTGGTAATGTGACGAGCGTGTCTGCACAAGACATAAGTTACCGCGTATGATTGATGATAATGTATTGATATAGCATCACACGCGCACTTCATGACATCCCACTAATTACTTTAATCCATAATAAAATGAAAAAAAAGACGCGGAGAGAGTAAAATACGATAAAAAGCGATGTCTTGGTGAACAAAATTCGAGGTGTATTGAATAATGCAACACGAGACGTCGAATTAAATACGTGTCTACGAGCCTACTTTGAATCGAATCCCAACACAATGAGTGTATATTATGATCTATAATCATTTGAAAGAAAGAAAATGTTAATCTCTGAAAAAAAACTGAAAATAGTCTGGACATTATGTACTTGGAATATATAAAAAAAAAGCTCATGTATTTAAGTGGGACTTTATGAATGGTGGATTTATGAAGATTAACAAGATAACATTTAGCTATCAACAAGATAACATTGAGCTAATCATATTTATCCAGTAGACATTCTTAATCAACTAAGTGGCCTATTTTCGAACCCTATGGCGGTATCTGCTATCGGGAGATTGGTATCGAAATAAATTGGATTTCTATTTATCAATAAAAACTACTTTCACGTAGAGCTGAAGAACCTGAACTTTCGTGATACAATTGAATAAGTTTTCATGGAAAGTAAAACGTGCCGCGATAAAAGAAAATACATAACTAACTCAACGAAAAAAAACAATTCGTACAGAAGCGAGAGATAAGAAAGAATTATAATTCTGCACAACGATCTCATGTAGAATCAATTGAAGGCACTAGACAAAGTACTTATTCTGCTGAAGCGCTGAAGCTAGGCAATGTTTGCACATAAACTAGCCGGTTGTAATACTTGTAATCCGAAACATTATCTCTAGTACATAGCCTACAGTTTTCCCTATTGCTAACACGAGAAAAGCCGAGCTACACACACAAACATTTTCATTAGTAGATGTAGGTAAGTATTAGTGCGGAATGTCTCAAAATAGGGATCAAAGGGGCCAAGATAATAGGGTCGATAGAGCACAATCTGGAATTCGGCAAGTAGAAAGAAGTCTTTGAAAGTATCCGAAATCGGTTAACATACATTACAGTTGTATGAGGTTCTTTAGATGGTATTATATGGGGTGTATATATTTTGTGTTACATATATAAACAGGAAATATTCACGCCTATGGAATAGTAACAAGCCTTTTCGAATTGATGATCAAACCGTCAAACTACGATCATTTATGATACTACTTTGTAGCACACTTTAAATCAAGTTCTAATAGGGAAAGTTGTATATTACCTAATTATCTGTATATGCTGTCATGTGGCATATTTGTGTGATGTGATGTGATGTGACCTAAATGCCGCGGATGGTGGGGCCACCGCACCGCCCTCACTAGAGGGATTGGGATCGATTCTTGCAACGGCACATGTTGGTATATGGGTAGACATTAGTTTACAGTTGTAGCTCAGTTCTGGGCTGACATAATCTAGATTGCCATCAACACGCCAAGAAAAAGAAGTTTACAGTCTAGAGATGTACTATGAATCTACAATATATGCTACAGTCCAAATCATAAGTAGGTAGGTACTCCAATCTATCGGCGAATGAACCCTCTTAAACGTAAGGTTTCTATTTGGACATAGGCTCCAAATAATGGTCAAAATAATGACGTACCTTCTGCGGCGTATCGAGCAGGTCCCTGACGACGGTCAGGAAGGAGTCGGGCGTGAGTCTCCTCGCAGCATACTCCTCCATGTAGTAGGCGATGGCGGGCAGGTCGCACTGCGGCAGCAGCGAGCGCGCTTTCTGCTCCACCGCAGTCGACGCCGCGCCGCGTCGCTTGCCCCAGCCGCTTATTCTAAAGCACATATTATTTATTATCATCAATCAGCTGAAATATGTTTACTGCTGGAAATAAGTCTACTGCAAGCATAACCACAATGACCGGACGTTGTGGTAATATTTGGGGATTCCTATTAGCTGCTGGATACGGAGGGGACGGGGCCGTCCTATACCCTAAGTATCCAGTGAATTCTCATGACCGTTAGCGTTATCAGGTTGTTGGTTCCTCCTGGGCCTGCACACGCTATACCTTCCGGATTATTTATCACTACACTATAATTTCGTTTTCTCTTTATTGGATAGACTTCTCAGTTAAACTGAATCAGGGCTGAAGATGCACTGAAACGCTTCGAAAACTGCTATGTGAATAGCGTAACTACGTGTTAATTCCTCAATGTATAGGACTTCTTAAATAAGCTCAGAACCGGTACTACGGTAAATAAAAATAACCCCTATTTACCCACCTGCATATTCAGATGATAATGAGACTGCGTTACTCGCGGTTTCCCATTATAATAAGGGTCCAGAAAAGAGTCTAGGTCTTCGTATGATAACGAGCGAGAGAATCCGGTTGAATAAAGTTACACAAAGTCGGATTCGTACTTCTCGTGTATAAGGGTACTCTGGTACCTGTATGAATGTAGGTATATGATACTAGCAACCCGCCCCTGCTTTGCCCGGTTTTTTCAGACTTGACAATACATCGAAATTTCTTTATAATATACATACACATACATAAACTCACAAACTACTAACCATACCTACTCTTTTCAATTCTCTTTATTATAATGTAAGTTTAATATTAAATTATTAGGTACGTAAACCTACCGGAATAAATTATCTAAATAATAGTGAAAACCACATCAAAATCCGTTGCGTAGTTTTGAAGAACAATGCGGTTACACAGGCAGAGGCAAAATGTGACTTTAATTTATAATATGCATACATAGATGTAGATTTGTTTACACAGACCTAAAACTGACCCCTCACTTTGTAAAGGACCCTCAGACCAATTTCAATAGCCACGATTTATGTTACTTGGTATAAGTTCAACTGAAAACCTGCTACCGTTTCCCGTGACTACAACATACCCGAGGTTATCAGGTTACCCGAAATGCCTGCCTCTAACAAACTGACTGTCGAAGCCGAAAAGGAAATCGAATGCATCATTCGATTAATCTATGAGTCTTGGGCTGACAGGTGTTCCCCTTTCGTAGGCGCGCCTAAATCAATTTTATAATGGTTTTCGAGAAAGCCGTCAGATTTAATCTGATAAATAAATTAGTTTTTTACCCTATTTACGAGTTACAAGTCATGTAATTTCAAGTAGTGCAGAGAAACTACATTGTTCCAGAAACAAAGTTAAATTAAATTATTTCACGCGAACGGAATGGCTTTGTTTTTTTTCCTCGAATGAGAAACATTTTAATTAACATTAGTGAAAACTATGCACATAAAGCTATTCAGAAGATTTAGGCACTTTACGAAGTCCAATGCTGATTAAGGGTTTATCTTGGTACGGCATAACTCGGATCGGTTCAGCGATTTCTTTAGGTTATCGAGCGGCCATCTGCCGCGCGGCCTCCCACGCTGAGACAGCGTTTGCTAATTTGCAGTCAAACCAAATGTGTTTTCGATACACCTTGCAAAATACGAGGTCATTCGTGATATAAGCTCAAGTTATATGAAGTAATAATAATATGGTAAAAATATGAATGTTATTTGTTACCTTGGAGTTGCGTCCCGTTCTCCGTACGCGGTGCACGCGTGAGGAACCTTCCCGACGTCCTTTACAACCAAAGACATTCGTTTGTGGTACTTGAGCTGTGCGACCGCTTCATCATGCGTCACGTCGATGAACGACTGGTTGTTCACCTCCATGATCTGGTCTCCAACCTAACAGAAAAATAAGAACAGCTAGTGATGCTGATGGATGACTTAGCTCATATTTTACAAAAGTATAAGTAATAAATTATTGTTTTAAACAAAATTCCTTTAATCTTTAAATCGATACCTTTTATAATACTATAATAGGTTGGAGGTGGTAGGTGTGATCGAGCAATAATTTTCAAGTGCGGTTTGTTTAATGAACATTCTTGGAAAATTATTAGTGGTAGAAGTTTTAAATGTAAGTTACGAGGTTCGGATGTACCTGGGTAGTGTGCAGAAAACGTGGGAGGGGCGAGAATCAAGCTCAAACGCTATAAATTTGCCAACACACCTCGCACCGCTACCCGCGACACGAAAATTTAATAATATTTGTTCAATTCCGTAAACAGAAACGTTGTAATGTAAAGTCAACCTACTCGTAGAGTAAGTTCTGAATACACCGCTTCCAAAACTAGGACTTCATTTAATAGCAGCTATGCAAAATGTCATTTCCATAGCGCTGCAAGTTTAATGGGAAACAAACCAGTAATTTAGCCGACTATGAAGCGCCCTCGGCGCAAACTTCGATGCATTTCCATCTCGAAGGCCTCTTGCCCGCCGCCTCCACAAGTTTCCCAGACTTGGGTGTCGCGTTAATTTACAACGAATTGCAGCCAACTAAGCGCACTAAATTGAAATTTATATTTAATAATTCAAGCACAGAAATATACAGAGACGGACTGCCTGACTGAATGCCTAGGCATTTTCTACCAGTCACCCACCATTTATATGCACAGTAAACTTACTACGCATTCCTTTCACATCGCGTGGAAATAATTTTAGGTAGATTTCATTAAAACTATTTTCTCATTTATTTAAATATACAAGAAGAAAGGTATACTCCCCATCTTTTGGTAAAAACATTCTTAATCAACCTATGTATCTATAATCATCGCATTTAACCTATATCAAATGACCTGACACTGCCAATTCATGTTAAAAACCAAAAAATACGTCATCTAAATTGCCTCTTAAACTTTTTACGTGAAAAATAAAAAAATACACGTGACATACAATATAAGTGCGGTCACATAACGCACCTAACAAGTAAAAACAGGATTCTTCCTCTAAGTATTTAGCTCTCCTATAATTTTTCGAAGTCAAAAGGTTCAATAGGTTCACTGGGAAAGCCATCACTTTATTAGAATTTCCAATATTGTTTTCCATTCTGAGAGTCATTAGATGCCCAAACGGATGAACTTATCAAGTAAGTTGAACATCAAATCATAATTACCATAAGTCCTGCTCTATCTGCAACGGAATCCTTATCGACCCCTGTGATATAGATGCCAAGGTTGTACTCCAGCCCTCCTCTTATCATTAGTCCTAATGACTGTCCCGGCTCTATACAAAGGTCAACCTGCACACAAATTCATAAGATTAGCTATTTATTACGGTACATTAAGTGCTTCCCAACATAAAATGAAAATGCGTTGTACACATACGAAAATTCATGGCACTCCGGATAGAACATAACGGAAATTGCTATTAGGGAAAGCTTGGCACGTTACGTGATTATAATACATTAAGGCCCATAAACACGTAATCTGTGCTCACAACGGCTTAAGAATGGCTTCATTCACCAAAATGTACTTTATTATGATCGGGCTCATCGCGCGGTGATGTCACAGAGATCGATGCGCGCTGCGGCCCGACGTCATTACAACCACTAACGACAGAATTCTGTGGTTAGTTGACTGCGATTAGCATACCACGAAGCGCTCCGACCTCTAACCCCAATATGCAATGACATCAAATATTTACGAGTAACGGAATTGACCATAAAAATTTATGATGTCATAAATTAATTTCCGTGTTTATAAGTAACTGTCATCATTGGTGAGTAGGTACTTTCGGCATGGGCATATGACGATTGCGTAGGCCGTGGCTTGGCATGTGATATGAGACGAATAGGGTGTTATAATAAATTATATACTAGGTACTATAGCGTTAGTATTGGCAGTCGGTCAACAAAAGCAGCAGCTGTTTTGTTAACTCACCCTCCGTACGGAGCGGTCTTTGCTGTTCGATCGCGAGGAGCGCTGCGGCGGTGGCGACGCGGGCCGGCCGTAGCGGTCCATCCACGAGCACGACGCGCGGCCCACCAGCGCGCCCGCCGTCCGCACCGTCATCGTCAGCTGACGACATGACTTCAACATCTAACAAAATAGGTAGGTAGGTAGGTTACAGACTTCGATGATTTTAAGCCCTCTTTTTTTTGTTAAGTACCTGATACTGTTGACAGGCCTACACTGTCCCCCCATACCTATTAACACTGTAATTTGAAAATATTGTAAAAGCCAATCATTTAAAAAAGTGGCCGTGGACTTCCTTGCCGGCTCTTCTCTGTAGGAAACGACCACCTGGGTTTTGACGTTTCATAGTGGCCATGTTTCATTAAGTGGAAAAAAAAAATCGGAATTTATAAACTAAATAAAGGTTTCAATAACCGTCCACTGTTTTCAATTATTTAAAGACACAATTCATGTATTGGGCATTCGTAACCAAAATGAAATCTAATTTTTTCTTTCCTTCATGCTCATAGGTATTCAAGAAGAGAATTTTATTTTCTGCTGCATAAAAGTTTATGTTTCACATAAATGTATTTATGCTATCCAATACTCGTAAAACTAACTTAATGTGACGTAAATCGTAATAGCACACACATTAGAAACATATTCGTGTTCTGGTTCTGAAATTGGGCGAGGAAGTCATTTGTATTCAAACTAAATTAATTTACCTGCGCTGACATAGCCAGGGCTATTAAATTTAAAAGCGCTCTATTACAAACTCACTGGAATATACTGTAGAATCACATTCACTAAGGTGCGATATGAAATCAGCGATTTAACGAAAAGTCAGGAACTATATGTATCTACTTAACATAATGTAGGTATAGTTCGATAGTCCCTTTTCGTATCTCTTATGCTTGCTTATAAAGACAAGGGTTTGGAGTTTTGGCCACTCGGCCGAGCAAAAATGGCGGAAGTATATCAAGGATACCATAAAGGAAAGACAATGGGGCTGACAATTGACGCGAAATATCGTGGGAAATAGGCTGCATTCCCAGAATCGGTGACGGCGCCTATTATATGTGAAGGTAGGAACGACTACAGTGCTCTACATTTCTCTTCTATTATACTCTCGAGACCCAATGGTAAATGCTAATCCATGAGTAAGTAGCAAACGAAGTTATGGATTTGGATAGATAGACCATGCCCAGATCTTTTTACGACAAAAGTTATCCGTGAAGGCACTAAAATAACTTGGCTCCATTTCTACGTACATTTTAAGTTACAAAGTAGGTAAATATCTAGTTTGAGAGGAATTTATTTTATAAAAGGAATGAAAACGGCTATCTGCGCGGCTAGTTTTATTTGTGTGTGATAAAATCACGTCAGCTGATGGGCAGGGAGACGGTCGGGAGATGGGGACAGCCCGGCGACACGCGGCCAGCCGGCGCGGCGCTACAGCCCACCCTATCTGACATATAGGTACATTTGTATAACTGTCACATGCTTTTACGTAATAAAGCCATTTAACAAATTAGATAACTGAGTGGGAACTATATTTTTTCAGATTAAGCTTTTCTACTTGATTAAAGGGGCTTTCGTGCAGTTTCTGTTACAGTTTAAAATGTATGCAGTTGTATTACACAAACGGAAGAGTTCTTAAAGATAAAAGTTAATAATATAACACAATGTCTTTGTGGCGGAACAACTAAAGTCGTGTTTTACAAAAAGGTCTCAGTAAATGTCAGGAAGCGACATCGTAAATCAAGCGATATCGTCAAGTGCGGAAGGAAAAGTCCAACAACGTCTGCAAAAATAGTACCGCTTACCTGACCCGCCCACTATACCTACCTATTACCTAACCACTACAACAAAAATATTTGCAACATAGCAACATACGTCGGTCGGTACTTAGTTATTTTTTATACTACTCTTAAATGACTTTACATAATTACTTTGATTAATGTCTGCACTGTTTATCAAAGTATTGAAAAAGAACACAAATATAGAAACTTGCGTTCAAGGCTTTCGATACAAATACATAGTACTTACATAAATAATAAAGTATAGAAGAATTGGTACTTACTAAATGAGCGCCATAAAAACTTGGAAACAACTGAAATATAACTGCCATAGCCAATATCATTCCAAGTACACTGACTTGTAGATATTGTGCTTGTAGGTACCTTCAGAGAAAACAAAAGGAAAACAAACTTTCCCGAAAAGAAAACAAAACTTGATGTAGACTTAGGAACTTTCACCTCGCTTCTCTTAGAAATGTATAAGCATACCAGCTAACTTTATTTCACAAAGTCAATATTGTTTAGTTATCGAAGTTCTATAAGCAGGCAATTTGAATATAAAGTTGGATGTAATTCTGGGAAAGGATCGTCCAATCAATTATTCTCAAAGTTCAAAACAATTATGAAAATAGTACATTACTGCCGCGGCCTGCGAGGCATTGATGAACGAATGTGAAAATGTGGGCCGAGGCACACACATGTGTGCATCAATGCCTGGTTGCGGCCAAGCCAAGGTTTGAATAATACTTTTCTCAAATAATGCGCGAAAATTCAAACTAAGTAAATTAAGTATACACTCCAGAATGACCTAATGAACTTTTGTTGCTTTTTACTTTAAACAGCTGTAATTTGCAAGCCAGTTCGTAACTTAAATTATAATCTTTATAAGTTACCTTCTTGGTTGTCATGTGTCGAAGTAATAAGATCGTTCCATTTTTAAATTACACGACAGATTTGAGTGTTTTAACATTGCCGGCCGCGTGCTCGCATGTAGTCATCTTCGATTTTATTGCCTCAAAGAAGGTTGTCAAAATAATGTTCGAATAGCGTAATTAAAATGTGTATAAAGCGTAGACAGAGCCTGAAAATACGTGTGTATAAATAAACAAAAACCAATCGAACACGCCTATCAAATGTATAGGGAGCTGTCATTAGCATTCCAATAAAAAGAAAATATCAAACGGAAAAGCGCCTTCCGATTCTTGTTAGCTTTAAACGCTTTCAGTCACGATACACTGAATGCAAGATTAACGAGCAAATAGGTATTTCCTCTTCGAAAGAGAAATGGTACCTTCATACGTATTACGATTCGATTCGAATTTTTTAACCAATATGTCGAAAATCTTTATGTTTTTTTAAGAAAGATAAGTACAAAAAAGTCATAATAACAGAGAACTCATCGATTCCTATATAATTCAGGACAGCTGAAGTTCTAAAAGAGCTTTCGATATGTTGGTCAAGCAATAAAACCAAAGAAATATGGTTTTCCGTACATGAAACAGAGTTTCGCAGCAATATAATATCTGTTTAGGTATTAAGGTTGGGAAAATTTCTGTATTATTTGTTGCGTCGGTGCCTGCGGTCGGCATTAGCACGGAAATAGAAAACGTCTCCCTGTCGTGTCCGCCTGTCATTTCCAAACCCACAGTAATGCCGTTTGCATGTCGAATATTCAAGTTAAAGTAAAATTTAAATACTTGAATTAAACCAGAATATTGTGAAAATTTAACGATCATTGTAATTTAAACTTTACATTACGGTGTGTTTACATATTGTAATAAAATGTATGAAACCTACCTAAGCTTTTGATTTAAATAAAATGATTTACAAGTTTTTATTCAGCTTGTTACCTACCTCTATATTAAATAAAGAATGTAAAATGCTTAGCAATCATTTAAACTTTAATTTTATTCCGTGTCATTGCAGGATTTACGATCCCATTGTGACAAGCAGCGTTATATTTATTTTATTCGGACAGTTTTAAAACTCTTGTTTGCGTTTCGCATTAATCCCAATTGGGTAATCAGCGCTTTTACGTACACACTAGTCGGCAGCTCGGTGAGGCCGTTCACATACATTTAACATCATTTTCCTTCATACCTCTTAGCATCCGGCACCATTTCTGAAAGGCCAAAATTAGAAATAGACTGCCATGTAACTGCTACCTAACAGAAAATATTAACCAATTTATTACACAGTCCTAATAACGAGGTTCATTACCAAACGCGTACACAAAAATATAAATTGACTTTGATTTATAATATTTGTAACATAGAACTTCAAATGGATTAGATCTTGCAATACTTTTCACTCCATATAGCAACTCTAGACAGAAATACCGTCTCTATTTCGCGATGTCACACACTGCAAAGTCGATATTAAACACGTCCGCCCCGACCGAGTTGGATGTGACAGTTGGAAAATATACAACTTAGGATAGGTATATCTCGCGGGAGAAATTTCTTTCTCAGAAATACTTATATGAGGCTTACAATCACAAACTGTTGTCAACTCTTTAAATTGCTCTTATCGTTATCTCAAAGTCTTTGATTAAAATTGCAGCTAAGCTTTGAAAGATAAAGACGTTAAAAAGCTCTTAACGCTCAACGCCATTAGTACATTAAACATGCATAATGTCAGCTTCCTAGACCAGCCTGCCACATAAATCACATGATTATCATCCGTTAAGTGGTGCTGCCGAGTACCTATATATGAGGCGACGAGCTCGTCTGCAATTAAAAACACTTTGTGCTAATAACGTCGCTTGAGTTTTCCAGCCTTTGCATTTACACTTTATAATTGGTTTTTCCTCAGAGTATTGTAACTTTTCTAGTCCTAGACTGGAGACCGCGTATCGGCAAGCGTAGTGTGGGACTCCCACCGGCTAGATGAACCGACGACCTCAAAAAGTTGGCTGGGACAGACTGGATGTGGAAGGCGGAGGACAGGGTGTTGTGGCGCAGCCTGGGAGAGGCCTATGTCCAGCAGTGGACTGCGGCTGACTTGATTGACTATAACTTTTACAAAACTCTTTAATTTCAAGTTGGTACGTTTATAGTTTAATATCTACCAAATATTAGAAATTAATCCAAAAAGGAATGGCAGGAACCCAAAGCTAGACAAAACGATGTCAGAATATCTGTTTTCATTGGCTATAAGTGTCCTAAAAAGTAAATTATAAAACGAAACCGAATTTCTGTTTTATTTTGGCAGGTACGCCGAAGTTAACTGTTTCAAATATTCTTAACAGCGACACTGTTTGGTAGTGAAGGCATTTGGCGCACGTCACTTAGGGTCATTTGGCTTACCGTCAGGACAGGCTGCCAGCGACTACGACAGCAACAGGTCTAACTTCAGCCTTTGTCATACTCGTATATGTAATCACCGTGTAATTCACAAATATCAATGTCCCGCCTCATTATGTAAATCAAGACTCATAGTTTACGAGGTGTTTGACTCCCAAACGTTTACAAAATGGACCAAGCGCCAGATTGAGGATTTTGGAGGCTGATTTATTTATCCAAACTTTCAAGCTTCACGACCTTTATTACAGAGGAATAATGCATGAAATATCAAGGAATCGAAATTGTAAAATAAATGTACCTAAAGAATTTAGAGTAATTCCTCTCAAATGAAATAAAATAGTCGAGTACCTGCAGAAGAATCCTCCCAGGTAGTAGTAGGTATGTGGACGGTACGTATAACGTTACCCAAACTCATTTTCTTCCATTACGTTCCCTACATAAATATTCTACTAGAATATCAGGGCCATCTTACGAGGCAGAATATCTTACCTTAAGAGCATCTTCGTGAGAGATCCCGGAGAATGGAGTACCATTGACTTGCAGAATGGAGTCCCCAGGGCGAAGGCCCGCGCGTTCCGCCACCGAGCCCTCCTCCACTCTCGATATGTACACACCTACGCCTAAATATTATTACATTAACTAAAATTTATATACCTACAGTACAACTAGCCAACGTAATAAAATGCAAAATAAAATTTGAAAATTAATAAAAAGCATTTTGAAGTCCGTTCTCCAATTTTGGCGCCAAAAACTTCCAAACAGACGTTGGATTTTTCCACATCTTCTAGCTGACCGTAAAATAATACGGTTACTGAAAAAGGTTTTATTAATTTGACATAATATTAAATGAAAGTTACAGTTTTTGACAGACACTAACTATGTAAAAAGACCAAGAAAACTTTGCTTCTATTTTGGCAATGCTCAGAATATGTCTTTTGTCTTAATGAATCATATAATGCATGTATGCACCCCAATAATCAATAAGTTGGCAAACATTTTACAGCATTTATAGCCTGAACAAATTCTGATATGAAACTTGCGCATAATTTGAAAACGTGGCTACAATGTAACCTTCACAATGGGGGCTTTATGCAATATAAACCGGGGAGGATCTTATCTTGTCTTTGTGGCTGAATATTAAACTTTACTTAGCAGACTTACTTTAGAATTTTTATACTACACAATCTTAGCTACACCTTAATGCCGCTTCATTCACGTGCTTCCGAAGTAGACATTTTTGGATCTGTACATTGCAATCTGTGTACTATAATAAGAATAATAATCTCTCGTCTGCCTATTATTTTGTACGTCGCAAACAGTCAAGAAAAAAATGTATTTCCTTTTTTCCCGTCAACGTATTGTATTCTCTGGCTTTGTGTATTGCAACGTATTTTCCTGTGTGGCTCATGGATAATAGGCGTACTTTCTCGTAAGAGATTTTATGCAATTTAAATAACCCAGCGCGCCGTGCCGTCTGCCGGGTTCATTCGAGCGGGATTATCATTGAAAGTTGCCACAAGCGACCGCCTATCCGACTGAACAGGAAAGATTATTTTATTTTCTTTTAAAACTATAAAAATGCGCACGCCTCCACACAAAATAAAATCTGGATTCTGGTATTTGGACTACTGATTGGCCACTTTAAATAATATGATCTACTATTTAACTTTGAAACAATTTGCTAAAACTAATATGATTTTCATTTTCTTACTTACAGGTAAGTGAGTACAGAGAAACCTAGTAACTAAACAGTAATTGTAAACTTCGGCCTGTGTAATTGCTTGTTCTGAAACTGGCTTATGAAATCTGAACCCCATATTATTTCCCAAACGAGTAATTAATTACAGATTAACAGTTTCGCAAAAACCCCTATTCATCACGATTCACGATAGTACACACACACGATTTGTATTCGACACACAAAGGGTTGCCAATAAAGAAAATTGTTATGATACAAATAGAACACGTAAAGCGTGTATCACAAATAGCATCGGGTCATTGTTTAGGTACTGACCGCTCTCGGCGCTATTTGCGTGCCTCCCACGCTATTCTGCTCATAATCGATAGGACAGCCTCGTTTGCCGTGTAGCTTACGGCTATCGGCTGATGGTAATGCGTACCTAATAACTTTAACTATTTACTGCGAGGTAATTAATGGTGGTGTTTTTAAGAAAATTATTAATAGTATATCTAGACTATCTATCTAGATTTGTCTAGGGCGCCGGTTTAATAGTAAAAAAGCTCTACAATGAGTTAAACAACATGTAGATGGCGAAACGAAATTGAATGATTCCATGTATTCTACGATGTATGTTTAAAATAAATGAACAGACAGCGAACATAGACGTGTAGCGGTGAATGCTCTTTTAATTAACAAATGAAAAGTTAGGGTGGCTATCTTAGGATTTGGCCTATCTTTGACTGAATTCAAAGACAAAGAAAGAGTAGAGTTTGTACGAACGATTAGTTGTTTTCTACTTCTCCACCAGCAAAACTATAGAAGACAACTGTCAGTCGTGGAAAACTAATAGATTTTCTAGACTGAATAGTTTATAGAGCACACTTCGCTATCGCTTTTCTGTTCACGTGTTGTGCTTAGCAATTTAGAAAAATTTCGTCACGTGTTCGCTGTCTGTGTGACAAGGGTATCTAGTATATACAGTAAGATGTTCTTAGTTATTTACAAGGAAGGTTCCCACCTGCCTCCTTCCCGCCTTTGACACAGATGCCAAAGCCATGCGAGTCGGCGGGGTCCCGGCTCATGGTGACGGTCCGCGTGGCGGGCTCCGCCGGCGGCGGCGGCGCCCCGCCCGACGAGTACGGCCTCTCCCGCTCACCCCCACGGTATATTGCCTGCCGACAAATAATACAGTTAATAGAGAAAATGAAGCATTAATCATTCCAACGTGGACATTTGTCAATTTCAAAAAAAGATACAAAGTAAAGTCTTAAAAAAAAGAGAAAAGCTACCTATATCTGTCGATCGCAGTCTGAAATATGTCTGGAAATTCATCGTATTGATGAATAGTAACTAACTATATAATTTTATAAACTTATAGTTTCGGTGGCTGAAGAGCTAATGCGTTGCTGAATAGTTTAGAGTACCTTCACATAGGTATTTTAAGAGCAGGATCAATACGACGCCAGTTCGGCTTTGGTTGCCGTACAATTTTGGCGTTGGAATCATGACTACGCTTGGTTTGAAAATAAAAAATCAGAAGCTGAACCGGACTTTTATCTCCCATTTGAAGGATGAATTTGCAAAAAGTTTTGCACTGAAATACAGAGAGTAGAAATATGTGGAGATTGCAGCTAATGTCATTCGCTCTAGCCTTTTTGAACTCTGACGCCGCGCGGTTAAATTAAATTATTATGAATAAAATTCTTCAACATTATTTATACTCATAATAAAAGTCTTTTCGGCGTCGTACTTTAAAACTAACGACTCATAAATATCTATTATTTTGGGCTTTTAACTCGCTTAATTTTTCTTATGTTTAAAGATCTGTTTATATTTAAGCTGTGAAAGACGTGACCGATGTGCCTGTTAGCTCCTTAAACAAAATGGTGGTTGCCTAAAAAATGATGGCGCGGCCCCTTTGTTGTTCAACAGAAGCTTGTCAAATTATGCTCGTTGAAATATCGTTGGGTTCCTTTCGTTATTGTTTGTCCTGAACTTTAAGGAGGTTTAGAGACTCGATCATGCCTCATTAAATTATGATGGTCTTGCTGAGGTGCTCGAATGTAAACATCATCAGATTTAAAGTTTACCTTTCAATCAATCAAGAAATATTTTAATCTGCCTTAATTTTCTTTGTCAATAAAATACCTTATTATTGAAATTCAACTTTAGGTTAATGGGGTATCTACTGCGGAAAGAGTTCTTGTTTAAATGTAATCCTAAACTCATTCCACGAGGCATAAACCTCATATTCGCTCGGAGGCTTTAAAAACACATGTATTTACTCGTAATATAGGTAGCAAGCTTTATTGGGCAAGGTACAGTCACCTTCCGCATTTTTTCAGTAAGTGACGTGTTTCCTTTACATTACAGCGTGACCTGGCATGTTTGCCGGCGTTTTCCAAAATAATAATACAAACACATACCTACTCTATGCGTGCTTGCTAGTAATAAAATTCTAATCCTTTATACTTCAATAAGGTGCAATACAAAAGGGAAGTTTGATCCAAATATAGCAAAAGGAAATGATTTCTAGAAACGCGAGTGACTGCTCAAACAATTGTTTCCCTCAATATTGTACTCGACGCGGCGTTCATAAGCAATAAAACCCGCGCCCCTCTTTTGCGTAAACAATGTTTCTCGAGGCGAACGTTTAACATCTCAAAGAAGTTGTATTTGCCGGCCGCCCTTGCGCGCTGGGCGCCGCCCCAAACTCGCCCGCCCGCCCAGGCCGATCCGAGCCGCGAATACTTTCATCCGATCTCGCCCGAGATTTACTTGAAAACTATGCTTTCGCTTGCATTGTACAATGTTCATGCATATTTTATTCCACGTCTATTTAAGTGTCAGTTACAGAACAAATTGTCAAAGGCTTGGCTGACTTGGAATAACTTGCGCTTTTTTGTTTGATCCTTTTGTTGTGTTACAAAACATATTTTAGGTTTTGTTTAGCAAACGTCCTTGGGGATAGGATATTATCAGTATTTGCATAAATATAATACAATCCTAACCTTTCAAGCATAGCCTCGTGGAATGTATAAGGCCACTTCTTCAGAATCAGTGTGAAAAATAGAAGACGTCAAAAAAAAAAATGTACAGGCAAATTGAAAAACATTTTCAGCATTGTTCATCATAAAATTTTCCTTAATAACCGCGCATATATGCAGATTTACATCAACAAGTGTATCCCAGCTGTAATCGCTCACTCGCTCAGCGGGGAATACGCCGAGCTGCCGCTGCTCATACAACTTTACTGAAGATTCCTTACACTTTCCAACAGTGATTAACTGCTCGCTTTCAGTTTGCGATGTTAATAGCCCCTAAGTACACTTTAATTGATTAAAACTGAAGTTCAAAAACCGCTTTTATTGCACCCAAGTTTCTAGCTTTAACTTGTACGTTTGAACAAAGTAATTTCTAACGTCTACTGCGTATTCGTAGTAGGTATGTCTTATCAAAGCCGTTGGTAACTTATCAAACAAAGTTTAGTATGAAATTCTATATTACCTCATTATTCTCGATGGAATCCAATTTGGAACGTCGGTTAAGAATATGTTGTCACTAAACCAGCTTACACTGAGACACATCACGCACTGTTTGAAGACTATTTAAGAACTCATTTTTCAGTTTTCTTGATATTTCAGAAATTACAACAATTAAATAACCGAGGATAACGTCTGACAACTTATGAGCAAAATTCTTTCAAACTTCATGCGGCTGAAAGATAACACAGTTTTCGGTCACCGCTACTCTCTAAGCGTTTCTATCTATTTACTGTTATTAAATTTGATGTTCCCGACTAACCACATCAGTTACGAGAAAATGAGACCTTCGCCATCGCCGGCGAGTCATCCGGCGTTCACAAATTGAAATATTTATCGTTCCCGCCTTGGAAAAAAAAACAGTGTAATTGGGTCAAATGGCACGACACCGCCCTAACGATTTTACGATAAAGTTAGGAAAGGTTCGCGTAAAATTAAGATTTGTTGTGTTTTACTTTTACAAGAAATAATGGTTAAATACACTGTAAGCTGGGCAATCGGGGCTGTCTCCTGACAGCGACTGAACGTGACGATGACAGCCGCGCCGCCGGTGACCATGACACCATAAGCTTTGTATGGACACTCCCACATCAACCGATAACAATATTTCTCATTGTACACGCAAGTTATTTTCAGAAATTCCGACTAGTAGCGGAGTCAAACCTACACGGAATTTCAAATATTTAACCTGGTCCAGTAATTTATTAGACAAGCATCCTATGTACATATGCGGATAAAGCAAAACCCATTCATTTCTGTGTGGTCATGTCCATACTGTCGGCACCTAAACGGTCGCCGCTGTGGTCATGAATAAAGTAGTGGTATCGACTGGCGAGCGCGGCCTCACCCTGGAATAATTTACACACATGACACCCCTGCCCCCGCCGTGCCTCATATTTAGCTATTTTGGGAACTTTAATTCACCTACTGACATCCTTGACAATACTAGTATTGATTCAATAATAGCTGCACCGCAATTTCAACAGCTGTTGAAATTCAAGGTTCCATTACTAAGAATATGAAAAATTGATGATTAATCGGTATTGTTTGTTGTGTAACTAGCGTCGACCGTAGTCTTGTACCTAATTCTAACTGACTGTGCTAATTGGTTACATCTGAAGTAAACAGGTGCAAGTTATGAATAACTGAGCAGAGAGTTATACAACCATTGAACTCTAATTAATCACGAACGCTATCGGAATGAACCTGAATTTCTGGCTTGCGCTGTAGCAGGCTAATTTAGTATTGCTCCAGTTAGGTCGTGGAGTCGTGGCAGCATCTAAATAATGCAATTAGCGTTGCATTCGGTGCACTTACATGATGCGTAGTGCTGCTAGGGCTGCTGGCGGGCGAGTGCCTGCGCGCAGGCAGGGGGGCGGGTAGTGGTGCGGGGGGGTGCGAGGGGGGTAGAGCCTTGCCCAGCGCGGCTGCCCCGCCCTGCCCGAACAGCCGCAGCACCTGCTCCGGCGAGATCGGCCGCTTCTTTCCGTTCGCACTCAGGTGGTTCGTACTGTTCCTCAAACTCGTTGCTCCGGCTACACCAAAATAATACAGTTTACATATATTAAACAGTCCTGAATTTCAGTTTTACTTGTTAGGTAGTTTTCTATTCTCTAAGCTAGCAAGTTCGAGTGCAAGGTTATCTGTTTTCAACTGAGACCTCCACTGAAAAGCAAAACTGGGTTTCATAAGAGCTTCCAAATAATATCATCAGAATCACCTGCACTATTCGCAATGGTAGTGGAGCCGAGGTATGGCGCCCGGGACAGTTTGCCAGCGTAGTGGTGCGAGTACGAGGTGTGGTGGCCGTGCGAGGAGGCCGGGCGCTCCACGATGGTGTACGAGGTGCCCGGCGGCGAGTAGTACACCCCGCCACGCGCCCTCCCCCGTGCGTCCTCCGCCTCGTAGCTTGTGTGTCGGTTGTCCTGTAACCACTGCTTGCTTACAACAGAACCCAAGACTCTACAGAAAGACTGGATCATTTGTATCATCTTCAAGGCAAATAAATAAGACAACTCGATCGATGACATCAACCATGAGGTATCAACCGATCGGATCGATCCACACGTTCATGGCAGCTGGATTACGATTATCGACCGACCATCGATTATGCATCGACTGGTCGTACTCAACCGACCGCAATCTAGTTGCACTTTAACTCAACGTAAAATAACCATGAACTTTTCTTGAAAACATGTTCACAAATATTTTAAAAGTCAACCAAGTGTGTACCTACCTGATAATTCCAACACATTGTTAAATTGAAATTCTTTCAGACATTGTTCTTTTAACTTTTTACAGTACCTATGCAGTTTGAAAGTTGAGTCGTTGTTGCAATTATTGGTACCAATTTTAACGCAGGAATGCACTTTAAATTGTATTTAAATATTAAAATGGTAGCAAGGAGCCAAGAGTCAGCCTCAGAAAGTTGGGCAAAAAGTTCACAAGCTAGCTATCAGCCGACATGCGACTGCTGTGTAGGAGTTCGAATTATGCACTATTCTATGTTGTTTGCGAGACTTTCCAGAAATACAAGTGGAAATTCAATATTTTCCTTTCAGTCAAGCACAGAAGGAAGTGGTGATAAGTAATCTTAATGCAACCATTTTTTTTTTAAACTGGAATGTTTGTATTTTCTAGGTAAAAAAACAGTGCCCAACCCAATTAAGAAGTTTCGGACAAAACCAATGCAATAAAGGGCAACCGCTTGCGACCGACATACAGTGGTCACTATAAATATGTCGGTCGCAAGCGTTTGCTCTTTATTTTTTCTCATTTAGATTTTTTTTCTGAAGTCACGTCCATTTGCAGTAACTTAGTAGCTATATATTATATAGTATCATATTATAATATCATGGCGAAATACCGCAAATTGGACCTGAATGGTCTTTAAAATAAATAACTCAATATTTTGAAAGGAAGTTGGAAAACTATAGGTAGTTGTTACACATACATGGAAAAAAGGCCATCCGATTGCATCACTTCCTCCTTTTTAATTGTTCCGTTCAGTCATAGAAGTAATGGAAGATAGAAATCTTATACGATAGAGGGTTTTTGGCCTCGGACAGGTTTTTTATATTTCTTTCCCTTATTAATACAGCAACGAACCTGACTCGGTTTTTAAGACATAACAATACCTACTTTATTATGTAAGTTTACACATATTACACACATAATCCTTCGACAGTAAATTCTTCCAGTGATGGTGAAAACCACGTCAAATCCGTTGCGTGGTTTAGAAGAAAAACGCCGTACAATAACAACGCGTTCGCACTGGCGACATATTCACAAAAAAACATTTTGAAATCTCTGTTTTTTCTGTGAATGTATCTTCTCGCGTTCGCATTGTAATACAATTTGTTGTCACGAAACATGTTTGACGTTTCATATCACTGGCACATGCAAAATGTATATGTAATCTAGCAACATGTTGTAAGATTTATTTTGAAAGCCCATTTATTTTTATTTATACCTACTGACAAATACAGAATGAACGCAAATGTATATACAAAACATGTCTATTGAATATGTTTCAAGACAGTGCGAACACAGCTTACAACAAATCTTGAGATCTGTCTTAAAACATTAATTCAACAAAATAAGTTGTGAGAATTGTTTCACGTGACAAAATATATTGAAACATCTACATGTTGAATATTTTCTGGTGCAAGCGCATAGTCACAAGGACAGACTCAAGCTGCGGACGCGAAACCAGTGGCGAGGAGCGGTGGCGATGGAACAATTTTGTACCGTCTCTCGCCACGCACCGCCTCGCCTGGTTTCGTACCCGCAACCTTAGACACAGCGACTTTATAATAATATACAAGAGAAGAGATACAGATATTAGTTGCGAAATATCGCGGGACATTTGTGTACCTGGTGGCTCCTGGAGTGCCGGGCGAGGTGATGCGCGGGCGGGTGCTGCGGCGTGGCGGAGCGTGTCCAGCCGTAGCCCTGGTTGTAGGGCGGGGGCCAGCGCGCGCCGAACTCGGCCAGCTCCGAGCCCTCGCCCGCCTCCCCCGACCTCATGCCGGGGGTCACGATGCTTTCTGGAACAACGAAAATGGCAAATTACGTATGTGGCTAAAGGAAAACCTTCACAATTTTTTTTGTGAAACTTTTTGGATTGAGAATGGAATTTCAAGGATGCGTCACTTTTAGGCACATTTCGTTTCATGAGAAAGAAGAAAGGTATATAACTCTCTCGGTCTCTCAGACAAAAGAAGTTTTTTTTTTAAGTTTCACTTCTCTCACGAGTACGGTATAGCACGCGCAATTTTTGTTTAAAGCTTTTGTTACTAAAGATTTAAATTGTTTCTTACAACAAAGATATTTACTACTAAAGTGCTTTTCTTATTTTAACAAAATAGCAGTAAAAATTGCAGATCATAAAAATACCTAAGATGACAAATACACGACGGCTAGCTTAATATTTTCGTAAAATGACACATTCTAAAGTAAGTTCTTAAATTAAAATATTTCTCATGAAAACAACCAACAATCCAGGTAACTTCAAAGAAATGTTCCAAACTATAAAGCTGGTAGTGCTACGTTATAAAATATTACTGCTCACTTCGGTGACGGAATCCACTAGATATTAAAAGAGTTGCTAGATTTGGAGCTAGTTCCTCGGAAGGTGCAAAAAGTGATTGGTAGGGAGCATAATTCGCAGAACCGCCATCCTAGGCAATTTAGCGAAGGAAGTAGTAAGCGTAACACCTGGGCGCGGTCCAATTTATGAGACCGTCGACTCGAGCTTCGATCGAGAACCACGACATACATTTTTCATGGACACTCTAGTTCATTCATTGTTTTCAATTATTTACCGCCGGTGCCAAGAGTAGTTTTGCATTTTAGAGACACAACTGTCTTAACTGAATAACTGGCGAAGGATTTCTTTTGACGGATTTTATAATGTGTAAGCGAATCAAAGAAGCTATAAGGTTTCTTTTTAGGATCTACACGTAGTTCTAAAACTAGGCACTTATTTACGAAACTGCCTCGTTGGTCTAGTGGTTACAAGCGCTACTGCTGAGCACGAGATCCTGGGTTCAATTCCCAGGTTGGGCAAAGTGTAAAGGCTCTTACATACTGGCGCGATTAGTCGCGCGACGTGAATTTTAACAAACAATTTCTGAGAAAACTTCACGGCGAACAATTGGGCGGCGTAGTGTCGCGCGATGCATCGCGCCAGTATGTAAAAGCCTTAATTGGGTTTTTTCCTCGGTAGTCTGGATTTGTACCCGGTTGATGGCAATAACCTCGTCCCCTATTACATGGGACTTAAACATAACTGGCGAAATGTGGGTGTGCCTATACCTGGGCATTTATGAATATAACTGTGGACAGTAGCTATCTTCTTGTATACCACGTCATTGCAGTACCAGACAACTTTCAGAATTGCCATTAGTTTCTCATTTTCAGGACGCTTTCTTTAGCCATCAAGTGAGCGATACAAGCTTTATGTGGCTCATAAACTTGGCCACACCATAATGAGTTGCGGCGGCAGTTTTTACTTGAAAGCGATTGCGGTACAACCCTTTGAGGAGGAGGCGACGGAGAGATGGTCTGTTGTCGTGTTTAATTACTGTGAGTATAAAGTGCCACTACCTTTTTATGTATCAGGAGGTGCTGCTCGCGGCTTCGCCCACGTGGGCCCCTTATGTTTTTTCTAAAATAAAATAGCTACGTTACTCCTTATAGCATCGGCTATCTACCAGTGAAAATCCCATCAAAATCGGTCCAGCCGTTTCAGAGATTAGCCGGAACAAACAGAAAGCCAAAAATTTTAAAAAAATGTTTTGATTACCGTATACTTTCATATGTATTAGGATAAGTTAAGAATTAAGTTGCACTATTTCATCGATTCCTTCTCCTTCTTATATTAAAATTTATTAATAACAAGTTGCGCCCCGCAGTTTCACCCGTGTTAGTTTCGATCCCGTGGGAATAACGAGATAAAAAGTAACTTATGTCCTATTTCAGGTCATTGTCTACTCATGTGCCAAACACCTAAATCCGTTCAGCCGTTTTAGCGTGAAAGCGTAACAACCAAACAAATAAACAAAGTCACTTTCGCATTTATAATATTAGTTAGAATAGTTGGGATAGTCAGCAGAGGAGCTCGTGGCGAAGTAATAACAGCCGCTCGGGTCGATCCATCAGGTTAAGCTACGCTTGCCGGGGTTGGTCCGTGGATGGGTGACCATTTTCACATATCGAGACTCCTCCGTGCCTCGGAAAGCACGTTAAGCCCTTGGTCCCGGCTGTCATTTGTGGATCTTTGACAGTCGTTACGAGTCGTCAGAAGCACGAAAGTCTGACAACCAGTCTAACCAAGGGGTATCGTATTACCCAGTTACTGGGTTGTGGAGGTCAGATAGGCAGTCGCTCCATGTAAAATACTGGTATTCAGCTGCATCCGGTTAGACTGGAAGCTTGGGAAAAGGCTAGGCAGATTGATTGAGTTGGGATAGTCAGCGCCGTTTGCGTCATTTCCTCGTAGACACTAACACGGGTATGTAATATCATAGTATTATGTGTAACAGCCACCGCCATGGGCGGACTACCTAATAAAATGCTTGTAATACCATGATATTGAGGATAACGTACAATACAGTTATACCTACCTAGTTAGTGCGTCAGCAACAAAATTCCATTTACAGTATTACTTTTACATCAGAGATGGGTTGTAACAGGTGAAACACGATATCTGTGATCACTGTGACTGTGATAAAAAATAACAGATCCAAATATCTGTTATTAAATCACAGCATGTTATTTTTGTACGGACGATAAATACGTATCTCAATCGAATATCATCTTTATTTCTTTTGATTTAAAGTCGAAAATCGTATCTATCTGTTATAAAATCACAGCCTGTGATTTTTGTACAGACGATAAATACGTATTAACTCAATTGAATATCTTCTTTATTTCTTTTCGTTAAAGTCGAAAATCGTATCCGAAGTTTTAACAGTAACAGTCTTGAAGATCTGTGATTTTAAGTAACAGATATTTTTTATCGTTAGAAGCAATTGCTATCTGCTATTTTTTAATATCTGTGATTTCTATCTGTGACGATAAATACGCCTCACTCCTATTTTACATATCAACACTATGAAATATGATTCGATGAACTGCTTTTTAGTTTAGTTAGTGTGAATATTCTTTCAATGTTACTTCAGTTCCGATGTTAATTAAGTATTTTTCTCAATAATTCTGAAAAATGATAATCGCCCTTTATTGGTGACTGTATCAAACACACTCATTAGTACTTATGTGTAAAATACGACACGGACAAAGGCAACATTGAAACAATTACTAACTTACATCTTTGTCAAACTTCAGTCATGAGTCATGACACAAAAAATCCTATAACAGAGAAGTACCAACAGTAAATCTGCGTCGTAAACTGTCATAAAGTCCGTAATGAGGGCTTAAGTACAAAATAAGCTTCCGACCATTGGGCGCGATGTCCGGTGGCGTGGCGGTCCACTTCCGGTCACCTCGGCCCTTTCAACGCACGCTCGTTTATACGCCGTTTGTACACCAAATCTAGGTAAATACCCTCTAAATTACATGTAATGCAAGAAACCGCTTACAATGTAATTTATAACCTTTAAACCATACTTTAATAATATCACTCTGTCTGTCTGTCTGTATGTTACCTTTTCATGCCTAAACCACTGAACGAAAGGCAACGAGATAGATGGCATCCTGGGTAAGGACATAGGCTAATTTTTGTTTCAAAATAATCCTATAGTGGGTGATATAGGGGATGAAACTTTGTATAGGCAGCCCAGCTTTCTTAAGTATCCCGGTAGTAAGATCCCGTGGGACGATATCCGACATCCACGCGGGCAAAAGCTAGTTCGCCTCCTATTACATGGGACTTAAACATAACTAGTGAAATGTGGGTGTATAGGTATACTGTAGGTACGCCTCTGCATAACCCTTTGCGGAATACAGGCGTGATGTTATGTTTGGTTCTTAAATTTTGGAACTGTCTCGCTGCTCTAGTGACGCAAGCGCATGCAAATGAATGCTGAGCAAAGCAATTTCTTTCTGTCAAGAATTTCTAGAACTAAAAATAACTGGAGAAATGTGGGTGTTCTATTCAACGGTGCCAATACAACTACTGGTATGCTAAATACAGTTGTATGCCTTAGCAAGTTGTGATGGTCACTCGAGGCGCAGATTAATGGAGGTGTATCTGACCGCGTTACTACCGTTTATTCTGCTGAAGTAGCGTCATGGGTTGGCATTCATTAAAAGGGTTCCTCGAGCGAGTCAATTTTAAGGTAACGATGTAGGTTCCCTTCGGAGAGAGCATGTGTTAGGTAAGCTATGACAAAAACAAGATTGTTTTTTTTTTTAGTTAGGTTCGTATACTCTGTATTATGCTGATGAGCAAGAGATGGGACTCCTCATTTATAAGGTCATTGAATGTCGGAATAGTCTAACGTTGCATGATTCTCGGTAACTTATTTTATTTCTCCCGTAGGTGTAGTAAGAGGAAATAGAAATTCCGTCGTGTGCTTGCGGGAGCTAATTAGGAAAATGTAGGGTTTTTGTTCCCATCACAATCTTCGCCGTTAATAGCCGAAAACAGCTAAATATACATAAAATGAATCTTCGTACGGTAGAAGCTAGCTGAGATCAACTGTTCACAATGAGTATTATTGAGAAATTAGATGACAAAAAGGTTTTATAAATATAATTTAGAAAAAACTGCTCAGTCCCAGAGGTATAAATAAATAAATAAAAACTAAATATTTTATGGTTTTCATTATTATTTTGACGTGAAACAGCCAGTAGCACAGATATATATATCATATCTGTGGCCAGTATGATCTGTGGCCCAAAAGCTAGAAGGTTAAACTAAAATGCTTCTACTTTGTTTCTTATAAAATTAAAAACTTCCATCTAAAAATTGGCAACTCTCTCGGCTCCTATTTACAATTGCCCACTTTGGCCCATTTTCAATTGCACCTATCAGCAGAATGATAAACGAATTTCTGATTGGTAAACAACAAATGAATAAATACAATGTACAATTCTAGATATATGTATATTCTTTTTTTCATTGTTATGAACATCCGGTTTTTTTTTTTTTTTTTTTTTTTTTTTTTTTTTTTTTTTTTTTTTAAAAACGTTGCCCCACACTAAGAATTTCTTCCTGTATCGTGGGTGCGTTTACAAACATAGAAACTCACATACACTAACACCCAGACCCGGAACAACTACTTGCAGATCATACAAATATTTGTTCCGTGCGGGGATCGAACCCGCGACACGTTGCGCAGCAGTCCATTGCTAGGTTACTGTTGCGATAGTAACGTTAGCGTACGGAGAAATTCTCTGACATCGATATTTCAACTGTCACTGTCTTCAGTTAAGTTTTCAGAATTATTGAGTTAATGAGCTATGATTCAAAGGAGGTCAGTATCAAATAGATTGGATAAACTTAATGCAACATTGTATTTATTTTTATCATTAAGAACTTATTAGTCAACCTCTATGGATAAGACTATTTCCGATTAAAAGTAATTTATTTGTCATCTTGATATTTCAACTGTCACTGTCTTCAATTATGTTTTCATAATTCTTATTAGTCAACCTCTATGGATAAGACTATTTCCGATTAAAAGTAATTTATTTGTCATCTTGATATTTCAACTGTCACTGTCTTCAGTTATGTTTTCATAATTATCGAGTTAATGAGCTATGATTCAAAGGAGGTCGGTATCAAATAGATTGGATAAACTTAATGCAACATTGTATTTATTTTTATCATTGAGAACTTATTAGTCAACCTCTATGGATATTTCCGATTAAAAGTAATTTATTTGTCATCTTGTTTACGAGCTTGCGATTTGAGTTCGTGTTTAATCGTGTAATCTCGTGAATGTATGAAACTGCAAAATTGAAAAGTTTGAAGGTGGCTCATCAATTAAAGTCCGTGACTGTACATGTATTTTCGTATATTTCTATACTAACACATTCTGTACCTAGGCCATAAAATAACAACAATCTAGCGAATAGAATGGGCATTATTATTAAAGTAGGTTCGTTATGAAATATTGTTAGTTAAACAGTTCATAAAATAAATTGTCAATGAATAATTTTTTATCTCCTGGTTGGCCAATATGGAGTGCTTTGTAATGGCACAGATGACATGACGTCGTCAGTTGATGCACCGGTAACCAAACGCTGGTCCGTTGCATAACATCTGCACTGCAGTCACATGATACATATCTAATTGAATAATATAAAATGCACGATACGATAAAATGGACATTACTTTTTGTACGGATTTAATAAATAAAAATATTAAAGAAATCTATAAAGAAAGGATGTTTTTTGTATTTTCCGTTCTCTATGAGTCAAATAGAATATAAACTAGCCTCTTTTATGTGTGACCTTTTGCCTTTATCACGTTGTGTCCATGTACATTATAAAAAAATAACCTTGAAGAAACTAAGAATGACCCGTAAATAGCCGAGTTACTAATAGTCGAGGCTACGGCTAAGGCTTTGACTGCCTACACAAAGGTTGTGAGTTCAAAACCCCATTGAACTTGTAGTGAACTTAAACAAGAACATTTCGTGTTCGTAGAGGGTGCTACGACTGCTTGCTACGAGTGCTACGAGATATTATTATTATTGTGTTATCTTCGACCGTAGCGTCTTTATGGTATTAAATAAGTATCTAGGAGTAAAATAAATGATTACGCAAACTTACAAAACCAATAATAAAATCCTGTCCGCGTTATTCCTCATCGGAAAATAAAAACACTTAAAAATCAATGCAACAGTTGACAACAATAAAACTACTTAGTCTTAAATATTATTGAAAGAAATAGCCCGAACGGATGGAATTTGTTTGTGATAATTTATCTCGGCAAGTTCCAAGGATGGACGGATGAGTCCCTGGCTCGGGGCCAACCCCGCGCGACCGCCAACTGACTCGCATCCTACAACTTTATATCACTTTTACGTCGTGCCACTTCATGTCTCATACATTTTTACTGCCGGTGGAATATTTCAAGATACCTATACAACAGAATTCATTATACTTTATTGGCTTTTCCCAAGAATTCTTGATAAGAATTTGCATATTCTTTTTAGGTACCTAGAGACGAATGGTAGTGCCACTATTTCAGAAAAGTCAGCTAAGTAATAAAGGTTTAAATTAGAATGGTTTGTTTTGGTAAAATGGAGTCTTGAAGTAAACATTCCATAATACCTTTAATACATTTTTTTTGGGAAACTAAAGAGGATTTATTTAATAACAACTGCCAGGACCAGGGGGCTTACCATGAACTCTTATAGCAGGTCAATTTTCGACGTAAAGTGAACTGTCGGGCTATTTTGTACCGTGAACATGTCAAATAACAGGCAAGCCAGCGATCACGTGACTAAAGCCGGTCAGTGGTCACGTGACAACATTTCACTGGTCTGACCTGCGTTAAGCTGTACCATCAAGTCATTTTTGACATGTAAACACTCGACTGCTGAACTGCCATGCAGTCATATTAAGCAGGCGTGTAAAACTTACTTTTAGTGAACTGTTTTCTTTAATTTAAAATAAAATACGTAAGTACATGTTCATTTGTGAATATGTACTCTGATAATGATCTCTAGATTACAGTGGTAGTAATGATTATACTTCGTCTAACGAGGTTACTGAGAAATACGATCATAACTTAAAAAATTGTTTAGTGAGTAGGCCAACCTACACTTCATCGGTATTGTAGTTTAGTAAAATAGTGCACTGTTCCGTAATTTTTAGTAGGAACCTAGGAACGTGGGAATGTATGAACGTAGGAATGTATAGTAGGAACTGCAGTATTACCCTGCATAAAATCTTCGAGCCTAAAACTTTTTTACTTCGCTGGCCATCGATGTTGTCGTTTTTAATCGTAAGATAATTTCAATTTTTTTGAATTTGAATCTGACGTGAAGAAAGATGAAGAATTTTTGATTAGCACCCGTCAGTCGCGGTTTTTTCTCATGAACACAAGAGCTCTAATTCTTCAAATAATTCCAGGCTCTATGCTGAAAGATTTACAGTATAAATAATTATAGTTGTGTCCACGTTTCCTTGTTTTACGGTACGTATAATCGGATTTTATCTGTGCTACTATACTCGCTCTTTCTCCAAGGTATGTCGGTATCCTTTTCGCTAGTCTAAAACCTTCTTATTTGTCATAGGTTAAAAACCAGTGAAAAGGCCTATTTCGGCCTTTATCGGTGGGGTATTGGGAACCCACCTCGTTTCCCCGTTTCGCCATAATCCTGGACCAGGCGCCCCGGCGGCGCAGTTGACTGAGCGCCGTGCTACATACAAGGAATACCGCCTCTTGACGTACCGTGCGGTCCAGGAACTAACCACCTCGTGACTTATTAACTATTTATTTATCCACTGCGAAGCATCGTTTTCTCGGATTCTTCCACGTTGCATTGCAAACTGCAGCTGTTGTAAACCATTCAAGTTTTCCGTTCAACTTTAAATACATTCAAGTTTGTTTTTTTACGCGTAAATAATCTCGTATGCAAATTAGACTAAGCTGGCATTAGGTCAACCTTCGGTTGCGGTTCCTTATTCGATGCGTTGCGTTTGCGCTACTAAGTTATGGTTTTTATAAGCTTTTGCAATCGCTGATACACACCGAACTCCCACGCGTAACTAAATTTACCTAAGATTTCTATTCCGAAAGTTTTCCTTAACCTAATTATATTTTATATTCACTTTTTTATATTTTTTGTAAAAGGTATCTTTCTATGTTTATATTGCAAAAATTATACGTGTTCAACGAAGTGTGTTTATTTATTTCGTTACAGAACGTAGGATTGTGGGAATGTATGAACGTAGGAATGTATAGTAGGAACGTAGGGTCATAGGGTGTTTTAAACGGTTATTGAAAGCAAAAATCACATTATGTAAACAAAGCATTTTTATTACTGTAAGTATCAATTTCAACGTCGGACGACTTAGAAGTAGATAATATTTCATCTAATAAAGATGCAGGTTGCTTCATCAGGCTCTAACTCTCAGCTTTATACGACGTGCATTTGATACAAAAGCGTTCACCGCACATCTGTAGCTTCGGACTATGTCTTCGCACATTGCGTTGAAATCTCACAGAAGAAATAACACAACATCCATCTGGAGTAAATGCTGTACCATCTTGAAGATTCCATACTAATTATAATCCTTCACACAGGAAAAGAAGAAATATATGAAATTGATGCAATTCGAAAGAAACTGAAAAAATTAAATAATGAAGTGTTGTTGTCCCTTGACTTGACTTGTCTTTCAGACAGTGTATGTTGTGTAGAGTCAAAGAGTTTTAATAAGATGAGTGAAAGTATATGTACTGTGGGTAAATGATTTTGATGATGATGAATGATGTTGATAACTTGTAATTTGTCATTAAAATCATCATCGTGTCATCATTGATTATCAGATTGAGAGTGGAATGTGGAGAAAGCGCTTTTTACAAAGTCGAACAAAGCCGAAAAATCTTACCCGAATGTCACTGACTTAAACCCCAATATACCAATATGGAACTGGTATGGTTGCTGTATTTTGGATCGGGCTATGATTCTTTTCTCTGTTTTTTTGTGTGCGTTTCAAACATGCGAAGCTGTTGGAAACCTCCCTCTAGTAACTACCTTAGATTCAACTTGAATTGAGTACTTGAATTACATAATCGGAACAATCGAGTGCCTGACCGTTAGTAACTTAGTAACATCACTAGAGTCAAACTGACAAGGAATCAAAAACTATATTTTTTTATACTTAATGGCTAGGATAGTCGTTCGAAAATAGCAATAACTTTGGTAACTTTTAAGATTATTTTCATAAGTATCTAAAAGGGTCTCCAATGTCGTATTCGTGTTAAATAAGATATTTTGTTACGAAACATAGTTTTTTAAGAATTCTTTTGATCATTATAAACTGTTATTAAATTAATTTAATCTAGTTCTTTAAAACCGTAAAACCGATAACATTGCGAAAAAGTATTTCCG
The DNA here is from genome assembly GCA_947522985.1 of Lithophane socia. NCBI lineage: Eukaryota > Metazoa > Arthropoda > Insecta > Lepidoptera > Noctuidae > Lithophane > Lithophane socia. The sequence continues at coordinate 12,435,474 of OX383256.1, read as the reverse complement.
AACGTTTGTTTATAATATGGCGTACTGGTCAACGGTCACGTAGCAGGTCTGAAGTTGATACATTGCAGGTCAGACGGAAATGCTCATGGTACAAATAGAAAACCTGTCAGGTTAGCCTGCTAAGTTGACCTGTCATGTACTTGGCAAGTATTTTAAAAGTTGATGGTAGGGCCCCAGCACCCATTAAAACATGTAAGTATATTTTATAAGCAAGGGTAGGTAGGTACAGTCACGGACTTTAATTGATGAGCCACCTGGCACTGTTCGTATTTTAGCCGTGTAATGCAAATCGGGTTTATTCGGTTCCCGACACGCGAAGTCATGTCTTCGTATTAGAAGAAGAAAATTATATTTCATATCTTTACCGGTTGGCTAACCTGAGAGCCAGAACTACAAACTTGACAGCAGAGTGACTGCCCAAAGTCAACCAATTGCAGGTCTAGCAACAGTAACCTAGCAACGATTGTTTATCGTTGCTATAGTACTTTAGGGGTATGAGGAACAGGGTGTAAAGTTCACTCATCCACCATAGAAAAGGGAGGATCCTCCGACCAGACGGGTGTTGTGTCTGGCGGGCAACTGCCCAATGATTGATATTGGGTTTTTGTATATATGTTCACTGCACGGTAAACTCTAATTGCGCGATGCAGGATTTATGTGACGTCAGTATTTTTGTGTGACGTCAGGTCTTCGATGCGTAGTTCGTATGTGGCGATGTAGATACCGCCACATCACTCCCCTCCGGAGACCGGAGGTCGATAGTGGGCTGAGTCTTGTATCTTGCGATGCTTGCCAGTGCCAGTTGTGGTTCCAGTGAGTCGGAACCGGGTGCCGCATTGTTCGCGGTGGGTCGGAACTGTTTGCGGTGATTGAGTTGATTGCGGTGATTCCCCAGTGGCTCAGGGTGATGAGGTTGAGGTGATTGATGTGATTCCCCAGTGGGTCGGGGTGATGAGGCTGAGGGTGATGACCAGGAATGCGCGATCGCTGCATGCTGGTGGTCAAGATACCCGTTGACGCCTCGGGTGTTGACTTGGCTGTGTGACTCGCCTCACTGAACGCTTGCGGGAGTGATGATGATGACGTCACGCTGGAGTAGTTGCACGAAGGCTGCGTTGACGTTCATATTCGGGGTCACCAATTTAGGGGTATGAGGAACAGGGTGTAAAGTTCACTCATCCACCATAGAAAAGGGAGGATCCTCCGACCAGACGGGTGTTGTGTCTGGCGGGCAACTGCCCTATGATTGATATTGGGTTTTTGTATATATGTTCACTGCACGGTAAACTCTAATTGCGCGATGCAGGATTTATGTGACGTCAGTATTTTTGTGTAACGTCAGGTCTTTGATGCGTAGTTCGCATGTGGCGATGTAGATACCGCCACAGTACCGTTAGCGTACGGAGAAATAATAATAGTCATTTCGACAAGTTGGAAAGTAACGTCTCTGACATTGATATTTCAACTGTCACTGTCTTCAGTTCAGTTTTCAGAAATAACGAGTTAATGAGCTATGATTCAAAGGAGGTCGGTATCAAATACATATAACAATATTAATGCAACATTGTATTTATTTTTATTTTTTTATCATTGAGAATTTATTAGTCAACCTCTATGGATAAGACTATTTCTGATTGAAAGTAATTTATTTGTCATCTTGTTTACGAGCGTGCGATTTGAGTTCGTGTTTAATCGTATAATCTCGTGAATGTATGAAATTGAAAAGTTTGAAGGTGGCTCATCAATTAAAGTCCGTGACTGTACATTTACTCGCAAAACCCACACACATATTTGTTCATCCATAAAACCCATACATATCGTACAACCTCGTAAACAAACTGCTGAGCATCGCACCCTAATTGCGCCTATGCGCCGTAACTTAATAAAAAACCTTTTAGACCTGCCGAAAGTCCTACCGTAAAATTCAGTTTTTTAAGAACGAAGTTCACCCGCTCCTTTGGGAGTTAAGCACTGAGTGCTCTTATCTTATAAATTCAATTCTGCAGTCGCTCGCCCGAAAATAGCCTCGCAGATTTTTTACAATTTTCTTACTACAGTGAAATCATATACCTAATATATACCTATACAGTGAAATTATATAAATTATTTGTATATATATTTATTAAATACAACATTCTGCTAGAAAAGAATAACAAAGCACAATAGGAATTTATTCCTGTTCAGTTGAGAATAAGAAATTACCTTATTTAACAAAAATAAGCTTTTTATATACATATAATCAATTTTTTTTTTTTTAATCAGTTTTGCGAGTAAAATTAGGAGTAGGTAACTAAAGTTTTTGCTCTGATATATAATCAATCGCTTTTCATATAGGTATGTTTTCGCTTTTGATATATAATCAATTGAATACGGCCAAATGAGAGTAAAAACTTTAGTTACTCCTAATTTTATGAGCCTAGAATGTGAAATGTTTCCTTTTCTGAAGTAATACCAGTCCTATCTATCTTGACGATTATATCTCTTGAAGCCTTACGAGAGGCATCCTGAAACTTTTCCCGGAAAAAGGCAAAGAATATTATCCCAGAAACTTTTATCTTCAAGTTATAATTATAATAAGTATGTTTAAAAAGAAAGTCTTAAAGACTTCAAATATTTTTTTCTTTTTATGAGTCCCTATTTTGGATGCTGTTTTACTTTTACTTTTACTCTTAGACTGATCAACTTTTACATTGACATTGACTTTCTACTAAAAGTAGGTGATACCTACCGAAGGCTGAGATCTATAAAAGTTACTTAACACGTACCTTGGCTAACCGTTACTTCTGTCACTGTTGCACAACTGTCAAACTACAAGTGCAAGATAGAGACAAAAACATGTCAAGTCTAAGTCAAAGCATAGATCTTAGCCTCGCAGTCTTTTATTTACGTTGAATTATATCTTATATAATTACTGCATGTCCTAATTTCAAACCCACAGGTGCCCTTGGGAGTCGTACAGGACAACTAACGGATTGTTCCGAAGGGACAGAGAACAGTGTCTAGATGTAAAATAATAACACCATACTGCAATGAACGACCGGAGCCGTGCCAAGCATGTGATTATGACAATAAGTAGCTCTCTCGGGGAAAGACTTATGGCGGAAACGTTATTATAAGAAAGCACGTTAAACGTTTAAGGGTTTTCTTGTCAGGTACTTATTTAAGTATAGAGCAATATTGTGTCTATGTCTTCTTTATCCTAATAACATATAATCACGCCTGTATTCCCTGAAGGATTAGGTACAGGTGTATATACCTATAGTACACTCACAACAAAACTAGGTTGTCTATGGCAGTAAGGTTAGAATCGGCGCACAAATGAAATAGTTACTTCTGGGTTACTCCAATTTTGTTGTTCAAAGTCAATAAGACGCAAATTGAATTTTAGAAGACGTTTGGGTATAAACGAGCGAATTTCCAGTCTTATCGCTGAACACAGAAATAAACGCCCGCGCCGGCAACATGTTTCCGAAATAATTGTAAAAATGGGACCGCTGAAAGCACCCTAAAAACAGAAAGCGAAAACACGCTGTTTTTGTAGTGTGAATAACAAAAGGACTGATGTACATTAAATTATAACGGCTTATTAAATGTTATTGTGCATTTGGAGTCCTTCACTCAAATATTGTTTCACTTTATTGACTATAGTCATTTGAAAAAACCCTACTAAACAAAAGGAAGTAAGTTATCCTGGCACTTTACCGATCGCAATAAATGATAAAAATACCTACATATTATATACTCAACCTTTACACTACGTTACCTGCACATACATACTTCGCATACTTTGTATTACGTAAATGTCTTCACAGCATTAGATTTGAGCGAGCCACTGACTCGGAAAACAAGCTGGAACCACAGACAACCAAATGGAAAATTTGCCTACAACCTCCACGAGGCGCCAGTGAACTGAACTGAGCCACTAGCCGGTATTTGCCACTAAATTATTCCATTGTTTTCAAAGTATAGCGATTTATAGTACCCACAAAAAATATCCAATGGATATTCGGCTTTCATATAACAATATATTTTTGGCAAACACAAAGAGGATATGTAGATAACATCCATTGTTCAATTTTTACCTGACAAAACATTCAAAAAAGCCATTTCCTAATGAACCGGTTATTGCCAATAAAAGAGCGGTTGAATTTGCGTAAGTTGTTTTTCAGAGACGTAACATGTAAAAAAAGGGTAGGTACGCGTCTCGGACTCTCGGTATCATAAATTAAGTATCTGCGTATCGTTAATTTCTTTCAAGGGTCCGTCTTTGGAAGCCTTTAAAGATGTTTTATATGATGGTTTACATGCCACACATATTATAGTCCCCCGTACTAAGCCCCCGTTACTGTTACAACAGCAGCGAAATAAAATGTTATTATTCTAAAGCAAACATAACATTTCTCTATCCCTCTTCTATTATGCGAGGTTAATTTTTGTCGCACCTATTTATAATGTAGTAATTATACAATAAATATGTAGGCAGGTAAAGCACTTAACGCTGCTGTAAAGCGTGAACCTGCATTCTATAAATTGCAGTCATTCGTTGAAGTGCAAACATCAAACATGCAATTTACTTGGCTTTAAACTTTATTCGTTGATTGGCATTGTTGCACATGTTTACTAGGTATAAACAAGCATTCATTACTACTGCAGAAAGGTACTGCAGCATTCTGAAAATATCATGAACTTTACACTGTGGAAATACCGCGTTATTTTTTTTCTGCGTCTTTCGTCACTCCTTATGTTCTTTAACAGCCTGATGTCTTTGGCAAAATTGCAACTTTCTGAACCTCTCTCTTGTCACGTCTCGTCTTTCACATCTTCGATAACCATGTTTGTCTTCCACATATTGACGTGTTTAGATTGTTAGTACCTACGGTTGCAAGAATCATTTCATGAAGTGGATGTATATCCACTTGAAGATAGAACAAATACTTACGTATCTTATAAATTCTTCCCTACATCAGCTGCTGTACCACATAATCCCTGTGACCTATCACGGAGAAACTTAAAATCAATAATATCCAGTTCAAACAACAAACAGATGAAGATAACGTAGCACTTTGTTTCTTTATGTCATATTCCAAACAATTACATAGCTTTGTTGACATACAGTGGAGCCATATCTTTTTAGAACAAAACAATATACTTAAAAGACAATGCTTGCGGAGGGCATTTATGACGTCACGGGAGCGTGCGGGTGTCGGGGCGGAGGGTCGGGGGGTCGGGGTTCAAGGGCGCGAATCTAGGTCAATGGGACACGGACGAAGTTGGGCTACCGGATTTACTACGAACACTGGCTCACGGACGGCTTACTTCCTGATTGGTTCTGTCATACTATTGCATGCATATACTGTGTCGAAGATATTGGCTAACGATTTATTGCCCCACAACTAAACGATTTGTCATATCTAATCCGCTTATATGCTATTCATTAGTTCCATTATTTCTTACATCAACCCTAAATATTAGGTATAGTTACATTCAGGGTTAATTATAAACGATCCTTTAATTCACGGCCCAGCGGCGTCTATAAAAATTATCCGGTTCAAAGCACAATCTGCGAATATTTTCCACCAGACCGATAACTGGCCGAAACCCTACACATCAAAAGAACCATTCAATTAGATCAAGAATACTTTGAAAAAGAATTTACTTTTAATTTAACGAATAACTCAGTCATGAAGCTAATCTTGGAAAGGCAAAAGAAAGGAGTCCTTCAAGAACAAAGTGTCCTTCGATCTGAGAAAGAAAACTCACCGATAATGTAATCGTTTTGATACGAATTTCTATAAGGCGGAAAAAAATACTGATAAAGCATACCTTAGCCTATAATGAAATAAGAGCCGATAAATGGTTGATAAAAAACTACACAATCTAAGCCAAGCGAAATAAATCAAAACCTCTCAGTCTCTAAAAGAAAGTAAACTTTAACATGGAACCATTGTTATGTGGCTAATCGAGGCATGATCTTCCGCTAGCGTGTCCGATATTTCCACAAAGCATGTTATTATTTGAGGGAAGGCGCGACCCACCCTTTTCATGCAATTCCACCAATCACAATAAAGCTGATGAAAACACGAACTTCGTAAAGGACTATGAACTCTAGAAAAATATTCAAATCAACTGTTTAGTATTCAGCATTTCTACAATGTCAAGAAACTATCTAGACGCTTACGCAACACCATGTTCAATTATCTACTTATTATTCAACATTAAAAATGTCGAATAATACTCGATCCAAAATGAGAAAAGAGTAAAAACAATTTACACAAAACAAAACAAAACAAACCAAAATAGAATCCAGTCTTCAATCATCACAACATGATATTCAAAATTATATCTCATTTGATCTAAAAATATCCTCCCTTATAATGTTTCGACCTTGCGGATGGCATCATTTTTCATAAGAAGTAGATCCAGCCTTGCGACCGGCTGAGAAGCCTTTTATTACGGATAGTGTTCGGTTATTTATAGTGTCAAGGTTTCATATATTTCCTTTAGATTAGATTCCAGCTAATTTCATCTACATATTACTTAGATAGAGTAAGTAGTAATAGTAGTTCCAGAACGTAAATAGGACTGCAGAACGTGCAAATTGCGAGTTTCGCGCAAGTTATTACAGCCAACTGGGGAGAAATTAAAACTTTGACGTATTTATTAGCAAACTCTTACTGTGAAGTGTGCACCGTATCCGGAATTGTTGTTTTACCTCGGAGAAAATATTACGAATACGTTGTAAACATTCAGCTCGTTTATTGCCATGCGTTAAGTGGATATAGTGTCCCACCTAGGTGCATGACATACCTTTAAAACTAAACTACGGCATTTTTAAACACTGACGTATTCTTTTAATATGAATAAAATAAAATAAGAACATATAGAATGTACACTTCGGAAGTAATACTGGTCTGGACTAAGAACAAGGAACATATACTCACCTACGGCGAGACTAAGAACTCGGAACCATCAATCGCGCTACAAACTACACTGTGTAATACAACACGTGTCACATTATATTTTATTTAACATTTGTGTCATACATACTCGTATACCGGAAAAAATTACACAATGTGACAGTAATAGGTGCACGAAAAGGGCATGCCGTTTCGCGAATAAAAAACAAATCCGGTAGTAATAAATACTCTTTTACCCATATTCACATCCGAATCGGAAAGTCCGTTAGCATACAAATGGACTAATTTGTTTCGAGCCGATGAAACAGCCGAAAATAATCGAACAATTTTGTTCCACAGTGGTAGGACGTGACACAGACAACGGACGACGCGGCACGGCAAGTGCGAGTCGGACTTGCGTACGAAGGGTTCCGTACCATTATCTATAAAACGGAAAAAAAATCACGTTTGTTGTATGGGAGCCCCCTTAAATATTTATTTTATTCTGTTTTTAGTACTTATTGTTATAGATACATCATCTGTGAAATACAGCCTGGTGTCAGACGGACAGACAGACAGACGGACGGACAGCGGAGTCTTAGTAATAGGGTTCCGTTCGTACCCTGGGTACGGAACCCTCAAAAAAGCTCTCTACCGCATCTCATTATTTTAGTAGGTACCTACTACGAACAATAATCATTAAATACTTGAAAGAATTCTCGCTAACCTTTTTCTGAAATAATAAAATTTACCGTCTGTCACATATTTTTTTCTTTTAAGTGCTGCTAGACTTATCAAAGCGCTGCATTGCATGCTTAGCAAGCGGTCCCGCTGCACTATTTTTGCACGAAAGAATAAAAAACATATTTAAGAAGTGGCAATAAGAACAGAATGTAACGACCCATCATCGTCTGAACAACTCGCGAGTGCTGCGCAAACAACTAGGTCCTTCAATTTAGTTTATAGTTAAAGAGTGAAAAACAACCTCTCAATGAGAACTGGAGCGAGAGTGGGCGGAAACTGACAGCAAACGAGTGAAGTTGTACAAGAATTTACTATAAGCGGGCGCGCAGGCATTGTCTGTGGGCGCTAAACGCTCCCCGACACCTAACACATTCGTCAAAGAGCGTTCAGCTTACGATTATAAAACTATAGAAATACAAACACTGACATTTAAATCATTTAGCTCAGGAAATTAGATAATTTCTAAGTTCCTGTGTTCTTGAATAGCATCAGACGTGTCAACTCCGATAGTTACACCTACGTAGTACAACTACACATACACAATCCATAGACAACCAAAACAATAGACAGAAAATTTTCAGCCGAGATTATTACCCCTACGAATTTTTTTTTTTCCTTTTAAAAAGACACAGTTATTACGTGGATAAGTAATATGGTTGCTACCTACAACAATAGCTGAATTGTCACCAAAAGTATTTCAGTTATAAGTAAATAGGGACTGAAAGAAACTGCCTGAATTATTGACTGAACCGTCAATATTTCGCTACTTCAAAGTATCGTGAACCGCTTACGGTACAAAAGGTATTTCAATGCTTTTCGATGCAAACTGAATGTAGGTTATTGTTAGTTTATGGAAGGCACAAAGGCTTTCGTTCAAATAAGCGTGTTTCCCGTGATTTACGAGCCCGACCCCTCCACTGAAAAGCTATTGTTTATTCAATTAAATGCGCGTTACAGGTTTAACGGCAGTCATTGTCAGACTAGAAGTGACTCTATATACGTTTTTTTTTTGAGGGTTGGAAATCATAATATGACTTCTCCCGCTCTGGGCGGAGCGGAAGAGCGTGTCAGACTTTTACTGACTAAAACCCGTGTTCCTTCAGTTGCCTGTTGCCAACGTCCCGATATCCCTTTCGGACTTTCCCGCAGCCCTGGCAGGACTCTATATACCTAAGCTTAAATTCCATTTCAACCTTAAAATTAAAATAGTCCCTTAACTCTCTCTATACTCTCTCTGTTCATTCCATCATTCAAAATTCATTATTCAACAGTGACCTTGGTCATGGTTGAAAAATAAGTTTTGCCTTGTATGCTAAATAAATACAAAGCATAGGCACTAACACAAATTGCATTCTCTATAATTAAATGTTATATTCTCTTGCGATAGCATCGTACTCACATACAACGCTCATTTGAAACTTAGCAATCGAAAATAGAACTTTTTATTTCCAATTGAACTTGCATTATTATCTTCGGGGAAACTCATTGGTATTCCTTTCACAATCAAATATTCCAGCTACGCGCTGAATTCACTTACAGCACATAGGAACACCGAGGAATGTCAAATACCTTCTATCTTCTATACCTACAGCAGGTTAACGGAAAATCGATGAGATGGTTCAGGAACAAAGAAATTCTTCGAATATAATTAAGTAATAGTTCGTAATATGTGCCAACTTGCCTGTCATGTCGTGTCATGAACACATGGCAGGGTCTTTGCGACTTTTGTGGGAAAATAATGTACAGTGAGAATATGTTGCTCTTTTCAGCTATGAAGTCTTTGGAAGTAAACAATAGAATTTAATTTTTTTATACTCCTTGTCTACTTATTGTTCATGCCAATTCAAAACAAAATACTCTAAAGGATCCTAATGAGACTAATTGAACAATTTCATTCTTACAAAGTGATTTTAAGTAAGGTCTTAACATGTTTTTTGTTCTTTTTCAAAACAAGTACGTAACGTATGTACTACGTAAATTACTTGAACACCCAAGTAAAGGTTAATTTTATACATATAATATACATAAGATTTAGGACCGACGACGTGAACCTGAATATGAAACGAGTTCGCGTGTCAAAAGACCTTTAAATATTTCCGTTTAAAGTTATATTTTTATTGCTTGGGTGTATACTTAAATATTTTAGTAAATGCAAAATCGTTTATGATTTTGAGGGACCTAAGTGACTATTATACGCTAATATAAGTAAGTAAATATAACCTGTATGAAGTTTAGCTCATCAATCATTGCGCGGCCATCTTTTATTATAATAGCCAGTCTCATAATAACAACCAAAACTTTTCCCATTTCAACTTTAAGGATTCGATTCTATTTTCATTTTTCTTAATTGAACGTACCTATTTTTTTTAACTGACTTCAAAAAGGAGGAGGTTCTCAATTCGACTGCATGTTTTTTTTTGTGTGTTTGTTACGCGATTACTCCGCCAATTATGAATTGATTTTGATGATTCTTTTTGTTTAGTAGGTCATGCTTCAGGGGTGGTCTCTTATTTTTATTAGCTTTTCTTGCGTAGTTTTTGAGTTAGCTTCAATTAATACGTATCTTTCCCACTTAGCCTATTATAGGGATGATGTTTTAAGTTCCTGTCACTGTTATTTACATAGCAGGTAGTGAGTGGTATTGGAATTTGTGTGGGGTAGGTACCACAACTAAAAAGTGAAAAATAATAACGGTGGCAAAAAACGAAAATCCAAAACCAAAGACACCGACTTCTGAAATTAAAGCTATTTTCACTTTGTAGAGTTTTTTTGGAAGTTTTTTTTTTGTAAAAAGTTTTATTAACTATTATTATAGCACCCGGGAAAAAAACCCACATACTTATACATATGTGATGGAAGTATATAGTCTATCTATAGTCTATCTAGTGGTAGATGGGGATGGAGAGCCCTTGAGCAAACATGAAAATCCTCTTTGGCTCGCTCAGCAGGCGAGTGTGTCCCGGTTTACAACGGGTGCACATTCCACGGGCATCGTAAAGGAGCCTGGGGGTAATAGCCAGTAAGTTTTTACTACTCGAACACAAATCGCATAAAAAAGGCAAATAAAAAAGTCTAACTCTCTAAGACAGGCTTTGTCTATAGAGTTTATGGCCTAAGAAACCTAATTTAGATTCGATTAAACAATTACAGTATTCCTTTTATTCTTTTTATTTATTATCATCCGATAATTAATGTGCATAGTAAAAGCTTAAATATGTACATACAACGTGCTAAAACTAAAAGTAATACAAAACGTCCTAGAAAAAGTGTTCCAAAAATACATCGTTTCGAAGGTAACATAAGTAACAATAAACTCTCGATGTGTGTATCTAAGTTTTATTGATAAGTACGAGTAAATTATTTTCATTAAAACCAAATAAAATTTGACATTGTGATTTTTTCTGTCTGAATCTTAATTCTTCTTAAATCTGAAAAAATAATTCATAAGCCAGTTGATTATTTGGGGTCTCCCTTGTTTCATCGAAAATAAATTGCCAAATTATCACTTCCCAAACAATTTTCCGCATAATTTCATTTGCCAAAATATTACTTAGCAAAAAATCTCTTCACAAATAATTGTAACGCAAACCTAATGTTTGGCAAGTGAACGTTTAAACAATAACTTGTTTAACAAATAGTACTTTTACCAATTTTTACGTAGTCAAATATTTCAGTTGGCGCAAAATAAAATTTGCCAAACGTTTATTATCTAAAGATTGTTTGCTGTAAGTAAAAGACCAAAAGCCTAAATGACATTATCCTTGATAATATTCTGCCAAGTAAAAATTTGACCAAATGAAAATGTGCGTACTAAAATCATTCCAAATATTGCATTGGTATAAAAAAAGGTTGCTAAAATTTGTTTGGGTAGTGAAATTTGGGCAAAATCTTTTCGGCAAAACGGCAGGATCCCGATTATTTGACATGGTCACATTAATACCCTAGAGTTATGGGATATCAAAAGAAAACCTGGTTAATGGCTCCAATATTCTTTATTAATACTGACAAGCTAAATAAAATTGACGAAAACGTAGTCAATTAGCCGAAATTACCTTATCCCAAACCACTCTCCGTCTACATGCGTATTATTAAGAAAAGCCAAAGGTTATGTAAGTCCATATGATTTCTGACATTCCGAGACATTTGTGAAGTTTTCTTTACCTAGGTGGAATCGTAGAACTTTGGACAATAAAAGCTAGTTTCAGATCTTGTTTCTGAAATAACATGTAAACATTTTAATATGCTTTATAGAAATGTTATGTCAACTTTAGTCGTACCTATACTATTAAGGGAATTCATACTATTGTTCAAACATTACCTTAAATCAACTTGTTTTCAAATCTTTGTGTGTGCAGCAACCGTAAAATAAAACTGTTTCTTACAAAATAAACAGACGCCATAACCGAGCCATTAGCGAAGTTTCATTTTTACGATATTATTTGGAACCATTATATGTACAGAAATAATGGCAAAAGGTGTGAGTGTTTATGTATGTATGTACAGAAATATCATAAATGTGCGTAAATCATAACAATTCGGTTACATTTGCCGAACAAGGTTTCCTAATAGACCGTAAGAACGAACGGTCGTCGCAGGGAATATTGCCATAATAATCAGCACGCCTGACAAACATTGTGTGCGCAATATATTGTTATTAGTGTTTAGGGGAAAGCTGCTACCCATCGTCTCACCATTATTCCTTAGTCACCTTTAACGACACCCTCGGGAGCCTTATTCTTTGCCAGAAAAGACACGCCAAATGAAATGAAACGAAATTATTTGAGCCTTCGTTCGCCTAAATAAAAGGAATACATTTATTTCTAGTTCAAATATTTGTTTGCTTTCAGTTGATAAGAATATAATATAGATACGTAGCTATTAGTAGATTGAATTGACTGGTAATTGACTAGGCTAAAGTATTTACCTATTAGCCTACAAACATAAAATAGGTACGTCTAGTTCTTGTTAATTTCATACGATGTTTTTTGTATGTACCTATTGAGGACATTTACTACTTAGCACAGTTATTTATAAGATGTTTTAATGAATGAGGCGATAGGTACTGCTATAACCTTGCTATAATTTCCTAACCTGCTATTAATACACCCTACGGAAAGTCAACTTATTACACAACTACACTTACGATAAATGTGTTCTTGTACCGTGTAACATAATGCCGTGTTCTAGTAACCAGAAAAGCGTATAATCCGAAACTTACCTAAGTCTTAAATAGATGTATTAGTGACCTGCCAATATTCTCAGGTGAGTGTATCCAACTTTTTTATTTTTAATCACATTTAATTTAATAAACAACAGTTAATTGAAACGTTCAGGCTCATACCCGGAATTTCACTCACGTAGCTGTGAATCAAAACAGAGGATAATTTATATCCTTGTTTAATTAACGTGGCTCACAGAGTTATGATGATGAAATTAAATAAATCCGCACGATATTTACTGCTAAGTACCGTATTTCTGTATAAAAACGTAGTAAAACGGAGAGCTTCTCTCATTTTCTGGTGAAGTATCGTTGTAGGTGCAGTATCATTAATGAAAACGTAGGTAACAAGCAATTTCAATGAGCTCGCATCTGACGTTCTACGCAAGTTAAGAGCATTTACTTGACATGTATACCGTACATAATATTATACTGGTACTTTTGGTGGTAGTTGATAAAATGGTAGTTATAGTGCTTGTCATCAAATAGTTCATTTGCCGTAATGTTTGCTCCACTGTTAAATTTCAAAAACGGACCTGTTAGATAGCTCCGTAGCGGCGTAGCGTACCTATTCGTATTGGTCCTACAACAGAGGAGCCAACATTACAGCATAGGATCTACTTATTTGATGAAATGCACTCTAGACCGCTAGTCTCTCTATTTGCAGATACCTACTGTAACATCTTAGGACACAGAAATGAGGAAGCACAACCCTGGAATATTTTGCTGAGTGTGTGAGGTGTACCTGCATTTAAAGTAAATGTAACCATAACCATTTAAAGCTCTTTCTTTTTTGCTGTTGTATTGTTATTTATACCGAACGAAAGATCATAAATCATATATGCTGTCTGCATACAAAATGTATCAATACCTAGACGCTGCTAGCTTTGCTTGTTATACACTACCTTATTTATAACTGGGGCTCCTGCTTCGCACGGTTTTTAAAACTTGACAAAACATCTAGATGTCTTAGATATATGTAACTTTAATATTAACTTATTATACACACAAACTTTGCCGGAATAAATTCTCTAAAAGATGGTGAGAACCTCATTAAAATCCGTTGCGTGGTTAAGAAGAACAACGCGGACATACAGATAAACACGAAAAGCGACTTTAATTTATAATAATGTATATAGACTTGTCATAAAAGAAAGTACATACATACATAAGTATTTAGGAGGATCTTTTATAATGTAAATAACAGTGAACCGATACACGACTAAGGGCGAATTTCACCAAACTTTTAAACCGAGTATAAGTCTTATCCTGCGAACAAATTTTGAATTTTTGACATTTTTGCCATATAAAAACTGTCAGACGACAATTTTATTCCACGGATAAAAGATATCTGACTTTGATGAAATCAGCCCTTAATGGAATGGAATAAATCTTAGAATAACCCTACATAGTTGACAAAAAGGCTAAAGAAAATAAATTTTTGAATACAAACATCAAGATTGCTGACAGAAATATTTTCTTTTCACATTATTCATGATGGCAGAATAACAATGCAAATTTTGCATGGCTTTGAAGTTTATACTCTGATAGCAGATAAGAATGTCACTTTAAAATAAACTATAAATATTTTAGATGAAAAACTCGGTAACTTTTTCGTTGCGTTTATCCGTTTATCGTTTATATTTTCCAAAATTATATGGATTATTATATGGAGTACGGTCAGCGTGACAAGTGTGTTGAATTGGCTGACAATAGACTGTTTGCCCATGATGACTAAAAACTACTTACTGCTAAAATAGCTGGTTCTTCTTTAAGATTGCACTTAGTCGACGGCTCGAACTCGTTGGTGCACGTGGCCAATATGCATGATATTTAGTATATTTATTTACTTATCTAAGTAGTTTTTATTTATTTACATATTTATTTCGAGATATAGACGGTGATTTATAACGAAAACGAACTCGTAAAATTTCATGAATAGACCTTTGGGTGTATAAATAATAAGGAAAACTACTGGATGTATCTACTCAAAATAAAAAAAAATGAACTTTTGAATAAATTAATCTATTCCTGTACGGTTTCTATTTTGCCATTTTCATAACAACACAAGTTATTTATTTACACCCAAAGATGAGTTAAAATTAGTGTTTTTAAATAAGGAAGTTTCGGCGCTCATTACTTCCAAACCAATTTTTTTTTCCAATTCTGCTTCCATACAGGGCTAGACACGACAAATTGATATCATTTCTAGTTTTGACGGTAAACCGTAAACACGAGAAATCACTATATACTACGTTTGTATGGAAGAATGACCGACTAGCGTAACCTTAAGCAAAGCAGGATTAACCATAATTGGACACTAGCTGCGGCCCGCGGTTTCACCCTCATAAGTCTCGATCCCGTGGGAATATCGGGATAAAAAGTATCCGATGTCCTATTCCAGGTCAAGGTACCAAACCCCTACCCCTGTACCAAATTTCATCCAAAACCGTGCAGCCGTTTTAGCGTGAAAGCGTAACAAACAAACTCACTTTCGCATTTATAATATTAGTTAGGATGACTTATTACTTTATTATGTACTAGCTGCGCCCCGCGGTTTCACTCGCATAAGTCTCGATCCCGTGGGAATATCGGGATAAAAGGTATTCTATGTCCTTCTCCAGTTCATGGTCTACCTATGTGCCTTTCATCCAAATCCGTTCAGCCGTTCACGCGTGATGGCGTGACCAAGGGAAATAGAGATTCATTTTTATAGATATATAGATAGGTGTACGTGCAGGGATTTTAAAAGAAACAATTCTTGCAACCACCATTATTATTTTGTAAGTTCCTCTACTAGTTTCCCAGTGTTCTGAGAATGTAAGAAAATTATAGAGTATTATTATAGCCCACCTTCCGCTGAAACTCGTTGGAATCGTCTCGGAGAATGCATTTCGTATGTATGCACAGTCGTAAGCGATGAGCATTCAGTCCGTTATTACCGAGGGTACAATTGCAAAATTCTTGGTCTTGCAATCTCATTTCCACGCTATTTCTTCACTAATAAAAAGTGTGACCCCGTTACCTTTACGTGCGTAGGTATAAGGACAAGCTAGTGAAGTGAAGTGCTACTAACATAGTTTTAAGCTATTCATTAACACAAATAATACTTTATACCTATATGTTAGTTTGTAAGGTATATTTATGTCTATGTTCCATCGTAGCCTGAAAATAAATGTTTTATTATTATAACCGGATATAGTGAATATCGGTTATGTTAATAGTAAGATCTTCGTATCCGAATCAAAACTAAGACGCAAGTTTCTGTGTAAGTATTTTTTATAAAGGTAATTTTTCTCCTTTATATATTCTCGTATCTAAAAAAAAACTGTTTTTTGCTTTAGAAGTCATACAAGTAGAACCTAATATGTAAATGCACTGAATGAATGTTCTTCACTGTACCCAAATAAATAACACTGTAGGTACCTCACTACGAACATCCCGGCGAACATCCCGGGGGTGTCGTGAGATACGACTCTAAGATTGCTTTAGATAGAGAGTATGTACCCAGCTTACATACAATATCCTGGAGCCATCACCAGCCTTCTATTTAAATCCGTTTGTTATTCTTAACAATCCGTATATCACCTTAGAAACACAAAACAAACATTGTTTCAGTCAGCTTTGAACTGAAGATACCTATTACTTAATAGAAAAACGAAGATATGCTGGAGAGTTAATGTCTTCAACATGTTCTTATAAAATTGATTTGTAGAAAAACGAGGTCTGAGGAGTTTATGCCTTAAACTTGTTCTTATTAGAAATTGAAAAACTGTTGTTTTCAATAATTGAATAACAGTTACATCATTTTAAATAAATCAAAAGCATCGCAACAAATTCAAGTGCTTGCTCGATATAAGCTCAAAGTACCTACCCAAACTTTTACACAAAATTACCAACTACAAGAATATTTCATAATTCAGAGAGCAGGAACTCACAAGTAAATTACACAAGTTTCAAAGATTCTGTTAATCTACTTACTTGGTCCGCGTAAACTTGGATCCGCAAGTATATAGCACATTGTAGGGTGCTCTGCGCTCTAAATAGCACAATTACAGTCGGCGTGAATGAGATAATTGTATAATTAGCTGATAACTTGCTACTTTGAGTTTCGTTATGATGATTTGATGCAGGATGTTAATTATTTGTTTTTTAAGCAAACATTTTATCTATTTATAAAGCCAATTTTCTATAGTCTTTATCATAAACTTTTTTATAATAGGTAAGTTCGGACCACCACCTGCTAAACATGGACCTATATCAATGAAAATGGATGGTCAAACAGAGAAATGAACTATTATCAATACTTGACACAATGATAGGTGATCGCAGTTGTTGAAATAATAAGACACTTTTAATATTATAAATGCGAAAGTAACTCTGTCTGTCTGTCTGTCTGTCGCGCTTTCACACCAAAACTACTGAACCGATTTAAATGAAATTTGGTACACAGATAGTCTAAAGCCTGAAAAAGGACATAGGCTACTTTTTATCGACATACCACGCGGGCGAAGCCGCGGGCGGAAGCTATTAATCTATAAGTCGCCTTGCAAGCCTCTACGAATTTGGTGAGCCTTTCCTCTTTCGGGAACCATACAGAACAATCAAAGAACCGTTATTTTTACTAATTAGCAGTCCTATTCCATGTCCAAACCCTGATTACCAGGATCGATGAGAACAAAAACGTGAGGGGGCTGAGTTATTGCATCGTTTTGAGCGACTTGCGTGCACGCCGCACCCACGACACGCGAGACTGCGGCACGACAAACTATATCTAATGCTGATAAAATAATAAGCTTATTAAAAACGAATATTCATGATTTACCTCAAATTATGTTGACGACTAGTTATCGGATTCAAAAGTGTAGGTAAGTTGACCTATTGCCGTACAAATATCATCATATCATAAACACATATTGTAATGAATCATTATAATTTTAAACCTATTGTATGAATCTATGGAAAATCTATAAATAAATATGTATAAGTAATAATTTGTATGGTCAACCAACTGAACCCAGAATTCAGCTAACTTAATAAACAAAACACTGCTACGAGCTGCTACGAAAGTGCTACGAAAACACATGTTGGGTAAAAATTGCCAGTTAAAGTTTAAGTAATAGGTCAAAGATATATTTTCTGTACGTCAGTCTTTAATAACTAGGTTATTACTAAAAATATCGTTGAATAAATATCTTGTAGCTTAGTGGGTGTGCCATAATCAGTTTGCGGCAGTCGTAGAGCTTCGCTGTACGAACGGACTTCGGCCGCTCCCACCACACAACTAGCTCAGTAGCATTAATTTGAAGGTACGTCCAATGGCAATAATCTGGACAAATTTATTATGACTTAAATGACCTCTGACCTTGATCATGCAATATGGTACATACACGTAGGTTAAAGTACGTCTTTGACCTAATGGTTACTTTAGGCTTTTGAAAGTAAGTTACGTCAAAAAATTTAGATGCAAATTTTTTATGTTTTTTATTTGTGTCACTAAGTTCTCAGTCACAAAAACAATTGAGGAACTGGCTTCATCAAATTAGGATTTAAGTCAAAATAATGGTTCAGCTCACCTTATTATTTCATTTTGTGCGTAACTCTGGCACACCACATGCCGCTGGCCGGCGCTGTCACAAAGGCTTTGTTTTTCACATAACGGGCCGCGGGGCCCGGGAGCTGGTCACGTGGCACGACCACTGCACACCCGGCACTGGAGGAATCGACGCTCGTGTAAAGACGGTAGAGTGGAGGTCGCGCGTGTTGTTGTTGTGAGCCGGGGTCGGCACGGCAAGGTTGTCACAGAGCGAGTGTCGGGGAGCAGCGTGCGAGGCGCTCAGGCGGGCGGCGCGGCGCGACTGCGCGGCCGGAGCGCGCGTGTCCGCTCGATACGCTGGCCATGAAATTTTCAGCCGAGCCGCTGTCAACCGGTGGCGGCACGCAGGTGCGCCATCACCACCATGCCCAGATCCTGTCCAAAACAGATCTGGGTTCCTTCAAGCTAGCGGTTGTCCCTATGAAACGCATAAGGTGCTATAACTTACAGAGCTCCCTATTACCATTACCTGCCAGAATTTACTAAATATTCAAACCCACATGCTAAACGCTTATTTTTTTCATTTGAGCCTTTATCAGTGCCAGAACATATTCTTTGCAAACATCTAAATAAATAATATTCCAGAAAGTAATATATCCATCCAATCCGATTGAGAAAATAGAAACTTGGTTAGCCTACTTTTTTGAGCTGACAATATTTGCAAAGTGCGAATATTATGACAGTATTTCCTCACGAACCTCCATGTGGCCATTAGTAAAGAGGTCAAAGTTCAAAGAGGGAGAAGAGAATATGAAAACGCTATCTGGCAGAACACCCAATTATTACAAACTGCAAGAAACGTCGGAGTAGTAGCGAAGCACTAATATTCCACAAACTCATACCTGGACGAATTTTTGAACACCCCTCATAGGTGGCACCACTAGAATTGATATACGCACGATCAATATCTCGTAGGTGTACTTCACGCACGCCATCCCATGGGCGTGTAACTTCAACTTTACTATAAACTGATCACCAGCTGAACTTACTGGGCTGCAGCTAAACTGTAGACGAACGCATATACATATGTATTGCACCCTACACTATTCGGCACAAAAAGGAAACGTTAATTAAAACTATTCATAAAAGGTTTCGTTAACTTTTATTATACGAATATAAACATGTTACAGCGACACTGGTGGAAAACTACAAAATTACACTTTACTTAAATACAGATATTTACAAACAAAAAAGTATTACGAATGTCATTCTGAGCTTAATACATAGGGTGGGTAACATAAATACAGTTACAATATAATGCAGAATAAGATAATTATATGAGTTAAATACATTATGAACGATACCATTTAAATAATAATTTATATTAGGCACACCGTGAATCTTATGTTTATCGTATGCGTATGGTCACGTTAAAAGAATTAGTATTCAATACCACGGCGTATATATAGTGAATAGATAATGTTATATGTCTTTAATTATACGATACTCGTGAATACCGGTACATTTGTTGTAAGTATGGCTGTAAGTACGTAGAGCTTACGATCTACACATTAACTTAACTTGTGTTCAAATAATGGATTTGATATAATTATTATTTTTATAAAATGGCCCATGTTTTGATGCCATTTGCAACAATGAACACATACCTAAAGCGACATTTACTTCTACTGAAACTAGAAGACCATTTCAAGGTGAAATATTTCAGGGATAAAACAGTTAAGTACAATAAATCGTTCTGTCAGGTAGAACATTACTGAGTATAAGTCTTAGGGGGGTATTACACTATCATATATAGGATCATAGATCTATCATCATAGACATAATTAAATTGTAAAAAAGACATATTATGGGTAGTTTGTGAGCATTGTATATAATATGTAAACGATATAATATGATAGTGTAATATTCCCATAAGGGGTTATATACCCTTATTATGTCTGTTTTATAATTTCAGCATATCCATGATCATAGATATGTTAATGTAATAACCACCTTATGGAAAATAAAAATCAGTAATATTTAAAATGGCTCCTAATCTGAAAATTTTCTAGCCACCATTATGTGTATATTTATCAAAACATGACTTATAACAACTGGCGTACTGAACATGATTTGAATCACTTTGATCCCGTTTTTTACCCTTCTTTACTTTTAAACACATATGAAATAAAATACGAATTTCAATTTATAAAACATGCTCATATTAAAGCTTCTAAAACGTTACACAAAAGTGGTACAGCACCTTGCTATTAGACGTATATTGCCTTTGGCTCAGTATTCTACTACAATATTATTTTATGAGATTCTTATTTACAAAACATTATATACAAACAACAATCCACATACCTATACATAAACAGTTAAATTCACAACACTATGCTAGAGGTGGCATTACAATAAGTTATTTACATGAGTATAAAATACAAATATTACATCGTAGACACCGTGAAATGCACGTTAGGAATACATGGGAACACAGTAAGTTGTAAGGAACGCGTCAGACCGCATTAACGTTAGGTAGTCACAAAATGACCAAAGGAACTTCCGAATACCAGGCTTTATGTGTAGCTTCGAAGCGATATGCGATTAGATCATGCGTGGTTGAAAAGGTTGAATAACCAAGGTGAAATGGAAAGATTCATGAAGCAGAAGTTCTCATTAAACAAAAAATCACTTCGTAGATCTACCAAAAAACGTAGGAAATACGTGTCGGCATAATATCTTTAAACAATAAATGCGAAATTCTTGAAGTCTATTTTATTCCCTGTGTATAAGAGTCCGCTCTAGCACCGAACTGTCGTCGCTCACCATAGTATAAATACCTGTAGGAGTCCTATAAGCACAACTGTCTATCGAATCACCACTGTGTGCGATCAAGGGCGCTTTCCGCGCGATTTTCCGTTCACCACCGGTTCTAGCTGCTGCGTCTTACGCGGGCGCAGTATAAAGTTCAAGTTATAAGCAGTATTCACTGCATAGTACACGTTCGCGTTAGCAGGGAGCAGCATTTCTGTAACAATATCATTATTTATTGTAACGATAATTAATTTATACGAGGAATGGTGATGTGGTTCTGTCTGCGCAAACAAAATAACCACAATTTCACTTATATTAGTGCTGTATACGACGGATGAGAAATGGCATGTTCATTCTTAACGAACAAACACAGTACTCGCCAAACTATTCCCGTTTCTTTTAGACGTTGAAGAGAAGGCACATTCACTATCACTTTTGAGTAAAGAATCACTGGTCGCGAAACCAGCAACCACCTAAATACCAACCTTACAGAAAAAATAAGTTGTTTAGCTTTGAGTTATTGATTATGAATAATTGTAAGAAAAAAACATTCTTTGAGAGAGTGATATATTTTTTTTTACCTTTCTCGGGGAGAACTTGCGCCAAAGTGTATCCATCAGGATCGCCATCAAGGTTGAGCTTGAGCATCGCGTTGCGGATGACCTGGGGCGTGCGCTCGTTGTTGCACAGCATGATGGACTTGTACAGCACCACGCCCTCGGTCTCCGCGCAGTCCGACTCGTACGTCACGCGGATGATGTAGAAGTCCGGGCCCGAGCGCACGCCGGGGGCCGCCGGGCTGGCGCCTGCTGCCTTGCCGTTGGCGGGCTTCTGACCACTGTTGGCGCTAGACAGCGAGACATCCAGCGAAGGCAGCGACGACGATGATGAACCGTGTGACAGACGCGTCGGCGACACCCGCCTCTCTAGACTGTCTCTCTTCCAAGCTGTACCCGTGCCGTCCGTCTCACAATAGAACTGCGAGCTGTTGCTCGAGCTGGTGCTGGCGATCGAGTCGTTCTTTCTATGACCGTGGCTATTTGAATCGTTTATTTTCTTCGGTCGCCTCTCCTTAGGAGGATTCGTTGGTGGTTCGATCTGGCAAGATAGCTGATACGACTCCCGATCATCCAACACAATGACCGAGTCGAACCACCTATCAAACATCGAGTCCTGAGGCAAGTGGTAGGCGTTGGCAGCACCCTGCAATAACTTAATCTGCGCGAGAACTTCGAATTCTTTACGTCGCTTATCGAAATTAATTAAACCATCAGCTACCGTGTCCGGAATGGCGGTATCGATCATAGTGAGATCGGTTAAAAAAGTTCCAAGGTAAGGGATGGTCCCGTGACTGACCCCAGGGGAACCCCGTTCGTGCAATAGTTTTTGTAGCTGACGATCGTTTTCACCCACTGTGTCGGCAAACTTTGCGGTGCCCTCGCGCATCAGTAGCTCTCGCTGAGCCCACCGATTATTGTCTTCACTAAAAATACGCGCGAGTTCATCGAATAATTCAGCTTTTTCTTTGGCTAGTATCGCCCACGTCTTTCTCAGTCTGTAAACAGGGTTGCTCTGTAGTCCAGAGATGATCGCTTTTAACGAAGAAAAGTTTTTGAGCACTCTCAATTCCCGAGCAATATCGAGCCAGGCCGCTAAGATTTCGGCACGCTCGAGCGGCCTAAGATTCGGTTCAACCAGGACTGTCGAAATGACTCGAAACGATACAGCGTTGAATTGGTTAACGGTAGCTAATACGGTAGCCGCATCGTGATTGCGGTCCTTGTCCCTGCGGGACCAGACGGCGCCGAGGCACTGATGCGGCACGAGCTTCTTGAACAGCTCCATGTCCATACGCGTGAGCTGCTCGGCGAAGTGTCGGTGCGGCACGTGCGGCAGGCGGTAGGCGCTGGTGTGGTGCGCCGGCACGCGCATGCCGGCCGCCAGGCACAGCCCGCCCACGCCGCACCCGCCATTGCGCTCTGCACTGAATACAGCTAACTTCTGTAATACCTGCAAATGATCACACCCAAGATTGGCACGTGAATACAAAATAATTAATTTATCAACTAACAATTTGTTGTTCTAGTTTCAAGGCATACCTTCGTGTGTAGTTCCGTCCCAGGTAGATGAACCTGTGTGAAGGCGAGTAGCTGTTGCAGTGCGGGGTGGTGCGGGGGCTGTCGGAAGTCTTCCGGGTACGTGTCCAGCCACACGTGGAGACACGCCACCAGAGTCCTAAAACATTTTGTGTTATTTATTTGGCTCATTAAAAGCGATCCTGCAAAGGACTTCTTTGAAAAAAAATTAAGTACTGTGATTACATCTGATAATCATAACATAACGACGCGACGGGTGTAAAAAGACGCTTAACGAAGCCGAGAGTCACTTTTTTCTTCCCTTCATTACCCGTCATCGTGATATTTATTATGTAGCTATACCATACCATACCTGGGAATTACCTTCTGGTTACAGCAATATTGAACTTTGACTAAGTTCTCTTTTTTTTTAATGTTTTTAAACTTGTTTTAAAAAATACTCCCACGATGCCTTTACCGTATTAGTTCAACTATCATTAACGAGACACAATAAAATTTTAATTGTTATATATCTTAAAAGACTTTTCGACAGTCGGAAGGGTATGCACCCATTAGGACAATGTTTTGCTTACGTCACAGTGCGTACTACCAATAAATACACCAAAAATACAAGTCGTTGACGACGGCTTCGTGAATGGGTCTTTTTACACCGTGTATTTATATCTATCTTTGATCATATCACTCACTTTCGGTGTTGCAGCGACGTATCGACTGCTGTTGGATGCACGTCCTCCGCAGCCAATGCTTCATATCGTCGCAGGAGGAGGTCTAGCACTCGGCTGCACTCCGCAAACGAACTGGAAACGTTAACCATAACTATATAAATAGAAAAGGACTGGGTACTAATTATATCTCTACCTCTGCACCGGTACTGTCGCGAAAGAACTCGGTGAGAGTGAAAATCCATACTAATATTATTAATTCTTTGTCGACGTAAGAAAATAATAATCACTCTATAACTCACCGATATGTAGCTAGGAACACGTTGACGTATGTGGACTCGAGCTCACCATCGTCGGTGGCGAGCGCCTCCACCAGTCGTTCGACGGTGCCCGCCTTCACGAAGCGCACGCGCACCGTCTCCCATTCCAGATGGGAGATCTCGTCATCTGACTCCTGGAAACAACATGATATAAATTACATTAGTATATCATCATCGTCACACCGACCCAACTTATTTTCCATTTTGTTATTTGTATTTTGTGTTTCACGAACTGTGTCCCAATAAACTTTATTATTATTCTAAATCTTAACTACGGGACACGGGGGCCGCTTCTGTACTTCAGCCTGCTAAGAATCTGTTAACTACCACCAACCACCATTCATTGCCATTGCATTTACTAATGAAATGGCAATGAATGGTGGTTGGTGGTAGTAATGCTCATTTTCCACAGGCCTTTTGGGCTTTTCCACACTTTTTACTTACGAAAAGATATGGCTGACCTTTTCTCTCCTGGGAACCACACATACCAATAAATAATCAAGTTTACTTTTGATTCATAGTTAGAACTTAGTATGTTTATTAATCCTAAAAAAAATCTTTATCATGGTTTCTGTCTACGTGCTTTCGGGCGTGTATGTATTTATTAAAGAACTAGCTTATGCCCGCGGCTTCACCTGCGTGGATGTCGTCTCACGGGAACATACTACCGGGATACTGGGTTTGCTTTTA
Source organism: Lithophane socia (assembly GCA_947522985.1). Taxonomy (NCBI): domain Eukaryota; kingdom Metazoa; phylum Arthropoda; class Insecta; order Lepidoptera; family Noctuidae; genus Lithophane; species Lithophane socia. The sequence goes on along the minus strand of OX383256.1, from coordinate 12,410,495 downwards.
CCGGGATATTGGGTTTGGGATAATGCTGGGTTTCCTATACAAACTTTCACCCCCATAACACCCCTTAAAGGATTGTTTTTTAAACAAAAAGCCTTGCCAAATTTGTCGAAATCCGTTCAGTGGTTTAGGTGTGAAAAGGTAACATACAGATAGACAGATAGCTACTTTCGACTTTATAATATTAAAGTAGGTATGGTAGTATGGATGCCTAAATGTGAAATGTTTTTGTGAAAAAGGATAAACCGCAGGTACATCGCAGTCATCGCAATGTCCCGATGAGTAACAAGATCCAGTTTACAAGTCAATATGACTCAATTGTGGTTTGTTGTGGATTTATAACAAAATGAGGAAAATCAGTCTCCAAGTCAAATACGTACGTAAGGAAAGTATGCGTATACGTCCCTTTTACGTCAGCACAAAGGTCCCACGATACACATACAACAACAATGGATTTACTAAATACGGTAAATAACCTATTATTATTATTTGTTGGTATACATTTTTGTATCTCGGCTCTGATCTGCCGGTTTTTTTGGATAGCTCAAGGGGGTCAAGAATCATGTACTAAATCCATGGTAACAAGTTGCGCGTCGATGTCACCCTGTATAAAACAGGCCAAGTACGTATTTCGTACGTAAAATAAATAAATAACCTAGGTTACTATAATAAGCCCCCAACAAAACTGAATTCAATTCAAGTTTAATCGGTGCGGTGAGAGCCTTTTGAGAGAACCCTACTGAATAGTTAAGAAAGCTATTTGAACACAGAACAAACCAGCTTCAGACAATAAATAACTCACTGTATGTAATTGTACATGCACAATGTAATTTTATGCAATTTAGTCGTCAAGCTATTGTGAGATCAGCGAACAAAACTAAAGTTACTAATGACTGCGGGTTCCCACATCTCACACTACTATTATACTCTTATGTTTCGCTCATTGTATCCGAATAAGTGTATTATTGTCTTTAAACATGTTTTGTGCTGAGGATAATAATGTATATTGGATTAATAGGTATCTACCGTACTCATTCATAATACGCGGACTACGCCACTGATTTAAGGTTTCCGCAGACAGACGCGACGCGACACTGCACCGGCGCCGGCGGCGCGGCGGAACAAATTATTTTTGTGAAGTTTTCATAGCAATTGTTCCACCAGAGTCGCGTCGCGCCTATCTGCGGAAGCCTGTATATTTATATACTTATTCCAAAATATTTCAGCGTTTCTATTGGACTAAATAAACGGATTCTTACATCGACGAGATTTCCGACAATACCTTTACTTATGTCAGTCAGTGAAGTATTTTTTCCCAGAAGTCTTTACGTAAGCAAAATGAAGAATGGAATAATTATAATGAAAGGAAAACATTTTGTCATTCATTCATTCCGCCTTTGTTTTCTTAATATTTTTCATGTAAACGCATTAATTCCTATCTCAAGTAATGATTATAAATAATTTCATAATAATTCGTGAGCATACGACGGCCCCTTGGGAATGTGAGCAAGAGGATAAGTGCCTAATGGCAACAATGTAAATGATTCATGATATTTACACTGCATGCCACTGTCTCTGTCATCAGCTGTGTACCTGCACTGTTTTAATTGCTATATTAACGACATTGAAATAGCGTTGCCTCGCAGTACTGAAAATCAATATTTTTGTAAGGCGTATAATTGAAGAATCGATGTGAATATTTCACAGAATGTTTAAGTAGGTTCTCTGGATCACTTAAACATTGACAATATGTTGTATCAAGTCAGTCTATCACAGTCAAAATATGGGATCCTCCAAGTTATTTATTGACTTCTTATATTATAAGTATAGATAGTGCCATCCACGAAGAAGCGCCCCACTCCGCTCCGCTCCGTACTAAAGTACAGCTTACAGTAGTTACAGTACAGTAACCGCGGAGTGGGGCGCGTCTTCGTGGATGGCACTGTCTGTATCTAACTAAAAATCTGTAGGAAAATACGTACCTACCATTGCTGATGCCATTGAACATGTCATGAGTATGACACAATTTTAAGTATAAAATAAAGAACTTTTTGTTTAGTTATAAATTAAATGATGAATGAATAATGTAATTGAAATACCAACTCAGCTGACACCGCCACTTTGTTTGACGTACCTAAAAAAAACCAACCGTTGTGTCTCGAGTGCCTATTTGCTCTATCAGCGGTCAGCCTGTATTAATACCGCACTCAAAAAACATTTTCCTCAAACTGAACCAATCATAATATAATAACAATAAGTAGAACTTCATTATTACAAGAGAAAATAAAGAATATCATATCTTGTTCAAATTTTTCGCATTTATTTGAACATAGTTGTGTTTCCAAAGTTATAACTATAACCTTCCAAGTCCCAAGTACGGACTTGAAGCATATCAACGTAAATGTACTTTCCTAAAGTTTCGTGCATGGTTCATGCATTTTAATCGTGCTCGTGCATTTTAATCGTCACCACACCGCCGCTCTATAAAACTGCAGATCGTGATAAACCATACATTACAGAGCGGACTAATTAAAAGATCCACGGTAATAAAGAATTAAAATTGTATGGTACACGCCAAAATTACATTCAGTAATTGTCATGTACAACCTTGTACACCATTGTCGGTCATCCGGGAAGTTAACAGTATACAGTAAATATAAACATGAATATAGCTCTGTCAGATTGTGACTGAATCGCGATGTTTTATAGCCACTTTGTATTCTACAAAATGTTATCGCATTCCATAAATCGGAACTGTAACGTACTGCACAAACGAACACAATAGAAAAAATACTGAAGTAGATAATAATATCACAAATGTTTGGAGTCATAAACTATACGAAGGTTACAGTTCACGGTGGAATCTGAAATGACAATGTTCAATGTGTAATGTATATTACCTGTCTATTAGCTCACAATAAAAGTAAAGAAAGAAAAGAAAGAATAACGTTTATTTGGACACAGTTCGTGAAACACAAAATACAAATAACAAAATAAAAAAAATTTGAAAACAATAGTGTGCGCCTCACGGCTGCGCCAAAAAGGTTCATTTCAGCATTAATGCCAGACAGGTACTGTCTGACGCTGGTTTTCTAATGAACCTTTAGTGACAATAAAGTAATTAGTAATTAATAATAAATAATTAATAATTAGTAATTAGTAAGTAATAAGTAATTAGTAATTTAAGTAATTACTACTACTAAACATTACTTACTGAATTACACTAATGTAATCAAAACTTAACTACGAATTGAGTAATAAAGTAGAGCGAGTTAATAGAATTAGTTTATCGACAACGTTTATAGTTTACCGTCTCATTATTATGTAAGAAAGTATTAAAAGTAAATTGGAGCTAGGTAACTATGTCTACTGTAATTATCCTTTTTTCACGCTGTGAAACCTGAAAGATCAACTCAAATAATAATGTATTTAGCGTTTTTACGTGATCGATTTATTGATTAGCTAAAATATTGTAGGTAATATTTGCTAACTGAAACTTATTTGTGCTGTAACTAAGTGCTAACACAAGTGATTCCTCATAGGTCATCAAGTCACGGTAGTGAGTACGAAATAAGCATTCTTAATTATAATTACATTGTCTTAGTTACGTATATTGTGTAAATGTTCATTGTAACATGCAATCCTAATTAATATTCAAAACCTTTATGATTAAATATTTATTCACAACTAGAGACGTATACGCGCGATACAAAAGCATTGCGTTGGTTTAGATGTCACTCACATACCTTTTAGGTACAGGTGATGGAACTATCGGGACCCAATAATATTATTCGCGAAATATTAGTGTTCATGCAACTGTAGACACTGTACTAGACAAGCCTACAGCTCTGCCTGACCAGGAGTATTTCTGAAGGACCATCTATTGTGCTGGTAACCATAATTATACTTAGTAACATGTGTCAATACTCACACTATTAGAAGCACTCCGTGTCGGTCGGTGGTAGCGAACTTTCTTGAGGTAGACGGTGTAGATGGCGCCGTCGACGCGCTCCTCGCCCCACAACCGCCATGTCGGCTGCTGGAACACACCACCAACAGGTCAACATAATAGTTCAACACCAACATTTACTCATATATCATTCGCAAAGTAAAACACTGCTCTTTTCAACCTACTTCGTCATGATGGTTCAAGTTAGAAAGATAACTAATTCCACTTATATTGTCTGCCTCAGCGAAGCTGAAGGTGTCTAATGACACAAGTGATGAATGCCTAGAGTTCTTTAGAACTGAATATTTTGAGGTAGACGACATTATTTTTTCATCACGTCAAACGCATATGACTCTTATTGAACGTATGCGTAGCTGCATACCTAATTACAGCTTCAAGTGATAGTTTAGTCATAGTTATTAGGTACATTACAACAACGTGTTTAGCTGTAAAGATAAGCAGCAATGTCATAATAGTATTGTTGATTGTAGCTAGGTATGTGTTGTTTGTAACACGACTGCTTACATAATCATCGTCTAGGTTACGAGCGAACAGCGCGGGCTCGGCCTTACTGACGCCGCAGATCCTCCACATGGCCCATGTCCGCGACGTCACGCGACGTCACCTCAGCTGAGCGCTTCCCGCATCACGCTCACTTTCACTACCGACTGCACACCGCGCCGCTACGATACATCCACATGCAAATCCAGTAATTCAATAATTGGATCAATCAGCGGCGAGAGGCGCGCGAGTATGCGAGCAGCGCGGACGTGCGTGACGCGGGAGAAATCGCAGCGGACGCGGACAGCGGCACACTTGTCCACCTCGGCATCCGGCTCCAGAGCTGACGCTACGCAACTTTTAATCGATTCACGCAATTAAGCTCCACTGTCACCTCTTAATCACTGGCACTCGGTAAATGATCCAAAACGAACTCTCCCTCGATAACAAGTTTTCTACTATTAAGTACTGCGTTACAGTCTAATAAACTGTGTAATTATCGTCACATTTTACTGCGTTGATATGATGAAATCGTAAAATTTGCATATTACATGGACTTCGCATAACTTACACAATCTATCAAAAACTTTCACACATTTAATATTGAGAATGTTACCTACAGACTTCTAATAGATTTTGAAAATGAATTGCATAACTGTGCGATACACGTAACAACCACAATCAATTATATAGTAATAATAATAAAAAGTTTGCAAAATATATATGTAGGCAATACAGAAGCGCTGGCGCTGCAGCGCGAACGCACGACGACTGCTCTCTTCGTGGAGAGATCGCGTGAAAAACTCCGATAGAGCACGTCAATGACGCGCCCGCGCCGCCGGCCCGCCGCCCTGTACCCAGGTGTTAGCTTCATAACACGACAACACGTGCCGCTACATATGTGTGAGTCGAATCAAACAAGCTTAAAAATATACGCAACATGACCACTTGTTATTATAATCCTATTAGCGCAAACAAGTACTCGCACATCCAATAGGTTTACCTACAAATAACTTTCAGTACCTAATTGCGTATATTCCTGTACACATTGGGGACAACCTGTATTGAACACTGAACACAATACTGCAATATTCTGCTGTAAGTTTCAACTATTACGGGCTTAGACTTTGCGGTCTCATCAGCAATAGAGTACTTACACTGCGTATTAATGAGGTTAATGTTTACGGAAATTGCTGATAGTGCACTTCCCCTTGAGATTATACATTGCATTAAATTCACACGCTAAAGTTCAGCCTTTACTATCTTGCCTACGCTGAAGTTGTAACATAACGCAATTTCTTACTCTCTCGACATTTACGTCAGGACCTATAAATTTTAATAGTGATCTATAACCTATGTATATAACCACATAATACTGAACAGAACCTTTCAGAATAAGTACCCACACATCTGTCTCAAAGACACAATAAATTATATAGGTACGCACAGACATTTAGATGAACAAGAAAAAGCAGAGAGAGTTGGGATAGAGACTCTAACCCAACTCTCTCTGCTTTTTCTTTCTCAAAAAAACAACACCGTACGAAAATACTCTATCATAGAGTATTTTCGTACGGTGTTGTAAAGTTTTTTTCTCAATCGACAGCAAGATAGTGCATCTAAGTATTATGACACTTATTATGTCTTATTGTTGCATTGTTGTAAAATAGACTGTCGATTTATTGAAATTCGATATATTTATAATGTAGACTAGGTACTTATATGTAAAACGTTGTCATAACTAAATAAGATTCTGAAATTAATTAGGCCACAAAACCACAAAGATTACAGTTGATTTAAGAAACTAATTCCCTTTTCAAAATTTGAAGAGATTTACCGTTTAATAAACTGTGTAGGCATGTATTTTACATATCTTTCAGGAAAAACAATAAAGTTATTATTTTCCCAGCATCAAAATATAAAATATACTCAACTACAAACAAAGAATAGTTTCCCGCTACGCATACCGATATAGATGCCGCCAAGCCTAATTCTAAAATCAACATTTACCTATCGATAACATTTCTTTTAAACTGTTTACGAGCAAACATCAGCGTAGTTTAGAAAAGTAAATAAGTTTTATCGCAAGTACTGGTCGAAATGAGTCGTGAGTCGTGAAGCGATATGCTCGCGCGCACCCAATGAAGCGATTAATAACTTGCCTGCTCAACTACGAAGTTGTTGCGATCAATTGAAAATTGAAATGAACACCTAACTACACATTATGTTGTATACAATACACACATTACTTTTTGCGAGCTATGTAACTAGAGTATACTTCAATACGTTAACAAGGTAGTTTGACTACATTTCCATTTATTCAATGTATACTTACGAATACGAATATCTGTGGCGGTATCTACATCGCCACATGCGAGCTACGCATCTGACGTCACATAAATCCTGCATCGCGCAATTAGAGTTTACCGCGCGATGGACATAATATATACAAGAATCCAATATCAATCATTGGGCAGTTGCCCGCCAGACACAACACTCGTCTGGTCGGAGGATCCTCCCTTTTTTATGGTGGATGAGTGAACTTTACACCCTGTTCCTCATACTTCTAAATATCCATTAAAATCAAGACGCCTCCGTGCCTCGGAAAGCACAAGACGTTGGTCCCGGCTGTCATTCATAGATCTTTGACAGTCGTTACGGGTAAGCCCAATAGTCTGACAAGTAGTCTTACCAAGGGTTATCGGATTACCCAGTAACTAGGTTGTGGAGGTCAGATAGGCAGTCGCTCCATGTAAAATACTGGTATTCAGCTGCCTCCGGTTAGACTGGAAGCTGACCTCAACATAGTTGGGAAAATAGTGCTAATTATATGATGATAAATTACGAGTACGATTAATAGCAATGTTTGTTAGGTTTCAGAATACTTCAGCTTACAGTATACTAACTATTATTACTTCAGCTACAGTAAGGTACTGTTCTCAAACGAGTCCTGGGAGGGCCAGAGTTTCCCAAACACGCGAAGGTTCGATAAGCTCCCCTTATACTACTCACTCACTACGTAGAGACTCACTACAGTAGAGTCAGCTACACCGGCTAGCCAACAAAATTTTACTCTAAACATATCTATAAAGCTGAGGTCTGGTGCAGCAAAAAGGAAATTAGCAGGTGTGAAAGACAATTACCACTGAAATGTAATTCCAAAACATAGTTACTTGATATTTTGCTTGATATATACAAATTGTGCGGTTTCACGAGAGTTGACAACGCGCCAGCAGCCCAGTCGGCGCCGACTGACCTCGCGTGACCTTTCTTTTCTAATGTAACAAATGTAACAATATACTACGTACTACTATTTTGATGGTTATCTCCTGAATAAACAATTTTCCAATATCACATTCTTTCAAACATAAACTGACGTACCTACTAAATTAAATTAAGTCTCCATGAAAAAAGTTACAAACTCTTGTTGAAATTCAGGGATGGCCAAATTATATTGATCGTACCGATTCTCCGATTCTTGGCGGGATCTTTCATAGGTTTTAGTTGTTTAAATAAGAACTGAATCTCGGATAGAAAACGAACGACAAACGAGCACGTATTTATTGATCAATTCTTCGTAGAACGTTCTAGCGATCGATGGCACAAGCAACAATACTTAATCGATTTCGTAGTTTCTTCGTCCCACACTTTTAACCATCTGGAGCCCTTCAGAAATGCGCAATCGCTTGAAAAATCTCTCATGACTAAGCATTGGACCGAATGGACCCTTCTAACAAAACCTTTTTAGGATACGACAAAGAATTTCGGACTCAAGCCGATTTACGTCCGTTCAATCCAATTGTTATTACTACTTACTACTTATACAGATTTAGACTAATGAAACCCTATAAAATAAAATAAATCTTTTGGTTTAACGAAGTTATACATGTCAAGACGGATTTCATCGAAATTAGTATTCAAGGTAAAAGTGTAATTGCAAAGTTCAAACTACAGTGAATCGAACTAGCACGCTATCTACTGCGGGATGTCAAGGCAAGTCTTTTACTGCATAGTCATCGTGATGAATAGTCGGCATACGATGTATCTACACTACGACGTAAATTGTGAATCGTATTTATGAATATAGGTCGCGGGGTAAACGTCGATTTTATTCTAGTTTAACTTATAGTAGAGTTGTTAGTAAGTGCTAATATCGATCGGGCATGCAATTTTCCTTGCCACCCCGTGTACCTCTCTAGTCCCTAGAACCATGCTAGCCCAATTACCGCCAACTGTTAGTCTGCGCCGTCATATTGGAATAATTGGCTTTATCAAAATGAATATTGAAATTTTCCCTTCAGGGAATAACATAGCTGCTATATACCACGCAAGTATTTTTTTAAATAACTTGGTGCCTAGAGGCTTATGTCTGAGGTGGTCCTAATTGACAGCCAGACATTGCTGTTATTTATGTTAATAATAAACTTTCTGAAATAAATACACTCAAGGCCAACGTAAAACGTCTGCCTCCAATCAGTTGCAGTAGGTACGCATGAAGTACTTATTCTATATTTTTTATTAACTAATGAACATATCTTTTTATGTAAAAAAATATTTCACGCTCCTAATCTACAACTGAATTATTTTAATGTTTGCTACGAATTTCGTAGCGGGGTGCTACGAAAAATATAATTTCTTGGAAAAACGAACAAAATTATTTTTAAGAGAACGATAAACGTATTGACATTTTAACTCATAACATTGGCATTCCGCAGTCACCTGTATCAGTTTGATAAGATTATCGACCTCGAGAAAGTACTTACAAGCAGAAGATATTTGTATCTCCCTACGTTTATGACGTAGGTTGTTATGTGAACGCAATAAACATAAAGAGGATGGGATGGTAACAGCGTCGAAGCCTGAAATAGAATGGCAGTTGGAGCGGGCTGCAGACTTGGCGGGTGAGCGCCTCTCCCTAGTGACGCACTCCCACACCATCGCCTAGCGCCTGTATAATGAAGAGGCGTCTGCATCCCTATGCACATATACGTATGCGTATATTACTATAACATTGCGATATTTTTACATATTTATTAATATTCATTTATTGATTGGGTTGTGGCAACTCATTAAACATTTATGAACGTTACTACAAAGATTGAACGTTACTATAAACCTGAAAGGTTTATGAGAGGTCTTTATTTCATATCGTTTAAAAAAATCGTCAAGTGAAAAGGCCATTATGCCACTAATCCATTTTCTTATTGAAGGAGGTCTTTGTACCGTCCTCCCACGCAGACGTACGACACTTTGACACGTTCGCGCCCTCTCGCCACCTTTCAATAAACTCAAAGAGTGCACTCACTCTGATTCAAAACCATACAGGCTTGATTAACTTTGACTTTTCCCATAGCTTTTCTTTATTTCCATAAAATTCCTTTACCAACGTTCCAACCACAAACTTTATAATTATGGAAAATGTAAGTATATTGAATTGATTATCCATTTATGCCTAGGAAATAGAAACAGCTTATAATAGGCTATGTTCTTCTTATAACTCAAGCTTAAAACACTGAACCGTGTCTTCGGGCAAAAAGTGGTCGTTGCTTATTAGAAAACTGTTGTTAAACAAAGGACAGCGGTGAAGTCGGAGGGCATTGTGCGACACGGGGCAGGCGTGTGGCGTGACGGACGCGCTTGGCCGGTGGCGCGCCCTAGCCGCGACTGATGCTACCCGGAACAAACACCCACCAACTATTGGGCAAGACGGTGCCATCGTTGGCAACCTTATGCAAACTACAAACACTGTACAACGCACTTAGCTTTCGAACTTGGCACCGAGTACCCGACGTTACATGACTATTCATTTGAATGCCGCAAGAATCATCCCTTTACATTCTGCCAGCAAAAGCTGACACCGATTTTAAGAAATGTCGGTCATTCCTTTTGCACCGTACGCCACGACTTTAGAGAGGCAACTCATAGAGGCGACACATACTCGCACCATTCCTTATTTGAAAAACAACACTGCACACATTTTCTTACTTTCCACGCCTGTCTCGACGTAAACACCACAGTTTACATACTAAGCAGTAACAAGCAACTACTTTTATGGTGAAATCTTACAAGAAACATTTTAAGCACGTACTTTGAACAGACTCTCTCTATGTTTATGACAATTTTATTCAAATAACATAAAAGAATATTCATGTAGGTAATTGAATCCCGAAAACAAGGCAAGTACCAACCTATATATCTACCTACTCAGTTGTCCTAAAAGTAATGAATATGATGTAACCTCCGTCGTGTATGAATGGTAATCATACTAGCCGCGTGAGCGTTCAACATCGTTCTAATCACGCGTCCTGTCCTGCGCCACCACAACCAGAATACAAATACATAGTACTTCACTTCAGTGTGAAATTATCAGTTTCATAACTATGATTCGTTTTAAAAAGGGAGAAAATTAATAGTTCAAAGTACTCGTCGTCATAAAAATAAGCAACTCTGAGTTCGTCGACACCTCTGCAATCGATACGTATCGAGCATCGGACCGAATAGTCAACGTGACAACGACCTCAGGCCACCTCAGACACTGGGTGACCCACTACTTACAATAGCCATGCAATACGCAGTGATTAGCATCCGACTAATTAACTTCACAACTTGCTGAAATTCATGAAGCACCGAGTAGATACCAACAGACCTACGGTTACCTACCTTTCCATAGGTACCATACCATTGATAATGAAACTGAGAAGAAGATCACAGAAAGTGACCTAGAGATCATAAAATCTGATCTTAGACAAACTTGCCAAATTCACTATTAATCTCAGATTCTAAAAACATCACCGCTATACGGTATCTGGTAAAAAACCAACAAAGAAGAATGGCCATTTTGACCGGTATGTATGTATGTATGTATGTTCATCTGTTCCTTTGTATCTTCTAAACCACTCATCACAATTTGACAAATAAGGTATCGTAAGAAGCGTCTTGATTGTCCGCTGGTTATAGGCTATGTGACGTCACATCACATTAAATTAAAAATGGCGCCCCCTAGAGAAAATAAGGTCAGGAACTAAAAAAAAAATATTGTTTAATCATAACCCTCCTTTTTCTTCGCCGTAGTCGGGTAAAAACATCACCGCTATACGGTATCTGGTAAAAAACCAACAAAGAAGAATGGCCATGTTGTTTTGTAACTTGTACAAGTAACAATAGCACGCAATTAGAGGCCAGGTGGCTGTTAGTTAGAACTGAAGCATCCTCCATGCATGAAGCACCATGCTGACCTATTTCAGTTTGTTGACTCTCAGCGCTGCGCCAGGAAATAGCACTCGGCATCCTGTTACATACAGGGTTATTAGACAGCAGTAGGTTATCTATCAGAACATTATGTAGGATTTACCAAAAAGCTAATATAATCCAAATAAAACCATTATTTGCTAATAAGTTTTAGATAAAGGAACATGGTAAACATGATAAGCATTCGGGTAAATGGTTATGTAGGCCATTTCGTTTCTTTGTAAGTAATCACGATATAGAAATGTACTGTGTTAATATTTGAGTAATTTTATTTGCTAAATAATTGTGATGTGTTCTTTCATTAAACCCGCTGCTAGTCTGCTACTGATCCTTGCTTACAGAGAAGTTTACATGACTAAAGTAGAGATTATAAGTTTTTTTTTTTTTAGATCATAACTTCTAAACTACTGGGTAGCGGAACAACGTTGCGTTTAAAAATATATTTACCACCATAAATGGGCCACCCTGTACATACGAGTATAAGGCTTACAGGCCTAAAATTGATCTGTGAAATTGACAAAATAAATTGATTGTTGGAGTGACAGTTAAAGATGACACCCTTTATGTTGCCACACACAAACTAAGTGCTTATAGTACCACATAGAACATTAGTAGATAGGCGTTCTTACACCCATAAAAGGCCCTTTACATCACAAGTTCAAAATACAATTATTTGTTATGATTCAAAGAAAGGCAGTGTAGCATACGGAGTTTTTATAGTTATTATATCATATTTCCCACGAAATTCTACGAAGCCGTAGAATGACATGGTACAATGTGTACTCGTACCTATTATAATTCGATCACCTTTGTACGTCCACAAACGATTCGTCACTTGCGAAGTTATGATTCATACGAACTCACAGCTAAAGTACTTGTGCTACAAACAAGTCAGTCACAAATACGCTCTTATTCATACAATTATCGCTCCACTAAACAAAGATTTTTATATATTTGCTCTTTGAAACCTACAGGTTAGCTGCTCCAAAATAATTCATCCCGCAAAATAAGACAACTTATGTATTATTTAAATGTTTTGGGTCACAAAGTGATAAAACTGTTCTTATCTCAAGGACGTCCTTCAAGTCGCTTCATTTTTTGAGCCCGAGGCCCACCCGTGACCTATTTCACCCCACGTCTCGATTAATTTATAACAACAGATTATAGCCCCCTACGATCAGGTAGATGTAATGCCTCTGTAAGTCTGTAATAGTCCCCAAACAAATAACATTTTCAGTAAGACATTTAGAGATATACTTAGTTAGACTATGCACTACTGCTGTATACATCTAAACATAACCTGAATTTAAATAATGAATAATATAAAATAACTAACTAAATCTAAAGCAGCTGCTGCCAGCTGGGTTTATTGTAATGTTGCTTTAGTTCATTTGAGTAAAAGAGTTTTAGACATAATCAGAGCTAAACAATTTTCATTCAGTATCGTTTATAAAACAGAGCGACGATAACGCGCTGTTACTGGGAAAATGCTATCAATATGTATAAGGTACTGGGAAAAATCCTATCAATATGTACCTGTAGGATAGACTTTGCAGGTACAGCCTTTTCAGGTAGTAAATATTTACCAAATAACTCAGTACTTGTATCCAGGGCCCGCATAGCAGCCTGCCGCATTCTCGAGCACAAACCGCGTGCATTCCTATGTGCGTGCGCCGCCACTGACGCTCACATAACTCAAGCCTTGACCTGCATTGCTGGTGAAGCCTGCAGACGTACCCGATAAGACGATTCACTGACTCTGATTGCAAAATTAACTAAACTTTTAAACACTGCTGGTATTGTAATCTATGGTAGTTAACATAGATGCTAACTGCAAAATAATTATGACGCAGAATGAAATTACACAAAACGATTTTAAAAAACGAACCGTAATCACTAGTTTTCGACCGACTTCCCAAGGAAGTAAGTATTTACTGAAAAGCGTTCAGATTCGTAATAGCATGAATCAAGAAACTAAATACCAATGACGTCAGAACACAGTAACGCATACAAAATCAATTCAAATGTTTAGTAAATCATTCATCTACGCATTCTACGACATCAAAACCGGCTTATTACTTTGTGGAATCTAGGCGAAAAGTTATTATCATAAATATATAAATTTTCAGCTTTTAATTTTCAAATCTTTATCACAAGGACGAGTTAAGTGTAGGTACGCGGACGATTATGTAGGTACACGATAAATACATAAAATAGGTAGGTACATAGGCAGGTATATTCCATAATAAGTTGAGTTGGTATAATTCATTCACAGGGATGTGTAAATTGACTAATCTTTAAATTATGTTACAACATTGTATGTACCTTGCTTATGGCTATCGTATCTACAAAATAACTCCAGATTCCTGAATAAGAAAATTATTATTTTGTCATCTTCTTTAAATCGCTAGTTTACTAACACTTTTAAATTGTAGATGATGACTGGAATAACTGTGGTTACAATTAATTACTTTTTCTAAAACTGACTAAGTGATGAGGAAAATAACCATCAGTTATAGGAAAACTTAGGTTGAGAACAAAAGAGAAGAAAGATCGCTCAGAATTGGAATCGGTTTCAAATAAATGTCTAATCCATTGCTACTTATGTTCGAAAAAAAATACCTTCTCAACAAAGTAACTTACGAACTTATGAAGCAATGGATTATATTAGACATTTGTTTCGAACCGATTCCAATTCTGATTGATCGTGTATTACGCAATTAGGGTGCTGGTTACCTTTTTTTTGCAAAACGGTGTGATACACACTTTTCTATTGCCCAGAGAATTTAAATGATTTTGTATATAACGGTACTAAATGCCTTATTCGTTTTTTTACATTAAAACGGTGTATACAACGTGTAACAGAATAAGCGCAAGACCTGAAAGTAGTTTGCTCAGAATCGGCTTCTGAATCGATTTCCATCATTATTTATATGTGTTAATTTTTCATGAAAAAAATCTTTTCTTTAACTGAAATTAGAACCACCGCGTCTTACCAAGGTAATAAGATATTTTATTTAAGGAAATTTAAGCCTTATCTCAAAGGAATAAAGCCTATTCAAATGCATAAACAAATTTGTAATACGCTCATAGCTATCCTATGTTTCATGTTTAGTCAGGAAGTCTATTTTGTAAAAAAAAACTAGGTGTCGTTTAATTAAATTAAATTACAGATATTATTTTAGTCTTATAATTTAATATTCTAATTGGGGTGTATGAGCTCTTGCGTTTATTCCGTTACAGGTTGTATATTACATTTACATATTCATGATGGGCAATGAATGAGTCAACGTACGGCCAAAGATCGTCATTTTGTCATGTAAATATCATAGAAACCATTGATTCATCCAGTGAGATGATTGTTACAAACATCAATATCCGGTGTGTAATACATCCTGAGGTTATACTCGTATCGTTGTGATTGTGACTTATCAATAAAACGAAAAGTGTAGATGAAGCTGATTAAGGAGTGACTCGTGTTCTCAGAATTTGACTCCTCCGGTGCATCATTAAATTTACATTTTGTTTTTTGATCAAATACCTTTATCCAACTTCAACATAACACTCTAAACTCAACCGAACTCGTAATAAATATTTAGCTATTACAATATTTATCTGGATAATCAATCAATCCTCGTAACACCAAACTCCTCCTCGAATCCACAGTTGAAATCTCTACATTATCAGTTTTGTCAGCCAATTTCTTTTATCATGATCTTTTTTCATCATGACCGTTCACCATGTTGGTTTATATGTGTAAGTATAGCATGTCATGTGTGATGCGTATTTCTAATTGAACATCTCGGAGTTGGGGACTTGGATTTCCAAACAACACGAAAGTTCCAGACTTAATTCCTTGAACCAAACTTACTTTGACATACCACCGCGTTTGTGATTTTCGGTGCCTGGTTCGACGGCGCTCACAGCTTCGCTCAGCACGCGCCGGCGAACGCAGCGCGTGGCATTGCGCCGCCAGCGCCTTAGTGCGCTCGGCCAGCGAGTGCCGCAGTTCGCCCCCCACGCACCCCCGCACCAGCATCTCAACCGACCTCCACTTGCTCCACCGAAATACTGTCGTCATCTACGATATCACTCATCTCGACTCCGTCACACTACTCCCGCCAGTTTTCGCTGCAGCGGTGCCTAACACAAAGAGATAGTGCTATAGAAAACCCAGGATTTATCCATTAAAACCCATTCAACTAAACGGTTATGTAATTAATGCCAAGATAAGATGTCAACTGTACCTAGTCATCAATGTTTACAGAGATAAATGAAAACTGTCGCACCCAGCAATTACATTCTGTAGCTAAAAATAAATTGATTGTAACTGTTTTAGATTAGATGAACGAGACGAAGCATCAAGGTCTAGGTCGGAAGATAAGGTCGCGCAAGCAACAAGCTATTTATCATTCGATAATATAAACTAAACGCATTCTGCCGGACGACAACTTGTGATCACAAACATGTGTCATTGTATATTTTCATTGGATGTTTAACATAAAATCCCTTTTCAAGCGGGGATAAACAAATTGTACCCGTTACAAGAAATACCTAAAAAAAGATAAATTCTGCAATAACGTTCTGTGTATCCGTTCTTTGTACGTTGAATGATTCATGTTCTCTGAAAGCTAAACATAACTGAGAACAACAGATTAAATGGTTGAAATTAGCTGCTGTCGTAGGATTTGTAGGGAAAGGTGCGATAAGAACGCTCGGAGACAGATATAGGACATCCTCATTGTCACGCACGCGATACCATCCACCGCACCGGTGACATTTTGTGACCGACATTCGTAATCACTGCTACGCATTACTGTTTGTTTATTTATATTCAGTTAATAAGGTACCTACTTAGTTACACGCTGTTACCGTCAATTACAATAATACAAGATTCATTCAAAACTTTAAAAGTCAACGTGAAGATTGATACGTCTGAAACAGCGTTTCATAATATTTTATATGTTGCAGGAATCCCGCGAAGCTTTGATTATCGATTTTCCACAGGAACCATTCAATTTTCATCGACGTTCTATTAATAGAAATTGTATAAGGCCATCTGACTTTCATTTCAGTGGATTTTTGTGGAAACATTAATTTAATACGACATCCATAATATACCAGACCAGGTTTGAGTACAATCACAACTTATTTGATTTCAACGTAGAAACACTACCTACTGTTGACAAGAAAATTTGAAAACGATAGAAGAGCAAAAGAAGCTACAGTTATCGACCAACTGGCCGAAATGATCACCTATTTTGAGCTTAATCCTACTAATATTATAAACGCGAAAGTTTGTGAGAATGGATGGATGGATGGATGGATGTTTGTTACTCTTTCACCCAAAAAAATAGATTATAACGGATTTGGATGAAATTTGGCACACAGATAGTTTATAACCTGGATTAACACATAGGATTACTACTTTTTATACGACTACTACTTTTTATCCCGATATTCCCACCGGATCAAGACTCATGCGGGTGAAACCGCGGGGCGCTGCTAGTTTTTTAATACTTTTATTTCCCAAACGTTTATGTCACAGTTGCAAAAGGTGCGAAAATGTTACATACCCGCAGCTGCGCTTAAGCGGCTCTAAAACACCCCAGTTTAATTTTATTTTTTATTTCAAAAACACAATCTGTTCTGAATAACTACGGCATTGCAAGTTGAGCAGCTAAGCCGTAGAATACATGTCTGTAGAGTAGGTCGATATCTGACGAGGAAATTGGATAATTGAGGAAGGGAGCGGCCGCCGACGAGGACTAGGTACCTACATTAACGACTTTTTACTATGGATATCACTTGTTGCACAATAACAACGCAACTACTTTTGCTTAAAAACCCGGCGGAGAAGTTCCTGTTTAGTACCTACTAAGACTGAATCTTGTGCATTACCTATCCTCGATAGTCAGTAAAATGCGAACTCTAGCCCAAGTACTAGTTTCAAAGATTAGCTTTCCTATTAACCTAAATAATAATTTCAACATGCGTAAAAACGTAAAAAATGCAATAAATTGCAACAGAAGTAGGATAGTGGTCCGCGGTGGAACATTTTCTGAGGAATTCTAGAGAACTCCTTACTGGGTCAGTACGAGTTTATTTTGAGATATATCGCTCGTAAAATAGCATTAATTGCTGCTCGGCTTGTGAATTACGTTTTCTAATAATATTGTGTTTATCAAAGATAAAGCCGACTTAACTAATGGATATAAATAAGTAATTTCAATAATCCAATGAATACAATTTACTGAAGATGTTGGTCATATCAGACCAAATTGACGATTTTTTGTGTTGATTTATACCTTGTTTTAATCAAAACGCTTAGGAGGTAGTAACCAATTTATTCTTCAAAAGTTGAATAAGTATCCAACATTAAAACATAATTTATATAAATTTTTAAAGGACCACTGAGCCGTGGTTCCTTCGCCAGGTGCGCTTCTATATTTATTTAATGCTCCGAAATTTCGCCCTTAACGCTTTTAAATACGGTAAGAGTACCGAATCCGAGTAAAAACGACAGGTGGCCGACAACGGTCGTTAGGTGCACTTCGTACAAAGAACCGCGAAGGTTTTTAAAATCCTACCTGGCGACCATAATACGTCCCTTACAATTTATTCATCGGCTCATATGAATCGCTACTTTTTGCATGTGCGCCTTAAGTCTGGCTTTGTGTTCATAGGTCATACAGTCTTACTCATTATCTAGGCAGTAGGCTAGCTTATTATCAGTAAATGGCAGAATTACTTTAAACAAAACCACTAAAACCTTTGTTTAAGTTCCTACTTGAATGCGTTTAGTTTTTCACTTGAATATTTTACTAGCGGCTGTCTGCGTTTGTGCGTTACTCGTTTATTTAGCTATGATTAGATAAGTTTTTTCTTGATAGAAATGATTACATAAAGTTATGTACCTACCAAATTATTCAATAGTAACAACATTTGCATTTAAAATAAGGTGCACCACGAACGACGGAGTAGTCTATAAGTTTGAAAACAATTTTAGCTTTTTTATATTTCGGTCCTGAGACTGATGATATGTTTATCGTCGATGCCAATAATGTAAATCTGAATAAGCAAGTGCATAATTCAATGGTCAAAATCAGTCCCGTTTTCGCCCTTTTGTAGCTACACTACCTACCTACTCTATATTTAACTCATTTTTCTATAAGTCAAAGTACGAAACTGAATTTTAAGTGTAGTTTTGTAGCTGACTATGTACAATTCCAACTAAAGATAGACATAGTAATTAACGAATACATTAAGACAAAAATACCTCCGGGCAAAAAGTGTCATCAACCTTAGTAACTTCTCATAACGAAGGTTATCGCGCATTTATGACTGAATAAAGTTACACACATGAATCTTTATTAATCACACCCATAATAATGAACATCTTTGTACCTTCTTAGAACTCATGGCAACATTGAGTAATATATGTATTTTGTGCGAAACTGAGCTGATGAATCAAGTTTACAGTTGACACAAAACATCTACTTTAGGATGAATTTTATTACAATAAACCAGGGCCTCTTAACTCTTGGCATTAACTACATACCCGATAACGAGCTAATTGGTATAGCAAGAAGTAATTACCATGCAAATTACACTTGAACTCAAAACACGTATAAAAAGACAAAATATTATCTCACAGTTCTCACTTCACAATCACATAAATCCACACAAGAGTTATAAACAAAGTGATGATTTAAAAGTTTTGTGTTCACTGAGAGACACTTCACTAAAAGTATTTAAACGAGATTTTCGGAAGTGTTTGGTGTCACTGAATGTAAAGTAAAGGCATCGAACGTTGACAAGTAATGGCCTTCCGCACTCGACGCGGGGCGCGCGTCGTCTGAGCCGGCGACGGCCGACGAGTTATATCGCTCTACACCATACACCGAGGACTGACGCGACAAGGAAACCACGCATGTGCAGGATTCTCTCGGGTTTTCCGACACGGCACAATAATGACGTCGCAAAGAGCTACGTCATTAAATTAGTCGCAGATCATATTGTAAATGATTTGATTAATTTTGATTTCTTTATTAATGATCGATGTATATGGCACAGGTTCTCAACCCGGGCGATAACGAACCTCAACCCCCTCTTGGGCGTTTGCGACTTTCATGAGGCAGTAGAAGATCCCAGAGCAAATTAGTGGGAGTTGAGATGGCACAATCACAGTTAAGGTGTGGGTAGGTCAAAATAGACTATATGTCTAAACAAGACAAAAAAAAAACACGCTAATCACGTACTAAAGCAAAATAACTTTAATATTGATAAATTTTTGTTATTGTATGTATTAAAATAATGTTTATCACGTATTTTGGTAGTTCGCGAAGTGGATGAAAATTGAACGTAAAGATTACAATACATTCAGATCTAAGTACATTAAGTGGCACAACAGCTAGCAAGCTGCGTTCGTCTTGCCGCCCGGGAGAACTCGCAAAGTGCTTGGGAACAGCTGCTCACCTTCCCTTACAGGATTCTACATGTGCAAAAGAATTTGGCAACCAAAAAGACCTTAACCGCACAAATTAAAGAAAACTGTAATATTTCGGCTCTTAATTTAGATTCAAAATTCCCGACACAGAAATATGCCTCCTCAAGAGGTATATCTCATCTGGTAGAATCTAAGTTAGGGGAAGGTGACATCAGTGGAGCAGCCAGGATTCTCTTTAGTAGTGATGTGGTGGCACCATGTTCTCCAGAAACACTCGCAGCTCTGGAGAGCAAACACCCTGCCCCAGCGGATGGTCTTTCTTTTCCCGACCCCCCTGACTTGAATAATCACTCCCTCACCATCACAGGTCGAGAGTTGATCACAGCCGTCTGCTCCTTTCGTAGCGGCTCCGCTGGCGGCCTCGACGGCCTGAGTCCTCAGCACCTTAAGGACCTCATTTGTTCAGGTGCCGGGACAGCTGGTGAGTCGCTTGTGAAGGAGCTTACGACTCTGATCAACCTTATGCTCTCCGGCAAGGTGAATGAGTCCGTCATTGACGTTCTTTATGGGGCCAATCTATGCGCCCTGCGTAAAAGAGATGGCGGTATTCGTCCCATTGCCGTGGGAACTACCTACCGTCGTATGGCAGCCAAGATCTGTTGTAAATTTTATGGTGAGGATGTTTCGAAAAAATTTCAGCCCCTGCAGCTAGGTTACGGCTCCAAAGGGGGCTGTGAGGCTGCTGTACACGCATTGTCGACCTATCTAAATTCTGAGAAAGGAGAGGTTATCCTGAAGGTTGACATAAAGAATGCCTTTAATTCTGTTAATAGGGACACCTTGCTGGCAGAAACTAAAAAAGAAATACCTCAAATTTATAGTTTTCTTTGGCAATGTTACAGACAACCCTCTAAATTATTGTTTCGGGACAACCTTCTGGAATCTGCTGTTGGCTGTCAACAAGGTGACCCCCTCGGGCCAGTGATTTTTAGCTTAGCCATTCACCCAATTATTCGGCAGCTAAATTCCAAATTTAATGTTTGGTACCTCGATGATGGAACCTTGGGAGGCGACGTAGAAACTGTTATAAATGACCTTAAATTTCTAAAAAATGAACTTCATTCCATTGGCCTTGATCTCAACCTTTCGAAATGTGAACTATACTTAGCGGACAGTACTGACAGACATCTGACACTTCCCAAATTTAACGCAATAGCCCCAGATATCAGAATTATTGAAAAAAGCTCTCTTCGTCTCCTTGGGTCTCCAATCTTTGAGGATTCCTTTCCCAGTTTCATTGAGGAAAAAATTCAAAATTTCAATGACGTTTCGGAAAGATTGTTCCAAATTAACATGCATTCGGCCATAGCCCTAATCCGCTACTGCTGTTTCGGCCCTAAATTAACATATTTCCTTCGCGCTTCGCATTTATGGAAGCACACTAATCTTTTAGACCAAATGGACCAAATTATCCGTCATACATTAACGTTGATCCTAAATGTGGCCATGGACGACCGAGCTTGGGCGCAAGCTACTCTTCCCATCCGCATGGGAGGCCTCGGCGTCCGCAAAATTTCTAGTATTAGTTTACCGGCATTCATATCCTCGGTCCACGGTACTGAGAAATTAATCAGGAAAATCCTAGCCTCCACACTGATTAATTTTGACGTGCCGTGCTTCACCGAGGCTATGGATGCCTGGAGACTCGCTTGCCCGAATACAGATCCGCCCGACTATCCATCTTCCCAGAGACGGTGGGATGAGCCGCTCTGCAGAGTAGTACAGAACAATTTACTTGACACGTCTGCTACTACTGCGGAGCGCGCGCGCCTGCTGGCTGTGGGTAAGTGGGAGTCGGGTCTGTGGTTTCACGCACTACCGTCATCGAACCTGGGAACTTTGTTCGACGACACTACGTTCCGCATCGCTGCTTCCCTGCGACTAGGAGCTCCATGTTGTTCTCCTCATCGCTGTCACTGTGGCGAAGTTGTCAACAGCCTCGGACACCACGGCCTGTCTTGCAGCCGAAGTGCAGGTCGCTTAGCACGTCACGCTAACATTAATGACATCATCCGACGAGCTCTTGTCACCGTCGGCGTTCCAGCTGTATTAGAACCCAATGGCTTGGCACGCGACGATGGCAAAAGACCGGACGGCATGTCCTTATTTCCATGGAAGATGGGTAGGCCTTTAGTGTGGGACGCAACGTGTGTCGATACTCTTGCGCCATCTCATCTTCCTGGCTCGGCGTGCTGTGCTGGCGCCGCCGCTGCGGCTGCGGAAAACCTCAAGCGGCGAAAGTATAATAGCCTTATAGGCAATTATATTTTCGAGCCGTTTGGGGTTGAAACCCTAGGGCCGTGGGGTCCAAGTGCTCATAGTTTATTTAATGAAATCTCGAAACGGCTGTTTGACACTTCCCGCGACCCAAGGGCTGGCTTTTACCTTGGTCAGAGGCTAAGCATTGCCATTCAACGTGGCAATGCCGCCAGTCTCTTGGGTACACTACCAGCCGACAGCGATGCGGAGGAATTTTTCGACGCCATATTTTAGATATTAGTTGTTTATTTGTACAGTTAGTTTTATTTAATTTTATTTAATATTAGTTAGAAAATTGTTTAGTGTTAGTGTAAGTACTTATCTGATTGATTGAATAATACATTCGTGTTTTAGTACATTAAATTGGATGATATGTATTTTTTTATTTCCATCCTCCACAGTGATTTCATGGAACGATTCCAGGATAATCATTCACATACCAGACTGCGGGTATTGTCTCAGGGACTTGGATCCTTTTCCAAAAAATTGGGGGCCTTTTGAAAGAAAAATATTCTCAAAGTGGGACCAAAATAAGGTTGAAATATAATTTAAAGTAACTTGAACTAAACGGTTTTGTATGAAACTTCATGAAGAACAAAATGTCTAGTAATTGATAAGAAAATACGCGCTTTGCATTTTTTTAATTTCTCAAAAAATTTGCAAAATGTCGTCATGGGTGGTATCTAAAGTTCCCGAATTGCTATTACAGCAATATTTTGATGATTTATGTAAGGACCCCCTAATTGCTACCTACAGCTGAGCCTTATGTTGCTCAAGATTACAAAACAATTATTTGGTGTTCCTCAAGGTAGCGTTCTAAGACCTTTTTTTTAATTCCCTATGGCAACAAATTATCTCGATTTATATGTTGCTCTAATTTACCTATGTCTTGATTACTGATTTATTCATTACATATAAATGTACTAAAAAAAACATAAATTACACTTATAAGCCATTCAGCAGATATAATAGCAAATCTGTTTCTCACTGCACGGCGCCGGCGGCACACAAATGAATCAGCAAAATAATAATACTTTAACAATGATTTGCGATTGTAAAAATTGCATTACATTTGCATCAATACCAGCACCAGTATCTATAACGTTGGGCTGCAGCGTTTCCACTAAATAAGTAATTGAAAAACACATTTGACTTTATTAGGGTCGAATACTCTTTAGAAGTGCTCCACCTTTTTTACCCGACTACGGCGAAGAAAAAAGGAGGGTTATGATTTTGACCGGTATGTATGTATGTATGTATGTATGTTCATCTGTTCCCTCCTATCTTCCAAACCACTTATCACAATTTGACAAATGAGGTATCGTTAGAAGCGTCGTGATTGTCCGCTGGTTATAGGCTATATGAAGTCACATTAAATTAAAAATGGCGCCCTCTAGAGGACATAAAGTGAGGAACTTAAAAAAAATATTGTTTAATCGTACCATGTTGGGTATCAAATGAAAGGGCGGTGGAGCACATTTCAAAAATATATATATTATAACCCCAAAAGAAGTAAAAAAAAAAAAAGTAATAAAAACTAAAACCCAACTACGACTTAAAAGGTATAAACAAGACACCACAGACAGACGAATTAAAAATCCGGAGTCACACGTGTTAGGGAATAAATCGAACAGATTACGTGTGACTCCGGATTTTTAATTCGTCTGTCTGTGGTGTCTTGTTTATACCTTTTAAGTCGTAGTTGGGTTTTAGTTTTTATTACTTGATTTTTTTTTCTAGGATATATTGGGGCGAAGGACTCCCTAAGCGCACCGTAGCGCCGCCTGCAGGAACAGCCTGTAACGGCTGCTTTAGAAAATTGGCCATCAGATGGTGCACATTTTTTAAATCTGGGTAATTTTTTAATATATACATAATTACATATGTATACTTGCTTAGCGGTTTTGTTGGATACTGCTTACGAATTTGGTGCACCAGCGAAATTGTAGAAGCCGTGTGACACTGTATTACCTCCTATAATCGTACTGATGGACTAAGTATTTATATAAATTCTTAATGCATCTATACATATAATAAATCTTTAGACGAGGCGTTTCTGTACAATGAAAAAAAAAAAAAAAAAGTTGGTGGGTTGTCCAAGAATAACCAACAGATTCCATTTCTACCATTTTTGGAATTTTTGTCTGTTTGTCTGTTTGTATGTTCTTTAGTTTGATTGTTCCACTTTCACGTAAAAAGTACGAAATCAATATGGTTAACTTTTATACTCAAATATTGTGTGTAACTCGATGTTTCAATTAGTTTTTGTTTCATCGCAATCGCTTCAAAATATCAAAAGATATATGAATTTAAAGTGTTCAAGAAGGAATTTTCATTACGTAATGTACATACACGTAACGACATCTATTGACGCGAAATGATACTTACTACTTAATTACTAGGTTTGTGAGATCGTGTGTTGTTATATGACCGTCATTTTCTTTGCGCGGAAACTTAACGCGATACATTGTGTATAGAATATAACTCTAAAGTTAGATTAATTAAAATTTTCCAGATGCGTTGTTTATTTATTAGTTTAGTATTAGTGCGATAGGTGGCGCTACCTATCTTTCAAATCTAGATAATCATGAAAGAATAGTGACAAATGTTAATTTCTTAAAAAATATAGGTATTTATTCTTTAATTTTTCACTTTTCTACATAGTTTATTTAGCTTACGGAGTGTTCGAACGTTTTCCCATATATTTTGACAGTATCATTTCGTGCTCGATAGATGGCGTTGTTCGTTTAATGTCATTTTCTGAATCGCGGTGTTAAGAGTTTCCGTCGAAGAATGACTTTCGCCCAGATATTCTAAATAATTTTTAGTGTAGGTATCTTTGTTTTTGACTTCTTTAGTGTCGATAATAAAAATAAATAATAATAAATAAAATTAAATAAATAATAAATTGTTGGTTGGGTTGGGTTGTCATTCGTTGAAAGTATTGATCTTAGAGATGGGTTGTAACAGGTGAAACACGATATCTGTGATCACTGTGACTGTGACAAAAAAATAACAGATCCAAATATCTGATATTAAATCACAGCCTGTGATTTTTGATAAATACGTATCTCAATCGAATATCAACTTTATTTCTTTTGATTTAAAGTCGAAAATCGTATCTCAGATAGATACGATTTTTATAAAATCACAGCCTGTGATTTTTGTACAGACGATAAATACGTATTGACTCAATTGAATATCTTCTTTATTTCTTTTCGTTAAAGTCGAAAATCGTATCCGAAGTTTTAACAGTTACAGTCTTGAGGATCTGTGATTTTAAGTAACAGATATTTTTTATCGTTAGGAGCAATTGCTATCTGCTATTTTATAATATCTGTGATTTCTATCTGTGACGATAAATACTCCTATGATCTGATTGGTTTTGATTTGTTATTTTGGTTGGTTTCGTTCATTAGGTTCAAATTAAGAAGTCAAGAAACGAGTCGTTACAGATCGATTCAAACTTAATGGCGGCACGGAAGTTAGCTTTTAGCTGCGCAGTACCCCACCCCTCACCCCCGCTGTCACATGAAATTGTTACTGCGTAGCGACTCGCCTCATGGCCGATTTGTTCGTATGATTCGTGACCGCCGCTCATTCGATTCGAGCGTTGTTGGCGTGTGTAAGGCCTCGGCCTCGAATCTTGCGGGCAGCGGGGCGGATGGCGGCTCGGAAGTTAACTTTTAGCTGCGCAGTACCCCACCCCTCACCCCCGCTGTTACTGCGCAGTGACTCGCCTCATGTTCCGAGCCGCCATTAAGTTTGAATCGAACTGTACTATACTTCGTAATTTGTTCGTATGATTCGTGACCACCGCTCATTCGATTCGATCGTTGTTGGCGTGTGTATGTGTAAGGCCTCGGCCTCGAATCTTGCGGGCAGCGGGGCGGCGGCGGCGGCGGCGCGGGAGCGGTGCGGGCATCAAAGACCCGTTCTCGAAACTAGCGGGCAGATCGCGCGTCACTATAGCCGCGTAGTGTTGTGTTCACGATTTTGTCGTCGAGATATTTGTTTTTATTCGCGAAAGAAATGTCTGAACAATGGCGGCAACATCTTTTTGATTCAAATTTATTCCTAACGCTCAATTTATTGTGGGCAACAACACTGCAATGCAGACGCGCGGGCGGTCACCGCTTGAATGGAGTGCACCGCTCGCTGCCCGCCGCCTCGCCGCTGCCGCGCCGCTGTTTTCGAGAACCGGTCCATTTGATTTTACGCATAAGATCCTGCCGCGCCCGCGCCGCCGCCGCCGCCGCCGCCGCCGCCCCGCTGCCCGCAAGATTCGAGGCAGAGGCCTTATGGTTGATTTGATTTGTTCGACTATCGGACAGCAATAAATACACAAATATTGGCACGTTTCTGGGGAAAGTCAACAATATACATCGATAAATACGGTTCCCGAAGAAGAAGATGCCACACACTATCCAGTAGAGTTCTTAGAATCCCTTAACACACCCGGTCTTTCAGCACACAAAATTTGTTTAAAAGTCGGAGTGCCAATAATTCTTCTCAGAAATTTAAGTCCTCCCAAACTTTGCAACGGCACTCGGCTCATAGTCACCAATCACCAACAAAACGTCATCGAAGCCGAAATCTTAACAGGTTGCGGCGCCGGTGATGTTGTTTTTATTCCAAGAATTCCTCTCATTCCCAATAATTTCCCGTTTAGTTTTAAGCGTGTGCAATTCCCCGTCAGCCTGTGTTACGCCATGACCATTAACAAAGCTCAGGGCCAGACATTATCCGTTGCGGGGGTGGATCTTAGTATTGGTTGCTTTTCCCACGGCCAACTTTATGTAGCTTTTTCGCGTGTGAGCAACCCTAGCAACTTTGTGTACGCTCCAGGTGGTTCCACCGCTAATATTTTATAAAGAGAAGCATTTTCTTAAATAAAAACACATGTTTTTTGGCAGTTTCTTACTAGGAAAAATCACCAGGCCTGGTCGAAAGATTCCCCCTTTTTAAATGAAGGTACAACTTTTCTAAGCGACATATTATTGTTTTCCGACATCCATGCGAACGAAGTCGCGGGCACAGCTAGTATTGAATATAGGCTTAAAGAATCTATTTCTCATCAGAATTTACATAGCAGTTTACTTAAACTGTGATAGAAAGTGCTTACACCTAAGTAATTAAAATTATCTAATATAGGTAGTACTTCGTAGTAGGTATGAAGATAACGTCGTTTGTTATCTATCACATTTTTTTATTTAATATTAGGTACTTGAAAGAGCCAATGGGGTAAAAAACGTATTCTTTTCATTGCGATTTACGCTTAATTTATTAAATACTAGCTGATGCCCCCGGCTTCGCCCGCGTGGATTTCGGTTATTTATATCCAAAACCTTCCTCGAGAACCACTCTATCCATTGGTGAAAACAGCATGAAAATCGGTGCAGTAGTTTTTGAGTTTATCGCGAACAGGACGACAGGCAGACGCGGCAGAGGACTTTGTTTTATTATGTAAGGAAATGTAGTGATTACTAACATTAAGCAATACGTACGTAAGCGTTGATTCGGCGACTGTATCATTCACGATGTCGGTCAAGACAGTCGTGCAACAATTAAAGCTTTGGGGAACTTGGAACTTTGGGAGATCGGGCATCACCCCTAAAAGAATTCCTAGAACCATCGTTTATTAGTCATCAGCTTATTACCTGCAGTGCTGTATAAACAGCAAAAAAACATAGTCCATACATGAAAAGTTATTCTATTCGATATAATCTACATATATGAAATTCATGAAGACGATATTATTGCAGTAGAATAGAAACGAATAGACGAAACGTTACATAATCATAGCTTGGTGTGTAAAAGATCTCAACGCGCGATACTAAACAGACTTTGTCTGTTGCACACTTAACCATTGACTTATTATTTATAATGTCGTTACATTCATGAGGAGTGGAGACCTAACTGTTACAGAGCATACTAGGTTTTTAAAATTAATTTGTATATATAAGATATATAAGCATGTTTAAAAAATGTCGGGTGCCTAACTAATACAGTTTCTCCTTCTGTTAAATAAATTACGCGAGGTGTTACTCAAAAGTTCTATGGAACGCAATGTAACGTGAAAGTGTTAGTCGAAGGTCTGGGCTCCGGCCGTTTCACTTTCTACAGAAAAATGCGATTGTCGAATGTTCGCGCACCGACGTCAACTATCCAAACTATAAAACAACTATCTTCTCTTATTAGCATAGAAATGTAAAATGGGAGATATTTTAAGTCAAGACCTTTTCAACAACTAAAATGTCTAACAACTAAGTTATTACCTGTAACAAGAACTAATTGAATGAAATTCACTATCAGCCAGTATCTACCATACTGATGGATAGTGAAATTACTTCCAGGTTAATAATATTTAGTGATTTTCGATTTCACTTACAGGTAGAATGTGAATTCCGATAGTTTACTTCAACAAATCTTAGTGTAGTGTAGTATTTTCTTTAGGGAGAACTAATTATGGCCAAGGATGCATTCTTACTCAATTCAAAGGAGAATTTGAGTTAAAGTCAAGTTATGGAAGTATTAGATGAACCAAATGACGTTTACTACCAATATATTAACTTAAGTCAGACAAGAAGACTTATTTACTTAGTGGTACTTGATCCATCTCACGCTGTAATGAAGAAATACCTACTTACTAGTTGCAAGTCTCTCGGTGTTTTATATAATGTATTTCGGAAAGTGTGCGTAGGAATTAGATAATTTGGAGACCATACTCCAAGGTCCAAGGCCATAGTTGGACGACTAGACACACAGCGATGCTCCTCCGTTATAGGTGGACATGACACCAATACATGTTAGCGTTCTGACAGTGGAATTCTTTTCCGGCCTATTTGCTTTCCGATGACGCTAACGGCAACCTTCATGGCAGGCGAGTGAACAGCGGGATAGTAACATAAAACACTTACAGTGGTATTGGCTTTCATTTTGACAGTTCAACAACATTCATTGCGTTATTTTCGTTGCTCAGCAGATAATTTTTTCGATCATAATGAAGTAATGGATTACCAATATCCATCAAAATCATTCAGAGTGTGATTAAAAGTGTGCTACGCAATTATATAGGGTGCAGGTTGCTTGTAGGGAAGCGTACATTATCGTCAATCGCATCGTACCTTTCTTTAAATCAATTTTATTGGTTGTGATACTGGCCAAAAGCGAGTCTACCGTCTGTCTATGATATTCGATGTCGATGTCAATTTCTAGTTTCACCTTCCACACTAGGTACTCTATTTATCAAAGCAGAAGGAAATCTGAAAGTTAACAATGGTGCAGAAACTGGAGCAAGCGCGCGTGTGGCAAGCCACTGCTACCAGTCTCACGAACACTTTCAACATTTTGCGTTATTGCTAGAATAACAAAACAAATATCGCAATCAACATCTGTGCCGTACTTTTTATGCAATTAGGAATGTATGACTTCATGTTCATGTTTTATTAGTTGAAGCTTTTCAATTAGCCCAAACACTAGCAAAGGCTACGATGGTGATGACGGGCTATATACATAGGTACCTAACTACCTTAAAAGTTGGTAATCTTTTATTACTGACTGAGATGTAGCATACAAATCTTGCCATGGACAGCAAAAAATGTCAATAACCTTTCCGATAAGTCAAGACTAGATTTGGTTTCTATGTTGATCTGTACACCTCTGTGGGCGAGAAATAGCACCCACGACGCACTGAATCATCGCCTAACCAGATGATATTTCCAATGAGAGCGTATCGAACTATCGACCACGCAGACTGCTAAGATTTAACCCCTATCAAAGGGTAGTGATTGAAAGAGGCCTTAATTTTTGTTCTACTGGATGATGATTATAGTGTAGGCATGGGTTCCAGTTTTCCTGTTGAATACCTACACATATAACATGCCAATACTATTTTTGTTTATAACAGGAAAATATATATCAACTTCATTATCCGTCAAGTTTTTAGCAAATTTTGCATTTAGGTACAATAACTCATAATCGATTATCTAAGCAGAATGTATGTAGCCAGCCTTGAATGTCGCCAGTTCAAGTAAATACACACATATTAAGCAACGTTTACTGTCTATAATATCATCATTATAAATAGCCAAACTGAAATCGCCTCTGCAGTTTTCTCAATAGTGATCTAATAGCACTTGTCAGTAGTCGTGAGTATTCGTGAGACAGCTCATCGCGCTATGCGCTCTGGTAGAAATGGCTCGATGAAACTTGGGACTTAGTGCTTGTGTTAGTAGTGTTATGTGGAACTACAAAAATGATATTACCAAGCTCTCAGCATCCTGGCTCATCTTTTTCTACGCATGGTTCCCGTGGAGGAACCGCGCTATGGCGGCGTTGCGGCTAGAATCCAGGTAA
Organism: Lithophane socia; assembly: GCA_947522985.1. NCBI lineage: Eukaryota > Metazoa > Arthropoda > Insecta > Lepidoptera > Noctuidae > Lithophane > Lithophane socia. The sequence goes on along the minus strand of OX383256.1, from coordinate 12,379,674 downwards.
TCCAAGACACTGCACCATCTCACGTCACCATAACAACACGCCACATTCCATCACTGCATCCGCGTCCAACATATGATCGCGGTGGCCGGTGTCTCTGACGTCACGCGCTTTCTCACTACTTCACAAGGTTGTAACAACGCATTAGGTGCCTGTAGGTCCTGTGCACTCGATCACTAAAATTCAAACAATGATACTCTTGGCTGATGAATTGATTCGTTTCGCTTTGGCGTTCTGTAGAAATAGTGTTCGCGTGTGGGCAAGTGCTATCGTGTGACGCAGGTAACGACTTTCGCGCACGAACTGAGTGAAGCACGTCCGCGTCGTGGCACCGCTGCCGTCGCGCGCGCACCACGTAACGGCACAGCGCGCCCGCGCCCCCGCCGCCGCGCGCGCCTCCCCTCGGCTGGCTCCTCCGGACCTGCCCTGTCTTACTATTGCCTGCATAGCCGTTTTCATGTTTATGTAATCACCACAATATAACTAACACACGCATGCGTTTAGTATCGTATCGATGTCTGTCTTCTTAAGCGTTATTGAAACAAAGGCTAACGAAATTATTTTGCTTCTCTGTGATCACAGAGATTTTAACAATTATTAGGTAACGGAGTTGTTCGTTCTGCCACAATCAGAGATCACGGAGGGATTCTGATATGTCATGGAGTATCGGGTGACCATCCACCGGGTGACATCTACGAACCGACCGCGGCAAGTGTACCCATGTGGCTGTTATCATTTAGCCACGAGCCCCTTGGTTAATTGACCGTTCATCAAGTCAGGATAAACTACAGATATGATCTATCTATATCTGTGCGTATAACAGCATAGTTATGGATTTCTAAACGCATCTTCAAACATAATACACTTGAGAAGGTACGCCATGTAAGCAGTCTGATGCAGTTGGTGGCATCAAACCTTTTGAACTAAAATAACTGCCACCAAACAACTTGAAAACTTTTAAAAGTGATCTTGTATTGAACATTTCAGTTGCAGTCGGGTTTTTTCAATTATTTCTACTAGTAAGTACCTTGATAGCCAACCACTCATGTACCTAGCACTAGAAGCCATATCATAACTATACCTACTCACACTTTTCTATGTTATAATTATCTAACTATAATTTTTAATTTTGCATGCCTGAATTGGTAAATGCAGTGGACTGCGCATTCACTTAACACCTGGAAATGCATATATGTACTGTGTTTTGCAATAAATATTTTGAATTTGAATTTGAATTCTAATAACGCGAAAGTATGAAAGAATTCCTAGATAATACAGGCAAAACAAGCAGAGAGGTCATCGTGATCCAGGTACCTCTTAGTTTAAGATAAAACGACTCGCTGGACAAAAGCTGTTCGCGAGCTCTCGGGTTCTTTGTCGTTGATTAAGAAATCACAATATTCATCACCTTATCTACTTAGGGGCGGATCTAAGGGCTTTTTGGGCTGCAGCCCAGCAGGGCCCTCTACGGACAAAGACAACGGAAGAAATAGCGATTTAAAAAATAATAATTTTGGAACGAAGTTCTTTTACGCGGCTTGTAAACTGGCAGAAAATATAACGTTAAAAGTGTTAAAATTCAAACTCAAAAGAAATGAGGAAAGTGATTACAGTATCGTGGAATAAAATTGAACACACATCGGCCCGAGTACCTACCCTACATGCTGGAGAGAGAGAGAAAGTGTTTTGGTCAAAATGAAAATGCAAGAGGGCGGCTGCGAAAATTTTCAATTTTTTCGTTATTGGTGTCGTTTTCATAGTTTTCGAGGGTGCTAAAGCCGACTGTGAGGTCAAAATGAAAATCCAAGATGGCGGCTGCGAAAGTTTTCATTTTTTTGTCATGGTTGTCGTTTTCGAGGGTGCTAACTAAAGCCGATATTGAAGTAAAAATGAATATCCTAGATGGCGGCTGCGACATTTTTCAATTTTTTTGTCGCGGTTGTCGTTTTCATAGTTTTCAAGAGTGCTAAAGCCGATAGTGATCTCAAACCGTAAATACAAGACTGCAGCTCTGAATTTTTTTTTAGCTTTTCCTCATCGTTGTCGTTTTCAAGATTTTCTAGGTTATTAAAGCCGATAGTGAGGTCAAAATGAAAATACAAGATGGCGGCCGCTTAAATTTTCATATTTTTTGTCCTGTGTTTTTGTCATTGGTGTCGTTTTCATGGTTTCCAAGGGTAGTAAAGCTGATAGTGAGATCAAAATGTAAATCTAAGATTGCGGCTGCGAAAATTTTGTTTTTGTTTTAAATCCTACGTGAGAAGGAACTTCGTTCCTGACGGCGATAAAATAAATAGCATTATTACATCTCGGCAGTGACCTTGAAATATTTACGGGTAGATAAAGCTTCCGCGTCCATGCGTAACTGCCGCGCACTCGATACTGTTGCGTACCTAATGATATGAGATTTCGAAGCACTTGGTTTCGGCTGTTTACTGTTACTTATTACACTGTTACTGTTACTTATTCAGACTGTATACTATTACTTTACTATGGTTAAATCGTGTGCGCGCTTATCACGGAACAGGGGATTCCCCGCCGCTTATTTTCTCGCAAACGCAACGCTCGCAAACGCAATTATCATTCGAGCAGCGGGCTCTTTCTCCAGGATGTCGTAGATAGAAAAAAAAAGAGGACAACAATGTCAAACTATCGACTAAATCATTTATCAGTTTTATTTTATTTATGTAACAAAGGTTTTATAATGTGATGAGCAAATAGGAATTTGCAGCACAAAAATGCAGAAAGGTTGCTTTATAATTTACTAGCTCTTACCAGCGACTTCGTCTGCAATCAAGGATATAAAGTAGCTTAGTCCATCTCCAGGTCATGGTCTACCTATGTGCCGAGTGTACCTTTCGCATTTATAATATACTAGCTTTTGCCCGCGTCTTCGCCCGGGTGTAAGTCGGAAATTATCCCAAGGGTACGTACTACCGGGATAAAAGTACCTATCCTATGTTCCTTATCCCATGTCATGGTCTAACTATCTATCTAGGTGTTAAGGCGTAAAGGTAACAGACATGAGACAGCCACTAACTTTTAATATTAGTTGATAATACGTACGCGGAAGTATGAAACTGTCGAAAAGATTAATGAAAAAACTATCGTAGGTACATTGGATGGACCATGGTCAATATTCTGCCGAAAGTCCACGATTCATGTCTATATTCCCAATCCCTTTAATCTCTTCAAAAAAGATTCACACAAAAATAACAATATTACATGTGAATTTAAAATCATCGCCTATTTTACCCTCTTGAGGGATGATTTTAGAAAAACATTGAAACACGCAACTCTTTATTTGTTACCAAAAGCATATTTCTATTTTCATAGCCCTAACTTAAGAAATGATAGGTTTCCAATACAAAATTTAATACCCTTTATCCCTTAGGGTTATTTTTGAGACAAAAATAGCCTATGTCCTTCCTTGGGATGCTATCTATCTCCTTGCCAAATTCTATCAAAATCCGTTCAGTGGTTTAGGCGTGAAAAGGTGACAGACAAACAGATAGACAGACAGAGTTACTTTGGAATTTATAATATTAGTATATTAGTATGGAAGTTTGGATTAGTATGGAAGTATGGATAGTATGGATGTTGATCGCGCGGTAAACTCTAATTGCGCGATTTTTGTGTGACGTCAGGTCTTTGATAAGTAGGTCGCATGAACTCGCATGTGGCGATGTAGACACCACTACATCACTCCCCTCCGGAGACCGGAGGTCGATAGTAGGCTGAGTCTTGTATCTTACGATGCTTCACAGTGCCAGTTGAAGTTCCAGTGAGTGGGAACCGGGTGTCGCATAGTTCGCGGGTGTCTGCGGTGATTCCCCAGTGGGTCGGGGTGGCGCTACATGATGATGATGAATGAGATGTGGTACAGCACCGGTTTGTGGATGACTGCTGGCGTCGACCAGGAGAGGATAGGAGAGCTCTGCTTTGTGACCGGCCGAAAGTGCAGGTGCTGTGCCAAGGTTGCTGATGAGGCTGAAGGTGATGACCAGGAGTGTGCGTTCACTGCAAGCTGGTGGTCAGGATACCCGTTGAAGCAGTGGGTGCTGGCTGGCTGTGTTATTCGCCTCAAGAAAGCTTGACGAAAGAAGGCTGCGTTGACGTTCATACTCTGGGTCACCAATGACATCATGATTTTTGTGTGACGTTTTTTATGTCACGTTTTTGATGCGTAGTTTGCATGTGGCGATGTAGATGACGCGACATATCCTTAAATCACTGTTTTTACCATTATTACCTACCTACTCGTTTTATTTATTTCTGTTTCGGACGTCATTGTTGTTGTCATTGTGCGTTTGCACTCGAGAAATATTCACAACAAATATGTTTAAATCTCTATTTTCTGTCAATATTTTTGTAAAACAGCGGATTCGACAATCCATCTGCGACATATTATACAAGCAGGGACTAGGCACCGGCTCGCGCTGCGGCGCAGCGCGGCTAGTCATGTCACTGGTGAATTGGTGGTCACAAAACCTTACATCTACATTAAGATTTCAACAGGCAAATTGTCGCTAGCGATCTCAAAATCTGTGTGTGGAGGTCACGGGCGTGGTTTTTTAACCGACTTAAAAAAGGAGGAGGTCCTCAATTCGTCTGTATCTTTTTTATAATGTTTTTACGCGATTATGATTATAGAATATATTTAGAATATAAAATATATTTTATTAAGTATAAAATTGGTAAAGTATTAACATAAAATCTTAGAAATAATTTACAAAGGTATCATAATGTTAGATTATTCTAATAGACGATTTATTTTTCTTTATTTCATTTTCCATACACATAAATTATATTTTTAAATATTGGAATAAAAAAAATGATAAAATCATCTTAAAATATAAAAAATAGTAGCCCATCGGTATCGGGAACAGGGTCCAAGTTACTGGCGGTCAGGGCCCCAGAGAGAGGAACCTCTTAACAATGCGAGCCGTGTCCAGGAGTACCGCTTTCTCAATCCAGCTGCCCAAAGAGAGCCTCCTTAGGTGTTGGTCGAGGCTCTTGGCAATTAAGCCATTGGCTGATACGACTATCGGCGATACGACAATGATCGCAGAGTCCACATCCCACATGCCGATAGACGATTATTATTAGTATTTTTGTCGAATATTGAAATTTGAATTTCCTGTTTTTTGCAATTTGCAGGTCAGTAACACATAGATTTACAGAATTATAAACATTAGAATCAGCAAAACTCTCTAAGTTCATTTAAATGTATTTATTTATTGGAAAACCAACAGCTATGGATAACAATAATAAACACGGTTTAAGTTGATCAAAATATGGTTCGCAACCGTAATAATTGCATTTACAGAATTATAGTCATTAAAATCATCAATACATTTCTCTAAGTTTTCTTTTTTTAACCTTGCTGTCCTTCAAATTCAAAACAAAAGTAAAATTAAATTTCGCGGGCTAGCCTGGCGCTTTCGCCTTAACACTCAAGGCCTAACTGGCAGTATATTATACTGTCAATAAACGCGCTCCTTGCCTTAACACCTACTGGCCACTCTAGGAGCCGGATGCGCCACATCCCGGCAAAATATATTTTTTGCCTGAAAAATAATCGATTTAATCGACACCGATTTTTTTCCTACACTGGAAACCGTGGTCGTGGACCTGTGGTATGTAAATACATACCACATAAACCATATACTATATTTGTAAACCAAATACACCATAAAAGATGCTAAAACCTCGTGCCCAAAACGTGTAAAAATTAAAAGAACGCGACTCTAGGAATTTCGAGCGGGACTCTAGGGATGTTGCGCGCGCGCAGCTCTTTTGGACCCTATGTGTTAAAAGGCTGGGTTCCAGATCTCAGAAAACGTTTAATTAACGTTTTATGTTCTGTGGTTCAGTAGTAAGCTGTCAGAAATTGGTCCGACAGAATAAAAATGTACTCTGTGACAGAAACAGTAAAGAAAAGTACTACGTAATCTGTGGTCAGAAATCGTGACGTCTGTCTATTCAATCCGTGTATTTTTAATTTGGATTTGAAAATACACGTTTTTTACGAATTTACGACTCATCTAATGAAAGATTAAAGTGAATCACGCTAATTAAAAAAGTAATGATCATTTAACATTCACAAGAAATCACAGAAAATGTCGTGTACTCTCCCTATATCAGAAGAAAAGAACGGTGATCGTAAAGTTGACGAACAGCAGGGTAATAATGTTGTAAGAAAAAATCATGCTGATCAAGATGACGATAGTAATGGTCCCGAAAAAAAGAAAGCTGCTACTGAAGAACACAGTTCTGTCGTGGCAGCACACTATAACCACTTAGAAGAGAAAGGCTTGAAGGAAAGATTCAATTCGCCCATATATTACCTCAGAAATTTTAATAATTGGGTCAAAAGTGTACTGATACAAGAGTACACGGACAAAATTCGAGAAAAGGATTATGGTAGATCCTTGAGAATACTGGATATATGTTGTGGTAAAGGTGGCGATTTAAGTAAATGGCAAAAGGCCAGAGTAGAACATGTTGTTTTTGCTGATATTGCTGAGGTATCAGTGCAGCAGTGTCAGACAAGATATGACGATCTTCAGTCTCGTTCCCGGGGTGGTCGACTTTTTTCTGCTGAATTCATTGCAGCAGATTGCTCTAAAGACACACTGAGAGATAAATATAGAGACCCTTCTATCAGTTTCGACATTGTAAGCTGCCAATTTGGCTTGCATTATAGCTTTGAAAGCTTACCTCAGGCAAAGCGGATGCTTACCAACATATCTGAGTGCTTAAAACCAGGTGGCTATTTTTTTGGAACTATTCCTGATGCATATGAAATTGTGTCACGAGGACAAAAATCACCTGATGGCTCGTTTGGAAATAGAATTTATAACATTAAATTACTGTTTGATGTTGAGAAAGGCTATCCACTCTTTGGTGGAAAGTATGATTTTCACCTAGAGGGAGTTGTAGATTGTCCAGAGTTTTTAGTGAATTTTAAATTATTTACTAAACTTGCTTCAGACTTTGGTTTGGAGTTAGTATACAAAGCAAGATTTGCAGACTTCTTCAAAGATCACTCAGAGAAATACAGACAACTATTGCAAAGAATTGTATGCTTTGAAAGTTATCCTCCACCCCCGGGGAAAGAGCTTATTGCTGATGTGGCAGAGTATGAACATGCTAAACAGTTCTGGGAGAGCAAGGATAACAAGACTGAGCGAGATAGAGTTGGAACCATGAGTTCATGTGAATGGGAAGTTGCTAGTAAGTATTAATATGATAAAATGAATTTATTAAATACACTTTGTCATGACATGCTAATATTATAATCTCTTTTTATTTATTTTTTAGCTGTATATATGGCTTTTGCCTTTAGAAAACTGAAAAGTACCTGGGATTCAAATGGAAAGCCTGTGTATTCAAAACCAAAAGAAGAAAGTCAATCAACAAACAAAAATTAGCTACATAATTTAATATTTTTCCATCTTATTCTATAATAGAAGTTCTAAATAAAAATTAAATGGAATTAAGGATATGTAGAAAGCAAACTTGGTACAATATGCAAACAGCAAAAGCTTATTTTACCCTTAATATGAATCCAAATCCACTATGAAAGGATAAGACTATGAAACTTTAAACTAATCTCAGTATTGGTACAAGGATGTAATTTCAAGTTTCAGGCCCCAGCCTGAAACTATTCTATTCTGTCACTATTAGGCTCGGGCCTAATAGTGATAGAGACATCGCATTTCACGAGCCCTATTAAAGTAATAAAGTTTATTCATCAAAAGTAACAATACAATGTAACATAATCGGTGAGCCACAAACTAAGCGTCGCTTGTATCTTGTGGCTCTGAATTACTTAGTTGTTTTTTTCTGTATTATACAATAATTTTGTGCTAGTACTAAGTTTAAAGTGTTATTAATTTACTTAAATGATTTAAAATGAATGGTGTAAAAATATATGTTATCTTTTTTAAGTAGCCCAGGAAAATAAGACCAAATCCAAATCTGCGTAAAAAGAATGGTAAATGTTTCACGATGATAGTGGCAATGAGATGTGAAAAGGCCAAGTGCGAAAAAAAAATGCTGTAAATAGTCCTGAAATCAGTTTTAAAAATTCTAAAACCTCAGTATTGGGTTTACGTAAATTTATGCTTCGACAACATTTTAGAGTGCTCTGGGTTCGACAAGTTAAGGTATGATTCTTCGACCGAATTCGGTCGTAAAGTGATCGCTATTTAGGACGAGAGGTGCTTGTTAAGCAATGTTGAACGTCTAGGGACCCCTTTACGACTGCGACCGAATTCGGTTATATTCCATGTCGAGACTGCAGCCCCATAGCGATGATCCGATGTACTTACGAGAGTACAATACATAACTACTTATAAAATAAATAAAAAAGTGTCTGTATTATCAAAATCACAGCTTTTTAGGGTTCCGTAGTCACAAGGAACCCAAGTTTCGCCATGTCCGTCTGTCTGGCCGCGGCTTAGCTCAGAGACTCATAGTACTAGAAAGCTGTAATTTGATATGCGTATACATTGTATATAAAAAAATCACGCCGACAAAGTGGTAAAATAAAATAATGAAACAAAAATTTTTTAGTGTAAATACCTTACGTCTATTCTATCCCATGGTTTGGGGTATCCTTGGAAAGGTCGTATACCCATGCCAAATTACAGCTTTCTAGTACCAAGGCTACGAACGCACTCTGCGGCCAGGCGGGAACCGACGGCCAATGTGGCGGCCAAGAATTCTCAGTTGGCTTGGTTTTAAATGGAAGTCGAGGGCATAGCTGTTTATACCTAAAAAGGTACACACCTATTTAGTTATAAACAAAAAAATGCTCGAAAAGAATATTGGATGCACTCATTATTACTACGTGAAAGGCCATAATCTCTATTTAAATAGTCACTGGACGACCGATCCCATATTGGTCGGTCTGCATGGTCCCATTTCAAATTCTCAATCGTTCAGTATCGAAATGATCGTGGCGAGACATCGTTCGTATGAAGCGAACTGACTGGCCGCGGCCAAGGTGCATATACTCACCTACGGCGAGGCCGCGCCTAATGCGCTGATTTCTGTCTAATGTTAAGTTTCAAACAAACTGAGTTATCTCGACGACCGTGGCTTACAAAAAATGTAACTGCTGGAAATGGATGTGATGTCTAGTCGAATTCTTGGACAAGTGATAGTAGCGACATCTGAAGTGAGCATTGAATGAAATATAAATCCATACTATACTATCCTCGGCTTTGTCGGTTCCATAAAAACGCCGGGCTGAATGAACTTAGATAGTTCAATGTTCGGTACACCCGCGGATAGACCATGATCTGAATTAGGACATAGGATTATTTCTATTCCGGCACTCGCGTGGGAGAATTTCTGGCCTCTAGCTAGAATTTTAAAATCCACATCCATAATCCTGCCCACTAATATTTTCCACATTTCTGCTGCTCGCCGCGCCCTCTGTTTGAATTTGAACAATGTATAATAAATTAATTTGCGAACATCTTTCTTGAAAAGTTCTCGCCCTACATTAGTCCCGCAAGACGGCAAGACGAAAATATTGTGGATATTATTTTTATATTTTAGTAGTTTAGATTCTGTTTTGAACGCTGCAACACTGCAAAGTAGTCTGAACAACGTCCAATTAGGCACGTTGAACCAATTCACCTGAAGCTATCAACCATCTTGGGAGGAACGGCGCATGCGCATTCGTCACCTCTCAGCACTTAGAATTTTGCGTTCGCTTGACCGGCCTCATGTAATCGTACATCGTACTTTTTGTACTAACGTCGGTCGGTAATACGTAGGCAAAATGAGTGTCGAAAATCCCGCTAGCGACAATGATTGTGAATCAGTAAGTGATTAAATAGATTCGTATATTCAATATCTATCAGTAATTATTACATTTATGCCATACGATAATCTGAATTGTGCTGTTTACTGGCGAACACAAGTCTCCACGAAGCGAAAATTTTCTAAGTCCCAATATGGCGTCAACTACAGTGTTCGAACAAACTGAGGCTAAGCGTCGGTTTGGAAAGTTTCGAGAATAAAATTCGACAAAACTATAGTGTTTCATAGCGCTTTATATATTTTACTACATGACGACAATTAGTTGTCAATTATTTTGGTAAGTAATGTTAAAATGTCGTAAATTGTTCTCAGGGAAAGGTAAATGGTAATAAAAATGAACACGTGAACGGTGTTCACAATGGATACAGTAGCTCCGAGAAGCACAGATCCAGCCATAAGTCATCAAGTAAGGACAAGCACCGAGACAAAGATCGGAACCACAAGAGCTCGTCCAAACACAGCAGGTTAGTTTTTCCAGAAGGTTCTGTGTTTTAACATGCCTTCTGCATTGATGATCTGATAGAGTTTGTTATTTATGTGTTTAATTTATAGCGATAAAGACAAGCACTCGTCTAGTAAAAATCACAGCAGCTCACACAAGTCCTCCAGCAAAGACAAAGACCGCAGTGAAAAAGATAAAGAACACAGCAGCAAGGATAAAGATCGCGACAAGGATAAGCACCGCAGTGAGAAAGACAAGCACAGGGACAAGGAGAGAAGCGACCGTGAAAAGGACAAACACAAGAGCAGCAGTAGTGATAAAAAATCATCCTCATCGTCGTCTAAGGATAAAGACCGAGATCATAAGAGTTCATCTAAAGATCACAAGTCAAAGGACAAGGATAAAGAACGTGAAAAAGATCGCCACAGAAGTGACAAACACCGCAGTGATAAAGACAAACATTCAAGCTCTAAAGATAAACACAGGTTGGTGCAAATAATGTTTTAATTAATTAAATGCATAATTTCTATTTTTATTAGTACTACATTTTCTATCAGTAATCTCTCTTTTCATTCTAAGGTTATTCAAAAAAGTTCAAATCAAGTTATAAAAAAATTGGTATGTCATTTTTTATATGTCAACTTTGTCAAAATTGATCTTTGTATTTCAGTATTTAAATGTGTTATTAGAAAAATAGTGGTTTCTCTGCCACAATTGCCACTATTGAAGAGTTGGAAGTTCTTCTGGTTAATGTTCAGCTAGCAATGAATTGCTCTATAAATTTGATCTACTTAATATCTCATCACAATTTTAGGTTCTGTATGTCTGTAAGATTCTGATTACCAAGACGTTAAGCTTAATTTACATACCTACAAACAAAAAGCATTACTTCCACCTGAAGAATAACAATTAAGTTAAATATCATAGGGTATTTTGCATAAAATATAGAGCAAATGCTTTTAATATTAATAAAGAGGTTATACAATACAAGTTAATGACTAAACTACAATGTGTATACCTAAGGTGTCTACATGATCTGTATTTAATGACCAAATTACAATTAATTTATTTTCTATAGCTCCAGTAGAAGCAAAGAGAAAAGCAGTAGTGAAAAACATGATAAAATCAAGTCTGAACCAGATTGTCGAGATTCTCACATCAAGGATGAGCCCATGCAGGTAATTACTTTAAAATATTATAAATGGTTACATACTATAAGCAAATTTAATTTGAGAGACCAATATTTTTTTGTTTTGTTTTTAAAGTTCAGTTTGTTGTAACAATTTTTTGTTGAATTAAAATAGATAAGTCAAGTTGATGTCAAGCCAGAAATGAATGATGAAAGCAATGATTTTGGAGGACTTAACACAACAGCTTCATCATGTGATTATTCTCTATCACAGTTTAAGGATGAGCCTTTGTCAGAGCTCCCACCTGAAGATGAAAGTGATGAAGATTCACCATCGGTAATAATTTGATTTTTACCATTTAAATCCTCAAGTTATTGTCTACTGGGACCATATTAATCTTATTCTTCTTTAAACAGTCTGAACCTATTGGTAAAAAACGACGTGCGCCCAGTGAGAGTGAAGAAGACATTCCGTTACTTCAGCGTAAGAAATCTAAAAAGAAAGTCAAGAAAGGTTTGTAATTTATTTGTGTTGTCATTATTTTTGTTATTCTATCTTTAAAATGATGTCCTGGATATATCTACAGTAATAATATTAATTCAGAACCTGTTTACGACGATGACATGGATGAGGAAGAAGACGAAAAGCCAAAAAAGAAGAAATCAAAACCAGCAATAACAAAACCAAGCAAAGTGAAGCATGAGCCAAATGATGGCCCCAGTCCAAACAAACGCAAGAAGAAACAAGAAGATGAGCAAGAAGTCTGGAAGTGGTAAGTTTAAATTCAGAAGTAAGGTCAAACACCATAATGCTAAATTAAAATCGTACACTAACCTCATCGTCTTAGTTACATAGGAAACGAATAGATGGCGCTTTCCTAGAACAATGTGACATTACAGTTTTGAGGTTATGTTACTTGAAGATGTTCTTCAGAAATGTGTCAATAAAAATTTTAGAAGTAAAATCGGTTTTTAGGGTAACACCTATAATTATTGTGAGGAGAGTGCGCTATCGCAGGCCGAAGTGTGTGTAGGTTTTTTTATGCTAAGATTTAGATTTTTACTGCCTAACCTACAGATGCAGGTAGGATCTTGATGTAAATTATATTAAAACTTAAAATGCTTGATACTATGATTAAATATCTTTTTTAAGGTGGGAGGAAGAAAAGAAAGACGATGGAACTAAATGGAAATTTTTGGAGCACAAGGGACCTGTATTTGCACCAGATTATGAACCTTTGCCTGAAAATGTTAGATTCTTTTATGATGGTAAAGAGATGAGACTTTCTCAGGATGCTGAAGAAGTGGCGGGATTTTACGCTCGAATGTTAGACCATGATTATACAACCAAATCCACATTTAACACGAATTTTTTTACTGACTGGCGCAAAGTAATGACACATGAGGAAACAAAACAAATAAAGGATCTCTCAAAATGTAATTTTAAAGAAATGCAAGCTTACTTCGTAAGCGTTTCAGAAAAAAACAGGAATCGAACAAAAGAAGAAAAGGCATCACTTAAAGCCAAGAACGAGGAAATTCAAAAAGAGTATGGTTTCTGTACCATAGATGGCCATAAAGAGAAAATAGGGAACTTTAGAATAGAACCCCCTGGTTTATTCAGAGGGCGTGGTGAACACCCGAAAATGGGAATGTTGAAAAGACGTGTAATGCCCGAGGATGTGCTTATTAACTGCTCTAAAGATAGTAAAATACCTAAACCTCCCCCAGGACATAAATGGAAAGAAGTTCGCCATGACAACACGGTTACTTGGTTAGCTTCATGGACAGAAAATGTCCAAGGGCAAGCTAAATATGTCATGTTAAATCCTAGTTCTAAATTAAAAGGCGAGAAAGATTGGCAAAAGTATGAAACTGCCAGAAAACTTCACAAATGTATTGATGTAATCAGAGAAAACTATAAAAATGATTGGAAGGCTAAAGAAATGCGTGTTCGTCAACGTGCAGTCGCTCTATACTTTATTGATAAACTAGCATTGAGAGCAGGTAATGAAAAGGATGATGATCAAGCAGACACAGTCGGTTGTTGCTCATTACGTGTTGAACACATTGCTTTGCATAAAGAAAAAGATGGTAAAGAATATGTGGTTGTATTTGATTTTCTTGGTAAAGATTCTATCAGATACTACAATGAAGTGCCAGTTGAAAAACGTGTATTCAAGAATCTCGAGTTGTTTATGGAGAATAAAAAAGATAGTGATGATCTCTTTGACAGACTTAATACACAAACTCTAAATGAACATTTAAAAGATTTAATGCCTGGACTAACTGCAAAGGTTTTCCGTACATACAATGCATCTATTACACTGCAAAGACAATTAGATGAGCTTACTGATGGTGATGCATCAATACCAGAAAAAATACTGGCTTACAACCGTGCAAACCGTGCAGTTGCTGTCCTTTGTAACCATCAACGTGCTGTCCCCAAAGGTAATTTACTTTTCTGTCTTTTCATAGGTTTTACAAAAGTTCTCAATTTACTAAATAACATCTTCCATTCTATAAAAACATTATTTTCAGGTCATTCAAAATCTATGGAAGCTTTGAAGGAAAAAATCCAAGCTAAACGTGATCAAGTTGATGAAGCAGAAGAAGACTTGCGAGAATCAACAAAGGCGGCCAAACGAGGTTCTGTGAAAGAGAAGCTTGCTTGTGATAAGAAAAAGAAAGCACTCGAACGTCTGAGAGACCAACTGAAAAAACTAGAACTCCAGGAGACCGATCGCGACGAAAATAAAACAATTTCGCTTGGCACTTCTAAATTGAATTATCTTGATCCACGTATCTCAGTAGCTTGGTAAGTGCAGAACAATTTTATAAAATTGGCCATATTTATAAATAATATAACATAATCACGAAATTTCGTTCGTTTTGTCTTTGCAGGTGCAAAAAACATGGTGTACCAATTGAAAAGATCTACAACAAAACTCAACGTGATAAATTCCGTTGGGCGATCGATATGGCCGGGCCGGAATATATCTTCTAAGGTCAATATTAGCATTAGCTATTACTATTTTATTATTTTCGTTAAATCTGAAAACGTTCCACTTCCTACATGTTGTTTACATGGAATTTATTTTATGGATTTCTGACGTAAAATTTTTATTCAGTGATTAGTATTGATATGATAAAACATTTGGACCCAAATGGAATAGTATTCCTCCCAAGATTAGGATCCAAATTAGAAGTCTGATTCTAATTTATTTTATTAATTTAGTTACAATGTTCTCTTTAGCTTAATTAGTTGTAGGCTAAGACTAGTGTTAAAAGGGAATTTAAGAGTTTCTTGTATAGATTTGCGAACTTTTTGATGTTAAAAGTAGTTTTTTTTTCTAAATAACTATTACAGCCTCTAACAACAATCTACTATCTTTAAAATTGTATCAAATTACCAAGAGACAGTGTTTTTCTTTTGAAAGTTATTTTCTTATTATGAATAGTGGCTTATTTAATGGTTTCCAGCACCTATTGAGGAATGCGGTGTATGCAGTTTTAACAGTTCCAAGTGATTTGTATATAAAATGAGGGTCTTTTGTTTACATTTTAAACAGTGAAGCGCCACCCACTTAATGCAAACTATGTTTTACTAATAATAACTAGATTATTGTTAGAAGTTCATTAACAAACTTGAGAACCCGAAAGAATAAAGCCGCATCAGATGTAATGTAAATTGTGCACAATGTGTGCAGTAGCAAATGTTGTAAAGTAAGAAATAATGTTATTTTATTTTTATAAAATTAGGATCGGAAATCGTGGCAAGCGCCAGTTCATCTTACGAAAGGTACAATGTTCTAGGTAAATTTGTAATATTACATACATTTATGTGTGAGTCTTGTATATAGTAAATTTTTACCATGTCAAACAATTGTGTAATGAGATTATCCCAAATAAATAAAACATTGACACTAGTAATTCAGTGATTTTATTTAATTAACATTTGATTCACTAAAAGCTAATCATCATCATGGAAGAAATCAAGATCTTCCATGCCCTCCGGCATATAGCTTAATCCAGACTGGTCTTTATGTGACATATTATAACCACTTCCATAACCTGAAAAAGCAGTAATATTGTTTATTTGTATGCGTTATCCCTGCAAGATTTATAGAAGGAATTGAGTTCAACGAATTATTAGAGCATAAACTGCTGTAAATGTGGGCTAAGTAAAAAATTTGTGCGTGCTGTCGTTTAGGAAAATAAATGGCAAAAGGCTCTTACATACTGACGCGATTCGCCGCGCGACGCGACGTCGTCGCATTGTTCGCTGTGAAATTTTTCTCAGAAATTGTTTTGTTAAAATTCGCGTCGCGCGGCGAATCGCGCCAGTATGTAAGAGCCTAAAAACTAATCCTGCTGCAGGCGTAGCATAGCACCGTTTTGTCGACGGACGAGTAGACAAAAATGACGTTTACTGTAGACAGTACGAGACGGCAGCAAAGTAGAAAGAGTCAACTGCACTTATTACGAAATTCACTCTTTTAGGTACATAATTCGACTCAGAATTCTTTGTTTTATCATAGGATTTATCGGTTGTCAGTGTGATTTTGACAGTAAGGATAGAAAACTTTCTTCCGAAATACCTACAACAACCGACTTCAAAAAAAACACTAAAAAAGTGAAAAATAACTTTTATTTCGGAAGTCGGTTGGTCGGTACCTACCCCACACAAGTTACTACCTGCTATGTAAATAACAGTGAAGGAGTCTAATAATTATATCGTCTATATAGACTGTGGGAAAAATACGTAATATTGAAGCTAGCTCAAAAACTACGCAAGCAAACTTAACCTCTGAAGCTGCGGGCTGAAGTTAAAATTTATATGGGACCATCTCGGGATCTGTCATTTTGTCTTTCATTTCTAACGATCTTTGTCTAGGTCTTTTTACCGACTTCAAAAAAGGAGGAGGTACTACGTTCGGATGATTGTTTTTTTTATTTATATTTTTATGTATGTTCACCGATTACTCCGCCGTTTGTGAACCGATTTTAAAAATTCTTTTTTAGTTCGAAAAGGTATACTCCCGAAAGATTTCTACGGTGGATGTCAAAAATGAAGAAACGAACTGTCACTTTGTATAGAAAAAGCTATTCTTCGTAGAGATAGAAAGCGCCATGCTACGCCTGCTGGAGTAACGTAATTCCAGCAAGAAAATTTTAAACGAAAATTAAATTTGTGCGTCAGATATTTAATTTCCTGCTGGGGTAACGTTTTGCAGAATCTTACTTCTCGGAAACCAATGATTGTGCGCCCGTAGAATAAACGTATATCAGTAGCTCTTAATTTGTGCATTAATTAGGTTTTCAAAAATATTCGGTAAACTGTATTCGGTTCTTCTTGTCTTAACATGCGTATGAAAATCCGTTCGGTAGTTTTTGAGTTTATCGCTTTCAGAAAAACACTTCAGACGCTGCGGGGGGACTTCGTTTTTTTATCTATGTAGTGATTATTTACCTAGTTGCTTCATAAGCTTCGTAGGAGCATTACGCAAATGGAGTGGAACTGGTGGCAGAGGACCCTTTGCTTCCACCAGCGATCTTCGACATCTTTTCATAGCACTGTATATTTCTCTGCTTTTAGGTGCTCTTGCAAGTCTAACAGCACATTGTGCAAGCAAAACGTCGCATTCCGGCATTCCAATATGCTGACAACCTTGTAAACATGCAACAGCTTCAACAACGGCAGTCTGGTCTACTAAACCTGTTTATTATACAAGAAAAATTATATAAAAATTAACCTGTAACCATATAAAGAAGGATAATTAAATTATCTTTGTAGCTTGGTTTTCAGGCGCGGTGTTCATATATTTTGACGTTCTATAAGTGCTGATTCACAGCCTAGTGCCTAAATGATTTTGATATAGGTACAGTACCTACATATAATATGAGTTCGCACGACGGCAGACGTTTCAAACCCAAATTATAATATGTAACTACTTACCTTACTTTAATATTGAATATAGAAGAGGAGGATTTGCTTTAATTTTTTTAGCAGAATATTCAAGAATTTTATTTATGAGAATATTATTTGTTTTAATTTATTTAGGGGGTTTTAATTTAAGAATTATATTTTATTTAAAGTTAAGATTTATTTCTTTCTTATTTATTTGAGTTGAATTATATTCCAATTAAATAATGAAATATAAAGTTTAAAATTAAGCTGCTAACTTAATTTTTAGTGGTTAAACTCCATTAATATTTCTATTTATATAGTTTAATTAAAACTTTACATTTTCATTGTAAAAATAAAAATATTTTTTTTATAAATATATTATAAGGTAAATAAATTATATACCTATGGGTAAGAAAAAATCATTCATCTTAAAAATCTACCTCTAATAATTCTTATAAATAATAAAACAAATATTCTTTTTAATATGGTATAATCTTCCTCATATAAATTATAAATTCCTATTAAATTATAATCATTTACTATTAAATATATTGTTAAACGAAAAGTATAAAATTTCCTCTATGCAAACATTGCAGGGCCCTTGGACAAACACCCACCAATTTTGTGTTACCATGGGCGTATAGAAAAATGAGTTACCTATATCTTCACAAGCTGTCCGCACCAGGCGTCGTGCTATATATAATGGATCCTCGCCACCGTGCAATGCTCGCGTAGTCCAGTACAGAGCGGCGTTGTCGTCGCTTGCTCGAATTGACTTGTGGATCGCCGACACGGTATTAAAGTGCTCCTCACCTTTTTGGTCATAAATCATGTGTGATCTCTGTAATATCAAACTCACTCAACTTAGTTTTAGTTGGCATGAATTTATCCAAAGAACAAACTTAACGTTGTAGATGAAAAACATATTCTCCCATACATTCCACCTGCAAATGTAAGTTTGTACGCACAATATTGAGAGATGTTATTTATTTATATATATTTGTTTTATTTATATATATATTTGTTTTATATATGTTGACCATATACTTCTTACAGGTTTTCCTGCAATATATTTCGCTATTCAAAATCTCTCTTCTATTTAAAATTTTAGGCTCGGTAGTTTCTGAGATAATGGGGAATTGTACATTTTCATCAAATTTCTATAATATAATTAAAAAAAAAAAATGATATTCTCGTATTTTTACCCGACTACGGCGAAGAAAAAAGGAGGGTTAAGATTTTGACCGGTATGTATGTATGTATGTATGTTCATCTGTTCCCTCCTATCTTCCAAACCACTAATCACAATGTGACAAATGAGGTATCGTTAGAAGCGTCGTGATTGTCCGCTGGTTATAGGCTATGTGAAGTCACATTAAATGGCGCCCTCTAGAGGACATAAAGTGAGGAACTTATAAAAAAATATGGTTTAATCGTACCATGTTGGGTATGAAATGAAAGGGCTTAATGAGCACATTTCAAAAATATATATATTATAACCCCAAAAGAATTTTAAAAAAAATCAAGTAATAATTAAGTAATAAAAACTAAAACCCAACTACGATTGAAAAGGTATAAACAAGACACCACAGACATACAAATTAAAAATCCGGAGTCACACGTGTTAGGGCGGCATAAATCGAACAGATTACGTGTGACTCCGGATTTTTAATTTGTCTGTCTGTGGTGTCTTGTTTATACCTTTTCAGTCGTAGTTGGGTTTTAGTTTTTATTACTTAATTTTTTTTTAAATTATTTTGGGGTTATAATATATGAGTGTTTCTCAAAACAAATGTACGTAACGAAAAAGTTGTTACGAAATAGTCCTAGATGTAACTAAATAGTAAACATAAGGCTTGTTACACATACATTGGAGAATTATAATTTATTTAATATGTATATTCGTAATTTTTATGCATTGTTCTCTTAATTATTTATTGTAACAAGTACCTACTTGTATTTGATAGGACCATTTTATGGGATTTAAAATAAATCAGGGGAATATTCTTTTACATAATTATTATTAAAAGAAAAAGTCAAAAATTATTAAAATAAAAAAAAAACAAGAAAAATAATAATGAAAGTGTGCGTATGTGTTTGTATTTGGGTGTGTACGTGTATATGTGTATATATTATGATTTTAGTTGGTAAATAGGTTAAAATAACTGTATACACTCAGCATTACACTGTACTTTTTCGTAACGTAACGAAATTCATAAGAAACGTTACGAAAAAGTAATAAAAATTGTACAAAATTGGGTCTTAAGAAATCAATGGTTTGATAAAACCTGAAACTGCAAATAATATAATACGCTTAAATGTTCTTACGACACGTATTACAGTAATTTAAGTAAATCAAGACTTACCTTAATGTGAAAAAATGCTATAGTATTTCTTGAAACGAAAAAGTAATCTCACTTATACAACACGTTCAAAACTGATTTTCACATTAAAAGTTATGGCGGAGACGTCAGACCAACAGCCAATCAGAATGAAGCTAGTGTTGCCCGTGTTAAAAGGTAACGGATGTGTTCAGAAATTACGTGGAAGTAGGAATAAAACGTAACTAAAGAGTAAGTTACTAAAAAGTAAATGAACAATACTCATTTTGTTTTTCGCATTTTTTAAATCTTTTTATTATGAAACCCCATAGAAAATCACTATTATACAGAAACTCAATTTAATCAAGATCCGTAATACACAAAAATGCATAATATTAACGCGACCTAACGTATTTTATGAAGTGTTACAGGTATGAGGTCGTAGGGTGGCAATTTGATTTTTGTATGAAACGCAAAAAACATCGTTTTGAAAAAGCTTTCTAAAATTAGGTAGATATTATGATTATAATATTTATTCTTCACAACTTTAAAGTTTAATAGTTTTTATTCACAATTACGTTATTTTTTGTACGTATGGTTAAATAAAAACATCGTAATTTTGTTACTATTTCGAGGCACACTTTTTTTTCAACGGATGTACATTTATTTTGAGAAATACTCATATATATTTTTGAAATGTGCTCATTAAAACCTTTCATTTGATACCCAACATAGTACGATGAAACAATGTTTTTTTTTTAGTTCCTGGCTTTATTTCCTCTAGAGGGCGCCATTTTTAATTTAATGTGACGTCACATAGCCTATAACCAGCGGACAATCAAGACGCTTCTAACGATACCTTATTTGTCAAATTGTGATGAGTGGTTTAGAAGATACAAGGGAACAGATGAACATACATACATACATACCGGTCAAAATCATAACCCTCCTTTTTCTTCGCCGTAGTCGGGTAAAAACTAAAACCCAACTACGACTTAAAAGGTATAAACAAGACACCACAGACAGACAAATTAAAAATCCGGAGTCACACGTAATCTGTTAGATTTATGCCCTAACACGTGTGACTCCGGATTTTTAATTTGTCTGTCTGTGGTGTCTTGTTTATACCTTTTAAGTCGTAGTTGGGTTTTAGTTTTTATTACTTTATTTTTTATATATGTCACTTCCGCGTTTGGGTCACAGAAATACATAATATCTATACCAAATTTCAACTTAATCGGTCCATTAGATTCGTGGCAAATTGGCTGTGACAGACAGACACACGAGTGATCGTATAAGGGTTCCGTTTCTTTCCTTTTGAGGTACCTACGGAACCCTAAGTGAAACTTAAAGGTAATTGATACGACATCTCTAACTAGTAGTTTTTGGGGTTCCGTAGGTACCTCATCGGAGGTAAGGGGGAAAGATAAAATAAAAAGCTTTTTTACAAAAAATTAAACCAGCGAAACAAAAAACTGAAATGCCAAAAATAAAAAATAGGTAATAATTATTATTAATGTAGGTAACTAAAGGCTAGTAGAAAAATCGGCCAAGTGCATGTCGAACCACGCACAATGAAGGGTTTCATAGTTGGGATGAATTTATCCAACAAACTTAACATCATAGTTGAAAAACTTTCTCCCATACATTCTGTACGGGAGAAAGTTTGTTATTGCAACTGCAAATTTAAGTTGGTCGATTGTTGTTTTTTGCAATTTGCAGGTCAGTAGGTTTCAGGTTTTATGTTGATCTAAATATTATTAGCGGTCGTAACAAATATGGACTTACTGAATTATAAACATTAGAATCAGCAATACAACTCTCTAAGTTCATGTAAGTGCATGGAATGAAAATTTCATGATATCGTCAATGAAAAGCAACAAAAAAAACCACACCTTTATACCATCTTTAATATCTTCAAGACTAATTATTGCTGGCCCTGTCTTCAGCAGAGCAATCCCAGGAGATCTTGCCGCAAGTGCCAGTTCCAGGGCTCCGAGCCCAACCCGTGCATCTCCATCACACACTTCTGCTAGCCACTGCAGTGACGCTTCTTCAATAATGCATCTTTAAAAAAAAGTCGTTGGTATAGTTACTTGTCGTGTTTATAAAAATACTAGCGACCCGCTCCTGCTTCGCGCGGTTTTTACGGCTTTACAAAACATCGAGATTTCTTAGTTTTAAGTATAGGTACACTTATACCTTCCGGAATAAATTCTCTAGGCGATTGGTGAAAACCTCATCACAATCTGTTGCATGGTTTAGAAGAACAATACACGCAAACATGAAAAGCGAATATGTATAAAGGATGTTAGGGTAAACACGGTTATCCTTGAAACCATTGGTTTGGTTTAATTTATAGAACGTAACATCTATGGAAAATTACAAATTCTTTTTTAAAGAAAATCTATACACATATTTTACCACAAGAGTATTTCACCATACGCGCTAGGGCAACGTCTCAACACAAGCGGGGGGCGCGGAACGTGAACCTGAACGGCCGCGAGCGCGACCCCTATTGTGTATTTATTCATGTGTTGTGTAGGTAGGTAGGAGGGGCGGTGACCTCGGGCGCACATCCAAGAATTTGCAGACAGTGTCGAATAGAAACTTTTTAAAATCATTTAATGAAAATTATGTTTTTTTTTTGTTGTGACTGTCATTTATTTTTATATTTAAGTCAACTACCCATGGTTTGAGTGCCAACGGTGTTTACCCTTACACCCTGAAGATGATTATTGATTTGGATTATGTTTGTGAAAGACCACAGAGCCAGGTAAGAAAAGAAGATGAACACTATGATGATAGCTGATGAGATGCAAGGAAATAAAATGTATTGCACTAACCCAAATAAAAAAGCAGTACAAAGCTCAATGTTAATTGTTTTGAATGCCTTATACCGTATCAGTTGTCATTGCTTAACTATTCATCGCATAAAATTGAAAGTAGAAGATATGTAGTTGTTTATGTAACTTACTCTGGAAGACCAGTTTCAGATGATTCTTCAGAGTCTTCTGTGTGGTTTCCGATAATTGCCTTTCCACTCTTTTTAAGAGCATGCTTTAAAATTATTAATATATCATCTGCACTTAATTTTTCCATAACAACCACCCGACATCGGCTCAGCAGTGCATTATTTAAACTAAATGAAGGATTCTCAGTAGTAGCACCAACAAGAATGATTGTACCATTTTCTACATGGGGTAAAAATGTGTCCTGCTGTAGTTTATTAAACCTAAAATGATAAGTACCTACAGTGAAATTGAGTCCACTTATTAATTTTTCCACTTTATGTTGTTTTGTCATGATGTGTAAAGTTTACTGTTTACTGTTTTTAAACAAGTTTCAAGTACTTACTTTAAATTTGTTTAAAAACAGGCTTTTCGAATTAAAAGTGCATCAGCATCAATCACAACCTAAAAATATTTCATAAAATACCTATGAATTTCATCCATGAACAGTACAGTCTGCCTTTTGAACTGGGCTTCATTTTTGGCAATTTTGACCACTTCTTTAACATCATTTATTCCAGCCATTGTAGCAGATAACTTGACAAATCTCATGTTATTTTGTTCTTTACAAATATTAGCTATTACATTAGCCAATGATGTCTGAAATATTTTTATTGGTTATTATAACAATTGCCTAATTGAATCATTATTGTACACAAGAGATTTCTATGCTGCACTATCACGATTTGAAAAAGTACATTTTTTGTAACTTGCCAATCTTCCTTCAGCTGCATTCGGTCAGACTGAGATCAAATTGAACATAGTTGGTAAAATGCTCTAAAAATTAAAAGTATGTAACAAAATACAGGAATACCTTCCCACAACCAGGTGGCCCCCAAAGAATCATGTTGGGTATTATTTTTCTTTCTATTGAAGACCTTAACATTGACCCAGGGCCAAATGCTTGCGTCTGCCCAACTATATCTTCGAGATATAGGGGTCTCATGCGTTCAGCCAGAGGTACACTTTTGACTTCCTTTATTTGTGTTTTTAAGCTAGGTTCGGGCAATTGTGGTTTCTACGGAAAAAATACAATTCCTTGAATATTTATTACCAATCCGGTTGCTTATTTACTCATGTTACTCACCATCACCATATTATTGACAGAACTTGGGCTTGTGCTTATTCGTGCACGTTTTTCATGCAAAGATGCATTATTGAAGTGTGAACTACTTCTTTTGTAATTCGGTTGGTCTATTTTATTTTGTTTTGATTTACTTTGTTCCGATGTATTCAGAAATAAACATTTATTAGCATGTTCTTCTATCACGGTTTTCATAAAATCTTTATTACAAATGGGACATGAAATAGTAATTTCCTTAGGATCTGGATCCTTTTCAACATCAATCGAAGTCATTCTTATCAGAATACGGCGCTATTATTGACGAGTTACACTCAGTTACAGTTACAATATATCAAGAAAAAAATTACGCTGGCTTGGCTTGACACTGACAAAATTTTATTTTCCCGCGCTTGTTTGTTTTTTTTATTTTATTTACCATAGACTAAACCACAGAGCACTATTTAGACTACAAAATAACGGACATGGAGTTATAAAGTACAATATCCATAGTACTAGACTGAAATATCATAGTGGTACAACGTAATTGGGAAAAGGCTACGCAGATTAATTGACCTTGGATTAACCGTCATAAACTATACATTAGAATGAAGAAGCCAGCCAAAGAAGCGAGAAGGGTACCGTCAACAGAAAGCCCATAGTCCATAGTATAATGTACTCTGTCATCTGTTTATTTATCAAGAACTAGTTGTGTTGTGAGGTTGTCACACTTGCTGTGACAGCAGACAGGACTCTTACGTTTTTTGCAATTTGCAGGTGATCTAAATATTATTAGCGGTCGTAACAAAGGCTTGCTACCTCTTGAGTATTGTACTTTGTTCTGTGCTTGCTACTAGTAATCTGTGGTCAAACGTATGTCAAATCAGACGTCAGCACGTCGTACGTCAAAGTGACGTCAAATCAATTTAATCAATAATGGGTGCGTTCCTTATTACGCTGTAATCGATTTGGGCGCGATAAAACCCGTACCGTATTAGGGTGCGTTCCTTATTACGCTGTAATCGATTTTGGCGCGATAAAACCCGTACCGTATTAGTTTGACCGCGATAACGATATCCCTTGAATCGTCATAGATGACGTCATGACATGCGCCATTTTGCGATAACGCCGACCATGCCCTACATTATTATCACTGTGAGCGCTGTCAATGTGGCTGTCAAATAGTGTCATAGTGACAGACGTGACAGTTGGATTGTTTTATTTTGAGTTGTACCAATAGTTCCAAAATTGTGAAGAAGAAGAAATTTGATGTATATATTGTAATAACCACGAAAATTCAAATGAATATAGCCGACGAGAATCACGGGCGACTGTTTTCTGTTATGCTAACATCAGAGGAATACGAGAGGGCTCAGAGAGGTAAGTGCTGAATTTTAGCCCACTTACAGTTCTGCCCACTGCTTAAACGATTATGATGGAAATGTTTTACAGCCCACAACTGCTTAGCTGTCTGTTTGCAAAAGCTATCTTACAGTTTTTAAAGTGCATACAACCACTCTTTAGCTATTGTCTTCTGATCAATCATAAATGTTTACTTAACTGGTTCTTGCTGTTTACAGATACTGAATATGTACAGCAATTGGTGAATGACTGATGCAAATATGCCTAGCTAAGAAACAGAGTCACAGCAATTGGTGAATGACTTTGATGCCAATATGCCTAGCCGAGAAACAGAGTCACTGCTGAATGAACCAAAAAACAATACGGTAAGTATTTTATATTATTATCTGGTTATGTGCAGATACTTATTAGCTGAATGTGCCTGTTGTTTTTGCATAACATCATGTTGACAACTGTTTATGTGGTTACGCATACTCCAATAATTAATCTATAACAAAAGCAAGATAAAAGTGTTCTATGGTTTTGTGTTATTAGTATGTTGACAGTTAATTCTTAAGAACTTGCTCTCAGATTCTATCAATTTAAAGTTATAAAAGTATTTTCTTTAGTATATTAAAAATATCCTGTTTTATTCCAGGATATGATTATCTATGTGCCAAGTTTCATTCAAATCTATTAAGCTATTATTGAAGAATTCAGTAAAAAAAATCATCGCAAACAATATTATTGCAGTGTTAGTAGGAACGGAAGTACCTTCTTAATATTATTTTTTTATTTCAGTAGATCAAGAGTCACCACCTCTATTCATTTGGAACGAGTCATGCATTTTGTGCTACTCACATTATACAGTGAGCATAGAGAACATTAAAAAAAAATGCATCTTGAGATGGTGTATGACGTCATAGCAAGAACAATGTGCAACATACACTAAATATGTTACTGGTATCCAGTGCCAGTCAAAAATAAACAGCCATTATAAAAAGATAGTGGATCACAATGCAACATCTGGAAACGATAGGGCAACATGGCCTGATACTCTGATGTAAGACTTTACTGTGCTTTTTTTGGCTGTTAACACGGAACTGATTCATTTTGCAGTTGTTGTGTAACAAGACTAACAACAACAATTAAATTGAAGTTTTTTATAGATCTTTACATGTAAGTATAGATATGATCGGCACCTGTTTAATTATTAGTAGCCCTACTTGTGATTTTTTATTTGTTTTTAAGAGTTGATCAGTACCTGTTGACTTAGTAGTATACTGTGATTGTTGATCAGTAAGTACTTACCTGTTTTAATACGTACTTAGTATAGCTCTACTTGTAAGATTTGAACAGTACCCGTTTGAATAGAAATACCTGGTAAAATCTGTGAATTTTATTAATGTTTAAATTGCACTGTATGTTTGTGCTTTTACATAATATTTACTAAAATAGATAAGGAGTTAATAATATAAGTACATAAGAATTTTGTTACTGTTGTACTGTTTGATATTTTTCTTATATTAGCATAAATAATAATAAGGAGAAGATTGTGGCTTGGAGCGCGACCAGGGTACCTGAGGTTCAGTCTGATTATACTGTGATTCTAATTGATTGTTAATAAAAATGTTTTATTACTATTATTGTTGAACATTATTTACATACCCATCCCAATACATGGCGCAATGGTAACAAGTTCCCTTCTCAAATATTTTAAATACTTAAGTACATGAATAAGAAGTATTAAAAAAAAAGAAAATCTACTTGCCAAGAATGAATTTCACATTTACTTACCTATCAGTTGCATTAATGTACCTAAATATAAAACTTATTCAAATGATAAAGGATGTTCTAAGTAAAACTACAAAATAGATTATACATTACTTAATTAGATCATTTATTGAATGTTAAGAAGTTTATTAAAATTACCTACACTGTCCTATTGGACAATGTTTGTCGCTTGCGCATCCCTTCTCTCTTTATTGAATGTTAAGAAGTTTATTAAAATTACACTGTCCTATTGGACAAAGTTTATCGCTTGCGCATCCCTTCTTCTCTCTCGTTGATGCTGTCGTTAGTATGGCGACCAGAGTCGATAGAGTCAACCAACAAACTAATATTAGAACTTCCATTTTCAAAAAATATACAATCAGTCCTTGTTTGAGGTTATGTTTATGTTTTGAAATTGAGCGAGGACTGTGAGCGCGTTCACGAGCGTTCCGAATTGATGACAGCCGTCAGCTGTCATAATTGTGATATCTAAAACGGAACGCAAGATATCGATGTGAGCGCTGTCAGCGATTATTTCCTAATTCGGAAAGCAGCCTTAGTTTGAACGCGATAACGATATCCCTTGAATCGTCATAGATGACGTCATGACATGCGCCATTTTGCGATAACGCCGACCATGCCCTATATTATTAGCACTGTGAGCGCTGTCAATGTGGCTGTCAAATAGTGTCATAGTGACAGACGTGACAGTTGTATTGTTTTATTTTGAGTCGTACCAATAGTTCCAAAATTGTGAAGAAGAAGAAATTTGATGTATATATTGTAATAACCACGAAAGTTCAAATGAATATAGCCGACGAGAATCACGGGCGACTGTTTTCTGTTATGCTAACATCAGAGGAATACGAGAGGGCTCAGAGAGGTAAGTGCTGAATTTTAGCCCACTTACAGTTCTGCCCACTGCTTAAACGATTATGATGGAAATGTTTTACAGCCCACAACTGCTTAGCTGTCTGTTTGCAAAAGCTATCTTACAGTTTTTAAAGTGCATACAACCACTCTTTAGCTATTGTCTTCTGATCAATCATAAATGTTTACTTAACTGGTTCTTGCTGTTTACAGATACTGAATATGTACAGCAATTGGTGAATGACTGATGCAAATATGCCTAGCTAAGAAACAGAGTCACAGCAATTGGTGAATGACTTTGATGCAAATATGCCTAGCCGAGAAACAGAGTCACTGCTGAATGAACCAAAAAACAATATGGTAAGTATTTTATATTATTATCTGGTTATGTGCAGATACTTATTAGCTGAATGTGCCTGTTGTTTTTGCATAACATCATGTTGACAACTGTGTATGTGGTTACGCATACTCCAATAATTAATCTATAACAAAAGCAAGATAAAAGTGTTCTATGGTTTTGTGTTATTAGTATGTTGACAGTTAATTCTTAAGAACTTGCTCTCAGATTCTATCAATTTAAAGTTATAAAAGTATTTTCTTTAGTATATTAAAAATATCCTGTTTTATTCCAGGATATGATTATCTATGTGCCAAGTTTCATTCAAATCTATTAAGCTATTATTGAAGAATTCAGTAAAAAAAATCATCGCAAACAATATTATTGCAGTGTTAGTAGGAACGGAAGTACCTTCTTAATATTATTTTTTTATTTCAGTAGATCAAGAGTCACCACCTCTATTCATTTGGAACGAGTCATGCATTTTGTGCTACTCACATTATACAGTGAGCATAGAGAACATTAAAAAAAAATGCATCTTGAGATGGTGTATGACGTCATAGCAAGAACAATGTGCAACATACAATAATTATGTTACTGGTATCCAGTGCCAGTCAAAAATAAACAGCTTAAAAAAAACATTATAAAAAGATAGTGGATCACAATGCAACATCTGGAAACGATAGGGCAACATGGCCTGATACTTTGATGTAAGACTTTACTGTGCTTTTTTTGGCTGTTAACACGGAACTGATTCATTTTGCAGTTGTTGTGTAACAAGACTAACAACAACAATTAAATTGAAGTTTTTTATAGATCTTTACATGTAAGTATAGATATGATCGGCACCTGTTTAATTATTAGTAGCCCTACTTGTGATTTTTTATTCGTTTTTAAGAGTTGATCAGTACCTGTTGACTTAGTAGTATACTGTGATTGTTGATCAGTAAGTACTTACCTGTTTTAATACGCACTAAGTATAGCTCTACTTGTAAGATTTGAATAGAAATACCTGGTAAAATCTGTGAATTTTATTAATGTTTAAATTGCACTGTATGTTTGTGCTTTTACATAATATTTACTAAAATAGATAAGGAGTTAATAATATAAGTACATAAGAATTTTGTTACTGTTGTACTGTTTGATATTTTTCTTATATTAGCATAAATAATAATAAGGAGAAGATTGTGGCTTGGAGCGCGACCAGGGTACCTGAGGTTCAGTCTGATTATACTGTGATTCTAATTGATTGTTAATAAAAATGTTTTATTACTATTATTGTTGAACATTATTTACATACCCATCCCAATACATGGCGCAATGGTAACAAGTTCCCTTCTCAAATATTTTAAATACTTAAGTACATGAATAAGAAGTATTAAAAAAAAAGAAAATCTACTTGCCAAGAATGAATTTCACATTTACTTACCTATCAGTTGCATTAATGTACCTAAATATAAAACTTATTCAAATGATAAAGGATGTTCTGAGTAAAACTACAAAATAGATTATACATTACTTAATTAGATCATTTATTGAATGTTAAGAAGTTTATTAAAATTACCTACACTGTCCTATTGGACAATGTTTGTCGCTTGCGCATCCCTTCTCTCTTTATTGAATGTTAAGAAGTTTATTAAAATTACACTGTCCTATTGGACAAAGTTTATCGCTTGCGCATCCCTTCTTCTCTCTCGTTGATGCTGTCGTTAGTATGGCGACCAGAGTCGATAGAGTCAACCAACAAACTAATATTAGAACTTCCATTTTCAAAAAATATACAATCAGTCCTTGTTTGAGGTTATGTTTATGTTTTGAAATTGAGCGAGGACTGTGAGCGCGTTCACGAGCGTTCCGAATTGATGACAGCCGTCAGCTGTCATAATTGTGATATCTAAAACGGAACGCAAGATATCGATGTGAGCGCTGTCAGCGATTATTTCCTAATTCGGAAAGCAGCCTAAACGGAACGCAAGATATCGATGTGAGCGCTGTCAGCGATTATTTCCTAATTCGGAAAGCAGCCAATGTAAGAAAAGACGCGGTTGCGAAAATTAGATTTATTAATTCATTTATTAGGTTTTCATGAATGAAACTCAATCAAAGAGTATTAAAAGTTGAAACTTAAATATGGATTTATCTACAAGTGTCAAAAGACGATTAATCAAAAAGAAAAATAAGGAGGTCAGCGAACTTGAGGCAGACAGTTACTTAGAAGCGCCCATTTATAACGAAACAGAAGTTGTAAGTGCCTATCATAATACTAACTAGCGGTACCCTTCCCTTCCTGATCATCAAATAATAAGTTTGATGTCTTGCAAATTTTTTTCAAGCTTCAGGTGACTGTTTATGTCCTGACTGAAAGTCTGTGTGGTTTCTGAAAATAATACATATTCAAAAGAACTTTCAGGAGGATGATACATATATTATATATATATTATTTCCTTTATTTCATCTCTACACTTATAAATTACATTTTTAAGTATTAGAATATAAAAAAATGACAAAATATTAAAAATAGTAGCCCACTGGTATTGGGAACAGGACCCACCGGTATCGGGAACAGGGTCATTTCCTTTATTTTATTATCATTACTTCTACTGTGTTTTACATTTATTATGTTAAGATGTTTCAATAATGGGGACAGAACACATTCAGATTTTCTTAGTATTACATCTTCCTCTACAGTCTCTTAAAGATTGTAATTGCTAGCACCTATAATGAGACTTATATTTATTTTAGCAAAAAGAAGGTGCAACAGCTGAAGATGAAATAGAGCCAAGAAAAGAAAAAGCACTATCTAAAAATATAGACCAGTCACCATTAGGTGTGTACTTACATTTGGAAATAAATCTGGTGTTTCTTGGCCTACTAGCATTAGCACTATGTACTAGACTTCCCAACCTCGATGAGCCTCACTATATTGTGTAAGTAACTTTACTACTCTTTATAATGATAAAGGATCAAATAATTATAGATTTGATAAAAAACAAGTTTCATTTGTGAGCTATCTTTTATGATTTACTTGAAAACTTTTTTTTTTAACTTTATCTTTTGGTCAAGTGTCATGGTGAGATTGATAAATTATTCTAATGTTTCTTAACATTAAATGGAACTTTTTACAATTCAGCAAAATCATTTCTTTTTTGCAGGTTTGATGAATTACATTATGGCCGTTATGTGTCTTTGTACACAAAGGGAGTTTTCTTTTTTGATGCTCATCCGCCTCTTGGGAAACAGTTATTATACTTAGCTGGCCGCGCTGCTGGCTATGATGGAAACTTCACTTTTGACAGAATAGGCACACCTTATACAGAGAATGTGCCAGTGAAGGCTCTGCGGTTGATTCCAGCACTAGCAGGCAGTCTGTTAGTAGCAGTTACATATCAATTAATGTTGGAGGTATCTTTTTATCACTGGACTGCTATTCTGGCTGGTCTTCTTGTCCTATTTGGTGAGTAATAAATGCCCTTGCTGTTCTGCAAATTGCACATAAAGTCCAAAAGATCATACTATATTGTATATATTTGGCAACTGCTTTGTAGTTAAAAAACGATTGTAAGTCATGAGTGTCATGACCTTACTCGTATAGTTTCAAGGTTTAAAAGTTTGAGTAAAGGTACAAAGATCAATACTCTGTTTGACAAGTTGCAAGTATAATTTATATACCTATTTATTGCATGCTTTCAGAAAATTGTTTTTTAGCACAGTCAAGGTTTATGTTACTAGAAAGTATACAGATACTGTTTGGACTGTGTGGAGTTTTGTGTGCCATTAAAAGTACTCGCCGCACAGGGCTTGCGAGCGTTGTTTGGCTTTGCATAGCTGCACTCTCACTTGGTTGTTGCTTCTCGTGAGTATAATTTTCTAAACCAGTTAAGTATATAAGCATCGCGTAGACGTAGAAAACGTCGTACTTACGCCATCGTAATGCGATGGAACATTTCACTCGAGTCTCCCTTCTATTTGATATCCTTATGCTACCAGCTACATTCATTAAGTATAGGGTAAACTCTCAGCAGTCAGCCTTTTGGCGAACAAAAATTGTGGTTAAAGAAACAAAGTTTTGCAATCAACATAATAATGGTTTATTCAACACTAAAAACAATAGAAAATCTTCTGGAAATATAAAAAAAAAACAACTTAAAACAAAAAACTATAAGGCGTCGTGGGACACCCTGTTGAAACGAAGTTAGTTCCTTTCTCTTTTGATGTACAGTCGAACAAGCTATTTGGTATACAGGCAAAATATATTCATTTTCCACTACACTGCCAAAATTCGTTTTGATTGTGTGTGTAATTTAACTTTTTGAGCTTATGGCTTAGGAGTAGGAGAGTGACGTAAAAGGATTGTTGACTACTGAAAATAATCACAAAATTGTTTAAAGTAGTTGCAAGTTATCTGCCTGTATACCAAATAAATTTATCCCAACAACGGCACCCTTCATTGTGCGTGTCCCAATACGCACTTCGCCGGTTTTTTAGTCTAGCTCTCATTCGCCAAGTTATAACGTGGTATTTCACCAGTACTCACTTGTCACTTAATTGGAACCCTAGGCCAGCAAAGGCTAACCTTAGCCTTCGTGCATCCATTAGTCAACCGCATAACGGCCGTGCTATTGATGTGACAGTAAATTGAACTCTAATGCGTGAGATTTGCAGACCCAAAAGTAAGAAGTCATCAGTAGTCAGCCGTGAAGGGCTGTCTACATATTAGAAACCTTTGTAAAAATTAAACCTCGGTTTATAAATAACTTGCTAATTAAACTTATCACAGTGATTTGGAAACCATTTTTTGTTGGTCTGAGTTATAAGCTATATAAAACATCTAACTATCATTTACATTTAACAACATCAAGAGATAATCGCTAATTCCGCAACAAAGAATTCTTGCATAAAAAGTGGTTTCAGATGCACACAAATGTCAGTGGCGGTGGTCGAAATAATAATGCTTGGTCTGAGGCTTAGTTCGGTTTTCCGTGAAGCTATCTATTATTTTGAAAGTAGTATCCTTCCATACTAATATTATAAATTCGAAACTACCTCTGCTGTCTGTCTGCATGTTATCTTTTCACGCCTAAACCACTGAACGGAATTCGACAAAATTTGGCAAGGAGATAGATGGGCTACTTTTTATCGACATACCGCGCGGGCGGTAGCTAGTGTACCATAAGCTGTAATTGTTTACTTTATGACAATATAATGTACCCACTGTTTATAGCGAACTCGTGACTCGCGAGGAGCTCATGGCTAAGTAATAACAGCCGATCGAGTCGATCCATCAGGTTAAGCTACGCTTGCTGGGGTTGGTCCGAGGATGGGTGACCATTTTCACATATCGAGACTCCTCCGTGCCTCGGAAAGCACGTTAAGCCGTTGGTCCCGGCTGTCATTTGTGGATCTTTGACAGTCGTTACGAGTCGTCAGAAGCACGAAAGTCTGACAACCAGTTTAACCAACGGGTATCGTATTACCCAGTTATTGGGTTGTGGAGGTCAGACAGGCAGTACCTCCCTGTAAAATACTGGTATTCAGCTGCATCCGGTTAGACTGGAAGCCGACCCCAACATAGTTGGGAAAAGGCTAGGCAGATTGATTTTTTTGTTTATAGCGAAATAAAGCTTGAAAAGGCTGACTACTAGTGCAGGGCTGTCTACTGAGTGTTTACCCTACCTACATACATAGCATAGCAGAACGAAAACGAAAATTTCTCCAGACTCACACGAATGTATAAACATTGTTTGATACAATCATGCACTTACCGTTATTTTTATCGTTACAGAGTCAAATACTCAGGCGTATATTCGTACTTGCTAGCAGTTTTCCTAGTTGGAAGACAGATTTGGCAATGGATTGGTCGTACGGAATCCGGACTTCGCCTTGCTTTGTCAGCATTATGGAGACTGCTTGTACTCACCGTTATTCCGTTTGCTGTGTATGCGGGTGTATTTTATGCTCATTTGATGATGCTGCCAAAAGCTGGCCCGCACGATAGCGTCATGACAAGCGCTTTCCAAGCGTCGCTACAAGGTGGACTCGCAAGTATAACCCGAGGACAACCCTTACATGTGGCACACGGCTCTCAAATAACTCTTCGGTAATCATTTATTAAATTCTGTATCTTATTCGTAGTTGAATAACAAAAACAATGAAGGCACTGGATTATAATAAATTTTTACTTGTTTTAGGCACACTCATGGTCGCACATGCTGGCTCCACTCCCATGCTCACGTGTACCCTGTGCGGTACACGGACGGGCGCGGCTCGTCTCACCAGCAACAGGTCACATGCTACAGCTTCAAGGATGTCAACAACTGGTGGATAGTGAAGCGCCCGGATCAGGCGTCGCTGACAGTGTCGCGGCCGCCCGACGCTATTCGACACGGAGATGTTGTGCAGCTGCTTCACGGAATTACTAGTCGCGCTTTGAACTCGCATGATGTGGCTGCACCTGTGTCACCACAGTCTCAGGTATGGCAAAGCGAGAATCAGGATTTCCTTTTGTATTCTAAAGTTTGTATAATACCTACATTCATGTTCTTAATCTTTTTTCAGGAAGTTTCTTGCTACATCGACTATAACGTATCGATGTCGGCACAGAATCTCTGGCGAGTTGATATCGTGAACCGTGACAGCGAAGACGCTACATGGGACAGCATCCGGTCTATGGTTCGATTGGTGCACGTAGAGTCCGGCTCTGCGCTACGTTTCAGTGGTCGCCAACTACCTTCTTGGGGCTTCCATCAGCATGAAGTGGTTGCTGATAAAGTGCTGACACATCAAGATACTGTATGGAATGTTGAAGAACATCGATATACGAAAGGTAACTTGTGACCAAGATCGTCATTATCGTCAACCAGCAGTCTACTGTTGGACATGGCGTCTAGATTTGCTCTCCATGTATCCAACACCATACATTATACGAATTAACATTGTTTCCTCAGCAATTACTAACTCAATTTTATTATTTTAGCTGAAGACAGAAAGGAAAGGGAACGCGAACTTGTATCTGCCGAAATGATCCCGACTGCTGTGACTCAGTTAACGTTTTGGGAGAAGTTTGCGGAGTTGCAATACAAAATGATAGCACACGCGCCAGACGCGCCTCATGGTCATATGTTCGCGAGTGAGCCTTCTGAGTGGCCGTTGCTCGTCCGGTCCATCGCATATTGGCTATCACCCAGTTCAAACGTAAGCACTTTGTGAAATCTGTTCTTACAGTTACAATCAAATTATGAAATATATTATTTTTTGGCTATAAATTAACAGAAACTTAATTTTCAGGCTCAAGTACATTTAATCGGAAATCTAATAACTTGGTACACTGGATCAATTTGCGTTCTTCTGTATAGTGTTTTCCTCGCACTGTATGCAATTCGACAGCGCCGTGCTTGCACCGACCTACCACCGCTGGCATTGCAAAAGTTTTATGACGCCGGCTATATTCTCTTCTTGGGCTACTGGATCCACTACTTACCTTATTTCTTTATGGACCGTACACTGTTTCTTCATCACTATTTACCCGCGTATACATTCAAAATCTTACTGTTATCATTTGTCATGGATCACATATACTATATTCTTCAGTCGCAAGAGAAAACTCGCCCACTGACAAACATATTTATTTTATGCATTGCAGTATGGTTAGGATATGTCGTAATTACTTTCAAAAAATTTAGTGTTCTCAACTATGGGAACATTGACCTGACTGAGCAAGACCTTTTGAATCTCAGATGGAAAGATACTTGGGATTTTATAATCCATAAAAAAGGATGACAAATGTT
This sequence comes from Lithophane socia, assembly GCA_947522985.1. Classification (NCBI taxonomy): domain Eukaryota; kingdom Metazoa; phylum Arthropoda; class Insecta; order Lepidoptera; family Noctuidae; genus Lithophane; species Lithophane socia. The sequence continues at coordinate 12,343,855 of OX383256.1, read as the reverse complement.
ACCAACCTGAATTTCTACTTCAGCTGCCATTTCAAGGATCTTGTCACTTTAATCTTGTGTAATATTAATATACCTAATTAGAAATCAAAATAAATGTAAGTTTTAGCAAAGTTAACAAAGTAATACTTTATCAGGGTAACACCATGTTAGTTGCCTACCTTTAAGTGTTTTAACATCATATATTTAATTACTCTGAATAACTTAGGGCCTCAAGCCTATATCACTATCCTTCTATTGAGGTCACTCAAAGGGGTCCAGATCAGTCCTCAAAGGTATATAAATTGTAATTTAAGTACCTAAAATAATTATAGAGACTGAAAGGAGTATAATACTCGGAAAAATTAAACAGTGGCACTATTTATAAAGACTTGATATTATTTGGTTAGGCCACCTGTTGAAGTCATGCCGTCCATAAATATGTTTATTTTTGTATTGAGAATTTATTAAATAATTATTTTATATTATTAAGGTCGTTTTTCTTAGGGTTCCATACCCAAAGGGTAAAACGGGACCCTATTACTAAGGCTCCGTTGTCCGTCCATCCGTCTGTCCCCACTAGTCCCCAGGCTGTATCTCATGAACCGTAATAGTGAGACAGTTGAAATTTTCACAGATGATGTATTTCTGTTGCGGCAATAACAACAAATACTAAAAAACAGTAAAATAAATATATAAGGGGGCTCTCATACAAAAAACGTGATTTTGTTGCCGTTTTTATAGATCATGGTACGGAACCCTTCGTGCGCGAGTCCGACTCACACTTGGCCGGTCTTTTAAATAAATATACATTTTGTAAGAAAAAAATTACATTTATTTTATAAGCATTATAATGCAAAATTGTATAAAGTTAACGACGACTGTGGGTAGGTTCTACTTCCATTGGCTGGGGGCTGCTGATGTTAACAGATGTAACCTGCAGGGGAATGACGCGCTGCTTCAGCACAGCTGTAGTGCCCAGGGCATATCTGTAAGACCCTTGCTTCTTGCCCTGTAAAAAATATCATTTTAAAAGTTATTACATCAATAATTTTATAATTAATAGTGGTAAACTGCTTATTTCTGCAAATAGTTACCTTAACATTAGCCTCTTCATATGTTCTGAGGTACTGAGCAGGTCCTGTGTTGCGAATAACGCAAAGGTCAACATTGGACCCTGATCCCAAGTCATTGAAGATACCAGCAGCAATAGCATCACGAACAAGCTTCTTTCCTTCTTCCTCACTCATGTTTGGCTTCCAACCAGATTCAAACACTGCCATTGCAGCCAAGGAGCCAGAACCTAGTTGAAAATATCATTAGGATGCATAGTCAAAAAACATATTTAGCAACTTACTTATAACATTATGAAAAACATCTTACCCATAGTTGCATAGGGTAATTTGTCTACAGACCCATGAGGGTAAATGCAATAGATATGAGGCCCAGTTCTATCAACACCACCAAGAACCAGAGCAGCACCAATGTACCCCTGGTAGCGGAACAGCATACGCTTCAACAGGGTGGCGGCAGTTTCAACGGGTACCGTGCGCCCTGTGTGCAGTCTCTGTAACTCCAACTGCGATGCAACTGTTTGAGTAGTCATTTCAGTATCGGCGGCAGTGCCGGCACCGCAACAGTACATGTTGCCAGCTAGGTAATGTATTTTTTGACAGTTTTTATCAGACACGACAGTATTTTCAGTCGCTCTGGTATCAGCGCCAAGAATGACCCCATCGGCGTATATTATGCCCACGATGGTAGTACCGGTTTTAGTAGCTTTAGGGGCTGGAAATCCTTTCTGGGCTAAGAAAGCATTGCTGTAAAAAAGAAGAAAGTTAGTGGAATTCTACAGCAAGGAATGAAAAATAAGTTTGTAGAGTCTTTGCTTACCGCTGGCAGTTCTCAAATGAGAATCCTGGAGCTGGGACTTCTGGTACAAGAATAGAAGCCATGTTTATTTACTTATTTATTTGTTCAATTCAACGTTTCAGACTTGTGTTGATAGCTTGATAGGATTTGTGTGAGAAAGCCGAATTTTAATTCTGCAAGCAATGCTGCGAAATGTCACTGTCAAGCGATCAACTTCAGCATCACAATGACTTTTCAAAAACGCGACCAAGCCACAGATAAAAAGCTACAGTACATATATGTAAGAGTGAGACGAAATCAGAGCGGTCTTTAAGTTCGCGACCTTACTCGGCTCGCCGTCGGCACAGATATTATAATACTCCGTCGGTGACACACGTGAAGCTTTCTCACTTCTCAGAATTTCATTGTTAACGTGGCTCGCGACAGTGACTGACGACGAGCCAGCCAAGGCGGGCTACGAGCAAAATTTCAAACCTGTTGGATCGCCGATGAACTTACTCGGCGGTAAAAAGTAACCTATATCCTTTCTCAGGCTCTAGACTGTCTGTGTACCAAATTTCATTTAAATCGGTTCAGTAGTTTTGGCGTGAAAGCGCGACAGACAGACAGACAGACAGACCGACAGACAGACAGAAATACTTTCGCATTTATAATATTATATTAAATATTAAATTATATATTAAATATTAAATCGGTTCAGTAGTTTTGGCGTGAAAGCGCGACAGACAGACAGACAGACAGACCGACAGACAGACAGAAATACTTTCGCATTTATAATATTAGTAAGGATTACCCAATGGTATTACCTAGCTTACCAATATTTTTCGATCGAACTACAATAAAATTATTTTTTATATTATAGTAACATTAAGCACCTCGGTGAATTTAGCCGAACGATTTCATTATTATGAACTTTTGTTAATGCTAATCGTTAGAGAATCGTTAGAGAGGGTTAGAGAGAAAAGAAAATTCGTTAGAGAGTAATTAGTTTTTATGTAAAAACAATTTTAATTTTTCGTGTGAAGTTGGCCCCCCTTCCCGCAAAAATGGACTTAGACGAAATTTTATTTTTTTAATCGTTTGCGAATCGTTAGAGAGAGATTGAAAGTTACACAAATTCGTTAGAGAGTTAATATTTTATTTGATATTAAATAATTTCTGAGAGCGTGACATTAGCCCACCTCTGTGAATTTTGCCCCCGATATAATTATTCTCAACTTTTGGTAATGCTAATGGTTAGAGAATCGTTAGAGAGAGTTAGAGAGAAAAGAAAAATCGTTAGAGAGTAATTAGTTTTATTTATCAACGATTTTAATTACTTTTGTGACATTGGCCCCCATTCCCGCAAAAATGGACGTAGATATAATTTTTTTATTTTTATAATTTGAGAATCGTTAGAGAGAGATAGAGAGTTAAAAAACATCATTAGAGAGTTAATATTTTAATTGATATTAAATTATTTCTGAGAACGCGTTTTAGATTAAACAGGCTCGCTCTTATTATGGACAACATATTCAGCCGAACGGTACTTTTACTGTACCTAGAAGTTAGTGAAGATACCAGGCATTTCGTCATCACATGAGACAGCTTTGATCAGAGGACTCACACCACTATAGTTATAGAGTGTATTACATTATTGTCTGGTATCTTGGATGGGCCGGCATCAAAATTATATATCTCCACCTGCTCAGTTTCTCGACAGTATTTTATTAAGAGAAGACATTGAAAATGAAGAAAATCAATAAATCATTTTTTAAAACTAAAAAAAAAAGTTTTATTTCATAAAAAATCTGTAACACTTGCATTCAAAGCATATTATTCAGTTTTAAATATCGTAATTGTTGAAAGGCTTTTCATCCACTTCCGATCTCGATTCTAAGTCATAAAACAGGAATTCTCCATCGTAATTAAAAAAATGTTCTTGATCAGTAGGTAGGTACTATTATCATTTACTCCTGCTAAGCCTGTGGACTATGCTGAAACATGCACTTCTTGCACTTATAGATTCCTAGTAGCTATAATCTAAAGAGAGGTCTAAAAGAATTATGCTACACATTTTTGACTGAAAATATCCTATTTTATCTTATTTCAGAATATGGTACATAAAGTAAATAACTAGATTAGAATTTTTGTTTGCATTGTCATATTCTTTACAACAAAATATTGATTGACTGTAATGACAGTACACCATGTGTCAATTTTGAAAAGTTTGTTATTTTCTGGGGTGTGTTCACTTTATTAGCCTTGATAATTAGAAAAGTTTGTTCGTTTTAGGAGTAAACTAACACTAAATTAATTATTTCCTAAGAAATAAGCAGTACCTTTGTACTCATATTTTAACTATGTCATATCTATTTTGTATTTTACTGTGTGTACATAAGAATAAAATAAATAAATAAATTAAAAAACGATTTTTCTCAAAATTGGTAATCCTTAAAAATGCATGATACAGTTAGAGCTACTACTTTTTGGGATGTCTATCCAAATATATTTAACTTATCCTGGTAAGAATTATTGAATAATAAAAAACCATTTTTGGACATGTCCTTTCGAATCGATTTGACCTGTGGAAGATGCTCACATCCATTCATCAACCTGAAAAGACCTGATAATCTTCAAACGGCTGAACCGATTTTCTTGAATCATAGCTAAGAACACTCTATCAAGTCACCTTTCAAACAAAATAAAAAATATCAGAATCGGTTCAGCCGTTTGGCAGCTACGATGTAACATACAGACACACACGTTAAACTTATAAAACTCCTCTTTTTCCGTCGGTGGGTTAAAAAAGACCCGACCAGCTCCCGACAAGCACCCACCTTTTGTGTGTTTTGAGCATAAATGATGCACTGTAAGTACCGAATCAAATTGAAACTACCAACAATATTTCGTATTCTTATCAGGTATCACTGTTAAATGATCGTTAATCAAATACACAACTTTACCACTCATAACTATAACGTCCCTCTGCATCATGTCATGTATCAGTAGTACCTACTACTCACGGTACTACTCGCGTCGCGCTCACGGTGAACAAAGAGAAACGTAAGTGTGGCCGCTTCATTCAATGCAATAATTCTTGCGGTAAATCTCTTTGACCTGCCTAAAATGCCGCCACCAGAGTTATCAATCACCCAACGTCAAACGTCAATGTAAATGCCGTTGACAAATTCTCGTAGTGTAGTACACCAACGGTTAATGTCTATCGCGATAATCCGTTGGTGTGGCCCCAGCATATAAGAGATTTGTCATATTTAAAAAAAACTTTGTATCTCCGGCAGGGGGGAGTGGGGGGATCTACTAACCCTTCCCCCCTCTCCCCCCCCCTATCCCCTATCGAGGCGGCACGTTTCTAAATTTTAACCTGCTCAGGTCCTAGGGTAAAACGCGTTCTCAGCAATAATTTAATATCAATTAAAATATTAACTCTCTAATGATTTTTTTTAACTCTCTATCTCTCTCTAACGATTCTCAACCTATTAAAAAAAAAAAGTTACATCTACGTCCATTTTTGCGGGAATGGGGGCCAATGTCACAAAAGTAATTAAAATCGTTGATAAATAAAACTAATTACTCTCTAACGATTTTTCTTTTCTCTCTAACTCTCTCTAACGATTCTCTAACCATTAGCATTACCAAAAGTTGAGAATAATTATATCGGGGGCAAAATTCACAGAGGTGGGCTAATGTCACGCTCTCAGAAATTATTTAATATCAAATAAAATATTAACTCTCTAACGATTTTGTGTAACTCTCAATCTCTCTCTAACGATTCGCAAAAGATTAAAAAAATAAAATTTCGTCTAAGTCCATTTTTGCGGGAAGGGGGGCCAACTTCACACGAAAAATTAAAATTGTTTTTACATAAAAACTAATTACTCTCTAACGAATTTTCTTTTCTCTCTAACCCTCTCTAACGATTCTCTAACGATTAGCATTAACAAAAGTTCATAATAATGAAATCGTTCGGCTAAATTCACGGAGGTACATTAAGCCTACGAGTCTTCAGATGATTGGATGATATTCTAGTCAATCTTCGTGCTATTATAAGCTTTATGACATTGATTTAGACGCCACGTTATTGATTTATCAGTAAACTTATGACTTTTTCGTTGTAAAAAGGAGTCGGACCAATAGCAAGTGGACGAATTTGTCTTCGTATGCCATTTGTCAAATTCAGTCAGCACAGTTGTCAAAAGACGAAATGTGTTGAGGAATACCATTCCAGATTTTTACTTGAATTTTAAGCTACTTTAGCTTCTAAATTAGTTCCTAGGTGTAAAGTTAACAAAATGCTTAGTAACACTGCCTATTTATGTTTAATTTATCTTACGTCTGCGTTAGTGCTAACTTTGGCTGGTCGGGACTTCTATCAAATTCTTGGTGTAACTCGTTCTGCAACCACAAATGAAATCAAAAAAGCTTACAGAAAATTAGCAAAAGCTCTGCATCCAGATAAGAATCAAGATGATCCTGACGCGTCCCAAAAGTTCCAAGATCTTGGTGCAGCGTATGAAGCCCTTTCGGACCCTGAAAAGCGAGAGCTGTTTGATCGTTGCGGTGAGGACTGTCTTAAGAAAGACGGGATGATGAACAACAATGATCCGTTTGCGAGTTTCTTTGGTGATTTCGGTTTTCACTTCGGTGGTGAGCCACAACAGCACGAAACACCACGCGGGGCGGATATTGTTATGGATCTCACGGTCACCCTTGAAGAGCTCTATAATGGAAATTTCATCGAGGTTAGTAACAGTAACCCAAGTTAAGAATAGCATTCAAAGTGCGAGAAATATATTTTTAATGAATAATAATATCTTTATTTGTAGATAACTAGAAATAAGCCTGTAATCAAACCAGCGTCAGGTACACGAAAGTGTAACTGCAGACAGGAGATGGTGACCAGGAACCTTGGTCCTGGCCGGTTCCAGATGATGCAACAGACGGTGTGCGATGAATGTCCTAATGTCAAGTTCGTCAATGAAGAGAGGCTGCTCGAAATTGAGGTAACTGATGATTATCTCTTGTATGTGGATCAATTTTTTTGAACTATAACTTCTTATAAATGACAGAAGTAGTGAACTTTAAAAATAGTCTTTGAACTTTTCCTTGACTATATAGTATTAGCCTAGGTTTTTTTGCTTGTACATGTTTTTTAATGCTCAGAAGAGTTGCTTTAAATATTAAATTCTGTCATAAAAATAAGGAGTTAAGTCACCACCTTTCCTCTTGTTTATGGCATGGCCAAAGCACTATGGCAGTCCTTAATATTCACATTTTATTAAGTTGTTTTGCAATTTGCAGAAGTCTTTTATTTCAATTAAAAGGCATTTTTACATAAAAGGCATTTTTGAATGCCATTTTTTACAAGAAAATAGAATTCATTCTAGCCCCCTTTCCAAAAGGTAGTTGTATGGAGAAGAATGGCCAAGAAACTCAAAAGTTGCTACTGTTTTAAAATGATTTACAATATTGTGTATACCTTAATAAAATTATATATATATTGTGAAGATAATGTACCTGCAATAAAATTGCTATACTACAATAGGAACAATTAATAAAAAAACCAGCCAAATGCGTGTCGAACCATGCACAACGAAGGGTTCCGTAGTTGTGATGAATTTATCCCTAGAACAAACTTAACATTGTAGTTGAAAAACATTTTTTTGCAACTGCAAATATAATTTGGTTGATTATTACTGGGTAACTAGTAGAGCCTACTTAGTTGTGATAGTTTAGCTTTTAATTTCGTTATACATGTTCGTATATACTACTGCCGTGAATTTTTCACATTATCCAAAACCAACTATTTATTTTTCACATATCCAAAACCAACTATTTATTTTTCACATATCCAAAACAACTATTTAGCTGGCAGGGGGACATTTGACTCTAACAAAAATTTGCTTAATATTTCGCAAACTGATCCCTGAATCCAAAATGGTTTTCTCAAACTCACAATATTTTTAAACGACCTTTCCAATAACACCCCACACCATGGGAATGACGAGAAAAAAAACCATCACCACATTACGTGTGGGGGAGGTACCCTAAAAACTTTTTTATCATGATTTTATTTTACCAGTTTGTTGGCGTGATTATATGTATACCCATACCAAATTACGAATAGTTGTATCAATAAAACCATCAATTTCTCTAAAATCAAAATATTTTATCACTACAACTGTAATAAACCTCTTACTTACTAGTACACTAGTACACACACAGTTTACTAGTACACGCAGCAAGATAAGAGACATTGTATGGCAGAACACTGACTCCTAAGACACAGGATAACCTAGTTTAGGAGTCAGGGTTTTAATTTTTTTTTGTGTCGACCTTCACTCATTTTACTGTATCCTAGTTTATAAGTAAAAATGGTTGTTTTTGTGCCAATAAAGAAATTATTATTATTATTAAATTATTATCTCTTTATTTCATTTTTAATACTTATAAATTATATTTTTAAATATTAGACTAAAAAATTATATAAAACATTTAAAAATATAAAAAATAGTAGCCCACCGGTATCGGGAACAGGGTCCAAGCTACCGGCGGTCAGGGCTCCAGAGAGAGGAACCTCCTAACGATGCGAGCCGTGTCCAGGAGTACAGCTTTCTGAATCAAGCCCTTAATCCAGCTGCCCAACGAGAGCCTCCTTAGGTGTTGGTCGAGGCTCTTGGCAATTAAGCCATTGGCTGATTAAATTATTATTATTATTATTATTACTTGCTGCACATGACAATAAAATGTATTATATTTCCAGGTGGAAGTAGGTGCACCCGACGGTCATAAGTCTAGATTACGAGGAGAGGGTGAACCACACATGGATGGAGATCCTGGAGACCTGATCATTGTGTTCACAACTGAGAGACACCCACAGTACACACGTAAGGGAGATGACCTCTACACCAATGTCACCATAACTCTACAGGTAGGCTGTAGTCTCAACTGTGTGTCTTAATATAATTTTGTGATAATCCACGTCTATTCCAGATTTATATGACAGATTTTATACTCTTGCTTATCTAATTTCACTGATGATGCTCTATTGCTCTCTGAAAATGCTCATGATAACCAACCAATCCAGAGTCCAGAGACAATGCCAAAATACATAGATAAGAGGATGAGCTTTTTATGTTGGGGGTAGTAGAGCCATTTTTTCCATTGTTGTTAAAAGCTATATTTCTTATCTGAAGTGATCATGAACCATTGCAGCTGAACTGAACCATCCAATTATAGTCCACTGTATGAGTAATATACCAAATGAAATAGTTTTTATTATTCTTATCTTGAATAGCCAATCATTACAAGGTTCCACACTTCCATGGAATGGTAGTTAAACAATATAACAACCATGGTATGATTGAAGTTCTTATTATTTTATTCTCTTTTACTATTAAAATTAAAATGTGGGTAATTTTTTCTATAGCAAAACTTACGAAAATTACTTAAGTACAGACTTTAGTTATTATGCATAGAAAATTACATCGGTGCCGATTCTCTTGTCAATAAATTCTCTAAACTAAAAATCACAAAAATTTAGTTTATTCCTGTCAAACGACGATTTCCCATTCTGAAAATAGACTAAACTGACACAACTTAACTATAATTTAGTTTGACAGCACTAAGATGGCACTGAGTTTTAATTTAGTGAAAATGCTATTCTGAATTTGACGTTTTAACCAATTTTTTTGTTTTATATCTAAAATCCTCTAACTCTGACTATTTTTAATCACGATTAAAAATGTGTGGAATAAAATTAGATGTCAGTTGCAAAACGGTACTGTATCTTTTTTTAATTTTCTTTTGCTTATATCTCGAAAATGGTGTGTCCTATCGCAAAAATAATGAAAATTTTGACCCCCTTTGCAACCTCCAAACCCGTAATACTCTCTCTTCCAAAAAGTGAAAAATTCCATATAAAAATACGTCGAGACGGCCAAATTGCGCGCCACTCCGGCTCAAAAAAAATCACGTGGTAGGCAAACAAGTAGGTACCAAGTGGAGTCGCGATTGTCAAATTCGATTTTAGTTGTGTCAAAATAATTTTTAAATTTAGAGATTTTTTTGGCAGAATAGCTCTAAGATTCTCTTAGTAAAAAGTAAGGAATTTTAGTGATAGTTTATTTAGTTTAGTTCGGTGTACAAGAGAATCGGCACCATTGCCCAGTTGATTTTAATTTATTAATTTATATAATATTTACTTTTGCAGGATGCATTAGCTGGTTTCACAATGGAATTGGTGCATTTAGATGGTCACAAAGTGTCTGTATCCCGTGACAAGGTGACTTGGGCTGGCGCCCGCGTCCGCAAGAAGGGTGAAGGCATGCCCAACTTTGAAAACAATAACCTTCATGGAAATCTCTATATCACTTTTGATATTGATTTCCCAAAACAGGACTTCACTGATGAAGATAAAGAAGGTATTTTGTAATTACTTAGTTATTAGCTTTACTTGAACAAAGGACGACCTTTGATGTTAGTTTTATTACTAAACCTTTATTTTTTTGTTTCAGCACTACGCAAAATACTTAAACAATCACCAAATAATAAAATATACAATGGACTATAGTAGCCATACTGCCAATTTAATTTATTTAAGTAGTGAAATGAGTGCTATGGTATGAACAAAGTCTGTTTCGTGTGAAGGATTTTCGTTACCTGTGAATACATGTGATTGTTTTTATAAAATAAAACATCCTAATTGTAGAAAATACTTTTTTTTATAATTTCGTAGGGAAATAACGACGTAGGAATTGAACTACCACCTACTTTATTAATCACAGATCCGACATCAGAAAATATGTCTTTGGTTTTGAATTTTCGTTGTTTGCCACCTGACTTACGAAATTAAAGTTATTTTTCCCTTTTTAGTGTCTTTTTTGGAAGTGTATTGATTTTTTTTTTGTTAAACGTTTTATTTTTCACTTTTTAGTTGTAGTACCTACCCAACACAAATTCGAATACCACTACCTGCTATGTAAATGACAGAGACGGAAACTTCACCATATAGGCTAAGTCGGAAAAATAGGTATTATTGAAGCTAACTCAAAAAGTTAATAAAATGTATATGGGACCTCTGAAGCACGACCTACAAAAGAAAAAAGAATCATCAAAATCGAAGTCATAATTGGCAGAGTAACCGCGTAACAAACATACAAAAACTAAAATCAAATTGAGAACCTCCTCCTTTTTGAAGTCGGTTAAAAAAACAAGCCTCATTGTGTTAGGCAAAGTCAAAGTCAAATAATTTATTTCAAATAAGCACATTAAAGGCACTTTCGAACGTCAATAAAACAAATTATTTAAAAAACAAAAAACCCGCCTGAAACAAAAGTTACACCATATTTCAGGTTATTGGTTTCTTCCCCGCCTGTAATACCAAAATTCTACAGATTATAATGCTTGTTTTTTCTCTTTTAAGTTGTGTTTTTGCAGGCGGGTTTTTTGTTTTTTAAATAATTTGTTTTATTTCAAGCTTTTTAGTTGTATTAATTTATATATTTAGAATTAACTCATTACTAGCTTTTATTCGATACCAATATTGTATTTTTTTTTTTTTAAACCTTCCTCTCCCTTTTTGTGTTTGCAGATGAAATATATAAAAAAAAAATAGCCTATGTCACTCCTACAATTAAGACGAACCTAACGACGACACCTCATACGTTAAAATCCATCAAGCCGTTTAGGCTACAGAGCGTGCCAAAGAAATAGACATACATACAAACATACATACTCTCGAAAAACATTACCCTCCTTCTGGGGCAGTCGGTAAAAACAATATTTTGTATACAGCAATTATATAATTAAATGTGAATACGGTAGAAAATCGGAATCTAGACCGAGCGCCTACAGGATCTCGCGGTTCACTTTGAATGAATCAATAGCGACCAATGAACCAGCCTGGTCTAATTGAAGGGTTTTTGGTTAAATAATTACAAAAAAAAAAGTGGTCGTTTATGGTTAATGGTGGTTTGGACATAATCGAATTATTATAATAGTTATTTATGGAACTGTTATATAATAAGGGGTATTAAAACACGAATGTGGGATCTCACTCTCTCAAACAGGAAACACGAATGTGATGGGAGACTCATGTGATACTATTCGTATTAAAACACGAATAGTCACATGAGTGTTTTAATACCTAATTATTTACAGTCTTCTATAAAAGTTTCTTTGCAATACCAATATCGAACAAAAATGGCGCGGTACGACGTGAATTCGAATTCGAATGTTTTGTTTTTAAATTACGGTGCTTTGTTAGTGAAACGCTCGTGAATGACAGTGTTCTTTTTTTTAAATGAGTTGCATTATGAAATTCAGTACAACATTATAACACCCGTTTGGATGATATTATGGTTCCTATGACACTGGTTGCTTTAATGTTGGCAATAAGCTAACTGTTTCAGAAACTTTTATAGAGGATTTATAGCATGGGTGTAGATAAAATAGTTACAATAAAACAAAAATAATAATACCATAACTTTATTTTCATAAAAATATAATTAACTTGTTGTAATGTCAGTTGTCACATATTGACATTGTCTAAATCCTGATAGGACTTTGGAGGGTATTACAATATCAGATCTATGATCAAAGACATAATAAAATTGTAAAACAGACATATTATGGGCAATTTATGAGCTTCGTAGATGGATAAATGATATAATATGATAGTGTAATATCCATCTAGCGGGAATATACCTATAAACTATAATCTGATTTTTACAATTTTATTATATACATAGACATAGATATGATAGTGCACCCATCTTTCACAGCATAAGACATTTTAAAACAAAATAAACAGGATTTTTTAAGATGGGTTGGTAGAGCTATCCATTGTTTAAGGATCCATGGCGTCGATGGTAAAATGTTCTCTCAATATAAAAAAAAAGACTCCACTCTAAACCGACTCATCTGAAGTAATATCTCTGTAAAAAAATCTCTTAACATACTTATATAAAACGATTGTCTATAAAACATGGCATATGTAGAGGCGTTATACAGCCAAAAGTGGTCAGATCGAGCCTTTAGCGGTGCCACTCGCAGCCAATACACACGTTTTATGTTCGAGTCACACATTTTATATGACTAACTAAACTGTGATAAAATGTGTGGCACGAGCCATATCACAAGACCGTGCTCGCCCCGCAGAAATGCATGTCTTTTTAATGCCCTATAATTACAATAAAAATATAACAAAGAAAATGAACAACAAATACATAATGTGTAGAATATACTCGCATTTAGTTTCGTGTTTTTATTGTTATAAGTAACATATAAAACATACAGATTTTATTTATTTCAACATGGTGTATGCACATTGGGATGCAACAGGGTCTATGCACAAAAACTGGGATGCCCAGACTTAACGCAAGTATATTTATTCAATACTAGTTGCGCCCCGCAGTTTCACCCGCGTAATTCTCGATCCCGTGGAAATATCGGGATAAAAAGTATGTATTGTATTCTATGTCCTATTCCAGGACATGGTCAACCCCTGTGCCAAATTTCATCCAAATCCGTTCAGCAGTTTAAGCGTGAAACCGTAACAAACAAACGCTCTTTCGCATTTATAATATTAGTTAGGATAACAACTTTGTAAACTAAGGCCCGCTTGCACCACAAATCATTAAATGCATTTAGCGCTAAACTAATTTAAAACCTCGTTCTATTTCTGTCAAACATTTGGAGATGACGGACAGAGTGATGTTTCAAATACATTTAGCGTAAATGCATTTAGTGATTTGTGGTGCAAGTGGGCCTAAATATCAGTCGCGCTCAAAATATTTTTAACTTACATCTAATTAAGACAACTGTGAAAAGTATGATTATTTCAGTAAGACCGCTAGTTTTTATAAGCTCACGAGTCAGAGTCTGAGAAGTAAGGAAAGAAGTGTAAGCTAACTAGACACAACGCAGGATTTGCCTTATCTAGTGAGCTTGACAGAATTAATTTTAAATAGCTTTTTTCTTATACCTGTAGCGGGCAAGTACCGATTGTTATTAAAGTGAGCCACTAGGCAGGAGGGCTGCGCGGTCACGCCACGAGGCAGGAGGGCTGCGCGGTGACGCCACGAGGCAGGAGGGCTGCGCGGTGACGCCACGAGGCAGGAGGGCTGCGCGGTCACGCCACGAGGCAGGAGGGCTGCGCGGTCACGCCACGAGGCAGGAGGGCTGCGCGGTGACGCCACGAGGCAGGAGGGCTGCGCGGTGACGCCACGAGGCAGGAGGGCTGCGCGGTCACGCCACGAGGCAGGAGGGCTGCGCGGTCACGCCACGAGGCAGGAGGGCTGCGCGGTGACGCCACGAGGCAGGAGGGCTGCGCGGTGACGCCACGAGGCAGGAGGGCTGCGCGGTGACGCCACGAGGCAGGAGGGCTGCGCGGTCACGCCACGAGGCAGGAGGGCTGCGCGGTCACGCCACGAGGCAGGAGGGCTGCGCGGTCACGCCACGAGGCAGGAGGGCTGCGCGGCGGGCTCCAGATGCGCGGCGGCGCCCTGCAGGACGCTGTTGACGACGGCGCGCGCCAGGTAGCCCACCGACACGCCGGGCGCCGCCGAGCTCAGCGCGTTGCTGTCCGTCGGCCCGCCGTCCTGCAAGCCAGAACCACACAACACTTCACACGCCGCCTCTTACACTTCGAAATACTACACACAACATCGAGATTTCCGGATGAAATAGCTTCCTAGCTTTAAGGCAGCGTAACCCGATTATTTTTCCATAGACACTAGAAAGGTGATTATTTCACTATGATGTTGTACAGTACAGTCACGAACATAAATATGTTACTATCGATATGATTTCGGCAATAATATCTGATTTCATGATTCGTTCATAAGCATAATTTGTTCTCAAGCAGACAGCAAATATATGTGATCTTCCGTGAAAGGTACAAGTAGTGGTACAAGGTACAATTATGTGACATGGAAGAAACACCAAAACTATCTAACGAAACAAGTGACGCCAAAATGTACGATACCGTATAGACTTCAAAAAGTAGTGTCACCTCTGAGAATACATATCGGACATGTCTTGCGTTATAAATATCTGCCTATTCAGTTTAGTTCAGAAGAGTATCATACCTCGCTGTGACCAGAAATCACTTTGGCAGCGTAAAAATCAGGTCTTAAAAGGTCAGGTCAGGTCGTCGACGAGGCGGTCGACGTACAGCGGCTGCTGCAGGTACAGCTCGGGGTTGCGGCGCAGGATGGTCGCCAGCACGCACAGCAGCTCCACGATGGCGAGAGAGCCAGAGAGAGAGATGTTCGCTGACCTTGGCGAAGGTGAGCTGCGCGTCGTCGACGAGGCGGTCGACGTACAGCGGCTGCTGCAGGTACAGCTCGGGGTTGCGGCGCAGGATGGTCGCCAGCACGCACAGCAGCTCCACGATGGCGAGAGAGCCAGAGAGAGAGATGTTCGCTGACCTTGGCGAAGGTGAGCTGCGCGTCGTCGACGAGGCGGTCGACGTACAGCGGCTGCTGCAGGTACAGCTCGGGGTTGCGGCGCAGGATGGTCGCCAGCACGCACAGCAGCTCCACGATGGCGAGAGAGCCAGAGAGAGAGATGTTCGCTGACCTTGGCGAAGGTGAGCTGCGCGTCGTCGACGAGGCGGTCGACGTACAGCGGCTGCTGCAGGTACAGCTCGGGGTTGCGGCGCAGGATGGTCGCCAGCACGCACAGCAGCTCCACGCACAGCGCGCGTCGCGCCGGCGCCGTGACGCGCACGAGCGCCTCCTCAACCAGCAGCGCGAACGCCAGTTCCGAGCGCGACATGTTCACCAGCGTCGGCTCCGCCGGGATCGAGTGGCCCTGTGAAGTTATCATGACGAACAATTACCGGAGATCCACCAGACGTCACGTATTTTCTGACGAAGGAAATGTGGACGATTGAGTAGTGTTCCCCATGTCCAGACACGTTCCGTCGGTCCGTGTGGCACGCGCGCAGGCCACTTGACCCGCCCCGACGAACCGCGCTGGCCTGCCCGTGTGCCGCCGCATTCGCGCGGAATAAGACACACTACCCTAACCCTATTTGCGTATTATGTATTATTAACATTATTATATTTTTATATAGGCTGTTCAGCGGTATTACCAGTGCCTTTGTTTACACCCGCGCGTGCATCGCTAGCGGAAAAAACAAAACCAGGCGCCATTTTCCATAAATATTTGTTAACTTTTTTGTTGTATCGCAAAGAAAACTTGCGTCCAGCGCTCGGTGTCGCAACACGTCGTGTTCTGGTTTGCAACTGGTCAATCGTCATCCTGAGGATGCCTCGTTGAGAGGTGAAACACGTGTCGATTTCTTACAGGGTTTTTTTATGACTTTAGAGGAATAGTTAAGCGGAATAGTTTACTAAATATATCTACGTCTATTGTATTTCATAATGGATTTCCGCAAAGTCACGCCTACTAAATCAATTGACTAGTATCCAGTATCTATTGCGTTTCAGAAAAGAATTAAATCGTGCAATGAAATGCGTCTTGAATGACTCAATTTCTGGTTTGACAAGTTTTGTGGCTTTAAGATTTAACTTAAACTTACAGAAAAACCGGCCAAGTGCGAGTCTGACTCGCGCACAAAGGGTTCCGTACCATTATCTATAAAAACGGCAAAAAAATCATGTTTGTTGTATGGGAGCCCCCCTTAAATATTTGTTTTATTTTAATTTAATTATTTATTTTTAAAGTGAATATGTAACTAAATATTCTGTGAATATTTCAAGCGTCTATCGGTTAGGGCGTGCAAAACCGGAAGGTCTTCAAAACCGGTTTTGAATTTCGGTTTTGAAGCTCCAAAACCGGAAACCGGTGTTAGCCCCGGTTTTGGCTACATTTTTATAGTTTTTGTATAGTTGAATTTTAACAATAAATTAATATTCTTAGATACTCACAAAATCTACAAATAAAACAAAGGACATTGACCATCCATATATGGGAGTTGGACCAAGTGCTGCCCAGAATGGACACATAGTGCATTATTTTCCTTGGGCTTATACTAGTCTGTACACCAAAGCTCAATAAAATCTATCCGCGGAGTTTTGAGAAAAACTATTTTTTGTTGAGTATTTTTTATTAATGAATACCAACCAACCGATGGCGCATTTATTTAAAAATAATGACAGTAATTATGTTAAACAACACATTATTATTTCATTTGTATGCATATCATTTACATGTTAAATATTTTTTACTGACCATCTATTTATGGGAGCTGGGCCGAGTGCTGCCCAGAATGGACACATAGCGCATTATGATCCTTGGGCTTGTACTAGTCTGTACACCAAAGCTCAATAAAATCTATCCGCGGAGTTTCGAGAAAAACGAATTTTTGTTGAGTATTTTTTATTAATGAATACCAACCAACCGATGGCGCATTTATTTAAAAATAATGACAGTAATTATGTTAAACAACACATTATTATTTCATTTGTATGCATATCATTTACATGTTAAATATTTTTTACTGACCATCTATTTATGGGAGCTGGGCCGAGTGCTGCCCAGAATGGACACATAGTGCATTATGATCCTTGGGCTTGTACTAGTCTGTACACCAAAGCTCAATAAAATCTATCCGCGGAGTTTCGAGAAAAACGAATTTTTGTTGAGCATTTTTTATTGATAAATACCAACCAACCGATGGCGCATTTCATTAAAAATAATGACAGTAATTATGTTAAACAACACATTATTATTTCATTTGTATGCATATCATTTGCATGTTAATTATTTTTTACTGACTATCTGTTTATGGGAGCTGGGCCAAGTGCTGCCCAGAATGGACACATAGTGCATTATGATCCTTGGACTTGTACTAGTCTGTACACCAAAGCTCAATAAAATCTATCTGCGGAGTTTTGAGAAAAACTATTTTGTGTTGAGTATTTTCTATTGATGAATATCAACCAACCGATGGTGCATTTTATTAAAAATAATGGCAGTAATTATGTTAAGCAACACATCCTTATTTAATTTTTATGCACATCATTTTCATTTTAAATAATTTTTATTGACCATCCATTTATGGCAGTTGGGTCAAGTGCTGCCCAGAATGGACACATAGTGCGTTACGTACCTTGGGCTTATACTATTCAGTAAACCAAAGCTCAATAAAATCAATCCGAGGAGTTATGAGAAAATCTATATTTTGTTGAGTATTTTCTATTGATGAATACCAACCAACCGATGGCGCATTTAATTAAAAATAATGACAGTAATTATGTTAAACAGCACATTATTATTTCATTTGTATGCATATCATTTACATGTTAAATATTTTTTACTGACCATTTATTTATGGGAGCTGGGTCAAGTGCTGCCCAGAATGGACACATAGTGCATTATGATCCTTGAGCTTGTACTAGTCTGTACACCAAAGCTCAATAAAATCTATCCACGGAGTTTTGAGAAAAACTATTTTTTGATGAGTATTTTTTATTGATGAACACCAACCAACCAATGGCGCATTTTATTAAATAATGACAGTAATTATGTTAAACAACACATTCTTATTCCATTTTTATGCATATCATTTACATTGTAGTGTAAAGCACTTGTCAATGCATATTCAACGAGTCCAAACACGATGGTGCTGTCTTGTTTGGTTGAGGAGTTCCTATAGGTACTTTCCGGCTCTATTACCAGACTCTGCATACTACCTTGGACTATACTAAGTACTTGTCAAGACAAAGCCAACGAGTCCAAACACGATGGTGCTATCTTGTTTGGTTGAGAAGTTCCTATAGCCACCTTCCGGCTCCATCATCAGACCCTGGAGACTGCCTAGTGTAAAGCACTTGTCAATGCATATTCAACGAGTCCAAACTCGATGGTGCTGTCTTGTTTGGTTGAGGAGTTCCTATGGGTACTTTCCGGCTCTATTACCAGAGTCTGGATGCAACCTTGGGCTTTACTAGGTACTTATCAAGACAAAACCAACGAGTTCAAATACGATTGTGCTATCTTGTTTGGTTGAGGAGTTCCTATAGCCACCTTCCGGCTCCATCATCAGACCCTGGAGACTGCCTAGTGTAAAGCACTTGTCAATGCATATTCAACGAGTCCAAACTCGATGGTGCTGTCTTGTTTGGTTGAGGAGTTCCTATGGATACCTGCCGACTCCGTATAATGGCAATAACTTTTTAACCCTGGGACCGATTTTTTCATTTTTAATTTTTTTATGTGTAAATTGATGCAAGGAACCATTTGGAAGCACTCCCTTGGCTGGGCAGCATTTGGTCCAAATTGGTCAATATCCTTTTAGCCTTTATCTTTTTTAATCAACCATGTAGTGTAGGAAATTTTCATAAAGTTCCTCATTTAGTGTTCGGGATAAAAATGTGGGCCAATTAATTGTCGTTGATAATACCCATCCAAACATTAACCTACGCTGGGATGCGGTTGGTTTCACTTTTTTTAGGGTTTACTTCTGCTTTCGGTGCCCAATCATGTAAGTTGTGGTCATTTGTGATACAATCACGGTCAAAACATGACTCATCGGCCCACAGAATGTTTTTTTTGTAATTATATAATTGATGTACCTATACCAAATATTGTAAAACATTTTTTTTTAAAGAGTAACGGTGGAGTTTCTTGCCCATTCTTCTCCATACGAAAACTACCTTTTGGAAGGGGCAACTAGAATCAGTTCTATTTCTATGTATTTGACGTTCAAAAGTGCCTTTAATGTGCCTACTTGAAATAAATTATTTGACTTTGACTTTGACTTTAGTTTTCGCTTTCGGCGTCGGTACTTAGCTTAAAACTACAAAATTCAAGCCGTCTCGGCGGAACTCCCACTTCTTATGACTGGACTAGTTGGTAGTGGTATGGATATCGGCCTGACCAGTGAACAACAGACCAGGCTTTCCACAGTGACATACCTAGCTCACGCGCTACGATGTTTATCGATAGTCGTCAATAAAATGTTGAAGAATCAGCTCCTCGTCGGAGGGAGTCGGCGGTTGGGAAAGCAAAGTTGATATTCTCTCCGCGCCGCAGTTACCGTCGCGTTACCGTCACAAAGACCGTAACAGTACATTATGTCAGCATATTCAGGATAAGAATATGCATCCATAGTCAGCACTTCTGAAGGTACAGCACAGCACAAGAGCAAGATACGCGGCAACAGAAGGAAATAGCCAGATAACAAAACGAGTCGCGTCGCGGGTGCGGGTGTCGCGGAGGGAGGAGTGTAAGTGGGTATAGGTTGCGTTCGGATTAATTTGATGACTTTAAATTGAATATTTCTAGAGTGCGTTCGAAAAAGTTGATTTAAATCACAATGTAATTCAATAACGTGAAAACCGGAGGTAACTCCGGTTTTGCCCCTCAAACCCGGTTTTTAAAAAATCGGTAAATTTTGTCCGGTTTCCGGGTTTGCACGCCCTATTATCGGTTATCGTTTTCAATATCGAGCAAAAAATCACGTTTTTTGTATGGGAGCCCCCTTAAATATTTATTTTATTCAATTTTTTAGTATTTATATAATATATTATAGCGGAAACAGATATACATCATCTGTGAAAATGTCAACTGTCTAGCTATCACGGTTCATGAGATACAGCCTGGTGACAGACGGACAGACCGACAGCGGAGCCTTAGTAATAGGGTCTCGTTTTACCCTTTGGGTACGGAACCCTAAAAATCAATCGGCACTGCCAAAATGTGACTTGCTGCAGTTTCCGGTAATTTTAAGAACAAATAAATTAAGTCAGCTGACCATATTAACAAGTTCTCGGCTTCCAGTGTAACCGGATGCAGCTAAGTACCAGTATTTTATATAGAGCAATTGCTTATCTGAACTGCTCAACCCAGTCACTGGGTAACAACATACCCCTTGGGAAAACTGATTGTCAGATCATGGGCGTACCCAGGGGGGGGGGAGGAGCTGCCCCCCACCTGGAAATCTCGCAGAACATGTATAAACTCGCCTAATTACTAATCAAAGTGTAAACGGGGCCTTATGCTCTAACTTTTAAATAAACCGCGAACTAGACTACACTGGCAAAACGCACGGTGCAATGGCCAAAAAAGCGCGCGAGCGTTCGAACGCTCGGCTCAACTCGGCTGTATTCGGCAATCTTCGGTAGGGAGTTGCGAGCTGAGTTTGCGAGCGACTAGCCTTTTATTTTATTTGACATGTTACGGCTGTTTGCCCTACATACTACACAACATATACCTAATATTTCATGTAGCCGCGGACGAACCGACCTAAAAAATCTGACTTGCCCCCCCCTAGGCCAGAAGCTGGGTACGCCCATGTGTCAGACGTTTGGGCTTCTACCCGTAACGACTGTCAAAGATATACGAATGACAGCCGGGACCCACGGCTTAACGTGTTTACCGAGCCACGGACCACGAACCGACCGCGGCAAGCATAGCGCCTGTTATTATTTAGCCACGAGGTCTTTAAAAGTTTCACAAGTACTAACCTGAATAATAATTCCTTTCGGTGTTCGCAGCAATATATCCCAGACTTGTATGTAGAAGTGTTTTGGCACGCGACACAGGCAGCCTTCTAATTGTCGCCGTTGTAACGGTGTCAACCTGTTAAAAAAAGTAATTTATTTAAAACTAGCTGTTGCACGCTTCTTCGCCCGCGTGGATGTCGGTTATTAAATACTAAAACCTTCCTCGAGAACCACTCTATCCATTGGTGAGCCCTCAAAAGCCCTCAAAATGCCCAATCTCCATCGCTCAGGTCGGCCGTAGCAAAGACAATCTCCACAGGTGAGGTTTCTAGGATGGTTCCGATCTTCAATGTATACGCAGCGACCTTTCATCTTGCGCCGCTTGCCCTGTCACCTGCTCACGTGAGGCCCGTATGGAGTAAGCGTCGGTGGGTTCTGGGCCAAACAAAGAATTTAACCTGTTTTCGAACGATACTTGCTATCGACACACTAAGAGGAATAACACATTTTTTTTTCCAGAAATAATGCAAGGCTCATTAGGGATTAACGAGGGAGTATCGCCGCGGGTAGAATAAGCGACGAAGTAGTTAAAACAAGCAACACAGACCCTCTCTCCTCCGCCCAGTCGGCCACGGTGAGCACCTGCTGCAGCAGCAGGCGCAGCTCGTAGGGCGCCAGCGCCTCCAGCTCGGCGGCGCGCGCGTCGCGCGGGAACAGCTGCAGGTAGATGCGGATGGCCTGCAGCACCCAGCCCACGCGGATCTTCAGGATGCCGCGGAACATGTCCGGGTTCGTGCCGATCAAGCGCCCCGAGTACAGCACGATCTCCTGGTGAGGTGACGTGGTTGTTCGTGTGATTCCGTTCTTTTTCAATTAGCTTTTAAAACTCTTTTTGTACAGTCAAACGCACGTCCATGGCAACAATAAATTGGCTTCCGCGTCGCCTTTATTTCGCAGTGGTAAGTACTGACGTGTACTTGACCGTACAAATATGACCAAAAGCTATGCCAACTTTCTAAGATGCTCTGATACTGACCTGTTGTAACACTGCACCAATAACATCGTAAGGTTGTATAGTCGAGTACATGACAGACTGAATCTCTCCGGGCGTCATGGGTTTGTCAAACACGGTCTCCTTCTGGCCAATCACACCCACTGTTAGCTGTTTAAAGAAAACGAAACTGTTGTTAAAACTAGCTGAGAATTAAATCTATCTATCTATTTATATAAAAAATTAAATGGTGTTCGTTGGTAAGCGCATCGCTTGAGAACGGCTGGATCCATTTGGCAATTTTTTTGTTTGTCATAGTACAAATTAGGTTTTTATGGAAAGAAAAATTTAAAAAGTTTTGCAGAAAAGCAGTATGTAAGGATCGTAGGAGGTGACTTTCTGGAGTTTCTGCCTACCCCCGTCGGAAAAAGGCGTGGTTTTATGTATTTATGTTTATATCAAAAAATACTCGGACGGTGTACTGACCTGTTTCCCGTTGACCAGCACCGTGGTGATGAAGGGGCTGATGGAGTCCACGGTGTGGTTGAGCAGCGACGAGCAGTAGCGCACGGCGCGCCAGTGGCGCAGCACGCCGGCGCTGTGGTACAGGCTCTTCAGCGCCTCCAGCGCCGTGCTGCCGCTCACCTGCGATACAAACAACAAACAAAATACATCCGGTGGATCTGTTTTTTTTTGTGTGTATATTGTGTTACCACGCCGGTATTCTAGGGTTGAGGCACACAATCTACCTAGCCTTTTCTCAACTATGTTGGGGTCGGCTTCAAGTCTACCTGGATGCAGCTGAATACCAGTATTTTACATGGACCGACTGCCTATCTGACCTTCACAACCCAGTTACTAGGTAACGTGACGCCCCTTGGTATGACCTTGTCAGACTTTTGGGCTTCTGACGACCCGTAACAAAATGTCAAATATGAACGAATGACAGCCGGGACCAACGGCTTAACGTGCTTTTCGAGGCATGGAAGGGTCTCGATATAACATTATTGTATACCTCACAGCAATCACAGCTACGCTAGATAGGCCCAGTCACACATATGCCCAGACAACTAATGCCTGACGCTGGTTTTCAACTGGACGACAACAACTGCTTTCAGATTTTAAATAAGTTGTGTAATGTGTGAACGATACATCAATGTTTCAATTTTCTGTTACACTACACTGCAAAATCCACACATCTAGTGTATTTTTCCTTACATAATAGGGAATATGCATGTGATTCAAATATGGGTCAAATATTTTTTTTTATAAACTATGTTGTTTCAGAATTATGCCTCCATCAATATTTTTGAATAAAATTTCTTTTTGAGCGAGAAATTAATTTTTTTAAAGTACCAAAAAACTGTGGGTAATTCAAATACTTGAAAATGCTAAGAGCGGATGTGACGTAACAATCCGGGATAGTAATCAAAATGTCAGTGTCAAGTCAATGTCAAACGTTCATAGAAAAAGGAGTGTTTGACGTTGACTTGACAGTTGCTTGTCTGTTTTCACGGAGTGTGACGTCACCACACCAAGCGCGCCAAATGGAGGGCGTTTAAATAGCCCGGATCGGTTGGATATTTTTAAACATTTTTTTAACTACTTTAACCTTTTGAACGCCAGAGCGTAAACACATCGGCGCCCCTTCTACGCCAAGCCACAAATTCAGTACAAAAACCTACAAAAAAAAATAGTGATTCCAACATCTTAACGAAAAGTTATCGATAACCAATGAATCCGTGCTTTTCGTTCTATATTTTTTAAATAAATATTATTCGTTGCATTGGTCTTTTATTTAACTTGACCCTATTTGGTATCATACTATCATTAAACAGCAGTTACTAAGTTCTAAGCAACCTAAAAGCAAACATTAGAACTACAAACGAATAAATCACACCGATCATAATAATAAATGTAGTAAAGCACTAGCAGACTCCCGTAGCGCTAATGACGTCACCGCTTGACGTCCATTCCCGTCTGTGGCGTACAGGTAACTGTCTATGAGCTCTTACATAGGGATGCGCGAGAGTGGACAGTAAACTATCGATTTAAGGATATCAATTATAAGTTCTTTTCCACATTTTTTTAAATATTATACATTAGGAATATTCAGATACGAATATTTGTCAGTAAAAAGTAATTGTCAAAGTAATAGTAAGCTACTTTCAATAAAATATTTCATAAATTTGGAATATAAGTTACCTTACCTACCCATCACTAGCTGACGTGTCTTGACGTCTGTGGCGTGGGGAAATACACAATTTTACGGATTTCGATTAGCAATATTTGACGATTGTTTTTTCTTGTGAATTCAAATAATGAATATATCTTTGTGTCAATTTACAATATTTCACTAAAGTAGTTTGAAATAATAGGAAAAAGAAACACAGAAAACTTAATTTAGTATATTTATTTTGTATTTAAAAAATGTCGTTTTCTTGACGTCTATAGACGTCGGTGGCGTGTTTGGCACGATTTCGTTAGACGTCTATAAACGTCCGTGGCGTTCAAAAGGTTAAATTGCTTGTTTGCCGTCGAATTTTTTTTTACTATTATTTGACGCTAAAAACTATCGAATAAAAAAATAAAAAAAATACATGCATATTCCCTATTATCTTATTTTGTAATCACACGGTACGAGATCATAACGCATCAGTCACACACTTTAATTTAAGAACGTGTTAGTCTTTGTAAAAACCGTTATGGTTTGAAACACATCCAGAACCGGTTTCAAATATGTGTTTAAAAAATAAGACAAATGCACTCTAAATGCCTCTGCGTTCCATGCTTTACTAATGAATGAGGTTCTGTTAATATGTGGAAGCCTTCTTGTCACAGCCACGACGTGCAGCTGCCGACTATT
This sequence comes from Lithophane socia, assembly GCA_947522985.1. Lineage (NCBI taxonomy): Eukaryota > Metazoa > Arthropoda > Insecta > Lepidoptera > Noctuidae > Lithophane > Lithophane socia. The sequence continues at coordinate 12,318,729 of OX383256.1, read as the reverse complement.
TCTGTTTTGTGCTCGAGGTTATACCCTAGATCTGTTTTTGTATGCACGTGTTTCTGTGACCAAACCAATTTTTTTTTCTTTATTTTTACCTCATACATAGGTCCCTCCCTTTCTATCAAGATGCCCCACAGCTGGCACTGGGCGAAGATATTGTCGAGTGACCTCAGAGCTGCGACCACGTCGGGTGTGGAGCGGTGCTTGTAGGCTTCGTAGGAGATGTTCTCTTCGTGGTACGTGAGCGTGCGCGGCACGTCCGTCAACGACTGGTAGCCGATGTACTCGTGTTCCAGCTGCCGGAACTGAGTGAACATCTCCGACGGGAACTCGCCTTGGCTCATGAAGTCCAGATGTTCTGTGGGCAATTTATGTTTTTGTTAAGGTAGTTAATTGATTCAGGCGTGACTTTGCGGAAATCCATTATAAAATACAATAGACGTAGATATATTTAGTAACTATTCCGCTTAACTAATACCACAAGAGTCATAAAAAACACTGTAAGAAATCGACACGTTTTTCATCTCTCAACGAGGCATCCTGTCATCCTGATTATGACGACAGAACACGACGTGTTTCCACGCCGAGAGCTGGCACAGTCTGTGTCCAGCGCTCGGCGTGGTGCGTCTGGTCAATCGTCATCCTGACGATGCCTACGTCGAATATGTCTATTGTATTTTTTTGTTAAGGGGAATGCGCTTAGGTAGCCCGCCCGATAATACATATTTGATAATACATATTTGTTACGGTCGCTAATCCTGTTTTGATCAACTTATAACCAGTAAATTACTGACCTGCAAATTGCGAAAACCATTAGAACATTTGAATTTCACGGGCCACTCTGGCGTTTTCGCCATAAACAATAATACTAGATTTTTGTATCCAGGTTGGGTTGAGGCTTGGCGCGCCAGAACGATAGCAGCCGATATATTCTGTAAAAATCTTACAGTAACAACTTAGATGAAGTGAGCTGTCAACAGTGTCAATCCTTGCTGGCGGAATGACAGTCCACTAGACCTACGTTTTTTCCTGCGGTGGGAAATTTTTAGAATAGACCAGCAGTTTTATAATTAAGAATGGTCAGATTGATATGCAGTGTATCGCGGTAGAATGTGCTAAATGTACGATGTTCTGACGCGGCACGACATTACATACCAGCGTGTGTGCCAGCTTAAAAGTTATTAAAAACTAAGAAATTTCAGAACTACTTACCACAGAACTACCCAAATGTATGCAAATTTAAATTACCTAAAGGTCAATTCTCGTGTTCATGATGTGAAGTGTGAGAAAAAGAATAAGATTACTTGCCCATGCAAGAGCTAGAGATCAAGTTCTGGAGCCTCCCGAGGCGCACTTTGACGCCGTCGCAGTGGCCCTTCTTGAGCATCGCGAACAGGTCCAGCATGTGCGTGAAGTGCGGGTCGCGCATGTGCTCCTCGCGCACCAGCAGGCACACCGTCGGCCGCCCCGACAGACGCCAGTATCTACGAACATGTTAGTGAAACTAGTGACAGAAGACGCATTATATACTTATTTATTTATTATGAATCTCCAACAAAATATATACACAATACATGTCACTGATGTTGATTTAGGGAATAAGTATCCTTAAATTTGAAATTTACATTTTGACATGCAAAAATACATAAAAATAGAAAATTGTTAATTTTTTCGGAATCAAGTCATTCATAAAAATTTGGCTGAGAATTCGCATTATTTGAAGGTAAAAATCACAATAGGCAGTCTCCCAAAACACCCGCCCGTCACAAGTTCCTAGTGCTTTAGCTGAGAAGAAGTGGCGCAACAATCCCCCCAGCAGCACAGCTGTCTGTTTAGTTAGAAGAACTTGATTCTATATAATAGTAATGCAAAGTAATTGACATTACAAAACATAGAAATAAAACAAAATTAACTCAAATCAGTTCATAAACATTTAAAATTAAATTAAATGAACTTATATGAGTTTATATAATCGTAGTCCTACCCTATAACCAGTCAGTAGGACAGACAATCCTACAGACAAGAATAAAAAATGTAGCTTAGGTAATATTAAAAATCCTACAAATCCGTTATATAGCACGATATCAGACTATCAGATCGCACTGGTGGTATTTAATAGTAAATAATAAGTACTTAGTTTGTTGCCTTACTTGCCAACGAACTGCAGCTCAGTCTTGATGTCGTCAATGAGCAAAGCCATGTCTCTGTACAGGTAGAACTCCGAGACTTCGAATATGAGCGGGTAGCACAGCACGGTCATGCCGCACACCCTGTATATCTGAAGCAAGGTTTTGATTTCTTAGCAGGCTGATGGCAGTCTAAACTGTGTTAAAGCAGAACTTCTACGAGTTTAGCACTATTAGTAGCGCCCATCAGTTCCTTCGATGTGCAAATATCAGCAACAGAAAATATTTATTAATCCTTACTAATATTATAAATGCGAAAGTAACTCTGTCTGTCTGTCTGCCGCCAAAACTACTGAACTGATTTAAATGAAATTTGGTACACATATAGTCTAGAACCTGAGAAAGGACATAGGCTACTTTTTATCGACATACCACGCGGCCGAAGCCGCGGGCGGAAGCTAGTAATAAATAAAATTGGACCAGAACATGAATGTAGACTGCTCTACAAAATAGAGTGAGGACTTGGTTTTACGCTATTACGGAGGATGCGCTAAGATAGCCCGCGAAATTGTATATTTTTTAAGTTTTTTGGATATAACCGGTCCGTGTGTGGTTGTTTGTTGATCAAAATATGATTCACAACCGTAACAAAGATAATTATGATCATAACCCTCCTTTTTGCTTCGCCGTAGTCGGGTAAAAATGGTCAATACAACTCTCGAAGTTATAATTGGCCTAAAAAGTCATTAATTATGTCATTTGAATTTCCGAGTTGCATTGATGATTTTAATTATTACAATTCTCTAAATACATATTTGTTACGATTGCGAATTATGTAGAATTGCAAATTAAAAAAAAAAACCTAAGTATATTTGAATTTTGCGGGCTACCCTGGCGCTTTCGCCTAAAGGGATAAGTTTAAATATGACTAACTCTGCTTCATTGCGTAAAAGAGGAATATCCAACATACCTTACTCGTGCCGAGAGAGCCCACGGGTCTTATGGGACGTCCGGTGAGCTTCAACTTCGGGCAGACACCTAGCTCTCGGTACACGTGCACCAGCTGCGTTGAACTGCACACCTTCAGGGATAAGTTATTAATGCGTGATTATGCTTAGACTAATATTTTATGTTTCTTTATAAATTTAAATATCTCATATCAGTCCGAGAACTTTTTAAATCTAAATGTTCACTCTATTGTCACTTTTCACGACACGTCAGAATGCAGATAGTGCCATCCATGAAGACGCGCCCCACTCCTCGATTACTGTTCTGTAACCTCTACTTTAGTACGGAGCGGAGCGGAGTGGGGCGCGTCTTCGTGGATGGCACATAACTGGTGGAAATTTATTATTTTACGGGTGTTATTGACAATGCGCTGTCGTTATTTTTAGCCGAAGTTCGATTTTGTAGAGCGTCGTCTGCATCACTCATACTAACGACTGTCTCTTTTTAAAGCTCGATTTGCCATATTAAGTCACGATTATTACTAAACTAAAGTACAGTCTTATCTTATTATTATGAAACGAAACAAAATGAGTGAGTGAGATACCTAGGTATTATGTGTAACTCAATAAGGCCCGGGTACATAATTATTATGTAAATCTAACCTGGACAGGTTCAACTTCGTGTGGCGTCTGCGTCTGTATGCCGTACGTGCCCATCATGGCCTGCAGCCGCATAGACTCTGCTATTAACACCACTTGGACTACCAGATCTGTTGCTATGCCCTGCGACAAAAAAAACATCATGAAAAATATATTACTATGTACGTATGATGTAAATATTAATTATTATTTCTATGTGTATTGCGTAAGTTGGAAAAAGCAATACTTAGGTGCGTGGATAATTTAATTGAATATAAGTACATATAAATGCAGCAAGTAGTGTGAAGTATAATTTGCGATCGGAGAAGGTACTAGTACCCAAAATTGAAATGCAATTTACGAAAACAAATAACATAAAAAGGACTGTTATTTCCTTATAAGGCCTTGGTGCAGCTGCTCCATGCAAGTATAAGTAATGCAAAGAAATAATTTCAAAGAATGCAGTGCAGCAGTTTGTGTAGCTCATGCCGACATACTTTTACTCCGAATACTTACACAAGTGGGTTTGCCCTGCATGTTATACATGAAAGTAAAATAATTTTTAATTGTAAACCAATGATAATTTAGAAGAGGTAATCTCGTGATGATTTTGAATAGAACTATGAATATTATCATAACATAACAGCACTCCTGTAATCCCCAAAGGGTTAGGTAGGGGTGTATCTATAGTGACACCCACATTTCGCCAGTTATGTTTCAACTCCCATGTAATAGGCGGCGAGCCTATTGTCATCAACCGGGTACAAATCCAGACTCGGCTGCTGCTGAGAAATTCCTGATGAAAACACCCAATAACACTTTGCTCGACCCCAGGACTTCATGCTCAGCTGTAGCGCTTGCGACCACCAACGAGACAGTGAATGAATATTATCATAAACATTATTTCAGCCTAAAGACGACTGGACCCGATGCTGGACATATGCTTCTCTCCCGCATCCAGAAGGATCCCGCGAACTTCATTAATGGCCTTAGTACGACTTTTTATAAGTATTCGATCGCATTAACGTAACCTTAATTTGTACTAAAGCTGAACAATAATGTAGGTACCAGACAGTAGTTTCGGTGATAAAGGGGAATGGTCAATTTTCATCTATTTTCTGAAATAACTGTAAACGGTAATTATTTTAAAACTATTAATAAAAACTTTTCACAAAAAAAAACAACCGACTTCCAAAATAAAACACTCAAAAAGTGAAAAATAACTTTAATTTCGGAAGTCGGTGTCTTTGCTTTTCAATTTTCGTTTTTTGCCACCGACTTACACTTTTTAGTGTTTTTTTTTGGAAGTCGGTTGTTTTTTTTTGTAAAAAGATTATTTTTACACTTTTTAGTTGTGCTACCTACCCCACACAAATTCGAATACCACTACCTGCTATGTAAATACCAGTGAGTGACGGAGTCAACTGATGTCGTGTACATAGACTAAGTGGAAAAAATACGTAATTATTGAAGCTAACTCAAAAACTACGCAAGCAAAGTTAATAAAAATGTATATGGGACCACCTCTGAAGCATGACCTACCAAACAAAAAAAGAATCATCAAAATCAATTCATAATTGGCGGAATAATCGCGTAAAATACATACAAAAAAAATATATATATGTTTGCGACTCTCACATACGGTACAGATCAAAAACCTTTTTTAATTTTCATTTATGTGTTTGCCTCCCAAAAGTGAATTCATTCATTTATGTTACACGTCCGTGTTTGGGCCACAGAAATTCCTATGTGTACCAAATTTCAACGCAAATTCGCTCTGACGGACGGACAGACAGACACACGAGTGATCCTATAAAGGTTCCGTTTTTTCATTCGGACGTACGAAACCCTAAAATATCTATTATTATATATTGGATCTTTCTGATGACATGAGCGTACCTGAAAAGCAGAATACCGTCCGGCGCGTCGAGGTCGATTATACGAAGGCAGGTATCTCCTGATGGGGTCCAGTTCGTTGACGTGTAGCAGTCCGCCGGTCAGCAGCTGAGCCAACACGAACAACGACTGCGCCCAGAGGAACAGGCCACCTGTGTCTAATACATCAAGTTAATATAAAATGTAGGTACCATTACCAAATATACCTACGAAGGCGTAGGTACATTCTTCTGGTCTACTTTAAGTTCAGTAGCGGTTTTTCTTAATGTGGCAATTAATCTTATTCTGCCAATGTGTGTTTTGTTCTATTTAAAGAAATAAGCAGTCGTCTTCTGTCACCAGTTCTCCAAAGCCCGCCTCGCTCCTAACCAGTGCTATACCCTCAACCGATAAGCTTTATACAAGATGAGCTTTTGAACAGGGATCACTATGGCATTAGCTATAACTAAGTATGTTAACCATTAGAGATGTTATAATCTTTTTCCGCCATGAAATACCAACTTCAGACACAAGGTCATAGTGTTCGACTGTAGCCACATAACCTTGAATTGAAATTCATTGAATTGAAAGTCATTCTCATGTCTGTAGTCTCTCACAGAATCGACACACGATAGAGTAAGTAATAAATATAAGCAATCAAACTGTTGAGGGTTGAGTTCATACAAAATCATTTGTTAAGAAGGCAATAGGTACAGACCTACTGATTATACTTTTTTAGTAGGTATATTGCATATCCTACCTGCTTAAGTCAAATTGTTTTGCAAAACGAAGTTGCTATACATAGGTCTATTTTACAATGAAAACGTGTTAATCGCGTTAAAAAGCGTATTAGTTAGTTACCGTCGACACTTAGATAGGTACTTATGACCAGAAATAGAAAAAAAGTTAGTAAGTACAATGTGCAAAGTTTATCGTAAATAACGATTTACTCCAGTGAGAAAAAGCGAAATACACACAATTATGGAATAGTTCAAGTTGGTATTCAAGGAAAACTTAATAAATCACCGAATACTTGAGAAATATAATATGTTGATGTGGTTAAATACAAAAAAACACGAATAAGTGTTAAAAGAAGAAAACAGTCATTCTCAATGTAGTTACATTTTACCTTTTTCATTACCGTCACTCGGGTGATCTGGAATTGTTGAATTGATTTGTAAATATCGATATTTGTACACATTCTTTAGTTTAACAATTAAGTTTTCTCGAACTTATACGCCGATTATAATAGTTTAGTTTTAATAACCCATCAATAGCCGGGTTATTATTATTATTGTATTTGTTTTCTTACTAGAAAACAAATACAATACAGAACACGTAGATTAAAATACATCGTTGTGTATCGTTGTAAAGTGCTACAAAAGAATTTTATTGTATTATTTTGGCTTCCTATTAGATCTGTAGGCACAAATGAATACAGATGGTTTACTCGACAAAATCATTTAAATAAAAAGCGACTCTTGCTACGACACAATAAAGTGCAATTCAGGTCATATATATATTCACCTAGAAGTTGCCTCTCTTTCTATCGCATAACTCAACTACTGACTACGTTACACTCACTGAATTGGTCCAACACGTACTTGTAGCTTCAGTGCCGGCGTAAGGGCCACTGATACCCCGGGCGAAAATATTGTGGCGCCCACTTGAGGGAAGCAATATCAAGTGTTAGTTTTTTGCTGATCCCAAGTAAAATTATATTAAGAATTTCATCTTTCCTTTAGCGTTACCCAGAGCTATTTTATATTTTTTAACACGTAGAGCACAGTTCTGAGGGTTTGCACCAGGAGAGGCAAGAGACTCCAACTTCAGACCTTGGCGCCCCCCAGAATTTGTCGCCCTGGGCCATCGCCCCATCACGCCCCCCCCTAACGCCGGCACTGTGTAGCTTCCTGCCTAAAGCCCGTCACAGCAGTAGCTATAATATAGGTATATTAAAGCTGACTGCACACTATGAGATATAAATATAGTAAGTATATCTCGAGATAACAAAAGAAAGTGTAAATGGTTCCATTTAAAACTACGGTGAGCGATATTAATTTATATCTCGAGATGTAATTAAATATACTTAGGCATATCTCATAGTGTGAAGTTAGCTTAATATACTATGCTATATATTATAGCAAGACACCCAACACGGTAGCTATACTATAATATAAATTTTTGCCCTCATTTGGTCTGCGGTTTAATATGCCATAATACATGTCTTGCTATATCTAGTGTCACTGACAGATCTTCGCTAGGTGCCCTAGTTTTTGGCATATAAATGTGGCCTTGCTGGGGAGACTCTCTCCAGATCGGCCACCTATAACCCCTTATATCTTTTGAACCAGTGACCGACAAATTCTGATATTTGGCGACAAATTTCGACAAATTAGCGACTAATTTTTTGTGTAATCAAAATTAAAATCCCTGATGGTGGCCCTGCCAGAGTCAGTGACACCTATATCTATCCACATATAATGGTCACACGTAATAGAAACATATTATAATATATGTTTCTCCGTCTGAGGTCGCTCGAATATTAAGCTCATTTCAGACTACGCTATAATATAATAGCATATAGCATATAGTTCATAGCACAACAATATCGCTCGCCATACATTTATTTAGAACACGTTCGCACTTTGCTATACTATATTATTGGAAATGCGTAAATTATAGGGTAGTCTGAAATGAGCATTACTATGGAAAATATAATATATCGTTATATCCCCAGCTATGATTTATAGCTACGTCTGTGATGGGCATAAAAAGCGCAATGAAGTGAAACATCTGTATTCATCTGTGCTGTAGGTAAAAGAATGAATTGAAAAAGACATTAGAACTTACTTGCAGGCAATCTTCGCACTGAATTTGGTTCACTGCGCTCATTATCTATACCCTCGCGGGGAACGTAATAATACCAAGGAATAACTGGATCTGAAATAATACACACATTATCATTAAGGAAGGGCAACATTAACAGCAGTGTATTTTTTTTTGTAAAAATACAAGTTAGGTGTAAGGCTCTGTTCAAACTGATGCGAAAGCAAAACGCGACTAGTCATCAGTCAGTTGACATAATCGGAGCGAGAAAATTTCGTCCCGCTTCCTGCGCGGGATTGGCCTCAGTTTGACAAAACCTTAAAAAAAGGTAACACACCTCCAAATTCGTCCATATATATCCTAGCTTTCAATAGTTTCTGATACTCTTCAACTTGATCAGGTAGGGTTCGGAACACGCCGTCTATAATCATCATTACATAGAACAGAGGCCACTCTGACTCGATACCATCAAATTCCTTAAGTTCTCCTTCATGGTAGTACCTCCTGTGCGGATCTTCTAGCACGCACTTGTACCCATCACGGCTGAATCTTTTGAACCCACATTTGCCTTGCAAACGTTTTAAAATATTATTTTTTGTTAACTGAACTAGGTGCTCTTCATGCGTGGCAAAAGCCGGGAATGATACTGTTGGTAATAATGCAGCATCAACACCCTAGAATACAAATCTTAAGTTTCATCATTCAATTCAACTAAGTTAGTCAAAAGTGCATATTTTATCGCCTATAGGCATTGCAGATATATAGCTTAAACAACTCTTTTGAGGCGTATCAGGCTGTTCCAGTTGTCTTTGTCACTAGATGATATTGAAATCCTCATGATTAAAATCATCGTGATGATAATAAATTATTGTAATAAAGGTATTGTGGGGTTGGTATCCTAGTGTTTATATCAATTTGTAATATAAAACACTACAATAATAGAATCAAAAAAATTCACGTATCAATTGGGTAAGCTGCTGGCTAAGGGCGAGTCACACCGGAATGGCAGCGGCCGGCGGCGACGCCAGCGGCTCCCGGCGTCACCGGTGGCGGCCTCGCGCGACCTCCACACCCCACGCGCCTAGTCTCCCCTTGACTAGTTTAGTTTCTACATTCGGCACGCGGGCGCCTGTGGTGCCGCAAGCGGCCTCGCGTCGCCCCTGGCAGAACCACCGTCAAGACGCGCGTGGCGCGCGGCCTCGCGACCTTTTCAAGCGATACTGGTGTTTTAAGTAGGTATGGTCATAAAGTTTAAAATTATTTCACACTGAAAGTGCTCGCCGAGTCGCTACCGGCGACTGCCATTCCGGTGTGACTCGGCCCTAATGCGTGCAATGCAAGTTGCACGTATAGGGTCCTTGCAGGCACTAGCTCAATATTCATAAATATACCTGCCTTTACAAAACACGACGTCATTTAGAAGCTTTACTTCATTTACCTTTGAACTTGATTCGCGCGGCAGCATAGTTTCGAAAATACTTCTGTTGCGATTATGAGCATCAATATCCACATAAATTACACTCCATGATGCTCCTTTATCTCCAAAGAGATTGCATCCATTGATGGCTTCAAGAGCCGCCTTAGCCATGCCTGAAAAATAATTATATGCGTGACATCACTTGTCCAAAATACCTGCTAAGGACCTATGTTGTTTTCATGCATATCATACCAATTGAAGATGCATGGATTTCAGGCTTTCCATCATTATATTTAGATCCTCTTTCCCACATGCCATAATCTGGTGTTCTGTATGCACGCTCCACATAATATACTAAATTTTGGACAAATGCCACCTCATCCTGTTAAAAAATAAAATATTAATATTAACATTTATTTAAAATTAGATTCTGAAATTTGTCTAAAAATACACTCGGAATTGGATTAGTAGTACCGAAGGTTATCCCCACATAAAAACTCACAAATTTGACCTGTTTATAATATTAGTATTGATTATATATTACACTAGCGGTCGCCCGCGGCTCCGCCCGCGTGGATGTCGGTTACCGCTGCAAAAAGCCTACCCAGGAAAGACACGGTCAGCAAAATGATTCCCAGGTCAATTCACAGACACCGACAGTAACATCGACGACGCAGTCATTATCCGCAAGCTGCACAGATTGTCTTTCTGTGTATGTTAAAGTTGTTAATGATGAAAATATTTAAATGTAATTAATACTAAGTTTTCACATCTGCCGGCAGTCCCGGAGCGCAACCCGTTGTTTTAGGATAGATAACTAAAGCGATTATTGTAGAGCTTCTCTATAAACAACATTTGACGTTAAATTATTTTCAGGTAACAAAATATACTGATGGTCGGGAGCCCCGACCCGTGATAGGGCAACGTAAATTTGCCCATGCGTAAAACATTCTTTTCGTAAATCAATTCCTACTAATTTGAATGTTTGGCCCTGGGAGAAAAGAACTGTTGTTTAGCTCTGAGAAGAACTTTTGCGTAGGTGTAGTTTTAAGAACGAAATCTAAAAAAAATCGCACGAAAATTATTAGACTTCGCGCACGACCGCTGCGTAGGGAGCATACCTTACTCATAGATCTAAACTCCCCTCCCGCACGCGCACCCCCCGCCTTGGTGACGCCCACTTCGCAACGGGCCGTGCAGCAGAAATCGTAATATTTTAATTTCGCCATAACTTCAAAACCAAACGTCCAATTTTAATCATTCAAAGACCAAATATTATCTACATAAACTGTACTTAGTGATGAAATAATTTATTTTGATAAGGATTAATAGCATGAGTAAAATAAACGCGTTTAAATGTAGTCCAAAAAAAATTCAAGATTTTTAAATAAAAAACAGTTGTTGTGCCTCACTCGACATAGATAGGTATAGTGCGTCGCGGACTTTTTTGAAGGTATTTATAAGATCTACAATTAATTAGAACATTTTATGGTTCTGTCTTTTATAGTTTAGGCAGCGTACGCAAAATAAGTAACTTTTCTGGTTGATTTTTTACACCTTGTGTCCGAAAAACCCAAATATCTTACGGAACCCTATTTTTTTCCAAAATAAAATATAGCCTATGTTACTCGTGGATAATGTAGCTTTCGAATGGTGAAAGAATTTTTAAAATCGGTCCAGTAGTTTTTGAGCCTATTCATTACAACCAAACAAACAAAGTTTTCCTCTTTATAATATTAGTGTAGATTAAAATCGGTCCAGTAGTTTTTGAGCCTATTCATTACAACCAAACAAACAAAGTTTTCCTCTTTATAATATTAGTGTAGATTCCTAAGTCCTTTACCTGGGTGTAAATAATCTGTAGTCCAGATGTGATCATTTGTACAAGAAACAGTAGATATAGGGATACAACATCTATCTGCAGATGATGGTACTGTTCATCGGTCAGGACAGGTTCCCCAGTAGTGAGGTGGAACTTAACATGTAGTGCGTGAGCAGTGCTCTGGCGTGTTTTGAAGGCCTCCACCCGTGCCGACTGCTTCACCCAGCACTCCAGGATGCCACGCATGCACTTAACAGTGCTCTGGCCCAGCTCATACGATTTCCCTCGGTCATCATCAATTCGTCTGAAATATTTTATAATTCTGGTTTTATTTGATGTCAAAAGTTGCAATACTAACTATGTATTTGGATATTAAATCTCGATCAGAACACTGACATTATAGGCCATATTACCCTTAAATGAAAGTAGTCAAGATTTTAAATACTAATATGAAATACTCATAACCTGTATGCCTGATATAAGCCCCATACTGCTGATGCACAGTAAATACTATCCCTCACACTCCCTATGTGGAGGTCTGATGACAAAACTGGAAATAGGCCAGTAATAGGGCTCTGAAACCTTAGTAACTGTCTTTTAACTGTAAAAAAAGGAGGGCTCATTAGATAAAAAATTTGAAACTTAAAAATATGAATAAGCCAAGTATTTTAGTCAGCTGAATGTTTTTGTATGTTCCCAATCAAGTATTTGAAAAAATATTTAAAGATACTCATAAGTTAAATTGAAAAAAAAAAGAATTATATTCAAAAGTTAATTTGAAAAAAAAAGATGAGAAAGTAGATAATAACTATGCTGTTTATTTTTTTTGGACCGAGGTTTTAATAAATTCCAGTTTAGTTAATATTGGTGATTTCCCAGCAGTAATAAACATACCTATGGCATAATATATATCCAGTTGGCGGACCGTGTCTTCATAATTAGATATCTTTAAAAATTGTTGAGAATTTATGTCATCAATACTTCCTTGACGGATCATTATTTCTGGAATAGGCTGTAAAATCATAAGAAAAGTGTTCCTAAACATACATACTTACATACTACTACAACTTTTACTAAATTTGAAACTCATGGTTTCTTGTTGCTTAGCTTACAAATACAATTTGGAATGTGTAAGTTTAGGCAAGTTAAGTATAAGTAAGAAATATTAAACGGAGTATCTACATGTAAATAGAAACAAGAATCTTTGACAAAAAATACCTGATAATCAGAAACTGGAATATTTCAAAGTACTACAGAAACAATCGGACTCCTAACATAATGACTAAGTTATATTACTTTAGTTCCTAGCATACAATTGAAACACAATTTATATAATTATATTCCTTACTATTCGTTATTCGATAATTTTTTACATTATCTTTATCTTTCTTTCTGTTTATTTTTTTGACCACTATTTGACATTGGTTGTAAGGTCACAAGGTCACTCACCGCCATGGAATTAGTAAGTACCATAGAATTTGTAGAGAGTATCTTGGTACATTCACCGCCAAAATACGTTCGTTACCATAAGAGCTATTTTTGTTTGGTTAAATGCACAATAGAATTAACTTTACCGACTCAGCATTAGGTATATTATACAAAAAGATTTTTTAATCACCATCCAATTGTTTTCTAGGCTATTAGGTGTACTATTCAACGTTTTTTTACAATAAAATATTTTTCAAAAGTATTATCAATTTAACTTGGTTACATATTTAAACATTGATGATTGTCTGACTGACATTCAACGCACAACCCAAACTACTGTGAATAGCTAGCAATAGTATAGTGTACTCTGTGCTAGCTAGTGACGTGAAATTTTGCACAAGGGTTCAGACGTGTGAGCAAGTCAGCGTACTTATGGCTCGATCGACCCGCGAGCCAATTTGACAATGAAATTTTGAGCAAGCTTCACGTGTTTCACCGACGGCGAGCCGAGTAAGGTCGTGAACTTAAAGACCGCGTACATTAAGCACGCACGTCTATCACCCACTTTATATGATGCAGTTGAGCACTAAATCGGGTGATAGACTAGACGTGCGAGCAAATACGCGTACTTATGGCTCCGCGAGCCCACGCGAGCCAATGAAATTTTGAGCAAGCTTCACACAGACTACTTAGAGATACTACGTATAAGCGTGTCACGTGTTAAGAAGTGGTTTTTGGAGTTTCACCTAAAGTGTGTGATAAACGTGCGTACTTAAAGTACGCGGTCCTTAAGTTCGCGGACCTGTTTTAAAAATGAGCCTATTTCACAAGCTGTAGTTCATACGATCCACAGCCATTGTCACAGGCCATTAGAGAAGGTGCGTATTTACGCGACCAGGTTTTTACACCAGGTATTTACTAACAAGTACGCCGACCAAGTGCCGACCCGAAATACTTCAAAGTATTTTGCTCCGTTGACACTCGACGCGATTCTGCTCTTTATTTATATCATGTTACGGATCAATGTTCTGTGAAAGTATTTTTATTTTAAAGGTTTGGTGGAAGTATTTTTCTTGTAGATGCAATTCTGCTCCTTATTTATATTACATTACGACTTAATGTTCTATGCAAGTATTTTTCTACCAACGAGGCTTGGATCCTATGGAAGTCCGACCAAGTGCCAACCCGAAATACTTCAAAGTATTTTGCTCCGTCAACACTCGACGCGATTCTGCTCCTTATTTATATTTGATTACGGATTAATGTTCTGTGAAAGTATTTTTACTTTAAAGGTTTGGAAGTATATTTTTTTGTAGACGCAATTCTGCTCCTTATTTATATTGAATTACGACTCAATGTTCTATGCAAGTATTTTTCTACCAACAAGTCTTGGATCCTATGCAAGTATTTTTCCTTTAAGGTTTTGGAAGTATTTTTTTTTGTAAACGCGACTGTGCTCTTTATTTAAATAATGTTACGGATCAATGTTCTATGCAAGTATTTACTTCCACCAAGGCTTGGTTGGAAGTTGGACGTATATTTTTTTGCATACGCGATTGTACTCCTTATTTGTATGACCTTACGGATCTATTTTCCATGCAGAAAGAAAATACTTGAAAGTATTTCAAGCCCTGGTTTTTGGCGCTGGTGTCTAAAGGTGGACGTACTTGGAAGCCCTGGTACTCGATTTTGCAAGTACGACCCATGTCTACAGGCCATTGCACAACACAGACACGATCTCGCATTAGATTTGTTTTATTGACAAATGTCATATGTCAACGTCACTCACTCGTCAGAAAGAAGAAAACCTGTCAGTGTGTGACGCATTGTGACGAAATCACGAAACTCCAGAATCAGAATTGCACAAAAACAAAACCTGCAATGCAACATATTTTAACTAATGTGGATGATAAATAGATCTCATTTATGTCTTATTTGATTATTGCACAAAACAAACACAGGTTGGTTGTTTCCTGCTTGTACCTTCCAAATAAACAAGCAATTATCGTTATAGAATAACGTTTAGGCATTTTATAAATTAGAACTAGAAGTTAGTAGATTGTGAATACACTTCGTCAACGAGTATGAATAATGACACGAGTGAAATATCTTCAGAAAGTGATAACAATCACAGCAGAGACACCCAACAGGTTTTGATCAACAATATTTATATTTATAAATATTATCAAACTAATGTCACAAAATAAATAAATGTTCATGTCACCTGTAAATACTTACCCTAACATAAAAAAAACCTAACAACTAACTTCTGTTGTGGTCTAACTTGTAATACAATACATATTTTGTTATTATATCTGGTATCCTTATTATTTTATTGATAAGTTTAAAATAATATTTATTTAGGATGTTTGTTTGTAAGTTTAACCTGGCCTTCATTTTGTTTATAATTGTTAATATTGTATGAAAACTCAAGTGAGGCAATATTAGTTCATAAATGGAGAAAATTTACACATTATCATGAAACTAGAACTTTTTTTTTGACTAACAAATTGAATGAATACCTTTCATGTATTTATTATAAACTTGCAGTGAATCTATTTTTCCTTAACCAATCAAGCCGTGCGCTGCTATTACTAATTAATATTTGTTTCATAAAGGTAAATAACTATGATTGCATGATCAATTAAGAACATACTGTTTAACACAAGATAAAATTATCATTATAATGTATTGAACAATTTCAGGTAGACTTATTTAATTTGATTGGAGGTAGCTGGCCACCAGCACCTCGTGAGCCAGTGCACACTGAGTATGGAACATTGCAGCGTAACTACAAACACACTATGCAGCGAACTTCACACAATGAACGAGTCAAGTCTGTGAATTTACTGAATCATTTAGCACCAGATCGCCGACGGAACAAAACAAGTACTCAACCATTACCTTCAACAGTTAGTGACAACTCACAACAAAAAATGGTTCATGAACCTAAGAAGATTGAGACTGGAATTTTAGTTGGTGGGTATTTTGATATTTTATCACACTACAACAAAACTATTAATTTTTATAAGCAGTCTACAACTTTTCTATTGAGAATGTGGTGGAGATATTGTCAAATTCCTAAGCCACCTACAAAGTGACTAAAGGAATATTCAGATGTTTTGAAGATGTTAAGTTACATAAGCTAGTAATACTACTGAATCTTCAAAAGTAGATGCAGAGGCCCCTCTGCCATTATTTCCACTGGCAGAGGGAATATACTAATTCTTTAAGACTACCAAGAATTCGTATATAAAAAGAGGAAACACTTGACAAACATAGTAATAGTATAATTAATATGTTGCTAATAGTAGGCGGTTCATGGTTAATGGCAATATGGTTGCCATCTATGACATGGGACTTAAACATAACTGGCGATGAGTACTATAGGTACATCTCTGCCTAACCCTACTGATTTTATGTTATGATAAGCCTGTGTGAAAAACAAAAAAAAAACAACTCTCTTATAAAAAAAATATTAGTGACTATAAAACAATTAATTGCAGTAGGCCTGCACTCACAGGTGTAGGTATGTATTGTTTTCCTACTCTGGACACCAGTTGGTCTATTCTGTAAAAATCTCACAGTGAAAACATATTTTAGGTGAAGTGAGCTTGAAGGGAGCTGTCTTTCCTCCTAATGCTAGGGATTGCCACTATTGACAGCTCACTCTTCTAAGCTCACTTCACCTAACTGTTCATGGTGAGATTTTTACGGCTGCATTTAAAAACACTATCATAAATTATCTTAGATCCCACAAAGACCGACTATATTTTTCTAAAAAAACGCCATGCTTCGTTTTGTCTTCTGAATCATATGTGATTAATGTATTTGATGGCAGCATAAATATACTATATCTATTTATACCCATAACTTTGTAAATGTGATAATGAATCATTATCTTAATGTAATGCTAGAAACATTCCAAGGACCAATTGCAAAATTATCTAGGTCATAGAAGCAAACAAATATTATGAAACAGTCCTTTCTTTTTCTTTTTTTAATTACCTTGTATTCAGTTAAGACAAAAAACAATGTGGTGACTTTGCTAGATGTCAATGTTATCAAGTATTTCATCACTCAATACATTTTTAAGAATACCATTATTTAATACTTTAATTGGTAATATTATTATTATGATAATACAGGACTATACTTTACCGGTTTATTCATGGTTGTGGAGTATATTAATTATATCACAGATTACTTCTTTATTTTATTTCAACGAACTCTGTCTACTTACTCTCCCTTCTACTCACATTATAGCGTACGCCGATGATACTGTCTTACTGTCCAGCGGACGCGACTGGGAAACGGTTAGGGAGGCCGCTGAAAGATCCTTGTCCCAAGTTATGATGTGGTTGGGCAAAAATAGCTTAACCTTGAACGTCAGTAAAACCAATTTTATAACCTTTGGTGCCAGACCCTCTACCCTTCCATCTGACCTCTCGCTACAAATCAAAGCCCATGTTTGTGACGAGCGTAACAGCAACAACCTCTGTTCATGCCAGACAGTGACGAGAGCCTCCTCCGTTAAGTATCTCGGCCTTTACCTTGATTCCAGTCTAAGCTGGAAAACCCAGATTGAATCTCTATCTGCGCGCACTAGGAAACTCATTTACGTTTTCAAAAAGTTAAGAACTTCTGCCAATAAAGATATCCTAAAAATGGTATACACCGCTTTATGTGAATCAACACTAAGCTACTGTATCGTTGCGTGGGGTGGTGCAGCCAAAACAATACTCATAGCAGCTGAAAGAGCCCAACGTGCAGTAATCAAAGTCCTGTTGAGCAAACCCTTTAGGTATCCCACTCAGCAAGCGTATTCGGACCTTAAGGTACTGACAGTTCGCCAGATGTTTATGCTTCGTGCAGTCACACGCACACACAAAATGACCCCACCCGATAAATGTAAAAGCCCTACGCTCAGAAGAAGACCCAAAACCGTTTGTCTCAAAGTTTGTACAAATACCACCTTTGCACGTCGGCATAACCGTTATTTAAGCACATTACTATATAATAAACTCCACAACACATTAAACATACATTATTTGAATCAATTCAAATGCAAACAAAAAATAAAGGAATACATGCTCACCCTTAATTATGACGACACGGAAGAATTACTTAAACCATAACTTAAACAAATTTAGGCACCCACTCACACATACATACCTACACTCACACATACACACCTACACTCACACTAGCAACACACATCAAACACATAAATACTACCGTTTCCTTGTTATCCATTAATTTAAACCCCGTTACTTTCATCACCCCGTTTTTTATCCTCAAAACCAATAATTGTACTAGTCTAGTTTATTTTAATTTTTTATAACAAAGTGCATATTACTAAACTGTAAGTAAGTAACTATTGCATCCACATTGGACGGATGGATGACCCCTGTAACACAGGTTTTTCCTAGCATAGGGGTCATTGATCAATATTTTGTACCAGGCTATTTCCACGTTTAAATAAGTGTCAATGTATGTGTACTTTTTTACGTCAAATAAATATATTATTATTATTATTATTATTATTATTTACAAACACCACAATATTTTGCTAGAGCACTGAGCGTAGAACTCGCGTCTATCTATCGGTCAATTATAGCTTTTCTGGATCTAATTTTAGGCATTAGTGAGGCAGGGGGAGCGACCGGCTGGCACGCTCGCGCAGTGCATCGCCCGCCAACATGTCGTATTTACGTGACTTACCTATTGATGAAATACCGCTCTGTGTGCTTGAATGTGAACAGTGTATGGCCTAAACTATTTCAAACTGTAAAAAGTATTTTAATTTTTTGCTAAATAAGGACTGATTTGATTTGTGGGAAACTAAGTACAATAGTTTCCTGGTAATGAAGCAGTGTCCTAGATTCAAAGTTTACCAAAATATTGTTTGGTTTGGGATTTCAGTTTCTATTTAATTTATTGAAATTCTATTGGCCTTTTTTTTTGCAATACAGTATACCTTTTTATTGTATGATTTTTAGACATTTGTAACGCGGAAGTTGTCCCCGAAGAGTTATATGATTCGCCGACGTTGGGGTCGCCTCGAGCGGTTCCACCGGCCTGCAGACCCTCACCCATACACGCCGCTGAAGACATCGGAGTTGGATCACTGGTAGAAGTCGCTACAGACGTCGACCAACATTACTATGGCGTAGTCAGATGGATAGGAGTAATTGATGGTAAGTGGTAAGATAAATAAATAAGATTAGCAAGATTACCGCAGTCTTAAAAGTCATAAAACTCGCTGGTGGATCATTGCAAGACCTCGGTATTGTGCGCCGCAGATTTTCTTCACCGCAAGCATATGTCTCGCCCGTCGATCAGGCAACCAACAGGCACGGGAAAATAAGTCCCCTGAATCTTATCTTTACATTGACCATGGACGAAAAATAAATGAGTGTGTAAAATGTAACATAGACACAGCGACAGCAGGCGTGGAGTTAGAGCAGAGCGTGTGCGGGCTGGGCGACGGGTCGCGCGGCGGCGCGCGCCTTTTCTCGTGCGCGGCCGGGCGCGCGCTGTTCGTGCCGCTGCCGCTGTGCCGTCGCGACGCGCGCTTCCGCGACACGCCGCCGCCCGACCGCAGCGACCTGCACGACGCCGACCGCTTCGACCAGGTATGATATTATGCCACTGTGTCGACCTGCTTTCAACTGAGAAGACTGCTAATACTGCAGTCTCAATTTTTTGGTAATAGCAACAAGTTATCGCTCAATAGAGCACATAAAAAAAAAAAAAACAATCAATCTACCTAGCCTTTTCCCAACTATGTTGGGGTCGGCTTCAAGTCTAACCGGATGCAGCTGAATACCAGTATTTTACATGGAGCGACTGCCTATCTGACCTCCACAACCCAGTAACTGGGCAATACGATACCCCTTGGTAAGACTGGTTGGCAGACTTTCGGGCTTCTGACGACCCGTAACGACTGTCAAAGATCCAGAAATGACAGCCGGGACCAACGGCTTAACGTGCTTTCAGAGTCACGGAGGAGTCTCGGTATGTAAAGATGGTCAGCCGTCCACGGACCAACCCCGGCAAGCGTAGCTTAACCTGATGGATCGACTCATGCGGCTGTTATTACTTAGCCACGAGCTCCTCATAATGCACATAATTGTCTTGAATTCCTGCATAAAATGCGTAACTTACAATATAATAGCAGCCGTAGCGTAACTCCTCAATACAAAATGTTTCAGCCGGACTGTCCCGTTGTCCCTGGTGTGGTGGCGCCGCTGAGTTCGCTCGGAGAACTGGCAGGCAAGAACCGCGGCATTCAAGGACATCACAACTCTTGTTATCTTGATGCCACTCTTTTTGCCATGTTCACCTTCACAAGCGTCTTCGATGCTCTTTTGTATCGTCCGCCTGAGCCTGAGGTAAAATATTCTAATAATTTAGTGCAAAATTCCTCGCAATACAATAGAAGATTTGAAACAAAAACAATATTCAAGGATTTAAAAAAAACGGCCAATTGCGTGACGGATCATACACAATGAAGGGTTCCTTAGTTGCGATGAATTTATCCCAAGAACAAACATCCTTCCCCAAGATCATCATCTTATCATGACATCCTCTTATCAAGCCCTTTCATTTGATATGTCACACGGTACAGTTTGCATTTTTTGTTTAAATCCATTTTGCCTCCGAAAAGTGCCCCCGTATTTAAAATTCATATAGTTAGGTTACACGTCCGTGTTTGGGTCACATTAATTGGTCTAGCAGCTTAGGAGCAAATTGGCTGTGACAGACAGCAGACACACGAGTGATCCTATAAGGGTTCCTTTTGAGGTACGGAACCCTAAAAAGAACTGTTTTAGTACTGTTCCGTAGTGAACAAGGAACCCTACGTGTAAAGTGGGATTTTTTTTTTCTCGTCTATACCATGGTGTGGGGTGTCGTTGGAAAGTTCGTTCAAAAATATTGGGAGTTCGTGAAAATCATTTTTGGATTCAGGTATCCGTTTGCGAAATATAAAGCTTTAAAGTGCTAATTTTTGTTAGAGTCAAGTATCCCCCCCTGCCAGCTAAATTGTTGGTTTTGGATATTTGAATAAATTCACGGCAGTAGTAAATATAACGAAATTAAAAGGACATTATTCCGTTTAGGACAGATTCTGGTTTGGGTAGATTCTTGTTACGGCAGATTCTTTTTTTTGGCAGATTCTTGATAAGACAGATATTGTACAGTCATCTACAAGTATTATGTAAGAATTTTATACAAAAGTGTGCATTGATCGGAAAACTATTTGTTGCAGACATGATCAGATCAGGAGCGATATCATGAGTGGTCTCTGCAATCTTAAATCATCTGATAAATCCTCGTCGGATGGCGCGTGTATTCCCGTTCGTCCTACTGATTCGCGGGGAATAAAATTACTAAATTATTCCCGCTCGTCCCACTAACAAAATCGGTGGGACGTACGGGAATAAATTTAATATTATTTATTAAATTCCCGTTCGTCCCACCATTGGGACGACGGCAGTTAGACGAACGGTAATACACGGGATGGCGGACGCGGTTAGTCTTGTTCAGATCAGATCAAAATCAAGTCGTGTGGAGCGATCCGACCTGATTTTACCGCTCACATAGTATACAATAATTGCACTGATTTGCCAAATAAAATTTTTCAAAAGTACTAGATCAGGTTTTTGTAGGAGGTATAAGTAATGGTTTAAAAATAACAGGCCTGGACGAGAAATCGGATGTTACAGATGAAGTACCTTTAAGGTTTT
This sequence comes from Lithophane socia, assembly GCA_947522985.1. NCBI lineage: Eukaryota > Metazoa > Arthropoda > Insecta > Lepidoptera > Noctuidae > Lithophane > Lithophane socia. The sequence continues at coordinate 12,296,899 of OX383256.1, read as the reverse complement.
TAGTTTGTTGAATTTGACATATTCTTGATAAGACACTTTTGAGATTGTATGGTTTATGTTGGTCATGTTACTTCTGCCCTTTAACGAATCTGCCAAAAAAAGAATCTGCCGTAACAAGAATTTGCCCAAACCATAATCTGTCCTAAACGGAATAACCCATATTAAGTAGGCTCTACAAGTTACCGACTAATATTTGCAGTTGCAAAAAAACTTTTTTACAAAAAAAATACAACCGACTTCCAAAAAAACACTACAAATTGAAAAATAACTTTAATTTAGGAAGTCGGTGGCAAACAACGAAAATTCAAAACCAACGACACCGACTTCCGAAATTAATTTTCTCGCTTTTTTGTGGGTCAGTTTGTACTTTATCTTAAGCCCAAAACACACACAGAGCGGGTGCGGGGCGGGAGCGGGTCGGGCGCGGGAGTACGGCGGGTATAATGATTTGTAATTCAAGGAATTATATGGATGTCAACACACAGAACGCGGGCGCGGGTCGGGCGCGGAGCGGGAGCCGCGCGGGAGCCGCGCCCGCCACCCGCCGACACAACAGCGCGGGGCGGGAGCGGGACGGCCGCGGGAGTACGGCGGGTGTCATAAATTGTAATTCAAGGAATTATATGGATGACAACACACAGAACGCGGGCGCGGGTCGGGCGCGGAGCGGAAGCCGCGCCCGCTGACACAACAGCGCGGGTCGGGAGCGGTTGCGCTATTCTGTAAAAATATCTCCATGAAAACTAAGTGTAGTAAAATATCAAAGTGAGTTTGGAGTGAACTGTCACTGCCTTAGCATCAGTAGGTATCGATGACAATGACTCACTCCACTCTCACTTCACCTAAGTTTTCAAGGTAAGATGGTTACAGAATAGTGTGGGTGTAGCGGCGTTACATTCGTTGCAATACACGTATCGATGATATTCTCCATATTGATGTTTTTTTTTATTAATGTCAAGAACCTACAACTTTTTCCATTTTCGCGTTCTTCTCTTTAAAATAAGTAAAAAATAATAATTCTTCGTCCGTGTCAGAATCACCCAACATTTTCACACTGCAACCGCTGCCGTCTGTCAAAGTACAACCGCGCCCGACCCGCTGCCGCCCCGCGCCCGCGCTCTGTGTGAACACGATGAACCGCGCGACTCACGCGATGAAAACGACCCGACCCGCTCCCGCCCCGCACCCGCTCTGTGTGTGTTTTGGGCTTAAGTTACAATAGCCAAATGTCAACTACTCATCACCTCTTACAAAAGATGGCTTTTCCCGGTGCAGGGACGTTAATCGTTGAGGAGTTCTCCTGGTACCTACTTCACCATCAGCCCCACGTCACCATAATATATACATTGTGACGAGCATAAATGGGTTAGCAACCTTAAAGTACCTAATCGAATCACAACCCGTGAAATACATATAATTGAGTAGTTCCGGTGGCCATCTGTGTTCTTCATGATCAGTTCCACTTAACCAAATGGTGCTTTCTGAGAGCAACTGCACGAGTTACTATAAAAAATACCTAAATAACTATAGGTGTGCCTATAATATTTGAAGAGTTCCCTCGATTTCTCCAGGATCCCATCATCAGATCCTGATTTGATGGCAATTGGACCATCTCGGAAGTATAATACCCTTTCAAACAAAAAAGAATTTTCCAAATCCGTGTATAAATGAAGGAGTTATGCCCGGACATACATAAAAAAAAAATATATAAACATCCGAATTGATAACCTCTTCCTTTTAGAAGTCTGTTAAAAACATGTTCTCCCATACATTCCGTATGGGAGAACAAGTTCTTCAACTACAATGTTAAGTTTGTTCTTGAGATAAATTCCTCCCAACTATATACGGAACCCTTCATCGTGCGTGGTTTGTCACGCATTTAGCCGGTTTTTAAGTCATAATTGTGTGTTATGTTACTACAAAAACCTTACAAAAACGTTGATTATTTTTGGCGTTGGCTGCGGGGTGGCTTTTGGTTAAACATTGATTTCTTTGACGGTTTGACATTACCACCTACATCGCTTAATATGATAAGGTTCAAAGTATCTTCAAGGTTTTTATGTGTTGATTGATTATAGTAACGCTGCTTATGGGAACTAGGTCGCCTATGCCACGTAGCAAATGCTCCGTGGCCTATGCTGTGCAGTTGAATGGTTTTTTTTTTACAGGACTCTCCACATTATTCCGAAGTCCAGCGGGTGCTTCGAGAAGAAATTGTGAACCCACTAAGAAAACATGGTTATGTGCGCGCTGACCGAGTCATGAAGTTACGTACTTTGCTTGAAAGACTCTCTGATGTGCCTGGTCTGACATCCGAAGAAAAGGTATAAATTACTGCTGGTGGCAAGCTTTTAATGCTCAACACACTATCTACTATGATATAATTAATTAAGTATGTAATTAATCATTTTAAATAAATATGTTTTCCTTCATTTTCTTTATTTATTTTATCTTATCCATTCCAATTTCCTTAATACATACTACATATACTGTAATTATTATTTCAGGATCCAGAAGAATTTTTAAATGGTTTAGTAGCGCAGTTATTGCGAGCTGAGCCGTTTTTGAAGTTGTCTTCGGGTCAAGAAGCGTACTGTTATCAACTGTTTGTCGAGAAAGATGAACATGTTTCGTTACCCACCGTACAGCAGCTTTTGGAACAGTCATTTACCACATCTGGTGTGAAATTAAGTGAGGTAGGATTTTAATAAGCTAGAATTTACATAAAACAGTTTTGATTATGAACAGTAAATCCTAATATCACTTGGCTATCTTCTATATATATATATTTATATGATAAAAATAAAATTGTGTTCGTTGATAAGCGCATTACTTGAGAACGGCTGGACCGATATGTTCTTACGGAAACAAAAATTGGGAAAGTTGCCGGGTAAATTGGTGCATTTTCTATTGGAATTATGTATGAATTATTGAAAGACTGATCTTTCAATAATTCATACATAATTCGATTCGAATTCCGACGTCTGTCGGGTCAGCTAGTAGATAATAAAAATTATCCACTATCTTTACAGGTTCCAGCAGCTTTCATCATTCAAATGCCGAGGTTCGGCAAGCAATACAAGTTATACCAAAGAGTATTACCGTCTCCTCTTTTGGACGTCACTGATTTAATAGAGGGCTGTGAGTATTGTGATCGAACAGTCAATCATCCGATTAGTTTGAATCAGCTATTTCAAATATATTGCTGGCAACATGGAACTTAAAAATGCTGCTCGTAACAGCAACATACGTTCCGTATTCATAGTAAACAATAATGTGTGATAGTGCCGCGCCAGTGCACGGTGTGCGGCTCGCTGGCGCGCTGGGAGTGCGGCGCGTGCGCCGGCGCCGCGCTGGAGGCGGGCGCGCTGTGCGACGCCTGTCGCCGCCTCGCGCACGCCGCGCGCCCGCACCACAAGGTAAACAGTAATGTGTGATAGTGCCGCGCCAGTGCACGGTGTGCGGCGCGCTGTGCGACGCCTGTCGCCGCCTCGCGCACGCCGCGCGCCCGCACCACAAGGTAAACAGTAATGTGTGATAGTGCCGCGCCAGTGCACGGTGTGCGGCGCGCTGTGCGACGCCTGTCGCCGCCTCGCGCACGCCGCGCGCCCGCACCACAAGGTAAACAGTAATGTGTGATAGTGCCGCGCCAGTGCACGGTGTGCGGCGCGCTGTGCGACGCCTGTCGCCGCCTCGCGCACGCCGCGCGCCCGCACCACAAGGTAAACAGTAATGTGTGATAGTGCCGCGCCAGTGCACGGTGTGCGGCGCGCTGTGCGACGCCTGTCGCCGCCTCGCGCACGCCGCGCGCCCGCACCACAAGGTAAACAGTAATGTGTGATAGTGCCGCGCCAGTGCACGGTGTGCGGCGCGCTGTGCGACGCCTGTCGCCGCCTCGCGCACGCCGCGCGCCCGCACCACAAGGTAAACAGTAATGTGTGATAGTGCCGCGCCAGTGCACGGTGTGCGGCGCGCTGTGCGACGCCTGTCGCCGCCTCGCGCACGCCGCGCGCCCGCACCACAAGGTAAACAGTAATGTGTGATAGTGCCGCGCCAGTGCACGGTGTGTGGTGCGCTGGCGCGCTGGGAGGGCGGCGCGTCCTCCCCGTAGACCTCCACCGTGTCCTCCGGCCAATCCACACAATGGTTGGCCGGAGGACACGGTCGGCCCGGGCGTTTCCTCCCGCCTTATCCGAAACAGGAACCTCCCGAAGCAAGTGGCCGGTAAGGACCTGCGTCAGGCGGAAGGTGAGGACGCCGCGGCGCCTCTCTGGCTATCGTCAAAGAGGGTACTTATCCCCGCAGTTGTGGCGTGCCCAGCACTGGAATTCGACAATCACACTCTCCATGTCGCCACGAGACCCGCCGGAGCACTGGCCGCTGTGCCGTGATTTTTCGCGGCAGCGAAGTTACGCCCGGCGCGGCGGCGTTTCGCCTCCTCGCGACATTTCCACATGTGCGCGAGGACTTTTGCCTCCAGATCCCTTGGCGGCAATCCGGCAAGGAGTGTCGCCGCCTCACCTGAGACCGTGTAGTATCCCCGGATCAGCCGGACGGACATGACCCTTTGACGCGTTCAACCGGCGGGGTGGCGCCTCAAGGACCGCGCCCACATCGGTGCCCCGTAAAGGTCCACGGACCGCACGACTCCCGCGTAGAGCCTCTGGCAGGAGGCGTTTGGACCCCCTAGATTGGGCAGGAGCCACTTCAAGGCAGCCCCGGCCCGCTCCAGTCTGGGAGCCAAACGTCGGAAATGCTCCACGAAGTTCCACCGGCTGTCGAGGACAAGTACCAAGTACTTTACTCGACGGCGATGTGACCCATCCGTTTGTTTATGATTTTTTATTTTTGTTAATAAATAATAATTTACGCATCGATATTAGATATTCACAACACTGTTCCAACTTATACCTAAAGCGACGTGACGCTAAGTCGAAAGTAGCAAATGTTGGCGGTTAAAGGGTTAATAGACACTTATGCTGCCCGTTGTTAGTTTACCTATCAGCGATATCCTAACTCGCAACGATATTTTCAGGCCACACCGCTCACTGTGTGCGAGGAGTTTGCTAACATTCTGGAATCCTGTCCTGTTCCACGAGTGTATATGGAACTGTTCGCAGTCCTATGCATTGAGACAAGTCACTACGTCGCCTTCGTCAAGGCAGGGGTCGGCCATGACGCGCCCTGGTGCTTCTTTGATTCGATGGCTGATAGAAAAGGTAAGATCGCTATTAATTATTTTCTTTATTTCATTATTCACATAGAGATTATTTTTTAGAAATATTCGAATAAAAAAAATATAAAAACATTTAAAAAACTACTTCTTACAAAATTCTAATTATTTAACAAATATTCTGATTATACGTATTGTATTTTACAATAAAATAAATCACATAGTAAAATAGTATATTATGCAATTAGTGAATAAAGGACGGATTTAAAGCGAGAGCCATAGGTGAATCACGAGCAAAGTGAATTGATGTCAATGTTATGCCTTGATTTTATAGTACCTACACCGTAGCATAGAATACATACTCCATAATGTCGATGACTTCTTTTTCTTCGACAACTCATTAAAATAAGTTAGGAACAGACTCTGAAAATGTGCCAGAAGCTTAGTTTTCATTTTTCCATTTGCAAAACTCATCGTAGGCTTTGATGTAAACCAGCCGTGATATGGTGGGTAGCAAGTTTTCTTCTATAACGGCCGCCCTCTCTTTCATAAACACATCTTCTTCATCACTTGAATGCATTTTCAATCGATTTATTATTAAGTAACACTACAATGTTTGTTCGTACAACTTACAATACATAAGAGGCTTGGCAACTTCTCGGTATCGTTAACCCTCGAAAATTATTTGGACCATGCAAATCGGAGTTTGTATAGCATTGAGATGGAGTTCGAATATTTGGTGTTCTAAATTCAAACACCAAAACAGTGATAGTGTTTTAGAAGATTTTTAGAGGGGGAATGGTATAAATTAATATTTAAGGTGAGAAGTGGCGATACAAAAACTGCAGTCTTGCTTCAATATGATGCTGTAACATTAGCTTAGTTTCCGGAACTATTTGAAAACAGGTCACTGTCAATGGAGAATCGAAGGTCACATAATTCGGCCTCGGCGTTGTAAATCCTATTTGTTTTACAATGCATTTTCTACCAGTCAACTGCAACAACAACTCAACAGTCTTGATGAATATTTAGCTAACAGTAATGATGACTGGTGGTTGTGACTTTAGGCGAACGCAACGGGTACAACATCCCGGAGATCGTGTGCATCTCGGAGCTGGGCGCGTGGCTGAGCGACGAGGGCGCGCGCGTACTGGGTGACGAAGGCGCGCGCGGGACGGGCGCGGCCGCGCACGAGCGCGCGCTGCCCGCGCACGCCAAGCGCCTGCTCTCCGACGCCTACATGTGCTTCTACCGCAGCCCTGACGTCGCCATGTACCGATAGCTCGCTGATATAAGCTGTTTGTGACTGCTCATAAGTGATATGACAAACCTGCTGAAAATTACGTCGCGTTATTCGCGTATTTAGCGCAGAAATTTACACTTCGACGTATTCGTTTGCCGTGTCGAAAATTACGCGGCGAAATGCAAAGGCCGAATTTCCACCCGATTTACGCTTACGCTGAAATTGCGTCAATAAATAAATTCATATCCGCCTGATGTGTTGCTGGTTATTAAAGGCGTTGCAGGCGTAAGCACGCGAAACTTTCGTCACGTCATTTCGGCAGGCGTGACATAACATTCAAAATAGTTATTTGTATTTTGTTATAGGATATGAGACAATTAAATTGTTTAATATGGATCGTGCATATGTAATCCTAAAAAGTTATTTATTTTAAAGATTTCAGAACTAAAAAGCACCAAATAATCTCCTGATCACTAATAATAAAATTTATGCGAGAGTAACTGCCTGTCTGTTACCTTTTCACGCCCTAAAATCCTTATCCTGCTGTGAGATACCTACCCTTTTTTATGGGTGTAGCTTTGATTATTTTGTAAAAAAAAAATCGAGAAAAGGACCCCCGACAAAATGTAGAAATAGGGCCCTTTTAGAACTAGCTACGCAACTGCAACAGAAAGCCAAAATTCGAGGTGCGTTTCAATTTTTCTTTTATTTATAAATAAAACGAAAAAAGATAGATTCAATATTATTATGCTTTATTGTACATCATAACACTAACAAAGACACATACTTGCATAATGCTATAAAATACGGTGTTAGCGCTCACCAGAAAACCTAGCATCTCCTAGCATCTGTGCTAGAGTCAAGCGATTGTTGCTAATACTTATCAAATTCTGCGGTTAGCACAAGTAATGTGCTTAAAGCGATGAAAACATCGAGATATAAGTACTAACGTACTAGAGAAGACACCGTAAATTCTCGATGATATCTCGATGGATAAAAATAACTTTTTCAACACATTTGCTCGTAAAATGGCTCTTATTGAACCGCGTTTAGGTTCATAATGCAGTGTATTAAGCACGCGTCCTTTTTACTTTACATTGTTACACTAGTGCGCTAATGTGAGCCACAGATAACTATTTACTAGTCGGAGTAATGACATGGCAGTATGGAATTAGTAAGTACTATCATGGCAGCATGGAATTTGTATATAACAAAAAATAAAATACACCAGAAAATACAAAGTAAAAATAAACAAGTTTAGTACTACAAAACATACAATGGGCGGCTTTATCGAAATTAACTTTGGTTAAGCTTTTTACCAAAGGCAAGCACTCAAAGGCAAGTTATTGGTTAAAAAAAAATACCAGGGGCGTTTAGTTATAGTAAAAAATGCCATGGGCAGGGCAATGGGATACTATACATGGTATTAGTATGAACTATCCGATACTATTAAGTAGGCTCTCAATATCAATCGACAAATAAGTAATGCATGATGTGCTTACCTGTAAGAAATTGGTACATTATTCTATAAGTATTGGATCTATTTCATAACTTTGTATCGGTGTATTCAATAGTGGTGAGCCAAATAAATAAAATAAAAATAAACATATTATATTATAATAGTTGTACCTACTTATTCTATGATAACATAAAAAACATGTTATTTTACTGTTATTTTACTATCTATATTATGACGAGATTAAGACTTTGATCTTTCGTTAATTTCAATAGGTATTATTATTATAAGTAATATCACAGATCTTCACGGTTATTTGGCTTTGGGGATGTGCAATCGCAAGCATTCTTAGGCTGTTGAACGTGGGTCATGCCGAATGCTATATTTACTTCGCTTTTTACAACTTTACTCCATTCCTGGAAAAAAAAAACTATTTTAGTGTGAACTTGATCACAATCAGCAGCCATGCTCGATACTTACTGTAATGAATCATTTACTTAATTGACAATTCAATTTTGGAATGGTGTCAGTAATTTTTGCTGGTGAATTAAAGTTAATAATTGTTTTTTTTTTTTAAGTAACTTCCTTGTGTGCAGCAGTTTATTCGAATCCTTGTTCCAATGCATGTTAATTCAGCTATGTCAAAAATAATAATTGCCAATCGTACATTTTATTTTACATGAAATAGGCAGGACGAATGTATATTTAAATTGTATGAAGCAAAAGTCTAAGTAACCTAGATAAGGAGAGGAACCGGCAAAAAAAGTCGATAGTTCCTGTTTGCTTAATAACTTTATACTTTTAGAGAGTATGAGGCCGTGTCCTGATTCGCGCCACGATCGCTTATATTAGGACATGTGGTAAAGCTGTAAATAGTTACGATAATATTAACATACCCAAAATAAAGCCGCATGATAGCACATAACATGCTGCGGCAATAAATGTTCATTTCCGAAATTCTTTGCATTCATCGCAATTTGTTGTGCCTTCTGATCGTTATCCCGCGCCCATTTCACACGATCGACTAAATCGGACAAATCTCGTGTTACTGGTACAAAATGTTCCCAAGCAGTGAGTTGTTTGTAAAAATGTTCGTGATAAGGGGAATTCTGTTTAAGAACTAACCCGCCGCCAGTTAACAGGTACGGCATACGATACGCGGCGACAGTACCATCAACATTGATTTGATATTTAAACTGAAAAACACAACACAGTGTTAAGGTCCTCACTCCTTGTCAATAGAAACTAATCACTTCATTAAAAAACCTTTTTTTAAAGGTCGAAAATAAATGCCTATCATCTTTTAAAAAGACCGCACATAGACTTTTGAAATAGAAGCGGTTCCGGATATAGCTGCATAGACTTTTTTCATCATCAGCCTACACCAGTGCAGTCCACTGCTGGAAGTGGCCTCTCCAATCACATGCACGTATCTCGCTTCTCGGCAACTCTCATCCAGCTGCTAGCTGCCACCCTGTGAGGATCGTCCTACATTACGTTTGCCGATTCGTATATTCTCCAATCAAGAGCACGTCTTCCCTAACGGCCATCGCTTCTGCGGCTAATAATATGCTCGGCCCATTGCCAATTCAGCTTGCTTATTCTGTGAACTATATTGACAACTTTGGTTCTCTGCTGGTTCACCTAGTTCCGGATTCGATCCCTCAGAGAGACTCCAAGCATGGCTTTCCATTGTTTGCTGAGCGACCTTGAACTTGAGGACCAGCCGTACCGTAATTCATAACAGGTAGGTAGGCGGAACTGGTTTTAAACGAAAATAAAAAAAACTTACGTCGAAAAATTTAAAGAATGATATATGCGGCTGTTTTGGTCCATATTGAGCCTCCTTATCTCTAAAGAAAAAGAAATTCGTAAGAGAAACATTAAACAAGTCTGGATTAGCGCGTGCGATATCAACAAGTTTCAAACGTTCAGCACGCGAATCCCGACCACGCCAAATAGCTCGCGGCTCGCGCTCTTCCCACACAAGTTCTGCACCACTTTGAACCGATAATGTATCTAAAGTCACTCTGTAATCAAGAAAAAACTATATTTGAAAATACATTCATAAACATTTAAGTACCATCCGGACATTATTAATATCTATTTAATTCAAAGTATTGCGCCTCTTCTAAATTAAATGGTAAATGTTATTATTATTCTATTGCCCACGACCAGTTTTTTTTTCAACAACACCCATTTTTGCCAACATCTTAATACTCGTACTTTTGCCGGCCGGTTTTTTAGGGTCCCGTACTCAAAGGGTAAAACGGGACCCTATTGCTAAGGTTCCGGTGTCTGTCCGTCTGTCACCAGGCTATATCTCATGAACCGTGATAGTTAGACAGTTGCTGATGATGTATTTCTTTTATTCTGTTTTTAGTAATTGTTGTTATAGTACTTGTTACTAGAAAACAGAATAAAATAAATATTTAAGGGGGCTCCCATACAACAAACGTGATTTTTTTTGCCGTTTTTATAGATAATGGTACGGAACCCTTCGTGCGCGAGTCCGACTCGCACTTGGCCGGTTTTTTTATACAGATTTTCAAATTAATCGGCCGCGCGCTCAGATTGTTCCATACAAATTTTAATAAAAAATATGTCAAATTTTATTATTTGCTAAGCCAGGTACGTAAGTACGTATTTGTGGCAAGTTTCAAGTTTATTAAGCCAACAAATACAAAGAAAATAGCCCCGTAACTGCATCAATTGACTGATTTATGACAAACAGAAATAACGGACTTCGATACAAACTGCCACCGTCTTGTTAAAAGAAGTCTGTATCAAAATCCGTATTATCAAAGTAAGACACGTGAAATTAAAAATATGAAAGTATTTGCTACGAAAAATACACTCTGTACACACGGCTACACATCAAGCTATACATTTCCAGCTGACCTCGCATTGTACGGAAATCCTATACAATGTGAGATCAGCATAAACTGGAAATGTATAGCTTGATGTGTAGCCGTGCGTACCTACATGGATTTTTATGTGAAAGGCTAAAATAAGAAATTCATTCTACGAAGTCACGGGCAATACGCTAGTATTAAAATACATAATAGACAAAGAGATAGATAGACGAGTATATAAAATGATAATTAAAAAAAAAAAATAGAGATACCTTCCCATATTTTCTAAAGTAGACTCTGTCAAATCATATGTTGGCATTACAATGTCATAAGTTTCATCACTGCCACACCATGAGAAAACAGGTAATGGTTTGTCACGCTTGTGCACCAAGGGCCAATCACCAAGATTAATTATCAGTTCCATATCAGGGAGTTTTACTTTCCTCATTAAAGATAATAGAATATTATCAGAAAACATATTAAAACCAACATGTTTCCCATAACAATTACGATACATTTCGTTTTGTTTTATGGCATAGTGGCAAAAACTGGTACTTTCTGGCTGATGATACTTTTGTATAATCTTTTGTACTTGCTCTTTCATATCTAAATTATGAAATGGCTTAAGATCTTTTTTAATTTGTTCATATGTTTGTATGCAGCCATAATTATTGAACCACTTTTCAAAGTCTTTTTCTGGACAATCACACTGATCCGGATAAATTGGTCCTGCAAAAAAAAAAATTTTTTTTCCATATATTATGCGATGCCGTTACGATGCTTTGAAGTGTGCGTTACAGTGTGGAGTTTGATTACTATGGGTCTCCGCACATGGGCCACCGGCCACATTCACAAAACGCATTATTAATCTAAGCTTGAATTTTATTCAGAACCTTACATGATTTTCAAGTTTGGAAACACAAACTCTATGTCATACATAACAAAGCTCAAATTCAAATGCAACCAAAACTTTTTGGATCTTTTAATACAAATGATCACTCATGTTAGTAACATAATAATATATTTATAGTTTTGCCATCGACTCGAAAAGAAGATCACTCAAAAATCTGTGCTACACACAAATGTTCGGGTCGGCACATTTGTTGAACAACAAAGCCGATTCGGCTTTCATTCGGCTCGTGTTGATCGGCAATCCCTCACTGAATCATGTTCAGGGGGCCTACAAGCAGTATTATTTTAATCTTACTCAGTGGGGGAAAAAGATGGAGCTATTCGTCCTGTAGAGCTTCATCTTTCCGACACTGAAGTAATATTAAAATAATACTGGTATAAGAGCTGGTCGCCTAAGCACACTTCGGCTTTTTCCCAAACACGATGGTCTTTTTACACCCTGTATGTAGACTTTACTACATACAGGGTGTAAAAAGACCATCACATAGCCGTCAACTACGCATTCTGTTCATTAATCGCGAAAAATGACAGCGACAGAGCACGGGTTAAGCCTCTTTTTATAACCGTTAAGTATATTAATATATTTGATTAGGCCGCCCGGCTTTGAAGATTCAAGTGACCCGGAAATGTGTGCACATGATATAATATATTTCGTCTGCGAAAAAAAATCTAGTGAAGATTTATTTATGCATTACCGTGCGTTTGCATTTGCATTTCAACATGTTTTGTCTTGAATGTTTCGCCAGACATTCAAGACAAAACATGTTGAAATCTCTAGTTCCTGTCAAAAATTGTATGGAACATTGACAGAAAATAGAGATTTCAACATGTTTTGTCTTAATTGGATTTCAATTTTCGTTTTTTGCCACCGACTTCCGTAGACTTGTTTTTTTTTTGGAAGTCTGTTGTTTTTTCACTTTTTCGTTGTGGTTTCTACTCCCTACCTACCCCACACAAATTCGAATACCACTACCTGACCTGTTAATGTAAATAACAGTGACGGAATAACTTATAACATCGTCCATAAAGGCGAAGTGGGAAAATACGTAATATTGAAGGTAACTCAAAAATACGCAAGCAAAGTTAATAAAATTTATATGGGACCACTTCCGTCAATTATGAATTGATTTTGATTACTTATTCTTTTTTTGTTTGATAGTGACCTATATATATTATACCTCTAAATATAAGTAATCAAAATCAATTCATAATTGACGGAGTAATCGCGTAAAAAAACATACAGACGAATTGACAACCTCCTCCTTTTTGACGTTGGGTAAAAAGTTTGCGATCAATTTTTTTCGCACATTCTTTCTATATGGACTTTTCACACAGCATTGTTACCATCGTAATTAACATAATTCTCGTAAAAACAGTCGCACAATAATCGTTTTTTCATACTTTTGCCTTTAATTATTATTATTTTCCCGGGCTAATGTGGCAGTGAATGTAAATTATCTAAAGGTATTATATACTCTAAATGAAACATCTGAAACTCTGAACACTTAAAGAAACAATAGTGAAAAATGAATTCTTTAGTGAATGTGAACTGCTTGAACTATGTTGGATTTCACATTTTATCACATTTGTACAAATTTGTACAGGGAAAACATCAAAAGAAATTCAAAATATCTTATTAGGACAGCTTGCAGAAAATATACCAACCTTTAAACTTATATGGTGACTTTCCCAAATTTTTTCTATCATAGTGCACATGAATAGACAAATCTAAGCATGTTTCATATATCTTATAGCGCACAATGAAAGTACCATCCTTCCTGTCTAATTTGTTAACCCAGACACGACAATGCTTGCTTGTACTAGATTTACCATCTATTTCAACAACCAATTTTTTATTTATTTCTGGAGTATACCTGTAAGACAATATTATATGTTCATACTATCTTCCTTTTAGGGCTATTTAAAAAACCGGTATTCTGTAGTTGGAATGAATATTTAGGTACCTATGCATACACAGTATTGATTTTATCGTCCACAAAAATAAGTATACATAATTCAAAGTATTTTTCGAAAAAAAAACTAAATATGAATAACAAAGTTATTTCTGAAAATATCGAAAACTATTAACCAAAAATATCGCAAAAACTATTGACAACACTGATGCCTTTAACACCTCATAATTATGGTGCGCCACATGGTATTGTATGTATGTAAGGCACAGCACATTGTAGTTAATAATTATCCTGTATGTAAGTAAGTGGTAACTATTAGTACTGCATAAACTGTTAAAATAAATTGCAAATTTACTCACGATTGGGCACTAATATATGTAAAGTTAATAAAAAAGTATCTTGCTGGCATTATTATTTCTACTGGTTTGAGTCCTGGGCCTAATATAATTACATCATCGCTCTGCGATTGTGTTAGAACACATAAAAATAATAAATATAACATTTTTTTCAGATACATTTTGGGTTTACAAAAACAAACATAACCTCACTCCACTCAAAAAATCAAACAAGAAGCTATGTGTGCAATGGTGTCCAAGGATCTTTTGGCGCGTGGTAAAAAAATAGTAAAAATCCGAACAAAAGCCGCTGTCTAGTTTTTTGAAAACATTTCACAAAAATCAAAAACTTTAGACAAGACAAAGTAAACGAAATAGACACAGAAATAGACCAACAGACAGTGCCGTCCTGTCTGTCAACGTCATTTGAGTTTGAGCGCCAAAAAATACCATGTAGCCATGTAGAATTTATGGTAGTTTACTGTACAGTACCTACTTTTGCACTGCAGCGTGTGTCACCGACGGCGAGCCGAGTAAGGTCGCGAACCGCGTACTTGTACGCACGTCTATCCACTTTTGATTTTGATCGATGAAATGAGATTTCTCAAGTTCACATTCAAGTCTCAATCTATCAAACTTGTCAAAAATGTAGATTGAAATGATTTAATGATAATTTAATTAATTAATTTGATTGTATTTTTGACAGATTGCGAATGAGATGCGAATGCGAAAGACAACCTAGCCTAGTTACAGTGTATTGGATTGGCAGTGCAATGCGCCCCTAGATACAACCAATCTATTACTATACTATTATGGATACTTACTTACACTTGTGAAACGCCTTGTTGTGTGTTACATTTGACGTTGCATTGCTTTGGATAATGTTCGTTTCATTTCATGTTACTAATACTGACCTTATTTCAATATTATGAGTATTTAATAGGGCTAATAGTGAGGGAGTTATTAATTAAAGCAGGACGTTATAGACTTTTTAGTTAGCCCAGGTGCGCACGGGCAATCTTTTAACGTGACATTTTTTTTTATCTCGCACTGGATTTTTAACTCTCGCACTGGATTTTTAACTCCGCTGTTCAGCCGAGTTTTAATAATCCAACAGAGTGCATCCCAGTGCGTCTAAAAAACACACTCTTTGATTTTGTTATACTTTATTTTCGCTCTCAATCGACTAACTACTTTCACAAACGTAGAAAATAAGTTGTCAGTGTTGTCACTGGCACTCAGCCTAGATACTAGGAAAATACTACGACAGCAATGCTGATTAATGCTCTCAACATAGAGTATAGTAATGCTCTCAAGCCGAACCCTTCCAAGACAGCAGAATCTTGCGCATTCCGTCTTCGCAACAGATACTCAAATCGGGCCCTTAATGCTAGAAACACACGCAGTGATTTTCGTCGCTGGCGATTTCAAAACCTCACGTCCACACACAGTATTGATAGCCTAGCAGTTAGCGGCGGGGTGGGGTGGCGAGGCACCGAGTACTTTTGTTATCTTAGCTAGTCTACGCCTAGCTTCTAGCTTACTAGAGTCTGGCAAACGAAAGTTGATCCTGAAAATACGCGCGAAATTTAAAAAAACAAGACTGTTTATCCCTGTACATAGTGCGATATGACGTGTTGATACTTTAATTTTTATTTTATTTAAATGAAATTAAGTTTCAATTATGAACACGTGTTCTTGCACTATGTGCGGGGATAAACAGTCTTGTTTTTTTAAATTTCGCGCGTGTTTTCAGGTTCAACTTTCGTTTGCCAGACTCTACTAGTAGCTAGTAAATAGTCTGTGACTCTGAGGCCTCTGAGCTAGTAAATTATCTGTGGTCGGTCATTTTGTCAAGTTTTGTGTTGTGGATGTGAGGGTCGTGAGATTTTAAAATAAAATCTATATTACGAAAAATTTAATTGTTTCATGAGCTGAAACATAAATTTTATTATTTTCACATGTACAAGTATTAATTATGGCTTCTGGAAATTTAAACCTTTTACGCAATACTCTAAGCAAATTGAGGTTATAAAATAATATTTTTCAGTTCCATTATTCATGATAATAAAACCCAAATAACGAACATCTTTTAATATTTTATTGCAGGATAGATCATATCTTTACGCGGTCTTTCCAAAAACCTAGATTTCGACCTCCGTATTGGTATGCACCTAAAGAAAGGGTGGTATGTATATACTTTGAATATTGTTAAATCTATTGAGGATATAATTATAAAAACTGATGATCTTGGTTTGTTTATTCTTTCAGTTTCTATTCATAAATGTAATGTCTAAAAAATTTTCAGGCATCAGAGGAATTTATAACTCAAGATAATAAACATTTTATTGAAGAGGTAATGCAGGATAAACTGCTACGTCAAACCTCATTGCACTCACCTCTGGAAAATATTGACTTAAACAAAGCAGTTGAGTGGAACCCACAAACCCGCAGGGTAGGCCTTATAGCTCGTAAAATAGGCAATTATCCTCTTTGGTCCAAGGATGGAAAGAAAATGCAAACTACATTATTACAGGTACAATGCAACATACCTTTTTTGTGTATACCATACAATTTCATTTCATTTCATTTATTCATAACAATTTTTACATTGTGTCGAATATAAACAATATTATTTTACAATTAAAAGAAAAATAAATTACATGCCACTTAGTTACTATTTTACCACTAATTTACAGGGTCCTTACATTGCTAATGTAATAACAAAGTTTTTGTATATTTATTTAAGGTTGTGGACAACCATGTTATAAAATATATCCCTCCAGAAGAATTTAGCCCAATGAAAACCTCAGGGAATACGTGGAAAGAAAAAAAGAAATTGGGATGTATGTTAGTTGGGTCGGAGACCATAGATCCTAGCACTGTCACAAAAGAGTACTGTGGTTTATTCAATAATGCTGGCATGCTGCCTAAGAGACACTTATGCAGATTTATGGTATCGCCAGAATCTTATATACCACCTGGAACACCATTGCTTGCAACTCACTTTAGAGTTGGCAACTACATTGATGTACGAGCAAAGACGTAAGTGAAATGATATACAGAATTAATTTGTTTTAACACTTGTGTGTAGATTCTGAATATGCCCTAGCTAGAGAAACCCCGCCATAAAACCATGAAAACCATGGGCTAAGGAACATTAAAACCGGCCAAGTGGGTGTCGAACCACACACAATGAAGGGTTCTATAGTTAGGATGAATTTATACCAAGAACAATCTTAACATTGTAGTTGAAAAACTTGTTCTCCCATACCTATAATATCTGTGCCCATACGGAATGTATGGCAACTGCAAATGTAAGTTGGTAGATAATTACTCAGTAACTTGTGGAGTCTATTTAGCTATGATTTCCTTTTAATTTCGTATATACTACAGACTGCCGTAATTTTTTTTCACTTATCCAAAACCGACCATTTAGCTGGCTGGGGGGGAACACTTGACTCTTTAGGGGTATGAGGAACAAGGTGTAAGTTCACTCATCCATCATAGAAAAGGGAGGATCCTCCGACTGCCCAATGACTGATGTTGGGTTCTTGTATTATGTCCACTGCACGGTAAACTTTAATATTGCGCGATGCAGGATTTATGTGTCGTCAGAATTTTTGTGTGACGTCAGGTCTTTGATGCGTAGTTCGCGTGTGCCGATGTAGATACCGCCACAACTCTAACAAAAATTAACACATTAAAGCTTTATATTTTGCGAACGGATCCCTGAATCCAACAATGGATTTCACAAACTAAAACCCATACATTGGGTTTTAGTTTTAATTATTAAACTTTTACTTATTTAGTAGTTTTTTTGGAAAAAAAGTTTTGATGTCTCGCTGTTTAGTGGATCACTTTGTAATTTAGGTATCTAAGTTACAATAGCTTTATGTCAACTGCTCATCATCTTTTACAAAATATTGCTTTTCCCGATGCAGGGACGTTAATCGTTGAGGAGTTCTCCTGGTACTTCACCATCAGCACCACTTCATCATATGCATTGTGACGAGCATAAATTGCTTGGCAACCAAAATTAAAGTACTTAATAGAATCGCAACCCGTGAAAGGCTTATTATTGAGAAGTTCCGGTGACCATCTGTGGTTTTCATCATCAGTTCCACTTCACCAAATGGTGCTTTCCGAGAGCAACTGCAAGAGTTACTATGAAAAATACCCAAATCGCTTTATGTGTGCCTATAATATTTGAAGAGTTTCCTCGATTTCTTCAGGATCTCATCATCAGATCCTGACCTGATGACAATGGGACCATCTCGGAAGTAAACCCTTACAAAAAAAAAAAATTGCTAATCCGTCTTTATTTATGACGGAGTTATGCCCGGACATACATAATTTTTTTTAAAATAATGGCGACTTGATAACCTCGTCCTTTTAGAAGTCGGTTAAAAATCACTCTGTATAAACTGATTTATCTCTGCTCGGACTGCGTGATAAAAATGATAGTTTCTACTAAATGTATAAAGTTTCGTTACTTGCCGCCGAGATGCAGAAATAATTTAGTTATTCAGTTTCTTTGAGAAATACTATGTACAAACATAATTTTTAACCGACTTCTCCAAAAAGGAGGACGTTCTCAATTCGTCTGTATGTTTTTTTTGTGTATGTTACACGATTACTTTTTAGTGTTTTTTTTGTAAGTCGGTTGTTTTTTTTTTTGTAAAAACTTTTATGTTAGATAAAATTAGTCTATTTATTGTGTCTGACTTTCATCCTAACTACGGTACCTTTTACTATGCGTGGTTGGTCCGAAACGCACATGCCAGTTTTTTTTAAATGATAGTTTACTTTTCTCTAAACCCCGTTTTCAAGGAAGATAAAAATATATTTCAGAATGGATCGTGGTTTCCAAGGAGTAATGAAGCGTTGGGGATTTAAAGGAATGCCAGCATCTCATGGTGTCACAAAAACTCATAGAAGGCCAGGAAATATTGGCGCCGGAGGTGAAAAAGCACGAGTATGGCCTGGTACTAAGATGCCTGGGCATATGGGAAACAGGTATGTACATTTATTTATATCGCAGGAAAACAAGAAATGACTCTTTGCTTTTAAATTAAAATAGCTACAGTGAGTTAAAAATATTTCGAGCAATTTCATAACATTCGATTCCCATAACACGACAGCACCTTTTTGAAACTGTCAGGATTATGTACATGACGCCGGAGCAGAAACGGCGCCGCACCGCATGATAAAAATTAATCATAATAATTATCGCAGAATTAATGTAAAATCTACGCGGCTGCGGTGCGGCGTGCAGTGTTTTATTAGACGGTTCAACCTCATCGAACTTAAAATGATAAGTATGTCTTAATTATTGAATATTTATTTTTAGATGGCGGATACTACGTGGTGTGAAAATTCTACGTATAAATACAAAGCACAATGTGATCTGGACATTAGGTGTAGCTATACCCGGCGAAACGGGTGCAATGTGCTATTTATTTGACACAGTACTTCCATTGAAGAAACACACGACATCACCCGCTTTTCCTACACAACCATTTATTGAGGATTTACCGTTGGAATATTATGACGATTCTATCCAACCCTTTGAGGAACAGTCTCTTTCCTTCGAAGAAAATTAAAATTTGGAGTTTAGTCATCGGAAAAGAAATAATACTACTTATACACAAATAGAAGCTAAACTGGCGTATAATTTGCCCTGAAGTCGGAGGCTAATAGAGATTTTGATCGCGTTTATGAGCGTATGCTACGGTCAGCTAATAAATTATTATAATTCTGCATGATCGAGGGTTGAACACGCCCGGAACTTTTATAACTGTTAAAATAAAAATAAGGATATAGTTTCTTTTTTTATGGTCTAGATTCCAACGCTAAGTGAACAATTCTACTCTGTTTGTGTCGAAACCAACCAAGTGATTATTTAGGATAATAATGAAATACATTTTGACGGAAATATTTTTTATTGAATTCATTATTTTCTAAGTTTAGTCTTATTTAATTAACAGAATCACTTATACATACTTAAATTAGCATAAGTGTTTAGTTTATCATACATAACACTAAAATTGTGTTTGCTGAAAAGCCTTAATTTATTAATCGGGAACGCATGCAGCAGAGTGAGAAACTGTCGAAGTCAACTTGACCAACAGTTCCCTTCACTCACGCACGAGGACCTACGTTGCTCTCAAACATATGAGCCAATTTAAATGTGGTACGATTACATAATGGAGCATTATACATTTCATATAGCGAATAGTCGCCGGCGATTTTGACATCACTTTCAAAAAATCCGCTTTCAAAATCAGTGTGCGGACGTGAGGTTTTGAAATCGCCGGCGACTAAAGGCGCTGCGTGTTTTGTGCCTAGCTTAAGCTATTAATTAGTAGTGTTTAGATACCTAGCCTTTGTTTGGATGTTTGTTTAATCGAGAGGTTCCTATTACGTTGATTATGATATAAATAACGATTTATTATTAGCTCACAACATAATTCAGTAGTGTAGGAGGACCATTTATTGTTGTTATGCTTCTGCAATAACTAATGTTAACGTCAGAACCAAACTACGCCTTAGCTATAGGATTATTCCACTTAGCCTCACCAATCGGTCCCACCAGTGCACCGGTGGGACAAAGTGCATTGTTCACAATTTTGTCATTCACTGTGTCGCACTAGTTTGATTTTCGTTAGGTATAATATTTTGTTAAATCCCAACAGTGCCAGCCCTGGGGGGCAAATGTGACCTGAGTTTATGCGAGTGCAATTTGCCCCACCAAAATCAATTAGTGGGACACAGTTGACGACAAAATTGTGAACAGTCGCATGTGAAACAATATGGCATTTAAATTCACATTCAGCACTAATTAAAGACAATAGATGATTTGTTTTATCTTTCAGACCAGAGTCTAGACGTCTTGTTACATAATTTATAATTATTTAGCCGTTTTCCCTACACAGCGCGTGGTGCGGCGACTGTGGGTTAGTGTTCGCACTGAGCATGCTACCGACAATAGGGAATATGCATGTACTAGCTTTTCCCACGGCTTCGCCCGCGTAGAGGTCGGAAATTATTCCAAGGGAACGTACTACCGCGATAAAAGCTTCCTATGTCCCATAACTCACGTCATGGTCTATCTATCTTATCTAGGCGTTACGGCGCGCGGCGTAAAGGTAACAGACATGCATGAGGCAGACCAGTAACTTTCGTATGTTTAATTTAAGTGGATAGTATGGACGTGGAAGTATGAAACTTCGAAAAGATTATTGAAAAAACTACTGTACATGTATGGACGATGGTCACTATCCTGCTGAAAATCTTAACACGATTCGATTCAGAAAATAGCGTAATTTGCACTACGCCATCTATCGAGTACATACACTGGAGAGAAATGATGGGTTTCCCATACAAACTTTCAAATACTATTAGTATGGAAATAAGGATTTTTAACGCATTTGCTAATGCACTCAATGAAAGACATTCATACAAACAAACCCAAGTATTTAAAGCTCGAAGTATTTTCCCAGCACGTGGGACCCCGTCGCCTCTTGCGAGGAATTGATGGTAGGCAAGGAAGCGGGTGGACCTATAGGAACCTACCACGCTTTTGCTTTGGAATGGACGAGCTTCACCTTTCTTTCTTTTTGGTTTATTTGAAATAAATGCTTTGAGTTTGAACATTAAACAATAAAAGTTTTGAATTACTTGCATTATTCAAGTAGTTCAAAACTGTCATTATTTGTAAGTTACATATTCCCTACTAGAGCAATAAATTAATGCAATAAATAAAAAAAATACTGCGACTTGGCGTCACAGATTTTCTAAAATTAATTCCGGGGTATGACATGAACAAAAGCGCGGCGTATCGCGTTGAGCAGATACCGACTTTTGAGACACTACAATTCCTTCTTGACTCGCATGACAAGACGGTAACGCACAACTTCTTAAAAATGAAGTCGAGTCGCGCAGTGCTCGTAGCTGGTACAAGGCAAAAAGCGCCAAAAGTTTTTGGACGCCCACGGCAATTCTGATCGTCGATATGACTATTTCTAGATTTATAGATAAAATTCTATCTGTATAGAACCGTTTTATTATCATTTAAGATTTGTTAAAATTTGTAGTATGACAGCTTTACCAGTTTTACGGACACGGCAAGGGGCCCCGCCGACTAAAAACAATGGGATGCCCGAAAGGCTGACGCAGTTACGCAAAGAAAAAAAATTGTGCTCGTTCAGTCACGGGTGGGGGGGTTCCCACGTGACTGAAAGAGCGCAATTTTTTTTTGTGAGGCTTTATACCCTTTAGTTATGCACTATGCAGGTACTACTACCGAAAAAAAAAAAATTATAACAAGATAGGCTTAGGCGTAATATCTTTAGTTATACGGAATAAAAAATATTTTTTTAAAGTAAGAAATATTCTTGTATGACAGTAGCCTTATGTTTTACTTTTTACTGTTGAGTAGGAGGTTGGAACCCATATCCCGGATAAGGTTGTGGAGCACCGGGAGGTGGGGCTCCAGGAGTTGGTGCACGAGCATATGGGTACGGAGACGGAGGATATTGAGCAGGGGGATATCCTTGCTGATAAGCATGTGGGGGATAACCACCTCCTGCTGGAGGATAGTTTTGCGGATTTTGTGGGTATGACGCTTGTGGAGGTGGCGCTGTAGACCCAGATGGCGCAGGGCTTCCAGGTTGAGATGATGTGTTAGAGTAAGGAGGCTGGGTCGCTGGAGGGTAAGGTGACGCCTGTCCAGGAGGGGGATATTGTTGGCCAGGTGGGCCACTCGATGACGGTGCCCCAGACGCTACGGAAGTAGGAGGTGCATTATTTCCATGAGAACTAGAATTATATGTTGGGGATTGCGCAGATGGAGATCCATAACCTGAAGTGGGAGGATTTTGCGATGAATAACCAGTAGGAGGAGGTTGAGGAGAACGATTTGGCTGTGATGTGGGAGTCGTACTGTAAGCTGATGTTGGTGTAGTATTCGGGAAGGGTTGGGATTGGTAGGGTTGAGGTTGCGATCCAGTAGAATTGTTATAAGTACTAACCCCAACATTAGAGTAATTTGAGCCAGTTTGTGATGGTGGATAGGCTGAATTCCCAGTATAAGCTGGTTGCGTTGCTCCACGTACAGGGTAAGGGGTTCCAGCAGCAGCAGGACTGCCAGGAGGCGGGGCGTAGGGCTGTTGTGCCGACGATGGAGGATAACCCGGGCCTGGGTGTGTTGATGGTGGATAGTTACTAGGTGAAGTTGTTATAGGAGGACCATAGTTTGAATTTGGAGGGTAACCCTGTGGTTGTTGAGGAGGATTAGGAGGCCCATATCCTTGACTAGGTGGTCCGTACCCTGGTTGTGGAGGGTAAACTCCTGGTGCACCTTGATACTGTCCTTGATACTGATTCTGTGGATATGGTCGTTGACCATAAGATTGTGTTGGTCTTGTTGGTGTTGTTGAGACCCCAGGCGGCCTGTAGGATGGTTGACCTCCTCCAGAAACCTCACCACCACTTGGAGATGGTGAATTGATAGGAGGTGCTTGCGAGTTTCCAGCAGCTAGCTGATGAGGAGGCTATAAAAAGCAATTTTATTTTAGTGTTAACAAATTAATATTGGCAGCAGGTACTATAAGCACATTGAATTATTCCTCAGTTACATGTATGGGGACTACCACATCCAATATCAATACCCCATTGAATAGCGGTACACAGAATACACCACCAATTTTTATTGTTATAGTGCTGATAGTCTCCAATTGAAATGGCTGTGTGACATCTGGACATGACAAAATTATAAGGGTTCCATTTTTTCCATTTCGCTAAGGACCCCTAAAAAGGAGACATTATCCTTACTTATTGTATCTACACTTGTATAGCACATTTTCTTTGTACAAACATGAAACCATAGTTTAGGTAATAGAGGTGAATATATGTAAATAAAGCTTACAGAATAGAAACAATTTTCTGTAAGCTTTGTCTATTTTTATTATTCATGTTTAGTGTATAGTGTTGTCTTAGAAGTCTCCAAGTGAGTCTCACTTGGAGACTTCTAAGACAACACTATCATCAGAAATAAGTAAGTAGTTAATTTATATATTTACCGGAAGAATGCTTTGAATATTTTGGTTGACATCTGCAACCGAGGCCAAATAGACCAAATTCCTGTGTAATACTTGTTGATATTGATGACACTCCATAAGTTGACCTTTGGCTTGATATTCTTGAATGGTTTGAATGAGATGAGCGTTTTCATCTAACATCTTTTGGATTTGTGCCGGGCTCAAAGGAGGCCGATTGCCGCGTGCTGCAAATGCTACAGACATGTTGCTCTAGTTTCCCACACAAATATTTCAATGATGAAAAATATAATTTCGAAACTACATAAAATTGTCTGAATGGAGATGATTTCGACAAATACGAAGGAAACACGTTAACAATCAGCGCAATATACACAACAACGCGAACTGAAAATGCATCAATTCTCTTTAAAAACAACAAAACAAGCAAAAGCAAACCGCTATCTACGATAGCTACTACTTGTAAGCACAGATCATACAGATAATTGTAATCTGTGGCACGTGGCACAGACTAAGTAGTACTCTTAAGTGGGTGATAGACGTGCGTACTTAAAGTACGCGGTTTTTAAGTTACCTTTACCTTACTCGGCTCGCCGTCAGTGACACACGTGAAGCTTGCTCAAAACCAAAATACTCAAAATTTCATTGTTGGCTCGCCGACGAACTTACGCGGCGGTGCCCAAAACGGTGAAGGAAAACATCGTGAGGAAACCGGCATGTCCTAGAATCAAAAATTCAAAGACATGTGACCTCTACTAACCCACACTGGACCCGCGTGGTGGATTACGGCCCACTCCGTCTCGCTGAGAGGATGTCTTTGTCCCAGCAGTGGCTACATAGGCAGATTATGTGGAGGACAAAGCTGGATAACGAACGAAAGTGTATAATTTTTACATTTTTTACACGACTGCCCAAAAAGGAGTGTAATGCTTGTATTGTATGTATGTATGTGAGTTTCTTTAATCCACCATAACTTTTAAATGCCTGAACGGATTTAGATCTATTGGTGGGGTATGGGGTATCGTTACCGTGCGTTTGCACTGGCGAAACATTTACTTACGGTTACGACAAAACATGTTGAAATCTCTATTGTCTGTCAATGTTCCATACAATTTTTGACAGAAACTAGAGATTTCAACATGTTTCGTCTTGAATGTTTCGCCAGTGCAAACGCACGGTAAATCCGTACTCAACTCAACTTGTACGTTTGCACTAGAAACGCTTAAAGGGGTGATAGACGTGCGAGCAAGTACGCGTACCTATGGCTCGGCGAGCTTACTCACCCGTCTGTCACCGCCCGCCGCTAGCCAATTTGACAATGTTTGAGCAAGCTTCACGTGTGTCACCCACGGCGAGCCGAGTAAGGTCGCGAACATACAGACCGCGTTCTTTAAGTACGCACGTTTATCACCCACTTTAGAATCTTTACATTACTTTACATCTACAGCTAAAGATAGTCATCATTACATATTACTATTTATGCCTTTTTTTCGACGCGACATCTCTTACAATCGCCTAATACTAAAACATTTAGAAAGTAACTAAATGTTTTAGTATTAGGCGATTTTAAGAGATGTCGCTTCATTAAATCGACGACTGATAATAATTCAGTTTGTTCGTTCCTCATTAATTTTGTCGACTTTAACCCAAGGAAATACTCACCTACCTTTAACCTGAGGCATTAATTTGGAAGTGCGATAGTGCAATGTTTGTTATCGTAGGCTTTAAAAATCAATAGGTCCCTACACTTTTCGTGGTGAACAAACTTAGAAGTTAATTAAGTCTGGGTAAGTAACTCTGACCTACTACAACATTCTGTGTAGACTCTACGGAGTTCATCCTTGAATAATACAATTCTAAAGCATGAATTTATTTTTTTAGTAAGAATTTGAAAAAATATAGATTTCAAAATAATTGTTAAGTAAGTTTATAAGTATACAACATCATTTTTTGTTTATGCTAAACCCGAAAAGGGGTCATTGTACTCATCATTTTGAACAACTTTTTTTATGGGACGAAACTTGAAATCGCGAAAAAAAAATCAGCTGTTCCATACATTTTGTCGATGTTGTTCAAAATGATGAGTACAATGACCCCTTTTCGGGTTTAGCAAACAAAAAATAATGTTGTAAATACAAAAAAAACATTATTACATGCACATTTTTTTTGTTTAGTAATTATAAAAACTACCTAGCTGTTGCACGCTACTTCGTCTGCGTGTATTTAGTACCTAAGTACCTACCTACATCATTTCATTTTGTTTTTATAAATAAGCAGTAGATAGGTACCTACCTAACTACCTACTTTTTGTGAAACAGTTCAACGACATTCGCGTTTCCGATGAGCTGTTCACCGACAGAACGATTCACTTGATGAGTGTTTCGCCGATAGAACTTTTCATCGAACGATTCGCCGAAATAACCGTTCGTCGGTTGGATAATATTTACAAATATAATATTGTTTAGTGTTAGAATTTTTAGTTATTACTCGTGAACTTAATAATTCAATAAGCTTTTTTAGCTTGTGGATATGAAAGAAAAGAAAGGACAAATACACGAAAATAACAAGTTGGAGGAAAATCTGCCACCCATCCACGCAAAACATATTCTATCCTCCGCCTTGGGGCGGGCGCAGGGGTCTATCCACAGAGTACCGTGGGTCTATCAGACTCTTACCGACTAAAATAGCACGATGCTGTTCAACTAGTACCTCTAACTGATTTGACTGCGCTATTCGTTGTAGTAGCTAATCAAAATACAAACACAAATAATAATAAATCTATAAAAAGGGAGTTCAAACACTCATAAAGACGAACAGTCGGGTTGGTGAATCGTTCGCCGTTGAAAGGTTCTATCAACGTAGGTAACTCATAAGTCATAGTTAACCAAACGGTTGTGTCGGCGAATCGTTCATCGATTAAAAGTTCTATCACGAAAAATTCCTAATCGTTTTGTCGGTAAGAAGCAGTTCATCGGAAAGGCGAATATCGTCGAACTGTTTCAGAATCAGAACTCACTGGATGAAAAAACCGGCCAAGTGCGTGTCGGATCACCCACAATTAAAGGTTCCGTAGTTTGCAGTCGGGTTATGTAGTTTTTTTAATTACTTTTTTTTATTATACTTACTGTTTATTATTCCAGCATAAGCATTTTTATAAATGGCACTTAAAGGCGTAAGAGTCGTAGAAATGATGGGGTTAGCTCCAGGCCCATTGTGTGGAACCTTACTAGCGGACTTTGGGGCGAGTGTCACTGTCGTTCAAAAGGTTAGTAAGTTGATAAGTACCTACCATCTTCAGAAACCAAACAGGTAACTTGATTTCGCCCCGACGACCCATCTCAAAATATACTGTTTATAATGATAGGAATGCAGGTATCTTTGCTACCCATCTACAGATACATATATCAAAGTGCTTATTTCTTTTACAGATGAATCCAAGTCCATTCGACGTAATGTCTAACGGAAAAAGAATGATATCAGTGAATTTAAAAACCGAGGATGGAGTCAATGTGTTAAAAAAGCTTTGTGCTGATTCGGATGTTCTTTTGGATACTTTTCGACCAGGCGTTATGGAAAAACTGGGCTTAGGACCTGAACATTTGATGACAGGAAACTCTCGCCTCATCTATGCAAGATTAACTGGATACGGCCAAAATGGATTCTACAAAAACAAAGCTGGACATGATATAAACTATGTTGCCATGTCTGGCATACTTTCATTACTTAGCAAAAATAAACAACCACCAACACCACCTCTTAATATTTTGAGCGATTTCGCTGGAGGTGGAATACTATGTGCCTTAGGTATATTATTAGCCTTATTTGAAAGAACCAAATCAGGGAAAGGGCAAATTATAGATACGAGTATGACGGAAGGAGCTGCTTACATCGCTAAGTGGATATTTAAATCGAGACAATTGCCAATCTGGTCAGGCGAGCCCGGAACAAATCCTTTAGATGGGGGATTTGCATGTTATCAAACATACAAAACTAAAGATGGCAAGTTTATGGCGGTTGGAGCACTTGAACCACAATTTTATTCAAATTTTTTGAAAGGGTTACAGCTTCCTGAAGATGAATACGTTCAAGTAGGTAATAATGAACAATGTACGAAAATATTTCAAGAAGTTTTTTTGAAGAAAACCCAAGATGAATGGTGTCAGATATTTGAAAACCTTGACGCATGTGTCACTCCCGTGTTAAATATCGACGCAGTTGATAAACATAAATTTCGCGTATCTGATTCGGCTTTTCATAGAGATATAAATAATATGGTTGTACCTGAACCGGCTCCGAAAATGTCCCGCACTCCAGGAATATCCAGTGGTCATGAGCCTTTACCAGTGCCAGGACAACATACAATAGAAATATTATATGAGTTGGGATACAGCAAAATTGAAATTGAAGAACTTATTAAAAATGAGCATGTATATGCAATTATAAAGTCAAATTTGTAGAAACTTTTTAATTAAATAGGTAAAGGGAAAACAGCTCTCAGTTGCTTTCTTACTTGTATAAATTCATCCTGTTTTGAGGACAATATATCTGTATTTAAGAATACTGGATGTAAATAGATTGAGTTTAAAACTTTTAATATATTTTTTAAATCAAACTTGATTATATTTTTTCCAAGAGAGTATTGGTTATAACAAACTTGCTTATTCCCTTGTAATTGTGATAGCCTTTTCTTGGCAATATAACACAGAAATGTCACAAATGACTCAAAATCCATGCCAAAGTGGGATTTTAGTATCAGCTGGCATTCAGCAGGAAATTCAGGAGTGTCTTTGCACTCTTCTATTTGATGTTCTACTATTAACAATGATTTTTCCAATGCCTTCCATACTATCTCTATATTACAAGCATTTATCCAATTATGATTAACTGAAATTGTTTGAGCTTCATTCATTACTTGGTGATGCCAACCAGATGGGACAAATAGAGCATCTCCTGCTTCTTGTATGATCTCGCAGTACTTGATATTTTGATACTTTTCTGGTTCAAATAATAAAGGGAGATTACCCAATCGATCTTTTAGTTTGTCCTCTTCTCCAGGAGGAAACAAGAACCATTTTTTTCTTCCAACGACATTAACTGACCAACTATAAGAACAGTACACATCTTCATGCAAAGGGGTCCTGGAACAATTCATAAATCTTTATAATAATATGCATTATATTAATTAATTATAATTATACACCACATTCATAAAAACACAGAAAAGGTTGAAACTAGTGTGAGACCTAGAAAACCCAGTGATTCCCTTAGCTCCACAAACAAAAATTAAACACTTATTATTTGGCCTATGTTACAAGTAGATTGGCAGTCACTCCATGTAGAATGCTGGCACTTCAGCATTCAGCAGACACTTGGCACTATTATTATTCAGTAAGTTTAGCTTAGTCTATCTAATCAATACAGGGTCTTATTCACTAATGAGAATTAGCATGGTTTTTTGTTTTGCCCATGAAACTTGCTGGTGTTTCATGGAAAGACTGCAATATTGTGAGTCGACAAGCCAGTCTTGGTGTTTAATGATGTAGTAAAGCATTATTAAACACCAAGCCTGGGTTGCACACAAATTAGTTATTAAGAAAAGAACAATAATTTCTTACCACGATCCTTGAGGACCAATGTACACAAACATAAAATCATCTTCTTTATTATCTATTGCAAATTCATTAAGCCAGTCCAATATAAAATACTGTGGGACTTGATAAAATTTGTCACCAGGTCTACTTCTTCTTAGGTGCCAGTCTTTTAAATATAATATTCTACAATCTGTTGTGCTCCGCAAATACTCTATGTACTGATGTACCTTCATATCAGATTTGCATTGAGAATTAAACTGTATGTTTTTACAATCAGCAACAGGAGCAACAAGATCGCCATATTCTTCAATTAAATTATCATAATTGATTTGGTCACCTTTCACCCACTGACTTGCACATTTCCAGTTGTCTGTTACATTTTTAATCAGACAAGGTAAATTTTTTAACATGTAATTATTTAAAAAGTCTATGAAATCCAAGCTACACTGCTGAAAGTTTGCACCATCAATAGTCCAGTCACTATAATCATACTCTGGAATTTCAGTATCTAATGGACACTGAATTTCAATGTTACTCTGCATCATTATTTTTTGCTTGATGTTGCAGTGATGCTAAGTGATGTGTTGTGTGATACTACAGACAGCTTTCATTGTTTCTTGTACCTACAACTTAGATAAAACGATGTTCTTTCTGTTTTTTATTATCTCTCGATCTAGCTTCTGATGTAAAAGTTTGTTTGTTCTTATTAAGCATTGTTAGAGATTTGGTATGAGATTTTGATTTCAACAAAAGATAATAACTCAAGGTATCAGTAATCTCTGAAGCAGTCGACTCGACTGTTGTGCAACAAAATAATTATTCGGTCAAAATGGGTCAAAATAATGGACAGAATTTATCAAACATCATACATTCGGAATTTGATTGTCTTCTTTTTCAAGTCAGGCCGCAAAGGAAAAGAAATTGCTGAATTCTCAATGATTCTCAACCTTTATAAAAATGTACTCTGTGATTCTCAATCAGTAGTTCACAATGTAGGTAATTCACTGACAAAACAAAAAACTGACAGACTAAAAACTGAAAGACGTCAAGCAAAAGAAATTACAAGACTGACAGCACCACAGAGTACTTTTATATCACAGAGTACTTTTATATATAGCTGACAGCACCGTGTCACTGTCAGGGTGACACCAATCCAATGACTATCGTCAATGGGTGACACCCCAGTATTCTAAAGTGCTCTGTGGCTCTGTGGTGACACCAATATAAAAGTACTCTGTGGGTGACACTGGGACAGTAGAATACTGGCAATCAATGTCGGCTTGGCACTCTGTCTACGGCTTGGCAGTAGATGTTTTTTATTTTTATTTTTATGGCCTGGCTACTGAGGCCTTAATAATGTCAAGACAGATGTTGACAACGACAACATTGCACTCGTATTATGTTGCGACTCAATGCTCAATGCTTCATCGACTCATCGTTCATATACGTGGACAATAATGACCTGCAAATTGCAAAAAACGTAAGAAAATTTGAATTTCACGGTCCACCTTTGCGCGTCCCCCTTTAAAGTGGGTGATAAAAGTGCGTACTTAAAGTACGCGGTCTTTAAGTTCGTGACCTTACTCGGCTCGCCGTTGGTGACACACGTGAAGCTTTCTCAGAATTTCATTGTTAAATTGTCAAATTGGCTCGCGGCCCGA
This sequence comes from Lithophane socia, assembly GCA_947522985.1. Taxonomy (NCBI): domain Eukaryota; kingdom Metazoa; phylum Arthropoda; class Insecta; order Lepidoptera; family Noctuidae; genus Lithophane; species Lithophane socia. Next base: position 12,265,699 of record OX383256.1, on the reverse strand, counting down.
GGCGAAGACAGACGGGCAAGTAAGCTCGTCGAGCCATAAGTGGACTGGACGCGGACTTGCTCGCACGTCTATCACCCGTTTTAGGTCCTAGATAAAGCAGGCGCCCGAGGCACGCATTTTGCACGCTGCGTTTTGGGCGCTCAATAAAATTGTATGAATTTCTATGTAACGAATTACATCAAGCGCGTAACACGTAGCGTAGCGCGCGCGTAGCGCGTTACATGTAGCGCTCAACGCGTGGTCGCAAGTTCTTTTCTTACGTGTCGTTTTCTCTGTATCAGTAATGCTACGGCTACACTTCACGTTATCGCGAACTTTTCTTCGTGCGCTCTCTGTTGCTCAGCGAGTAATCGAGGGGTGTGCGAGAGAGAGCGCACGAAGAAAAGTTCGCGATAGCGCGAAGTGTAGCCGTAGTGTTATAAACAATTAAATACAGTTATAATGAACATGTGGAGGGTTTCAATAAATTGTTGCGTTTGACAAGCGTTCAACGCGCGCCCGGCGCGCTCCCCAAACGCTGCTTATTGAGAGCGCGCCTCGGGCGCTTATTATAACTAGTCCCAGCCACACACTTCATTTTTACCGCCCTGCTCTGTGGCGAATAGTGCCAACTCGAATAATCTTGTCCGAGTCGGTACACAATACAATCTTGTGTAGCACGCCTAAGATTCCGCGTGAATCTGGATTCCTTTTCATTGCTCTAAACTATTGCCTAGCTTAGGTCCTAGATGTTACATAATATCGATAGTTTACCTCTATTCGGAGGTGAAAGTGTGAAACGAGTACAACATACTAAAAAGCAAGGAATTTATTTATCTACTGTACAACCCTAGCGCTAAATTCAGTTCAGTTGTCATTTTGTGATGGCGGCGCTTGGGGAGTTACGCTACGGTTGATAATCATACGCCGCGGTGTTTTCTTAGTTTTGATAATGAGATTTTTGTTTATTTTGAATTATTTTGTATAAGCGATTTTTAAATATGTGTTATCATGTGCGCCGTTTAAGTCAACAGCATTTTTCTGTGTTCATTACTTGGTGGTATCAATACTGTGTTTCCAAATAAAAAGTATACTTACCTATTGGAACCTTATTGGCCTTTATATGGTTTTCTACTTCTTAGTTTAACTATTATACTAAGAAGAGGAAGAATATATTAATATACAATTGAGTTGAAGACAGTACACAGCCGTACATATAAACAGCCAACATGAATGATGTTCGTGACAAAGTAGTCGCTGGAACCTCGACGTGGGAGAGTAATGTAACTCAGAGTGACTCCTCACCAGAACTCCAGTCGTCGCCGAGTGGAAGTGGTGAGACGCCCCAAACACCAGGAGCACCAGTGCCATTGGCTCCACACCTAGCTGCTGACTTGCATCCAGATCTATTACAACAAGGCTGGCGGAAGTACTGGTCCAAAAGAGAGAACAGACCATACTTTTGGAACAAGCTGTCGGGTGAATCGATGTGGGAATTACCAGCAGTTAAGAGAGATTTTGATCCTATAACTGACCCATTAGGTATTTGTCACACTGGGCCATCAAACGCGGGTAATATGACTCCTGGAGCAAACAAACGTCGTCCATCTGAGGATAATGGACCTCCACCAAAGAAATTTGTTCTGGCTGGTCCATGGGATATAGAAGTGCCAACTAATGTTGTAATATACGAGAGGCCTCCTACTATTTGTCCACATCCTCATCCAGAAATAGAGGGCTTTAGATTTACTTTGGCTAATAAATTACGACAGTGCTACCAAGAGCTTTGCCACACAAGAGAAGGCATTGATGCTCCTAAAGACTCTTTTAATAGATGGTTGATGGAGAGAAAAGTTAATGATCAGGGTGGTTCAGACCCGCTGCTTCCTAGTCATTGTTTTCCAGAAATATCACATTCAATGTATGAGGAAATTATGAATGACATTCCAATTAAGCTGACTCATCCAAAGTTTACGGGCGATGCAAGAAAACAGTTATCAAGATATGCAGAAGCAGCAAAGAAAATGATTGAATCAAGAAATGCATCACCAGAAAGTCGCAAGGTAGTAAAATGGAATGCTGAAGACACATTTCAATGGTTGAGGCGAACTGTAGGAGCTACATATGATGATTTCCAAGATAGACTGGCACATTTGAGAGTAAGTTATAATCCTAGTTATATTTATTGTTTATTATTGCAAAGTATTTGACTGTTTATAGGCTGATTTTTTGGTTGTTGTATAAGACAAAGTGGCTACATAATAACCTGCCTACCATTTTATAATCTATTTTGTTTCCATAAAATAGATAAAATTAATACAAATAGGAATTTATGTTTTTTTTTGTTAATTAATTTCAGAGGCAGTGTCAACCTCACCTTGCTGAGACTGTAAAGGCATCCGTTGAAGGAATCTGCCTGAAAATTTACCACTTGTCGGCGGAATATGCTCGGAAAATAAGGGAAAAACATAGTGGTTTACTCAAAGAAAACGGAATACAGGTATAAAGAAAGAAAGAAAAATGAGTTTATTGGCATTACGGCAAAAACTAATACACCTTAAATTTTTTTTTGATCTTAGGTAATAGGTATTGACATTAACATTCTTTTTCATTTGTGACCCAGCAGAGACTTTAGTATCATGCAATAGAAAAAAAAAAATTTGGCCTAGAGATTCCACTCAACCTGAAATAATTTCGAGTATTAAAGGAGGAGAAGTCTGGACAAGAGCGGGAATGCCCGTATTTAAAAAAAAAACGCGACCCTGATTTATTGCGAAATAAAAAAATTAATAAAACATATATGTATAAAAGGATATACATAAAGGTACAAATAACATAGATAAAGTTATTTGTAACTTATGAAGTTATTTGTGCAAAAATTTTTAATGGTTTGAATATATTATTTTAACTAGCTGTTTGTGTCCGGCGTCGTCCGGGTGTAATCCCGACTTTTCCGGTTGATTTTCCAAAATTTTAATTCATAAATAAACCTTGTCAAGATAACTAAAAATAAAATTTAAAAAAGTCAGCCAAATTGATCAAGACTATCCTCTAGTGATAATCTTTGGATAAAAATTGGATAAAATTCTGGAAATGATTATGAAAACTGCATTAAAATCCGTTGCGTAGTTTGGAAGAACAACGCGGTCACATAGAGTGACACGCGAAAAGAGACTTTAATTTATAATATGTATAGATTTTTAATGACTTTAGGAACTTCAAGCACCGTTGCAGCAGGCAGCCCTACGCAAGGTTTGGTGTTACCCAGTGCAGTTCGCGGTGCCGGCGCCCCGGCCTCCGCTCGTGGAGCACTTTCTCGACCGTGATCAGACGATGTTGCGTTATCTCGGCGAGACACAAGTTCTCAATGCCGTATATTTACAGAAGCTGGTAAGCCTTTAAATTATTTTGTGTGCTATTATGATAAATCTAGCTGGCTGGACACGTTTTCCTGTCCAAATTCCAATCCATAATAATATTATAAATTCGAAAGTAACTTTGTCTGTCTGTCTGTTGTATGTTACCTTTTCACGCCTAAACCACTGCACGGATTGAGATAAAATTTGGCAAGGATATCGATGGCATCCGGGGAAGAACATAGACTACTTTTTGTCGACTTACCACGCGGGCGAAGCCGCGGGCGGAAGCTAGTAATTCATACAAAAATCACCTAGAAAAAAGAATGTTCACTTTATCCGCTGCGGTATTTGTTTATTTTTTTCACAAAAATCGTAGCATTATGCTGCCAAAAAGGCTCCTAGCCTTTTTGGCCTCGCACAGGTTTTCTTTGCCCTTGTGTTTTAATTTTTTATAATTTTTATAACTTGTTTTACTGATTTTGTTTTTTTAATGTTTGTTTTTATTGTTTTATTTCCTGTGCGTGTCCCTAATAAAATATTTTTCTTTCTTTCTATCCTTAATTTGAAAAAAAATCCGGTACGTCTGCTCAATCTTTCTTTCCTGAAAACCTAATTCGAACTATTGAGACTATTACGAACATTTTAAAACAAAAAATAGCCAGTCTAGCCGTTCCCGAATCGCTTTCCAACGAACAGCATTTCATTTTTAATTATTTATATAATAATTAATATTGATTTTAATAGTAATAAACATCGTAAAGGAACACATAGAATACGTTTAGCGTTTCTAACATATAACATGTATTGCATTTCTGGCTTTTCTAGTACTCTAACTCATAGTTGGCCCAGAACTCTTTAATACCTTATACAAGACTGCATAGATTGGCATCATATAGTATAACGGGCTCTACTATTTTGCGTATGGAATTAGCATCATAATAACTTGGTGAACAATCCACCGCGGAGTAATTGTATGCCTCGGAGACTTGTTGTGCACTGCTTGCCGCGCTCCAATAATATCAGCCAATCAAACCAGGGAAAAAATAAACAGTAATCACGTTGATTCCTCGTGTTGCAGGAGTGTCTGTACCGCTACAGCTGCTTCGACGACAAGAAGTTCGAGCAGTTCCTGTCGCGCGTGTGGTGTCTGCTGCGGCGCTACGCGGCGTGGGTGGGCGCGGGTGGCGAGGCGCAGCTCACGCAGATGTCGCTGCCCGTGCCGGTGCTCGAGTGCCTGCACCGCTGCTTTGGCGTCACTTTCGAGTGCTTCGCCAGTCCGCTCGACTGCTACTTCAGACAGTATTGTTCAGCTTTCGCCGATACTGACTCGTACTTTGGATCTCGAGGGTAAGTATTGATTTCATAATCTTATCCTAGGCTTGGTGATTTGGCGGAATCACTATTCATGCAAGTATTTAATCGAATATTAATGGATACTCTCATATAAATGCCTCTTTTTGTGACCCTATATTAACAATTCCCCGGGAATAATCCCCATTTTGGTGTGCTCAAAATACTAAATAGTTTAGTTGCTGCGCGCAATATTGAGAAATAGCAAGAAAGAAAATACGAGGATCTTTAAAAAAAGCGTACAACATTAGAAAACCAAGAGCTTTTTAGAGCGTACATCATTGGAAGGTCAATAAGTTTTGATAAATAATGATAAACTTACTATAATAAAAGAGGAAACTATCCTGTGATCGAAAATAAATTTAATTTTGTTATAACGTATTTTTAAACAAGAATGGGTCAACTATAAAAAAACCCTTTTTACGATTTGTTTACCTTTTTTTAACTACCTAAACCTTTACCGCCTTACTAATAAACGTTGTATAGCGCCTGTATAGTTACACAATGCTTTGTCTTCTTCTTTCAAAAGTAATTTGACTTTTGAAAGAAGAAGACAAAGCATTGTGTAACTATACAGGCGCTATACAACGTTTATTAGTAAGGCGGTTAGAGTATACCTAAGAATTGGCCTCAAAAGTCATGATTTCATGAAATTGTAATTCAATAAGCTATTTTGAAATTAGAGTTGTATTGATGATTCCAATAATTATAATTCTATAAATCATTTTTTTGTTACGGTCTCGAATCATTTATTTGTTCAACATATGTACTAACTGACACTAATCTGCAAAAAGCTACTTTATTTTTTTTAGAAAATTTTAATATCTCTTTCTACCTTGGCGCACTCCCATAACGTGCTATCATCCGTTTACTTATAATGGGCAACCATGCCACGCCGAGTTCAGCGCATATATCATGGAAACATTATCCTGTATGCAGTACAAAACTTACCCTGTATGCAACTTAATTGGGGGTCATATACAACGTGCCGACAATGGCGACATTAATTTAACACACGGGTAGGGCTAGTGGCCAGTAACCATAAAAAATATAATAAAATAAAATAATTCGTAAATTGAAAAAAAATAATTTTCAAACAAACTAAATAATAAAAACATAACCAAAATTGAGATCACTCTTTGTAAAAGATTCATTCATGCAGGTACCTACCAGCTGGCTTACGTTCCATCGGTCAAGATCCTTTGTCGGCATAATTTCTAGGAAATTGCGCGGCTTTCCTTTTATTCGCCTACATATGATCCGTGACCCCGGCAAATGAACTCTTCGCTACAGTTCTTTAAGTACAGGTTGCTCCAGGATGGTAATTTAGAAAATTGTAAATAAATCAATAAATAACAACATTTAATGAAATTAAATATCTTCCTAAAACGAATACGCGAAATCGGATACGTGTGTTAAATTAATGTCGTCATGGTAGCGGCACGTTGTATAACCTCGATGTCCCAGGATGTCAAAAAAATTTACACCCGTAAACAATATACATTGACATTAAAAAGAAAAACTTTTTAATTTTGGACAACAAAGAAGCGTTTGGCGACAACGGTTTCCGTACTACGGGAGTATACTACACATGTGAATGTAACGAATAAGAAATCGTACCTAAGAAAAACCAATTCTGCTGATCCACTGCAAATTTATATTTTATACTGTGACGTGCATTTTCCGCGCATAGGTCGGCGGGGGAGATAGCGTTTCAAATGCCTGCAGGCCCGAATATCAATATTCATATCTATGGATGATCGCACAAAATAGAGAGCTTTGGAAGGAAAAAGGGGAGGCCTTTGCCCAGCAGTGGGACAGACAACAGGCTTAGAAAAAAAAATGGGTGATAGAAATTGTGCTTGTCGCATAAAATATAACTATAGCATTATTGTGCTTTTGTTTAAAAAATACTAGCGCTAAGTTTACATTAATTCATTCGTACTAGTCCTACTTTATTCGCATTCTTTAAAGCAGCTTTCGTTGCATCACATTAATCAGAAAGTATCTGCTTAGGCCATTTCTAGAACTGCGACCAGTGTCCGGGTCGATGGTGGCGCACCCGCCGTATTGCGAGGAACTGTTGGAAGCGGCGCTGCGGCATATGGAGCGGCTACTGCAGGACTCCGCCGAGCCGCTGAGCTTCGTCGTCATCCTGCCCGAGTGGCCCGACAGGCAGACGCACGCCTTACACAAGCTTCAAGCTAGTCACTTCAAAAGAAAACAGGTTCCTACTTAAAATTATTTCTACTTCATAGTATTTGAAAAACATATTTATTATCATTTATCACCATAAAATCTCGAAAAAAAAACAGCTGCTTTACATTTTGTTCATTTATTTGAATACAAATTCGGGTGTCAACCGCGTAGTCATCCGAGTGGACTCAGGCTCGAGCGCGCTCGTACCGTGGCGGAAACGCAGCTCAATACATTTTTCAATGTTCTCAATTCGCAAAAGTTTCAAAATATTTGTGTGAAAGTAGCATGAGGCCGAACTTCGCTAGATGGCTATAGAGCCATCTAGTCTGAAGCAAAGGGACCAGACACACATGTTTGTATTGCTGCTGAAAGAGATCAGCAGACTGTCAAAGAAAGATAAAATATCTCTATTGGTGATATGACAGATGTTAGATGACCGGAACAATATTTAGATGAAAGTTTTTTTTTATTATAGATTGTTTTTTATTTATTATAGATTGTTTTTTATTTTAGGTGGTTATTCCAGCTTTTGAGCACGAGTACCGACACGGATTTCAACATGTCCTTACCAAGTGAGTCATTTAAATCTGCATACAAGTAACATACATTATATGTATTCCCGCACGTTGGCATCGTAACTTAATTAGAATAGATAAATCAGAAAACAGAGAGATCTTAATCAGATTTAAAATAAGTTATGCCCGTTTTCATCTAGGCGACACCTAAGGCGCTCCGCAGATAGTGCAACTTTATTTGAAGAAACTGCCTATCAACTTTTTAAATGTTTTCTTTAAAGGTTGCCAGTTGCAGCAACAAAAAGAACTAGTTTACGGTTGCCGCAATTCTAAATATTTTTTTCAAATCCATAGTCAAAAATCAATGTCGAAGAAGCAGCTCGCTCGACGCGTTGAGATTGCCGATTGGGGAAACCAGCAACTCGACACAACTAGTACAAATTTGACAGTTGCTAGTTTTGTCAATTTGAAACTCGCAACTAGAGTTGCTATGTCTGAGCAGTTTGTTTATGTTATATGTAAACACTAGTTGCGAGTTGCCTGTTGCCGCAATATGGAGATCAAAGTTGCACTGTCTGCGGAGCGCCTAAATGTAATCGATACTTCTATACTAATACAGTGCCTTCTGCAAGTTAGTTGAAGATTATTCACTGCAGATGTAATGTCAAATTATTTAACGCATTCAAGGACACTGTAAGAGACATTATAGAAGTTTTATTGTTAACAACTGTGGGCGTGTGTCCCTCAATGTATAAAAATCCGGGTTTCAAATCTTAGATCTGTACACTATAACTATAACATTGACTTATCCAACTATCTATGGGCTTACCTGATATTTATATAATATATCTGTGGCCCTAGTGAAAAAGGATCTAAGTCCAAAAATGCAACTTCACAGGAGACGCAAAAAACACTCCGCGCACTTCAAATTGCGTGTTTGCCTCGTGTGACATTTAAACCACTACCAATTGAAATACATGTGATGTTTTTTATAGGTAAACAATTTATGCTCTTTATTATTATGGAGTTATTTTTTATGTAAAGTAATTAGTTTTTAAGATAGTGACTTATACTAACCACAAAATGAATTCCTTGAGGGTGTAAAATAAATTATACCCCTTCTCCTATATGTTAAATGTTAATTCACACAAGTGAAAATGGATACGCATTTGGAATGATTATGTTCATACTAATCCCAATAGAGTTTCTTTGATTTTTTTCCTTTATGGTGGTGAAAACGGATTTATGTCTAATAATATCACATTACTCACTAAATCATTTTAACCAACCAAATTAAAACGTGGGTAATTTATGTTAATTTAGATTAAAAAACACAAAATGCATTTTTTTTTTTTCGTTTAAAAGAATACAAAAGTACTTGAAACCGACTTTTGAATTTTTTTTGGTGTCAGTTGGACCCTTTTACACAAGGTAACTTCTTTATTTTTAGAGATAGCTTAGATCCGTTTACACCGAACGATAGAGCATTTTTTTCTGATCACTTCTGTATACTTAACTCATTTTCCACAAAATCGGACTTATACCCCTTTTCACTAGGGCCACAGATATATTTTATTTAATAACGGCTTTTGGTTGATAATGATTGTTGGTGGCAGTTATATTAGTTCGATCTCGGATTGATACCACCAACTGCATCAGACTGCTTGAAACGTGAACTTGTTTCAAACTTTTAGTTACAGTCGGGTTTTGTTTTGTACTAATACCCTTGAAAAACATAACCCTGTCTTTGATGTCGCGCTGTCGGGTAAAAAGAGTTTAGAACTCTCTCACTCACTCTTTTATTATTTTAGGTAGATAGACTTCGGCCTGGGATGGCCTAGGCATCCTTGAGTTACAATTTTACTTGAGAATGGACAAATAGTGCGCGAGTGGGGTCAGTTTTTGGCAGCCGGAATTGATTTGCGTTTACGTTTCGGTCGGGGCAATGTTCTCTTGCTTTGCATGAGCGGATCGGTGCCACACTGGGCACCGGAACCGCCATGTGTCGATTTACTACACAGACTCATGCCGTTCGTGCGAAAAATATCGGGTGGTACTCAGTTGGTAGCAATAAGAATCCGTAGCAGGTTATTTCGAGTAGCGACTTTCTATTTTGTTTTATAGCACCGTGGCATATAGATTATGGATAAGATAATATTTAAAAAAAAAAACGTATTCTCTGCCATAGGCTTTGATTACCCGAGCGAACCTGAGACTGGCCGAGTAGGGCCTAAATAATGAACTGTTCGGTTTTCATCGCTCGGTGACATTCCAACAGTGCAATAATATTTAGGCATTACATTAAAGTGTCATCTAGTATTAGTGAAAGCGGGCATTAAAGTTTTAAATTTAATTGACCCTTTGGAGAAGAACCGAACGTGAAAGTAAGCGTTCAAGATGAGAACCTGGTAAATTTGCCGCTTCATAATTTTCAGTACCTACCTATATTGTTTGTTCTGCGCGAACTGTATAAACTAGTAAAATACTTATAATTACAGGTCTATACTTAGTTTTGTTGTGTACCTACGTGGAATATAATGAGATTACGAAAACAAATCCATTGAACCGGACACTCGCTGTGAAGCGAAGACAATAGAACATGTAATTAATGCGTTTGATTATTACGTATTACTATTGTAAATTATACTGTTGTCCATATTTGTTGCCCTAAGCTAAGTATCGCATCGCTTATCATTTCCTTTGAGAACATTAGGTATCTTCTTGACCAACGTAATTATAACCATGTTCATTTCGTTACCTAATTGCTTATTTTGGATTATTGCGAAAGCAGCAATCAACATGTTATTTAGAATGGCAGTAAAGGGACAAATAACCACAGTGATCTTCATTCAGTGGTTCATTGTCTATCATTTATACTTGGACTTTTAATCGTATCAGTAGAGATACCAGTTTGGGACAAAAAAAATACCGGCCAAGAGCGAGTCGGGCTGACACAATTAAGGTTCTGAACCAAACACACACTAAGCATTAAGAATGTGAAATCTGTGGAATGGTCGCTGCCGTGTTGTGATTACTGTACCTAATGCGTGAATACGATTAAAGGTCCGTATAGAGTTAAAATTTATGGTACTTCTATAAGGTACAAAATTTAACTTTATTTTGGTCATAAAACGCCAGAAAACCATGAAAACGATACTAATGACAATTTATTAGTTTTTTTGGTGGCTTTTGTTATACTAATCTAAAAACTATCGTTATCAGCACCCCCAAAAACTGATTCTTTTGAGGCCGGAAACTGGAATTCCCATAAGAAATCTTTCATTTGTAAAACCTCTACCATTCTGACTTTTTTATCAATCAGAAAAGATTATCACCAACTGGCCAGCGGTTATAAAGAGGAAATAGGGTGAGGTCTTTTCTCCATACAAAAAGTCATAATTCGAGGTTCGGCTCTCGTCTATTTCCTCCTCCAATATTAGACCAATTTGAAACATATTTTATAAATTGAATAAGAAGGATATTTACTGTGCCCCAAAATCTTATTCAGGCAACAGATGTGCAATTTAACGGCTAAAACTTATTAAGTCTAGCGGCACTACAGAGAGAAGTTAGGTGTGCTGCTTACGCCTACAAATCTTGCTGAAATAGGTACCTACCCACTATTTATAGGCCGAAATCACTCGCTTTGTAGGCGTAAGAAGCACCCCGACCTTTTTTCGTCATGATTTTTTCCGAAGATGTGTCGCTATACCAAAAGAGGTCACTAAGTAGAGGCGGGAGATAAGCATATAGCCCACGTAACACGTGACATGTCACAGGAACGAGGTGTACTTCAGATGGGGCGGCGGCACGGTGGTGGTGTGGCTGCAGAACGCGGCCGGCCACGCGCGCTGGGGGCCCACCGAGGAGCGCGTGGAGGCGCTGCTGGACGCGTGGCGGCCGCGCGCCAAGCTGCGGGAGCCCGCGCCGGCCCCGCAGGCCCCGCCCGACCCCGAGCCCGCGCCGCCGCCTGCTGCCGACAAGCGCTAGCAGAGCGCGCTGTAAATATTCATCGTGTACATACATATTATACATAGCTAGATATATTATTATATGGATGATACGTATGGTATCTTTTTATTTTTAAATCTCCCATCTCTGTTGTATAGTTCGATAAAAGTTTATTATGTTTTGATTGTTTATTATATTTTCTGAAAAAAAACTGAGTTTTTTTTAACGCTGTTTTCCTTTCGCACTAAAGTAGTATTCTATGTATATGACACTATGTTATTTAGCAAAAAATAATCTTTATGATGAAGCCTTTCGATCGGTATGATAAAGTTACAGGAGATTATTTTTTATCAAATCAAATCAAATCCATTTATTCGCATGAATGTAGGTTTACAATTTGTATGGTCTCATAACTATAATTTGGGCACTTTACATTCTACCATTACTTATGGTGCGCAAATATTAAATTTTATACAGTGTTAATTAAATGTTTAATAAATTAATAAGTCACCATCAACAAATAGTATCTCATGCATTATGAAAAACCCTCGGATGGAAAGTACTCACGGTTTTCACTTGAACACTTAGCTCCTTACGACTGTACTCCTCTGCAGCGCCTCCTTGCTGCTGTTGCGTTGTATGATGCTGTCCACAGTCACAGTTGGCTCAGCACCTGATGCTTGATGAACTGGCTTCCACCCTTGGGACCAGCTCCTCACCACTATCCGGCTCGAAGGACCATGAAAAACCCTCGGGCTTTGTGAGGGTTTTGGGGGTGCTCGCTCACCTTGCGAGCTGGTGTTCCCTGAAGATGATGGGTCATGCGAACCCTCGGGCTTCGTGAGGGTCACATTAACACCATCGGAAGATTCCCTACGTTTCAAAGGGCTGACTCCAAAAATGAAACATAGGGTATCATAACCAAATGTTTATTATACCTTTGCTTTGCTGGTAACATCAATAAAATGTACAAAACTGAACCTTATGACCTGGATGCTATATAGTACCGGCGGAGACTCTCGACACCGCGATTTAACCTTTTAACTCAAATAAAAAGTGTCATCTATTGATCCCGCTATTAACTATCTTTACATTTACAACCACAAAGTAACAATATTTGGGAATGTGACATTAGTCTACAAGCGATATTGTTATTGGCCGACAGATGGCTGTACACATTAGGATTTTATGGAACAAATTAATTAATTGATGTCAGAGTTATACCTATGTCAGTTCAAGAGATAATCATGATATCATGTAACAGGTTCGATTCCCGGTTCAACCATGTAATTATTTAAATATCTATGAATGCAGTTTAAATTGTTTTTTAAATTCAAATAATGTCTTCTTTCAGTGAAATGTTCCATCTAAAATATTCAAGGTACTTTCCCTCCATGTGGCAAATCCGTGGGACGCCCTGTATATTTTATGTCTCTAACAGATGTAATCTCTCCGTGGTTATAAAAATTTCCGAAGGTGTAAACAACAATGGCCACTCCAAATTGTCTATGGTTTATTGTTGCGGTGGAATCAATTTTAAGTTCTGGTGCTATCGATGTTACGAATAATTTTCGTGCATAGAGGATTGAATCATTTGTATTTTGATATTTTCAGTTTGCTTTTATTTTTCTAGTATGAAAAGTTTACTTTAAATTTATAATTTTATTGACAGAATAATTTATAAAAAATGCAATGCTTTTACTGCCCTCTCCATTTATTCCATTACCTATACCTTCCAGACGGTAAAAACTTCGCCCGGTATATACACCTTTTCGTGTGGTTAGTGACTTACCTGGTGTCGAGAGTTTTAAAGCATTTTAAATGGGCCTTTGACTTGCCTTCACATCTCGTCGAGAAATATCTCTCAAGCAAGCTGGTTTCCTCACGATGTTTTCCTTCACCATTTTTTAAGCAAGTGATTATTATACAATACGCACATGAATCCGAAAAGTCGAGAGGTGCGTGCTTTGGGATCGAACTCGAGACCTATGACTTGGCAGTCTGGTCATACCACTAGGCTATCACTGCTGCTGCTGGTATACACTTATGATTATGACATTATATTTCTTTCAATAAATGTCTTTGTACTTGTACATCATCACCATCATTCTTTTGTCCATAAAACAATTTATTTGGCGGCCTGTAGCGCATTGTGAGTGCACCGTGCACGCATTGATTGATCTAATCGCTAAACGGGTTTGCTGAGACGGTTCTTGTTGTATTTACTTATATTATTTATTTTTTTATTCCTTTTTTTTACTAGCTTATTTATTAATAGGTACCTAATGGTTAAAATATTTATTGGGTATCAACATACCCAATAAATATTTTGGACGGGAAGTACAAACAGTTTCAACAAACTGTTTGTACTTCCCGTCCCTTGTCACTAAAGGTTCATTAGAAAACCAGCGTCAGACAGTACCTGTCTGGCATTAATGCTGAAATGAACCTTTTTGGCGCAGCCGTGAGGCGCACACTATTGTTTTCAAATTTTTTATTTTTTTTATTTTGTTATTTGTATTTTGTGTTTCACGAACTGTGTCCAAATAAACGTTATTCTTTCTTTCTTTTCTTTATTTGGGGTCGGCGCAATGTCTTCTTGTAAACTTCTCTATTAGTTGTCATCTCAGTAGTCAGACGCAGACCCGTTCTAGGCAATACTAGGCATATCATATTTCATACAGTCTATCCATCGTTTCTTTGGTCTTCCCCTACCCTTATAATAACCATCCACACACATACTCAAAACTTTCCTCACGAAATTTTCCACTTTTCGCCGAATCACAAGCATGGCACTTCAAATTAAGAATTTCAGACATTTTTTTTATAGAAAGAAAAATTTTTTTTTTGGGACACGCACATGTGATTATAGAAACAGTAAAAAAGGAGCATTAGAACTAACAAAATAAACATATTTTTCAAATAAAACAAACAAAAAAAAACAAAATCAAAAACAACCTGTGCGAGGCCAAAAAGGCATCTCAGCATAATGCTGCGATAATTAAAAAAATAAATAAATACCGCAGCGCTGGTATTCTGATAGGCCCGCTGTGATACCAGTACCACGGAGTCCACGGATACCTACACCTATGGACACCCTGTATATAACCTAATATAATTTTGATTGTAAAACGGGGCATTCCGTCATGGCGGCTCGAGTGACTTCATTACTTTCGTTGTATCAAATTGCGAGTATTTTTATTATTTTAGTAAAAATTATCAGAGAAACCCTAATAAAGAAGAACTCTTTTTTTCGAAGATCTATTCAATCACATGGCGTCGGTTTTTCTGAATTAATTTGGATTACTGTCATGTCTTTCGTGATACTCAGAAGATTAAGGCAAATCGATTACCTGACGATGCCCTGCGACTTCACTTGTTATTAATTACAATCATTATTTTTCGTATGTTTTATTTATCTTCAAAATCGGCCCTCGCGTTTGGTGTCTATAGCGCCACAAAGGATCAAACATACATACAGGGTGGCCAGAACATTGACGTCCAAAAAAAAAAAATCGGTCCCTCGTGCCGTGGGGTATCCAAATCACCCCCATGTATGTTCCCCGATTTTTCATAGTTTTCGAGTTATGATTTTTTCGGAATTTTTGACTTAGGAATGAGAAAATGGTCAATTTTTTTTTTTCTATTGCCTATTTTAGAGAATTTTCCACCTCGCTGTCTTTGAAGGCCAACTTTAGCCAACGTAGTCACATTAAGTACTACTTTTTTATTTGATTATGAAAACTAAGTCTGGCAAATTCTTGAAGCCTTCTTAGGAACCATGAAGTCACCTGTTTAGATTTTTAATTTAAAGTTGAACATACATGGGGGTGATTCGGATACCCCACGGCAAGAGGGACCTAAATTTTTTTTTTGGACTTGCAACTTTCTGGCCACCCTATATATCTGGCTGATAAATTAGCTATTATGGACGACCGCGACAGTAACTCGCTATTTATCGGGTTATGACCGAGATAGCCATAGAAACATGCTTTGGCGAGAATGAGATAGAGGAATACCAACAATGCCCCTGATAAACACTTGCGAAATTGTGTCAAGAGTCACGACACGACTCACAGATGCGACGGACTCGTTATTGACAAAACAAGATGGACGTTAGTACTGATTTTGGCCGCGCGCCAGAATATTTTCGCGTTGTAGGTTTTACTTCTGAATATTCTCCATATTTTGACATGTCATCATAATATCACGAGATTGTTGATCTAGTGAAGTGAATGGTAGATCTAGATTGCAACCGGCCGGTCCCTAGTTAGACCTGGCGATTGCGATGGTCTTGCTGCAGGTGAGGATTTATTCCTGAAAAGGAATGTTTTAGAAAATCATAAGAAATGGCTCTTTTTCGCAATTTATCTTTATTTTATACAACTTTTGTCCAGGGTCCTTTTTATTAAAATATAAGTACATCAAAATTTCAAACATGAAGCAAAAATAATAATCGTCTCATCATTGAACGATTCGAAACGAATAGGCGTAAGCTCTGAGTTTATTTATAAGAAAGAAGTAACTAATATTATGTAGGTAGGTAAGTTAAAATTGTATAAAATAAACTACTTAGGTACCTAAATTAAATCACGGTTCCATGCCTTAGTTTTTTAATATACATGGTTTCAGTGTTAAACGCTCATTAACATCTTGCGCCCGCGCCGTCATGAACGTCTTAGACGACAAGGTAATGGCGACTAAAAAACCTAGTTGTTTGGCCACCAAACGACGACGATTTCGTACCTATATGCGATTTGTATCGCCCACTCCTAGTTTGCCGACACTAAAGTACGATTTCCACCGGCCCGGAGGCGCCTGAACTCGGCGGCAGTAGACTGCATCCGCCAGACGGCTAAAATCTACGAGAAATTATTCGCGTGCGCGCTCATCCGCCGGCACGCTATCATGACTAGAGCGATCAATAGCGATTCCAATGATTCAACTTGCCGGCAGACGATAACACCCGAGCGCACGCGGCCGTAGGCGAACGGAACAGACCAAAAGCGATGGCAGCCGAACGTAGCCTCACGCGTACGCGCGGAGCCGACCGGCTACCGCGGCTTGTACACGGATCGGATCCGGTTCCAAGCTGTGTAAATTCCACGCAAATATGACATTTAAGATTTAACTACTTCATTAACGCTTCAATATCCTATATCACATTGTAAAATGCGTTCTTATGCGGCCCGAAGCGCGCCGGTCGGTGTAAATCGTATATATTATGCCTAGTCGTAGTCATTAAAACATTTATTATATTCTATGGGTTAGTAAATATGTGCAAATAGTCGGCGAATGCCCGTAGTGCAGATAATGCGCATAAAATAATAATCAAACTGTTATGATAACTCCCAACTTTCTATTTAACATTCTTAGAATAGATACATACATTATGTAGATTGATACACGATTACACATATTTTTCCATATCTAATAAAATAAAAATAGTTCTTAACTACTATTTTTGAAAACGTGTCAAAATAAGTCGGAGAGCTCAGACGAATTATTGATTGTTGTAATTTGATGATGTACAGGCAGACATCGATTAGTGCGAAACCACCAATTTGTATTCTTTCGATTGAGCATGATGAATAAGCATTGAATAAGATACGCTTAGTTTGTACAACGACAAATACACAAGGTCGAGATATATCTAAAAGACACTGCGCACCAAAACAACGTCGCGTAAAGGTGTGTCCAACCAAACATAAAGCGACAATCGTGCGCTGCTGCCGCGCGCGGTCTGCCACGCTGCGATTGGACGACTGTCGCGCGCGAGCGCTTCTGTCTACCTGCCGCGCACAAACATTTTTACTGAACATTTTTATTTAACTAGAGCGCGGCAGAAATGTGTCCTGCAAACGCCGCGTGTTGCTGCCGCGCTCTTGCCGCTCAATGTTTGAATACACCTTAAGAGATACAGCTTGGCAGCTTTAGATAGAGAGAGTAGGGAGGCCTGCAGTGAGTTCCCAGCAGTGGGACAATAACGGCTAATAAAAAATAAAAAAGAGATACCAATAATAATGCGGAAAATGCGTGTTAGGATGACAACAGACTTTAAAAGCAGCGCCGTAACATAGAAGGGCAATGCTCATCAGAACAGGTCCTGTGCCCGCACCGCACTGCGATTGGTGTGAAGCATCTCAAAATGCCGCTAAATGTATATGTTTCAGTGTACTTGCATAAATTCTATATAGACATTAGAATTTTGGAACGCAATGTTTCGAAGATAGACAATTTCAAAATTCACATCATATTATGTTTTTATGAAACCGACTGTATGTTACAGAACTGAAATTCTTTAGGCTCAGGAACAAAACCCGATTCATCATCATCTTTGTGCCCTTCCTTGTCTCAGAAAAAGAGTCGATTAGCACTGTAACATTTTCCATATAAACACCAACACAAAAGATTTACAGGTTTTTGTCTACATAAAAAGCACTTATTAATTTAAACAGGTTCTTTCAATATATGTTACGTACGTACTTTAAAAAAATGTGTAACAACGTAGGAAAATCAATCTGATTAATTAGTAAATCATTTTCATTATTCTCAATAAACTTCACAAAATTTCAAGAACATTCTTTGAAAATATTTGAAATACCCAATCATAGTACACCTGTATATTTTCCCGGACCCATTTCGCAACTCGAAACAAAACAAAACTTAGCAGAATCTATAGGTTATCTTTCTGTGTTTGAGCTACATTTGCTTTCTTTAAGATCGGAGAAAGGTTTTCGGTTTTTCCCAACCTGTTTCATAGAATAATTGATTCATTAATATTGCTAGTTAATATCAGGCTTAAGTTTTATAACAAACAATAACATTAGAATACATAGATACCTTCTTTACATTAAAGTATATACTGTTAAGTAGTTCCTGATAGGAGCGGTATGTTTGTGATTAACGTGATAGATAATATAATAATACCATTGCCTGTCAATATATCATTAACTATACGTATACAGGGTAAAATTTTAGTCGCTTAAGAGGTCATTGTACTCATCATTATGAACAACTTTCACTATGGGAAATCGCGAAAAAAATATCAGCTGTTCCCTACATTTTGACGAGATATGCGAACATAAATGTAGGGAACTGTTTTTTTGCGATTTCAGGGGTGAACATAACAGTAAACACACATGTTCCTGCTATTAGATAATTAATGATAAAACTGACAGTGCGATATTATGAGTCAAGAACTCAAGAGATAGCCACAGAAGCTACCTGTTCATAGCTTTGCGTTTTCTTTCCCATGATGGTAAGTAGTCACCAAGTCATCCCAAGTTGGCATTGTCAGAGAGGCCAGAGAGAAGGACTATCAAACAAAAAGCCAATTACATGAAAAAAAAAAAACATCAGTGACATAAATATAAAGACTAATAGCAATAACTTTTTCCCAGACTTGATATTTTCTATATTTGACATGTCAGGTTGATTTCTAAACAAGTTAAATAGGCATTATAATTAGAAACAGATTCACAACCATTCCATATGCTGCTGAATTGCCATTGTAAGGTTTTATAAAACATTATTTTTCTAGTTAATATAATTATGCACTTATGTTATGTTGCGAAATCCTTATCCTTACTACTAATACTATAAATGCGAAAGTAACTCTGTCTGTCTGTCTGTTGCGCTTTCACGCCAAAACTACGGAACCGATATAAATGAAATTTGGTACACAGATAGTCTAGAGCCTGAGAAAGGACCTATGCTACTCTTTTTCGACATACCACGCGGCAGAAGCTAGTACAGAATAATAATAATTTATGTACTACTTAAACAGTTTCTACCATATTTTTTTTTTTTTTGTTAATTTTATTTTGTACGCCTTATGTATGGGTGAAACATGTACGTACGAAATATTAATATTGTGACATCCTGCATGCTTAATTTACATGTTTACGCATGTTTAGAGAAATAAAATTATCTTTATCTTTACTATAACAGTTACCATTTCGTAACGAACCTTACAATGTGGATTCAGCAGCGTATCGAATGATTGTAAATAGGTGTGCGGATTTACTGTGCTAGATAGTTTTAAAACCTAAATGTTTGAGTGTCTTACGATTATTACGGAAGTATATTTTTTCTTCATTTAGTTGTATTCGTCATCTTCATCCATAGCAAAATCGACGCCAGAGTCAACAGCACACACAGGGCTGAAAAACGAGATTAGTATCAAAGTTAAGTGCTGATTGAATCAGTTTTATGCTAATGAAAATGCTTGCTTTACTTCAAATTACTTAGGTACCTCATCGCTCTACATGTGAAAAAGACAATCCGTTTCAACTTTCTGTTGTAAAAGAAATAGTTGAATGCCCACAGACAGCCTGGTTCTCCGAAAGGGTCACTGGCAAGATCCGGGTTGTAGCTGTATATGCGACACTCAGGCAACACCACCTCCTCATCGACGGCAGTCCACAGCCTCGGCCGCAGCTGACGCCAGCGCACGCCGCCTACTGCCGACAAGGCCGCATCCACTGCGGTTTGTACCCAACTAAGTGATGGCTCCGCACTGAATTCACTGCTCTGTGAAATTCCATAACAAAGGCATAGGTTCAAAACTTATTCATATTTTTTCTAGAATATAATAGTGTCATTAGCCACAATATGTAGTACTTCAAAAAATGAAACAAAACATTTCGTAAAAAAAGAACTTTTACACTGTAATTAATTACGATAACACTGGCTGCGTACCAACCAAATTTTATTAGGTTTCGGAGACAAATGGCAAAACCGGAACCCTTATAATTTTATCCTGTCCGTGTATTTGTCCGCCCTTATGTCACAAAGCCATTTTACTCGGAGACTCAGACCAAATAAAAACCCTATCCATTTTATGAGAACCGCAGTCTCGGCCCAACTTGTGGACACTTAGTAGATGCAAAGTACTCACTCATGCGAGTACCTTCTATAAAACAATTAGCCGCTCAACTGCTGATTGGGGCTCGAGCAGACCAGATGCGTATGCGTAGACGTAAGCGTAGACGTGCACGTAACACTGAGTTGCAGCGTAACGTAGACGTGCGCATGGTTACGCAAGGTAGGAACAAATGAATATTTTGTCCCGATCAGATCCCACTTTGTGGGATTCGTTAGCAACGCGAATAAAATTTACATTTTGTTCCGATTTGATCCCATCTGTGGGATTCGTTAGGAATGTGGATTAAATTAATATCCGAACGAAAGGATCCCCCTGCTGGAATAAATAAATGAAAATAAAGGGAACATAATATCGAGATAAACAGTAAAGTAGGTAACAGGATTAAATCAATCTGCCTAGCCTTTTCTCAACAATGTTGGGTTCGGCTTCCAGTGTAACCGGATTTTACCGGATGCAGCTGAATACCAGTATTTTACATGGAGCGACTGCCTACCCGACCTCCACAACCCAGTAACTGGGTAATACGATACCCATATAGTTATACCCATAATTGAACAGATTACGTGTGACTCCAGATTTTTAATTTGTCTGTCTGTAATGTCTTGTTTATACCTTTTAATTAGTTGACTTTTTTGTTGTAGTTAGGTTTTTATCTTTTATTTTTATTTAATATTAATTAATAATCCTGTTACCTACTTTACTATTTATCTCGATATTATGTACCTACTATTATTTTCATTTATCGAATCAAGCAAGAGATTATTTTGTTCGGATATTAATTTTACTCACATTCCTAATGAATCCCACAAAGTGGGATCTGATTGGAACAATATATTCATTTTATCCACGAATAAGCATACAGAATTAATTTTGCAATAAGTTTTGCACTAATTGCATTATAGAAATTGTGCTGCCAGCAGGCCTTAACCGGTGGTATGCCGGAACGTGGATCTCGTAGAGACACAATGGATTTTTAATTGTGTCTGTAATTACGGCATACAACGGGTTAATATTCTGCACTCAAATCAAATTTATTCACTTACCTTTGCCATTGAAAAATCATAATCTGGAAAGGCAGCATTCAGTGTAGCAATCAAGTAAAACAATGTTTTACGAGATATGGTATCACAGAGCACACCATCTTCATCACCCGACAAACTTCGGCTGTAAATTAAAAAATAAGAAATTAATATTTTTGTTCCCATAATAGCTGTGGGAAAAACAAAACATTGTTTTACCTGTACATAACACTCTCTGGTGGTGACAATGCTTCGAGTGTTGTTTCTCCAATAGCTGTGAATCTCTTATAGAAAGACTTCTCAGCCCCAGCCATTTTGCAGCTGTAGCTTTCCACACGACCCTGAACGGCGCTATCTCCATTCAAGATCGAGAGAGCTCTGCTCAATGCCTCTAAGCGGCCACTCTCTAGAAGTTTCATTTTCTCTAATAATATGTCTCCCTCAGTTTACCCACTAAAATTACTTGTGGTAAACGGTGCCTGTATTATAGTGCAGCACGGAACACTATTTCTGTACATAGCCGAGGGGTGTATGAATATTCCTTTTCTCTTTGAGTGTAGCAAGTTTACACTCGGAATCAGTTTCGTCTTCTGTTCTTCTTCCGCGCTGATGGAATGCGGGAACATCACAAATAAGAAGAAAAAATAGATCTACCAAATTGCTGAACGGATGCAAATTATTTATAGCTTGTTTTGCCCTAATACAAGGGGATCGCGTCACTTCACTTGTCGTCCCACAAAAATGTATATTATTAACACCAAAGCAATGTACAATTACAGATCAATATCCATAGAAGACATGGTCACGAAAAACAGTAAAACAGAAGTCACAATTTTCTAGCACTGATGGATCTCCGAAATTAATTATCTCAAAACTAAGATTAAGTACACAACCACAACAATATTTTACTTCCACAATCGTCAATGGCGGATCACTCACGGTCACCCACCAGTAGTGTTGCCAGCACAGACCACAGATTACTAATATGTAGCAAGCTAGCACAGACTACTTAAGTACTTATAGATACTACGTAGTTGCCAGTAAAAGTACTCTGTGGTGCTGCCATTGACTTATAAATCATATGGACTTGAAATGTTTGACTATAGAAAAAACAGTTATACAAATATGAGGCATATCGACGCCAAAATCATAAAAATATTGCCATCTCTTTTTAACTTTCATAATTTTGCGTAAGTGAAAAAGGACAATAGTGTTTTTGACAGTTACTTTATTGGCAACTCTACATTTCTAGAGTCATTGAATACCTATTTGCGGCCGAGTCGCCATTTTATCCTCTCGCTGTTTGGTACCAAACTTGAGTACATCAACTGTCAAATGCTCTTGAGCTGTGATTATAATTGTAAATTTTGGAGTAATTTGCAGTGTTATTGCGTTTAAACTCGGTCCTATAGTGGAAATCGTCAATAGCAAGATGCCCAATTGCAATATAATCGGATGTGGCATCAAAAGAAGCGGAAATCTCCCGAACATAACTTTGCACCAGTACGTACATAATTTTCAGCTGAAATATCTTTAGATTTATATGATAAACAAAAGATTCTGCATTTGTTGAAGAGCTTTAACAGTATAGCATTCTTATTTTCCCTTTTGCCTTTATTTTTAACAGTTTTTCAACATGAAATGATTTCTTGTTATTGAAGGGATAGAGTAGTGCATTTTGACATTTTTATATTTATCGATAATGCTATTTTATGATTCTTTATTGGTTTTGTTTTATTTTCAAGGCTGCCTGATGAACGAAAAAATAAGATTTGGCTGGTAACAATCGGTGTTGAAAATTTAAAGATGTCAACAAAAACAATTCACATATTTTGTTCTCTTCACTTTGAAGAATCATGTTTTGGACACTGAATAAAGTAACATTACGTGACGATGCTTTACCTTCACGAACCTTATTGGTAAGTAACATTGCATGTTATAAATTTTTCCAACATGATTGTGTAGTGGCTGATAGATGATGGTGATGTCCTCAATTGCAACAGTTGTTTAATGGACACAAAGAGTGATGTAAAGAATGGTTTTCAGGTCCAAGCTGTTTGTGTGCCTACCACTCAAAATCAACCTGGAGAGATTTCAAAAAGGAGTGGCATAGATTTAGCCCCTAGCACATCCGCTACACTAGATTTAGTCACGAGCACCTCCGCTGCGCCACATTTAGCTGCTAGCACCTCTGTTGCGCCAGATTTAGCTGCTAGCACCTTCGCTACGCCAGATTTACCGGTATGACCTGTTCCGTTTTTTTTAAATCTAATTGATAACATCTCATTGATTGAATTGAGAATGGCTGGGAGATGTCTCTCGCTTCTTATCTTCAATATCTATTAAAGCTTAATTTTATTTGACTTCAGGTACACACATTTAAAATGATAAAGAAATTAAAGGACATATGTCAATAACAGTCTAAGAAGATAAAGAGACGGAGAAAGTTAGAAGACAGACGAAAGAAATTGCTCATTTTTAGTAATATTATCAAAGATTTTAAAGGATATAATAATATTTATTAATTAAAAGTGTAATAGAGGTATACATGAATTTGAGATACAAATATTATGGGAAGAAATCTACTGAGAGAATACCCCATAGAGATTACCCAAACCAAATTGTATTGTTCAGAAATGAATAAAATTGATTTCTTTAATATAACGTTATTATAATTATTGTTGATTTTTAATTAAATAATTAACCCTCGATCATTTTCCTTTTAGAAACTTAGCATCAAAAATATGAATTATGGTGAAAAAAAACATTAAAAAAAGAAGTTTTTCACTGGTTATCCGTGAAATTCAAATTTTCATACTTTTTTTGCAAATTGCAGCTCTGTATTAGGGCGTATGTTGATCAAAAAACGCGACAAAAATAAAATGATAATAATATATTATATGATAATAATATATATTTATTTCATTTAAAAATTACCATCTGCGTGCCATTGACGGAACCACCATAAGTTTACAGTAAAAAGAATCCGTGGGATGGCAAGCCAGCAAGAAAGTCGATAAAAAAATTATTCAATGTAAGTAGGTACACACGGCTACACATCAAGCTATACATTTCCAGTTTATGTTGATCTCGCATTGTATAGGATTTCCGTACAATGCGAGGTCAGCTTATACTGGAAATGTAAAGCCTGATGTGTAGCCGTGTGTACAAGTCGTGCCATTAAAAGTTGAGACATGGCGCACCACGTGGTTTGACTTGCGCAGTAGACGATTTATCGCTCTTTACCTGTATTATCAGGTTGTCATTGGGGTGGCGAAAAGAGCGGCGCGCGAGAGGCGCGGTCAAATCTGTCTATTGGCACGACTTGTACTTACTGCTTTTCATTTCTTGTAATAGCTAAAAGCATAAATTCCAAGAGCATAAAATTAAATTCAAATTCAGAATCATTTATTTGCAAACATGGGTAAACAAAAGTGCAGATGTTATACAGTAGTAATTGTATATCACAATTATTTAGGTAAAAAGGTGCGAGGTTCCCAATTCAACAGGCCGGCAACGAAATAAACTTGTTGCTTATAATACTATAAGCACGGATATTATTGTACTACTACTACGTCGATATAAAGCAGCGTATATCTGTCCTCCAGTTCTACGGTTTAGCCTTGAAAGAAGGACGATCCAACAAACAACTTAACGGCGCGGTACTCTATCGGTTACATGAAAGACTCATGCATGTTAAAGAACTTGGGGTATTTTTACCCGTACATATTGTACCGTGACATTATGAAAACAATAATCGATACTTCTTTAAAATAACATCGATAAAAGTATCGATGTTATTTTAAAGAAGTATCGATAAGGGCTGCTCTAGTAACCGCCATTTTATCCTCTCAGTAGAGCGTAGGTATACACGTTTTTCTTGTAGGTATGCCAAGTCCATAGGATTTATTAGTCATTGGGTGCTGCCCACAAATTAAATAGCTGTGTTGCCAGTGTTACCACAGACTAAGTTCTACTAGTTTTGCCAAAAGTCAATCTACCTTCTGCTTTTGCCTAGCCTTTAGTAGTGTTGCCAACCGTATAATATACATGTATCGTGTGCATTCTTTTGCATTACGAATGGAAATACGGAAATAATGGTCTCTATGGAGAATAAATTATTTCATAATACACTACTGCAATGACCGAATGTCAGGTGTAAAGTGCGTGATAGACATTCGGTTTTTAAGTTCGTGACCTTACTCGGTTCGCCGTCGGTAACAAACGTGATGTGAAGCTTGCTCATTATCAAATGGGCTGCTCGCGGCTCGCGGCGATGACAGACAGCGAGCAAAGGTGAGCTACGAGCAAAATCTCAAACCTGTTGGATCGCCAACGAACTTACTCAAAGTCCACGTACAGTCACGGACTTTAATTGATGAGCCACCTGGCACTGTTCGTATTTTAGCCGTGTAATGCAAATCGGGTTTATTCGGTTCCCGACACGCAGTCATGTCTTCGTATTATATTTCATATCTTAACCGGTTGGCTAACCTGAGAGCCAGAACTACAAACTTGACAGCAGAGTGACTACCCAAAGTCAACCAATTGCGATAGTAACGTTAGCGTACGGATAAATATTAAAAGTCATTTCGATAAGTTCGAAAGTAACGTCTCTGACATCGACTGTCACTGTCTTCAGTTAAGTTTTCAGAATTATCGAGATATTGAGCTATGTTTCAAAGGAGGTCGGTATCAATTAGATTGGATAAACATAATGCAACATTGTATTTATTTTTATCGTTGAGTCAACCTCTATGGATAAGACTATTTCCGATTAAAAGTAATTCATTTGTCATCTTGTTTACGAGCGTGCGATTTGAGTTCGTGTTTAATCGTGTAATCTCGTGAACGTACGAACTGCAAAATTGAAAAGAAGGTGGCACATTAATTAAAGTCCGTGACTGTACCTACTTAGCATGACACACGGGCGAGTAAATTCGCCGAGCCATAAGTTCACGTAACTGCTTGCACGTCTATCATCCATTTTAGATTACAGTATAAAAATAAGCATTCCAGCGCCACCATTCGCGCGCAGACTTATCTTGCGCGCACTCTATAAAAAGATAGAATAGTATTATCCGTGAGTATGTCTATCTGTAGAATACGTAGACAGAGACCTCTGTGTACGGTAGAATGATATTTATAATCTGTGCATGACTGCTTGCTGACACATATTTAATTCTTCTTTGACATTGACATTTGATAAATTGACAGCGACAGGCTGGCTGACAGTGACAGCATCATAATGACACTGTCACTTGTCAATCTGTCAATGTGTTGGACGATCGCTCGATTGCTGTACGACTAAAAAATTCAATTATTATTTCAATAATGTTACTTTTATCGCCCACTTTTACAGGATTATTAAGAACTAGCTGTACTAGGTGCTTTAGGTATCAAAATTATGGTAAGCTGTAAATTAAACTGGTACCCAATTAATACAAATGTAAATAACAGCGTAATAAAGTTTTTTACTCAACAAGTAAGTACGGAAATATTGTTGTGTTTTTTAATTTTGATTGCCTTTACAGCAACACGTAAGAGATTTTACCGTGGTACGGGTATCGTACAAAGTGAAAATAAATGGGAGGTCACTTTGGATCATCGTCGTTTGAAAACACCCAATGGTCATGTACTGGCGGTAAACAGTGAGCCGCTAGCTCGTGCTATAGCTGCCGAGTGGGATGCTCAAACTGAAGTAATAACACAGCCATCTATGCACCTGGTTTGTATTTTTATTCTTTATAAGTCCTTAATGTCCCACTGCAGGGCAAACAAATGAGAGTAGAGAGCTACTCTCCTTCTGCTTCTCTGCCCAGAGCAAAGACAGAGAGATGGACACCTTGATTATTTTTTTCTTTTGGAACCAATCTATAGCATAATAACAAAGTTGTTTCTCCATTTTTGTTGTCTGTATGTTTGCTTGTACTTTAATATTTTCCATCTCTTACTCAAAAAGTTAAAAATTTGACTAGTTTCCTATGAGGGCATCAAGCAACTGCAAGTGTTTGTATCTTACTTAGTGCACACTCAGATGTGTAGTTGCAGACAACAGCCTGTACAATAATCATGTATCAATTTTCGTATAATTTGATTTTTTTATCCAAACTAATATTATAAATGCGAAAGTAACTCTGTCTGTCTGTCTGTCTTTCTGTCTGTCTGTCTGTCTGTCTTTGCTTCACGCCTAAACTACTGAACCGATTTGTGTGAAATTTGGTACAGTCATAGTTTGGAACTTGAGAAAGGACATAGGATAGTTTTTATTACAAAAAATAAAATAAAAAATAAAATTTATTCCGGACATACAGCGCCATCTATTGGTCAAGAGTCGGCATCAATTCAGTACTGAAAATTCATCGGAAAAATGTAAATAAATAGTAAAAAGGTATGAAAAATATAATATAATACAACTTTTAGTACATAGAAAATGCTCTAATGGAGTATAGATAATTCTATTAGTACTATATGTCGAGTTGGTGATCGCGCAATGGTGTCGATCGTTACACGAGTTCGGTTCATGTTATTGTTTTAATTCACGGAAAAAAGTAAATAAATAGTAAAAAGGTATGAAAAAAATAATATCAATATAATAAAACTTTTAGTACAAAGAAAATGCCCGAACGGAGTATAGATAAATAATCCGAGTTGTCACTATGCTCGATAGATGGCGTTGGGATCGAAATAGATCGCGCTATGGTTTCGTTACACGCATTTGGTTGGGTATCGGCCGAGCGCTTCGGTACTGTCGTAGAATTGAGGATTGATCGTTTAGTAAATTTAAAATTGGTTCCGTTCATTTTTGAAGAGATCCCGCGTGATCGGGAACTATGCGCCAAGTCACTATTCCACGCGAACGAAGTCGCGGGCAAAAGCTAGTAAAGATATATAATTTATTATCCTGCACCAAATTACAAGCAGATATTAACAATATTATTGCATAAGAAAAATAACTTTTTCTTTGGTTTTTAGACTGCACTATGCAACACTGCTTTGGACAACCCTGGGAAGTTGACTTCACATGATATTGCTATGTATTTCCTAGAGTACTTCTCTACAGACACTCTACTTTTTTATTCCGAGGTAAGTATATTTATAAAGAATATGTGAATTAATCAATTGCTTCATCATGACTTACAGTCTTAATTAAGTTAAATACTAACAGAAGATTATTAAGATTACAGAAACTTTTTTCTAAAATATTCTATTTAAATATTTATTTATATTGTTTGGAACTGTCAAAATTTTCCGATTTTTGATTTAAGAATTTATATAAAAGAACATAATATTAAATTATTTTATCAATACTGGTTTCCTTTAATAATTATTAAACACTCAATGTATATTTTGTATTGTTAAGTTACAAAATATCTAATAATAATCATTTTATTAACCATGTAAACATTTTCTCCCATAAAACTTACCATTTCGTAGTGTTCTCCCTAATAAAATTATACAATTGAATTTGATAGTGAATCAAATGGTTATGAATATATAATCATAATTTAAGTACCTATTGTTCCAAGTTTCAAAAAGTGTGGCTATTTATGTGACTTGCTAGCAAGACCAAAATCAAAGCTTTTGTACAAGTTTTTTTATTTTAGTTGTTTGTCTTAGAACAATTGAACATCTTTGATTTCTAACACATTCTTTTTTAATTTAGGAAGACGAAGAATTAAGGATGCTACAGGAACAGGAATGGGGTTCTATATTGGAATGGTTCCAGAAGAGGTTCAATGTAATTCAAGAGGTAGCTAAAGGACTAGAACCACCGCCGGTAACTACCGACACTAGAGCAGTTTTAGCAAGATACTATTTATCGTATGACTTTCCTGCTCTTAGTGGTATGTATCTCACATAACTATGCTAAACATTGAAATAAATTTTCGTAAATACTGCGTAACCGAGGGAGAGATTCACACATTCTTTGCTAAGCCGAGTAAGCATTTCATAAATATCATAAGAATATGAACCTTATTTTTAATCAGGTAAGGTTCATAATCTTCTCTGCAACTTTTCTTTTTCTTTCCAGACGTTCTGAAGTGATGCAGGAATGCATTGCTATAAGTATTTTTATTCTAGTGTCCAGAAATTTTTATTTGTTCTTAGGACCATCGAGATATAGGTACTAACGTACGTTAGTACTTATATCTCGATGCTTAGGACAAATAAAATAAATAATGCTATTCCAACATTTCTCAATTCCTTTTTTTTTTCTGTATGATAATATAATACTGCCCTCAACTGTGCCCTGATTCTTTGTCACTTACACAAAGAACTCGAGATACCGTTTTTTTTAGGGTTCCGTACCGAAATGGTAAAATGTACGAAATGGTCTGTTTTAAATTAGCAGCTGTGATGCTTATTTCTGCAATAAATAGTGCTATTGTTATCAATCGACTTGAAATTAAGAATAGATATAAATATGGTTAGTTTCACTGCAGCTGGAGCCGAAATGGGCGTTGAAATCGCAATAACCAAAACTGCTGCTTTTTTTCCGGCTGCCGTTAATTTAACTTTACATTTAGTAGAAACTAACATAACAAATGAAATTCTGTATGGCCGCAGTAAAGCTTGAATATTAGAAAATTAATTTGATTTGATTTTTGAAATGGGACTTCAAGGCACAAACCGAAACCATGAGTAGTGGAGAAAAGTGATCAAAGGAACCATGACTTCAATTTTGGAGAAAAATAAAAAATTATTAGTTTTTTGTAAAAGCTTCTGCTTGAGCCAGGAATAGAATCCTATCCTTTTTATTAAAATAACACTGTATTTTTTAACTGAGCGATCTTGCTGATAAACGTCAAATACTACATAGGAAAATTATTTTTAGAATCCAATCACTCTGTATTCACTGAAATAACTCAGTTCTAACTGATTTTTATGATTTACCGCTATACAATATTTCGTGTACTAGTAATGTTATATTGGTCCTAATTTTTTGAGTTTTATTATTGGCAAAAAATGTAGTAATAAAAACTAAAACCCAACTACGACTTAAAAGGTATAAACAAGACACCACAGACAGACAAATTAAAAATCCGGAGTCACACGTGTTAGGGCATAAATCGAACAGAGTACGTGTGACTCCGGATTGTTAATTTGTCTGTCTGTGGTGTCTTGTTTATACCTTTTAAGTCGTAGTTGGGTTTTAGTTTTTATTACTACATTTTTTTAAATTCTTTTGGGGTTATAATATATATATTTTTGAAATGTGCTCATTAAGGCCTTTCATTTGATACCCAACATGGTACGATTAAACCATTTTTTTTTTTAAGTTCCTCACTTTATGTCCTCTAGAGGGCGCCATTTTTAATGTAATGTGACTTCACATAGCCTATAACCAGCGGACAATCACGACGCTTCTAACGATACCTCATTTGTCAAATTGTGATAAGTGGTTTGGAAGATAGGAGGGAACAGATGAACATACATACATACATACATACATACATACATACATACATACATACATACATACATACCGGTCAAATCATAACCCTCCTTTTTTCTTCGCCGTAGTCGGGTAAAAAAGGCATCATTGCTCCATACATTTTGGCCATTGGCTCTTTATAAGTGGGGTAACTAGGTCAAGTGGGATTATGGGGTATCATATTATGAAAGGGCCTCATTTACACATTGTAAAATGTCCGACTCGGTCTTTGTCGTTTTTTTTTTGTAAGGTTCCGAAGCATTATGTTAACAAAGCCGTCATCATAAGGGAAGGGGAAGGGATCAAGGTAGCCCGCGAAATATTTTTTTTTTTTTACGTTTTTTGCATCTTGCAGGTCCGTCTCAGGTTGTATGTTGATTAAAATATGATTTGCGACCGTAACAAATATGGCTTTATAGAATTATAATCATTAGAATCAGCAATATAACTCCCTAAGTTAGAATAATCCTCAAATGTCATGATTTCATGAAACAGTTATTCAATAGGATTAAATGAACATAGAGAGTTGTATTGATGATTTTTATGATTTTAATCCTTCATATAAATATTTGATACAGCCGCGAATCATATTTAGATCAACAACAACAGATACAACCTGATAACTGACCTTCAAATGGGCGACCCCAACGCTTTCGCCTTAAGTCTTACCACTAGCAGTATTATAAGTATAAGATAGGTATTATACTTTACTAAGTCCTGCCTGATCGAGTGTAGCTAGTGTTAAATCCATGTGTAATGATTGCTTTTACTTATTTTAAAACAGCAATGACGTTCGGCGTAGATGCTCTCAAATCGCCACTGCTAATGTTGGCCTGCGTGGAGCGGCGACTAGAACCAAAGCAAGCTGTTTTATTGGCACGACTTGAGGAAGAATACCAGGTTGGTCAATCTTGCTAAAGATACTTATACAAATACAAAATCATTGTATTGTGCGTGGTATAACATAACTGCGGTGTGTCTTTATTATCCAAATACTGATACCTACATATTATGTTTTTACATGGCTACCCATGTAAAAAGTTCAGTATTCAAGAGTCGTTAGTTGAAAAGTTGAAGTTAATCAATGATTAACTTTACTTGACGAATAGAGGGTGTGAAAAGACGCATCACAAAGCCGTCATCTACGCATTCCGCACATCAAACTAAGTAAACGCACGCAAAGTACGTATAGCAAAAACGTTGTCGGTAGCTCAGTATGTAACTCACGAAAAACATTGTGCTTATGTATATTGTGTACAGTCGAAAAAATTGAATTCTGACCCACTATAAGCTTATTTTCTTACAGACATTCAAATAAAATTAGGTCGACATTCGCGTAAACATACATTTCCCTGGTAATGAACTTGTCATCTGCCATCTTTGTTATTCTGACGGTTTCAAACAATTTATCGTCAAAGTGGGTCATTCACTTAGCCTGACTGTACATGCCGCGGCGCGGTAGGTACAGGAGTCGCAGGGTTATTTAAAATTAAGTTATAGATTAACATACAATTAAAATTCAGCGTGGGGCTGCATCCACCTACACAACCTCGGGGAATCCCACCGATCCGCAAACACATTGAGAATACTGTTGGTCCGTGGATGGGTAACCATCTTTACATACCGAGACTCCTCCGTGCTTCGGAAAGCACGCTAAGCCGTTGGTCCCGGCTATCATTCCTGGATCTTTGACAGTCGTTACGGGTCGTCAGAAGTCCGAAAGTCTGACAAACCAAGGTGGAGGTCAGATAGCAGTCGCTCTATGTAAAATACTGGTATTCAGCTGCATCCGGTTAGACCTGGAAGCCGACCCAAACATAGTTGGGAAAAGGCTAGGCAGATTGATTGTGTATTTTTAGTACTGAGCAGTACTAAAAGGTAATACAGATGGATATATGCAGGGCCACAGCCAGGAATCCATTTCGGGGGGGAGTTAGGTTTGCCAAATATTTTTTGTCCTTTTAATTTTTGCGGAAATCATAAAAAAATAATTACGAGCGAAGCGAGCTCTAAATTTTTTTTCATCCCACTTCGAATAAGTTAGGTTTTCTTTCTCTTGACCGTTCACGTTCATACAGAAATAGAAGTAACTTTATCGACTTATGCAGAAAACTTTTTAGAATTAAGAGAATATAGGATTTTAGCACCCCGCCCCGCCTAGAATATCTCAGAGAATGCTGAATGCAGGAATTCATTCAATACAAAGTCAGAGTTGATAAAAATACAGTATATTTAAGCATACTCTTACTGTAGAATAATCTTATTGTAGATTATAAAGTAGGTACGCCTATGCGAAATACATTACAATTATCTGTATACGGAGTATTACGGAGGTACCCTAGGGGGACAAACATGGATCGACACTACAAGAGAGACATTGGTGTCGATTCTCTTGTACACCGAACTAAACTAACTAAACTATCACTAAAATTCCTTACTTTTTACTATGAGAATCGTAGAGCTATTCTGCCAAAAAAATCTCTAAATTTAAAAATTATTTTGACACAATTAAAATCGAATTTGACAATCGCGACTCCACTTGGTACCTAGGTACTTGTTTGTCCTACCCCGTGTTTTTTTTTAGAGTGCTATTCTGAATTTGATGTTTTAACCTAAAATTTTATTCCATATCTAAAATCTTCTAACTTAATCTGACTATTTTTAATCGCGATTAAAATGTGTGGAATAAAATTAGATGTCATGAACTAAAATTCAAACCAACACCTCGAATTCAGTTGCAAAACGGTAGTGTATCTTTTTTTATTTTCTTTTGCTTATATCTCGAAAATGGTGTGTCCTATCGAAAAATAATGAAAATTTTGACCCCCTTTGCAACCCGCAAACCCGTAATACTCAACATGTTGGTAATTTTTTTTTTGTTTTCTTCCAAAAAGTGAAAAAATCCATATAAAAATACGTCGAGACGGCCACAATGCGCGCCTCTCCGGCTCAAAAAAAATCACGTGGTAGGCAAACAAGTAGGTACCAAGTGGAGTCGCGATTGTCAAATTCGATTTTAGTTGCGTCAAAATAATTTTTAAATTTAGAGGCTTTTTTTGGCAGAATAGCTCTAAGATTCTCATAGTAAAAAGCTCAGGTAAAAAGTAAGGAATTTTAGTGATAGTTTATTTAGTTTCGATCGGTGTACAAGAGAATCGGCACTATTTTCCTAAATGCGCATCATTTTAGACGGGCATGCTTAGTACTTACGTTGTTGAGATACAAAATCCCATTTTGTTTTTTGTTATAGTTAAGGCAGTGGGGGCGCGTCGAGTGGGCTCATGAGTTAAATCAAGCGGAGCTAACTGCACGTGTGGCCGCCTCTTTGTTAGTCATCCATAGCTCTGTCGAAAGACACTCTGCGAAAGCAAAAGCGGCGCCTGAAGAAATAAGTCAATAAATACCGTAGACCACGATTGGGTATCAGTTTTATTTTAGCCCAAGAATACCATAGTTATTATGCTGTATCTGTTTCCAAGACGGAAAGAGAAATTAAATTATTTCAACAATATTTCGATAAATTTTACTATGTCTGGTACTTCGTAAATCTTTAGGTGAGTACAATATTATAATAATCAATGGTAATAAGTAGGCAATCAGTCTTATGTTTGATGTACAAACATAAGACAGAAATGTAGTCTATTTAGAATAAAAAGCGCTTAAGTGAGGATGATTCTTTAATTACTTATCTAATCATATTTTATTTGATTAAAACTCCCTACATCGTGTGTTTAAGCGCTGTGCGTGGGTAGTTAGGACATTGGTATCTACTCGTATCTATATCATACCGATGATGATGCATTCAATTCATTCTGGGTCACAACCTGTATTGATTTGACCTATTAAGCAAATGATATTACAATAAAATAGTTTCAATGAGATACTTGATGAAACAACGCCAGGAAGTTCACATTTAAAAGAAGTGAGGTCGGAGCACCTTTAGTGTAAGAATGAAATGAAAATAGCAAAAACGAAGTCGCGAAGTTCCTCTAAATATAGCTGGGCGGGCGGAGTGCGGCGCAGTCGCAGCTAATCGCCAGTGCCCGAGTGCGACCTCGCTTTGTTCACAGTCGCGAACCGAGTGCGATCACTGTTTATCCGTTTAGTCCACAAATCAACGTTCGGTTCCATTTATTGATAGTCTATGTTGATACATAGAAGAAGATTCTTACAGTTTCCTACCAAATGTTGCTGCCAATGGATTTTTTCGGGAAAAAAAATCTCAAGTGAATAACTGAATAAGTCTACTTTTTGCTCAATAAAATGCTGAAATGAGGTTAATATGTTCTAGTTTACGTAGACACGAAACTTATGAACCCGAATTGATTCACCACTACGTAAGTACCTACCCACTGTATCTAATTGGTGTTGATGCATAGTTAACCTATCTAGCAGTGTCGTCATATAGACAGACTAGTCATCAGACTGCGGTAGATAATCTTAGAAGGTACCCAGCTATGTAGTCCTGAAATATCAAATATAAGCATACAGCTTCTTTTATTAGGTAAGTTCGTTTTGGGAATTCGGTACGTATATTTTGTTTTTTAAATTAAGGCGAAATCGCCTGGGTAATCTTACGTTTTTGCAATTTGCAGGTCAGTTTCAGGTTGTATACCTATTGATCAAATTATGATTCGCGACCATCATAACATTATATTACTTATATATTTACAGAATGATGTAGTGAAGTGATTAAAATGTCTCAATACAATTATCTAAGTTCAAATTACCCTATTGAAGACTACGAGTATTTCATGAAGTTATATGTGTCCAATTCTAACTTAGAGTGCTAACTTAGTAAGCCAATGTATCTGTGTCTGTAATTGCATCGTAATAGTTCCTTTGCACCTAGGTAGCTATTAGTTACACGGGAACTTACCGACCTGATCACCTCAGGTCTTGAGGTGCCTTGATTAGTTAATCCATCCATGTTAAAGTTTTAGCTTATTTTTGGGACTAAGTATTTTTGAGTTAGTACCTACTTAGGCGACACTCCACTGAGGTGAGGGGAAAATGAAGCAAAAGATTCTCATGGTGATTCTGAAAAACTAGCTAAGTTTTACAGTGCACTTAAAAATAAGTAAAATATTACGAAGCCGATTGAAACAGGACAAAACGTTTATTTCCGAATGTATTTCATTTCAGAGGTGATGAACAACGACGTAGAGGTAGAGGGTCGCCCTCGTCCACTGTCTACGGGCTTGTGGACGTTATTCTCTTGGCTCCGTCGCGACGACCGCTCCGTGTCCAGCGAGAGCCTCTCCAGCGCCGGCTCTGACAGAACGGTGGCGAGCTTCGCGTTCCTGACGCCAGCGCGCTATCAACCTGCGAGAGGACCACTAGTTGTGCCACCTCCAGGTCCTCCCACAGATTCATACAAAAAAAGAGTGCATGATAGAAACCTACGACGTCACCACGACCGTGATATTACGCTTCACCGCAAATACGGTTTATTTAAGAGTGAAGGAAATTGCGGTTACGACGCTTTTAGTTTACCGCCAGCACGAAGAATAAACGCTGATTCTGGCAGTAGATGGGATCGCGATAGGAGGGCTACGAGTGAGTGCTATCACCGTCGGTTAGCACACGTTCCTGGTAAGCGGCGCGCACCTCTGCCCCCTGTATCGGGCGTGGGCCCATCTGCGTCTCTACCGCGCCGGTATACAAGAAAACGACCTGCACCACAACCACCTGTGAAGATATTGGAAAAGAACAAAGACATCTTGAAAAACGTCGAAGTAAACACTAGTGCTGCTCAAATGAGTTCTAACGCTTATCAAGATAAATCCAAAACAAGAAGTAACGATGTTACGATGGGTTGTAAATCAGAAAAGTATAGTAAGAAAGATCAGAAAGATGCAAGCACTAAAAACACAAAAACGAAACCTGAAAAAAGTTTTTTGAAACAAATATTTGACGGTAAGAAAAGAAATTCATATATAGATACTTCTGCTGTGAAACTACTTCCGAGTATTAGTGAATTAGATAAACAGGCCGCTGAAATAATTGAAACCTGTAAATTAAAGGCAGCCGAACAAAATAACAATACTACATTTCACAAGCTTGGTGCACACTCTTCTAATCAAGCCGAGTCTTGGTTTTGTATTCGTTGTTTACGAAAATATGACTCAACAGTAGTTACTTGCGTCTATTGCGCATCAAAACATAAAGTGCAGTCTTCTGAAATTGTTAAAGATAACAAAGAAGCACTAGCTAAAACTTCTAATAAAGTTTACACACAAACGGGAAAAGACTTGTTACCTAACAGAAATTATGATGTAGAAGACAAACAAAAACTCAAAGAAATGTTAAAAGAAATGAAAGATTCACTTCCTAAACGACCGAAACATGATTTATTCAACAAATCAGAAAAACAAACTTCTGTGGAACCAAGAAGCTCAGGGAAGAAATCTTATTCTACAGAAACTCCTACTCTTCGAGTGGGATCAACAACGGGAGATGAAAAGAAAACTAATTCAGTTGCTCAGCCATTTACATCAAATGCCGATTTAAAATCTATGCCGGAATCGATGTGTTCACCAAAAAAACCGTATCCAGCCTCTGCACAAGCTGCATTAGTAGCACAAGTTATATCAGCGTATAAGAAAAATACAAACAATAATTTGAACCTGGCAGTCAAAATTTCAACTGAGAATGAAAGTGTCGCGCAAGCTAAGGTTGTTGATAGTGGTGTTAAGGTTAGAGAACCTGAACAAGCGCCACAAAAACAAACACAAAATATGAAAGTTTTGAATACGCCATTAAAAATATCGTCGCTTTTGAATCCAATGTATATACCTAAGAGTTCTGCCTTGGATAAACCTCAGTCATCAAATATTGCGCAAAATGAATTAAAAAAAGAAATATTAAATCGTGCTAAAATAACTTCAGACAAGGTACATCGAATCTCCCAAAGCACAAGCGTTTCAACACCGTCGTCTGATGTGCTGGCTGTTCCTTCTACATCTCAAACAAGTGTATTGTTTGAAAATATTGTCAAAATTGAAGCCAAGCCTAAAACTAATATAGAGAAATGCACCAAAGGAGGCACACATTCATCACAAAAAGATAAACCACCAATTATTTTATCAGAAGTTAGAAAAGTCTCAGAGGCAAATAAACCTCAAGAAATAATATCAAAGTTGCCGTCGTTAGCAAAAGAACTTATTTCGAACAGTACGGAGACACAAGATCAGCATTCCCGACGTAGAGGCCTAATTAATCAACTTGAAAAATCGATAGCTCGAGGAGACGAGCGTGCAGCAGCAGAAGCAGCTGCTAAACTAGCACAATTACGTTTATCATGTTCAGTTCTGTCATTTTCGTCTCAAATATTATCTCAACCATCGACATCGTCTACCAATAACGAACAGTTAAAGGAACGCAATGGGGAACCAAATATTAGCATAACCACTACAAAAAACGATTCCAATGAAAAAGAAAAAAATGCGCCTCAAGGCCCATCGTTAAACTCTGTTAAAGAAAATTCGTCGCCAAGAGTTCCAGTTATTAAAGTTAACTCAAGTTCTGTTGTCGTACCAAATAAGGTAACTACATCGTTAGTTTCTACGGCGGAAACGTCTAAATTGAAACCTGTTCAAAATAAAACGGATGGAGACATACAGCGCAAAGAAAAGGATCCCAAAAAAGAAAGCCCTAACAAGCAAGATGACAATAAAGTTACGTAAGTAAAACAATAATTATTAATTTATATACTAAATTTGCTTTCAGGATCAAATACGAACTAAGAACAGTAACAGGCTGTTAACATGGCCAATATAGCTTTATAAACAGACACAGGTATGAGGACGAATATTATGACTTATGAGTGACAAACACAATGATATACAACGTCGAGCTTATACACTCAATAAGTCGTAAAATGTTATCGCGGTGATATCATAGACAATTTGCCCAGAGAATACGTAGGAATAAAAAATGCCTGGTGACTATCTAACTTCAAAAGAAACAGCCTATTATTTTATAGAGAAGGAATAAGTGCTTAATTTCGCTTGATCACCGTGCCATTCTCTGTTTCACACATAGATTTTCTATTTTGAGGAAACATAGATTTCGTATTATGAAATCTATGTTTCCCCTTTCGCTCATTCTGTTCCCTTTGCCCCTATAATTTATTGTAGCTATATCTAAAAAATATATTTTAGAATAGCAGTATTGGTCGAGGACCGAGAAGCGACAAGGGGCCCTGTCCACCTGCGTATAAACCGCCAAGCGTGTATACGAGACCTTCGCCGAGAAGCCGAGACATCACTTGGCTTAGCAACCAATCTGCAACGCTGGATTGTTGGTCGTGCTCTGTGTGTTAACGACACCACACCCATCATATCACTCGCTGGCCCGGACTTCAGTGCACCATTTTATTTATGTGTAGTAGAATCAGGTAGGTACGTAATTTAGTTGTTTTCATATAGACTACCTACTTACATAAGTAAGTTTCCTACGTTGCTAGTCCTTCCTAAGTTTCCTAACTTACCCTTATTTGCAGTTTTTCTGCACGCATTTTATTTACCGGGCGTGAACACGGGGCTTTAAAATCTAAAATGAAAAAATGATTGTCCATTCGTATGTGCTACACCTGTATAGTAGGTATACAAGGTGGAGACGATAAAAAATTTAATTCCGTATGCCTAATGACGTTCTCGGTCTACATACAAAAAATTAATCAAATATATCCAATAGTTTAGTCACGATAGCTAGTCAAAGATCGGCAAACCCCATAGTCGGCCCATCACTACTATTTAGTTTGTATGAAAAAATGACGTTTTTAATTTCAACGTTAGGATTAATTTGATAGTTCCAAAATACTCTTATGCGTTAGTATTGCCAGTGTTTTCATTTATTGTTGTATTGTCGTCTCCACATTGTATAATTGTTAAATAATAGTAGGCTACACTAAAGCCCAAAACACACACAGAGCGGGTGCGGAGCGGGAGCGAGTCGGGTTGTTTTCATCGCGTGAGTCGCGCTGTTCATCGTGTTCACACAGAGCGCGGGCGCGGGGCGGCAGCGGGTTGGGCGCGTGGCGGCAGCGGGTCGGGCGCGGTCGGACTTTGATAGGCGGCAGCGGTTGCAGTGTGAAAATGTCGGGTGATTCTGACACGGACGAAGAATTATTTAATTTTTACTTATTTTAAAAAGAAGAACGCGAAAATGGAAAAGGTTGTGGGTTCATAAAACCGGCCAAGTGCATGTCGAACCACGCACAATGAAGGGTTCCGTAGTTGGGATGAATTTATCCAACAAACTTAACATTGTAGTCGAAAAACTTGTTCTCCCATACAAAATGTATGGCAGAACATGTTTTTTCAACTGCAAATTTAAGTTGGTCGATTATTACTCGGTAACTTGTGGAGCCTACGTAGCGGTGATAGTTTTCCTTTTAATTTCGCTAAATATACTACTGCCGTGAATTTTTTCACATACCCAAAACTAACCATTTAGCTGGCAGGGGGGGAGGGACACTTGACTCTAAAAAAATTAGCATTTTAAAGCTTAATATTTCGCAAACAGATCCCTGAATCCAAAAATGGTTTCCGCAAACTCGCATTATTTTTAAACGACCTTTCCAACGATACCCCACAGCATGGGATTGACGACAAAAAAAAAACCATCCCCAATTTACGCGTAGGGGAGGTACCCTAAAAAATATTTTTTACGATTTTCTTTTACCACTTTGTCGGCGTGATTTATATGTATACCCATACCAAATTACAGCTTTCTAGTACCAACAGTCTCTGAGCTATGCAGCGGACAGACAGACAGACAGACGGACATGGCGAAACTATAAGGGTTCCTTGTGTACTACGGAACCAAAGTCTGACAACCAGTCTAACCAAAGGGTATCGTATTACCCAGTTACTGGGTTGTGGAGGTCAGATAGGCAGTCGCTCCATGTAAAATACTGGTATTCAGCTGCATCCGGTTAGACTGGAAGCCGACCCCAACATAGTTGGGAAAAGGCTAGGCTAGGCAGAAGAAGTGTACTACGGAACCCTAAAAAATACATCAATATGGAGAATTTCATCGATACGTGTATTGCAACGAATGTAACGACGCTACACCCGCATTGCTATTCTGTAACCATCTTACCTTGAAAACTTAGGTAAAGTGAGCGTGGAGTGAATCATTGTCATCGATACCTACTGATGCTAAGGCTGTGACAGTTCACTTCAAGCTCACTTTGATATTTTACTACACTGTTTTCACGGAGATATTTTTACAGAATAGCACAACCGCTCCCGACCCGCTCCCGTACCGCGATATCTATGGTTGCGGGCGCGGCTCCCGCTTCCGACCCGCTCCGCGCACGCGTTCTGTGTGTTGACATCCATATAATTCCTTGAATTACACATTACTGAATTACATTTATTACACCCGCCGTACTCCCGCGATGGATGTGTTCACACAGAACACGATGAACCGCGCGACTCACGCGATGAAAACGACCCGACCCGCTCCCGCCCCGCATCCGCTCTTTGTGTGTTTTGGGCTTTAACATAAACTTAAGAGTCTCCGCTTCGCACTAAGAAT
This sequence comes from Lithophane socia, assembly GCA_947522985.1. Taxonomy (NCBI): domain Eukaryota; kingdom Metazoa; phylum Arthropoda; class Insecta; order Lepidoptera; family Noctuidae; genus Lithophane; species Lithophane socia. Next base: position 12,224,447 of record OX383256.1, on the reverse strand, counting down.
AGGTTGCTACGTTGTCGAACACCTGTTGAAATAGTGAACCAAATTCATTTGCCTTGTTCGTAATTTCAGAAACTAAATTGGAAACCAACTCACAAAAGCACACTGACATAAACGACCATCAGAAAGGAACAGGCGACGTTTATACAGAACTTGTGCAGCTGGAGCAACAAGCACTAGTTCCTAATGCAGAAAACTTTGAGTGTGGAGTTTGTATGGAAGAGTATCCACCCGGTCAAGGAGTAGTGTTGCGCGAATGCGTACACATTTTCTGCAAAGATTGTTTGTCCGATGTGGTGCGTCATTGTGAAGAACCAGATGTCCCCTGCCCGGCTATGGGTTGTCGAGGAATGCTACAAGAACGAGAAATCCGCGCCCTCGTGCCTGCTCAGGACTACGAGCGCTGGCTGGCGCGGGGCCTAGCTGCGGCAGAAAGCGGAACTCGAAATGCCTTTCATTGTCGTACTCGTGATTGTAAGGGTTGGGCCCTTTGCGAACCGGGCGTCCAACGTTTTCCGTGCCCTGTGTGCAAATGCATCAATTGTGTGCCATGCCAGGTATATATTAATTCGATCTGATAAACATATTACTACACAGCTAAATGGTGTACCTATGCAATAATATTCGTAACATACAAATACCTTAGGCAAGCGTGGTGATCAATGCTCGTGCAATATAGCTATGCTTTATAGATATGCTCATTGTTATAGTGTATGGATAACATAGTAATTAATGAGGACCATGAATTTGATTTTTCGATCTCTTACTTATACGTTCATACAAAGTTATCGCGGCATGTATAATGAGAAACGTCAAATGCGCCGTGAAATGCGCGCGTCCGCTCGCACTCCGGACAAGTTCGAACATCTCGAACATTTTTTTTATCCGCCGTTCATTCCGCCTGCGCGGTGCGCCGTCACTCAGGACTCAGTCATAAGTTATAATTTAGGCTCTGATTTTTGATTAGCCAGTAATATTTACTAGTTTTTTATTTTTGTTTAAGGCTATTCACGATGGACATACTTGTGAGCAGCATCGCGCTAAACTTAAGCAAGCAGCGAGTAAGAGCACCAATGCAAACGAAACTGATGATGGTACACGAACACTACTCAATTCCTTAATTAGCAAGGGAGAAGCTCTCGAATGTCCTCAATGCAGTGCCATAATAACAAAAAAATGGGGCTGTGATTGGGTAAAGTGTTCAGCGTGCAAAACGGAGATATGTTGGGTGACACGCGGACGGCGCTGGGGGCCGGGTGGCAAAGGTGACACCAGTGGCGGCTGTCGTTGTGGCGTTGACGGCAAACGGTGCCATCCATCTTGCGGTTATTGTCATTAGGGAAAGTCATCTTACCTCTGACTTCTTTAAGGAGCTATAGCCTCAAATATTTACACAACAACACACATATTACAAATCCATTGTAAAAGCCCCTTAAATTCAACCAAAGCAAATGAAGTTGACGTAATCGACTAACTGTTAGGGATTGTATTGTAATGTAGGCATCTATTACCTTGATGACACGCCTTTGATTCGCAAACATGTACCGATGTAGCATCATGTCAAAACATCGAGATTTCCTTATTATAAGTTTAATGTATTATAAACATAAACCTTCCCGAATTCATTGTCTCGATAATGAAAACCGTATCAAAATCTTTAGAGGTATGAGGAACAGGTAGTGGGTGTAAAGTTCACTCTTCCTCCGAGCGCTATCCTTCACTAGATAAAAAAGGAAGGATCCTCCGACCAGACGGGTTTTGTCTGGCGGACAACTGCCCAACGATTGATGTAAGGTTCTTGTATACAGGGTGTTAGGGTAAACACCGTTATCCTTGAAACTTTTTTTTGTTTAGTCTACATTTTACCACAAGAGTAGTTTCTCAACATGGGCGCGGGACGTGACCTGACCAGGCACGAGCGCGACCCTCAGTCAGTCAGTTGTTTCGCTAGCGAGCACGGTGTAGGATAGAAACTTTTTAAAATCTTTTAATGAAAATAACGTTTTTTTTTTTTTTGTTACTCTGTAATTTATTTTTATATTTAAGTCTAACTACCCATGGTGACAACGGTGTTTACCCTTACACCCTGTATATGTCCATTGAGCGATCAGGGTTTTATGTGCCGTCAGGATTTTTGTATGACGTCAGGTCTTTGATGCCTAGTTCGCATGTGGCGATGTAGATGCCGCCACAAATCCGTCGCGTAATTTAGAGGAATAACACGCAAAGCGACTTTATTTAATAATATTTATAGATATGTAGGTACCTATAGTAGATGTATAGATTGTTATGTATTTTATTTGTAAGCTTTTGTTATTAGCTAGGTAATATTTATACATTTCAATGTATCTATCGCTATGCTATCTACATGTCATTGTTTAACCGTGCGTTTGACTATTTTCTGTCAATTTTCCATAAATTTTTTGGTACGAACTAGATATACCAAACCTACTAATCCACGAAACTGCCGATTCACTTAGACTGTACGTAGATGTAGGTAAATCAACTGTAGTAGCTAGTACCTACTGTTGACGTACCTACATATTTTTTAATAAATCATTGTAATTAGCTTGCTTTGTAAAAATAGTCGATTACAAATTTACAATTACACAAAAAAATACTCAAAAAGTGGAGTGGCCAGACATGGGACTTTTTTTGGAGGGGCATTGGTGCCGATTCTCTTGTACACCGAACTAAACTATCACTAAAATTCCTTACTTTTTACTACGAGAATCTTAGAGCTATTCTGCCAAAAAAAATCTCTAAATTTAAAAATTATTTTGACACAACTAAAATCGAATTTGACAATCGCGACTCCACTACCAACTTGTTTGCCTACCACGTGATTTTTATGAGCCGGAGAGGCGCGCAATGTTGCCGTCTCGACGTATTTTTATATGGAATTTTTCACTTTTTGGAAGAAAAAAAAAAAAATACCAACTTGATGAGTATCACGGGTTTGCGGGTTGCAAAGGGGGTCAAAATTTTCATTATTTTTGCGATAGGACACACCATTTTCGAGATATAAGCAAAAGAAAAAAAAAAAGATACAGTACCGTTTTGCAACTGAATTCGAGGTGTTGGTTTGAATTTTAGTTCATGACATCTAATTTTATTCCACACATTTTTAATCCTGATTAAAAATAGGCAGAGTTAGAGGATTTTAGATAAAGAACAAAAATTTTGGTTAAAACGTCAAATTCAGAATAGCATTTTCACTAAATTAAAACTCAGTGCCATCTTAGTGCTGTCAAACTAAATTATAAACTCAAACTCAAAGCATTTATTTCAAATAAACCAATTACAGGCACTTTTGAATTGTCAAAGGGTCGGTCAGTCAGAAAATATGAAGCTACTTGCCCATTCCAAAGCGTAGTAGGTTCCTATGGAGAAGAACGGGCAAGAAACTCCACGGACACTCTTTTAAATCAGAATATTGTTACAATATTTTGTTTACATCATTCATGTTGGAATCATACATGTGAGTACAATGTAGATAGTTAAGTTGTGTCACTTTAGTCTATTTTCAGACTGGGAAATCGTCGTTTGACAGGAATAAACTAAATTTTGGTGATGTTTAGCTTAAACTAAAAGTCACTAACTTTCTAATCAAAAATTTTATTTTATTTTTTGTTTTTTTGTGTCGAGATGGCAACATTGCGCGCCACTCCGGCTCAAAAAAAATCACGCGGTAGGCAAACAAGTAGGTACCAAATGGAGTCGCGATTGTGAAATTCAATTTTAGTTGTGTCAAAATAATTATTAAATTTAGAGATTTTTTTTGGCAGAATAGCTCTAAGATTCTCATATTAAAAAGTAAGGAATTTTAGTGATAGTTTAGTTCGGTGTACAAGAGAATCGGCACCATTGACTTTTATTAGGATTTTTTTGTTAGTTCATAGTGGTGAGGAGGAAATACTTACATTTAAAAAATTCGACACCCTCTTTTTAGGGTTCTGTACTAGAAGGATGCCAAACGGAACCCTAATACTTAACCTCCGCTGTCCGTCTGTCTGTCAGCGGGCTGTATCTCATGAACCGTAATGGTAGATACTTGAAATTTTGACAGATTGTGAATTTGTATGGCCGAGATCTATAAACGTTATTTAGCTTTTATTAACCGAATCCGGAACCCTTCACTGTGCGTGGTCCGACACCCACTTGGCCGGTTTTTTAAAGCTAATTGCACTGGACTAGAAGATGTGTGTTGTAATTTTATTATATAGTTGTGTGAGCTACGTTAGTCTAAGTAATACTATTGTAATACTTACCTATGTATTTAATCATTATTTAAAACATTAATTTTTGTTTTTTTTTTCACCTCGACACATCGGGTACTTCCCACTGGTTAATACCCCGTGTTTAAGGGGGTGCGCTAGGGTGGCCCACGAAATTCAAATTTTCTTACGTTTTTTGCAATTTGCAGGTCACTATCAGGTTGTATGTTGATCTAAATATTATTAGCGCTCCTAACAAATATGGATTTACAGATTATAAACATTTAAATCAGCAATACAACTCTCTAAGCTCATGAAAGTGTATTGAATTATTGAATGACTATTTCATGAAATCATGACATTTGGCACTTTCATGCACTTAGAGAGTTGTATTGCTGATTCTAATATTTATAATTCAGTAAATCCATATTTGTTACGAGCGCTAATAATATTTAGATCAACATACAACCTGATACTGACCTGCAAATTGCAAAAAACGTAAGAAAATTTGAATTTCGCGGGCCACCCTAGCGCATCCCCCTTACCACACTATTAACTACTGAGAATGATGGGAATGGTTAACAGTGTTGACGAACGCGACATTTTTTTTCCCAATAGTTAATACCCTCGTCTCGCGAATAATTCAGGAGTCAGGTTTTAGTTTTTATTACTTTATTTTTATTTTGGGGTTATAATATACAGGGTGTTTGGCAGAACGTTGAACATACGAAAATGGTGGATAGGTGGGGTCATCTGCTACTTACTCAGCCCTAATTTATTTGGCCCTGGCCCCCTGGATATTTTTAAAAACTATTTTTTTGCTTTCTTCTAGTTTCACCACTTTCTTAACTTTAAAGTGTAATTTTTATTAAAAATGGGTAAAACAGGCAATATTGTTGGTGTCTTTTTTACCCGACTACGGCGAAGAAAAAAGGAGGGTTATGATTTTGACCGGTATGTATGTATGTATATATGTATGTATGTTCATCTGTTCCCTCCTATCTTCCAAACCACTTATCACAATTTGACAAATGAGGTATCGTTAGAAGCGTCGTGATTGTCCGCTGGTTATAGGCTACGTGAAGTTAAAAATGGCGCCCTCTAGAGGACATAAAGTGAGGAACTTAAAAACAAAATGGTATAATCGTACCATGTTGGGTATCAAATGAAAGGGCTTAATGAGCACATTTCAAATATATATATATTATAACCCCAAAAGAATTTAAAAAAAAATCAAGTAATAAAATCTAAAACCCAACTACGACTTAGAAGGTATAAACAAGACACCACAGACAGACAAATTTTTAATTTGTCTGTCTGTGGTGTCTTTGGATTTTTAATTTGTCTGTCTGTGGTGTCTTGTTTATACCTTTTTAGTCGTAGTTGGGTTTTAGTTTTTGTTACGGCGAAGAAAAAAGGAGGGTTATGATTTTGACCGGTATGTATGTATGTATGTATGTATGTTCATCTGTTCCCTCCTATCTTCCAAACCACTTATCACAATTTGACAAATGAGGTATCGTTAGAAGCGTCGTGATTGTCCGCTGGTGGTGGCTATGTGAAGTCACATTAAATTAAAAATGGCGCCCTCTAGAGGACATATAGTGAGGAACTTAAAAAAAAAAATGGTTTAATCGTACCATGTTGGGTATCAAATTAAAGGGCTTAATGAGCACATTTCAAAAATATATACAACGTGTAACAGAATAAGCGCAAGACCTTAAAGTAGTTTGCTCAGAATCGGCTTCTGAATCGATTTCCATCATTATTTATATGTGTTAATTTTTCATGAAAAAATCTTTTCTTTAACTGAAATTAGAACCACCGCGTCTTACCAAGGTAATAAGATATTTTATTTAAGGAAATTAAGCCTTATCTCAAAGGAATAAAGCCTATTCAAATGCATAAACAAATTTGTAATACGCTCATAGCTATCCTATGTGTAGTGCGCGGTAAATAAAATAGTTAATTCAAGGAAGCTTAATCCTTATTGCAAAGCAATATGTCTAATTTAAATGCAAAACCTAATTTGTTGTTCGGTCATAGCTTTCTTTACACACACATAAACATTGCTTTTTATTACGTTTGAGCTAGTTGTGTTAAAAATAAATGTTAATTTAACGAAATTTAGACCTAATCCCAAAGCAATAAAGCTTTTTTAAGTGCACGACCGAATGTGGTCTTTCACATTCTAAGAAATGACAAAATATTAGGAATTTTGTGGTTCGTTTTTTGCAAATGGAAGATTAATGTGAAAGAGGGAGATGCATTAATGTGCCGACTTACCCCCTTTGACGTTTGATACGAGTATGCCGCCGCAAGCGCCGGCACCGCCCGCGGTGTGCCCGCTCACAAGGGTAGTTATTCGCCGGCAGCGAGCGACAAGTCTTCCCGAATGTCATTTGTTTACGTGCGCGATGGCATTCCAGTACACCAATATTCAGTACACGGAGATGGTGAAGTCAGTCCTGCCTCGTTGTTACGATAATGTCGAGTTAGCGTGTTGAGAGTTCAACGCTAGATATGGTACCAGAGCAGTGAGCGCCAGGACAATGTTAAGTGCAACTCAGCGTCTGAGGGACTCCGGTACCTTTCGTCCTAACACGGCCATAGATAGAGGGACGAATGTGCGCACTAATTTCTTCTTTCTTTCTTTCTAAACAAACTAAATTTGCATCGAGCAAGGCGGTGGACATTTGGAAAGTGTATTAAAAAGGAGACGAAGAAAAATAGTGAGATAGCGTAGTGTAAATACATAGTTCAGTTCTGTAAGTACCTTCATGTTTACCAATTTTAATTACTGTAAATATTATGATTCAAATCTTTTAAACACGCAGACTTTGAATATGATATCGCGACAGTTGGGTAGGTACGCATCAGAGATAATAAGTGAGTCGGGCGGCCGCCAAAAAGACCACCCTATCACGTTTACTGATAGATCGTAGACGGCCGAAAAGTTGCTTGATTTAAAAATGCTTCCGCTTTACTAAACCTTTCTAAGGTTTAGTAAAGCGGAAGCATTTTTCTTTTTTCATCTTAGAATTAAGTAAACAAAATTATTCAAAGCCTACAGTCCAAAGCCTGTGAAAATGTGATGGAAAGATGAAATCATAATTTTACTAGTAATGTCCGGTCATTGAACTAACGTACATACCTAATGCATACGCTTGCTTGTAGTACCTACCAACCTAGCCAGCTGACAGGCACACGCATGCGTGCGGCGCGCTATTAGTGTGCGTGGAGATCGAGTAGTGTGCTCAAACGTTTCATGTTTAGTCAGGAAGTCTATTTTGTAAAAAAATACTAGGTGTCGTTTAATTAAATTAAATTACAGATATTATTTTAGTCTTATAATTTAATATTCTAATTGGGGTGTATGAGCTCTTGCGTTTATTCCGTTACACGTTGTATATTGTATATTATAACCCCAAAAGATTAAAAAAAAAAAACAAGTAATAAAAACTAAAACCCAACTACGACTTAAAAGGTATAAACAAGACACCACCGACAGACTAATTAAAAATCCGGAGTCACACGTAATCTGTTCGATTTATGCCCTAACACGTGTGACTCCGGATTTTTAATTAGTCTGTCGGTGGTGTCTTGTTTATACCTTTTAAGTCGTAGTTGGGTTTTAGTTTTTATTACTTGATTTTTTTAATCTTTAATGTTGGCAGATTCTTATAAGATTATTGCTTTATTCAAATGTTAGCTAGAAAAAATGTTATGAGTCCTCAAACTTACAGAAAGATGTAAAAAATACTTAAATCTTAACTTCAAAAAACAAAAAATGATTGAGGAGTTCCAATTCTAGCAAAACATCCCTAGTGACCTTTCTAATGGTAAGTAATTTGCTTTTATAAAAAAAAACCTTTAAGAGTTATTTCATAATTTTATCAAGTAGGAAATTTTCCATGAAACTCTACCTTTACGGAAAGTGAAATGTTTTGCGAAATTTAATACTGCAAGGTTGGTAAAAATTAAATGATTGATTGAAATTATGTAAGTTCTTGAATTAAGTACAAAGAAAATTGCTGTACCAGTAAGGTGCGTTAATGAAACAATTAATAAATTACAGATGTTCGAATTGACGCCCTTCATTTACAATACAGGCGCGGCATCTACGTCTGATTTCTACAGTTGTTGTGCGCAGCAGCATTCTCCTGTCGCATAACTGCGTGTCAGACTTTTACCGACTAAAACCCACCCGTATTGTTTCAGTTGCCAAGGGCACCCGTATCGCTAGTGGACTTTCCCACAACCCTGGCAGGCATCAGTCCTAGCGGACCCCGTCAAGGATTTTGCAGCCTAGGTTCTTTTGTATGTCACTGACTCTGGCAAGGCCACCATCAGGGATTTTAATTTTGATTACACAAAAAAAATCTTGATATTTGGCGACAAATTTCGACTAATTAGCGACAAATTTTTTGTGTAGTCAAAATTAAAATCCCTGATGGCGGCCCTGCCAGAGTCAGTAACACTTCTTTTGTTGCTGCACAAGTCGACAAAGTAAAGAAAGTTATCAATCCAAGGCAGGCTAAAACCTGAAGAAAGTATGCAGGCCTCAGTAGTTCAAATAAAAAACAAATTGAATTGCTTAAAACTATAATAAGTGTTAATGAATTTGAAGTTAGCTCAGACCATCATAACATTGGTGGTTCTCATTAATAGACATTAAGACTAAATACATTAATTGATTATTGTTACAATACTACTACCTGCCTGCTACCAATCTGAGGATTGTTTTAATGCTATAGGTACGTCGAGAAACATCCAACACCACACCAATCTGATCAGGACTGGATAATATGTGCACATCCACAAAAAATCAGGCTCATTAGTCAGAGGGGTGTCCAAGGGTTGGAATGATTTGCTCCAACAGTCGAATGTGTATGGCTATACGTATTGACATTCGTTCCCAAGCTGCATTGATTTTTAAGAGGTGAGATTGATTTGAACTTTTAACCAATAATGTTTAGGGTAGCCTTTAGTTTAATGCAAAATGTTATCACAAATGAACAACACACATAGGATACAGTTTTCATATAGTGATTATTTCACTTGATTGTGGCATCACACATCACTGCACTGATTTTAATAGCGTCGCATTCCAGGAGGCCCACGGCCACCAGGCCCACCACGGCCCATTCCGGGAGGAGCTCCCATCATCCCTGGAGGTGGTCCTCCCATCATGGGTCCTCCACGCATTTGTGGTGGGGCAGACAACTGCCCTCGAGAGCCAGGGGCCATATGTTGTTGCGACGGACCACCAACGCCTCTGGCAGGTCCTTGTAAGCCAGGTGGAGCGCCCGCAGGCCCAGCCCCACGCCCTGCCGCACGGCCACCGCCGGGCCCCCCGATAGCACCCGGAATTGGCACACGAGGCAAACCTTCTTCTGGTGGAGGCGGACCTTCAATTGTTAATGACACGATATTTTCACCGCGTAGCAAAACAAATCCCAATGTTCTTTTCTCCTCTCTATCTGCAGTTTTGCTATTTTTGGATTTAATTTTTCTGAATTCCTCGCAGTCTCCCAAAATTAAATTCATATGTTTATCAAATGCCTTGAAAGTCCCTATGAATGTTCGTGAATCTTGTAGTATTACTCTAACCCTATAGTTAATATGCTGTTGCATTTTATTATTCTTCCCGATCGTCTGAAAACAAACATTGCTATTGTTATTTTTAACACTTGAGCCGATTCATACATTTCATAATACAAATTTGCGTCATCTTGTACAGTATACTTTGCCGGCTTTCCCGGTATCACAAGCACAAGCTTAGACACGGTAAAAACAATTTCTTTATAAAAAAATAACAAGTGTAAATTAGTCAGAAGAAATCAAACAATAAAATGCAAAGTTTACATACCATTTTGGACGATTGATTTTGAAACAAATCCTAGATTCAAAACTGAAAGAAATCCTTTTCAAAATTCACAAGCCACCTCCCTCAGATAGAAACAAACTATCAAGCAAACCATAGATTATTCAATCAATGAATGAATTCTCAACTCCATTTTAAAAACATTACCACCACAGAACATACTTACTCTAGGGAGTTACCACAGATAAATTATGTATCAAGGAAACATTACAAACCAGAGACTAAATAGATAGACCACAGGCAATGTAGAAACAAACATAGAGTCTGGTCAACGAAAGTTGATCCTGAAAACAAGCGCGTCGTGTTGATAATTGAAATTTAATTTCATTTATATAAAATAAAATTTCAAGTATAGGCACGTGTTATCTCACTATGTACAGGGATAAACAGTATTGTTCTTTTTTAATTTCGCGCGTATTTTCATGATCAAATTTCGTTGGCCAGACTCTAGAGTCCGTTCCACCGCTCGAAAAGTCTGACAGATGCGGCGCGACGCCAGACTTTGGCGTGGACTCTCAGCACAGTGCTACAAGACAGCTGCATGGATATTTTGGCGCCTGGATGACATTTACCGGAGGGCATTGTTCTTATTAGTAAACCGTTGACAGAGACTAGAGGGCCAATTCTCAAAACAAAACGTTCACATTCAAGTCGCAATCTGTCAAACTTGTCAAAAATGTTGGTAAATTGATGGTTTTTTTGTCAAAATGTTAACGTCCTTAAAAATGAGGTAATTGCCCCGTAGCTCATTCTTGGGATTCTTTAGTAAGCATTTGCGAAATTGTCACAGAAAACTGCCTGAAACTGCCACTTGCACACTTCAGATGTCACTACTGTCACGTGTCCAAGAATTTGACAGCTATCTGTCTCTACAGATCAAGAATAGCGACAGCCTTATTACGAGTTGCCAGTTTTCTTCCCCAATAAAATTATGGATTGAGTGAATGACCCAGCCAGACATTTACCGCCTTACTAATAAACGTTGTATAGTATAGCGGATAGCGCCTGTATAGTTACACAACGCTTTCAACGTTTATTTGTAAGGCGGTTAGAGGGAACACTAGAGAACACAATTTATTAATGATGTTCAAACCACAGAACACTTTTACCTATTCCGAGAGGGTTCAAACAATCATTGAGTGTTTTTTCACAACACGACAACGGCACGGCATCGGCACGGCGACGGCTCCATAACTAAATAACTTATAATAACATAAATGTGAAAGTGAGTTTGTTTTGATGTTTGTTACTCAATCACGCAAAAACGGCTGAATGGATTTGGTTGAAATTTGGCAAACAGATAGTTTATAACCTGGATTAACACATAGGATACTTTTTATCCCGATATTCCCACGGGATCGAGACTTACGCGGGTCAAACCGCGGGGTGCAGCTAGTACTTATACAAGTGCAAATAATCTCCGAGTAACTGTAAGATGGCTGTGTGACATCCGGACGGATGTAGGTACAGAAAGATATGACAAAATTATAAGGGTTTGATGCAATGATATTCATTGGTTTGATGTACATCAACCCTTATAATTTCATTACGTCTGTCTGTACACGGACATAACGAAAATAAAAGGGTTCCATTTTTACCATTTTGATACGGAAACCTAATAAGGAAAAAATTAAATAATTATTCGATAAATTCATTATTGTACTTTATTGTAACCTATTTATAATATCTTAAAAAATACCTACAAGATTAAATATAAAAACTTATTTAACAATAACAGCACAAATGCACTTACCTACCTATTAAGTAGCTTTTAGTCTTTTCCTCAACTATTAAATAATATTAACATTTTCTCATTCCATTGGATATATTCGTGTTTCATTCAACAGAACATTGTCTCCTCTGTAGGTGTACCTGTACACTACACACTCTACAGGCCATACATAAATTACTTACATAAGCAACACAATTTACCTTAAACTTCCGCTACAATCTCATTCAGAGACAACAAACAGCCAATGATTAAAATTGAAAGAAGCCTTGGAAAATTACGCTAAGAAAATACTACATTCAGGATGTAATACGATACATTTTGTAAGCATTAAATTAGGTACCTACTTAATTAAAGTACATAATACACTAAATTGCCTATTATGAATCAGATGCGGCAGCTGGAGCAAATCGTATTACCGATGTGTGCCGGACAGCCGGCACCTCAGTATCAGGTTGGGGAATAAGTTTCCGTTTCCGTGGCGGCAACGAGGATGGCGCAAAGGTATATTGGACTGAGGTTGTGAGTGCCGGCGAGGGGGAAGGTGATGGGGAGGCGGACGGTGACGGAGAGGCCACCACGGTGGTGGAGGCAGCTGGGGCCGCCGCACACTGTGGAGACGGTGGAGAACTAGGAGGAGTCGGAGGTAATTGCTGCAAAGCAGCTTCTACCAAATCACACATAACATTACCATTAACCACTAGTGAACCCGTAGATGGTTGAGTGCGTGGCGTGTCTGCGCCATGTTCTTTATAAATATGAGCTTCCATTTGTTTTTTGGTGTTGAAGGTGCCATCGCAAACAGTACAACGATAACATCGCTCGCCGTAATGTTGAAAACGGTGTAATTTTAACACATGATTGTAGCCAAAATCGCGGAGACATATGTCACAAGTGTATGGACGTTCACCGGTGTGTGTACGCGAGTGTACTTTGAGTTGTTTCGAACAGGTGAACCCCTTCCCGCAGCCGGGCGCCGGACAACGATATGGTTTTTCACCAGTGTGGGTCCGGAGATGGATGACCAGCTGTCCTGATTGGATAAAAGTCTTGTGGCAATGGGGGCAGGCATGCGGCCGTTCTCCGGTATGTATGCGAGCATGGCGGTGCAATTTTCCTGAGTGCTCGAAAGCCGCGTTGCACACTCCGCATCGGTACGGTCGTTCTTTAGTATGGATCCGACGATGCACTTGCAGGTTCTCCTTCACACTAAACATCTTGTGGCAATATTCACATTCAAAGGGCCGTTCACCAGTATGGGTCCTATAATGACGCACAAGTCTTGCGGGTACAGCGAACGTCTTGTGGCAAACGTCGCAACGATGAGCATCGGCAGTGGCACGGTGAGAGCGCGCGTGAGCTGTTAGCGCACTGCGAGTGGACAGCGTTAGTCCACATTCGCCACATTGATGGACCCGTTCCTCCTCACCTGTCGAACGATATTGGTTTATTTTATTATGCAATAGCGATTCCATTATTGTATGTCGACCGCAATTCGTTTAACGCCCCGATTCAAACGCGACGACCGTTCACAGTACAGTGTCTGTTGTGTATGGCGTGCAGCGACCAGGAATATCAGGATGCACCAACATCATACGGCCACACAGGGGTGCGAGCGGTAAGAGGCGAGCGGAGCATAAGCCGAGTGAATGTCCTCTGACAGCACGTGGAGGCCTGCACCGCGGCACTATCGCGTCGAAACCGCGGTGCAGGCCTCCACGTGTTTGGGCCGCCGACCCCGCTGTTCGCACTCACTCAAGAAGATATCCCTGTCTCGCTCGCCCCACCCAGCCCCATTTACAAGCGTAATATTATATAGGTACATGGATTTCTTGATAATTTTTCAGAATATTACATATTATTATTTTGTTACTTACTTCAAAAGATTCGAAAGTACTATTTATATAATAGGTACCTACCGTACCCATTTTAAATCAAGAAGAAGAATCTTATTAAAATGTATAAAGATTAGAATCATCGAGGAGGATGGCGATCTATACAAATGATAACACCCTAACACTCAGGTATTATTTTTAAATATTGTCTATATACAATACCTAATTAAAAAGATCTTGATTACCGTTACCTATGTATCAGAAAAGTCAGGAAATGTTTTGGGGCACAAGTGGCAAGTAAGTAAGAACCTACCTAAATAAATGTAACAATACCTACCTACTGAGTTACTGAGACTCTGTGAGCGTAATGGGTTGTAAAAAGGAAGGATTCACAGTAATAATATTAAAGAAATTGTTCCTATCCCTGATAATTTCATGCAACAATTCGGTATTAAATAGGTTAAGTACCTAAACAGAATAGTAATTTGTTGGTTTTCGGATAAATAACTATATTTTTAGTGTGTTTTGGTCATTAGCTGAAAATTAACCGACCTATCTATGAATAATAATAAATATTATAAAAAAATAATTTGCACTAGGTACATACCTTTATATACAGAATGTGGAAATAATTTATTAATGTTATAAATAAAAATGCTTACCTATCATGTTCTGAACGATGATGATTTTTCTAGCGCGGTCAATGTTGTTAATGTTGGCGTAGGTTGTGTACAATGGTCTCACAGCGAGTAACTCGGTAATATAACGACACACTCACTCGACCGACAGCAGCCGAATGCCGCGCTGCGGAGCTGGCCGGATCGGAATAGGTCGCGTTGTAAGACATGAGCGCGAGCGGGGACAATAAACAAACGCCACCCTACGCTTAAATAATACATCACTACGTACCAACTTAGGTTTTACTATTATGTTTAGGTTTATTTTCTCTGGTGCAGGCAAGTTTATGTCACTGACGTGTTCAGTAGGTACTTATATTACAATAGTGTATATGCTCTGTATATGTACCTACTTACCTGAATTATTCAAATATCTTCATGAAAGTAAAAATCAGTAAGTATTTAGGTACCTACCTAGTTAAATCTGTTAAAACCGTGTGTTTGTCTGGTAATTGCGTAAGACATTACCTAACAATTACAATGCGTTTCATTTTGAGAATTCGTCAAAATCCATTGCGTTATTTACGTTATCGAGCAGTCGAATTTTTGAAACATAATAAACTAAGAAGCTATTGATTAGAATTTCTTTCAAAATCTTTCAGATTGTGAAAGAGTGTTCCGCAATTGTGCTGTATATCAAGCCTATACTTACGAGTGAAGAAGAAATAAGGTCATTCGTCATGATAATCTTCTCCCTAGTTAATCAGCACTGGGATGCGGTTATACTCGGCAAACCTACATAAAAACTTCGAAAACTAGGTGCCCGGTACTTAGGATTGCCAACTCTACTAATTATAATAAAGTATCCTGCTATAGTAGACCCCTAAATTAGGAATCTAAATTTCTAAAAAAAGAATTGTACCTGATACTACTATATTTTTATTTCAATACAAAATGGCGAGATGCTGGCCAGTTTTAGCCATTAGCCATTAATTTAGCTTTTATTATAATTAATAGATACTGGCCAGTATTCATTATAATAAAAGCTAAATTAATGGTATTTTCTTACCTTAGTGTAAAATTAGTGATATTTTTTTACTATGACTTATTGAGACATAAAAAAAAACTGTTAGCAAAAAATATGCATAGAATAAAAATGTTTTTGAAACATACATAGGTACTTACTTACTACTTTTTTATTTTTTCGCCATCTACTATATTTTTAGAGGCAATGGCTTCGAAAATACTGTTTAAATTTATAAAAGTACCTATTTGATACAAAAAAAGTTGCCAACCCTGCCGCTACTAGGTTGCTACTTGGGACCAAGTGCTCACCCAGCCTAAACTGAGGTCTGCATTTCACGAGCGGAGTTTTTAAAAAGGTTAAAAACCTTTGCTGGATTACGTAGACAGGCAGGCACTTGTATCCTTACAGTAAGTATCCACACAATGAATAAAAACAAACAAGTAGAAATAGGTTCATCCTCAGGTAAGTATCTGTGTAGGTACCTAGCCAATTGTGTACTATATTTTTTAGGTTCTATAATTTTACTCTACGCCAATATTTTGGATTAGGTATCAATTGTTTTCATACATAAGTAGTTATTTTATGGTATTTGTAATTGTTACACAAGCATAACGCTATTAAGTATAACGTATATACATATACCTAACACGCGATAGACTGTGCGCGTTTCTTGTTGAAGGTTGGTTGGAATGTCCGAACGAACCGCGCGCGGGATGCGGTGAGCGGGTGAAGGAGGGCAACGCTAGCGTACACGTGGAGGCCCACCGCGGTTTCGAAGCGCGCGTGTGAACTCTCGACAACACTGCGCGTGCGTAACTCCCTTACCCCACTGTCCTCTCTGCCTTCCGCACTCTCCCTCTCGCCGATACGATATCTGTCTGTCTAGCTAGGACAACAACATAACGCGAACTATGTTAGGTGGGTCTGGTGACCCGTGAAATTATTTTCAGAAGTACTTATTTCCTCGAGTTACCTAGATTGTAGGTAGGTACCTACCTACTTAAAATATTAATTTTAATTTTAAGTTAGTTTTAGAATCGTAAGTAGGTAGGTCAGGTCACTTCCTCTTTACCGCTAAGGCTATACCTAATTAATACCTACGGGTAGAATTTTTACTAAGTAGGCAACCCATTTAATTAAGTAGGGAAACCAACATTTTATCCCGAAATCCTGTGGGAATATCGGGATAAATAGAATCTTTGTCCTTTTCTAGGTCATGGTCTACCCATCCAATTCCTTTCAGCCGTTTTAGCGTGAAAGCGTACCTAACACACACTTATTTTAAATTATAATTATTGACATTTAAAGAATCTGTTTATACATTGATGAACCGTCTTGACTGTGAGATATATTCTAAAAAACTAATTTAATATAATATTTATAATGTAATTTGCCTAATTAATTAATATTGACGAAGCAAGACTGTAAATATTATGATTATGATCATCTGCCTAGCCTTTTCCCAACTATGTTGGGGTCGGCTTCCAGTCTAACCGGATGCAGCTGAGTACCAGTATTTACATGGAGCGACTGCCTATCTGACCTCCACAACCCAGTAACTGGGTAATACAATACCCCTTGGTTAGACTGGTTGTCAGACTTTCGCGCTTCTGACGACTCGTAACGACTGTCAAAGATCCACAAATGACAGCCGGGACCAACGGCTTAACGTGCTTTCCGAGGCACGGAGCAGTCTCGATATGTGAAAATGGTCACCCATCCACGGACCAACCCCGGCAAGCGTAGCTTAACCTGATGTATCGACCCGAGCGGCTGTTATTACTTAGCCACGAGCTCCTCCCATGGAGCCCCTCCCAAATATTATGATTATGATGTGTGTGAATATTGTAATGACATTGATGTAATTTCATGATTATTGTTACCAATGCATGTACTCGTACCAACTAGAAATATTTGCACGACTGATAAGTCGAATATAGTGAGACTAAAATTATTTTACCATGTTAATGCAAGCCCAATACCTATATTCTGGCAAATAAATAAATTTCATTTCACAACAAACAAACTCACTTTCGCATTTATAATATTTTTACTAGCTGTGCCCCGCGGCTTCACCCGCGTAGGTCTCGATCTCGTGGGAAAATAGGAACAAAACGTATCCTATTTATCATTCCTATTTCCTATGTTCATGTGCCAAGTTTCATCCTCTCTAGAGTAGGGAACGTGGCGGCGGCGCGGCGCGACGTCGAACGGTTCGCGTACGTATTGCATTTTTATACTCGTGATAACTTCGAAATGAAGTGTCCGAATGAATTAAAAAGTATTTTACTGCTACATAAATACCCTTGCTGATAAAACTATTTATATAAATAACAATTTAATGCTACGATACGAATGTAACCAACTTTTGTTTCTATCGGCGATCTAATTAAATTTTAGAACACAAAACCTGCTATTGTGACTTAACTATGATAGTTAGATATATTGCTTCGCGGACTTTTTTGTAGGTAATAATGAGTTCTTTAATCATGTAGTATGTAATTTTTATGTATCTTCAATAGTTTTCTCAGCGCACGCCAAACAATGAATTTTATAGGCAAAATTTTGCTACCTTGGGTAGCACTATTGCAATTTGGTTAAGGAACTCTATTTAAAAAAAAAAAATTATAGCCTATTTTACTTTGTGATAATTTAGCTTTCTATTGGTGAAAAAATTGTGAAAATCGGTTCAGTTTCGGAGCCTATTCGGTACAAAAAAATCTTTCCTCTTTATTATATTTGTATAGCTAGGATAGTTAGGAATGTCAGGATCTCGAACATACCTATTATTAGTCGAGATTTAGCGCTGCTTCTTGAGAAGCCATATTCAATAAATTAATGGATATTATAGTTTGCGTGATGCATGTTGTTTTATGCGTAGTACAACAGTACCTACAATACAAATTATAATAACAAACAAATGTGTACCTAAGTACCAGATTTTTTGTTTCGAGATTACTTAAATTAAAAAAAAAAAATATATCTACCCAGGTTTTTTTTACGTACCCATACGTACTATAGCACCATATTATTATGTAGATGCCGTAAAACCTGGCAACTTTGCCCTTGAGGTTCGACTTTGCCCAGTTGTGTATTTTTTGAAAAACTCGATCCATAGCAAACAATAAATAGAAGTATTTTTTTATCGGTGGTACAAAATTTGTCATTTTTCTGGCAACACTGAGTGACTTAATGTCACCGATGTTACTTCAGTTGCCTGTCAGAACTTGTAGAAGTTGGTAGTGTTTTTCGCGGGCAAAAACCGGTACAAAAACTTTTCCAAAAAGTGGAGTTGCAGTTACACCAGGTAAGTAATTTTTTTGCCACTGTTAATATGTTTGAAATGAATAATATAGACTTAATATTTCATGCAAAACCTCCCATAAATTGTAAGATATGTTGATGGGCAAAGTTATATGCATGTTTTTGGTGCATGGTTGGCGACATTGCCCACCATTTCTTTTCTCGTAGGGTTGTCACCTATAACTTACTTACTTACATATTTTTTTTCCAAATCATTAACACTATTTGCTTAGACATGATCTTCAGTTCAAAATAATCCACTTAAGACCTTGGCTTATACCCGGGCCCCAAGAAGCGAATTTGATTATAGTCACACACACACTTCACCTATGTTTAAGTGTTCTTTGATCTCAATTGTTCCTTAAGATAGGTTTAGGTATTGTTTTGTATTATTTTACTTTATGATTAAAATTTAAAACGTACTTATTATAAAATTGTTGCACGTTCGTTGAATGTTATTATTTTATAATTTAAAACGTTTAACGTTTAAATGCACAATAGCCCTTGTGCGAATCGATAATCATTGCAGTTTTTTCAAATTAAATAGATATTTAACTTGAAAAACTGCAATGATTTTGTCATTTACTATCAATTTGTGAGATCTACGGTATATAATGCTAGCTGTAAGATGCCTAACAGCTAGCATTATAGCGTAGATCTTTATTTTGTATCCACTATAATTAATTTGTACTTATTGAATTTATTAAAGTCATTAAAAATATTTGACATTAAAAAGCTTTTCATTAAATATTAAAATGTAGAATTTTTTCAATGGTGACAGCCCTGGATATTGATAATTATTTTAAGAAAAATGTTCTAGGTGGCGTTTCGACTTTGCCCAGTCAATTTTAAAGGACAAGGAATATGTTTATTCATCTCATAATTTGATACAATACTGGTTTGCCTTGTATTTATATTCTGGCATTTTTAAAATATGGATACTGTTTATAATATTAGAAATATTCAAAGTTGGCAAAGTTGCCAGAAGCATATGATTTTTTGCCCAACACATAAACTTGTTTTTTTCACTAACACACATACATTTTTCTGGATATTTCTAGTAATAAATATCGAGTAATGAACTTATAGTATTGTGTGGTACAAACACAATATGACATTAACTAACGTGTTCGAAAATAACTCAACTAATGCAAAAAAAAAACGAATTATAGGGCAAAGTTGCCAGGTTTTACGGTGCAGTTTTCATTTTCGTTATGAAATCTCGATGTGACCATTATCAACAACACCGACCCCCTCACTCGTAGCATCATGACCACCGCAGAAACGGGTTGTGTCGACGGAAGAATAGACAAAATGACAGATGTTGTTTGTTTATCCGTCATTTTGTCTATTCTTCCGTCGACAAAACCCGTTTTCAACACGCGAGATCTCGAGTTGCCAATTTTGATCTTGACTGAAGATTGCATTAACATTCTAGACTCATACGAGTACATAGGTACAACGAAACAAAAACCAATTCGTCCAATACCAATAGGGAATATGCATGTGATTCAAATATGGGTAAATTTTTTTTTTATAAACTATATTACTTCAGAATTATGCCTCCATCAATATTTTTTTATAAAATTTCTTTTTGAGCGATAAATTAATTTTTTAAAAGTCCCAAAAAACCGTGGATAATTCAAATACTTGAAAAGCTAAGAGCGGATGTGACGTCACAATCCGGGATAACAATCAAAATGTCAATGTCAAGTCAATCAACAAGTGTCAAGTCAATGTCCAAACGCTCATACAAAAAGGAGTGTTTGACGTTGACTTGACAGTTGCTTGTTTGTTTTCACGGTCTGTGACGTCACCACACCAAGCGCGCCAAATGGAGGGCGTTTAAATAGCCCGGATCGGTTGGATATTTTTAAACTTTTTTTAAAGTAAGTACTTTATATTGCTTTTTTGCCGTCGATTTTTTTTTTATTATTATTTGACGATGTAAACTATCGAAAAAAAATATTAAAAAAATACATGCATATTCCCTATTAAGTAGGTTACCATGTAAAATTGTGAAAAGAAGTTTTTTATTAGGTTAGGATACTTATAATATTTTTATTTTGAATCGGTTCTTTTCATGATTTTATTTTACCACATTGTAAGCGTGATTTATATGTAGGTATACCCATACAAAATTACAGGTTTCTAGTACTAAGATTCTTTGAGCTAAGCTGCGGACGACAGACAAACAGACAGACAGACAGATAGACGGACATGGCGAAACTATAAGGGTTCCTTGTTGACTACGGAACCTTAAAAAACCCAGTAAGTAGTTACATATACTTAATGTTTTTTTATTAAAATTAAATGATGTAAGTAGGTATTACACATATTTTTACCCGACTACGGCGAAGCAAAAATGAGGGTTATGATTTTGACCGGTATGTAATGTATGTATGGTATGTATCTTCATGTGTTCCCTCATAACTTCTAAACTACTCATAATAATTTGAAAAATTAGTGCCTTTTCAATTGATACCGACCACACGACTCTCTCAACGGGTAACATATTTTACCAAACGTTTTGTTTATTGGACTTAAGAAAAAGGCTCCTTTTGTTATTATAAGTAAGCCAGCACGCGTAGCATGAGCATGACCACCATAGAAACGGGTTTTGTCGACGGAGAGTAGACAAAATGACAGATAAACAATCGCAATCTGTCAGTTTGTCTATTCTTCCGTCGACAAAACCCGTTTCTGCGGTGGTCATGCTACGCGTAAAAAACTATCACAAGTGTCACAAGATGGTGACATTACAGATAGAAGTCTTAAAGTAATCGTAATCAAACATAGCGTTATTCATAATGTGTGCATTTTTCTGTATGACTGTACCTTTTTTGGTTAAATTTCAAAGGAAATGCCGCAAGGGGCGAATCGGTACATCAAAAATAATAAAAACGGGGCGAGTGGAACATTTTAATCAAAGGGGCAAGATCCAAGGGCCGAGCGGGGCCCACACCGACTTATTATGGTTTCCCTGTAATCTATGAGTAAAGAACCATACTCAGTGTTTTTATTTTTATTTTAAGCATAGTAGGTTCTATAGGTTCAGTAGGTTAAATATCTAGGTTTTTAGGTATTTATTAATTTTAAAATTATATAGGTAAAAATATATTTGAGATCCTTACAACAAGCCCTTTCATTTGATATGTCACACGGTACAGTTTGCAACGTTTTTATTTTTATTTTTCTTTCCCTCGAAAAGATGGGTCACAGAAATTCATAATGTGTACTTACAACTAAATTGGTCCAGTGGATTGGGAGCAAATTAACTGTGACAGACGGACAGATAGCCAGCCAACAACACGAGTGATAACTACCGAACCCTAAAAGTTGGCAACCCTAGGTACGGACCTCGGTTTAGGGCGTCGCTGGGGGAGGACAGCAAGGGACAGGCTGGAGTTTCCATAGAATAAGAGGACAGCTTATCTTCCAAGTTTCAATCATTTTACCTCCACTCAGACCAAATAAAAAACTAAATATCAAGATCATTGTCACATCACAAGATAGACGGATATTTATCTTATTTATGTACTAATGAGCTGGTATTTGTAAATTATTCTAACACGTGTAAACCGAACGAATATTTTTAATAACGTGTAGAATATCGCAAGGTGACCCATTTCAGTTAGGTACTTAGTACATTTTCAACTACTTAGTAATTAATTACTAATTAGTATACCTACTTAGAGGACTGTTATAGATAGGAACCTAATGTATTTTTAGTAGATATACATTATCGTACTGTGTCAACTCAGAGGAAAGGAAAGGTTCGTAGTTCACAAAGTGAACAGTGAGGCGGGCGCGGGCGGGCGCAAGCATTAGGTAAGTGAGGCGGGCGCGCGGGGAGGAGTACCGACACGCGCTGCACGGTCACCGAACGTTTGAAACCGCGGTACTGAGGCCACGCGGCTCGTGCGCCCGATTCAACCTTCCTCAACGCGACCGCAACTGACCCGCGCCACGGGCCGCGCCGCGCCTCTCTCGCCCCGCCACCACCACCGCTGTGGCCTGCCGCCGCCGCCGCCGCGCCGAGCCGCCCGTGGAACCTCGCTCAAAGAAAACCCGATGCTTTCGTAGGTATAAATTATTTGTATTGTTATGTTTTAGTTAGTACTATGTCCGCTTTGTTGAGTCGTATATTTTGTAGGTACCTACTTGGTGACAAAAGTCTAAAATGGTTTCAATGAAATTTCAAATTACCTACATTTTACTTGTAAGAATTGTTTGTTTTCCGTCTTTTCTCATGCATGAGAGTAGATAGGTTAGGTACCTGCACTACCTACCTAGGCAGACACTGCGAACTAATTAATTATATTTTTGCTTTAAGGTTGATGCGCTAGGGTAGCCCGCGAAATTCAAATTTTCTTACGTTTTTTGCAATTTGCAGGTCAGTATCAGGTTGTATGTTGATCTAAATATTATTAGCGCTCGTAACAAATATGAATTTACAGAATTATAAACATTAGAATCAGCAATACAACTCTCTAAGTTCATGAAAGTGCCAAATGTCATGATTTCATGAAATAGTCATTCAATATACGATCGATAAACAATACACGATACACGATAAACACAATAAATGTCAAGTAGTTTTTGAGATCTTTTCGGTGACATTTCGTCGTCTCGCATTAATACCTACTGTACCTATAATCTCAAAACGTACAATTTTACAAGAGAGCGTGTAGGAAAACTACTATTTTTTTTAAAGTTGTCGGGACCCTGTGTCATCCCTTTGTTGGCAACTTAATGGCAGTAACATAAAGGTTTAACGTGTAATATTTTTAATAATAATGATCTTTTCAACATAATTTTTAATTTTCTTACTATTTACATTATTTATCTGTCTTTCAAAGTAAGATAAAATTATATATTAATTTTCTTTAATAGTAGCAGAAACATAGGTCAAAAAAATAATCGTTTTGGGTTTCAATACAAAAGTATTGAAACCCAAAACGATTATTTTTTTCTAGATAAAATGTTGCTTAATTTTTACGATTTAATTTGAACATGACTATTTAATTTATTAAATACGATGAAATTTAAGGAAAAAAATAACATTTTTCGCAACAATAATATTTGAAGAAATATTTATTTATTTCAGTAATTATGAAGCAGTCGGAAGCGCACTTCATTATAATCTTTTCCAACAACATAATTATTATGCAGATCTCTTACCGTGCGTTTGCACTGGCGAAGCATTCACATAAAAACATGTTGAAATCTCTGTTTTCTGTCAATGTATCGACTCGCGTTCGCATTGTCACGCAACTTGTTGACGCGAAACATTTTTAACGTTTCATATCACTCGACATGTTTCGCCACATGTCTTTAAAAACCAATTTCGTATCAAAATGTATCTGTATGAATCTAGTAACATGCTGTAAGATGTGTTTTGACACTTTGGTCGGTTTTTATAGACCACACATTTTGTATTCCACAAACATGGAAAACCTTGGCAAAGCTCTATAAACTTCATCGTGCTACTTTGGACCACTCTATGTTTCGATATACCTAAATATGTTTACCACCATACTCAGATAACACTAAACATCAAGCAATAGACAAGTTGCGAGACATGATTTGACATAAACAAACAACAGTGCGAACGAAAACGTGACAAATCTCAATACAAAACATGTATATTGTGTGTTTCTAGACAGTGCGAACGCAGTTTACAACAAATCTTGAGATCTGTCTTAAGACTTACTCATGTTTCGTACTGTGCGAACGCAAGTTCAACAAGTAATGAGATTTGTTTCATGTAACAAGTTTTGAAACATTAAATGTTTTCTGGGGCAAACGCATAGTCAGACCAACAAAAAAAGGGCAGATCTATAAAAACAGTGGTTTGTTAAAGGGCTACGGAAAAACACTTGCTATTAAATAAGCAAAACATTGCCCAAATAACAGTTAAGGTAGCAGATGCTACATTTTTATTTTGAGGTAAAAGTAGCTAAAATACGTAAAAAAAACTAAACTATAATTCATGTTCCACATTGCCCAGTCTCATTCTTTTTCTTAAATTACTTTTCACGACAGAAGTTCGTAGGTTCCGCCTCCTTTTTTAATATCTCCATAACGGTTAAGTTTCGGACATTTTATTTCAGAATCAAATTCATCAGAAGTGACCTGAATAATAACATCCTTTAATATTTAGTCCGACTTTCCATATACCCCTGTTTTATAGTGGTTTTTTTACTGATGTGCGCCACTGTACCTTTGGATTTGTAAGTAGGTATGACGTTTTCTTACGAAATGTAGGTAGGAAACGGCTTTTTCAGTACACTTGTTCATAAAGTGGCTCATATAGTAGGTATCATATTAGGCTCATATTTCCGCGTGGGTTGCGGGACAGTGCGCCATAGAGATATTATACATCCATATTAATATTATAAATTCGAAAGTAACTCTGTCTGTCAGTCTGTCTGTCTGTCTGTCTGTCTGTATGTTACCTTTTCACGCCTAAACCACTGAACGGATTTCGATAAAATTTGGCAAGGAGATAGATGGCATCCCGGGGAAGGACATAGGTACCGTAGTATTATAATATCTGTGACATAGGCTACTTTTAATCGACATACCACGCGGGCGAAGCCGCGGGCGGAAGCTAGTAATTAATATCTTACAATTGCGTAATGTCCATCCGTCAATCTGTCCGTCTGTTCAGCACGCATGACCACAATAAAAAATTCCTAAAGTATTTTTGTTAATGTCAACTACAGTCCGGCCGTTCGTTGTGTGTCAGTTCCATACAAATAGGAATAAATAGGTGTTTTTTACAAGTCTTTGTCATAAAATTAAAATAAATAAAATTAAATTTAGTTTAAATAATTCTGGGATCCGACAATAACCCACGCTCAAGTGTATTGAATTTTTTTTGCAACCCAGGTTTAAGGAGTACCACTACCACCCCTAATTATTTTTTTCATAATTTCAGTTACCCACACTAAATAGTCAGAATATACTTTACTTCATAGTGCTAATAGCTAAAATAGCTATTTCACACGCGTAGCATGAGCATGACCACCATAGAAACGGCTTTCTTTTCTGGATTAACAACAACAATGTTTGTAGAATAGACAAAATGACAGATTGTGATTGTGCATCTGTAATTTTGTCTATTTTACCGTCGACAAAACAACCTCGGTGAAACCTCCGTGAATTTAGCCGAACGATTTCATTATTATGAACTTTTGTTAATGCTAATCGTTAGAGAATCGTTAGAGAGTAATTAGTTTTTATGTAAAAACAATTTTAATTTTTCGTGTGAAGTTGGCCCCCCTTCCCGCAAAAATGGACTTAGACGTAATTTTTTTTTTTTAATCGTTTGCGAATCGTTAGAGAGAGATTGAGAGTTACACAAAATCGTTAGAGAGTTAATATTTTATTTGATATTAAATAATTTCTGAGAGCGTGACATTAGCCCACCTCTGTGAATTTTGCCCCCGATATAATTATTCTCAACTTTTGTTAATGCTAATGGTTAGAGAATCGTTAGAGAGAGTTAGAGAGAAAAGAAAAATCGTTAGAGAGTAATTAGTTTTATTTATCAACGATTTAATTACTTTTGTGAAATTGACCCCCATTCCCGCAAAAATAGACGTAGATGTAATTTTTTTATTTTTATAATTTGAGAAACGTTAGAGAGAGATAGAGAGTTAAAAAAAATCATTAGAGAGTTAATATTTTAATTAATATTAAATAATTTCTGAGAACGCGTTTTAGATTAAACAGGCTCGCTCTTATTATGGGCAACATATTCAGCCGAACTCTACTTTTACTGTACCTAGAAGTTAGTGAAGATACCAGGCATTTCGTCATCACATGAGACAGCTTTGATCAGAGGACTCACACCACTATAGTTATAGAGTGTATTACATTATTGTCTGGTATCTTGGATGGGCCGGCATCAAAATTATATATCTCCACCTGCTCAGTTTCTCGACAGTATTTTATTAAGAGAAGACATTGAAAATGAAGAAAATCAATAAATCATTATTTAAACTAAAAAAAAAAGTTTTATTTCATAAAAAATCTGTAACACTTGCATTCAAAGCATATTATTCAGTTTTAAATATCATAATTGTCGAAAGGCTTTTTATCCACATCCGATCTCGATTCTAAGTCATAAAACAGGAATTCTCCATCGTAATTAAAAAAATGTTCTTGATCAGTAGGTAGGTACTATTATCATTTTACTCCTGCTTAGCCTGTAGACTATGCTGAAACATGCACTTCTTGCACTTATAGATTCCTAGTAGCTATAATCTAAAGAGAGGTCTAAAAGAATTATGCTACACATTTTTGACTGAAAATATCCCATTTCATCTTATTTCAGAATATGGTACATAAAGTAAATAACTTGATTAGAATTTTTGTTTGCATTGTCATATTCTTTACAACAAAATATTGATTGACTGTAATGACAGTACCATGTGTCAATTTTGAAAAGTTTGTTATTTTCTGGGGTGTGTTCACTTTATTAGCCTAGATAATTAGAAAAGTTTGTTCGTTTTAGGAGTAAACTAAAACATTTTTTTTTTTTTTTTTTTTATGTTGAGAATCGTTAGAGAGAGATAGAGAGTTAAAAAAAATCATTAGAGAGTAAATATTTTAATTGATATTAAATTATTGCTGAGAACCCGTTTTACCCTAGGAAGGGTTAGTAGATCCCCCCACTCCCCCCTGCCGGAGATACAAAGTTTTTTTTAAATATGACAAATCTCTTATATGCTGGGGCCACACCAACGGATTATCGCGATAGACGGTAACCGTTGGTGTACTACACTACGACTTACCTCGAGAATTTGTCAACGGCATTTACATTGTACATTATTATTTGAGGGAGAAAATAAATAAATTTATTATTATTATATTATTGGCGATTGACGTTGGGTAACTCTGGTGGCGGCATTTTAGGCAGATCAAAGAGATTTACCGCGCGAATTATTGCATTGAATGAAGCGGCCACACTTACGTTTCTCTTTGTGCACCGTGAGCGCGAGTAGTACCGTGAGTAGTAGGTACTACTGATACATGACATGATGCAGAGGGACGTTATAGTTATGAGTGGTAAAGTTGTGTATTCGATTAACGATAATTTAACAGTGATACCTGATAAGAATACGAAATATTGTTGGTAGTTTCAATTTGATTCGGTACTAATAGTGTCATTTATGCTCAAAACACACAAAAGGTGGGAGCTGGTCGGGTCTTTTTTAACCCACAGACGGAAAAAGAGGAGTGTTATAAGTTTAACGTGTGTGTCTGTATGTTACATCGTAGCTGCCAAACGGCTGAACAGATTCTGATATTTTTTATTTTGTCTGAAAGGTGACTTGATAGTGTTCTTAGCTATGATTCAAGAAAATCGGTTCAGCCGTTTGAAGATTATCAGCTCTTTTCAGGTTGATGAATGGATGTGAGCATCTTCCACAGGTCACATCGATTCGAAAGGACATGTCCAAAAATGGTTTTTTATTATTCAATAATTCTAACCAGGATAAGTTAAATATATTTGGATAGACATCCCAAAAAGTAGTAGCTCTAACTGAATCATGCATTTTTAAGGATTACCAATTTTGATAAAAATCGTTTTTTAATTTATTTATTTATTTTATTCTTATGTACAGACGCCAGCAGGTCAAGCTACCCGAAACTGTCAGATTTTCCCAATCAACCTTGAACCTTAATGCTTTAGCGATAAAGTTGAAAATCTATTAAAGAAATTTGACAGATTGTAGTAGCTTGATGTGGCGTCTGTACACACAGTAAAATACAAAACAGATACGACATACATAGTTAAAATATGAGTACAAAGGTACTGCTTATTTCTTAGGAAATAATTAATTTAGTGTTAGTTTACTCCTAAAACGAACAAACTTTTCTAATTATCTAGGCTAATAAATTGAACACACCCCAGAAAATAACAAACTTTGCAAAATTGACACATGGTACTGTCATTACAGTCAATCAATATTTTGTTGTAAAGAATATGACAATGCAAACAAAAATTCTAATCAAGTTATTTACTTTATGTACCATATTCTGAAATAAGATGAAATGGCATATTTTCAGTCAAAAATGTGTACCATAATTCTTTTAGACCTCTCTTTAGATTATAGCTACTAGGAATCTATAGGTGCAAGAAGTGCATGTTTCTGCATAGTCTACAGGTTTAGCAGAAGTAAAATGATAATAGTACCTACCTCATGATCAAAAACATTTTTTTAATTACGATTGAGAATTCCTGTTTTATGACTTAGAATCGAGATCGGAAGTGGATGAAAAGCCTTTCGACAATTATGATATTTAAAACTGAATAATATGCTTTGAATGCAAGTGTTACAGATTTTTTATGAAATAAAACATTTTTTTTAGTTTTAAATAATGATTTATTGATTCTCTTCATTTTCAATGTATTCTCTTAATAAAATACTGTCGAGAAACTGAGCAGGTGGAGATATATAATTTTGATGCCGGCCCATCCAAGATACCAGACAATAATGTAATACACTCTATAACTATTATAGTGGTGCGAGTCCTCTGATCAAAGCTGTCTCATGTGATGACGAAATGACCTCCGTGAATTTAGCCGAATGATTTCATTATTAAGAACTTTTGTTACTGCTAATCGTTAGAGAATCGTTAGAGAGGGTTAGAGAGAAAAGAAAAATCGTTAGAGAGTAATTAGTTTTTATGTAAATACAATTTTAATTTTTCGTGTGAAGTTGGCCCCCCTTCCCGCAAAAATGGACTTAGACGTAATTTTATTTTTTTAATCGTTTGCGAATCATTAGAGAGAGATTGAGAGTTACAGAAAATCGTTAGAGAGTTAATATTTTATTTGATATTAAATAATTTCTGAGAGCGTGACATTAGCCCACCTCTGTGAATTTTGCCCCCGATATAATTATTCTCAACTTTTGTTAATGCTAATGGTTAGAGAATCGTTAGAGAGAGTTAGAGAGAAAAGAAAAATCGTTAGAGAGTAATTAGTTTTATTTATCAACGATTTTAATTACTTTTGTGAAATTGGCCCCCATTCCCGCAAAAATGGACGTAGATGTCATTTTTTTATTTTTATAATTTGAGAATCGTTAGAGAGAGATAGAGAGTTAAAAAAAATCATTAGAGAGTTAATATTTTAATTGATATTAAATTATTTCTGAGAACGCGTTTTAGATTAAACAGGCTCGCTCTTATTATGGGCAACATATTCAGCCGAACGGTACTTTTACTGTACCTAGAAGGTAGTGATACCAGGCATTTCGTCATCACACGAGACAGCTTTGATCAGAGGACTCACACCACTATAGATATAGAGTGTATTACATTATTGTCTGGTATCTTGGAAGCTGGCATCAAAATTATATATCTCCACCTGCTCAGTTTCTCGACAGTATTTTATTAAGAGAAGACATTGAAAATGAAGAAAATCAATAAATCATTATTTAAAACTAAAAAAAAAAAATTATTTCATAAAAAATCTGTAACACTTGCATTCAAAGCATATTATTCAGTGTTAAATATCATAATTGTCGAAAGGCTTTCCATCCACTTCCGATCTCGATTCTAAGTCATAAAACAGGAATTCTCCAAAGGAATTCATCGTAAATCTGCATTGTGACAGCGGGACCGCACTCTTTATCTCAAAGCAGGGTAGCGCATAGTCACAACAATTTTTTTTGGGAATACCTTCAAACCTACATAATTTGTAATAATACTGTAAACTGATATTATATAAAAAAAAATATAAAAAAAAACCATAGAGTGTTAGTACATTAAAACTTATGAAACTAGAAAGAAACTGTTAGTAGTTAAAATAGTATAGTATAGTACTTAATTTTAATGTTTCAGAAACATTAAAATTAAGTACTTAATTCCTAATATGGGTATTAACCCAGTGCTGGACGTAACGCGTGTCTAGCCTATCCGAAATGACAGACAGGATGCTGTTGGTGCTGGCGCGCAGCCTGCCGAGCGCCGCAGCGCATCGCTTGCGGAGCACGGCGTGGAAGCCATCAACATGAGCGTCCGCGAACATGCCCGACGCACTGCACCAGCGCGGCAGCCCCAACAGCGCCCTGAACGCATTGTTATATTGGACGCGCAGTGCGCTGAAAGATTTTTGCGTATAATGAGCCCACAGGGAGCACGTATATAGTGATGAACAGTGCGCTCTGAACAGTGTTATTTTCACTTGAGCATTACAACGTTTAAATCTGTGGGCTATCATATTAGCTCTGATCGACAGCGCCCTGCGCTCCCTGTCCATGTCCTCATCGTCGCGTAGGCGATCAGTGACTATGTGCCCAAGATATTTAAAACAGGAAACAACTTTCATGGGTGTTCTATTCAAAGTCACGGGAGGAACTTGATCTGGTATAAGCGTTAAGTAGATTCATTGTGTGTCCGAGTGTTGAAGGACAATGATTAGTTTTTCTTTATATTAAAATTGTTCTCATGCAAGTGAAATGTAATTTCTTTATGAGAAATAAATGTCTTTAACCAGAATTAAAAAAATGTTCTTGATCAGTAGGTAGGTACTATTATCATTTTACTCCTGCTGAGCCTGTGGACTATGCTGAGGCTGAAACATGCACTTCTTGCACTTATAGATTCCTAGTAGCTGTAATCTAAAGAGAGGTATAAAAGAATTATGCTACACATTTTTGACTGAAAATATCCCATTTCATCTTATTTCAGAATATGGTACATAACGTAAATAACTTGATTAGAATTTTTGTTTGCATTGTCATATTCTTTACAACAAAATATTGATTGACTGTAATGACAGTACCATGTGTCAATTTTGAAAAGTTTGTTATTTTCTGGGGTGTGTTCACTTTATTAGCCTAGATAATTAGAAAAGTTTGTTCGTTTTAGGAGTAAACTAAAACTAAACTAATTATTTCCTAAGAAATAAGCAGTACCTTTGTACTCATATTTTAACTATGTCGTATCTATTTTGTATTTTACTGTGTGTACATAAGAATAAAATAAATAAATAAATTAAAAAACGATTTTTCTCAAAATTGGTAATCCTTAAAAATGCATGATACAGTTAGAGCTACTACTTTTTGGGATGTCTATCCAAATATATTTAACTTATCCTGGTTAGAATTATTGAATAATAAAAAACCATTTTTGGACATGTCCTTTCGAATCGATGTGACCTGTGGAAGATGCTCACATCCATTCATCAACCTGAAAAGAGCTGATAATCTTCAAACGGCTGAACCGATTTTCTTGAATCATAGCTAAGAACACTCTATCAAGTCACCTTTCAAACAAAATAAAAAATATCGGAATCGGTTCAGCCGTTGGGAGCTACGATGTAACATACAGACACACACGTTAAACTTATAACACTCCTCTTTTTCCGTCGGTGGGTTAAAAAAGACCCGACCAGCTCCCGACAAGCACCCACTTTTTGTGTGTTTTGAGCATAAATGATGCACTATAAGTACCGAATCAAATTGAAACTACCAACAATATTTCGTATTCTTATCAGGTATCACTGTTAAATGATCGCTAATCAAATACACAACTTTACCACTCATAACTATAACGTCCCTCTGCATCATGTCATGTATCAGTAGTACATACCTACTATGCACGGTACTGCTCGCGCTCACGGTGCACAAAGAGAAACGTAAGTGTGGCTGCTTCATTCAATGCAATAATTCTCGCGGTAAATCTCTTTGATCTGCCTAAAATGCCGCCACCAGAGTTTTCAATCACCCAACACATTCTCGAGGTAAGTCGTAGTGTAGTACACCAACGGTTAACGTCTATCGCGATAATCGGTTGGTGTGGCCCCAGCATATAAGAGATTTGTCATATTTAAAAAAACTTTGTATCTCCAGCAGGGGGGAGTGGGGGGATCTACTACCCTTCCCCCCTCTCCTCCCCCCCTATCCACTATCGAGGCGGCACGTTTCTAAATTTTAACCTGCTCAGGTCCTAGGGTAAAACGCGTTCTCAGCAATAATTTAATATCAATTAAAATATTAACTATCTAATGATTTTTTTAACTCTCTAACGATACTCAATCTATTTTAAAAAAAAATTACGTCTACGTCCATTTTTGCGGGAATGGGGGCCAATGTCACAAAAGTAATTAAAATCGTTGATAAATAAAACTAATTACTCTCTAACGATTTTTATTTTCTCTCTAACTCTCTCTAACGATTTTCTAACGATTAGCATTAACAAAAGTTGAGAATAATTATATCGGGGGCAAAATTCTCAGAGGTGGGCTAACGTCACGCTCTTAGAAATGATTTAATATCAAATAAAATATTAACACTCTAACGATTTTGTGTAACTCTCAATCTCTCTCTAACGATTCGCAAACGATTAAAAAAATAAAATTACGTCTAAGTCCATTTTTGCGGGAAGGGGGGCCAACTTCACACGAAAAATTAAAATTGTTTTTACATAAAAACTAATTACTCTCTAACGATTTTTCTTTTCTCTCTAACCCTCTCTAACGATTCTCTAACGATTAGCATTAACAAAAGTTCATAATAATGAAATCGTTCGGCTAAATTCACGGAGGTGACAAAACAAAACCCGATTCCGCAACTGACGTCCGCGATAATTTTATTTTCAATTACCTTGACACTAGTGTCGCGTCAAAAGGACTTCAGTGATGGCGCGGACTCTAGTACTTACTAATCCTATGCTCTAAATGATTGTCGTTGACAGAGAAAAGCTTTTGACAATGACAAGTCAAAGTCTACTCAAAGAGAAAACTATAAAAAAAAATATGGTTTCATTCATTCATTTTATTTCATTCAGTCAAAGTCAAGGAGTAAAATAAAACTGCAAAAGTCATGGAAAACTATAATTTTAATTTTGTGGATTGATAAAGTTCATATTAGATAATAGCATACTTGCTAACTGACAGAAACCTTAATCGGACTTTACTTATCTAACTATTATGATTTAGTTAGATTCAGAGAGTTGTAAATAATTTAACGTTATAGAAGTGTGTGTGGTTTTGTTGTAAACAACAAAAGTATTATTTACATAATCCTTTGTCACAAGGAGAAGTTTGTACCATATTTGGAGTATTTACTGACTCTATTTGTTGAGATTAACTTAAAAAAGAAATCATCCCTATATATTTTCTAATAGGCACAACTTCAAAATGGGAGGGGGAGATTTGGTAGGTATTTATTTGAGGTCGTAGTCACAGATTCCTATAATATATTGTTCGTAGTGTTATTGTACAGATGTGGTTTACTAGGTACTAACTAAAGTTACAAATTATTGATACTAGAACCGTGTGACATAAGCTAGGTAGTTATTTCCATTGAGTCCTGATGTGACTCTGAATTAGCTAACAATTTCTGTGTTACTCTTATAGAATTCTAAGAAGTCATGGCATCCAAATACAATGAAAAATCAGGAGCGTGTATGGAAGGCGGAACAGGCTGTGGCAGAGGAGAAAAAGCGGATGATGGAGTTACAACGTGAACGTGCAGAAGAACGGGATCGTGCAGAACTGAACAGTCTCATGAAGCACAGCAGTAACTCCCCTGCCAATGATAACCGTTTGTCTTGGATGTATGATGTAAGCAACTTATTTTCTTTGTGGTTGAAAATTTGATATGGCCCTATTACAAGATTCAAATTTTCCTGGAGAGTTCTATCTGTGTTGAATATCTGGTTTTTTACCTTACTTTTTGGCTATATTATTGTTGAATTTAATTAATTTGTATTAAAATTATGATATAACTGCATAACTGCGTTAAAACACCAAAAAATTTGTTTCAGAAACCGGATAAGAAAGTTGATCAAGAAGCATATTTGCTTGGTAAATCAATTGATAAAAATGCTGAGCAATCAGATAAACTTGAACAAGATGTGATACCAGCTGTATCAAGAAGAGTAGTTGGATCCAGTATGCTAACTTCAGGTGGCGACACACAAGTAGACATGTCTCGGAAGATTCGCGAAGATCCCTTACTTTTGATTAAAGAACGGGAGCGGGCCGCTCGTGCTGCCTTGTTGAACAATCCCTTACAACGTCGCCGGTTAGCGGAGTTACTAAGAAAAGAACAGGTAGATGCCCACTTATGCTTCGTCTTCATCATAATTAAATGAATAATTTTCAAAAAATTGTAACTGAATCTTATGAATTACTAGCTGTGCCCCGTGATTTCACCGGCGTAAGTCTCGATCCCATGTTATATCGGGATAAAAAGTGTCCTATTCCAGGTCATGGTCTACCCATGTGCCAAATTTCATCTAAATCCATTCAGCCATTTTAGCATGAAAGCGTAACAAACAAACAAACTCAATTTCGTATTTATAATGTTAGTTAGGATTAGGATTGTTATAGTGCTGGTACTTTTGCTGGGCTGCTATAACTAAACATTCAAAATAATCTCTATCAAATGTGATGTGTGATGGATTGAAATTACAGATTTCTAGGCAAATATTTTTGTTAGTAAGAATAAGAAGTTATCAAACAAACACAATCTTTATTTGCTTATAGAAGCATGCACATAAGGAAAAAAGCTTTGATAACAAAAAAAATATTGATTGATATGTACCTATTGTTGACAAAAATTAACTATAACAATATATTTCTTTTGCAGGATTTAAGAAAAGAAAGTAAATCCAAGAAATCACCCAAAAAGAAAGAAAAAAATCTTGATAATCTGCTTGCAGCTAAACTCAATGCTCTAGGGGGACAGAAAAGTATAGATTTGGCAACTCTTCTAAACTCTGACGATTCCTCACCAGACTCATCCCCAGATGACAATAAACAAACTAAAAAGAAGAAAAAGAAATCTAAACAGAAAAAGAAAAAAAAAGAACGTAAATATTCATCAGATAGTGATAGTGACGATGAAAAATCATCAAAATATAAAAAAGAAGGTAGGATTGACGATACAAAAAACAGGAAAAGATCGTACGAACATCGAGGTGACAAGAAGGAATCCCGAAAAATGAAAAGTCCTGAAAATGACAAATATTCAGACGGTGAAGTTACATCTAAGAAATATAAAGGAGAAACTCCAGAACGGCATGTTCCGAGGCGTGAATATGAGACAGATTCCAAGAAAACGCGTTATAATGATAAGAAAAATTATGGGAGTGGACATTATTCTGGAAAGCAGTACACTAGAGAAGAAGAAAGGCAAAGTAAAGATGTTGAAAAGAGGGAAAACAGAAAACGTGGGGGCATGACTGGGGACGAGAGAGCTGCTAGATTAGCTGAGATGGCGGCAGCGGGAGCCGAGCGGGAGGTGCAGCGCGGGCGCCGCGTGGCCTCGCAGCGCGCCGCCGACGCCGCGGCCGAGCGCGCTGCGCCCGCGCCTCGCTCCGCGCAGCCGCGCGCTCTGCCCGACTCGCTCGAGAGCCGCCTGCACTCCACCAGGCATTACATACAACGTGATAAGCGCCATATGAATGAACATTTCGCTCGACGATAACAATTTTATAGATAAGCATGATTATATTCTAAGTAAAATGAGTTAGATAGGTTACACGAATTACTACTTCCAGGTGTCATCTAACAGTGTGACCTAATAATATTTCGTTATTTATGGATGCATATCGTTTTTGAATATCCAATGTTGCGTAGGTAACCTATCTACCTCATTTTATATATATATAATATCATTGGTTAAGGAAAATAAAATGTAAGCTCTCAATAAAATCATAATATTGTGTTTAATTATTTTAATGATAATATATAATTTTTATTTGTTCAGTAATGTTAATCCATTATATTTTGAAGCAACCGACGACACTTCGTTTTATATCGTCAATCCAGTGGAATCTTCTCTTTTACAATCTGTAACAATGTATTAGGTAGTTTAGTAACTTTGAACTCTTAGGTACAAAAAGTAAAATGAATGACACTTGTAGTTGTTTTTACTGGACATGTGTGAGCTTTGTTTTATGCAGTTCTGTAGTTTGTCCAGTTGTACTTTTTGCATTTATTGTAAAGAAAGTTAAACTTTTAAAGGCAGCTTATCGTTTTTATTTAAATATCCCAGCTTTCCTACAGAGGAGATCTTAAGGTAGTACGTTAGTACTAAACTTTCTTCGTTCCCATAATATGATATTCCCAAACTATGCCTTTCCCAAAACTCTTCGAAATCTCAAACTAGAGAAGTACAGACAGTCAAGTATGTTTTTTTAATGTAACAAAATTATTTTTCCCTTTTTAGGGTTCAACGGAACCCTTACCCTGCGTCCTATTTAAAAGCCATCGTCGCGCGAATACATTTGGACCACTTGTTTGAACTTGGTGGTCGTGCCGACGCGCGTTCCCGAGCTTTTCGGTTTTCGATAGTCGCGTTCTAAGTCAACCGAACTAAACTAACACTAAAATTGCTTACTTTTGGTTATGAGAATCTTAACGCTAATATGATAAAAAAAATCACTAAATTAAAAAAAAATTGACCCAACTAAAATTCTCAAATTACACAACTAAAATTGTCAAATTAGATTTTAGTTGTACAAGAAGGTAACAAATTGTTGAAGTTTAATGCGCTTTGAGCGATTTTTGGTGGGGGTAAACTTCTGGATTCAGTGCTTTACTATAGAATATAGATGGCGCTAATACCAGTTTTAAGTTTTGACTGCTGTCGATAGTCCCCATGACTGGCTTTTTTTTGTGGATGGACCTGAGGGATATAACTCACATTTATGACTTGATGTTGTGAACAGTCTTTATGCCACAATGCGGAATTAAGAGATTAGATTCGTTGAGGGGTACTTTCTATCTTGTAGGTAAGTAATTAGCTGTCCATGGTTAGGTAACGAAGGCACTCGGTGCCTGTACCTCCGCGCACATCCCGGCATAGATGGGGTCAGTGTCCCAGGGCCCGCGCTCAGGCAGCGGCAGCGCGCGGCGCCGCAGCTCGGCCACGAGCTCGCTCACGTCCATGATGGGGATGGGGTCGAGCCCGCGCGCCAGCCCCGCCAGGTACTCCACGTAGTGCGCCCTGCAAGTACAGCTGTGGTCAACACACCTCGACGAGGCTCCGCTTGTAGATGCCCTCTAGCGTGCCGTAGGGCCGAGGCGGCAGCCGGAACGCGGCGCGCTTCACCACCGTCTCGAGGTCGTCCACCCCCAGGATCGGAAGCGGGTCGATGCTGCAACGACGAACCAACCGACTCAGGTATTCCAGGTAATGGTTCCTGCAAGCACATGCCTCACTCACCGCCTCGCTCGCCTCGACCGACATAGACGTTGAAATCACCTTAGCTCAGGCTAGGTCTGTTAGATATCATCATCAAAATTCAGCCAATAGACGACCACTTTTTGACATAGGCCACCCATCGTCCCATGAGTCTGCAACTATGCTTAGGTATTATAAATAACGTCAACCTTAAGGTTTTGTTTAAAATTAGCAAGTTTGTTATAATTATATTGATATACCCATAGTAACATAGTTATCTAAAGGATGCTGCATCGGCTTCAAAAATATGTGTCACCTAGCTGCCTACTCAGTTAAATTCAGAAGAATGTGATACCCCGTTGTGATCAAAAATATCTAAAATCACTTAGGCCGCATAAAAACCTGACAGCATAATGTTTCAAGTTTTCTTCTATATTATCACCAATCAGTGCCGCTCTTATTGCACAATATTGTATCACATATTTTTGAAGCCGCTGCAGCATCCTGTATTTTGGCGTCGCTTGTCTTGTCTCGTCAGTTATTTTTGGTGTTCCTTCGATGTCACATATTTGTGCTGCCACTTGTTTAAGACTTCCACAAATGATCACTCAAGTACCTACCTAGTACCATAAGTAGGTACCATATTGCCGTCATCTTGACGACATCATGAAATCAGATATTATTGCCGAGCATTCATGTAATAAGTATATTTATGGTCGTGACTGTACTTATTAGTGAATTTAAGATGTAGGTAAGTACCATTATAGGTATTGTTTGTCGACAATCATCTATTTTGATCGTCAAAGTCAGAAATTGTTTAATTAATTTAGGTACTTGAAAGACATAGATAATAATTACTTAAACCTACCAGTGAATTTTAACATAGATACACATGGCAATTCTGTAAATCTTAGATTCAGCGATTTACTATAAGGTGTCACCTACACGTGATGTTATCATAGATTTTTTTCGAAAAACATGATTGGTACACCTACTGGTTTTTTTTCAATAAACAATGGAATTTTGGCTGGTAGTATTTAACCGGTCGCCAAATAATTCCCATTTATTAGCCCGTATTGTCCCACTGCTGGGCAAAGGCTTCCCCACTCCTCACCTTTGCAAAATACCACCTCTTTGCAAAATATTAATTAATTCATTAATTGAAACTTTATGAACAAGTAAAAAAATACTGTAAAATGCCTTAGGCAATATCTGCAACTATGCTCAGCAGACCCCATAAGTTGGTTCGTTCCTAAGGTATGCCATGCCTACCTAGTTTTCTACCTACCTAGTCCCACAAACGTTAAAGGTACTTACTTGCAGAGCCCTGCGTAATTGTTGGGTGCTTCAGTGCCACACGTGCCGTCTACGAGCCCTGTCGGTGTTTCTCGTTGCAACTGCACGGGACATCGCCCCGCACTTCCTTCCGCTGCGTTTGTTTCAAATGTGACGTTGTTCATCTAAAAAAAAAGAGAGACCACGGTATTTATTACAAAGCCATAATTGAGATAGGTTTACGGTGTTTGGAGGGAGCCCGCACCTACAAACCTATAAAATGGGTAGCTAGTTGCTACGGTTGCCTAGGAAAATAATTTCGATTTAGAAATAGAATCGATTTCTACAACCCTATATAATCGTAAAAAATATGAATGACTTCAAAATTACCTAATAAAAAAGTTCCCAAAAGTACATAATTATCTATTACTTGCTTCCGCCCGCGGCTTCGCCCTCGTTGTAAGTCGATAAAAAGTATCCTATGTCCTATTCCAGGTCATGGTCTATCCATGTGTCAAATTTCATCCAAATCCGTTAAGCCGTTTTAGCGAAACAAACAAACTCACTTTCGCATTTAT
Organism: Lithophane socia; assembly: GCA_947522985.1. NCBI lineage: Eukaryota > Metazoa > Arthropoda > Insecta > Lepidoptera > Noctuidae > Lithophane > Lithophane socia. The sequence goes on along the minus strand of OX383256.1, from coordinate 12,184,816 downwards.
AATATCCAACTAAATTGGGATAAGGGCAGGAGAATGATGAATATTATTAAATTATAGAGATGTTTGTTAATTCTTCATATTCAATGTAAAGCAGTAGGTTTTTAATCTCACTTATTTAGGTAAGTGTATACCTACCTGAAGTAAAGTTTGCAATTCATGTGGTTCTTTGTCTCTTAAATAAAACAGACAGTTTCGGGGGTGATGCGCATGTAGTCCTAACTTTGCGCAGTATTCACTTAGCCCACAACGTGCGCCCATTGTGAACGTCTTTCCGCAGCCATAGCAGAACTCGTATTTGCATTGAGTGCATGTGAAATGCATGCAGCCTCCCCTGAAATTAATGGCAATTCCAAACATAGATACCTAATGAACTCCCGAACTCTCGCAAAATAAGTAGTTAATATTTGAACTAAAACCCAACTACGACAAAATTGATTATAACTTTTTAGTTGACTTTTTTGTCGTAGTTGGGTTTTAGTTTTATAACTTTTACATTTTTAGTGTTATAACATTATATTTTTGAAATGTGCTAATCAAGCACTTTCATTTGAAACCCAACAAGGCACCACAAATATATTTTTTTTTCATTTCGCGAGATGACTGTCCTCTGGAGGGCGCCTTTAGGTACAATTTAATGGGACGTCACATAGCCTATAAACAGCGGACGACCAAGACGCTTCCAACGACACCTCATTTGTCAAATTATGATGAGTACCTAGTTTAGAAGTTAACTCAAACTCAAAGCATTTATTTCAACCATCGAGATATAAGTACTAACGTATTTCAACCATTTACAGGCACTTTTGAATTCTCAAGGAATCGGTCACTCAGAAATATGAAGCTAGTTGCCCATTCCAAAGCGTAATATGTATTTATGGAGAAGAACGGGCAAGAAACTCCAAGGACACTCTTTTAAATGAATAAAACAATTGTTACAAAAATATCGGTTACATCATTCATGTTGAAATTATACATGTGAGAACAATAAAAGCGTCCGTAATAAAAAGATAAAAAACAATTTAAAAATTAAAATAAGCCATGGCAGCCAAGAGATGACCAGTCCCAGTTATGAACATAAACTTATATATGTACATACATACCGGTCAAAATCATAACCCTGCTTTTTGTTTCGCCGTAGTCGGGTAAAAAGTACAATAAATTCATCGGTAGCTTACATTATAAATATAATCTAAGATCGGTGGATAGGTACCTACCTGGAGAGGGAGTACTTAAAATGACACCGTGGACACTCGAGTCCATTGTCTCGTAAATGTTGCTGTATTGCAGTAACCGACCGCTCAGGATCGTTGTCCTCTAGCCACGCAGTATATTGTTCACAATTCAGTCCTTCGTGATTAGTATTCCACTGTGAAATTATATGAATATACTTAGTTACCCATTACCTAGTTATAGGTATATTTTTATTAAAATCACAGTTAAGCTTACCGGTTTCCTACAAGACGCACAACTTATAGATCGACATTCCGGGCAACGTATTTTCTTTTGTTTCGGATGAACAAAAAATCCTGAAGAACATTCCATACACCACCTGAAGTTTGGATCCCGAGCTAAGGTTCGGTCTCGTAACTGTCAACAATTATTAATTACAATGGTCATTATAATGTCCATGCAAGTGTAAGAGGTACCTCTGAGGCCTTTTTACCAAATATGCAGTCATCAATTAGAGGAAAAGCCCGTCTTTACCATTACCTTCTGCGTTTATTGTTACCTACTATTATTGCAGTTTGAGGGGTCGGCCTTCTGGGTATTTAACAAATCACTGCAGAACTTCGTATGCCGCATTCATTCAACGCACAACGCCGAGCGTTGAAAACCCAATACTTAGGTCGTATTTAAAACGCGCTCTCGTGCGAACAGGTGAACTACTGCCCATTTTTGTTCCATTCGAGTGTTTCGTTTTATGTGCGTTAGAAAAGCGCCCGTGCTTCAGAGGGCTATAATAGGTTTTGCCGACATATACAGCAATAGATAGTAGGGTATCTATGAATATAAAATATTTAAAACTTCTCTTCGTCAGACGAAATGAATAATCAATGACAATTAGACCAAAAGCGGTTATTTTACTTTACTATGATAATGATTTTTATACTTAAGTACCATTTCAAATATTAAATTGTAAAATAGGTAGGTAGGTAGGTGGGTAGGTCCATCATTTACCTTTCTTTGAAACAACTCGTGCACATCTATTTCAAGCAGAGTTTTTAAAAGTATGTCCAAATGAGCAAAATATTCAAGCCAGGCATCTTCTGGTAGACTTTCCAATTCTGGAAGTTTACAATAGGGGCATACGCAGTCAGCGATACTTCTCTCCGTTATTTGTACAGTGAAATAATGGTGTGCGCATTCCCGACAGCATCGATGAGTGCAACGCAACATTGACACCATCTGTAAAATAATCAAGTGCGCATAATTATAAGACTGAACTCCGATTAATTAAGTTTAAAATGCTTATTATAATATTTTACATTCTCACCTCATGCTCCGGTAGTCGAGATGCACAGAGTTCGCAGTCTTGATATAAATAAGCAAGAGCAGATGATAGGTCAACGCACTCAAGCGCTGCTAGGAGCGCAGCGGGCGGGTCTGCGCCTTGCGTTATTAATTCTACTGCGAGCTGCGCTTGCTCCCATGTTTCTGTTGCACCCTCAGCGAGCAGCATTCGCGCTTGCCTCTAAAAGATGATTTATTCATCAATATGTTTACGATTTAATTATAGTAACTTGTAAGTATTATGTAACTGAACTTACCTCTGGTGAACCTTCTGGAAGACGGACCTTAGCCAAATCTATGATTTGACCAGACACCCTTCGGACAGTAACTGGTGGCGGTGGCGATGGCGGTGAATTTATTGATTCTTCATTTGGTTTTATGATTAGTAACTGTGAGTCTTCCGAATCACTATCGGTCCATTCGTCTTCTGTACGACAGGTTTCGCGGAAAAATGGTTTCTTTTCTTTCGGTGGCGTAGTTGTTTTAGGAGGTGACAGCTGTTTTTCCTCTTTATGTTTTAAAGGCGGGGGAGGAGCTGTTTTTTTCTTATTCAACGTGGAAGTGGTTGCTTTTACCTCGGGCATCCCAGATGTTGTAGGGATAGGTTGGGAAGGAATTGCCTTGTTATTGAAAAGTCTAGTTTGTAATTGCTTTACATGACCACTTCGAATGTTACCAAAGTGAGATTTAGGAGGAGCAGGGGCATGATATTGTTTAATTGATGTTCGACGTACTGGGACCTTTGAAACAATTAGTTTTGGGGAATTATCATTCTTTGACTTATTATTAGGTATGGTTCTTATCAGTTTAGGTATGTTAGACTTATTGGCTATAGAGTTTTTAATACTGCTGTTATCACTTGCCGAATCAACTGAAAACTGATCAGCTATGTTTTTTTTATCATTATTGGAACTATTTGCTTGTTCTGAATTTGAAGGGTTCTCTCCTACAGAGTTTACGTTGCTTCTCACGTTTTCTTCAATGTTTAATATTACAAGTGGAGCGTTTTGAATATCAGCTGGAAGTGGTTGTTTGGGTTCTTTAACAAGTAGTATTTGTTTAGAATCGTTATCAGTATAATTATTTTCATCAAGTTCTCCTTGATCTAAACCTGGTTGTGTATTTATGTTTATAGTAACAGATTCAGGTGTGACCTCTTTTTGTGATTCAATATCTTTAGCATTAATAGAATTATCATTCTGTTTTTGCTCTACGGTTTCGAGTATAGCATTCAAAACAGGGTGTATATTTTCAGAAAACACTAATTTTGTGGGAGCCATAGTTTTCATTGCGGATAAAATTATTGCCTCTCTTGCAAATAATTCAAGATTTTTAGGAGTGAAATTTTCTTCTGAGTTATTTTTTATTGTTTGTTCATTATTATCAACATTTATTCGATTGACATCGACATGTTTCTGGGTATTAAGCTCTTCATAAATTTCTTCGAAACTGTTAACGCTTCTAAACACATTGTTATTCACATCTTCTTTTCTTGAGGATATTAAAACATGTTGTGTCTGTGGTTCGTTTACTTCCACAGTAAAAGTATGTTCTTCTTGTAATGTACGTGCTATTGAATCAAGCATTTCAATGTTTGCATGCTTGAAATCTTCTAACTGATTTTCTACATGGTCTAAAGCTTCTTCAAAATTCTCATTTTCCTCAGAACTTGTTATATACTGTAATGCCTGCCTTTTTTCAGATGGATCCTCATCTTCGGTACTTGTAACTTCCTTTTCATCTGATGTAAGGTTGTCCGTTCTTTCTTCAGTGTCACTATAGCTCGATTCTTGTTCATCATTTGTTTCATCGCTGCTAGATTCAGCTTCACTTTGTGATACAGTTCTGCCATCAATGGAATTTATATCAGAATTAATTTCTTCTTTCATCTGTTGTATAAGTCTTTGCGTGTTATCCACAATATCTGTTAGATTATTGGATTTTTCTTCTATTTGTCTGCTATTTCTACGATCCGAAATATTTTCTTCAGATTTATTCAAATTTTTAGGGAGATGGCTACCATTACTTTGTAAAATACTTTCACTATAATTATTTTGATTTTCTGAATTTAAAACGGGGCTGTCAGTTTGTGTGTTTATTGGTTGGCGGAGTTCATTGCCCGAATCTACTAAATTGTTATCTGTTTGTTCGGTTTTAAGAGGTACATTATTTTCTTGTTTAACTTCAGGTGATTGTTCAATTTTAATGGTCTGACGTTTTTCATGTTGGTTTGGGGATTCTGGCTTATGGTTATTAGATCTATTCGCTTTTATGATTTGCTTCTTCTTTAAGTCATTCTGCAAGACTAATCTATTTCCATTTAAAATGTTAGTGTTGTTGTTTTTTTCATTAATATTAGGTAATGGACTTGACCTTGTTAAGGCGTTGTAGGCATCTATAAAATCATTTTCAGATTGGACTAAATCAATCGGTTGTGTCTTTGCACTAACATTAAGATTCGCTTCTGGTTCGAATGAAGTATTGCCAGATAGCAGTCCTTGTAATAGCAAGTTTTCATCAATTGATGGAACTCCGGCTTCTTGGAGAAGTATTTTTAATTTTTTTGCAACATCACCAGTTGTCTCAACAATTTTCCGGTCGGTGAATTTATTTTCTGAAACGTTTGCTTCTCTTTCGTAATCATTCATATTTATGTTTAGTGGTAAATACATCCAGTCGTCGTCTTGAAATCTAGGCGGTGTCGGTGCTTCAAACTCATCTGAACTATCTTCTGCTGAAATGTAAAGTGAAGGTTATGACGTGGTACGATGATGATGTGATCTTGTAATGCAACGATATTTTTATTGGTTTGTTGTTCGTTTGAGATTACCGCGCATGCGGTGAGAGTGGCGGGATGAGGAGCGAGGAGGAGCTGCGTCGTCGTCTGCACCCACAGGGGAGCCCCAAACATGCCCGCGTAGCCTTCCTTCCTCTCCGATAAGCTCCGTCTGCAAAGAAACGTTGTGCTTGAACTTGAACTGGTTGGTAGCTAAAGCGTAAGCTGTCTCGCCGAAAGTCCTGATGATTTATACCGAAAACCTTAATAAACAGACCTTTGGGTGTGGGAACTGTGGGGTTAGTGTGAAAAAACTACCTACTGACTCCTACTGAATGCAGAATGTATTCATTCAAAATAAAGTTATTTGAACTCTTCAATTATTAAACTGACGTACGATGTCAAAACACAAATCGCAGAGCTTGTATGAAAAAAAAAAGCGGCCAAGTGCGAGTCAGACTCGCAGACGAAGGGTTCCGTAATCGGTGCACCGTACATTATTAAAATTTAACACAACATACTTTTTAAAATCTTTTAATTTTTAACTTTGTTTTATTTTAATTATGTTGATATAGTGGCCGTAGTAGTCACTACGGCCGCTATAACAACTCTGTGAACATTTCAAGTGTGACAGATGGACATACGAACGGACAGACGGACGGAAAGCGGGGCCTTAGTAATAGTGTCCCGTTGCACCCTTTGGGTACGGAACCCTAAAAAGGCCGCCGCAAAAAAATGTTAAGTATAGTCTGAGAGTATAGTTAATGAAAATATAAAACATTGGTGTACCTGTCGTTTGTGTCTATCGACACATTCTGTCACAGCCGGCCACATAGCTCCTCTATGTCTAGCGAGAGCGGCTCTCGCTTCCAACTCTGTGATAGCCGCGTTGGGCGCGAGTCGTGCGGCGGCGGCGCGCACACCGGCGCAGAGACTTGGCCAGCGTTCTCGCAACCAAGCTAATGGTGATGCCGGACTTTGTGTTAGTGCTGCTTGCACTTCGGCAGCGCTAAAGCCCAGTCTTTCAGCTTCACCCATCAATTGAGCTAACTCCATTCCTCTTTCTGCTTCTCTCATAGCGCCAGCTCCGGCTAGAGCTTCAAGTGAAATCGCCCGAGTGGACGGTCGTTCCGGAGATGCCGCCTGAGAGCAAAAATAAAAATCGGGCGAGTTCAAAGTACCATGGTCTATGTATAACATACCTACCTAGTGGTGTTCGTCATGCTATGGTTTAAGAACGGATTTGGGTATAACGTAAAAGATTTTTACCTCAGAGCCATAATAGGTAGATCGGCGATTAGGGCGAGTACGACGTAGATCTAAATGTGATGCGCGACGGGACAGGCGACTGTAATTGTCTCCCCATTCACCTCCAGGGCTGCTATCACGTTCGCGCCACTCCCATCTGTTAGACCCACCTGGACCAGCTGTACGGACGCTTCGATCGCTTTCCTGTGAATGATATTAAGTTTAGTTTTGTTAAAAAACTGAACTAATAACTTTGGAATACTTTTAAATTTTTATAGATTCATGCCACAGAAGGAATTATTCTGAGCGACTTACACGGGTATCACTGGACATTGAATGTCTGCTTTGCGATCTTTCTCTTCTGCCATCGTCTCGAAACCTTCTCCGAGGCCGTGATCGTGAAACGGATGGTGCGCGTTCGCGATCCCATGCATTGGAGTTCGGAACTTCATAGGTCTACAAACGTTTAATTAAAGCGATAACATAGGTACTTAGGTTTAGAGATTAGATCACAGATAAAGTTATACCTACAGAAGTGTCGAAAAAACGACTCGAAGATTATACGTAGTAATTATACCATAATTCTGAATTGAAATTAGTAAAACTTTATGCAAGTGGAAGAAAAGCGATTATTAAAGTGTGATTTCGCGATTCTGACGTGACTTGCGAATTTAATGCATGTATGTCGTAGCCTACTTTGAGAACTCAGTTCTTAGAAAACCAGTACACCCTCGATTAAAGGAGGTGCATATTCAAAAACGATCAGATATTTGTTTCATAACTTTCCACGATAATTCTTCTATACTTAGAGCATTAAATTGATAGAGTGTGATACAACGAAGGCTCACCTGTGTAGAGATACTTTGAGGAGGCGGAGATGTACCGGTATTGGACACGTTACTCTTACTGTTCGCTAACGATGAGGAGTGCCGCTCAACAACGGCGTCTCGAGGTGGAGATGTCCCAGTGGACTTTTTTTGGACATTTGCCGAATGATTTTTCAGCGGTGCGTTAACACAAGCATTGTCTCGGGGTGGCGAAGGTCCTACAGATATACTGTGCTGCTTTGGAGCTTCAGGCCGTGGGAGTTCTTTGCTGTCGCAAAAGGGGGAAACTCTCATTGTTTTATTAGTATCTCGTGACGGAGATATCTCTGTATTAGTGCCATTTCGAAGCTCTCGCGGTGGTGAAGGACCAACGGCCATATCATGCCTTTGCCTTACTTGTAACTTATCGTTGTGATTATTGGTATTTGATTCTCTCGTCGGCGTAACAAGTCGATTTATTGTTTTCTTAGAAGTATTTCCTTCTCGTGGTGGCGATGGCCCGCATCCAGTTGATTTGCGTTCTTTTTTTGAATTATTTTTCGGTTTTTCGGCATCTAAAAATTAATATAGTTTTAAGCAGTTCCAAGGAATGTTGCATGAATTATGTAGGTATCTCTCCTGGAGTACCTATACCATACTACAATACAGATTGAGACTATATCTATAAGAGAAAATAAAGGTAACTAATAAATTAAATTAAACTAACCTCGTTCAAAACGGGGCTCCTCCATAACACGTGCAGGTGACGGGGATTGTTTATGAGTGATTTTCAGTCTCTCAAAATTCTCACTATTATCCTTTGTAATCGGTTTAGGAACAGTCACGGGTGTGCGGCAGCAGATGACACACACTCGGACTCCGGCCTCGTTCACATAGGTGCAGTGTTCGCACTGCCATGACGAGCTCGGCGGCGGAGGGGCAGGTCCAAGAGAATCTTCCTCCTTTTCTTGTGGTTTAGGACTAGGAGGGCCATGATCACTTTCACTTTCGCTCTCCGAATCGGCATCACTTGATGGAAGAGGTGGCGGTGATGGAGTGCGGTGCTTCATGCGCCTAGACGTACGGGATCGCACGCTCATAGCCGGAGACGCTGCCCGTGACCCAGCGCGCGATGCAGCACGAGAAACTGTACGACTATCAGCTGAAAATGCAAGTTCAGTGTCTGACTTAATTCGTAAATCGTAGGAGTTAGTTATGTTTTAAGCCTGTCTGTAATTATATTAAAATACATAGTGCCTACCTCTCCTGTAAGGTTGTGGTGTTTGAGGTGGATGTATATGTGGATGCGGTTGCATGTGAGTGGGGTGCCCAGGAGTACAGCATGTGGGCGCCCATCCTGGGTTTGTGTTGGCCCAGGGGTGGTCAAGACTGGCGCAGCTGCCGTACCGCCAGGGCATAGGGGCGCAGTGCGCACAGCCGGCGCAACCAGTGGCTGCACCACCGCTTAGTTCGAGTACAGACGCACCCCGACGCATAGGTCGGCCCCAAACGTGCATCGTCGGAGCCATATTGTCTGAATTTTCCCATTGCTCGGCTGGTACAGCCTATAAATAAATGTAAATGTAATGTGTGTAATCTTTAGAAGTTAAAATTTTGATAATAAATACATGTCAGATTTACCATGTTCGGATGTATTCCAAAGCCTTGTGGTGGTCCCCGATTCCAAGGTGCATTCATGTGCGACAGAGTATTAGACTGTCCCTGGGTAGGTACATGTTGAGCTGCGGTAACATGCATGTTCGTTGGTAGAAATGGCATACTGCCGAGGCGGTTCGGTGTGGGTGTCGTAGTCATTTTAGCTTGAACATGTAGAGGCATCTGTGGATGCACGCCATGCTGGGCGTGTTGAGGTGGTATATGATTGCCGGGTGGCAGAGTAGGGGCTTGGCCGTGTTTGCCCATCATCATAGCCACATGATGCGGTGAGCTAAGAGTAGCTCGCCGTTGGTCCATTACGGGTGGTTTGGGACTAGCGCTCATTCGGTCGCCGCTCATCTATAACACCGACAATTTTAAGTATTAAAAATACTGTACATCAAGTAATACCTACACATCAAGTAACGCCATACCTTGTGTTTTCGTGGCGGCGGCACAGGTGGCGCTGCCTTTGGCGGAAGTGGCGGCCGTTCTTCGCGTAACTGAGATGGCGATAATGCCTGGAACACGAAAATTATTATTTACCTACTACTTTTTAACCATGGCCTGTCATTGGTACATTAACTCGTATCTCGCCATCGATACAATGTGAACATGCGGAACGTTAATATATGTATGTCCGCACCGAACGGAACATGGAAATATTGTTTAAGTAGATGGAATTGCTTGAGATCCGGAACGCCTGCATTAGATAGCCTATCGGTACATCCCTACCAGCTGATCAGAATTTTTATAAGAGTTTTTTCTGACCTGCCGTTGATGATGTCTTCGTTTGGGGTGCCGGTGGTACATGTCGTCGCAGGAGGCGCACAGCGCTCGCCTGCCGCACTCGGCACAGCGCACCCGCGCGCCGCCTCCTCCGCACAGCCCGCATGATGCACCTGCGTCGACCGGGTGACCTAGGGGCGGGTAACCATTACACTCCAGGTAGCTTAGCAGGTAGAGCTTAGCAGGGCTATGAACAGTAACCTTGTTGTTGTGATTTGCAGGACAGATGGTAAGGTATGGTACCTGGGCCCGTGTAGCACAGCACAGCTTTTTTAAGGAGAATATCGAGGATACAATCGAGTATCTTGTCTCAACCACACAGGTAAACCGATTGTTGATTGTCACTGTCAATATGATCATAGGTGAGTAGGAGTGTTTGGCTTTGATCATCATTATTTCAAAAGAGAGCTACATAATTAATTAACCAATCTAAAGCCTTAAAATATACTCATCGTCCTATTTCGATACCTAAACACGGCAAACCAGGCAGACGAAGGTACATCTGCCAACCTTATACAAATACTTAGGTACTGACACCTACAATATCCCCTGATATTTAAATCTGTTTGAATTTCCTCAGGATAGTCTAATGGTAAAATACAATTAAATTATGTTATAATACCTCTTGATAGAAGAAATACCTATATTACACAAAGGCCTAAAAATCTTTTCGAATTTTCGATTCAATACGAGATTATAGACATTTATAATTGAGAGAAAAAAGTAATACCATCATGCAACCTTCGAGTATTAAACCCGGAAATAAATTCTCAAGTGATTCTATTCTATACTCTCTATTTAGAGACACCTGAATCGAGCCACCCTGAATATTTTTGTTTAAAGGCTCAGACCAATATTTATTGGTCTGAGTTTAAAGGTGGTATCTTTTTAAATAATGATAATAATAATGAACAAATATGTGGTTTAGAAGCTATTCACACACTCAAATTTGGACCAATAGTGATACCGAAATGATGGCTGTATGTCAGCTTCAAAACTGCAGAGAATTTTTTTCTCTGACTTAGGTATCATTTTGATGTTTTAGGCCTATTATATTTAAATAAAAATGCATGGTGGCTCGATTTACGAGTCTGGGAGTGTATAAGCATATAAGGACCTACCTGAAAGTTCATAAGACTATAAAACACTGGCTCCTCTCCGATTAAGTTTCTTTATAACTTGTAATGTATTTGAGTGACACATGTAGAATTATTTCACCCCAGTCTTCACCGAAGGGTTAGGCGGAGGTGTACACCCACATTTCGCCAGAGTCCGTAAAGATGTAATTGGGTGCGTGCTTATTGTCAGCAGTGACTTACGGACTGACTTACTTAGGTGCCTAAGGAATTTTACATAATGTATACCTACACCTACACTATTGCCACTCCCGCCCGTCCCTAGGCAATGTGTTCTTCCGTAACCAAACACGGGTTTAAGAAAAACTTTAGATTTTACAGACCTGTTGGAGGTCGCGGCGGCGGCGGTGGTGGCGGCTGTATCTTAGCATTGACGTATTGATCACTTGGGAACTCCACGACCTCGTAGTCAGGCTCAGGCCTGGCGAGAGGTGCGCGGTGCGTCAACGGCGTCGTGGGGCGCAGCGCGGACGCACGCACGCCCACAGGCGCCGGCGCCCGCCCGATTTGTGACAGGTGCGCCGGCGGCGGCGACGTCACGCTGCGCGGATCACGACCGCGACCCTTCAGCATCTCTGTAAATGCACGGTAGAATTGCACCTTATCTACGGTAGGTTTAGTAGGTACACAGCGCTGTGAATGGTGTAAACGAAATAATAGTAGGTAACAGTGTTTATGTTTTACGTTAATGTATTTCGTTTCTTCGTATGGAATTGACTAACTTAATGGATGGAACAAGATTAGGTTCTCACTACATTTTATAGTCAACGCAGTTATTCTATTTTTGAGGTACTTTTTATACGTATGCGGCTAAAATAGTATTGTAGCTTTACAAAACGTTCACAGTGCAACATACCTACCGCTTATATAAATTTTCTTGGCTAGCTACACCAAATATTTGTTCCAGTAACTGCTTACACTTATAACGATTTCATGCAATATTAAAGCGGTATTTAGGAATTAAGTTTAAGATATTATAATACCGATATTATTAACATTTGCAAACGGCAGCTGTGACCGGGATAGAGCGGGCGTTGCCGCGTCGTCGACGCCTTGCCGACCTATATTCCGCCACTCATATCCCAAAATATCGAATGTGTGTTCACTCTATGTAAATAACAATTAGTAAGTGTTTAATGAACAATTAAATGAACATTAACTGCGTATTGTCTTCCTATAAGAGCTCACTGTTCTGTTAACATCCGTGTTTAGATAACTTTTGCAACTTACCTCACCCGTTGTCTAGCTTTCTGAAACTGAGTTTGATCCCACAACACTTTAAATATTCACTAAATTAGGTTCCACAATTAAATTTTTACAATTATGCAACTGCGCACTGTTCCTCATCACTGCACTCGCGGCGGCCGGGGCATGCGGCAGATCGGCGGCGGCTCCGCGCTACACTTTCCTCGCGGCTCGAGTGGCCGGTGCTGCTAATCGTGCTCCCTATGCGGACGAAATTGACAGCGGGAAGACGCGTGTGCCGCCGCCTCTATTTCTGTCCGCGGCCGCGTTGCCCCGATTCTACTAAAATTACGACGCGCTGCTATTTCCGCACTCATCCCAATGCCCCCTCTAGCCGGAGTCAAATACCTTGCGAAATCGTTTCTCAATAATGAAGTTTTATACAAATGTTGATTAAAAAGAAGAAGTCTTAAGGATTGACCGGTAACTTACAGTAATTATCTGTAGTTAAATAATCTGGGATGTTGTTTGTGTCACAGGTACCTACGAGTACCTATCCATATAATTATTCGTCCTATTGCAGGGCACCTCCCCTCGCCTCATGACCCTGACTTTTGTCGTTTTGTTAAAATACTGATAGCAATAATGTATTTAGAACAAATAAATAAATTATGCAGGTCTCTCATTTAGCCTCTATTAGGGATCTACCAATTTAGGTTTGTTACTTATACGGATGTCAATATTAAGTCGATCTTTCGATAAAATGCCTATTAACTGCCGAGCTCCAAACAATAAACTCCTAACATCATCACCGTAATTCATGCCACGAGTTTAGTGCTCATCCAATGGACCATTTAGACGGGGCCAATCCCCGAGACAATCTACTAAGCCAAACCAATAATAGCATCGTGTAAATAGAGACAGTCCACTGCATTGGATTGTCCTCAAGCCATCGATGAAGCAAATTAATGGATGGCTAAGTGTATTGTCTCGGGGATTGGCCCCGTCTAAATGGTCCATTAGTTGAGCACTAAACTCGTGGTATGTATTACGGTGATGATACTTATTGAGATGAGTTTATAGTTTATTCTAGAGAGCTTCAAGGTTTCAACAAGGTTTTAAGTTCGTATTGATGGTATTGAACCTATTGATCCACCCTCTGTGGTTTAAGCGTTCGAACTTATTTCAAATAATAACAGAAAACACCGTTTCTATGTAAACAATGTTGTGTCATTGAATGTTAGTAGTTTGAACATTGCAGTATGGAAATATTGCATAATTTTAAACAAAATGGGTATTTTACTTCGGAACTGTACCACTTACTTGCTCAAAAGAAGATGGTTCCTGCTTCAACTGAGGTACCTTAACATCAATCAGGAAGTAGCTAGACAGTGTCTACAGATAAAATGCAAACTTCGATCAGACTTCGATTATCTAATACTTACCTACTACATAATTATCACAACATATATTACCTAATACGTACGTCCGTTTTCGTACGAAGGGTTAAGCAGAGGTTGCCCTCTTGTACACACGGCAACACATCAAGCTATACATTTCCAGTATAAGCTGACTTCGCATTGTAGGTACGGAAATTCTATATAATGCGAGATCAGCATAAACTGGAAATGTATAGCTTGATGTGTAGCCGTGTGAACACGGGTGTAGAATGTGTATATCGCCAGTTTTTAAGTCCCATGTAATATATGGGTACTGCGATCATCCGAGCATAAACAGACACCAGGCTGCAACTGAGAAATTCTCGATGGAAAACCCAATAACATGTTGACCGACCTGGGATTCAAACCCACGACCTCCAGCTCAGCGGAAGCGCACTTATTACAAGAAGCTTTAAATCCTGTATTATTTCTGTAGATCATTTATCTTCCTTGACAGATTATTCCGTCGGAATATGAGAGAGAAATGAAAATGTCTACGCAGCAGCGACTGCAGAATTTGAATAATATAGATATTGACAACATTATACGCATTCCCGGCAAGAAACCCAACAAGATTGTGTTATCTTTCACGCCCAAGCTCCTTGTGTTTCAAAACTTTAAGCCAAATGATAAAATATTCTCTAAATTCTCTGTTAAAAATATAAGCAAGGTTACAAACTTGTTATTTTTGTGCTATTTTAGTTCAGAAAGCTTCAATTCTGTTCTGTCTGGTAAATGTTTTTTCAACAGAGTCCTACATATCTTAACATGGTATTCAAAGAGTCTTCGTACTTTTTCATCAAGCCTTGCGGTGGACAGTTACTATCCAGATTAGCTCCAGGAATCAGCGTCTCCTTCGCCATTACCTTCGCGCCTGTTCAGTATGAGGATTATACTCACAGAGTAACGTTTTTTACTGATGTGGACCAATATGTTTTACCATTGATTGGTAAGCTTCTGATTTAGTTATGAGATAAATTAATTACCTATTAGGCTTTCAACAATGAGTACCTACACTATAACTCTAAAATTTGTACATTGCATCACCTCATTACTTAAAGAAAAACACAACATGCACTTTTCATAGATGCAAAACCTTAATAGAATTATTTTTTAAGCTATGGGCCCGAAACCAATTTTTGATTTTCCCGATAAACTGGAGATTCCAAAGATTCCTCTGAAAGTCGAAAACCATGTTTTTGTGACAATCCACAACATTGGCCAGGTGCCTGCTGGCTTTACACTCTCTTGTAAATGGTATGTCAACGGATTTTATAATTATCTGTGAATTTCTGAATGCAATTAATTATACAAATACTTCTAATTTTTTTTGCAGCCCATTTTCAGCCCAACCAAAGTCAGCTTATTTAAATAAAGGTCAAAAAATTGATATCACTGTAGCGTTTAAAACGATGCATTTGGGCGATACGAGTGGTTTATTATATGCAATCTTTGAAACCGGTAATTAGAGTTATTGCATGCTAAACAAACTGCGTTAATTGATGATTTTACCATATGTTATGGTAAAATTTCATAGCCGACCGCAAACGGCAGCAGCAGGTGACGCGACGTGTCGCCGCGACGCGATTGGTTTCTTATTTCTATGCAACTGACGCGCCACGTGTCGCTAGCTACGGACCGGTCGTCACGGGGGTGCTGCTGCCGCCTGGCTGCGGTCGGCTACGGAATGGTACCTTTACATGTGTGATTATTATTGTCAGGAGAAAACTTTATAATAACAATGTCAGGCAGTACGCACACTGTCAGCGTAACACTGGAGAAACAAGTGGTGAGGTTCCTCGATACTTACAACACCATGATGCGTCAGCAGACTTATAAAGTAGTCAATAGATCTGATCATGTACTCACATATATGTGTATGAAAAACGACTGTGTGTATTACGGTACGTATTAAGTATTATAACCTACAAAGTGCTGTATTAGTGTTGTTTATCAGACCAGTTTTAATGGGCCTGATCTGCACTCGCAGATTTTGAAGAGAAAGTGAAATTAGCGACCATATTTTACAATATGAAAGATAGTGAATCTGCGAAGTGTATGAAGTTGGTGCAGTACGATGTGTTGAGCAGCGACGAGCACGAACGAGTCTACACTCGGATCTTCTATGATGAGATCCAGGCGCTCGTGGCGGACGAATCGTTGCATTACCAAAATACACACTTCTCAATAGAACCAATTGTGAGTGAATACCAAAGATACAAAAAATACGATAGGATCTATTTAAATACTTATTTAATACATTTTGTTCTACAGAAAGGAAAACTATGGCCTAATAAAGCGACAGAATTGACAATAACGTTTTGTCCGAAACAAATAGGAGAATTCCACACAACTGCTTACCTTGACATCGACGGGTTCGTGAACCGCGTGGCGCTGGAGCTGGTGGGCGTCTCGCTGCCGCCGTCCATTTGTCTCAACGTCGAGACGCTGGACATGGATCGCGTTTATATTAACAAGCCTTATCATTATGAGATCGTTGCCATCAATAAAGGTATTTGTAGAATATAAGTTCAAAGTTTATAATATTTTATACTAGCTGCGCCCCGCGGTTTCACCCACATAAGTCTCGATTCCGTGGGAATATACGGTTTAAGAATTTTATTTCGCTCAAAAAGAATACAATTATTCACTTCTATGAGGAAAAACATAATAATTAAGTTATGCGACGGTTTCGCTAGGTTTAAACTAAAAATTAGGTTTTGAAAAACGTTAAAAACTTACAATTCAAACATTATTCAGGTGGTGCTTTAATAGTCTTTTAAAAGTTGGAAGTGATTTTGATTCCTTAATTATTTTAGGTATAGAGTTATAAAGTTCAGCCCCTTCATATACTATAGTCTTTCTACCGTAGTTTGTCCTTGGTGCTCTTAAAATTATATGGTTAGCCTGCCTCGTCATGCGCTTTTGAATTTGCATTCTTTTTGTAAATGTTATTTGTGTATGTATGTCTCTATTAATTATTTTACGTACAAGTATGCAAGTGTTATATTTATAAATTTGATCAATACTCATTAATTTTGTTTCTTTTAAAACTTTTTTAGATGATGAATATCGGGATAAAAAGTATCCTATGTTCTATTCCGGGTCATGTTCCACCCCTGTGCCAAATTTCATCCAAATCCGTTCAGCCGTTTTAGCGTGAAAGCGTAACAAACAAAAAAACTCACTTTCGAATTTATAATATTAGTTGAGATAAAAAAAAAAAACATTTAAATATATTTTTTATTTATTTTAGGTCACATAAACGGGATCATAGTTTATAAAGACTTACCTCCGTTGTTTGGTAGTATAATATCATGTACACCAGAAATGCATTGCTTAAAACCAGGAGATAAAGAAATTTTCGTAATTTCGTTCTGTAATTCCAATCAGGGACCGTATTTTGAAGAAATAAACTTTAGCATTCGCGACACAGATGTGATTTTAAAGCTTTATTTGAAGTAAGTTTACTTACGTATGCCTGCAAAATTTTGTGAGTTTCTGTGATTATATTTGAATAAAAATATTCCTTTTGTTATTTCCAGAGGCGAAGTAATATATCCATCACTTACGTTTAGCATTCCGTGTTTAGATTTTGGAATGATAAGTTTAGGTAAGATACGTGATGGTGAAATAATAAGGTAATGCATAGCGTACGAATTACAGCGCATGCTACGTTAGAAGATTACAAAACAACATGACATGTTACACAAATTATTACTTTCGTAGCCGATGGTTTACAATCGCAAGAGATTCCGTCGAATGCCACTACGTTCGTAGAGGGATGTAAACCTTGCTAGGAAAGTACCAATTTCTGTGTAGCAAGGTCTACAGCTTCTACGATTACGCGCTACGATCCTAGCAATGTAGCGATATTTTATATTTTTTATTATTGCATGAGACTACGATCGTAGCAGGGTTTACGAACATCGCTACGTTCTTAGAAAAATGTATACCTTGCTACGAACGTAGCAGTTTTTTTTGTAGCAAGGTTAACACATCCCACGGCCGCGCGCTGCGATCGTAGCGGAATGCCTTACGATCGTAGCAAGGTCTGCAATTACTAGAAGAGTGCGCTACGATCGTAGCGAGAACTAATAATTTTTATAACTGCAAGAATTAACGATTGTAGCTACGATTGTGGCTATAATACCCTAATGGCAGCCACACATGTAACGATTTACTTGCGCAAATTCAGGCTTGCGCAAGTAGATCTTTACGTGTGTTGGAAGATTTTTGTAACTTCCAAAACACGTCACGTTATACTTGTCTCGCCTTAATTTGCGCAAGTAAATCGTTAGAATCGTTACGTGTGTGGTTAGCATAAGAACATCGCTACGGTTGTAAACAGAAGGACGTATATTCTCCTAGAAGTTTAAAATTTCAACGGAGTTGTGCTACGCTACAATCGTAGCATACCAAGATTTACAATTACCTACTTTCTTTGCGTTTGTTTAGACTTTATGAACATAAAACAATCATTATTTTGTTACGGAGACATTGAACAGAATTTTTTTTTTCTGATGTTGAAGAATCCATTACCTCTCAAGTCATCTTTTTGTTCAATCGTATCAACAGGATTGGTATAAAACGACTAAATATATTTTAATATGTGCTGGAATAGGTGTTCCTAAAACTATGGAGTTGCATGTCATCAATGAGTCAGTAGTGCATGTCAGCGGATCTTTAAAAATCTCGTCGGATGGCCCTGAAATCAGCAGCATAACACTAGCCGACTATGCAGTCACTGATTATCCTAAACCGGAAATACCTCAATGGCCAAGAGAGTTCAATATTGAGCCTTGTAAAATTGACATAGAGCCCGAGTCGAGGATAGCAATCGTGGTAATTCAATATTCGATTATTATTTGAGGTTGTAAACACTTACTATTCACTAGTAACGAAGCAACGTTTTGAAACAAAAAGTAACTACAAAAGAACTGGAAAACACCGTACAGGCTTTCACTGGTTTCCATGTTCACTATAATATTTTCACAATTTTACCTGACCCGGTGGCTGAAAGTAGAGCTAACGAAACAACAAATTAAAGTGACAAGGTGGTTAATGTTTTGTCTTTTGTTCATCGATAGCGCCGCCGTCACGTAATCGCGATACATTGTTTACCATGTTCGTTTGTTTACCATGAACACGGAACATTAGAATGTTGCCAACAACAATGCGGTATTCCATGCGGCCAGCAACATTATTTCCTGCAACACATGGTACCTATACCTAAACATGTTGCTCAACCTGATTTCCGCTGGGCTTAATTTTTCTTGCATCTTTGGATTTAAACATTACACCTAACTTGATTTTCTATTTGTACATCAAAATGGTTACCCACAGGTCACTTTAACGGCGAACTTAGTGAGAGCCAATCAAACCTCACTTGAACTAGAACTGGAGAAGTCCGACAGTCCTCCGATAGTCGTGCCGGTGATGTACAACGCCATGGTTCCCGAGATAACGCCGGCACCGGATATCAAACAGCGAGCCTGTTTTTTAGACTTCTGTTATTATAGTGAAATAATTATTACCTCGAACGCTTTTTGGGGTTATTTCACATTGGAAGAATCAATGGTAAGCGAGAAAGTAAACGACTGCTTTTTCTCGGTGACCGACTTTTATCATGAGACTTCTGTGTTGAATGTCAAATACATATTATTATGTTCTATTCGCACCGACTGTTTACTTCTCCCTAGGTTTTGTTTTGTCATATTATGGGCCTAATTTACCATCGGCTTCGGCTTCTGCTTACTCGACGAAGAGACGTCACTTAAAAATAATTTATAATTATTTTAACCGGCGTATCTTCAACGTCCTAGAAAAACATTCTCTGATCAATCAATCTACAGCGTTTGATTGATGATGGTCTATCATAGTACCTACCTACGAGATATTAGCAAAATTGTGGCGTCTCTTCGACTAAAGTGAAGAGTTGAATTTGAAGTTGACCATCTTGTTGCCATGGGGATTATAATTTGGTCACATATTATTATCATGCGTAGCGTAAAGTAGCTAGCTATACCCGAATCGCTTTAGCGTGGCAATAGCGGTCATTGCCTATTATAGTATTTTTTTAAATAAATAATTTATTTATAAAAACTTCCAGCACAGAAGTGGACCATAAGTATTAATTATTCATTTATTTTTAGCAAGAAACCACTTTAGAAGTCAATGTTTCGGTAAAAGAAGGTTTCATCGAACCGAACACTACGATATGCTTCCCAGTCAGTATAAAAACAAGTGTGCTCGGTGTTCAGGAATTTAGTGTGAGGTGTGCAAGTACTTGGTATTCGTTGTGTCTGACTTAATTAACCGTTGCCCTTGACTATCACACTATTTTATTTATTTTTTCATTATTTAGGTACCTATCCGTAGTTTAGGATTCCCATTGTTCAAAAATAAAAGTCTTCTCATCAATTCTTCTCATTGTTACAATAGGCTGAATTTATTTGGGCAGTCCAAACCACTTCAAATTTGTCACATCACGGGCTTCGGTGTCCGACCAATCGTGACGTGCACTCCTATGGCACTACATTGGGGTCAGAGCAAATTACTGACGAAATCGGAGAAAGTGCTAACGCTGTTCAATGACTCTCCAGTCAATGTTAACTTCACCGCGTCTCTGGTAAGCCCTTGTTTACAATGTATTATTATCAACAATAATAATAGTCGTCCAGTCCGAATTCTGGCCATGGCAGCTAATCTCAGCGGAGACTAGCCAACGCGACAACGCGGCGAGATATTATAGTGTACAATTATCTGCGCAGACACAGATGCACTCTCTCTTCCCTCTCTCATATTCCGATGGACGGCAATCCGACACGACCGGAGAGAGATCAGGCGCAGGACCAACTTAACGTGTTTATAATGAAACAATTGAACAACTGGCTCTGTGTCAGAGGCAAATTTTTCCCAAATAAAGTACAGCTGTTGTTGTTCGACATACGTTGTCTTTCTATACGATAGTTACAGTAATATGAACATGAAACATCGTTTTTTTTTTAATTTTATAGTTGAGCAAAGACGGACGATGGCAAATATCACCATCGGAAGGCTACGTAGAGCCTGAATCAGAAAAAGATTTAACATTAACTTTGTATTTGATTGACGCCGCAACCTATATTAATAAAGTGGTGTTACATTTAGAGAAAGTAAAGGATATCGTAAGTAAAATCTCTTCCTTTTCCTTTTTTTACGTATTTAACTAAAAAGCAATTAAATGATCAACAAGAACAACTAGAGTTAGATGATGAGATAATAGTTAAGAATGACACACGCGATTCAAATACTCACATGTCACAATTCTTTTTTGTATCCATGCACCTCACAAATGATCACATATATTTGCCGTCATATATTAATGGATGAATTATGCAAATTAGATATTATTGCCGAATTATCCATAGTACTTAATTAGATATTAATATTTATGCTCGTGACTGTACATATTTCAAAATCGAGTTTGCCTAGTCGAACACATCATAACAACGATAACGATCATGAAACTTTCGCGTGTAACTAATAATACACATTTTTTTTGACATTCTAGTTAGTGCCTCTATCTGCAACCGGTTTTGGCACGAGCATATTGGTCGGTGAGCTACGGGACCAAATAGTTCTCGGACGACATTTTACTAAAATACCTCTGGAATCCAAAGTTATTGTGGAAAACTGTGGGACACGGATGCATGCGCTAGAGTGGAGTGAATATTACAAACCACCTAAAACTAAACAAGCAATTACGTATGTATGGTTGATTAGGGTCAATTCTAAATGAAACCATAAATGTGTAACATGCCAAATGTTACACATTTATGGTTTCATTTAGAATTGACTGTCACGACACTATTGTTACATATCAAAAGTGTCTACAAGACACGACACACGAGTCCACACGACAATTTTTGTCACTCAACAAAACTGTCGCGACAGTCAAAATATTAGGCCTCGTTTACGGAGACGCAGTAGAGCAGTGGTGGCCCAGTGGTAACGGCCACGACTTACGAGTTGTAGGTCGTAGGTTCGAACCCTGAGAGGCGCTTTACTTTGTGTAAATTATTTCATCACCACTGCTTTCAAAACGGTGAAGGAAAACATCGTGAGGAAACCGACATGTCGTAGAACCAAGAATTCGAAGACATGTGACATCTACCAACCCGGGCCCGCGTGGTGGATTACGGCTCACTCCCTCTCACAGAGAGGAGGCCTGTGTCCCAGCAGTGGGAACATTATAGGCTGATTATGCTATTATTACGGAGACGCGGGGCGTTGGGCGGCGCGTGCAGCGTGGCGGCTTTTTTCGGTGAACGTGCATAATTGACATTTTTTTAATACGATTTGACGACATTTGTATAATTTTTTGACAATTTTAATTATTATTTTTTAACGAGTTGTTTTTTATTTTAATTTTATTAAAACAATTTTAATTTTCGGTTTTTCTGTTATGAATTTAAAATAGTTTACAATTTAAATGTATGAGTGTAAACTATGGACTACAATTATGTCTGAAATAAATTAAATTAAATAAGTAAATTCTTCACTTTCAGAGGATTCTTCAATTTGGATCCACGATCATTTAAAATTTCTGCAGGAGAAAAATTTGAATTAACAGTAACAGGATGTTCTTATAAAGTTACGACTATAAAGGAAACGTGGTATTTAATTGGCAGTGTAGAAGGCATAAATAAAAAAGAGCTGTTATTGGAGTGCCCGATCATAGCCGAGTTCGTCGATCCGAAAATAGAAGTGTCTTCTTCAGTTGTAGAATTACAATATGACTACGGGCCGTACAGTGAATTTTATAAGTTAACAGGTGTGAAACTTTGTAAAAAAACTATTTGTTAGCGAAATTAATTGCAAAACCGGATCAGAAAATAACACGTATCGAATACGAACCGAATACGGACAAGTGGGCAAACGCCCTAAGAGTCACTTTTTTAAGCAAGTGTGTTAAAAAGAAAACATACACTCTATACTGAAATAATAATAGGGGCGAGCAGGGCGGGTATAGGTAATCTCTGCAGGTTCGGTTGAAGTACCTACGATTGGAATTGTATCCGTAGATATTAAACTTCCATCACTACTATTCGAGAGAAATGGAAAACCCTTCTTTAATAAAACAGCTCAATACTTTTGCAGATATTATCACTATTAAAAATGTTTCTAAACTACCATTGGACTTCGAAATTTGTGTTAAACCTCCGTTTGCAATCATTCAGAAGCAAAATACATATAAAATACCACATGACGAAGAAAGTATGACGTGTTCTTGTATACAATACAGGAAGTCGGATTTAAATCTTCAAAATATGCTAAAGAAACTAGGTCCGCGTCAGTCACGAACGTTTATTGACTACCTAACGTTAAACCCTGTGGAACCATTACGAGATAAATCATTAGACTTTTTTCAAGACATTCGTAAAATTAAAATGGCTTTCAATCTCACACATATGGTGGAGGAGCGATTAGAGGACCAGGAGGTTATGAAACTGCAGATCCTGTTCGATACCACCAAACACTTAAGTCTCAAGTCTAGAGTGTATTGTGATTTAATGAAAATCAAATTTAAAGGACACAAGAATAAAGTAATTACTTTGACATAATTATTAGTTACAAAAATCATAACGGTACCTATAAATAGATAACGGTACCTATAAATAGATAACGGTACCTATAAATAGAACGTTTTAATTATGAGTTTATTTTCGTTTTTAGGATGCCATAAAACTAATCGGAACAATTAACTTCCCAAATATATTTGTCTTATCACCAAGACTCGATTTTCAATGTATTTTAAATGGGAGTATACACAGCAAAACTATAAAAGTACAAAATGTAACACCAGTCATAGTTTGTTATAGATTTCAATGGAAAAAATGTTTAATTACAAATCTTCCCACAGTAAGTACTTAACATCAGATTACCTTGAAGATGATAATTTTGTCAATACATAGTGTAAGTAGTTTAATTCAGTATTTTTATGAGGAAAGAGTGAGACCGAAACACAGTGAAATTTGATAGAATTATTACCTACTACATGAATCGGCTAATAATTGTCAAATTTTTATTTTAAACACAGCCTGAGATTCCAGTCTGTTTCCAATGTAGTCGAGACCGGACCCCTACTGAAGACACTGAAGTCAGCGGTGGGTAGTTGTGTTATTAAATGATTATGTGTATGTATCCGTAATAGTGCCTTAGAATTAGAAAGAGGAAAAATAGGGTCGGTCTTCTCTCCATACAAAAAGTCATAATTCGAGGTTCGGCTCTCGTCTATTTCCTTCTGCAATATTGGACCAATTTGAAAGATATTTTGTAAATTGAATAAGAAGGATATTTACTGTGCCCCTATGTTTTCTTTTTTTCATTAAGAGTTATCAAATTTGTACAATACGCCTCTGATGTCAGCAGTCTAAACAGGCAATTTTGAGCATTTTCTGAGGGTTCTAGTGCTTCTACAGATAATGTATCATCAAAACGGAAACATAGGGCATAGAACTAGTTGATATTTATTTTACTGTAAAAATCATTGCTATAAGGTCATAAACCAGAGAGAAAACTGGCGAGAGCGTTTGTATGGAGAGGGGACCAACCCTATTTCTTCTTAATGATTTACAAAATTCTTCCAGTAAGTATTTTATGTTCTAGGAAGCTTTCTGCGTGACACTATACCTTATGCGTCAGGCAAATCTGTGCATATGAAATACAGTACTGGTAATGAGAAGGCTTCGTTCGATGACGATGAAATGATGAGAATCCAAACGATTCAAAAAGTAACACCAATGATAGACAGTGATTACGACATAGAATTTGAGTGGATCAACAAGTTTGCAAAGCTTTCTAAGCCTTTAAACAAAACCGACATTAACGACGTATTGCAATTAGTATTACATCGCGGACTGCTTAATCCCGGCGAGGTTCAGTACGTGCACGTCATATTTAGACCGAAATGTAATATTAGCGTCCGCGCCATCCTGGAATGTGAAGTTCTGGGTGGGCCTCCTGAGTCGATCATAGTAACCGGTCAAAGCTGTGATTTAAGGTATAAAATAAGTGCTGAAAGTATAAATTTCAAAATTAGATCTTTTCATGAACATGCCATTGAAGAGTTAAAAATATCTAATACTGCGCTACTAAATTTTGAATACAAAACATACCTAAATGAGCCAATATTTAAAAATGAACTAGATGGAACTATTCTTGAATTATACCCTCCTGAGAAATCATTAGAACCTGAGGAAGAAATCGAAATGAAAATCATAATGCGACCTGGCGTGGTGGGCTACTTCCATAGAGTATTTTTGTTAGAAATTGGGCATCTTCCTCACATTCCTATAGAAGTATTTGGTTGGGGTGTAATACCTCAAATATATATAACGTTACTTAAACCCGCTGCGGAAGACGTAAGTTTTTTTTTATAATCGTATTTTTGTGGAAAAAAAATTAACAGTAATCACTAATCAACGATGGGTGTCATTCATCATCGGCCGCTGTAAAAACAGCCATTGACGTCTACTTGATGATATTTGTTTGTTTTGTGTGCGGTCGATCGACTTAACATTTGACTTCTAAAATAATGGCCCCGTCAGCATCAAAGCTTAATTTAGCATTGTACCTACAATATTGTCGTACAAACGTGCTTTCGCGACACTATGTTTTACGTCGCATTTGACACTGAAATTAGTTGCGTGACAGTATCATAAATTGGCGCTTGGTACGAAAGCACTTACTTTGATTTCATGAAAGTAAGCCATGCATCATGAAATTAGAAGTTTACCTACACGTGAAATTGTCTAATTTTATATCACTAATTTCATAATGTAATTTTTGGCTTTACAACTAGTTATAACATTTTACTTTTATATCGAAATTTGTTTAGTGTTTTTTTTTTTTTTTTTTTTTTTTTTTTTTTTTTTTTAAATAACAGATGTGAAGATAATGTCATAGCTCATAACAATAAACAATTTAGCATTGTGGGTATTGCGGACTATTTTAAAACTATGATAATTTAATTTGGCGATGATAATATCATGACTATGCCAAAAGTCGTTCTCATATAGTCGTTCACATCAAATGTGTTCATAAAATACCTACCTAGTCTAGTAGTCTGTATCGGCTCTAAGTGACCCTTATTATAAAATCGGCATTTTAGTTCGACACAAATACTGGCGTGAAAGCTGGTTTTACGGTAGATCTGGTTTTGTAATAAAAGGGTTGATCTCCCGGCTTTCTTTCTTCTAACTCTCCCAAACTGCGCAATTAAAATATTTAGAAATACATATAACCAATTTTTTTTTTGAGTGGCTGAGTAGGTAATCAACATTGTACATACATTAGATAAGTTTTCGTTGTTTGAGTGAAATCGGCATTCTGACAAAGTATTTCCACTCAGCGAGACAATTATGGAATGTTGTCTGCTAATAAAAAAACAAGTGTGCAGTTACAGCGTGATATTTTGTATTTATTTATTATTTATGATTGCACTGGATGTTAATTCTTTCAGTTGAATCCGGAATTAGGATACAGGGCCATTCCAGCTTTGACGATACAATATTTGGAAGCCATCAGTGAAATATTTAGTAAAGGCAAGGAGGAACATTTAAATTCACCTTTGACCGAGAAATGTTTTGAAGATCCTGATTTTGAAGAAGATTGGCACATTTGCTCATCTTTGGTAAGTTGGTTATATTTCCATGCCGCCGTAGCTAGTTATTAACCCCCTTACTAATAATCGTTGTATAGCGCCTGTATAGTTACACAACGTTTTGTCTTCTTCTTTCAAAAGTAATTTGACTTTTGAAAGAAGAAGACAAAACGTTGTGTAACTATACAGGCGCTATACAACGATTATTAGTAAGGCGGTAAGTATATAACATATCATCACGCCGATAGTCCCCGAAGGGTTGACCAAAGGTGTACTATAGTGCACCCAACATTTTGCCAGCAGTTATGTTGTTCCATGTAATAGGAGGCGAGTCAACCGGGCACAAATCCAGACTCCGGGCACCTACTGAGAAATTAAATAAATATTCATTATTATAATACTTATAACCCTGAAATATGTATTTTGTCAATGTTTCCAGGATGAATATCCTTCTACTATGGATATTGAGTTAGCAATAGAAAGACTAATGGTTATAGATCATATAAAGAACCGTCCAGAAATATTGACCGCATACTCTACAACGCCAAAAGTTGGACCAATACCCGGATTTCAAACTGTACCTTACGTCATAGACTACGGAGTAGTTATTACTGGCAGCACGGTAAGCATCTGCGCCATCAACAGTCAGTTGTACGCGCTTTGAAAAAATTCGCACGTGCATTTCAATTATTTAAAATCAACAGGTGCAATGCACGGCCGAAGTGGTAAATTACGGACCAATTGCGACAAAGATACATTTTGCGAAAGGTACAAATGTTCCCTCGTGGCTAGGAATGAAACTATGTGGAAAATTAAGTCCCGGTGAGGCCGGGAAAATGGAAGTTACATTCATGCCTACTTCTACCGACTTTACCGAACTGGAACAGAATGTGGAAACATCTTTCAACCTAGAGGTGATGTATACCTACTTAGAATTAAACGTTAGCTCGAATAACATTCGCTTGAACCGTAACCTCAATTGATAGTTCTGTTTGAAATCGATAAATGATGAACGCTTGAGAAAGGATGTTTCAAGATATGGGCTTTCGCGCTGCCGATGATTCGAGCTTATTGGTAGGTAAGTTATTCGAGATTTTGATGCATCGAAGCATTGAACTGTCACGCTCATTTTCGATTCAAGACTCAAGTACTCTCGGCTCCAGTAGACATGCGCAACGTTACGGCGCAACGCGACTCCGGTAGAACAATCGCCATAAAGTTTTCATAAAAATTGTTCCACCAGTCGCATCGCGCCTGTCTGCAAGAGCCTTTAGCGTTTTCGAGCAAACGTTGTTTGAGATAACGGCATTCCATTTCAAGTAGGACCTACAAATGTTCTGTACCTATAATCGGCCAACATTTTTTATTTCCAATAATGTGGTCTTTGTTAATTAGGTACCCTATGGAGTGACGATTCCAATCCATATCAAAGCCCTCTGCGCGGTGCCTTACTTGGCCTCCAATGTTACATCTATTGATTTTGGGTCTGTGAGGTGTGGGGATAAAATAATAAGTTCAATTCCATTAAAAAACGTGTAAGTAATACATTATTCTATAAAGAGAAAATTATCTTAGTAACATTGTTATACTTACAGGAAAAAATTTGCAGAGTTACTTAAGTAATGTGGTGTCTTGGTTTATTTGAGGTTAGATACCTATTCAATAAAGCACTGTTTGTGATATCAATTCGTTAGGCGTGCTGTCGCTGCGACCTGCTCAGACCAGACTGCGGCGCCACGGCCTTACTTTTAAGAATTAATATTCTATGGGGGACAAACAGGAATAAAAAGTTTCATCTGTCCCCCCATCACTGATAGGCAAACTTTTTTTCCGATCTGTCCTCGCAGGGGACAAAGCAGGGTGACAGATACCGCGCAGCCCCCACAACAGCACGCATCATGTATTAATTAAACGTCACAAGTAACAGTCTGCAAATTAGTATTCATTCTTTTTAGGGGTAAACCTACATGTATTTGGTATGTTACTTTGAGGCTCAAGGCGCCAGGAACACTTCCTATGATAGTGCTCGACAGTTCAGGAAAATACGAACCAGGGGAAGGAGGGTGGCTCAGCGTCGCTTTTAAACCAACAACGGAGGTAGGTCATTCTATTTATCCCTAATGCGAATTTCGCTTGAGTTGATTGTAAAATAAAAAACTTAATCTGTTTTCATTATACAGATGTTGTACGAAGGCGTACTAATATTCAGATTTCATATGAACCCAAATAAAATGACAATTCCAGTGACGGGACAAGGCATAGTCCCTCACGTGCATATCATCGGTCCCAACGTCAACTTCTCGCCAACACTTCCGTGGGCAGAAACAACTGACATTTACTTCGGACTAACGAATCCTTGTCCCTTTCCTATAGAGCTCATTATGGCTCATACTGATAAGTAAGTATAATCCATGATTATAATATAATTGAATTCCTATAATATCTATCTACATTAGATGGATTTAGTAGTATTGTCCTATGATAATTTGAATATGTACTTTTATATTGTGGTGAGAAATAAATAAACTATTCTATTCTATTCTATTTAAAGAGCCAGATCCCGCTTGGCGAAAATAGTGCTTCGATTTCATTTTAGGAAGTGTGCCGCAAGCGGCATTCTATCACTATTGGATAAAGTGCCGCAATTTGCGGCATAATAGTGGCGCCTAGGCCCGTTTAAAGTGCCGTAGTATTGCATTGTCACTGTCACTTGTTATTTTGCTTGAGTGTAGAGGATAGTTCGCTGCCTTTTGATTTAAAAAAAACAACTTATTTTCTGCAATAAAATTGTCATTTTGTTTACATATGTACAAAACGCAATATTACTACTACTGTTATTAGGAGAACTTAGGATGCAAGAGCGAGCGAAGCGAGCTCGGGACTTGGGGCACCCCGACTTGGACAGGATACATGTATAACAAAATGTCTCTAAATCGTCACATTTTCACGAAGTAGTCATAAATCCATCGAACACATATTTCGAGAGCTTTAAACATTTTTCAATGATTTTAATTTAATAATTATTTTATTATAAGTGCCACTAATTAAATTATGACCAACATACAACGAAACAGCAGCGCTGCAATTTGCAAAAAACGTAAGAAATTTTGACGGATCCCTTAAAAAAACTTGAGATACGCGAATGTGAGCCACCAACAATCCGCATCTGCTTCCGCGGATGATAAAAAATCTGCATCCGCATCATCTCTGCTCTATAACACTGCTTTAATTTTATTGTTTTGTTTTTCTTTTGGTAAGTGAAAAACCTTCTTGTGCACCAATTCATAATTTCTGACCATATCTCAATGTATTTGTGGTCGGCGCAACGTGTCTTCTTCTTCCATACTTCTCTATAAGTAACAAGGATGTTGCGTTCTTTCTTAGTAAGCCTTGTATGAAATCTACATTATGGTTCCCAATACTGGGTGGATTGTGGCATCATAAAAATAATTAAAACGTAACTATTGACGTTTTTCTTGACGACTGTGGCATTTTTCCAAAACTGTGAATGCAGTTAGCAATTACATAAAAAGTTAAGGACAGTCTCCTAACGTTTTCCTGTAGCTACAACGTTAAAGGTCGTCCCTGCCCTTACTGTCTCAAAAATTCATCCTGTATAAGTATCCACACAGTAATACACCCTCGTGTCGTGAGGGATCCGAATCACCCCCATGTATGTTCGGCGATTTATCATAGTTTCCGAGTTATGAATATTTTTCTGAATTTTTGAGAATTTTCGACATGACCAACTTAAAAAAGAATTCGTCGAGATTTTTTTTTTCAACTGAATCTTCATGATAAAATAATCAGCTTCGTAACTGTGATGAAAGATATCGAAATGTTGGTCATGGATTATGACCTAAATTTTCAACTTCAAATTAAATATCTAAACCGGTGACTTCATGGTTCCTAAGACTGACCAGACTCTCAGTTTCCATAATCAAATAAAAATATTAGTACCTACTTAATGTGTCTTCGTTGCTCAATCGGCCTTCAAAGACAGCGAGGAGGAAAATTCATAAAATTAGGCAAGTGAAAAAAAAAATCGAAAAAAAAAAAAATTTATAACTAGAAAAATATGAAAAATCGCGGGACATACATGGGGATGATTCCGATACCCCACGGCATGAGGGACCTACATTTTTTTTGGGACGTCAGTGTTCCGGCCACACTGTATAGGTATACATATACTTATACCTATATATATTTGTAATTACGTTCTTGAAAAGGGCTCTAACGATTTCGATGAAAGTTACAATATAGTGGTTAGGGCGGGGGCGAAACATCGATCTAGTTAGGTCTCATATCTGGGAAAAAATCGTTTTCTCTATTTTCACAGCCTCAGGAATGTGATACAACGTTGGTATACCTGGACGATATGTTTATCTATTTTCACCCGAACAGAGCTCGGTCGTACTACTTATATTAATGCGGTGTCGCTTTCCTGTTATAGCAAATGGAAAGAAGAAGAGGAAATATTTCAGTTACTTTATAAATACTACAACAGGCCAGAAGAAATGTTAGTTCCAGCTATAACACCAGGAGTAGGACTGCCACAAGAAGTTGTGAACTTTTACTATAATTTTCAGGAAAAAATCAAGAAGTACGTAACATTATAAAGCGTGTTACACACTTTGAATATAATATAAAATATGTATTATCTTCGACAAAACGCTCACCGTACAATTGAATGTGACCACCACAAGTGAATATAATATGTATATTTTACTTTGAAATATCTTAAGAAACTGGCCCATATGCGAAAGTTATGTTAACATACCGAAGACATTATAATTTAATGTAGGTAATAAACCTACAGTAAGATAGTTGGCGATATCTTAAGTTATACAACAGTACATTCTAGTACCTATTCGAGTAAAAAATAAACAAAAATTAAGGATTTTTGGGTAACCTTTATTGTAAAGCGTTAGATATTTTATTTTTCTCAAAAATGGAATCACGTATGTGTGCCACGGCTTTGCCTCGGCCTACGAATAATTCGCCTCGGCCCACATTTTCACGATCGTCCATGAATGCCCCAATTGCAGGCCGCGACAGTAATGTACTATATAATATAGTTGTTATTTAATATTAATTCTTTTAAAAACAGACTCCTTAAATGGCTGAATGAACATAATTTTTATGACATTAAGGATTTTTTTGACATTAAATTATAAATCACAAATAATGACATACTGGATCGTCGATAATGTTTATAATATTGACATTTTTAATTTTATAATTATTGATTTTATTGATTTCCTTTTTTTTTACTTTAAGTTATGTTATGTAATGTTATGGAACTGTTGCGAATAATGTTTTCTTTTATTGTCACTTTTTGATTTTGTTCGTGGAGATTAATTTCTGACATTAAATAATATTATGTTATGATGATTGTATTGTGGAGAATGTTTTATAGCTTTGACATTTTATTTCTACTTACTAATTAATTCTAAGTATTTTGCATGCAATTGATACACGATGTTGTATAGCTAAACATGTGGACTATACTATATTACCAAACTGTAACACCTTTTATACCATGTTTAAGGCAAATAAAGACTTACTTACTTACTTATATTAGTACATAGGTAATCAGTTAGTGACATTAAAATAATGGTACCTACTAACACTTCTAGTAGGTAGTAATGTGTTGGTTGAAAACAGTGTAAGACCTTTTATAGTATACAGGGTGTCTCAAATATAGTGGTCCAAAGGAAACCTATCATTTAAAAAGTTGGGATATTCTCAACAGTTCAGAAGCTAATTTAATCATTTTCACGAAATATATTAGCGTATCTAAGCTGTGTGTGGTCCGTTAAGATTTATATATTAAGCACTTAGATCAATTCACAATATATATTATCTTCGATGTGTGTAATCCTTTTTACAATCTGCAGAAACTGTCCAAACAAGGCGTTTTGCGCGCTTTGATGAGCATATAGAGTGGGAGATGAGCCAAAATTCTCCTGCGTAAAGGAGCGTAAAATATCCTATTTGGACAGGCACATTCCTACGACCATAATGCTCGTAGTTAGTTTCACCCACCACTATATTAATAAAGGTCGATTTAACTTTAAAACGTTAACTAGTACATATACTGATCATCTATCACTTTCAGATTCTTTAAATGGAAGTGCATCTCTAAAGATATCGCTCGTTTCATGTAAAAGTTAACTGCTAATTCTGTTTCAGGACTAAAGAGGCAGAATTGGCCCTTATGAAAGTGTCCGCAAAAGCTGCTGCAGCTTCAACAAAGTATGTATTCTGTTGTTAACATACTGCACTAGCTTCTGCCCGCGGCTTCGCCCACGTGGAGGTCGAAAAAAAAACCTATAAAAACCATATCTATGAAAAATACTAAATGTTATAAAAAAATAAAATAAATAAGTAGGTACTTGCGTTTATTTGCGGTAAATATGACTCAAAGAAAGAACACAAACATGAAAATAATAAGTTGGAGAAAAATTATGCGTCACATCCACGCAAAACGGCCGTTCTAGGTAGTTCCTTTAATTTGACTTTATTCGTGTAACTTTTCTTCAATTTTATTAACACTAACAGGAGTGTTAGTGTTTATCGATAGACCACTTTACTAATTCAATTTAGTACGAAATGACTGAATGATTGTTTTGTTAATAATTGTGAATACTTGGTTTTAGAAAATCAAAGAGCCCCAAAAGTGCTCCAAAAAAGGACGTGCAAACCAAAGCTCAAGCACTCGCATATCCAACAAAGATACGCACTGAAGCAGAAATAATTGCAGGTATGCCATTCAGTATTCATTTAGCGCTCGTTCAGACACGCGAGCTGGCGTCGCGGTCGGAACGAATTTGCAGATGCTCATCAAAAGACAGCATGGAACAGCACGATTTTACAACCGCCTGATTATCGCCGTGCCGTGTTATTATGAACGCACACTGTCCGGGAAGAGTATAGTATATCTATACTTATACTTATACTAAGTATAAGTCTTATACTTATATTATATATATGTATAATAATTATATATAATCTTATAATCTATCTATATGTATGAAGAGTTTGTTTGTTTGTTTGAACGCGCTAATCTCAGGAACTACTAGTTGGAATTGAAAAAATCTTTTTGCGTTGAATAGTTCATTTATCGAGGAAGGCTATAAGTTATATAACATTACGCTACGACCAATAGGAGCGGAGCATTAATGAAAAATGTTGCAAAAACGGGAAACATTATTCCTTTTTGAGAGCTTCCGTTGCGTGCGCTGCGTAAACGGTTTATGTTACGTAAATATCATGTATGATGGAATTGTTCCTCTTTAAAAGTTATAAAAAAAGTCCTCGACAGCATAATGTCTATCTTTTAAGATTGACTCACTATAACCTTTTTTATGGTAATCAAATTTGTTCGAAATTAATGCATTATTTGCGAAGGAGTTTTATCAAAATAATATTAATTCTTATTCAAATAAATAGTTTTAACATCAAGGGTATTTATGTAGCAGTAAAATGCTTTTTGATTCATTCGAATCGGACATTTAATTTTGAAGTTATCACGAGTATGAAAATGCAATACGCGAACCGTTCGACGCCGGCGCCACCCCGTCGCGACGTTCCCTACTCTAGAGAAGATAGGAGAGGATGGGCACACGGGTATATCATGACCTGGAATAGGACATAAGATAAGTTTTATCCCTATATTCCCACGGGATCGAGACCTACGCGGGTGAAACCGCGGGTCACAGCTAGTATATTATAATATTAATATATATACGTATATATATATTATATTATTTTATTATTATATATATATATATATATATTATATATTTATTATTATAAAGCTGAAGAGTTTGTTTGTTTGTTTGAACGCGATAATCTCAAGCACTACTGATTGGAATTGAAAAATTATTTTTATGTTGGATAGTCCATTTATCGAGGAAGGTTATAGGTTATATAACATCACGCTACGACCAATAGGAGCGGAGCATAAATGAAAAATGTTTCAAAAACGGGAAAAATATTCCTTTTTGAGAGCTTCCGTTGTGTGCGCTGCGTAAACGGTTTAAGTTACGCAAATATCATGTATAACGGAATTATTCCTCTTTAAAAGTCATAAAAAAAAGTCCTGTACAGCATACCTATGTCTATCTTTTAAGATTGACTCACTATAAACTTTTTTATGGTAATCAAATTTGTTCGAAATGAATGCATTATTTGCGAAGGAGTTTTATCAACATAATATTATTTCTTATTCAATTATATAGTTTTAACATCAAGGGTATTTTAAATATAGCAGTAAAATACTTTTTAATTCATTCGAATCGGACATTTAATTTCGAAGTTATCACGAGTATTAAAAATGCAATACGCGAACCGTAAGACGCTGGCGACGCGCCGCCGTTCCCTACTCTAGAGAGGAGAGGATGGGTACACAGGTAGACCATGACCTGGAAAAGGACATAGGATACGTTTTATCCCAATATTCCCACGGGATCGAGACCTACGCGGGTGAAACCGCGGGGCACAGCTAGTATTATTATATGCGTTGAAATGTCAATGAAAATTACGTTTATGAACGACATAGCGTAGCGTATGTAACCTACCTATGTATACCTAACCCGTCAGTCCTTCGTGAATCGTATTATCTACCTTTTGATTTCCAACCACTATACACATCCGTAACCGGACCGTGGCAAACACAGGCAAAGCACCGTCACAGATTATAATACTACAAACAGGGTGACATTGAATTCATGGGCATCCTCTGAAGGGGTCATCTGAGTACAATTCGTACCCATGTAATAACTTAACTAACGTACGGGACAAACGCAGAAATCTCGAAAAAAAAAACCAGTATTTATGTTCGCATAGCTCGTCAAATGTAGGCAACAGTTGATTTTTTTTCACGATTTCTGTGTAACTTCTGTACGTTACGATCCGGTTACAGAACGGTAAGGGGTGGAGACCTTAAATTAAATTATTCCAGATGAAATGAAAGATATGAAGGCTAAAAGTGTGGACCCGTTAAAGGAATGTTTGAACGAATTTAATCATAGCTATTACTCGGACTCGTCCAACGAGAAAGAATCGAAAGGCATTCTCATATTTTTTCATGGTTCGCCGTGTGAAGGTAAAGAGTCCACTTTCGATTTGCTTTATATTGTAGACTATGTAGATATGTAGATTGTAGTAGTTCTGTAATAATATGTAGGTATTTAATCGATCCCCAAATAATTCCCATTTTATATCACTGATCGCCTTTTTGTGATGTGCCCGTGTTAATTGTGATCTGGACAAAGGATTCATAAAAGATAAAGGAATTCGAAGATTATCTAGCAAGTGGAATGAAATACCTTTATTCTTGTTGCTACATCCATCGTTGAAATGTCTGATTGTTTTAGAAATGCATTGTCAAGAAATGGCTTATTCACTGGCTAAACACCTAAAACTACCCACAGTAAATGTGGATCACTGTATAGTTCAAGCGTTATGTGACACTGACATCCCGGCAAAAGAAATCCTTTTTACCGCCATTACCGAGAATTATGATATGATGAGGAGAAATATGAAAGGCGATTCAGATCCCGATCCTGAACAAGATGATGGTAAAACGCAATTTGTGCTCGATCTGCCTTGAATTCGACACTTAATTACATCTAATAATAAAAATAAAATATCGGCATCCGCAGATGAATTCAACGTATATACAGATGACTTTGAAATTATTTTGAAGAAAATTAAATATTTAGCCATGACAAGAAACGTGGCTACGCCTCGTTCCAGAGGCAGTGATAAGAAGAAAAAGAAGTCTCCCTCTTCGTCGGTCGTATCACACACAGCGTTGGAAGCTATGGGGTCGACGACATTATTTCAGATGGTTATACACACATATAATATTATAACGTGTATTATCGTACATAAATGTAATAAGTACGTTTGATAGACTAAAATATTCTCAGAAAATACAATTCTACTTATCTTTCTTGTTTACAGGATTTTGTCGAACAGCTGCTTACCGAGTTGTTCCTTCAGCCCAAATACCATCGCGGTTTTGTGGTGGACACATTGACAAGTATCGTAGTAAAGAATCCTCCTTTAGTACTGACCACGTTAATAAAATGTAAACGAAGTATTCGGAATCTGCATCTCGTACTCTGCCATTCGGATTTTTCTAAATGGGTCCAAGCATACGACGAATCCCAACGAGAAACTGATATCCTACAAATCGAGTTAGTACTTTTGATTGTATCACACTATTTTCTGGCTTCTCCGTGTTCGTTACAAGTTGAGACCGACACCCTATTGCGTAATACACGACAATCACAATCTGAATAATTTTGAAAGAGATTGCTAATCCTGCTTCGTATATTTAAAAAAAAGTTTTGCTCAATAACGTCAATAACGCAATGAGTGTTGTTGAACTGTCGAATGAAATATATTAGTCGTAAATGTAAGACTATAATATAATATAATATATAATATATTAGTCGTAAATGTAAGACTAATATATTTCATTCGACAGTTCAACAAAATTCATTGCGTTATATTTTTTAGCTAAATATTTTTCATACATTTTATATGAATTCGTCTTGGGAATGTTCCGGCATTCGTAGCTGTGGAAGTGTTATGTGGAAATGTAAATTAGCTTCATCCTCATTTTCCAGGAATGAAAAAAACATTTTACTATTTTTCAGCAATTTCCATTCCATAGAATTATTTTTCTTTATCATAAGCGGAAGACATTACTATGTTCTTTCAACGGTTTGCTTAAGCGCGATATCGTCCATGAACTTCTGAGATCTTCTATCTACTTTCAAACAAATTTTACAAGAGGAACGTAAAATTGTTTATTATTTTAATCGTAAATAGGAGTTTTTCGAAAAAAATTTAGTTAGGAGGTATCAGAAGTTTACGGACGATTTAGCGGAATTTCATTGCTGTGCCCCATTTGTTTAGACTTCTAGAAATCTTAGGTACCTATAGTTACATGTTCTACTAAAATTTGTAAATATCTCAGACCCCAATCAAAAGTGTATGAAGAGATGGAAATAGAGCAGATCTTAACAACATTGGAAGAGATGGATGCAGAGGAGTATGATAACGTTTCTCCAGAATTAAAGACGATATACATTACTTACGGATTAGAACAAAGAAGGAATAAATATTTAGAAAATGAAGGACTGTAAGTTTCCCTTGTTAAAACATTCAGTTTAACTCGATAGGGTAAGCTCGACACTTGGATAATCACATGAATCGTTTCTGGGAAAACATGTTAGAAAATGAAGAAAGATGTCGACTTCATTTTCGACCATCTTCAGTAGAGCTTGTCGTAAAATGATTAATAAGTGCATGTTATACAATAATATAGGCGGTAATCCAAAGCAGGTATTTGATATACTGCTGTAATCCAACGCATTGAAGGAATGCTTGATGTTTGACGGAATGCACTAGGTATTCTTCGTGCATATGTAGTACCTACATTAACTACATACGAACGAACACTGTGGCATAACTCACAGACTAGTGAATAAAATTAATATAGTGTTGATTTCAGACCGTCATCATTAGAAACCGCTAAGAAAGACAAGGTGGGAAAAGGTAGGTACGGAACCCGGACATTAATTAATAGGATACACCAGTTTTTTTTAATCTGTCGCACGCTTCATTATGTCTAGACTGTACAAAAACAAACTTAAACAAACTTTTGCTAAAACTCGATGTACTAAGTTCTTTTTGTAAAAACATTACCCTCCTTTTGTGGCAGTCGGGTAAAAAGAACTCGTACTACTTAGATACTTTTATCTCACGAAGCGACGCGCGTTTTACTTGTGGTATCCAATGTACAAATATGCTGTGAAGGTGAGTAGCGTCATCACATAGCACATACGCACACACAACCACACTTCCAATTTCGCCCATGTCTCGAACGGTACTTATAGAACTCGTGCGCTTAAACACACACTCACAGACAGCGTTCGTCACTTCGTGAGAGAAAAGTACTGTTATGCAGTAAAGTTACGTTCCGTGTTAATATTAATTTTGTAGTTTAAGTTGGTTAACTTATAACCAACTTTGTTCTTTATATCGTAGTAAATAGTACATTACTGGCGCGGCCTGCAAAACGGGCAGTGATGGACGAACGTGAAAATGTGGGCCGCGGCGAATCCAAGGCAATAAATGGCGTCTAGTACCTATGTGTGTCTCGGGTTCGCCTCGGCCCACATTTTCATGATCGACAGTACGTAATATAATATACAGCTTGTAACAAAAACCTGTCATATCCGTGAGGGTGTTGTGAAGAATCATACTGTGAGTCTATTTACGTGGTTTTGCTTTAATAAAAAAAAATATATATTGCCGCATTTTTTTGCGGCGCACACGGCACATGGGGCGAATTTGCTAATTTATAATGAAACTAGCTTCCGCCCGGGGCTTCGCCCGCGTGGTATGTCGATAAAAAGTAGCCTATGTCCTTCCCCGGGATACCATCTATCTCCATGCCAAATATCGAAATCCGTTCAGTGGTTTAGGCGTGAAAAGGACAGAGGTATAGACAGACACAGTTACTTTCGAATTTATAATATTAGTATGGATAATTATATATTATATAGTATATATAGTATACTAGCTTTCACCCGTGGCTTCGCCCGCGTGGTATGTCGATAAAAAGTAGCCTATGTCCTTCCCCAGGATGCCATCAACCTACTTGCCAATTTTATCGAAATCCGTTCAGTGGTTTAGGTTAACGTGAAAAGGTAACATACAGACCGACAGACAGACAGAAAGACAGACCGAGTTACTTTCGAATTTATAATATTAGTATGGATTGGGGTAATTTTGGTACTAAAAACGTGAATTTTAATACATAAGTACTTAATAACTTTCTTTCACAAAAAAATATTTTATTACTTTTTAGTAATGTTATTGCGGTACCTAGGCGCCTATCGGATCGGACAGGGTTTTTGTTACATGATGTCTTGTATATTCATGAAT
Organism: Lithophane socia; assembly: GCA_947522985.1. Classification (NCBI taxonomy): domain Eukaryota; kingdom Metazoa; phylum Arthropoda; class Insecta; order Lepidoptera; family Noctuidae; genus Lithophane; species Lithophane socia. Next base: position 12,145,646 of record OX383256.1, on the reverse strand, counting down.
AGACTAGTTTCAATTCCTGAAGTCAAATTCACATTTTTTTTCTTTTTTTTCATTAAATGTCATTAATTAGTAGGTATTAGTATTGGCTCGTCAATAAGGGTATTGAAAAACGCCAATATAATTCCGTGATTATTATCGTCATATCGTGGTATTGAAAGCCCTATAATGATGGACTGCAAGATTTTTTTGAGAATACCTGTTTGACGTTAGTATCGCAGTAATGGTATGGCCAGCAAGAAGCACTGATATGAAATGTCAAGAGGAATAATCGAATGGTTATTAATGTTAAAAAGTCCTTTTTATTTAAAATAACCACTCTATTTTATTTAATAGAAATGCGCAGTTTAAATTCAATACCAGCAGAAGTAGGGGACTCTAAAGACCCAAAGAAAAAAGTAAAAAAGGAGGAAACTAGAGGTACGGATAATACATAATGTTTAGTGTTTGATGTTATTTATGTATACCGTATAAGTATTGTCAACATTTTCTTAGCGATAATTAGGTTCGCTAAAATAATGTGACCAACCGATGTATTCTGTAAAAATGTCAATGGTGTCAATCTCTGGCATTAGATGGAATGACAGCTCACTTCAGGCTCACTTCACAGTGAGATTTTTACAGAATACGTCGGCTAGAGTAGACCAGCTGAATGACTTTCTAAATTTAAGGAAAACCAACCAGTGAATTTGCTGCAATGAATACAAAATACGCCGAATATAATAAAACTACATATGAGAATCTCATAAATATCGCAAATAATTGGATCATAGATGCATGTGACGTGGGGAACCCGTTATATACCTTTAACGGTCAGGTCGTAGGCGCAGCTCAAAAGAAAAGCAAGAAAAAATCTGAATTACAACTTCAGGTTTGTAACACAGCAAGCATAATACATACTTATTCCTTACTTAACATTATAAATGCGAAAGTAAGTCTGTCTGTCTGTCCCGCTTTCACGCCAAAACTACTGCACCGATTTAAATGAAATTTGGTACACAGATAGTCTAGAGCCTGAGACAGGACATAGTTTACTAAGCTAGTTAATTATAATTAGTCAAAGGCCCACCTACCGTGAAAAAAAATGAAAGAAAATTTATGAGTAAACTTTTTATTATTTCAGATGTCTGACGTCTGCTTAGAGGACAGAGGCTTCCCACTGACACTAATTACGTGCCCTTGTTTGCGTTACAAGGAAGGAATAAAATATATGTTTGAACATTCGGTCTTGGTTACTGACGCTTTAAAAGAAAAAGTGGAATGTGATATACTTAAAAGTCCTGTGAATAGAAAAGAATTCACTGTTTTGTTGCCTAAAATTTTCCCCACGATAAATCATGAGCTACCACTTCAATGGTGGTACTTAGATGAAATGCCGGTAAACTCCTTAGTTAATTATTCGTAGGCTGTATATGCGAATAAAAATGCATAGAGCTTTAGTAAGTACATGTTGATGCAAGTGTATCAAACGACGTTTTTCAACACACTTACGAAGATTTTCTATGTAATCAATATTTTGTAAATATAATTATTTAGATTTGGAAGAGTGTCCATTAACCCCCCTAGCCTTACTCGATGAAGCGCCAGCCCGCGCAGAAGCAGAGCCTGTAACTTTTAATTCCCCGTATAATAATCCTGAAAGTGGAGGCAAAAAGAACTACACGGAAGACATCCCAACGGTTTACACCAAACATACATAGATAAAGAGGCTTCTAAAAAATGGCTAGAGTTGCCCTGCCAGGTCCAGCGATGCCCTAAGTACCCCACAGAGAGGGGGGCCCTCAGCGAGCTGTCACCTAGCATATATTTAGTCTTTCTCAATGCCCCAGTTGCAGGCCGAGACAGTAATGTACTAACTCACTTATTAGTTGTTATCAACAAAAAACATTGACATAGAATTTTATTCCAGATAAAAAAATGTGAATGTAACCAACTAACCGATCTTAATTTGTTGGATGACTCCAACCAAGATAATGTGTTAAACATTCTATCGAAGTGGCATTGCATTTGTGGCAAAAAGGTATATATTAAGATAGCTTGTCAAGTTTTATTTTATTTTATTGGAGTTAAATGAGGTTCATGGTGGCGGCGTCCCGGGAAAAGGGGTCAGTGACAGCTCGGCCCGAATCAACTGGATCCGAATAATAATAGCAAATATTCACTCCCAATTACGGTGATTTGTAAGGTCAGGCAGAAAATCGATATTTTAACTTACGATTTTTACTTAAGATTTTAATTTTTTTTTCCGAAGATTTTGGTTTTTAGGGTTCCGTACCCAAAGGGTAAAACGGGACCTTATTACTAAGGCTCCGCTTTCCGTCCGTCCGTCCGTCCGTCTGTCACCGGGCTGTATCTCATGAACCGTGATAGTTAGACAGTTGAAATTTACAGATGATGTTGCCGCTATAACAACAAATACTGAAAAACAGAATAAAATACATATGTATGGGGGCTCCCATGCAACAAACGTGATTTCTTTTGCCGTTTTTATAGATAATGGTACGGAACCCTTCGTGCGCGAGTCCGACTCGCACTTGGCCGGTTTTTTTATTTACATACAAAGCAGGAAATCATAATGTTATCTATAACTATGACTTTAATAATGATAGTTAGGTACATAGAATTAGCCTAAGTTCATTAGTTTTTGTTAAATTGTCTGGACTAAAAACGACAAGCGTTCCTTTGCTAAGAAAATGACACACATAGGTTATTTGATTACAATAGAAAAGTTTTCTATCTTACTCTTTCACATCAAATGGCCAATACAGCTAGAACATATTATAAGACAAGAAGGCGATTACTGTGATTCTGATTTCTGCTTTTATGAATAAACAAAAAAAAAAACGAAACATACAAAAAAAACTGTTCGTTCCGTCCGTTCGTTCAGTTTCTTTTTTGTTTATTTAAATAAACAAAACAGTCTTTATTGCCGAACAAGTTCATTGCATTCGCGTTCAGCGTGCATACATTTTTACATTAAAAAAAAAACTTATAAGAGGTCGATACTTTTCATGCCGACCGTAGACACCAGTTTTTTAGGCGTTGTGACGATGTAGTAGATCTCTGGTATTATAATTCGGGCCCATTTGACTCGGGCCGAGTTATCACTGAACCGGGAAAAGGTAGGACTTCGAGGAGGCTTTTGCCCAGCGGTGGAACATTATGATCTGGTTGAAAAACAATGAAACGCGTATTTCCAGGTGACTTCTTCGCAAACATCGACAGGTGATATTCCCTCAGTGTCTATTGAGACGAGTCCCAACGAGTCCGTTGAGGAAGAAAAGCAGTTTTTTCCACTTCCGCTACGCAGCGTCCACCCTATTCATAGTAAATACTTGTTTTTAATAAACTTAACAGTTTCAGTAAGTAGTTTTTGTTCTTGCAGCCCGCCTATATGGCTGCAAGTAGTCGTTAAAGTGCACGAATATTGCAGTAACGACAGATATTTTTATGACGGCCTCAAAATATCGTCCTTTGTGGATCGTCTGTGGCACAAAAGTTTGACGACTAATCGTAATACCTCAGACCAAATAAAAAATCATTTGGTCTTAGCGTAATAATTAGCCAGTTAAAATTTTCACTGAATGCGTGTGTATATGCGGGCTCTAGTAATGGCAAATACGTATAATAATAGAAGATACATCAAGTTTTGGTGTCACAGAAGTCACGGAACCAAGTGCGCAATTCTGGCTCGCATTTATCATTGCTCAACATAAGCGATGCTCATTTCAGCGATTGGATCACGTTTAGTACTACAACCTGGTGATCTAGTGAGGTGCAAATATTCTTTTAGCCCTCAAGATGAAGGAAACTATAGCGTCAAACGCTTTATCGAAGTTAGTGGATGGCCTGAATCAAGAGTTGATATTAACGTTAACGGGATATGTGATTTACCGAGGTATTCTCAACATTTACCAATGATTTTAAATACTTTTTCACCTCAGAAAATTCGAAAGATTTGAACTTCACTTTTTTCTGTCATTTTCACTTCGATACGAAAAAAGCGAGAGAGAGAAACAAGTTGATTCGTAGTTCGATTTTCAAATTCCATACCTACCATAGTAGGCCCAAAAAACAAACAATTAAACGTTCGGATACACCACGGGATATACATATAACCATAAAATTGCAAATCATCTGTTAAGGTTTAAATGTGGTAGTTCTAACTTTTTCTTTTTTTATATTGTTTGTTTTACAAATATGTATTTTTTTACCTTTATGTAATAGGTTCTCGTTGCTGAGGTGAAAAGTTGTATGTGGTACACGATACCGAAGTTATTTGCATCTCGTGTCTTTGAATCGAATCCTTGGCTTACTCGCGATTCTAAATCAACAGTCGCAGCAAAAACCGAACTTTGCTCTCTTGTTGCACAAATAACTATTGATGCGACTCTTGAAAGGAAATTCTTGTACCTATGGAGAACTACGTTATTATTTCAGATTGGATAGCCGCCCAAAAAAGATGTTCGAAAATTTTGTAAGAAGAACTCATGAAGAGAACGTTTACAAGCTTACATATTTAGATGATCTTAAAGTGTTTGAATTTGGACCAATATTTGTAGGAATGTTAAGGTATATAAAAGTACTTAACTTGTTAATGAGTATCCCGTATTATATTTACTATTAAATTAATATTTTTAGGATTTATGAAGAAGATTATACGATTGATTTAAAGAATTGCTCACTTGTGACTGCAGATGTTGTAATTGAGTTTCTAGAAGACACTCAAGTATTTGAAATAGACAAAACGTTTATAAAATTGGAAGTAAGAATCTTAAAATTTACACATTCGCATCAAATTTACTGTATTTCGGTTTCTTTGCCGTAGTTGGTTAATAAATGAATTTTTTTTCTCTTCATAGCCCGGGTGTCGAGATAAACTTTCAATTTCAGCGGCTCCTGCAGTAGTGGGTGTGCATACGAGTGTGTTATTATTCTGCGTCAAAGACAATCCTGAAATAGTTACGGTTAACATCGCTTGTAGCGGAGTTTTGCCGATTGTCGAAATATTACCGCTGACTAAGACGATTGGTAAGATTTAAATACGAGTATATGTAGTAGGTATCATTATTTTGAATAAAGTCTTTTTCAATCATCGTCATCAGCATTTTCTTTCTTATTACTTTTCTCTGAACGAGCTATTCTTACTTATAATAATATATTTCATTTCATAAGTCCTATTATTATACCTATAGGTAGGTACGTTGAGACAGGCTCTGCGATTTATAATGAACTAGCTGTTGCCCCCGACTTCGTCTGCGATCCAGGTTGAAAAGTAGCCCCTCTATATATATAGGTCATGCTTGGTCTACCCTTTTGCCAAATTTCATCCAAAGCCGTTTTAGCGTGGAAGCGTAACAAACCAACAAACAAAATCACTTTCGCATTTATAATATTAGGTAGGATTGAACTATGTTTCAAAAGATTCATGCTTCTTAATTTATCATTCATTTGACGTACCTTACTATGCAGAATACGGAAAGCTGCTACTCTACCGTCGAGAAGATGATAGATTTATTGTAAAGAACGATTCTATTCTACCAATAATGTGGAAGATACGAAACGCCAAAGACTTCATCGAAGATTTTATAATAGCAAAGGCATCCGGAATCGTGCTGAGACAAGACAATCAAGTGGTTCCTGTTACATATATCGCGTGCCGAGTTGGTGTTATATCACAAAAAGTTCTAACTATCGACGTATGTTTCAACTTTCTGTATCTAATAGTCCATAATACCTCAGCTCAAATTCTCTCCTTATCTCGCCCGTCCGATACTGCTCACCTGCAAACCGATCTTCGGTTTGGGTCGAATGGGTTGGTCCGAATCTTTAAGAAAAAAGAATCACCCCTCATGAAAAACAAATAGCAATATCACACATTTAGCCATCGAATCTTATAGTGAAAAGTTTACAGACTGATATCACTAAAATTCTGATCTAAATCCTTTATCTGTTCGCTCTGGGTTTGTTTTCCATACTTGATGAGCATGTTCCCTTACAGATATTTGATGCAGAAGGACGTGGAGAACCAATGTTGGTAGAGAATTTGTCGTTATCCGCGGAATGCTACGATGTTACGGTTGAATGTGCGCACGAAAATCCAAGCGAGAACTATCTTAATTATGGCAACGTCAAAGTTAATTCTACAGTTGTCCGAGAATTGTACTTGCTCAATCGAGGCAAATATAACATTTATTACAAGTAAGTCGATTTATTGTTCATAATGTATTGTTAAAATTCCAATATCAATTTCATTCCCTAAAAGCCCGGCTACACGCAGCGACTTGCATGCGCAAACAGTTTGTTTTTACGAAAGTTTGTACGAAAGTTTGCGCAAACATGCGCATGTGTGGCCTACACGATAGCAAATACCTACTTTTGAATTGAAGTGTAGGTATTAAAGACACAAAAGGTATTTTCATGGCAGTTTGTGAGTGGAAATGCCGGGAGAACGCCCTAGAAGCACATACACCGACCTTAATAATGACGTTCTTCGTAAAGGTCACATGCGTACTGAGTACAGTATTTTTATCTCACGAAGCGACACGCGCTTTATTTGTGTTTACCAATAAGTGTCTAAACACCCTGTGAATGTGTGTAAGCGCAGGAGCTCTCGATACAATCCGAGACAACGATTTACTCAGAAGTGTGTGTATGTGCTGTCGCTACTTGTCTACACGCACACATTCATCGCGTTTTTGTACACTTGGTTACCACAAGTATTCCGCACGTCGTTTCGTGGGATAACAATAATATCTACTCGTAACCGGGAAGCGTAACGTAAGCAGATGTATGAATGTGGTCGAAGCAAAAGGAGAATGTAAGGATCGAATCGATCGGATCAGGTGGCGTTTTGAAGGTTCTGCCTAACCCCATGAAAAAGTGATAGAAAAAGTGGGCGTGATAGTTAATTGATTCAGGTGTGACTTTGCGGAAATCCAATATAAAATACAATATATGATTAATATGTATTATTACCGATTTGCAGTCTTAACGTTACCTGCTTGCTTGTGCAAAGTACCTACAATTGACGCAAGTAAGGCAATATATAAATTATGATTAAGTATAAAAGATATTTTTTTCTCAAGGCACGTCTGTCCGAAAATTAAAGCCTAGCGCAAGAATATATATGATAATAGAAAAAGTATTAACATACAAGTCAAACAATCAGGTTAAAAAAGGTGAAGAACTTTCCGGAGCCGTCACTGCTGCGGTCGTTCGAGTGCATGCCGGAGTGCGGAGTGATCCCTGCTTCGCTGAAGCTCATCTCCATCGAGTTCGAGTGCACGCCCACCACCTCCATGAACCTGGTCAACGTGCCCGCGTACATCTGCTCGCTGCTCGACGGCAGCAAGAACCAGGTCGTCGTCGCCAAGTTCCCAGTCTGCGTCACCATTGCTTCGTTTTACAACACGTAAGTGGGTTTATCGTGGACATTACTAACATCGCTGAAGGAAAGCATCGTGAGAAACCTGGACTAATCCTTACTAATATTATAAATGTGAATCTGTCGCGCTTTCACGCCAAAACTACTGAACCGATTTAAATGAAATTTGGTACACAGATAGTCTAGAGCTGAGAAAGGATATAGGCTACTTTTTATCGACATACCACGCGGACGAAGCCGCGCGCGGGTGCTAGTAGTTAATATGTCTGAAATCGCCAACTCATCTTGAGCATACATGGTGTCAATGCTGGCCTTCTCTGTAGGTATGAGAAGAGGCTGTTGCCCTGCAGTGCGACAGTAATAGGCTGGTATTATTGCACACACGCCTTGTTTCCCCGAAGGATTAGGTAGAGTTGTACCCATAATACAACCACATGCGAGCCTATTGGCACCATCACACAACACAAATTCCTGCATTGTTTATCACTTGCTGCGGCATACCAGAGAGATATTTCTTGGCATGTGAAGCCAAGTCAGAGGCCCTTGGGCGGCTTTAAAACTCTGACACCAGGTAATATTAGAAATGCGGAAGTGAGTTTGTTTGTTTGTTACGCTTTCACGCTAAAACGGCTGAACGGATTTGGATGAAAGGCACATGGGTAGATCATGACCCGGATAAGGACATAGGCTACTCTTTTTCACCGTGGATCGTAAACGAAGTCGCGGGCAACAGCTAGTTATTTATAAATGCTTGTTCACAAGAAGATGTAATAACAGCTTATTTATTTATTCACTGCGTCCTTTAAGTGACGGCATTGTACCTTAATTATGATTACCTAATATGATTATTTTTTCCTATGAAACCCATTACAAGATACTATTTTCACGAATTCGTTTTTCACGAATTATGTAAAACGTATTTTTCACTGATTTCATGTGACTAATTATATGTAAACTACAATGCATAATAATATAATTATGTCGGAATAAAAAATAGCACGAATAAAAAGATTCTTATTTATATTTCAAGGTTTACTTTGTTCCCGTTGGGCGAATTGAATTTCCATATAATAGCAGTTGGTACTGGAATAACAAGGGATGTTATTTTGAATAATACAAGCAAGTGCCCCGTGACGTACGAGATAGTGTTGCCTGTTGCATATCAGATCATACGTGACCCCACCGTCCCCCCTCCTCCTCCAGCAAAAGAAAAAGCAACTAAGTAAGTATTACTGACATAAATATTTTTTACGTAAATAAGAGTTTCGCTTTTTTTAGGGTTCTGTACCTCAAAAGGAAAAATCAGAACCCTTACACTCCGTTGTCCGTCCGTCTGTCTGTCTCTCACGATCCATATTCTCACGAACGCGTGGAGGTATCAATTTGAAATTAATATCAAATATGTAGGTCAATGATCCGTTGGAGTTCTAAAAAAATCAAGCTCAAGTCAACGGAATAAAAAAAAATACGGTAATTTAGGCGAGATATTTTGATACTTGCAAATAAATCAAAACCCCCTACTTCCCGTTAACCTAGAATCATGAAATTTGGCAAGAAGCAAGGTCTCGCAGCGCAAGTAAAGGAAAAAGAAAGGCTGCCTAACAATCCTAACTTCCTAATCATAACTATATTCCATACGTATGGATTAGTATACAGTATGTTAACTAACAAAGGGCGTTCCCGTTAACCTGCAATAGTATAGCGTGTATAAATGCTAAAAAAAATATTACAACTCAAAAAGAAAAAAATTTTTTTTTTTTGTGTCGTGAAAAAACAATATAACCATTAAAAAAAAATGTTTTTTTTTTTTTTTTTGTGTCGTGAAATGTTCACAAAAGGATTAAATTTAAACGTAAAAGAAACACTCTGTACACGAACACTTGTATTTCAACGTAGAAAAACAAGTGTGACAAGTGGGCGAGTAGGTACAGAGTTTATTTTCCGTAACAATTTAATATTTTTTGTGAATATTTTACTATACAAAAACAAAAAAAAAAACATTTTTTTAAATGGTTATATTTTTTTTAGCATGTATAGACGCTATACTATTGCAGGTTAACGGGAACGCCCTTTGTTAGTTAACATACGGTATTATAAATTCGAAAGTAACTTCTGTATGTTACCTTTTGTCTGTATATACTATGTATACCCTGTCTGTCTGTATGTTACATTTTCACAACTAAACAACTGAACGGATTTCGACAAAAGGCAAGGAGATAGATGGTATCCTGGGGAAGGACATAGGCTACTTTTTGTTTCAACAATAATCCTATAGGGGGTGATATAGGGGATGAGTTTGTATAGGAAAACCAACATTTCTTAAGTATCTTAGTAGTACGTTCCCATACGTATCCGACATCCACGCGGGCGGAACCGCGGGCAATAGCTAGTAAGTTATAAATGCGAAAGTGAGTTCGTTTGTTACGCTTTCACGCCTTATCGGGTGAACGAATTTGGATGATATTTGGTACATATTTTAATCCCGGTAGTGCGTTCCCGTGGAATAATTCCCGCACTCCACGCGGGCGAAGCCGCCGGAAAAGTTAGTTATTTAATAAAATCATGCAATCTCTATCTTAATGAATATTCAACAGAATTAAAAACCCTCCGTTAAAATGTGGCAACTTCCTTATAATGAATGAAGACAACCTCCTTCCTCCTGGAACCAGCCGGACCATACAGATACAGTTCTTCGCGACACAAGCGCAAAAGTTTGAGGAAACCATTAACTTTATTATAAGTGACACGTGCCCTGCTGAGGCTCAAGGAGTGCCACTCAGGCTGGTGGGCACGGGAGCTATGCCAACTTTGGATCTGTGGAATATTGAGACCACATTTAGAGAACATTTGATTGTTAAAAATCTATCAGATTATAAAGTACCCGAGGTAACGTTTGACATCACGTTTATCACGTAACGTATAGTTAGATATTGCATGTGCTTTTCTGACATTTTTCTTGTTTACAGTCATCGCCACATTGTGTTTTTGCGGAGAATTCGGTGACATTGTATTTTTTCTGCGTCACAGTCCATTCTAGTCACACGGGATCAATTGACCTTTATAACAATGGACTTGTTGCATGTGTACTCAGCATGAAACTTCACCATCAATCTAATTCCAATCCAAAGATATTCTCTTTGGACAAGTTTGACACACATATAGAACCTTTGTTGCATAAGAATCTGGGAATCATTTTCAGTCCAGATGCGTTACAGGTATGTGAGATGATTCCTACAATAGTCAATACGCACTGTGTACATACACTATCACTCACTACAATAGACTTTAAATATTTAATAAGTTATTGGATGAGTTAATACATATACAAGGTACAATTGAAATAACTGAAAGCCTCTTATGGGGTCATAATATTGTACTCATCATTATGAAAACAACTTTAACTATGGGATGGGAACAAACCTGAAAGCGAAAATAAATCAAATGCTCCATACATATTATAAGTTGGCATATAAATCGACAAACTGTAGCGAACAGGGTTGGTTCCATACTATCATTATGGTGAGTATAAGGAGCCCCTACCCCTTGATAGCCGACGCGCGCGGAAACAACGCCGGAGCCGCACCTTAATTTGTATTCGTTTAATGCTCAATCTTTTTTGTATAGGTAAATCAAATGGTCAAAAGAAAACCTAACTATTTCGAGGTAGTGTGCTAAAATTTCGAGCTCGCTTCCCTAGCTTTTAGATTCTACGTTCTTCTTAGTTCTCAAGGTTTTTGCTTCCATGGGTGCGCCCCTCATTAAGTTTGCCGCCCCGGACCCCCAACAGGATCAGTCTGCCAAATGAACTAAACAACTTTGACAAAATATATTTTCAGGAATATCGTGCGGTGTTGGAAATAAAGTTAAAATTACTAGACAACCAAGAACAATCATTCAAGATATGTCTTATAGGTGAAGGTGTTATTCCTAGAATAGAATTGGTACAACCTCGGCTGAGACACCAAAGGGTTGCCGTGCTCCGCTTTGCAGTTACTTGTCTGGGTTCCATCAGCCACAAAGCTATTCTCTTTAAAAATATATGTACTGTGAATAGTGAAGTCGTTTTACAAGTTTTACAGATGCACAATGAAGAAAGACCTATATTCTGGTTGGCTCCACCGCCAGACAATGAACAAGCGGTTCAAGATGGCCGTAATGGTAACAGAAACAACAACTTGTACTTATAAAATTTAAAAATGTGCTCATTCGGAAAGTGAATTATATGTAAAAAAAAAAACAAAAATCAAAAGTCATTTATTCAAACTAGGCTGAGAATCAGCACTTTTCGAACGTCAAAATTACATAAGACAGTCCCCCAAAACGCCCACCCTTCACCACTTCCTAGTGCTTTAGCTGGGAAGAAGAAGTGGCGCAACACAGCTGTCTGTTCAGTTAGAAAAAAAATGATTCTATACAAAAGTATGCAAAATCATTTACATTATTTATCTGAGTATTAAATAGCCATAACTTTTCAGTTGAAACCAATTTAAGAATGAAAGTTGTTCTGAAACCAAATGAAACAATTACAATGAATGTTTATTACAATCCAATAAGGAAGGACCGAACTAGGTGTGAAGTAAACATGACGATTAAAAACAATCCTTACGAATATTTTACCGTAAGTACCAAGGCTAACCTATATTGTGTATTTTTTCATTACTTGTTGCCTTTAATGTATTTGGTTAACCAATACCTATTGAATATTATCATATTTATATTCATACGTTTACAACATTTTGAATAATTTTAAAAAGTCTATAATTCTATAAAATTCAAATCAATCTGCATAGCATTTTCCCAACTATGATGGGGTCGGCTTCCTGTCTAACCGGTACCCTAATTGCATAACATACGATCAATCATAATCTGAATGATTTTGAAGGATATTGGTAATCCATTGCTTCATATTTTCGAAAAATTTGTCTGCTCAGCAACGTAATTATCGCAATGAATGTTGTTGAACTGTCAAAATGAAACAGATTGTGATTGATCATGTGTTACCCTATTAGGGTGCAGATGCAGCTGAATACCAGCATTTTTACCATTTATTTTTTACTATGGGTATTGACGAATAACAGGCTAGATTATTATAGTTTTATTTTGAAACGTAACTTTAGATATCTTTTTATTTCCTTTAGGTAATGTGTGAAGGTGAATCTTTTATGGAAGACGTTATATTAATGGGTCTTGAAATGCTGTCCATGGATACAGATCTTGATGCGTATAAGTCATCCGCAGAAGGGTTAGTTTTCTTTAAAAAAAAATACGAGTATGTTTTCTGAAGGAACTTACTCCCAAATAAAATATATATGTTACTTTTCTTTCTTTCTTTCCTGTGTTCGAATTCCAAAAAGGAGGAGTTTCTATGTTCATCTGTATGCATGTTTTTCGATATTTTCGTCAATCGTGGTCTCGTCGTTTGAAAATTCCTTTTTCATTTGGTAGAGAAAGTCGGTAGCAAAACACGAAAATTCAAAACCAAAGACTCCGACTTCCGAAATTAAAGTTATTTTTCACTTTGTAGGGTTTTTTTGGAAGTCGGCTGTTTTTATTGAAACTTTTCTTTTATTAAATCTGGAACGTGTCCACATTTATGCCAAATTACTGGTTATTAAGTTTGTGCTTTTGTTAACAGGACCATGTCTTCCGTGTCAGTAGACAGAAAAAGTAAAAGCTCTATCGAAAAGAAAAAACAAAAAGTAGACGCCAAGAAGTCGAAACGGATCTCCACCAGTACAATCAAGGAACATGATTCAAGCACAAAATCAGAAACCTCTCTTTTAAAATACATATTAAACTTTGGTAAAGTGTAATTTTTTCATAGGTACAGTCAACCGCACGTACTTGGTATTTACACGGTAATTTCACGTTGACAGCGCCCTTTCTTCGTAGCAAAGGGCGGTATTCTTAGTTCAAGTAGGTATAAGTACTGACATGCGGTTGTCCGTACATCTAGTATCCAGAAATTGCATTTACAACAAGTATATGCTGATTTTTTTATTCCAGGCGGTTGTGAGCTAAGTTCCTTGCAAAGGAGATCAGTTGTAATGGTCAATAATTCTGAAAAGTTATACAAGTTTACTTGGACCGAAGTAGAATGTTTAGTCATAAAACCATCCATGGGGTACATTTCCCCTGGTGAGGAGAAGGATCTAGAAATAATTTTCTTCTCTGCCCATCCTGTTACGTTACGGAAAGTAAGAATTATTGGCGCTTTTTTTTAACATAAGTACCAAATTGCAATGCAAAGTATTTCAATTAATACATTTTATTTAAAGGAATTACTTTTTTGTGCCTTAGTGGCAATTTGTGATGATTCTCTCACACTTGATGTGAAAGGAACTACTTGGGACAATCGTCAAATAGTCACTCAGTTTGATCATAATACGTAAGTTATATTCAAATCTTTAGGTTCAAATAATATTCCTGCAGCAAAATAAAATATTCTTACTGTGACTAATATTATTTTCTGTCGTGAAAGTAAATTCCTTATTAAAATGATTTCAGGGATTTGAGCCTTAATCAAAGATGTGAAACTATTATTGATGAACAAAGTATTGCAACATCAGATTATGTCCTAGGAAGAATAAACATGGTAATAGTTTACTCAGCACAAACGGAGTATACAAAATACGTTTCTACATTACCTGAGAATAAAGAATTACGGGACACCTTTATTTATCAGGTGAACTATTAGTCATTTTAATAATTGCCAATTTAATCTTATATTATAATATCTGCATTTTTTGTTTTAATGTTCAGACAAGACATTTCGACTTTACTGTGGAAAACGTTGGTCGTGTTCCGATGAAAATAACGTGGAGTTTTCAAATTGACGATGAATTTCCAGCCAGAATAGACAAACACGAAATTAAACAGTCACAGGTATTGTCCTCTTTATTACATCAAGGTTCCTCACACTGTATGTACTTATAGGTAACTTAGTACATAATAAACTAAAAATTTATGAAATCTAAGCCCTAAGGTTAAAATTTTTGGATATAAAGAAAATGTGAATGAGTTTTAATTCGACTGCAGCAAAGCCACAATTCAACCTAGGCCCACCTGCGCGTTCATGGATTATCCCAAATAACTCGGACATAACAGCTAGTTCAGCACCCTAATTGCGTCACACACTTTCAATCACAATCAGAGAGTTTTGAAGGATATAAGAAGCAGTGGATTACATCTACTGCTTCTTAGGTCATTTTATGTGTGTTACCCAATTACCCCGACGCCGACGACGCCGGGTTAATCAAATAGTGTAGTTTTAGCATGCTTCACTGTATTGTTCGCAGCGCTCTGTCTTGGTTTTTTATTTGGTGTGAGTTTATGAGGTACCGCTGCTATCATATTTTTTATTGTATATTGTTCGACGTGTATCTGACGTTTTCGTTTACCTTAGAAACGACATACAATACGATTAAAATGAAATGTCATGTTATAAAATTAAAAGACAAGAAAGTATTACTGTATCGTAGCTTTATCACATCTATGTTTACAAAAAATGTCATTACCTAATATTAAAAATTTACATTGTTACGTTACACACGAATGCTTCCGGGGCAGTACGTGGAGTACTCTCATTTTAGACGGCGTAGATGCGTAGCGGATCTGTGTCTACGCACCCGCGTAGCCACAGATCCGCTACGCGTCTACGTTGAAACCTCGTAGCAGTCGTAGCAGCACCCGCGTACCCACAGATCCGCTACGCGTCTACGTTGAAACCTCGTAGCAGTCGTAGCAGCACCCGCGTAGCCACAGATCCGCTACGCGTCTACGTTGAAACCTCGTAACAGTCGTAGCAGAGATGCCCCCATCTTTGCTACGACTGCTACGAGGTTTCAACGCCACCCAGCACGCGGCCGCGTACCTACATGTCTTGTCTACGGCATAGTTACGAGTTTGATTACATTATCTTACTTCTATTCCCATTTTTAACAATATTTCGTAAATCAACATGAAATTATTAGGTAATGGAGGACGTCAATGAATTGGGCCCAAATAATACGGACACAGTTACTACAACAAACGGAAATAACCTTCCTATGGCTAACTTTCCGGTTGAAAAAGGTAAAGCATACAGAATACCTATGAAGAAACGCAAAAATATAAATTTTTGCTTTTCCGCGCATTTACAAATAATTTACTTGTAATTATTTCTTATAGGTACTTAGTTGTTCAAATAAAACGAAGTAAGCTTTTTATTCATAATAATATACCTGATTTTTTCATTATCAGATCCTAGCAATGTAACGCTGTTCAGTAATAGTCAAGGCAGAGAGAGCGTCGACACATGGTTTGAGGTTGACCTGCCGTTCTCAATAGAGCCTGTTAAAGATTGCTTGAAGCCTGGCGAAAGCAGAGTTTTCAGAGTCACATTTGCGCCTCTTGATGCATTTGCTTATAGAGTGAGACTCAGAAGTACTATAGGTAATCTAGAACGATTATTAGTTTTCAATATTTGGACATAATTATTTGACCCTTGTTTGTGTTTTTCTTTGCGTCTCTTCTTTTTATCTATTGTTAGCTACTAATAAAACTATTATTCTTTTATTCAGATAATCTAGATCCGTACGATCAAAACATATCGTGCAAACTAACAGTGCGCTCAGTAATACCTTACGTCCACTTAGACATCGAGGAGAGCAATTATTTAACTTCAGGCAGAAGAAAGATTACAGGAGTAGCTTTACCTGCACATCTAACTGTTTTGGAGTTCAATGTATTGGGATCAGGATGTTACAAAAAGTTTGTATTGTCATCCTAATTTCTTGACAGTTCGAAAAATAACGTGATTAAGGTACTTGCTACTGCACGTCCATGGTAGCAATGTGACATAGGCACCACCTTTATTTCCTAGAAAATAAGGACGGTTTCACAGTGGCAGCACCGTTACCAATGTCGTGTGGTTGTCCGTAGTAGGTACCTATCTTATTGTGCACACGATGAACATGGCTTTAAATCATGATCACCATTTTCTTTTATTTTACATCATTTTAGAACATTCAATGTGATAAACCCAACTAGCGAAGCGTATGAATTCATATTTGAAATGATATTGTCTGATAAGCCGGAGCTGATACCAGTTCATTGCAACATGTTGAAGGGATACGTGGAAGGAGGCACGTCCACCGAAGTTACCTTTACGTTTTCTCCTACTGCCCCTGGGGTAGGTAATCAATTAACTTATTTATAAAGGCTTGGTCTTGCTGTAAACTGGAATATAACCATACAGGATGTTAGGGTAAACACCGTTATCCTTGCAACCAGTGGTTTGGTTTCATTTATAGAACGTAAAATCAATGGAAAATTACAACTTTTTTTTAAATTTTTTTTAGATCTAAATTTTACCACAATAGACGCAAGTTCGTTGCCCTATGCGCTAGGGCAACGAACTTGCGTCTTAACACGGGCGGGGGGTACGGGATGTGACCTGACCGGCAGCGAGCGCGATCCCTCCCTTAGTCAGTCAGCTGTTTCGCTAGCAAGCACGGTGTCAGATAGAAACTTTTTAAAATCTTTTAATGAAAATAACGTTTTTTTTTTTGTTGTGTTCGGTCATTTATTTTTATATTTAAGTCAACTACCCATGGTTTGAATGACAAGAGTGTTTACCCTTACATCCTGTATACTTAACTTTTTAGGATTACGAGTCGCAATGGATGTTCGAAATACCAGATCATAACCTACACATGAATATATTAGTTGTTGGTTTGGTAAGAGAGCCTGAAGTTATATTTGTTCCGACAATTCTTATCATAAGGAACTCTCTAGTTGGCTTCACGACAACGAACATCGTTTTATTGAAGAACAATGAGACCGAGGATCTTAAATTTGAATTCAAGGGCAATTCGTTGTGTAACGAATCTGGGAAGACGCCTGTTATTTGCTACCCAAATCAGGGAACGTTGAAAGCAAGAACTGAAACACCAATTAAGTAAGATTTTTTCCTTAATGTACATATATGTATTATATATCCTATGCTTAATTAAGTAATGTCACGTAATTCTTTTGTCCTTTTATTTCTTTACCAGTGTAAAATTTTCTTTTTCTAGAATAATATACACTCCCATCCAGGATGGCCCACTGTCGTATAAAATATTCTGTAATGTAACGTATTTAACCAAGTTTTTGACGTTGTGCGTCAATGCGCTTAGCTTTTCTATTAAGCCTAAAGTGACCTACTATTTAATTGGCCATGAACATATACTTAACAGTGAAGCTATTACCAATATACATTTAGACCAGGTTTGTTTTGATATTCCTCTATTACCTACAATCTAACATGTAGGCAGATAAAATTTAAAAATATGATATCCATACTAATGTTACAAATCCGAAAGTAACTCCGTCTGTCTGTCTGTCTGTATGTTACCTTTTCACGCCTAAACCACTCAACGGATTTCGATAAAATTTGGCAAGGAGATAGATGGCATCCCGGGGAAGGACATAGGCTACTTTTTATCGACATACCACGCTGGCGAAGCCGCGGGCGGAAACTAGTATCTTATAAAATAAAATATCTTTAAAAAAATCGAATATTCCGGGCCTATTCCTTGTATGCATCTCTATGCGGCTGGTCTTTGATGAGTTAGACAGAGAGTGAATCAGTACTTTAATTTTTATATTTAACTAGCTGCCCGCCCCGGCTTCGCACGGGTAGCACTAAGTACTTCATCTACGGCGCACCTACCTATCTACCTACTACCCAACCCTACTTACCCTACCTACCCTACGTACCTACCTACACCTCCTAGACCTACTTACACCTACCTACATGCCTACCTGTCTACCTACCCTGCCTACATACTTCTACCTACTTATACCTATCTATACTACCCACTTACATACCTACCTACTTATGTACCTAATAACTACTTACCTACGTACCTAGCTACCTATCCTAAAAACCTTGTCACGAGAATAACGAGCACAAGAAAAAAGAATTATCTAATTTTGTGCAGCCGTTCTCAAGTTATGGCGTGACCATAGGAAAATAGGGATTAATTTTTATATATTATAGATAATGTTGATGAAATCGTTCGATTTTAATTAATTAATGCAACTTAACAATATATTTTAGACTGCTTCAACATATGAAAGAACAGTACCGTTTATTATAAAAAACGATGGTTCTGCAACATTTTTCTTCGACTGGAGTTACAACGGCTCTCACGTCAAAAAGTACATGCAGCTGAGAGTGGAACCGAAGAGCGGGCACGTCACGCCCGCTAACGAAGTGGAATGTACTTTGTACTTCACTGTCACGCAAGTGCCGGTCCAAGCTTTCCCTGTCACCCTATCAGTACGTACCAGGCTATGTTTTTTAATAATTTCGTGTAAGTGCGATTGAGATCTTAGAAGGTCCTCATCGCAATCCAACCGTTAATCATTCGAGACAGCTATTTTCGTGCTTTAAAGGCTGATTTGCGGAGGGGTCTGTCAGACTCTTACTGACTAAAAACCATCTCGGTGTTCCTTTCCCACACTTGCACCGGGGATCATGGTAACTAGAGTGATCATGTGAACTAGACTGCCTGAGCCAACTTAGTCTGTGGAGCCAAGTGAGCCACCTCCCCTATCCCGCCCCCCTTCCGCACCGCAAGAACTTCGCGCATCGGGTCTAGCGCAGATGCAGACAAGATTTTTTTCTTGGTCAGCGCCGAAGCAGTGTACAGTTGTACACGGTTTGTGTGTAGAAACGACAAGAATTCTTGCATAGGCCCAGCGACTTTTCATAGCGTGTACAAACGCCCTGACAATTTACAATGTAAAGCTGCAATGACACTTTTGGACAGCCAATCGGATTACTTGACATACGTTTAATTTTGACACGTCGTTGATTTCCGTTTCGGAATCGGTGAGGAAGAATACCATATTTATGATTTAAATAATTATGTAAGTAGGTATGTGTAATTCAAATTATTGGTGGCAATTATTTTCTTTGTTTAGATTTCAGATGGGCCGGAATACAGTATTTACATTCATGCAGAGATTGAAAAGCCTTTATATCATTTTTCGTGTATGGAATTTGATTTTTCCAGATGCTTTATCAATGCACCGGATCCTACCTACAAGAGAAACATTTCGTTTACTAACGATGATAAAGTGCCCATAATGTAAGGAAGTCCTTTATTTTATTCTTTGCTTTATGCCAAACTAATTTTCCACAAACGTTTTGTAGAAGGCTCACTGTTGTAATAATAGCTTATGAGTGGAGAGTAAGTATATTTTATTCTTAATTACAGTATCGACATAAACTTTCCAAGTATACCGGAACTGTTCGTAGATTACGAAAAAGTATCGAATGTCAAACCTGGGAAGCGTCTGAAGATAGCGATCTACTTCCGACCGAAGCAAGTAAAAACATATGAATTCACCTTACAGTTTTGGGTGAACTCGCTCTGCGAAGAAAATGTTATTATTAAAGGAGAAGGTCCGTCTTGTTCATACTAAAGGATATTTACCATTCATGGAGAATATTATCATAATTTTTTGTTGCTTGTTTTCCAGGAGTTCCTCTTCTGTTTGATCTTTACGAAGGTTGCCAAAAAACCTTTGACTTAGGGCACGTAAGAGTGGGAGAAAAGTTTGTTCGCACAATAGAAGTGATGAATCATAGTAAAATACCAATTCTAGCCGAATACATATTTAGAGAAATGTACCCTGTAGTAGAGGACACGACCAAGTCTGACGCTACCAGTGTTTGTCTTACTCCTGACGCGGCAGTTCAGCAGTCTGATAGTGGCCCATCGAGGTAGCGCCCTTCATTTTTATTAATAAATAAGTAACTCTGAAATCGGCAACTCGTTTTGAGCAAGGGTGGTGATCAATGCTCCTTCTGTGTATGAGAAGAGGCCGTTGCCCTGCAGCGCGTGCGACGGTAATAGGCTGGTATTATTATGTAATAGGTACAACTTACAAGACGCTTAGATAGAAAATGTATTATTTGTTCTATATTTAGTATCTATGGATTTAATACGCAGTTTTGGCATAACTTTTCAGAGTACAAATGTTGCAAACATACAAAAATGATAAAATTCGGCACCAAATCTCCATGGACATACAAAACGCGTTGTCCTCTTTGAAGGTAATACCGAATAAAAGTTTAATAAATCCGTACGGGAAACGACCTGTGAAGATACAATTCAAGCCGGTTGGCTTGATAAGCACGCTCAACGTTCAGGTATATCGACTTTTCGATGTTCTTCTACATAATGTAGGTAACTTTTAGTAGATATAATTCTCGGTAAAATTATTGATACCCAAAAGGCAAAAAGATATACTAAGCTTTTAAATTGTACCTACAGTGGGTCGCACGTCTGTCTCTCAAGGTCACAGTGTTTCCAACGATACGCGACCACTGTAACGCGACGACGACGTGCAATCGACTATCCTACTTGGTTTTCTCAATCAGGATCCTAAAAAAATTGTTGTACAGTCGAACAAGCTATTTGGTATACCTACAGGCGAAATATATTAATTTTCCGCTACGCTGCCAAAATTCGTTTTGATTCTGTGTGTAATTTAACTTTTTGAGTATAGCAGAGCTTTACGTCACTCTCCTAGAGTGACGTAAAAGGATTGTTGACTGCTAAAAGCACTCTGTTTAAAGTGATTGAAGTTATCTGCCTGTATACCAAATAGCTTGTTCGAATGCACCTAGCTTTTTATGTACACTATGTAAACTACAAGTTTTATAGTACATGTTGACTTTTACAAACTTATTGACAGTTGATTAGTAGGAAACAGTGTTTCGACGAGACACATACACCCGGTTTCTGATTTGAGAAAAGTAGCAAATCTCAACTGATTATTCTCAAATACATAAGTATGCGCTTTTAAAATCGAATTTCGTTAAACCATATTCAACTGATCATTTACTTAAGTATTCCTGATCAATGCAAACACGTTCCAGTCTTGATTAGAGTTAAAAAAATCTTAATTCAGAAACGAAAATTCAATTTTAAAAGCGCATACTTATGTATTTGAGAATAATCAGTTGAGATTTGCTACTTTTCTCAAATCAGAAACCGGGGGTGAGTTGCGTAAACTTGATTATTTTGACTTAATACTATGGGAAAATAAAATTTCTGGTGAAGAGAACAGGTTATAGTTTGATTCAAACTTAATGGTGGCTCGGAAGTTAGCTACTCGCTGCGTAGTACCCCCTTAACCCCGCTGACACATGAAATTTACCTCATGTTCCGAGCCGCCGTTAAGTTTGAATCGAACTTTACGATTAGGTGCTTGGAGTCAAACCTTTGACCCATCTAACAGCATTCTAATTTGACACAAATTGTTTGACTTGAAACAAGATCAAGGTATACTTGAATCTTAGATTTTTTCTTTGAAACTAAGTACTCACTGTTCATAATTATGGTTTACTAAACATCGTCATTCAATTTTAGTTAAATATGAAAGTGTTAAACTTTGAGCGGCCTCTGGTCAGTCTGAGCGGTTGTGCCACGGGTATGAGTCTGGTGTTCAGTCAGAACTCGCTTCAATTTGGCCGCGTGCGCAAAAGCGGATGCAAGAAACTCAAAGTAATGCTACTGAATAAAGGCGATTTTGGGGCAAGGTAAACAATATTTCAATAATAGATTCTACATAAAAAAAAAACAAACCATTTTATTTTATATGTTATCATGTTTAGGTATCACCGTTGAAAACTAGTTTTCGACAAGTTGCGTCGTGTGAGTACCGCCATAAAAATGTATGCGCTAGCGCAATTGGTTGCGTCGGCGTTGAACTAGTTTTATAATAATAATAATAATAACCCCACCGCCGTATCTCTACGTTGACGTCGTGGTGGGGCTTGCGCGCTCCGAACTCTAGGTCTGTGCCGGTAGAGTTTACTTTGCCGGAACGGGTCTAGGATGAGGAGCCAGACCAAGAGAGATACAAAAATCCGCAGGGCAGCTTGTGGCGAGCTGTTGGGCAGTAGCGACCCCACGGACCCTACCTCCCGGGAGAAGTCTTGTTCCTCACCTCTGGCTTGCCTTTATTGGCCGGCTGGAGTGAGCAA
Source organism: Lithophane socia (assembly GCA_947522985.1). NCBI lineage: Eukaryota > Metazoa > Arthropoda > Insecta > Lepidoptera > Noctuidae > Lithophane > Lithophane socia. The sequence goes on along the minus strand of OX383256.1, from coordinate 12,123,231 downwards.
TGACGAGGAACAGAGCTCCCACCTCATTCTTGCCTTGATTGGCCGGCTTGAGTGGAGACTCGCAAGAGCAAATGTGCTCGGAGGAAGGAAGTATTCCAGTAAGTGCTCGTAGGGATCTTGACCATCTTCCGGGCTCTGGGATTGTTCTGAAAGCCTTGGAATACCTCTCCACTCCTCAAGCACCTCGGGAAGTGTTGCCCCCTTGTCGCTTCGTCACTTTGTGCTAGCGACCGTGTTCGGGGCCCCATTATTGAGTGTGCAAGTCACCCCCTGCCGTTTAATCCGTGTATACCATAACATTGATCAGGCAGGGGACATAGTCCTTCAATAGTTATAGGTAACAAATCCACTAAACCACCCAAACCCATAACCCAATATGTTTTGTTTCCATGTTCTGCAATAGTCCTACACCAACCGGGGATTGTCCTTGGATGCACTTGCATAGTGCGTACAGGGATAATCGTCGGTTGGTGCCTCATTCCTTGAGAAACTGTCTAAGGGGCCTCTGCGAGTTGGCTTCGGCCCCTCGTACGCCTTCCAAAAGACCGGGACCCCATGGTCCCGAGATATGTAATATATAAAATAATAATAATAATAAAAAGTTTTATTGACATAAGTTTAGGTTACAGTACACCGGTAATACATATTTACATAGTAGGTACATAGTGTAGGGCACACTCACCTACGTTCAACTACACTAAGTTAGAACTTATATTTAACAAGTAGAAAGGGGAGTAGAGGAAACAGTAAAATTATAATAATGCTATCACAAGTAAAGCAATGGTTCACATACTTGATAAATTATATAAATGCCCAATGACGGTATACAGAAAAAAAGTTCTTTACCTCCCGTGCTAGTCAAGGACTGTGTTACGGCAAGGTAAGATTCTCGCTCATGGAATAGTAGTCATAATGTAAACACGTTAAGACACTTTTTACCAAATACATTTGTTTTGCTGTGAATACGATGACGATAACGAGCTTAGCGTAAACAAGTAGTATATGCAAAGAAATCAGACAATGCAACTAAGTGTTTTCACAAACAATGTTTGTTTAGAATTTGTAATAAGACAAGCGTGTTAAAATAAAATAAAATAATAAAAAAAGGTATTTCTAAAACTAAAATAATAAAAATAAAGTAAGAACCTAAATTTCTAATGTAATGTATTTATTGTACGTGTGTATATGTATATATTTATAATATAAATAATGTTTGTGTACTAATCTTCAATTAATAATGATTACTTATAGTGTATATATTTATATATATTACTGACATATATTCATATCATGTTTTTATTGTTTATATAAACTTATTTAGTACTTATCGGTATTCAATAAAATATATATTTATAAATAAATAATTACTGACATATTTGTATAAGTTTTTCAGTCTGTTCATAGTCCAAGTCACTCAGAAACTCATCCAGAGCCCTTCTACACACAAATCTTGTCGTATCTTTAAGAGGTTTAATTTTACTTATGCGATTGTACAATAGAGGAGCCAAGAAATAAGAGAAACACTGTGCAAAAGTGGTTTTGCATGCTGGGACGTCATATACCTCATGCACCCTTCTGAGAGATTTGGAAACAGATTTTTCATAGATATGTTGTCTCAGGACTATTTTTTTTATAAAGAGTTGGCGAATATTTAGGACTTCAAACTCTTTGTACAACGCAGTTGTAGGATATCTAAATTTTTTAAAATTAATCTCTTTTAGAATACATCTATTGGCCCTTTCTATTGTCATAAGAGTACTTTTCCTAGCACCACCCCAGGCAGAGATACCATAAGTTACTATCGATTGGCACAGTGCAAAATAGACAGTTTTGTTCGTAGCTTTGTCTTTTAAGTTTCTTATTTTTTTTTAAATCGGTATAAGTTTACGAATGCGAGATTTTAGATTATGAATATGTTGTTTCCAATTTAAATTTTCATCGATCTCAACTCCAAGGTATTTTATACTTTTACTAGGAGATAAGACAGGGCACCCGCAAATACTTGCAGCAGAACAATTAGAGGAATGAGCTTTTAAATTAAAGTCGGTAGGTTGCAAATTATTCCTTATACTAAATGTTATAAATTTTGTTTTTTTAAGATTTAATGTAAGCAGATTGCAATCAAGCCATTCAATTATATTTTTAAGACCAATCTCGGCTGACGATTTGACATCACTCCCTTTATGTTGGTCACCTCGTTTGAGAATGGCGTCTGCTGCTCCAGTAGTGGGGGCGTCCAAAGTTAAAAGAAGTAAAAGTAGCAAAAAAAAATGTTATTCCTACCTAGATCTTATAAAACACTTTTACACGTCCATTTTTTGGTCATTATTTTAAAACTAGATGTCGTCGGTGTTTCGTAGCTGATTGACGGATCCTGAGAAGAAATGCCAAAACAAACTCAGAGGCCATGGACTGTTTTAAAATTATTAACATTTTATACGAGTCTAACAATGCAGGGCCATGTTTGGAAAAGCCTTTTGAAGAAAGAGCCATTGCAGCATTGAGTTGACCTATCCCAACAGATTGCATGCATGCATCAGTCATCGTATAGCTCAACCCTATTTTAAGGAGCTCAACGACTCGTCCCACGACGCTACCAGATCTACAGGACATTTGCGTAGGCCACATAAAAAATACTCAAAACCGCCAGACATTTATAAACTCATGTAGTCTATCTAGCCTCCATGGCACTCACATTCACAGTCAGTTTTAAATGTCATAATTTATGTCACGATAATCAAATAAAGTAACTGTATAGAAAATAATTTGTATAAAAATAGTTTGTTGCTTGTTGGTACAGCCCAGGGGAAGGCGTTGTTTTTTTAAGGTTTTGTTTTTTCATTATGTTTGTGAATTCCTGATTCATATTTAGCTTATTTTAACAAATCCCTGATATACCCATTTGTCCAGGTTTTGGTGGCAACCATTGATATCGGATGAGTTCACGATAAGCCCAGTGTACGGCACAATAGCTGCTCACACCAACGTAACCTTTACCATAACGTTCAGGCCGCTCAATCATAACCCATTCATTAAAGTATGGGTACGTATTATAGATATTAATCTTGCACGATAATCCTGTAAATTATGTTCTTTCGTCTTTTTATGTAATACCTATATTTCTCAACAAGTGGATGTGCGCACGTTCGCCAATTTGAGTTGGTAAAGTCATCCTCCACGCGTGCTAAGGCGCGGGTGAAAGTTACTAAACTCCATTTATCAAAGCATTAGACAAAACGACAGTTATTGTCTGTTAAAATTACTGCACTTTAGAGTTATTTTTTTTATTGTAAAAGGTAAATAGATTACATTGCATTCTATTTATTGTGAAATAACGGATTTTAATACCTATACATTTATATCGAAATAACGAAAGGGTGAAAACCAATATTTATAAATCGTTTTTCGTGTTTGTCCGCGTTGTTCTTCTAAACCACGCAAAAGAATTTGATGAGGTTTTCACCATCATCGTTTAGAGAATTTATTCCAGAAGGCTATACTTACGTTAATATTAAAGTTACAGAAAAATCTCGATGTTTTTTCAATTCGTAAAAACCGTGCCAAGCAGGAGCGGGTCTCTAATGTTATAATAATTGGAGTATAGTTATAAATAAAACTCACGTTATACAAAATAAAGTTTTTTCGTCTATAAACAAATATTATTGTTGACTGAGGCTACACATGTTCCAGGCAAGTTGTAATTTAGAAAACTACATGCCCCTGGAATTAGCCCTATATGGAACGTGCATCGATTTGGGTAACGTTGAAAATAAAACTCTGTACATGGAATGTCCTGTCCGTGACCAACATACCGACTATGTTGTCATCACCAATCCGTAAGTATGAAAGCATGAGTGATTAAAGCCGGTTCCCGCTTTGTCGTGAACTCGTGACGAGTCAACAGTTCACACAAATTCGCGACCCCGTGTATGTACCTAAAACTACTATAAGCGACAGTCGTTAACTATACAGAGGCCCTAGACAAAGTGACATTCTATCAGCGATAACGATGATGGAAAAGGCAAAAATGTATATGACATAATAAGCTATCAAAAAGCATATATTATGTCAATCTTATTGAGACGTCAAGTCGTTGTAGACATACGAAACGCTTTCGAAGCGATTGCTACTTGTCTAGGCCCTCAGGCTCTCTACTAGAATAGCGTCGTTGCTCGTAGCACTGTCGCGACAGGCCTGTCTCCAAGAGCCTTAACAAATCGTCACAACACACAATACACAGTGGGAATCCGCTCTAAGATAAAAATTAGTAAATTTGTAATAATTTAATTTTAACTTGGTGTATTTGACCGTTATATATGTTTATTACCGTTTCCAGAACTGACGATCTCTGGTTAATTCTTTCTGAAATATCGGGTGGACCATTCGAAACTTGGAAAGAATTTCATGTTGAACCCAATTCGACGTTAGAAGTGCCTGTTACTTTCAAACCGAAACGTATCGGCAAGCATGATGTAACCTTTTGCGTATCTAATTTGTATGTGTCCAATACTACATATAGATATTTTTTACTGACATAATCTTGCTTTCCGTTTTGTAGAGTCAAGTATTGTACTCGCCTCTTGGTGAAACTGCATTAATCGTCGCATTATCCGGAAATGCTATAGCACCGAACCCTAATGGCACCATTAACATAACTGTACCCGCCAAAGATGTTCACACTGAACCATTACTTGTCTATAACATTACTGAGGTATTTACAATCTGTGCAAAGTATGTAGCTACTTATCCTTACTTTCATACAAACGTATATACCTAAGTAGCTAAAATGTTTCGAAGTACATTTCAGCAATAAATTTAGAGTTCGGAAGAACAGTATTCTGGTAAACAGTGAAGTACCCAATTGCGTAACACACAATGCCAATGCCTTTCATTTTGATAATAAAATTGTACATAATTATGAAGCAATGATTAGAAATTTCCTTGAAAATCCTTCGGATTGTGATTGAAAGTGTGTTACTCAATTGGAGAGTTGGTTAATGGGTAGGTACCTACTGATTGATTGAGTCACTAAAAGTAGAAATAAAATTTAAAAAAAAATTGTCACAGAAACAAAAAGCAAAATCTATTGCCAGTTTAGATTTTCCTAAAAATAGATAACTATTTTCAGAAACCCGAGACGTACGTAGTCTCCACAGAGGTGATGAAGGTCATTCCTGAAAAATTCGATGGGTACTTCGAAATTAAATGCCCAGAAGTTATTAAAACTTGGGGTGAGGCGGCTGCCACGTGCCGGTGGAACTTCGTTGGTTATGAGGAGTGCCAAATGACATTCAAGGTCAGTACAATGCCTACCTGTACCTACCTTATTATTCAGCATTGCGGGACCAGCGACAGCGCGATCAACCGACTAGCCTGAGAAACTCGCTCATTTCGACTTTTTGTTCCATTATCTTTTCGAAAAATCCAGATCCGGATTTGGAAGTATAGTAAAAATGTGCGGATATCCGGAGTTTTCGGATTCCTACTGATTTTCCAAGATCTTAATTTTCAAAAACTTCCAAAATTTTTTTTTCTTGGTGTTCAACCGTAAAGTTAACATTGACATTTGATTGTAGGTGTTGTTCACAAACGAAGTGAGTCGTGAGTATCAATTCTACAATATCATCGTGTCAATAACTTCGAGTCCTGTGGTAGACACCTTGACTTTCGAATGTCGTGCGCGGGAAATGGCTCAAAATGAACTAATTATTAAAAATCCGCTTGCCAACGATATCGAATATTTCATAAATTGTCAGAAACTTCAATGTCCTGAAGCTTTAAAAGTCAATGGAAATTCAGAGGTAATTATGTTATAAGTAAATACTCATAAAGCCCAAAACACACACAGAGCGGGTGCGGGGCGGGAGCGGGTCGGGCGCGGGAGTACGGCGGGTATAATGATTTGTAATTCAAGGAATTATATGGATGTCAACACACAGAACGCGGGCGCGGGTCGGGCGCGGAGCGGGCCCCGCGCGGGAGCCGCGCCCGCCGCCCGCCGACACAACAGCGCGGGGCGGGAGCGGGTCGGGCGCGGGAGTACGGCGGGTGTCATAAATTGTAATTCAAGGAATTATATGGATGTCAACACACAGAACGCGGGCGCGGGTCGGGCGCGGATCGGGAGCCGCACCCGCTGACACAACAGCGCGGGTCGGGAGCGGTTGTGCTATTCTGTAAAAATATCTCCGTGAAAACTAAGTGTAGTAAAATATCAAAGTGAGTTTGGAGTGAACTTTCACTGCCTTAGCATCAGTAGGTATCGATGACAATGACTCACTCCACTCTCACTTCACCTAAGTTTTCAAGGTAAGACGTGACGTAAGTGGTTACAGAATAGCAATGTGGGTGTAGCGGCGTTACATTCGTTGCAATACACGTATCGATGATATTCTCCATATACCTACAACTTTTTCCATTTTCGCATTCTTCTCTTTAAAATAAGTAAAAAATAATAATTCTTCGTCCGTGTCAGAATCACCCAACATTTTCACACTGCAACCGCTACCGTCTGTCAAAGTACAACCGCGCCCGACCCGCTGCCGCCCCGCGCCCGCGCTCTGTGTGAACACGATGAACCGCGCGACTCACGCGATGAAAACGACCCGACCCGCTCCCGCCCCGCACCCGCTCTGTGTGTGTTTTGGGCTTAAATCCTAATGTTTTACGGCCAGTTTCTTCATCAAAAGTACTACGTAGTATTATAATATCTGTGTCAAAAGTAACAGTCAACTGTTCTTTTACACTGTTCTATTTTCAATCCTCGGCGCTGACGCGAGGGTTGTAAATTTTTAGCATCCTTTCTCTTTGAACGATCATACAGAAATAGAAGTATAACTTTATCGACTTATGCAAAAGTTTGAGAAGGATGATGCAGAAAAGGATGCAAGAGTGATAATACAGACTCAGAGTCGATAAAAATACAGTATTTAAGCATACTCTTACTGGTATTGTAAGTACTTAGATTATAAAGTACGCCTATGCGAAATAGATTACAATTATCTGTATACGGAGGTACCATAGGGGGTCGATCTCTGGATTGAGATTCTGGTTTCTCGCATTTCGTGGGGGGTTTGAACCGATTTATACAGTGTTAAATAATTTAGCTAGATAAACTTTGCAGACGTGGTGTTCCTTTTTGTGTAAACTACAAAGACGTGTTGGGTATCGATATCATATCACGATAAAACAAAATAAAACAGATTTCTCAACGCTTATTTCAAGTAACAACACAACAAGCGGTTGTTGACCCCTCCAAAAAAAACTTCAAAACTTTTTGTTTTTATTTTATCCTGTTTTGATATAACGATATCAAAACAGCCAACACGTCTTTGTAATTTACACAAAAAGAAATGATTTTTTTAAACTAATATATCAAGCAGTGACTAATTGCGGTCGAAGACCCCACAAAACAATATCATCAAATTCATTTACTTTTTAATTGTGTTTAATTAAATCCGGAGTCACACGTAATCTGTTCGATTTATGGTAACACGTGTGACTCCGGATTTTTAATTTGTCTTTCTGTGGTGTCTTGTTTATACCTTTTAAGTCGTAGTTGGGTTTTAGTTTTTATTACTTGTTTTTTATAATAAGTACTATACGGTTTTCAAATGAGTTATTTTTGTTTTATCTGGATTTACCTTGGTACTTCCAAACTTTTGTACGGTAGGTAGATATAGGTATAATAGGAATAAGAAATTACAGGCCTTGTAATTAGGATTGCCTAGTTAGGCCTAATGAAAGCCACTAAGCTTGTGGCACTATACCTACTTAAATTATATCAAGAACTATATTATTTACACCCCTTATCTACCTACCTACTTTTTAAAAATAAGTATCATACCTAGTAATATTTATTTCAGGCTACATTAAGTATGACATATTCACCATTGGTGGTTGGCGATACTGAGGACTTTTTAGAGGTGTATAACTTTTTAGTCGGCACTTTTATCTACAAAGTTATATTGAAATGTCTGCCTGCTAAAGAGAAGGATGTGGAACACGAAACTTCACTGGGAACTAGTATTCCGATACGTCTCAGAGTGCAGAATAAGACTGACACCAGGGCTGATTTCGTTTGCACGGTTATTATCTTGTTTTATTAAATACTAGCTGCGCCCCGCGGTTTCACCCGCTTAAGTCTCGATCCCGTGTGAATATCGGGATAAAAAGTATCCTATGTGTTAATCCAGGCTATAAACTATCTATTTGCCAAATTTCATCCAAATCCATTCAGCCATTTTTGCGTGATTGAGTAACAAACATCCAAACACACAAACACACAAACTTTCACATTTATAATATTAGTAGGATACTTACTTATTGTATTGAAGATATTTAAAGTAATGTTTTATTGTAATGTATGTACCATGCCGAATATTGTTTCAACTGTTATACCTTAAAAATAATCTATAATTTCATCTTTACTTTACATTTTATTTTAATTCACTCGTGTTATTATAATTTTGCATGCCTAATATAAGGTAGATTGTACAAGGATCACCCATAATTGTTCACATCTTATTTACTGTACCTGCAATCTATGCAAATAAATGATTACTTTACTTTACTTTACTTACAGATTCCATTTTTTTCTACCCGCCTGCCCGCTACTGCACCTTGCAACCTTTGAAGGCAAGGTTCAGGATAACTAGGTACGTATCCTGAACCTTGCCTTCAAAGGTACGTCCCTACAGTTTGCCGGTAACTTAGTGAGTGGCATGAAGTTCAACTGGCGCCGCCTTACCTGTCGTTTTTTTAAACCTGCTTATTCCACGTAATTTTTAATTTTATAGTCGCATATACTACCTATGTGAATTTTAAGTTATTTTATTTTACAGTTGTCTCATCCATCAGTGATAGCAGAGGGGGAGTTCGTGTTAGGACCTTTTGAGAAAGGAAAGTTTTTAGTATGGTTCGAACCAACGGAGCTCGGCGTTCAACATTGTACAATTTCTTTTAATTCTCCCGTTGCTGGTGAATTTATGTAAGTTACCGATGTGTTAAGTAGAAACGACCGCACACGAGCAGCTTGGAGCAGACTGCAGACGTGATTAACCACTTCAAGCAGCGACTACATAATTATAGTATAAAGGGCACTCAATGATATCTACAATCTTCATCACTCCGAGCGGTTAGCACACATTGATAGGTCGAGCAGTTGCAAGGCATTGGCATGCACTTGCTGCTCTAGACTGCTCTGGCGCAGTTATCCCCTCCCCTCCCACTCGTCTCGTTTGCCCCCTGGGGGCCTACCACCACCGTTTACAGCAGTATTATTTTAATACTACTTCAGTGTAGGAAAGAGGTGAAGCTCTACAGGACGTATAGCTCCATCTCTTTCTCCCACTGAAGTAAGATTAAAATAATAGGTACTGCTGTAAGCGGTGGTGGTTGGCCCCGTTTTGTTATAAACTGCTCCAATGGTTGCAAACGGTTCGTGTTGGCTGCTCGAGCTGCCCGTATGCGGCCGCCCATAATAGCTCAGATACTTTAGATAGGTACCTACCTAGTTTAAGACAATTCTTACTTTTTATGTTCCGTGTCTTGTGGTGGAACCAGGACCCGAGCGACCAACTGCATTTTCAAATCATTCATGGGATCCAAAAGTTTCACAACGTTACCTCACGCGTAGTTTCGTTGTTGACCTTTACAGCGTTTGTCCACCGCCACCATTACCGGGAGGTCAAAGAGAAAAGAGATTATTCGAACCGAACGCGACGTCCCGTTCACGGACGTGCTGTGGACCCGTGACCATAGTAAATGTATGTATTGCTACTTCGGCGCCGTCATCTCCTTCTCGTTGACGTGGTGGGGTGGACAAACGGGCTTAGTTGGTGTATGTAACATGTTTCCGGCTACACAAAAAGACGTTGCTACAACAATGTTGGGGCCAAGACCATAATGCTGGGGCCGAAGCAACGTGTGCCGAAGCTAAAGTTGTCGTGCTTATGCGGTGGTCCGTCACCCGGGCGGTTACTGAGATACAGTCCGAAGTTTCACTGCAATAGACGATAGTTGTTGGTTATATCTGAGGGGATCGTGTCATGGCGCGAAGCTCGTGGCAATAGAAACAGCTGTGGCCCCAGCATAGACGATCATGTACTTCCTTGATGGTTCTACAATGACCTTTATTTTAATTTTTAACCATCACCATGTTCGGCCTACTTACGTTAATTATGTCACTTTACAGATATAACATAACAGGAACTGGAAGAGCACCAAAACCTCGAGGCCCATACCTTATAAAAGCTGGCGGGTTCACACTTATCCAGTTTAAAAACGTTTTCGATAATGCGAGAATGTTCAAAGTATACATAGACAGAGACGAATTCTATGTGAAGACTCAATATGAACCGATTAGAGCTAAGCAGGTAATAAGAATACTTATTTACGGTGAATGACTACTGTAGTAGAACTTATGTGCCTGCCAATAACGTGGATGTCTTAAGGCGAAATCACCTGGGTAGCCCGCGAAATTCCCGCTTTCGGCTTAAGGCGCTGCTCGGGCGTTGCTCGGGGTAACGTCCGAGAAAAACCTTGCGATAGTACGCTCTTAATTGATTCGTTATTCTGAGGCTATTAACCTCTGAATAACGAATCAATTAAGAGCTAATTCTCATTTAACTCATTAAATAAGAGAAATAAACTACATCTAAAAGCACATTATTAATGTTCGATATCCTATCATCACATTGCACGTTTTTATATTTTTTAAATAATTTGAATTCAAATAACTCAAATTATTGATTGCATGCATCCGTTTCTAATAATTTAAGGATTAGGTACGCTAATGAATAGATAGCACGTTTTATTTCAAAAGATAGGTATTTTTTCTTTTTTTATTAAAATAATTCCAAAAAATTGTGAATTCGGCGTACACAGGGAACGGGACAGAGCAGCGGGATTGAACGTACGGAACACAAGGTTGCTCGCCAGGGAAAGCGCCTAAGGGTCAGTTCACACCGAGACGCGACGCGACGCACACTTTTTTATGATCCGATACAATATCGAATTTATTTAGTATACCATAAGGTACACGCGCTGCGCAGCCCCGCGCATGTCAGCGTAGTTTGACACGTGTCAACCCTAGCACTGAAATTATACCTTTTAGTGAATAAAATAAGATTGATAATTGTTAAAAAGTGCGCGAAGCGTTGCGTCGCTTCACGTCGCGGTCTGAGCTGACCCTTAGGTCGATTAAGACCAAACGAGCGCATGCACATTCTTTCCTAATCCTAAAATTCATTTTGTGTAAAATGAGATCGAGCATTCTTTCGTTGGTCTATCCATAATAAAATGCCAAAAATATGAAAATATTCTCCTGTCTTGGTGTTATACTGATACTTTGTTCGATTGGTATAAACCGTTTTTTTCAGTTTCAGTTTTTCAGTTTTACAATAAATTATTTTACTCTACAGGAGGTCAAGATACAAGTGTGTCTGGCAGAAATGCCATCAGCAGGATGGAAAGAAATGCCCACTGGTACTCTCACTATTGAGAACTACGAGCCACCAACACCAGAGGTGCACTGGACTTACTTCCTGCAGGGGACACTTGATCTACCACCTTGATCTGTTTTATGTTTTGTCTCCTGATCCTTATTATATTATTTATCGTTACTTGCTATTATATTGTATAGTTTACACAGATTTATGAAGACAATATTTTAATAAATTGATAGATTTATTACCAGTCACTAACACTAAATTCTCGTACAATATCATCTTTATCTTCAACTGTATTGTCGTTGATTTCTACTGTTTTCTTCTTGGCGGGCTTTTTCTTATCATTTTTCTTTTCCTTCTTCTTTGCTTTTTTTACTTTTGGAGCAGGAGTTTCATCATCTTCCATCTTGAAGGGATTGTCCTCTTCCTCGTCGTCAGACGGGAACAGTTCCACTGGCCCCTTATCTTCTGCTTGAGTATTCTGCATTGGATCGTCAGACAGCTTAGCCCTTTTTATCTTAGGCAGCTCACCAGCAATCTCGTCATTTTTGGTAATCTTCTTACGTTTCTGGATCTTGTTTATCTTACTCCAGTTCTCGAAGAATGTTTGGAGAGGTGTTCCTTTCGTCTTAATACTAGTTTCCCAGGCTGCAACCATTTTATCTTCACTCAAAGAGAAACTTATTTTAGCTCTCTCACGTTCTATAAATTTGGAGTTTTCCTCGATTTTTTCGAGCAACTGACGCATCTTTTTCGTGTAATTTGACACAGAACATGCTTTTAAGAATTGTTTTATCTGCAACAATAAAAAAATTATGAAACATATATTGGTTTTTATATTAGCAGTATAATCTTTATCACTAGCATACATTATACAGTTGTCTGATGAATTTATTCAGTATTTTCTATTCACCCTGTCTCTTTTCTGTAGCCAGAAAAGAGACAGGCTGAGGCTGTTAAACTTATTTGTCAATTTTTACATACAATTGACTTGTATACACAAAATATAGCAAAACATACCTGTATAGCAGCTAACAGTGTTACATCTGGGAAGGCAATTGTGTGCGACTCATTGGCTGTATACTCTAACATGAGACCATAGAGCCTTTCTATAACTGAGTCTTTAAACCCATTCTCCATCAGTTGAGACTTTGCTAGTCTAAGAATGCATGACAAATCTAATGGCTTCATTGAAACTTTCTTATGCTTCTTATTAAAGTCGAAAGTTGTTAAAACCTAGAAATTAAAATGTTGTTTTTAATATACCATTTATTTAAAAGTTAGTTATAATATACCTAATGTATAAATTACTTTAAAATATTTACCTCAACAAGGAATGGTAAAATAGGCATGAAAGTATTGGATTCTTTGGAAAGATTTACCAATATCTCAACACAGTGGAATCTCAGAGGATAGTATTGGTGTGTTGGCACAAGTTTAATTGTATTCGTAATGATCATGACCAGAGGGTAGATCAATGGCTGTAATTGTGCTTTATTTGAAGTGGCTCCCAACAAGTCTGCCCACAAATGCAATGAGTTCACAAACTGCCAGTTATAAACAGCTTGACGGTTTTCAATTTTTTGTACAACAATAGCATTTCTCAAGTGAATAGCCAGCTGTCGAATGTAAAGGAAGACATGCTGATATGACACATTCAGATCCAGTGAGAACATTTCCACAAGTGATCTTCTCATGAAATTAATTCCTGGCCAAGTAGAAGGGCTGACAAATTTACAGTTTTTAACATAAGTCAAGTACATGGCCTTCAACACCTGATCAAGTAATGCTGGTTGCTGGTTTCTGGTTATCCTCAAAATACAGAGAAAGGCTAACACTCTCACAGTCTCTTCACCTGTACTCCAGAATGTTAACAGTTTCTTCAGTGCTTGTTTTGCTATTCTTATGAAGCAAGCTACATAAATAGACATTTGATGCAGATGTTTGAGTAACACAGTCAATATGTTCTCTGAAGTTACTCCTCCAAGCAACTTCAGTAAATCACCAAGATATGAAATCAAGTGAGTTTTAATTTTAATGAAGTGTTTGCATTTCTGAGGGTCTTTACCAGACTGTTCCATGCCTAAATATTTTCTAATGCCACCCGGCAAATATAGCACACACATCTGTATGACGGCATTGAAAACAGATGAACCTGTAAACAAAAAAGTACTATAATTTATTAAACTTGACACCACAAAGGACAAGACCAGTTCCTGCACTCGAATTCAGGAACTTGTGCAGGATTACAGTGTATACACTATGATTTAAAAATTAAGATCTAATTTATCATGGATAAATTATACCGAATAAAGCCAAGGTTAAAATATCTGCAAAAACAGTAGTTTAATTGCTTCCGCTATTCTTTTAGAGTGCGTTTCATCCTATGCCGTAGTGTTGGTTTCCCTGTTGTATGACGAATTTTGTACGTTACGGCGCCACCTAATAGGTCCGTTGTTAAAGTGCCAACATTACGGCATAGGAACTTTATTGATGAAAAGCACTCTATAAGTACTTTCCGATTTTGACGTTCCATTGTATCCATAATCATCCGGTAACCATAATAAAGCTAAACAGTATGGGGAAAAATAAAATAAGAACGAGTTATTTTCGATCAAGAGAATAAAAGACATGGAATAATATATTATAATGCATGTTTTGTTTTTGATTAATTTGATTTATTTACATTTTATAATCTAAGTTTGCACGCCTACTGGTTAGGTTTTTATTGACATTTGGTGTATAAAGGACTGTTATTTCTTTGACAATGCATCTGACATTAGTGGCGGGACCAAAGGCACAATGTAGGAATCTTTTTCATAAAATCCCCAATTAATCGATTAGAGTCAAAGCATGAAATCGATTCACAAAAAAAATACTTTTGAAAAATATATCAATTCAAAAATATTTTTATAACTGTGTTTGATTAATAATAACATAACATAACATCTCGCTTCTAATGCCTGAAGGGAGAGATGTACCTATACACCCTCATTTTGCTAGTTGTGTTGTAAGTCTCGTGCATTAGGGGGCGAGCCTATTGCCATCAACCGGGCACAAATCCGAACTCCACTTGCTACTTAGATATTCCAGATGAACAAACCCAATAACACTTTGCCTGAACAGGGAATCGCACCCAGGACCTAATGCTCAGGTGTAGCTGAGCATGAGGTCCTGGGTGCGATTCCCCGGCACAGCGCTACAGCGCTTGGGACCACTAGACCAACGAGGCAATCAAATGATTTCGATTTTAGTGTTTTAGGTTCGAGAAAAAATCGAGTATCATTTATCGATCTCAGATCGCCATTCACCATCCCTACCGATCCATCCGATCTTGGCTTCACGTTGTGTTTACATATTCTTTGTGTACTGTGCGATTATTGTGTTCTATTTCTAACGACCATTGCTATTATTTACGAACTGAGTTACGAACTGATAATTATCTTCAAAGCCTGATTACCATTGCTATATAAAAAGGATTCTTCGGTTTTGCTCTACGATTCGATTAAATGGATATTATGATGAGATGCATAAACTGTGGTATATTTCGTAAGGCGGGTTCAAAGGCATATTATGTCAATGCTAACCTTACCCCTGCAAGCGAGACTTGCCCGGTGGTTGAATAATCAGGTATGTACTTAAACTACATTGGAACAATACCTACTATATAACAACAAGACTGAAGGTATAAAATCTGACATAGCGGTTCGATTGCATGTGAGCCAGCAAAACTTAATAAAGCAGCGTTTATTTGGGGAAAGGGTGGCAATGCATCAGCAAAAACCCTGCTATGGGCGGCGGTGATTGCCTAATTCCCGTATCTAAAAACGTTCAAATTCAAGTCGCAATCTCATCTCAGCGACAATTATTGTCAAAAACTCGATTACCACAACGCCTAGCACCATCTCATATCGAAAACCAGAGTTATTTAATGAATACTTATCTTTATTTTTCTCAGTTTCCTGATTTTTTAGACTCGTGAAACTTTTTTGTCTGGAGACTGTAGAATACAACAATTGCAAAAATAAAACAATATTTGCTGCACATTGATTTCGACACCTATGCCGGCGCCCATAGTCCCACTGGTCATGTCATTTAAAAAGTCAATCAAAATTGTATGTTAAGATTACAAAGGGTATTATACAATTTATAGAGATTGAAAATAAGCTAGCAACCTGATACATAAAAGGCTAGAATTGCTTCTTCAGGAAAAATATATCATACCTTCAACTTTATATTCTCCCTCTGAGGCTCCATCTTCACTGGTGGCCCTGACCATGGCTGCATTGAAAGCCTTTATAACAGTAGTCAGTGTTGTTAGTTTCACTTTGATTTCACTTTGCAGTTCAGCTTGCCATTGTGCAACCATTTTCAGGGTGATTTTTCCTTGAACTGGTTTTGCATCTTCATCCTGAAAGAGTAAGAATTATATTTTAAGCCCCAGAACAGATGGCATGACAAGTTAGACAACAAATGTTGCACAATAAAATACTTCACAAAACATTGTGAAAATACATGCCTCAAAGTCACTTTCATCACTGTCCCCCCTGAGTGGGCCTGGTTTGTGAACTCTGTCATCATCATCCTCATCACCATCGTCTTTATCTGATGCATCATCACCAGAATCAGCATCAAAATTTAATAGATTTTCATCATTTTCTTCCAAGAAGTTATAAAAGTCAGGATCTGTTTTTTTAAGCTTTTCCAAGGATTTCTTGTGAATTTCAGGACTAAGCTCTTCTTCAGAATCTGTAATACATAAACATAATTCTATTCGTTAATATCATGCTCTACATTAAACGAACTTGATCACAAACATGTGATTCGTAGTTCTGGACCTACAAGTTGGTTATAACATGTTAAACATTATAACAAGTCGCATTCAAAGTTTAGGAGACCCATGAGACAACAGTAGTTCATAATATAACCTTGGTCAGATAGGTTAGCAGTTATACAAACGTACAGTGGTGTTGATAGTGGATTTTATCAGAGAACACGTTATGACTTATTCAACTTTATCAAGAATTTCATTTTTATTATACAAACTGACCTGAGTCTTCAGAAGTTTTTACTGGGGCTTTGAATTTCTTCATTTTCTTTATTTGTTGCATTTTCTTTATAATCAAGATGTTAAAAAAGATTTTTTCTATCCACGTGCTCTCCGATCTCCGATTCTCCGATCAAACAATTTGAATTTGTTGTGGACTTGTGGCCACTGACAGTGACAGGTGACAGACCACAGGTGACACTGACAGACTAAACAACCAGTGTTGCCAGTGGCAGAATATCAATTATAACATGAGCTTAAAAAGTAACATTTTCACGAGAAAAGTAACCTAATATTATCCTATTTTAGGTGGAAAACGATACTTTCCATATGATATGGAAAGTTGGATGGAGTTTTATTTATCATTTATATAGAGCGTGAAGTCATCACCGTGCGTTTGCACTGGCGAAACATTTACAACAAAACCTGTATTTATCTCTAGTTCCTTCAAAAATTGTATGGAACATTGACAGAAAATAGAGATTGCAACGGACAGTTAGCCCACCCACAGAACATACTTACTCTAGGGAGCCCACCTCTTTGAAGTTAGCCACCAATTTAAAGACCGCGTACTTAAAGTACGGTCTCCGTCAGAGTGAACGGTCACTAGGCGTTGAATTTATGCCCAAGAATTGCTTCCCTATTGCTTCTATTTGCTTCCTTCCTATTCCCATTTCCTTCCTTCCCGTTCATCCTGACGGAGACTAAGAAGTACGCACGTCTATCACCCACTCATCTCATATTATTTTCATTTTTACAACACTGTATATTGGCAAGTATGGCAAGGGCAAGTTGCCAAGTTGCCATGCCACAGAATCACAGAGAATACAAGATGATACAAGAGTAAGATTATATTCCGTGGAAAACAAAAAAAAAAATTTTTTGCGTGTATCTGTGCAAATATTTTTCCAGAATAGTACGGAAAATTCAGGAAAACTCGATTAGGTATTTTCATTTTCCATCGTTTCGATCGATCATCGTGTCGTGTTTTTGTACGTGTACGAACTGTGATTGACGTGATTGTAACCGGCCGGCTGATCCAGTGATCAAGTTTTCACTCGTCATTGAAATCAAACCAAGGCGCGTATTCGTGTTTTGTGCGTTCTGTGGATCAAACGCAGTATCATAAATTTTCACTGTTTTGACATT
The DNA here is from genome assembly GCA_947522985.1 of Lithophane socia. NCBI lineage: Eukaryota > Metazoa > Arthropoda > Insecta > Lepidoptera > Noctuidae > Lithophane > Lithophane socia. The sequence goes on along the minus strand of OX383256.1, from coordinate 12,105,585 downwards.
TCAAAAAATAGCAGACACAAATCTGTGCACAAATCAATCCCTGCAAATCAAATTGTGAGTTTACTTCTCTATTTACCTACTAATTATTATTTATAATAAATATACAATATTTATAACAAACAAACAATCTCGGTCATAATAGCATTTATTACATATACGCAATACATTGGTAAGGGTTTATTTTAGGTTTTTTTAGATTTCTAATAATGTGTTAACATATTTTTTTATAGATTGCATCATGTTGTCGCGTATGTGCCTTGCGCGTTCCGCGTTAAACGTAGGCCAAACCCTAAAAACTCCAGTACCGAAGAACTTTGTTCCCAAAAACTATGTTATCCGGAACTATGCCCGAGAACCTCGTTCCAGAGTAGCTTCTCCAGTCTCAAGCCCGTCAATATGGGCGAAACTGATGGCTCCTGCTAGTCCCAATGGTAATTTTATTTTTTATACAGTTGAATATTTAGCAGTCTGATCTCAGTTGCTGATCTGATGTAATCTGCAGAATTCAAAAATATTACATTTTGGCTTTTGGTTGTTATAATGAATATCTAAATCTTTAATAATTAATTAATTTCTGTAAAAGATGGTGAAATGAAAACTAAAAACTTTGTAGTACTAAGCTAATACACAGCCAGACAACTTTGTGTTATTCCAGTGAAAGGGGGTTGTCTTAGGTTCCTAATTTATTTGGGTTTATATCAAATTCCGCCTTCATTAATTTCAGCCTTCAGCTTAGGAAAAGGTGCTCTGGCAGGAGCTTCCGCCATGAGCTTGGCAGCACTCTGTTATTACGGTTCAGGAGTGAGGCCCGGCGTGTGCACAGAAGCACAGTAAGTTATGAGACCAATACTTAAAAGCCTTAGACTCTGCATTTTTTTTTTTATTCACTTCATAATCTAAGTACCTAAACATCCCCCAACTACAACTTTAGTTTTTATTTATTTTTAAATATGAAATTACAAAGGTTTGCAACAAGCAATACATAAACACTTGTACATTCAAGAGGTTAATAGAAAAACCTGGTTTCTGAACTCAGAATTTGAATTTGAAAACTTCTCAATGTCTACTGTAGCATTATATTAGATGATTCCTTCATAATATGGTTCCCACGAAATTCAAAATATGGTTGCAAAAAATTTAAGAAATTCGGACTTTTTAGAGCCTTCACATAAAGTTATGCTGAAAGTAGATTTTGACATGTTAGTGAAACAATCATTTTTAAACTATGCTGTTACATTTTGCCCTGGTTTCTTGTTGAATTATAACTGTCTTTACTGCAGTTGGAATCTAAGATTTCCATAACTATTTCTTAAGGAAATGTTCGTACACAATAATAATTATTATGATGTATGGAATATGGAAATTTATTTCTTTACCTTACTTTTCAGTCTCTGGCCGAAATATGTTAAAGACCGCATCAGGGCAACATATGGATACATTGCTGGTTCCATTTTATTGACAGCTGGTAGTGCCTACACAGTATTTAGAACGCCTGCCTTGTTAAACTTAGTTGCAAGAAATGGGTGGATGGTAAGTTAACAATCACAATAACAATGTACTGTTGTAGACTGGCACTTTTCAACCTTATTAGTAAGGGTATTAGGGTCATAGGGTGAGTGGTCAACCGCCATTGTTTGCAATGCTACATGACTGATAAGGGGTCATCCATTAATCTCATGATGTTTTTTAGCAACTTTTTATCTCATTCCCTCCCCAATGGTGATAAGTGAGGTTTTAGACTAACCCCTCTCCCCTACCCAAAATCGCGTGTATTTTTATGGTACAAAGCACCTTAAAAAATTTCAGTATATTTTATAAAGGTTTAATCATTGCCTGGCAACGGCGAGTCAAAGTCACGCGCCGCTTTTCAGTTTAAAAATCGCGCGTTCAACAAACACATATACGTAATTATCTCAATACACCCCTCCTCCCCCCCTTGTGATATTCGTGATTTTTCCAAACCCCCTCCTGCCCTTTCGAGACTCACATGATTAATGGATCCCTTACCATATCCTTACATATTATAAAACAAAGTCCACCACCGCGTCTGTGTCTGTTCGCGATAAATTCAAAAACCAATGGATAGAGTGGTTCTCGAGGAAGGTTTTAGTATATAATAACCGACATCCACGCGGGCGAGGCCGCGGGCATCAGCTAGTAATAAGTAATATATAATACGGGCTGGTGTCCGCAACTCCGTCAATGCGCGTATTTTGCGTACGACTGATGACTATACAATGATACTCTCTCATAACCCTCAACCACAGTATAAACTTCTAAGTCTTTGTAAAATTTATGTTTATATTTTATTTCAGTCAATATTAATAACAATGGGTTTAATGATCGGCTCCGGCATGGTGGTACGAGGCATGGACTACTCGCCAGGTTTTGGTGCTAAACAGCTGGCATGGATAGTACACACTGGCATTATGGGGGCTGTCATTGCACCCATGTGCTTCCTCGGCGGCGTGGCGCTGACTAGAGCTGCTTGGTAAAATCATTTTGTTAAGAGTGTCCTGTGGTTGATTAAAATAAAGAAAACAAACAATGCTAGAACTAGATATTTATCCATACTTATGTTATAAATTCGAAAGTAACTCTGTCTGTATGTTACCTTTTCACGCCTAAACCACTGAACGGATTTCGATAAAATTTGGTAAGGAGATAGATGGCATCCCGGGGAAGGACATAGGCTACTTTTTATCGACATACCACGCGGGCGAAGCCGCGGGCGGAAGCTAGTAATTTATAATTATATTCTCCAAACGTGTAACGTGTTCTGAATCGCGATATTAGCCTTCAGCTTTGGCCTGGAACGTATCACACGCCCATTTTCGTTTTGTTACAAATAAGTTATAATAATTAATTCCTCATTATGATAATAGTTTTTTTTTTAACAACTTTATATTAAAGATTTTTTATAAAAGTTTATAATTTTATAAAAGTGAGCATACAGTTGACACGATTATCTTTCCAGGTACACGGCCGGTGTCGTGGGCGGTCTAAGCACGATTGCGATTTGCGCGCCGTCGGGTGAGTTCCTGAACATGCGCGCGCCGCTGGCGATGGGCCTGGGCGCCGTGTTCGCAGCCTCCCTGGCCAGCATGTTCGTACCACATACTACTGCACTTGGAGCAGGTACTTCAGCTTCCATTTTAATCTTTACATGATAAATAATTCGAATGAAAAAATATGAGAATAATCTTTGAATCTTTGCCAACAAATATTTGTTAGCTGAAATTATGAAGACGTAGACAGACGTGGCAGACGAAACTCTATAAAGATAACAATCATAATCAAATTATTATTAAATAAACTTTTGTCTAAAAACTTGATGTGCTTCTTACGAGAGCATGGAACCGGCTTTCGCCATTCAAAAAGTGCCCATTATTATTAATCGTTTATTTCAGAATTAATTTCCATTACTTTAAATGTTTTTATTCTCGTATAAACTATCAATAAAAATATTGATGTTTGTTTCAGGACTTTATTCACTCAGTTTATATGGAGGTCTGATAGTATTCGGCGGTTTCCTGTTATACGACACACAGGGTATCATAAAACGCGCCGAGGTACATCCGATGTATGCATTACAGCCTTACGATCCGATAAACTCGTAAGTACTATTGAAATAAAATGCTTTTTTGTGCCAATAGTCCACAGTGAACTGAATTGACTTCCCTACACCTATAATAAGTTTTCACAATATTTTATTTGCGCAATGTCGTGCCCTCAATGCCCTTACACGAAAAAGGTCAATAATATTTTTTACGCTATAAAATTGCCGGCTCAAACGCTTCAATGTTTTCGCGTGTGCAAGACTTGCCAACAAACAGTTTACTAAAATGTTTTGCAATATTGATACTACGCGGTGCATTGAAAATATTGTGCAATCAAATTGAAACTAGCTAAAACTTTGTTCAATCATTGCGCAATTTTCAATTCTAACCCTAAACGGTCAAGAACATTGCGCAATGATACTTTAGGTGTAGGGACCGCCATAGGTAGCTTGTTGTTTTGGTTGTTTATGTTATCAATACGTTAATTAAGTAGATTTAAGAATGGCATAGATTATTTATTAATGTTTCTACTAAACTGCTTGAATGAATGATTATTAAGTCAAGCAGTTTAATTATTCTTGATTGAATGACTACCTAATCTTAAGCCGGGTCGAGACAGGCGCGGTCCGAGGGGTCATGAACCGCCCAAAATCATTCAAGCTGTCCAGAGATTGAATGATTTAAATATAATCAATGAACCATTTCCCTAAAAATATTCCTCGGCACCAATGTTGACCCGCCCCTACGACCGCGCCTGGGTCCAGACGTGTGTAATGTAATGTAATGTAATGTGAATAGTGAGGACGATGCAGAATATGCCGACGACCGCGACGCCGTCCAAACGAGCAGCGTCTGTCGTCGGCATCTTAGGCATCGTCGCTCATACGCAGAATTCGCGTTACATTACACGTTTATCCTCTTTTAGCGCATAAATAAGATATGGTAGGTATATTTAGGTATTTATGTTATTCGGGAAAACAAACATACGGTTTTAGGCATAACATATAGTATGTATGAGTATTGGAATGGACATTTTGTGATACGTTCCTAGTTTTAGTCTATACTAATATTATAAAGAGGTAAAGTTTCTGAGTTTGTATGTAGGGGAATCTAGAACTACTGATCCGATTCAGAAATTCTTTCACTAATTAGAAGCTATAGTATAATATATAGCCGAATATCATAGAATAGAAATTTCACGCGGGCGAAGTCGCGGGCAGAAGCTAGTCTAACTAATATAATAAATGCGAAAGTGAGTTTGTTTGTTCACGCTAAAACGGCTGCACGGATTTGGATGAAATTTGGCACAGGGGTAACTGGAATATGACATAGGATACTTTTTATCCCGATATTCCCACGGGATCGAGACTTACTCGGGTGATACTGCGGGGCACAGCCTAGTATTACATATTTTTTTATTGTCGATACCTTATACTTGTATCTAATTTAGTTTTTTGTTACAGTGCTATTTCGGTATACTTGGATATCCTCAACATCTTTATGCGCATTGCTATCATCTTATCTGGAGGCGGCGGCAACAAGAGGAAGTAAACAAAAAAAAAGAACCGGTTTAGTGCTTTCACTTTATTATTTTGCTGTATTAGAATCGAACAAACGAAAATAGTTTGCAGGCAGCAGAAAAAAAAAATGGAAAACGACGACTGAAAAAAGGAACACTGAATGTGATATTATTGTTGTGTAGTCAGTAAGTTAGTGAATGTCGTGTTATGGATTTAGCGTAAATAAAATTAACAAGTATTGTAGAACATTATGGCTTTTTCTATCCCTATGGAATTTTTTCTAAACGCTTTACGAATTCATAATAATGAGAAACCGACAATTAAGGTTAAAAATGTAAAGCGAAGTTTAGAAACAAAACATCGCTGAACGATAATTTATAATACGATAGTGAACAGAGGATTTATTAGCAAAGGACGAGTTAATTTCTCCTTGCTTTTCCTACTTACACTAATTATACTGATTACACAACTGGAATTTCAAGCTGTAGCATAACTATATGTATATTAGCGTTCACAATACCAAACCTGTATAAGTTTTATTTTCTTTCCCTAGTAATAAAACTGCGATAACAAAAAGAAACAGTACTCCTATTATTTCTTGGTGAAACCTAAATGTAGCGTCACACCAGCTATCAAAAACTACGCGACGGATATTCCGCGTGCTTTGTTTATGAAAATTGCGCGGCGTACCCCGTGTGGCCGTGTCCTCGCCGAAAAAGATCGCGATCGTCGCGTTCATGAAATTCATTTGTTCGGAAAACCAGAATGCTTCTGTTGGGTTCGCCGAAAAAATTGAACGCGACAGTCGCCTGTTCCCACGACGACGATCGCGTTGGTTAGAATACTGCTGTAATTTTGGCTTGAATTGAAATGTCATACGTAATGGGGAGAATCGGACCAAGATAATTTACAGATGACACCACACTCGGTGCTAACAGTCAGCAATCTATCTACCCATAAGTAGTGCTTTGGTAAGCGCATAACTAGAGAACGGCTGGTGCGATTTACTATTTTTTGTTTTAACATGTTAGTTATAGTCCGTAACTGTCCGTATTAAGTTTTTAATGTAAGAAAAATTCGACAAGTTAACTGGAAAATTTTCTAATTCGGGAAAAACAACGTCCTCTTTTCTATGGAAGGTGATCCTCAAAGGATTTATGTTTTGTCTAACTAGGCATCTTTGGATAATCACATCTATGATCTGCAGTTCTGCACCCTAAATGCGTAACACACGATCAATCACAATCTGAATCATTTTGAAGGATTCATAATCCATTGCTCCATTAGTTCGAAAAATTTGTTAGTGTATTATGCAATTACCCCGCTGCGCTGGTGGATAGCCGATTCAGCTCAAACTGATCAGGTTTTTACCGAATAAATCACATCAAATTGAATGTCTTCTCTGGGTCTTATAGGACTTAGTGATATCGTAAGTAACTAATATACGATAACTAAGAAATACTATGCAACACACTATATTAGTGTATTAGTCTATTCCAAAATTATCTGATAAAAATGTCAACAAACCCTGGTTAAATTCAAGCAATACTCACTAATTAGTAACACGTTCATCTGTATCTAAGGTACCTAAAGTTTCAAATGTATACCCTACCCTACTATTTGTCGGGGGCTCGTGGCTCAATAATCACAGCCGCAGGGATCTATCGATCAGGTTAGGCTTCGTCTGCCGAGGTCGGTCCGTGGATGGGTGATAGTGATTATTCTTAGTTCAAAAATCACATGATAGTGTTGTCCCTATTTATTCTGGTAGATAACTATAGACACACCATGTCCAAGCTCCGCCTTGTCCTCCAACAACGGGGACGCTAAGATGCTGTTACATGCACCTATCTCACATCCCACACCAAACAGACATTGTACCTATGTGTAACATGTTGGTCACTTTGATAGGAGAGTTGTTGGCGTGTTAGTTACAGATGGGGACGCAGGCTCAGGGCATACATTTCAAATAATACAAGGAGGCGTTTTCATTCGATTGTTTATTTACATGACTAAATTGCAGCATTTTACAGTATTCATTTAAAATGGAATATGCACTTTAAATTTAATGATTTTAATAAATACATATAATATAAATAAGTACAAATAATATAAATAAGTACAAATAATATAAATGCATAGGCCGACAAGCAACTTTTCTGAAGAGCATTTGCATAATATTGAAAAAGGACTAGAATTCTGTTATAATATTATCCGATTGGATTGAAGATTAAAAATATAATAAAAAATAATACTTTTCAGGATCGTAAATTATAATTATCCAATACATAAAATAAAAATTATGCATCATGGAATGCAATTAAAACATAGAGCTACATAATAACGCAAAAGCTTTTTTTATTGTCGTAAAGTACATAATAAGAAAAATAAAATATCACAATTATTTATTAAATAAAGGCTCTTTGGAATTATTATTAACATATTATGTAAGACTAAAAACTACAGATTCAATAATAATATTGCTGCCCTCTTGATAGATTTTAATGCACGGTGAATTGATTTTAAATGCATATCATTTTAGTAGTCAATATTATTAATATAACAAAATGTTATTGATCAGGACAATTGAGACAGTAGTACACAATAGAATAATAAAATGAGCTGCTTTTTCATTCATTTTCTGACTGGTAGTGGTCAAAATTTAATATAATTTCTACCAAAGGACCCGTGAATTAAAATTTAATTGCCATATTTTACAGAAAATTGGGATTACATAGGTCGTTACTAACAATGTAATACTTACCCTAATGGTGTTTTAATACATACATAATTATAATGACCAAAATTATATCTTATGAGCAATAAAATTATTACAAGAGATCTTCCCATTCTTAAATTAAGTAGTTATATCGCCAGTCTTATGTGCTTGCTGTTTCAAATAAATAGCATACATTTGTCGCGCCTGGTTCAGTACCCTGTTTACGTTGTGTTTACGAACCATTTTGTCAAAATGCATTGCGAGCTCGTTGTAATCCATACGATTCCTCATAATGTAGTCTCTGTGTTGTAATAAGACAGTTAAACAAAGGAACATCAAAAATGGATTTCCTCCTCCAAACACGGTGGGCGGTGGAAGACTGCTTATACACGTTTTAGCTGAACCGTCACTGGTCACTGAAGAAACACTAGCAGTTTTTTGAACCGGAGGTTTGAATACCTCGTATTTCTTCTGAAAGCTATTAATAGTTGACGCAACACTGTGTAGGTTAGTTTGTTTGGCATTTAAAAGGGACTCGCAGTTCTTTTTTGCGTTTTCCAATTCTTGCGACATGCTAGAGAAGAACTTTTGCGACCTCGATGTGTTGGGATTATGTGGTTGATTATTTTTAACGGTGTCTACGTTTGTCGATTCACCAACGTCTTTGTCAGAAGATTCTGATCCACTGGAATGGGTATTAGATTGTTTTGTATCTTGGCCTAAGTCTTGGGGCTCTAATGACTGATTTTTTCTTAACAATCTTATGGGTGTAATAGATTTTTTACCAGAATGTTCTTCGAATATTTCGCCAGTGTCTCCATCGAAATCCAGTTCCGCCTGTTCGTCGGGTGTCTGCGGGCAGCTCGCTGTCGTTCGTGTCGTCGGCGTATTTCTATGCAATGGATTTTCCCATAAATAAATATCTTCAGCACTTCTCGCATTCGACCTAACAGTTTCAAGTAAAGGCGATTTTTTCATGGTTTCTAATAATTGTGGTCGAGTTTCTTTAGGTTCAATGATTTTAAGGTCTTGTTTTATTTCAGTACAGTCATGTGTTTGTTTGTCGTCAGTACTAGTTGAGTCTGAAGGAGAGTCGTACATCATGCTACACCTGTTTATATAAGAAGGCCCAAAAACTTGACGGTCCAAATGTTCTAGTTCAAGTCTTAATTCTCTAGTCATAGATGTTGTCATAGGGTAGTACTCTTGTGAGTCATCGGGACTGCTACCATCATTTGTATCTGAATAAGTGTTCTTATTTAATTTATTAGCTTTTTCTGTTTTATTATGCACCCTCACATCGTCAAGAGATGTTTTAGTGAGAGTTATTCTTGGACATTCCTTAGAACTTCTCTCTATAACCGAATGTGTTCGTTGTAATTTCTCTTGTGTGACAGCGCATACTTTACTTCCGGTCGCAAAATTCAGAAACTCGTTTAAATTTTTAATCATTTTTACTTTCGGTTTACTAGACGAAGACTCTATGCTAACAACAACTGAGTCCGAGTCAAGCTTATCGAGTGAAGAAAAGAATTTGTTATTATGTACGGATATTTTATCTCGTAATAATCTGATTTGGTTTCCCAGAGGCGTGTCTTTCACGTCTCCGGGTGAGGTCCCGTTCATCAAATTGCCGGTACTGGACCACGCGGCGGCATGAGCCTCTTGTAACGATGGAGTTTTGTCATGTTCTGGAACACTTTTCATACTTCTTCTAGTGTGCGGCTTGGAGTCTTTTGGTGATAAATTGTTTTCTTTAATTTTCTCTGTCTCATGTCTATCTAACTTCGGTTTCTGCATTTGTAAAGTGGCATCATCTAAACTTTGAAACTCCTTTGCGTGTCGAAGTGACGGGTTGGTTACTACTTTACGTGTTGCGTTTTCGTCTAAGCTGTGATTCATTTGCTTGCACGTGGCAAGTTTGGGCGCTTTCACGTTCGCGAGGCTAAAGCTTGAGCTCTGTCTTCTCATAGCGCATACTTTAGTGTAAGCATTTTCTCTTGGAGCTTTTATCAGTGGACTCAAAGGTGGTGGATCATCGTCTATTTCCATGGCGGGATCAAACTCTTTTTCTTTGAGGGATAATTCAGCTGTTGGAGTTTTTTGAGGCAAGGATGCCCATAATACTTCAAGCATTCTGAGAGCGTCATCAAAGGCGAATTCTCGTTTCATTTCTAAGAGTAACCATCGATAGCAAAACAGTAAGTCGTCAGCCTGTTGCGATTTTAAGTAGTTGTAGAAATCAGGGTCGTAAACTTGTAACGACTCCGTCAAGTGTGTGAACTTTACAGTCATGGCTTCTCCGTCTAGTAGAAAGTTGGGGTACAAACGTGTCATAAGTGCACACAGACATATGTACGCATGCGCCTCGTCGCCCATCGTCACAAGTAACGGCGACGCTAGGTCGGACATGCCTTGACAATAACTTACTGTGGGATGGTTCAGGGCGTACCTGCAGAAGGAAAGAGGTTATTAATTGGCATCAGATTTTAACCTCAATAGACTAGCGCTATTCTGGTAAACAACTTACGTAGTTAATATATTGAAGAGAGAAGCTATATTTTGGTTATCATCACTGCCAGCATAGAAGTTATGATGTCGGTCAGTTCTTAAGACGTCTTTTCGAACCATACCAGTCACATAAGCTAAGTCAGCATTTACCTGTAAATAAACACAATTTAATTTGATTCTAATGAAATAGACAATATAGTCAGATAACATTCATTGTATATTTTCAACTGACCATTCCTTTTTGAATACAGTCTTTCCATCTGGTTCTTAGTGCATAATATTCATTTGCTTTCCGTTTAATGTAGTCCATTCTCTCTTTGCCAGTCATTCCCTCGGGATAAACATTGAGGATATGTTTCCATACAACTTTTCTGAAATTAAATACCTCAACGTTATTCATATTGAACTATCTGCGCCCCGCGGTTTCACCCGCGTAGGTTTCGATCCCGTGGGAATATCGGGATAAAAAGTATCCTATGCGTTAATCCAGGTTATAAATAAACTATCTGCTTGCCCAATTTCATCCAAATCCATTCAACAAACATCCAAACACACAAACTTTCATATTTGTAATATTAGTAGGATACACAATACTTAGTGGTATGTTTAAGGGGGACTAAGTTTCACGGGAAATAAGTTTCATACCAACCTGAGGCTGGGATCGATGCCCCCACAGTATATGACTTCCCTTAGCTTGGAGGTATTCGTGATCTGTCCAACAGCATCCAGGAATGCTCTAAACTCGATGTCACTCAGTGGCGGCCGTGGTGCGTTGTTCGGGTCATCATACAGGTTCAGAGCTCTTGTCACCATGTTGAATGTTTTTTCAACCTGCCGTAAAATAGTTTGTCAAGCCAATATGGTAACAAGCACTTGGTATGTAATTTTCATAACATGTAATTAGGGTTGCCAACTTTTTTATTTCAGAGAGGGTAAATAAAGAGTAGAGGACTTAAAAGAAAGAGTATTATTTATGGTAAATTTTTTTTTCGTACTCTTTTAATAATTGTACGATAGTAAATACTTATCTAATTCTGAGCTCTAATTTTTGAGCTCAGTTATTATCAATTTCCATGAAGCCCTGTTTCTCTTTTTTCACTGATTTGCAATCATGGCCTTCTTTAACAAATTATGCAGAAAAGCGATGGAATTAAAAGAATTTAAGTTATTAAATTAGCACGCCACCTGGTTAGGTTTTCTTCTGACAGCTTCTAGCTACGACCTTGGCAGAAACTAAGGGATCCGATGGATCGCGGGGCCCTCGCCGCTTGCCCAGAGTGGTCAAAGGAAAAGAAGGCCCTAGCCGAAAATACTCTCCCAGGGAAGCTTTTGTAGATTATAAAGTACGCCTATGCGAGATAGAGTACAATACCCTTTATTAGAGTATGGTTGGCAACCCTATTTCGAATGTCCTATTAGAAAAACTCACTAACAGTTTGCAAAACCTAGTAAACTAAACTTGCAGTTATGCTAGCATGCATTAATAGACCAATAAAAGTCAATGGTTTCTCCAATTTTAGGTGGTCAAGGTTACCTCCTGCTTTTTATCGTAAGTTAAGTATGCCAAGGAGAAGGTGAACATGATTGTGGCAATGATATTTGTGTTAACTAGCTATCTAGGCCTTTCACTAACCAGCAGAATAAAGAAGTGGCATGCATCTTGCTTGTGTACCACCACTGAACTCAAGGAATGATCAGTACCACCCACAAATGACTCTGCCATTTTTGCCATTAACAAGAATGAGACAATCAGAATGATTTAGTTACTGTAGTAACTACATACTATTTTGATTTTCAGTAGGTGTCCTTGATAATTATAACCACAACAAATATCAGCCAGGATACAGAACATTATCTATCATCCATCCTTTAATTTCAAGTATGATTGCAAACTGCCTGCTGCAAAATAGAGGATATGATGCATGCACTGACTAGAGGCTTATTTTGTTCCCTTATTAAGGAATTTACAAATCCTGGCAATGTTTACAAGAATTGTCTACTTAGTCCCAGTATCTAAAAGTGGTAAGGAGAATAAGAATAATAATTTTAAAAATCTGTAACAAACATGGTTCATGATGATTCCTTGGAAGCCTGTTTGTATTTCCTGTTTCTCAGTCTGATGCTGTGTTGGAGCCACGGTAGGCTGGTCCTTGTAGTTCTGGCTAACCATTGGAGCAGCCTGGCTCACACTTGGTGGCTCCCAGTCCTCGGAGGCCTCGGCAAATGGTCTCATATCCACTTTTAGGTGCACACATGGTTCTGACCTCTGATTCAGGGCTATATTATGTGCCCTGAAATTGGTAGCATAATAATTGTTGAAAATGTGAGTAGTGTTTTAGTTATTTGGCAGTCAATGCAAATATTATTCCTTAGAATTATCTTGATTATTTAAAATAGCATTAATAAGAAAAATATAGTTATTCTGAAAAACTGTTTTCTTTTAACATATTTTTTACCATACCACCAGTAACTAACGGTCTTACTACCCAAGGTTATGGTGGTTAGGGATTCAGACTGAGTTTCCTCCTCACAATTTGTGGCATGTACAAATGACTACCTTTTGAATTTAACCACTATGAGGTAAATTCATTATTGCTATCCAGCTTATAAATAAGTATTATAAGTAATTATTTACTAATATATGGAATATAACTTACTTAAGAAAAGCTGCATCCAGATCCCAGTCAGAGAGAAGAGATAAATAGACTTCTTGTCCATAATCATCAGCAGTTCGGTAAGATAGTGTAAAATCTGACTTGATATCAAATGCTTTCACTAAAATGCTTTGTAACACTTCCAGAGATGTTATTTGAGGGTCAACTGAAAACTTCCTTAACTCAGGCTGAAGCTTACCCTCACATTTCTATGAACAAATAACTTAATAAGTAATTCACATAAATAATGGGAAGACTATTGCATATCAGTGGGTCAACAACGTCAACATACATTAATAATTTAAAAAACACACACATGCAAAACAATTTATAGAGTAAGCAACATATACAGACTCACTTTAATAAAAACTTTCATATTTTTGTTCCAAACAATGGGTTCTTCTGACATACTTTTACTAGTGGAATTCCCAGTTATTGATTACTGATACTCAAGTTAAATAGAAACATAGAACCTGTCTATGTAGTAAACGGAGTAGTAATATTTGTATTACAATGATGAACGCTATTGAGCGAAACAGATGTTCCACTTTTAATTTATTAAAAGTAATTGATCAACCAACACAATACAAACCTTGACTTTCACTCTTACTGCCTCTTTACTGTATCCAAACATGATTTCACATTACTTTATTGCGAAAGCGAAGTTAAGAAATGTAGTAAAAATTGTAAAACATCTTGGGCAGAAACACATAGATCACAGAAATCTAAAATTCTAAAAACTAAAACACTTTTTTTACAAAAAATCCTATCGACAAATCTGACAAGAGTGGCATTTACTACTGACTGCTGCTGACATGACAGTACTGACTGATACCACAGAGTGTACATAAATTCATTGATTCATTGACACTACTGCAGATTAAAATTACAGGATATCATGACACTGAGTGACCAACCGACGGTAACTGAGTCACTGACCGACCGACAGACGTTTTTACTTTTTTGATAGAGAAGCGAAATACTAACTACCACCCCTGTTTCTTACCACTACCTTTCCTGTATATAATTACACTAAGTTACCATGGAATTTGTAAGTACCACTCGCTTAGTGACTGACTCACTGACTAATAAAAAACAACATCTCAAGATGTAGGTTTTGAGATGTCGTTATTAGTCAGTCAGTCTTCACTCTTCACTTCAACTCAGCGGCAGTAAATGTGGCCCAAACTTATACGCGAATTTGTGACCAAATCCCATAGAATATGTGTGGGCTGTGTGGCATCATGGCATATTTGCGATAGGAGTTGACTGGTAAGTAGAAATCGTCACGTAAGGAAAAGTAACCGCGTCACTAGGGCCGCGTGGCTCCGTGAGGCCAAGCCGCGCGCCCGAACCTCGTGAGTGTGTCGATCTACATCAAAGAAAGCCGCGTGGCTCTGGGTAGTGGGGACGGCCGTGCGGCCGGTGAGAACGCTTGTGACCACCGCTACTGACACCGAGTTGTTTGTATTCGGGTCAAAATGGAGTGGAATAGTGGTCAAACTCTTTTGGCGCTCCTAATACAAATCAATTAATGATTTGTATCGGGAGCGCCCGGTTTTATGTTGGTGATTGTCGGAATTGTTTTTATACAAATAATAATAACAAAAGGAATAATGCCCCTGATGGAGATTGCTACAATTCTTCAAGTGGGCAAAGATAAAGTTGATAAGAAGATTCACAATCTTTGTTCTTTTACGAGGCAATTAAAAATAAAATGATTCTAAAGTGGGTGACAAACGTGCGTACTTAAAGTTCGCGTTCACCTTACTCGGCTCGCCGTCGGTGACACACGTGAAGCTTTCTCAGAATTTCATTGTTAAATTGTCAAATTGGCTTGCGGTTGTGGCTCGCGGCGATGACAGACGGGCGAAGCTCGCCGAGCCATAAGTACGCGTACTTGCTCGCACGTCTATCACCCGTTGTACATACAAGCCTGGAAGTGTTTGACATGGGTTTGGTTTCGAAATCCTCCATTGCATCTGTAGTCAAGACTAAATTGGTCTGCATCTCTAATATTAAATCTTGTATCAAATTAGTAGCATCGAATTCTGCTGTTGGCTGTAGTGGCTATCTTTTTTGTCAAGCAAGCATGTCAAGTCGTTACAAAGAACTGCTTTGTAACGTGTATGTAACGGACCTAAATGCTAAAGAACAGAATGGTCCTGTCTACCCTATCCCTAATGTCAATGTCTAGTCCCATATTATTATTATACTCTTTGGTCTAGTCTCTCAGTCAAGAGTAATGTAATAGTAGTCTGTGAATGTAATGGAAAAATTGCAAAACTTGTCAAAGATTTTTTAGGTTATTTTGAACTAAATAATTAATGCAATACTTTTGTCAACATTGTCAACTTGTCACTGTGTTGTCAAGTCCTGTCCACTCTTAAGTCTATTCATTTTTAGATAACAGGAAAGGGTCAAAATAAAAATGACGACTCCACCTGCTGTTCCCCATATAGACCGTGAATTGGACTTATCAAATACAGGCCGTGGAGTTTGGCTCGTTAAAGTTCCTAAATACATAGCCAACAAATGGGAAAAAGCAACAGGAAATATCGAAGTAGGCAAGTTGAAGATCTCACGAGTGCCAGGACAGAGAGCTCAGGTGCAATTATCACTGTCTGAGGCTGTACTTTGCCTCAAAGAGCCTGGAGAACAAAACATACCAAAGGAACATCGTCTTGACGTGTCCAATGTAACAAGACAATCCCTAGGAGTATTCTCTCATGCAATTCGTATGTATAGTGTACCTAATACTTGGCAAAACTACTATGAATACATTTGTTATTGTTAAGTTTGCATTTATGTAAAACTCTAGATTGATCGATGTTATAACTAAGAACTTTTTATGGTCAGTGGGTTGTATCAAGCTAACTAATGACTAACAAAGAATAGCATCTTCTAAACTTGATGACTTTTTTTCCAGCATCTAACACGGATGCAGTGGTACCTGAATCAGAGAAGCTTTACATGGAGGGCAGAATTGTACAGAAATTAGAATGTAGGCCTTATGCTGACAATACTTATTACAAGTTGAAATCAGAGTCTATAAGGAAGGCCTCTATGCCTCAGCGGCAGGTGCAACAATTAGACAGGATAGTGCAGAACTTCAAGCCAATTTCTGACCACAAACACAATGTAAGACAAAACCAGTTTATAATCCATTTTGTTATAGATTACAAGTCAGAAGCTTGCTACATGCGGCTCTTATGTCATGACAAATATGGTTCAAATTTCAATTATTGACCTCATGCAAATATGTCACAGTACTTTTTTTTTATTCTCATGTTAAATCTGTTAATTCATTAATAGAAGCTGCTGTATATCCTAAGCAGCTCATGGCAATCCATTGCTCAACAGAGGCCTCCAATTTGCATGCTACCAAGCTTGGACCTTAGTCTTTCTGTATCACAAGTGGACTAAGTGGTACATTCACATTGACTGGCATTGTACCGAATTTGATTGAAGGTTTTCTTGACAGTTCTTTATTCTTGTATGGCGTCAGCAAGAAGCAAGACTTCCTATTGGTTGGCCAATAAGATTTTTCAAAAAAAATAATTTTTGATGTATTATTTTTTACAGATTGACTACATGAAGAAGAAGACGGCTGAAGGAAAGAAAGCCAGAGATGACAAAGATGCAGTTCTCAACATGCTGTTTGCTGCATTTGAGAAGCACCAGTATTACAACATTAAAGACTTACAAAAGGTATGTTGTAGCACAGATATTATAAACTGCGTTGTAGTGACCAAATATATCCAGAAAGAAGTTTTTGTCTTGTTATTATGTGACCCAGTCACGAAAACAATAGGCATAAAATATGATATGCTTACAAATGCAAGATAAGTAACCCAGTTTGCTAGATTTTAAGAGTATGAGTTACGTGAAAATATAAAAAAGGGTTTTGATTTTAATAATTTTTATGCAATATTGTGCAATAAAAAGCTACGACCTCTATTCCTGTTTCAGATTACCAGACAACCCATTGTGTACTTAAAAGAGATTTTGAAAGAAGTATGTAACTATAACTTGAAGAATCCACACAAGAACATGTGGGAGTTGAAGCCAGAATACCGGCATTATAAGCAGGAACAGGCTGCTGAAGCCAAGGATGATAAAAATAGCTCTGATAGTGACTAAAGTGGCAAAATTGTAGTTAGATCAATGAATAAGTTACCACATTGTTGTCTGCAATATGCACACAAGTTATTATTATGTTCCAAACTTGTTCCTAGTTTTGTAACGGATACTTACATAGGTACATATTTAATAATTTTATTGTTTTTTGTTATGTAAGGCGCACACTACCGAAGTGTACATAATTATCATAAGACTGTATACCCTGATAGATATAAGATTATCGGAAAATAAATATTTTCGTATTTTGAGTTCTTGAGTTTTTATTGAAATGTTAGAAATAAAACAATGAAATGATTTGCTTCAAGTTTAATAACGTTAAAAATGTACTATGCTATAATATTTGTAGAATACATCGATTTTCAATACAATATTAAAGATGTAAACATAAATCCTAGTAAATATTTAATTTATATAATTTTAAATATGAATAAAAATGCAAATATGTCCAACATGGATAGCGTCAGTCGAGAAGAGATTATAAAAATTGAGATTCGCGTACAAGTCGTAATCGTTGAGTATTCAAGTCGTTAGTTGACCACGTCGTATTTAGATTTCTTGATGTAACTGGCTAGGAAACACGACAGTAATGTGCCGACGAGAGGGAGGAGTGCGGTGCCGATGGCGACGCCTATCACTAGGTCGATGTTGTTTTCCAAGTATTCCGAGATCACCGCGTAACAGCCCTGACACACAAAGTATTATAAACAACACATTAGGTAGGTACTTATATAAAACATTTGCACTTTGCAAGCGTTTTTGCTTACATGTAAACGCATTGACGATGAGGACATAATTATGGACAGCAATCGCTAAGAAAATTGCAGTGAGCAAGCGTGGGCAATTTCCTATTAAAAAGTATTTGGCCTAGTGGGGATAATAAAGATAATGACTAAACATATTTTTGTGTCCGTCAAGTAGATTATTAAAACATATTGGACACGTATTTTTACCCGACTACGGCGAAGAAAAAGGAGGGTTATGATTTTGACCGGTATGTATGTATGTTCATCTGTTCCCTTGTATCTTCTAAACCACTCATCACAATTTGACAAATAAGGTATCGTTAGAAGCGTCTTGATTGTCCGCTGGTTATAGGCTATGTGACGTCACATTAAATTAAAAATGGCGCCCTCTAGAGGAAATAAAGTCAGAAACTAAAAAAAAAAAATTGTTTCATCGTACTACGTTGGGTATCAAATGAAAGGGCTTAATGAGCACATTTCAAAAATATAAATATTATAACCCCAAAATAATTTTAAAAAAAATTAAGTAATAAAAACTAAAACCCAACTACGACTGAAAAGGTATAAACAAGACACCACAGACCGACAAATTAAAAATCCGGAGTCACACGTAATCTGTTCGATTTATGCCCTAACACGTGTGACTCCGGATTTTTAATTTGTCTGTCTGTGGTGTCTTGTTTATACCTTTTCAGTCGTAGTTGGGTTTTAGTTTTTATTACTTATTTTTTTTTTTACTTTTTTAAGATTACGGCGATACATTGAGTTAGAATGTGGTTTTTGAACTAGTGCATCTCGTAGTTCACCTTTGAGGTCGTGACTACTTATCCGGGCTTTCCTTAGACTGCCTTATGCTACTAATTTAGGGCCTCCAGACAGGGTATAAAACTAAATTAATTAAAACTAAGCGACTGCTCACTAAGGGCACCACCTGTAGGTTACGAACCGCGGCTAAGGGCGTCGCTGGGGGGAGGACAGCAAGATGGGACAGACTCGATCACTGGTGGATAATATTTTTATTATCTGACTGACGGACTACATAATATGTTTTATTTTTTTACCCAGGCGTCATTCCTATTACTTAGGTAGTTTACACAGCAAGAGGCATTACTCTAAAAAAAATCGAACATATGGGAGCATAGGTACCTACAGGTGAATATAGACTCAGCTTGTTATTGACACAGGTGTTATTGAGTCAAATTAATAAATGATGGTCACGATAAAATCCGGGTCGTAACTGGCGTAATATTATAACTTAGTAATCCAAAATAATATATAGAGGTATTTGTTTGCTTGTAAGTTTGTAGGGGTCTAGGGGTAATCTTCGGAACTACTGATCCAATTCCGAAAATTATTTAATTGGAAGCTACAGCAGAATTACCGAGTGTCATAAGATATATTTTATGTACATTTTACGTGGGCGAAGTCGCAGGCAGATGCTAGTTTGTTATAAAACATTTTCAAACGTTGCTTACTTGTTGGAAGACGTCGCTGTAATTAGCCGTGACGCAGTCGTTGGGGTCGAGGCAGCACGAGATAGGGATCACCTTCTGTGGTGACAGTCTTATCCAGTCAGTGTAGTTAGATACGCCACAGCAGCGCAACTGTTAGACATGCGCACGGAATTGTTAATAAGCCGCTGATAGAGAGAGAGAGGCAATTAACTAAGCATGAGGAGAGAGGTGATAAAATAACGTTATGGATCAATGTAATAATAGAGAACATTGAGCCTATGTAGATTACTTTTTACCGTAGGTACTTACCATGTAGCTACTCCTGTAGAGTAGCTACATGGACTTATTTGATTCGATCCTCTAAATCTCCACTGGTTGTAGTGGATCACAATTAGAGGTGGATTCGATTTGGGCATCAAACAGGAATAACTCGCAAAATGACACTTACGTTCTTTTGTGCGAAGTCGAAGTTGGCTTTGTGCGGATAATTGTTGGTGATCGTTTGTGTGAGGCCATCGTGGAGACTCTTGGCGAAAGTGTCCCGGTAGCACGCCGCTGCGGTGCCCACCCCCGCGTCCATCATGAAGATACACGCCAGAAATCCACCATACTGGAATAATACGAAATTTCCACAGGATTAACCAATCAGAGGATGTCTGATTGTACGTACACACAGGAAGCAGATTGTGCAAAACAGAGCAGTACCTAATATAAGAAAGGTTCACTCCACTAGCAACATATCTGGCCAAAAATCCAGCAGTAGAATACAATACTTACAATGTAAAGCAGAACTGGTTGGCCCTTGATGATGCAGGAGAATGCAATCGAGCTAACAAGGACGATGAGGCAGGCGATACCGATCAATACGTGAGGAGCAGTCCCAGAGAACTCTGGTGACAGTTCCATGTACTTGTGCAGGTCGAACTCGGCCCATAGCCCCACTAGCAGCAGTAGGAGCCCTGTGAACTGAAAGGCACATGTTTTGTCAAGCAATACTAAACGGATTAATAAATATTTCATGCACGTTCTGATTTCACTTTGGATTTCCAAACACTTGCGCTTTTTAAATTTCTTTTTTGGTTATTACTTACCTACAATAGTGGTGTTTTTATTTTAAACTTTATTTTTTGCTGTAATAGGTTTCATAAAATAATAAACGTGTCCAACTTGAATCTAATGGTCGGGGGTACCTAAGGGTAGGGCAATAAGGAAAACTGAGCCCGGTTTTGTGTACTTATGGAATTGAATAAGTACTTATTAAGTTTGTAGATAGGTACTGACCTATCTACCTAACTTATAGCTGAAACTATAGATAGATACATACTTAGGTACATAGATCAACTTTTGTTTATTACGATACTTAGATACACTCATCGGTACATAGAAAAAACACCTACGCTCCTTGAATTAGCCAACAGCTGGATGCAAAAAAGAACTTAAAACCATCATATTAGGTAAGAGATGAATGAATAACATGCGTTTTCCAGTTTTTTCATGGCATGCTCGACAAAATGGGCTAGTATGTAGATTTTAACTTAAAAAGTATTGTTTTCTAATATGGATAAAATGAAAACACATTGAATTTAAACTTACCCAAAACACGACGTTGAAAACAAAAAGAAATGTTTTCAGGCAGGCAATGACGGCCACGTTTTTGAACTGGTTACCCATTTCCTATTCACGTTTGAGCTTTTAATTCACGATTTCCTGTTTGTTTATCCATACGTTGATAAAGATGTTGCTGAGCATTGAATGTCAAAGAGGAACTACCACGCATGCGCAAAATAATCGGCGTCTCTATATCAGTGTTGTTTGAAAAAGCGTCATGCAATAACTCTTTATTCTGCACTGTCTGCACAGTACGTTATGTTGTAGAAATTGTAATAGTTAAGTGTCAGAAAGTTTATGTAATACTAAGTACTATTATCACATTCTAGCAACAATCGACGCAACGTCTTATGAAAATAAAATATCTATAAAAATAAAATATAATTATATATTTCGTAGTCACGATTTTGTGGGTTCAAGTAATCGGTTGAAACTTTATAGACTCGGTTTTATATCAAGAACATAGGTATAAGGCCGTCCTGCCGGGGTTGCGGAATAGTCCGAAAGGGATACCGTGAACCGTGACCCTGTGGTGGGTTTTAGTCAGTAAGAGTCTGACACGCCCTTCCGCTCCGCCCAGAGCGGGAGAAGTCATTTGATGATTTCCCACCCAAAAAAAAAAAAAAAAGGTATAAGGCCGTGTGTAGATATGTTATGTTATGTAAGTATCCCCAACCTTTAGCGAAAAGACTTACACTTGCACAGGCCTTTTGCACCTCGGAGTCCCTTTCTCTACTACGAACGTATTTTTCCTATTTACGCATTTCTCTACGCATACAATTACCACGCATACACAATTAGGACTTCGTAGCTTCATACATACTCAGGCACTATGAGGTCTCGCAAATATTTAATGAAAGTAGGTACCTACCTACTTAGGGTTTGCTGATGAATAAACAAATCATGCTATCCATTGCTGTAGCTGTGGAAATCGATATATTTTATCTCCAAAAACTTTTATTATGTAGGTACCTAACTTTATTTTTCATAGGATAGCTGTCCATTCTTCAGTTTTTCAGTAAAACCATCATAAATGTTGTTTTGAACTTCAAATCCTTTCAAGCACGGAGGTCGCGACGAGTAACTGTGCCCATCCAAAAGCGTAATAGCTTGTCTCGACGATGTTATTGGTTAGTCGTTCGGTGGCCACTGCAGCGCAAACGCATGTACGCTCATAGCGCCGGCGCCTGCGCAACCGCGAAAGCGTACACGTAAACGCGAACTTTTTTCATACCGGTCTTTATTTATTATAAATTAATGTGTTGCTATACTAATATAATCGGGACATGATGGTTTGCCGTACACATTTATTTTTGATTGGAATTATTTTTAACATTTCTTTTGTGTCTCCTATCGATGAAATTGATGCAAATGAAGGTGAGATATATTTTGTAACTAATATTTTGTAATGACATCTCTTATAAAAACCGGCCAAGTGCGAGTCGGACTCGCGCACGAAGGGTTCCGTACCAAAAAAAAACACGTTTGTTGTATGGGAGCTTACATATTGATTTTATTCTGTTTTTTAGTATTTGTTAGCAGCAACAGAAATACTATCTATAATCATCTGTGAAAATTTTAACTGTCTAACTATCACGGTTCATGATGAGATAAAGCCTGGTGACAGACGGGCAGACAGACTGCGGAGTCTTAGTAATAGAGTCACGTTTTACCCTTTGGGTACGGAACCCTAAAAATCATAGCAGCAGAATTCTTTTTTCGGGCCTGATCTCGGAACTCGGGTATAAATTCGAAAATCACGGCTGCGTCTGCATCTGAATTTTCAGTTCTTTAATTCAGTCCTTAGTAGATTCGTCTCCGCCCCTCTATTATTTGGGCTCTTTATACTAGTAAATGTTGCTACTTGCTACCATCCTTAGAAGTCTGCTATAATTCTTCGAATTACTGCTCAATTTATTCAGGCAGTCCTCTATCATATGGATTACCATAAGTAGGTAGATACAATCTATGTTATTTTACAATTGCGTACTACATGTTTATCCGCAATAGGTATGTGTAGCAGATCTTCTTCAAATTTTATGAAAATATCTCTGAAGCGTAGCACATGAAGTTACAATAAATTCTATGTGAAGTGTGCGTATCGTCGCATGATCTAGCTAGCGCGACCAATGGACCAATTTCGATGATTCAGATTCAGATCATACTTCCCATTCATGGTCTTCCAGAGATTCTGATTTTTATTATTCATGCAATAAATAGTTATGTGGATGGCTGTTGATGAGAAAAGAGGCATAACCATAGAAAAGGTGGATAAATGTGTGAAAGATGGATATGGCTCGGAAGGAAGCGAATACTGAGATGACGGCCGATAGAAATACCGAATTGTCTTCCATAACTACATCATCATATTCCTGCCCTTGTTCCATGTTACTTGGGGTCGCCGGTCGGCGCAACACGTTTACTCTTTCCATTCCCCCTTGTCAACCGTCACGCTATCATTCCCTCCCTTCATATCATATATATTTCATATCATTTCTCACACAATCTATCCATCTTTTCCATTGGCCTAGGCTTCCTGTCCCTCTCCTTCCATATACCAATGGAAGAATATTTGGTACAGGAGCAGAAGGAGATGATCTTCTTTTCGTGCGGTTAGTGACTAACCTGGTGTCAGAGTTTTAAAGCCGCCCAATAGGGCCTCTGATTTGGCTTCACATGCCGTCGCGAAATATCTCTCTGGTATGCCGGTTTCCTGACGATGTGTTCCTTCACCGTTTTTAAAGGCCCTCTCTATCTATATCTCAAAATACCTGCAGTATCTATGGGTATCAACTGCTTTACATTAGCTAGTTCTACTATCTATACCTTAGACTCAGAGAGTACAGTATACATAGAATTCCAAAAATCACAGTCACTTTTGGGCACGTCACAATTGCGGCGATAAGTCCCCTCTTTGAGGAGTGGCTAGAGAGGCGCCACGGCGGCCTCACCTTCCGCCTGACACAGGTCCTCACCGGACACGGTTGCTTCGGGAGGTTCCTGTTTCGGATAAGGCGGGAGGAAACGCCCGGGTGTCACCACTGTGTGGATCGCCCGGAGGACACGGTGGAGCATACGGTGGAGGTCTGCCCTGCTTGGGCGGAGCCCCGCGTGTCCGCGGCGGTGACCTCTCGCGTCCGGCCCTGGTCCAGGCCATGGTACGGAGCGAGAGGGCATGGGAAGCAGTCACCTCCTTCTGCGAAGCAGTAATGCTCGCGAAGGAGGAGGCGGAACGCGTGAGGGAGAGGCAAAGTTTGCGCCCTCACGCCCCTAACCGCCGCCGCTGGAGACGCCCTGGGCGTCGGGAATCCCAGGCGGATTCCCGGCCAACATAGGCGCGGGCTTGCGGACGGCGAGCAACGGGTAGCTCGCCGTCCGATTTGGACCAGGCCCGGGTCGATGGCGCGTCGTGTTCCACGCGCGCCTCAAAGAGATGTCAGCACAATTGGCGGGGTCCGTTAGGACCGCTGCCTGCCAGGGTTGCGGGTTAGTCCGAAAGGGATACCGGGACCTTGGCAACAGGCAACTGAAGGAACACGGGTGGGTTTTAGTCAGTAAAAGTCTGGCACGCCCTTCTGCTCCGCCCAGAGCGGGAGAAGTCATTGGATGATTTCCCACACTCAAAAAAAAAAAAAAAGGCTCTGGTCACTTTACTCCAAAGGCTGGACTTCAGACTCAGGATACTCAGGACTTCGGAGTGAAGTGAACAGAAACTAAGCGGTATTTATTGCTATCATCGGCTTGTTGCAACCTTTTTACATAAGCGCCCCCCTTTACTTTTTTTTTTAAATCACTATCGCCCCTTGTTGCTTTGTAACAAGCAAATCAAAGCAAAGCTAGATCGAAATTTATTGGGAAACCATGCTCTGGCTGCAACATGCAAAGTGCAACCCCAGCACTGAGCACACCCCCAGCATTGTGCATGGCATGGCAAGTCTTCTCGTCTTGCTGACGCTGTCGCTGGTTCTTAGCTGTGTAAGCATGATAAGAGCCCTTGTTTCACAAAATTATACAGACAAAAAAATTGCATAATAACGTGCCGTCTTCAAGCGGGGATCATATTGGAAAACAAGTGACTTATATAAAAGACGAGGAATATGAAAAAAAATAAACACTTTGATTCTGTAAACTTATTGAAGTCAAATTTTAATGATTGCACTTCCTAATTTCTATAAATTTCTTAGTTGTTATTGATCTAGTTTCTTTCCAACCATTCCCTAGTACCTACCTACTCATAATCATTTGCTTAGAATGAACTATGTTGGGGTCGGCTTCCCAGTCTAACCGGATCCAGGTGAATAGGTACCTACTTACCCGAATCAAATCAGCCTCAATTTTTTTTTTTGTATTTTTCTTAAATAAGTAAGTACTTACTAAATTTTTATCACTGCTTTATTCCAACCTAGTAACTGCTGTGCTAAACTCGACGAGAATAAATTGTAGAAAAATCTAAGTTCGCGTGTCGGTCGGTCCGGCAGGCCTGAACAACGTACAACCTACCTACCTACTTTTAATTTGCATTCTCATTTCATCACACTCCATTTAGACAATTTGAATTGAAATAGATGTTAGAATGTAAGAAATAAATAAGTACCGTTCATACTACACTGTAGACAGGGTAATGCTACATTTTGGCGCCTTGATAGACTAATATTTTGACGTAGGAACAGACTGAAGGATTAGTACGCGGCTGTTGACACGTGTCGTGTCGTGCTCGTGACTCGCAATGCATCAGAAGAAAGGTAGATTAGATAGGTACCTCAGAAGCTTATAGGAGTCATATATTTTGTATAGGTGTCAGAATCAGAATAGTGTGCACATATGTGCACCTGTACTCTCCTGAAGACGCTCTACAAAGGTGAACTCTCTGAAAACCTGACCTCATGCTCTTGCCGTGCTTGCGACCACTCTCGAAAAAGGGCATGATAAGTTATGTGTTTTATTATTTCTTTGTAACTAACACATATTCTTTGCCGCAAATTGAAAGTTTTCGTCGCGTCTTTCGACTTTAGCCATCATTGCAACGGTCACCGTCCGCCGTAAATAATTTCAGACTTCGAAATCACGACCAAAAAAGAA
Organism: Lithophane socia; assembly: GCA_947522985.1. Taxonomy (NCBI): domain Eukaryota; kingdom Metazoa; phylum Arthropoda; class Insecta; order Lepidoptera; family Noctuidae; genus Lithophane; species Lithophane socia. Next base: position 12,079,594 of record OX383256.1, on the reverse strand, counting down.
AACACCTTATTTGTCGAAACGCACCGTTGCGATTAGATGCAGGCGACACAGAATTGAACCAGAACTGATCGCTTTGAAAATCTGTGGACCAGCCAGATCTATTCTATCAGTGCTCTGTATCATTAGCAGTTACCAACCTCAATTAGCGGAATTTATCATCTTTGATGACTAGAATGTGAGTTACCTTTACCTATAATCTAAATATATCAAATCACGTCACATCGAGCCAACAAAAAAGGTACTGCAATGAGGACGCAGCTGCGTGTCGAGTTATGAGCCTATTATACCATATGTCGCATACAAAAGTTTACGCAACATTGGTCTGATACAGCTCATACGGCTACAACAATGTTCACTTACCGCAAACTATCGATGTTTCACACTTTTCCCACATTATTGCAGCCATAACCTTAACGGCACTCATGTAATTCACGTCAGCCGCAAAGATGAACGTGTGATAACCCTCTGTCGATATTCTTTGTGGAGCTAACGAACGAGACTATACAACTTTACCTTAATATAGGTACACAGTTAGAAAGGTAAAGGGTTTATCGTAACGGTTTAGCAACATCCTACATAATTACCATGTAACCGTATCCCAGAGTGGTGGGACATATTCAAACCTGGCAGGAAACGTTCGTCTAATGTTATCTATGTCACGGATCGCAGCCGCAGCGGGAACGCGGCCCATCTGCACGGCTTATCTCACCATCTCCGAGATTGCCTCGTTCAAATTAACTGAACAACAGAACAATTGGTACCAAGCACAATATTGTAGTACTCGTCTATTTCTGATTATGCTTCTGTAATCGGCGATCTACCTACATTATTTCTATTGTTTACATGACATGGACTGATTCGATTGATACTTATTTACCAAAATCTTCGAGCAATTGTATCCATGCCGCGGACAATGACAGATGACTCGTAACGAATTGAATTCTTCTATTTTCTGATTGTTTGGCAGGTACGATATGGAACAGAAAGGTAGGCAGTAGAGCTAGCTTCGACTACGACAAGCAACAAAGTAGTCTACGATAACAAGAGACAATCGCCGCGGGCTAACCGACCGCGCTCAGCCAAATCACAGATACCGTCAGGTCGGCTCCAGCTAATGCTCCCATGCTCGCCAACTTGCATTATGATGGATTACCCGTGTCCAGTGCAAACTATGGCAAAAACGATGCGCCAACAAGCTGTGATTTACATCACATTTATTCTGCCCTTCATTTTAGGGTTCCGTAGTCAACAACCCTTAGTTTCGCCATGTCGTCCGCGGCATAGCTCAAAAACATGTTCTCCCATACATTTCGTAAGGGAGAACATGTTTTTCAATTACAATGCATGTTAAGTTTGCTGTTCTTGGGATAAATTCATCCCAAATTCCGAACTACGAAACCCTTCATTGTGCGTGTTCCGACACGCACTTGGCGGGTTTTAGAATTTAATAGAGACTATAATTATTAGCGCCAGACGATGCGATATAGTAAGATTTTTGGATAGTGTGTTGTCTATGGGCGACAATCATGATTCATGTGGCTCGAACGGTTTTATTAAGTAGGTACTTTAATTTAAAATCTGCATTCCTAATTTCCTACTTATATCTAGGTACCTACTTACCTATTTCTATTTTACCAAAATAATATTAATTATATTCACGGCTTAGATACCTACACCTACATGTTTACTGTTTATTCCGTGGTCTACAAAAGTTGTACCGGTACGGTACAATATGGCTTAGCCGCAAAACATTTAATCCATTCTATATCACATTCAATCGCGGAAATACCGAAGATGCTCATCAAAAATTTTGCCAGAGCAATTTTTACCGGTCAATCAATTTTGGCGTATCTATCGTTATGGCTTGGTAACGCTATACGTGTATTGGGTGAGCAGGCGCGGTTCCATAGTGTGCATGTCATTACATCGGTGTGGAACATTTCGCGGTCGGCATTAGCATACGATAACGGTAGCGTGTGAGTCGCGAACTCGCGGCGACTACCCCGACCCGACGTGATGCCGCTCTAATAACCTCTCCGCCACATTCGGTGTAATCCTCCATGAAACGAGGTTTTTTTTAGATCTCTATGGTCTAACGAGAAAAATGTCGCGCCGAAACGCATGATCGTTTTGCTCTTGTTTTGTGACGGTGAACCGCTAAATGGGCCAAGTGTGAAACTACTTTCACTGAACGTGTTTGACTGCACGTCACGTTAATTAGCTGATAATTTCATTTGAGATGATTCGGTCGATAACATTTGTCGTAATATTAAAATTAGGAGTGCCGGTTTCGTTCTTCAAACTTGCTAAGTCATTGAATAGTAATATCTAGTTAACAGAAGTGTTCTAACAAGGCTACTAACTTATCATAATAAGTTTTCGATTTCTCATGTGAGCTAAATGTCACAAAAGTCGGTCAGATTATTCTGACTTTTAAGAATACATAAAGTAACGTTGCACCAAGTATGATTATCTGATAACACCTTTAACAATAGGTAGGTACTATAATTAGGTATCCCAAAATGATCTGGGATTTTTTCTAATTAGATTCAAGAACTGTACTAATATTTCGACTCGCACTCTACCACAAAGGCTTTTCCAGTTATTCAATTTTACGAAATCGTGAGCGACACCGTCTGTTTTCCTGAAGACCTTATGATGATGCTTACGTCTTACGTACGTGCATCTTATACAACCTGTAACGGAATAAACGCAAGAGCTCATACACCCCAATTAGAATATTAAATTATAAGACTAAAATAATATCTGTAATTTAATTTAATTAAACGACACCTAGTTTTTTTTTACAAAATAGACTTCCTGACTAAACATGAAACATAGGATAGCTATGAGCGTATTACAAATTTGTTTATGCATTTGAATAGACTTTATTCCTTTGAGATAAGGCTTAAATTTCCTTAAATAAAATATCTTATTACCTTGGTAAGACGCGGTGGTTCTAATTTCAGTTAAAGAAAAGATTTTTTTAATGAAAAATTAACACATATAAATAATGATGGAAATCGATTCAGAAGCCGATTCTGAGCAAACTACTTTCAGGTCTTGCGCTTATTCTGTTACACGTTGTATATCTGGAAGATAAATTAATTAGCTGCAAACTTTTATTTAAAACGAATTAGTTAACAATCGACCAATATGATAGTAATGGAACAGTAAAGCTAATAATATATAATGATAGGCTACAGTTTGGCTATGAATAGAGCCTAATCATTAGCGGACACAGAATGGGGAACATAATGTGCTGAGCGGCGGTAAGGTTCCAACCAAAGTGAACGATTGCCGCGGGCCTTTTCTGCGAAGCCACGACGCAGTAGAAAATATTTCCAAGTCTAGCACATTTCTTAGGCAAATGAACTTTCTTTAATCTTATTTGATTAATTTGTTTTTCTTTGCCCTCGCTTACATATTTAATTAATTTTACAGGTTGTTGAATTTTTCTATCTTCATTCATCTTTTGCAAGCTCTTGTCCCATCATCCCTGATGTTACTTGTGGTCTGCGTAATGATTTTCTTCCATTCGGTTGTCACATTTTTATTTACTTACCCCCTTTTAGTGATGATTTTATACCCAGGCATATTCTTAACAATTTACGTAGGTACGCTCTGGAATTCCATAGGACTCCCATCTTGGCCCAGTTTTGTTTTGACTATTTGTAATTGAGAATTAATTACTTACCGCGATATTTTTAATGTTTTCCTAAATGATTATGTTGGCTGTGTGTGTATGGTTATCGCTGCGTATAAAAGACACTCGTACCTCTTATTTTACTTTGATGTATTTTGTAGGGACAAAGGTACTGCTGCTGTTGCCCTGTTGGTGAACCTACCAATAAATTAAAAAAATATTCCTGTTCAAATAGCCACATTTGCCTAGTCATAATACCGTCTCTACTCCCTTTATCATCCCTTATTCATCATTATCATTTTAACCGAAAGACTGAGGTCATCCCCCAAGCACCGCCACTTCGACCAGTTCTGTGCCTATTCATTCATTCTATGATACAATTCATCCATATTTGGTGTCCTTTTCCGGCTGCGTCCATTAACATTATCCATAATTTTTTGTCACATGACTGTTTCTTCAGATTATTTTTACGGAACCTAAATTCGGTTGACCTGTTTTCTCATATAGAGTATCATCAGATTTTTTTATTATTCAATAAATGGCCAGTATAACCTGTCATTCCATTCATTGTGTCCTGTCGGAATTCATCAAAATCGAACCAAACCATTGGCATCGTCCCCAATGTTCTGGGAAGCAAATTTGCAGCGAGCAAAAGTCAATAAATAATTTCATAGAGGTGTTCGATGTCCGTGTACTATTTATAATGTAGATATACCGTTGCACACGGATGCATGTAAGCCTCTAACATAAATCTGGTGGGTGCAGCGTGTCTTCGTAACTTGCATGTAGGTTTGAGTCCTGAGCGTTCGTTGGTCACCGACCGAGCCTTCTGCGGATACTCGCTCAGCCAAAACAGAAAATCACCACCCACATTCATCTACCACATTAAGTAATTTAGGTTCCTCCTAGTCATCGCGTGGAATACCGATTTGCAATCGATAACGGCTCTTCGGCCTTATTAAAGTTTGCCATTTTCGATTAGGTACCTTACCCACTTAAATTGCCTTTCGCAGACAGTGAATCAACGTTTAGATCTTATTAATTAGATATTTATTCCGTGTATAAAAACTCTAAGACTACATTTTAGTTGTATAATAGCTGGCACTGGCTTAACAACAGGTCCGTTACCTACTACGTTGTGGCTTTTCAATACCACAGGGATTTAAGTACCTTCAGTATCTCAGTGGTTATCCATAAAAGTTCTTGGGAACAGTAGGTAACCACTTCGCCTCTTCCAGTTACACAACCATAAACGGTTATTCGTTTTATTGGCGATCGAGTTGGCCGTTACCCGTGGCTATTTCACGACGGCGCCCGCACATAGCTTAGCGTGCAAATCTACATACTTACCTAATTCTTGCAATGTATCTATAACCTTTATTTAATGCCTTACAGCTTTAGTTTTACTCAATTGCATATAATGTTTATGATTCTTAGATTATTAATAATTAAAAAACTCAATGAGATCCTTTTTCAGGTCCATTCATCAGTTACCCTACCCGTCTACTTATATTTTATTCTGTTAACAGTTTCTTTTAAAACTACAAACATCTACCTACAGATGTTGTTTTCAAGTTGTGATCTCGAAGATAGTTGAGTTTTTCATAATCACTAGTAAACATAATATAGGTGCATGCAATCTCAGTTCTACAAAAGTGAAAACCCACGGTAAGTTGGTGGTCTTTAACTACCAACGATATTATACTCTTCCTATACATTAAGGCCATAGCACCTCACCTTACATTAGCAAGTATGAGGTAGGTAAGCTTAGTGTAAGCGCACATCATTGATATCAATGTTTGTAGATATTAAATTATTTCCTAACAAATTTTCTATATCCATACTTATTATAAATTAAAGTCGCTTTCCGTGTTTGTCTGTATATCTGTGTTGTTCTTTTAAACCACGCATAGATTTGATGAGGTTTTCACCAACGTTTAGAGAATTTATTCCGGAAGTGTAAGTATAATAGGTATATTATTATTAAAGTTACATGTACATCTAAGAAATCTCGATGTTTTGTCAGGTCGCAAAAACCGTGCGAAGAAGCAGGAGTGGGTCGCTAGTTATAAATAAGTACCTACCTAGCAGGTACTAAGGTGTAAGATAAATTGGACTTGGGTAGTATTTAGGACTTATAAGGTAATCGGAGATACCATAAATATATTCTAAGGGAGACACCATACATGGCATGTCCTCAAATACACGAGTATACCTACCTACTAAAAGAGCAATGTATATGTGTTGTCACGTTTGTCTTGTAAGTAGATTATCGGTATGTTACGCAGGGTCAACAAAGGGCACGAATCTCAGCGGTCGCATTCAGTAATTGTGCAAACATAACGGACACAGGTGCTCAAATGCCAACTGTCAAGTGCTGACCCCTCGCTAGACTTTACAATGTTCAACGAATAAAAAGCATTTAACTACATCTTGTAAGCAGACTTAAAACATTTTATCCGAAGACGGCGCCATTGCATCAATGCTGCCGGTGCCGGCTATGGCAACTATTTTTCCAAGTATTCCAGACACTTCACGCTCCTTCTCGCTCTAATGCCCATACAATTAAATAATTAAAAAGTTTTACTTTGAGTAAACAAGTAATTAGACAGTTAAGATAAAAAGAAAAATCAAAATGCACTACGCTACGCTACTTAAGTCTGACCAAATTTCTTAGCAGCAACATTATGAAAGACATCGTCACCTCAATTTCTAGCTATTTAAGTAGCGTGAGCATTAAGTACAATTAATATAAATACAAACTTGGGCGGCTATACGATGCATACAATTTACAAGAAAACACTTCAATACAGTTATAGTTAGTTAATTGGCATTCAAAATTAATCTTTCTTAGCGTGTGTTTCCATTTCATCTGCCCTCGATTTCGTCAGTAGCTAAGCACCATTGTGACAAAGTTTTGGACTTGTTATGTTGTCTGTTTTGTCCGAGAAGTACCAAGTAGGTAGACTGTTTTGTTCTGTTCGCGCGTCTTCGGCAGTGGGTCACTTTTAATTGAAATCTGTAAAAACGCTGATTATACACGCACGCCTAACAATGGAATATAGGTTTACGTCGTTTCTCCGACTTTAAAGGGTCTCAAGACTCTCGTTGGACATGCCACCCAAACGTGTCTCGAGAGTCGAGACCTCGAGACCCTTCAGAGTTTCTTGTACAAGCAACTAAGCCGTTACTATGTTCTATTTTTGATTTACGAGCAAGTCTATGGAAGACATTTTTTTCTGTGCTGTAATATATTATAAAGAAATTGCTACAAATCGCAAATTACACATTTATGCAGGTGCTTGTTGACGGTGGAACGCAACAAAGTAATGTCAGAGATCCTTCAGATTGCTGGCATATTTACAGGCTACTTAAATAACGCCCGGCGGCTGCTGGAATCTCGGTGGACGCACCAGGTACTACAATGTCATCAAGATAACTTGTTTTATGTCCAGACTATGATTTATTTCTAAGTATTCTGAGCAGTAAATTTATACGTATAAAATACGAAAAGAATTTATACTAGTCGAATAAAAATATGCGTCTTTCTTCAACCCTAAACGGTGGCAGTTGAATAGTCGCTATTCTCGTTGTTGCATCGCGAACCAAAAACAATCGGATCTCGGAATTCTTGAACGTGCGCGCAACGATGCATATCATTGACCATGGTGTATTTTTATTGCTTTTGTATGCATGGCAGACATAATAGTCTACGCTGAATTGAATTAAGGGACATTTAGTTTACTCCGTTATGCTATGTAGAACACCTTGGCAGAAAGATATTGATTATGCATTCTGTATTGTATAGTCTGGAGACGGTAACAGTAGGATGTAGAGATTGGTTTTGCCAAGTCGAGCAATGCTGCTGCAGGCTGATTTTGATCTCCCTGTTTGTACCGGACTAACCCTCGAATATTATGGTTCTTTAACCATAGAGAAGTCGGATTAGGCAGGCCGTCGCTCTAATTTTGTGTAACATAGTTAGGTAGACCCTATGAACTCTAGCTGGTTGGCAAAAAATCTCGAATGATCATAATTTCGTACAGTTTCCATTTGTTCCGAGTGTATTCACGTCTGTGTTAGCGGTGCCGCATTGACACCATGAAATCAGATGGCCCCATAAAGCTTGGCAGGAAGAGCATCACGCGTGAAACACGTTATTGTTTGGATAGAGCCGTTTCGCGCCACTCGCTCGTCACAATGACGATTCACTGTTACGAATTCATCAACATGTAAAACCACTCGAAAGCAATTTAGATTTTTCTGAAAGTGATAACTTTATTTACATTTAAATAAATTAAAAACTTTGACTGCCTCGTTGGTCTAGTGTTCGTAAGCGCTGTATTGCTGAGCAAGAGGTTCTGGGTTCGATTCCCGGATCGGGCAGTGTTATTGGGCTTCCATCTGGAATTTCTCAGTAGCAGCGCGGAGTTTGGACTTTTGCCCGGTTGATGGCAATAGCCTCGCCTCCTATTACATAGGATTTAGGAATTAAACATAAGTGGCGGAATGTGGGTGTACCTACAATAGGTAAACCTCTGCCTAACCCTTCGGGGAATACAGGCGTGATGATGTAAAATATAAACAAACGCAGATAGTTGGTGTCGTTTAGCTCGTAAGAGTTAAGTTCGCGGAAACAGATTGTGGTAAAAACTGCCATCAATTGCAAACTATTGTTAAAGAGCGTTGAAGATATAACATCAACTTCAAAAGCTTACATAATAAACAAGTCCCTCACGCATTTCCTATACCTAGGTACTGTACTATTATACAAAAGCGTGTAAAAATAGAGCTAGAAGATGCGTCGTTCGCTCATGCTACGTGTACAGTACACATGATAAAAAGTCGCAAAGTTTATTATGCATTGAATAGGAGTCGCAAAAAACACGGTGATGATTACAACCGCTTTCAGAAGAAAGCTGAGACGTTTCGCTAATTAATACCATAACTGCATTTTTACTTTCGATTCTTTACACTACTAATAGATTACGTCGATAGAGATAATAAAATCTGATCTAACTAATATCTAATCTATCTAATAATATAAACGCGAAAGTTTGTAAGGATGGATGGATGGATGGATGGATGTTTGTTACTCTTTCACGTAAAAACGGCTGAATGGATTTGGATGAAATTTGGCGAACAGATAGTTTATAACCTGGATTAACACATAGGATACTTTTTATAAAAAAAAATTATAAATTCGAAATTTTAATAACAAAATTTATCAGTTGAGTTGATTCCATTGGTTGCAGGTAGATAGGCATTGTACTGTCCAGCAGTCACAATGGTCGTTCTGGTTCAGTCGTTGGGTCATGCTTGCCGCCTGCGCATCCGTCATACCATCAAATCTGTGCCATTATGCTCACCACATAACATTATTTTATATAATGATGTAGGTATCACGACACGCAGATTTATGTAATGTAGGCAATTACCGATACGATGTACGCATATTTGGTACATAATAGTCTTCGTAAAAAAATATTGTCAATCAGTTTATTGATTCATTCAGGCTTCTGACAAACTTTGTCTTTTATTCTTTCCTTTTACCGAGTCATTATATCTAGATGAGGTCGGAGTTTTCTAACAGACTAGGTTCTCTGAGAAGAACAAACTCAGAGGAGAGGTCACTGTCTATTTTAAAGTCCAGACATAGTCTTGGTCTTTTGAGGAACGAACCACACAGACTTGAGTGGACCCCAGTCAGTGAATGCATAGGTATATGTAATCGTGTAGCATCAGTCATCGTATCAGATTATGTTTTAAGTACCTATTACAAATACCTACTGATGTTACCGGGCACTTCCTCTCAGAGCGTCGCGAGGCCACATCCGTTTTCAAACATTGTGGTAAACTCAAAATAAAAATGCTATTTTTTCCTCTTCCTCTTTTAATTCCATTTCGAGGCCTGAACAATTTCTGGTTTCATTGCGATCGAGGACGATGCGTCCATTTATGTTAAAAACATAATTTTAAACATTATTTGGACCATTCTTTGTTTCGTTGCTTGAAACTTTATCCTTATTATGGCTATAGATGCCTCCGATAACGTAAGTCAACTAACTAAATATATGTTATGATTTTGGCTTCTTATTTCTTTTATAACTTGCATCTCGAACAACTTTATCAAATACCTACTTTTGGGAACCGGCCTCGTTACTTTGGCGCGTTGGCTGGCGTATTTAAAATGAGGCTATTATAATTAATGAATCATCATGAATCCGCGAAGGGTAAGCAGTCGTTGCCATAATTAATACCCATACCATACATTATGTATCTTCATTTAATATTTGTGCCTCTTATAAGTTTATTAACTACAGAAATACAATCCTCATCAGAAGATTCTAATCAGGAATAAACACCAATATAAAAAGTTAGGTTCCTACCATAATACCAACAGTCCAACATTTTTCCCTGCTTTGCGTAATTGCGTAAGTAGGCAACTTATTTTTGATAAAGACTATTTTTTTCATTTTGACAGCTCAACAACATTCATTGAGTTGTTTACGTTGTCGAGCAGATATTTATTCGAACTTATGAAGCAATGGATTAGACATTTGTTTCAAACCGATTCCGATTCTGATCGATCGTGTATACGCAATTAGGGTGCTGGACGTTGTTAGCAGAAACACGGCAATTAAATCACTATTAAATCAGAAATACCTACGCCATTTTATGGATCTAGACACTGGTCTTCATCTATGGAGAAGCTCTATAAAAGATAGGGAAAATACTTAACTTTATCGGTAGTTATTACAGGTGCCTCTACCAGCTCTATAAGTCCAACGCAAGCGGAGGAATCCGATGAGCAATTCGTCGAATAGACGTTATAAATGCAATAATTTTACTTTTATTACCACTTTTTACCCTAGACCTCTAGTTACTAGACTAGGCAAAATAACTATTTTGATTATTCTCTGTCTAGATAAATATAGGTACCTGTAAAATCTAGCCAACTACACAGGTACCTATACTTTCCAGCTTGGTGCACTTTATAAAGTCATTATAACACATACCTGTATATAAACATAACACGCCTGTATTCCCAGAGGGGTTAGTGCATATACACGAGCGGCACGCGCCTACGACAGAGGCAACTGCAGCCGTCGACACACGTCGGCGGCAGACGTAGACGCGCCATCGATGGCTCCAGTTGCCTCTGCGAGTTTTATGAGCACTTAAAGTACAGCCACGTTCCGCCAGTTATGTTTAAGTCCCATATACGGAATAGGGGGCTACCTTATTGCCATCAATTGGACACAAATCCGGACTCCGGGCTGCTACTGAGAAATTCCTGATGGAAAAACCAAATAACGCTTTGCCCGTCCCCAACACCTCATGCTCAGTAGTGCTTGCTGCGACCACTAGACCAACGTATCAGTTATAACACAGACCTATATTTTAGAATCGCTCTAAACCTGTTCTTGCGTTGATTGATAGATTCTCGATCATATCGATTCGATTATTTTAACACTCATTAATTATTTTGACTTCGATATCATAGGAACTACTTAAGTCGAGTTACAACAAAAAAAAGCCGTTCGACTTAGATAGAGCTTCATACTTCAACTATGTTGGATCGGCTTCCAGTCTAACCGGATGCAGCTGAATACCAGTATTTAACATGGAGCGACTGCCTCTCTGACCTCCACAACCCAGTAACTGGATAATACGATACCCCTTGGTAAGACTGGTTGTCAGACTTTCGGCCACCCGTAACGAATGACAGCCGGGACCAACGGCTTAACATACTTTCCGAGCCACGGAGGAGTCTCGGTATGTAAAGATGGTCGACCGACGGACAAACCCCGGCAAGCGTAGCTTGATCTGACAGATCGACCCGTGCGGCTGTTATCAGTTTATCACTTAGCCACGACCTCCTACTTGCTAATGGTTAAAAATATACTTTATAAAAATAGTGTCTGTTTATGTTCGGAGATTTACATGTAGTCGCGTCTCAAATTAGTAGGTGTACCGACCGAAGCATTGTTTATTCAATCATCATAAGTGGAGACGCGTGGTTTCAAGTAGAAATTATTTACTTAGTCGCCTAGAGCCTACTTACTCTTCCACTAGGTGACGAGTAAACGAATTCCATATATTATGATGCGCCACACGCCCGGGGGCCTGAATATGATTGAACTAATCGTAATGTGAGATATTTCGCTATACACACGCTGGTTTCAAGTCGGCTTGTAAAACTAGCGCAAGGGAGATCCCATTACATCGATGATACTATAATTATTGGAAGCAACAACGGCTCAGTGAGCAAGTCATTGGGTTAATGGCACGCCCGGATCGCTGCATTGCTGATCCATCCGAGCGTAACGTCAAACACGGAACACCCCTATATTTGTAATCGGAACGGAATGTCTAGATTTTTTATGTTTGCGGTTTACAGAAGTGCTGCATCTGATTGGTGAGCCTGACTTTCGCGACGTGAGACTACGATGGGAGTACGGCAAACCTGATGAAGAAGACAGGCCGAAAGTGTTGGCATTTCAAGTGCATTACTGCGAATTGCAAGCATGGGGGCAATATCGCTGCAGGACCAAGGTATTGAATTAGAAATTGTTATCGTGAATTTATATAACCAATATGGCACAGTCGTGTGAAATAAAAGTCGTTAAAAACTATGACATTCTACAATGGTATATGTTGGCAATGAGTTGGCACTCCGAAACGGGAGATAATGGGCCGGGGTTTGCGCGCCGAGCGTGACTGCGGCGTGACTGTGACAAGGAACATGCCCGCCAGTCATTACTGTATTTACGTGTTAATATAGCACCGCTGCCAGTGTTTGTGGCCTTTCTCTTTTATTGAATCAGATTATATTTAAACATTGAGCTTAACGTTGACATCATTATCCGCACTGCTAAGCTACAATAAACTTTATTGCAGGCAATCTTGCCATAAACATGACCGATGCTTGGCAAAGCTGTTTCTCTTGGTTGTGGTAAATTGTCTGAAAGGGCTGCTGCTTTCGATGTTCCTGACATAATCCTTGGGAATAATTTGCCTGGTGAAGTAATCATATTATTTTGGTCTTCAAGGTGATCGACACAGAAGAAGAAAAATCTACCAAACTCTCGCCGAGTACTACAGAAGCGTCATCGACTACGAGCCAGCCGTCCGCAATGAGGCGCGGGCGCATGTACAGCACGCGTATCATCGGCTTGCGAATGGCTACAACATACTCCTTCGAAGTTAGGCCAGTCCGGCGAGACGCCCGAGATTTGGCTGACCCGCAATCGATTAGCTCGAAAATTGTCATCGTACCTACGAAAGGATGTAAGAGATATTTTAAAGTTTTCCTTGGTTGACTACAAAGACCTGACAATCTATATTTATGAATACCCACGATTTCAATTAACGTCCACCCCAATTGCGTAAAACACTTTGTTTCGCTATCCGAAGGATTTTGAAGGAAATTCCTAATATACTGCTTCATTTTTTTTTTTAATTCTTCTGCTCCACAACGTACGTAACGCAATGAATGTTGTCGAATTGTCAAAATAGAAGACATTACAATTGTTAGTGTGTTACAGAATTGCGTAACACACTAACAAATTCAACGCAATACTCAAAGCGCCCATACAATTAATTCGGATGCTAAGTTCTGCTCCCATTGCAAGGACATACCCCCATGACCAAACGCTTAACAATATTCCTTTTCCAGTTTCAGCTCGCGCCACACAATGTCTGCCACACGCCAGTGAAGTTGAAGTATCTACCGGTCCGTTCTTTGGAGGTCGCATCGCTGTGGAAGCAGCCGATGGCGGCCCGGAGCGTTGTTCAATCCAGGGAAATCCGAATAGCGCCCAAGATGCGTACATCTTGCGGATACACCACGACGAGTGCGGGTCCGAAGTGAACGACACTACAGTCGCTACCTACGTCATTGTGCAAGAGAATCTACCCATTCTCACGCACAGCACAAGACGGTACGTTACAAGCATATCGGAGGCTAAAAAAGGCCGTCTTTTCACGACAACTCGGCCGTAGGTGCTGTTCGATTATTTATTTTCGGTTTCTTACAGGTTTTTGGTCCTCTGTACCTACAAACCTGAGACACTGACAGTCAGAGCAGGTATCAACTTGCCAAAATCCAACCCTGGGGACGTGCTGCATCAGAATAAACCATCGAGCGGATCTGTCGAGCCCTACGATCAGGACATGGACTACAACGAGTTACAACCTGCCAGACTCGAAGCGAGAAAAGAGGAGTCGCAGCAAAGTATGTATTGTAGTCTAAACGGTTCTTCAATGATTCAGTTATGATTTATTACCGTCCTCTTTACATTTGATTTATTATTCCAGGCGCGTTTGGTGAGGTCACAATGGTTATGTTCTTAGTAGTGGCTGCGTTTGGCGGCATCGCGCTATTAATATGGAAGGTGGTGCCGCAAGCTGACAGAGACAACATATCTATCGCGACGGTCTCATCACTGGCACGCAGTGGGATCTTCAGCAGACGGAATAGAGACAGATTCTCTGATAAAAGCTCTGTATATTCAATATCGCTGTCGGAAAAAGACGAAGGAACCCCGAAAAAGACTAACGACGGCGATAATACGTCCGAAGCGTGATTATTTTAAAATACTATTGTGATTGATCTAATTTAATTGATAGTTGTAAGAGCACGTTTTATCCGAACTGAAAATATCTGAAAGTTGGTCAAGTTGTATAAGGGCGAATTCGACTAAACTTTTATACCTAGTAGGAATTAGTCTTATCCTGGTAATAATTTTGAGCTGTTGATAGTTTTTCCATACAAATACTGTCAGGCGTCAATTTTATTTCACGGATAATAGATAAGTAACTGACTTTGGTAAAATCAGCCCTATGTAAATAAAAATATGAAGACAAGATGTGAACACTTTAAAATTCGGAGCCGATTACCTACTGGTTTCCTATTGTTTAAGTACGAAAAAAAAAATATTTAAAAGTATGATAAGTTTTTTTCGAAGAAACTAATTGGCATTTTCATTCAATGTGGCCAGTATTTGCTTTGCACTTGGATCACTAATATCAATGCTATGATTGCCATAGATATTATATTGACTATCCTTTATTAAAGACTTGCGCGGAGCGGGGCATACGGAATCCTATGAATTTGGAATTAATTTCGGTACATATTTATGATCAATTCTTTGTTAATAGCAGTAAAAGTATGTAGTCAAACAAAATTCCATGTTTTTCGTATGTCCGCTTGTGTTGAATTTATTTTTAAGTTAATACAAATAGAAAAATGAGTGTGAATAAAACAAATAATGTGGAACTTACGGTTTTTTATTTGAAAACATCTTGTGATTCGTCCAGTACAAATATTTGTTTTTCCATCTTCACTTCTGGGAAAAGGAACTGGTTGACAATTTCGTTTAGTTCTTCTAAAGCTATTTGCGCGTGAAGACGAACAGTAGTGTCCTCATTATTGTCTCGATAGAGGTTTTTTAGTGTTCTGTAGATCGGGAGTAGATTATTTTTTAGTTGGAGTAAGGTCTCCTTGCCTAAACCTTTTATTAGGCTTGATATAACCATGACAGCTGCTCGTCGACACTCTATGGCTTTGTCAGTGTCTATTATACTCCAAATACAATACAGCACCTAAAACAAAAATGTAAACAAATTGTATAAAAGTTCTATAATCACCAATTCACCACATACATGCAGCCCGCATGCATGCTCCGTGCAGAGCAGAGGATCTTATGATGATATTGAACAATATACTTTAGATTCCCATAAAGTTAAAAGTTGTTCGAACATCGGCGGAGACATCAAACTCCTCTTCGGGCGAACTCGAGCGCGCGTACGCACGTTGCATTTTGCACTTTAAGCCACTTATAATAAGGTTAATTTTCCAATAACTAAAAAATTCCTCTGCTCTGAGCTTATCTTTGTTTTGCGTTGAGCTGTTTAACCATTTTTCTTAAAGATTTTTACCTCATATATAATACTTCCTATTCTGTAGTTCAGCACCAGTGCAATTTCAGCCAGGTTAGATAAGGCCGATGTTCTGATCAGCGGATCTCCATCATTTACTCCACAGAGCATTGTGTTCAGTAGGATAGTCTTGTGGACTACTGCCATTTCACCTGTAATAATAATAATGAATTATAATTATGTATTTTAAATATTGTGAATGGAATGATTTTTTGAATGTCTTCACCTAATTTTAGAGTTTTCAAACAATAACACACAGATCTAGAATCCGATCTCCATTAGTTCACAAATAAAGCCTACTGCATTTTGAAATGTTGCCTATGAAATCTATGAATAAATAAACTTACATTGAAAGGGGGCAGATTGGCCGAAAACTCAGTCATAGACAGAAAGGAGCTACTTTCTGTCTATAACTGAGTAACACGGAATTTTGTTCGTATTTACCTAATCTCTTGGTAACTTTTACAATAACATCGCCAATCTTCATCCTCAACTCAGCATCTTTATTTTGACTCTCATTTGTTGGAATATTCCTCTGGTCAATAGTTCTCTGCTCTTGTAAGAACTCTTTACATAATATTTGCAATACATCTTCAGCACAGTGTGTGCAGAGCGATGCAAGACCATTGACAGCTGAGAGGTAGATATAGGAGTCTGGGTCTTTTAGCTGTTCCTGCAAAAATATCGAAAAAGAAATATTATGTAAAATCACTCTAAGGCACCTGCCCCACAGCCGACGAGGAAGAGCTTATCTATCAACGATTAGTTCGCTCAAGAAATGTACAAAAGATTGTAGATCCCGTGTAAGGCCAGGGCCACGAGCCACGACATAGGGCGGTTTGTCTTGCGGCGCGGGGTGGCGCTCGAATGTTCCCTCACCGTTCTCCTCTCAGCGGCGACTCATGGCTCGCTCTAACATTTTTTCTCGCCGCGGTCGCAGACGCAAGATGCAGATCACGCGAGCGGTGATTTCGTGGCCAAGGGGTCGAAAAGATAGGTACATTTATTATTATTAATAGTTGATCGCTTTCTGTTCACACCGCCGCGCCGGCGAGTTCTCGTTTGTCGCAACGACAAGAGCTATCAAAGACAAGACTCGCTCAGCGACACTCGCTAGGCGAGTAGAACACTCTCTGAGAGACTCACGCTTGGAACATAAGCATACCAGCGAGTAATCGCTCGTTGCCGTCGCGCACTCGATGCTCGTTCTTCGCTAACTCGTTTTCAGTTGCTAGCTCAACACGCTTCTCGTAATTCGGCGGTGGTGGGGCAGGTGCTTTAATCTATCAAGAACTTAGGTTGCATTGCAATAAATGGAAAATCTTAAATTAGAAGTTAATCAGTTACATAATACGCTATAAACTTTACGCATATTTACCTGGAAGATGCAAAATATATAATGTTTCTTAGAAATTGTTTCAGCATCTCCAGCATCAATGAGTTTTGTTAGTTCGATGATTCCATGTGCTCTAACAGGCAGCAGATCATCAAATATATCAGATATCGCCTTTTCACACGCCGTATCCCTCTTCTGAGGTGCTTCTTCAGATATCAGGGACAGTGCTTCCTTACACAGAATACTGTTCAAGCTTGAATCATTCTCACCTATTCTTTTCAAAACAGGTATTAAATTTCTGAACCTTACATCTAATTTTTTATTTGAATTTGACAGAATGGTATTCAGTAATACCAGAGAGATAGTGACACATTCATCATTCTTATATGAATCCTGTTTCAAAATAAAATGTTCAATGAAATCAGACACAATCACGGGGTTCGTTTTTAAAGCATTTACGATTTTCGGTGATGTGGATATTTCTGAGAGTAACTGAAGAATGATTGCATACTGTTGATCAGTTTCATCAATTAAAACAGGATCGTCTTCACTGAATAGTATTTCTTTGTTTCCTATTTTTCGTCTTCGATTGTTTAGGTCTATTAATACTTTTAAAGCTATTGAAAATATATTTGTGACAAGTGCATCATTAGTTGCACTTTTAAATATGTCCATAAAGTATATCACAGCTTCATCTTTCACATAATCATTACAACTTGCAACTGATTTAACAGCAACACCAGCATCAAATTCTTCAACAAGAATTCCTGGCATACTGGAAACTTCTTTACCAAATAAAAATGTTTTAACCATATCAAATAATTCTTCTATTTTTAGTTTCTCTAAACTTTTTAATAAAATATCTTTCAATTTGATTTTCAATTCATCATTCTTTGTACATTTAACTCCAATGGAATAAATTAAATATAAGTTTGGTATCAAAAGTTGAATAGACCAGTCTAACTTGGTAGTACACACACAAGCATGTAAAACATTTATCTTTTGTTCAACTTCTTGCGGGGATAGTATGACAGTACCGGGCAAATTATAATTTGTGGTTAAATAATTGTAATCAAAGGTCTGGAATATGTTACTGACTAACAAAACCACAGGATCTGCCTGAGGGAACTTATCATTTAAGTTCAAGACACATGCTACAGCTGCTGCTAAGTACTGTGTGTTGTTCACAGACAGTATTTCTTGCAACTGAGAACAAATGTTGGCAAGATATTCACTTTCTGAACTGTTTCCATGTCTTGCTGCTATGATTCTGCAAATCATGTCAATTTTCTTCCATTCAAATCCTGTGTCTATATCATAGCTTTCTATAAAACATCTGATCAGGCTCAGTAAACCTCCTGGAGCTATTAACCTTTGGCTCAACTCCTTTGCTATGACTCTTTTAGCAAATGCTGGAGGAGATGGCTCCATACCACTCTGCAGCACCAATAGCTCCTTCATAAGAATAGGTTGAAAACAATTATTTACAAGATTATTATAAACACTTACATACTTTTTTCTGTCTTCACTAAGTTTATCATATATTTCTTGAGTCATAGTAAAATTATTATATGTGCCGGGTTTTTTAAATGGTGCAAATAACAACTGTATCAATGCTGCCAAATAATCTGAGAGATGCAGAGTTATGATTATAGTTTTAAGCGCTGATACACTGTAACTTCTTCTGATAAAATCTGTGCAGTCTACAAGCATCTCATACTTTTGTTCATCAGTTAAAGAAAGTCTTGGAAGTATGGCTCCAGTTTGACATCTCCTTGACAACTTTATTCCAAGCCCTGGTATCAGACATGGTGAAATACCAAGAGATGTTATTAGTTGAAAACTGGTTCGTAAAAGTTTTTGGTTCTTCACACTGATTAGAATAGTTTCGTCGTTTTTTAGCTCAGTAGCAAGTTCGTCTATAGCACTGAATATCTTTTGTAAAAACGATTTTAGTACTCGAAAAGAGTCATTTGATATCAATTGATTTTCATTTATGGTGATATCTTTGAGTATAGAAACAAATTCGCTATGCCCTTCTGAAATAGACAAGAAAAGAGAATTTATATTTAATACACAAACAACAACGAAATAGCATCAAAACAATGTGACAACAAATTACCTGTATGGGTAAGTTTTTCTATGCGGTTAAATATTGGCTGGAGCTGTGACATATTTTTTCGTACCTTGGTTTGCTAACAAAGACTACTATAGTATTGTTTACTTAGCAAGGATAAAATTATATAATTTCCTTTGGAAAATAACAAGAAAATACAAAACACAGAATGGTAAAATGAACAGGAGCTGGAGCAGATTGACATTGATTGACATAGTTGACAATGACATTTGACAGTATTTTTTTCTATTTTGACTATTGGTCCGTTGGTCCGTTGTCGTCTTTGATGATTTCCGAACGAACTGATTCTGCTAGAGTATGTTACATAAGTAAACATGCGATAATCGCCTAAATGTTAAGTAAGCATGTCTATCACCCACTTTATAATAAGGGCTATCCCGGGTATCCCGTTTAACCTGAGTGGATCCTCTCTGCTGTGCGGTTTTATTTAATTTGGAAACATCGGTAACAATAATTGTTAAAGGGGTGATAGACGTGTGAGCAAGTACGCGTACTTATGGCTCGGCGAGCTTACCCGCCCATGTATCATCCTTAGTTCACGATCTTAAAAACCGCGTACTTTAAGTACGCACGTCTTTCACCCACATCACACAGTCTGGCTAATGAAAGTAGAGCCTGAAAACACGCGCG
Source organism: Lithophane socia (assembly GCA_947522985.1). Taxonomy (NCBI): domain Eukaryota; kingdom Metazoa; phylum Arthropoda; class Insecta; order Lepidoptera; family Noctuidae; genus Lithophane; species Lithophane socia. Next base: position 12,059,899 of record OX383256.1, on the reverse strand, counting down.
AAATTTAAGGTGCTGTGTCGAGTAGACGTCTACACAGAGACTAATTTTCCTCTTTTCAGATATGATTGACTCTCTTAGCATTTAGTGGGTGTACCCAATAACGACGTCCTTTTTTTTCTTGTTTAACGCCATTAAAAGTGCAATAGCAATAAATTCGTCGTCGTCCATGTGCTTTTATGAAAGCGTCACTCTATCTACCCGCAGTGTAATCAAGAATCCTGATAAGGAAACCGAATCAGGAAACTGTACGTATGCGGCCAGCCTAACATGGATCCAGCTCAGGAAGATGATGATAATTTTTACTGTTTCTGCTGCTGGCGCCTAAATAGCTATTTGCCAAACTTGGCAATTTATTCACCCATTTCCAATCTAAAACTTTTGTTTAGTTTCGTCAATACTACATAAATCTGTGCTTTCGTCTACCACAACTTGCACAACTCTAAACTGTCAATTTCACAGTGCAAGTGTCACTGTCAAATGTGCCAAACAATGTCAAAGGATTAGCAAGCAAAAAGTGACTACAATTTTACCGTACCGAAAACCGAAATAAAGCGCTTAATTTGCAAAGAACATTGATTTTAGTGGTTTAGTTATTGATATTAAACAAACGACACCATCAATATGTTGATTAAAGTGAAGGTAAGACTATTGCAGATGTTTTAATTGCTTGAAGATATTATTATTTACCTACAATAAAATTCATAACCTCGTTTCTTTCTCAGACGCTTACGGGAAAGGAGATTGAGATAGATATAGAACCTACAGATAAAGTAGAAAGAATCAAAGAGAGAGTGGAAGAAAAAGAAGGCATTCCACCACAGCAACAACGTCTTATATTTTCCGGAAAACAAATGTAAGTATTCTTGTAACCTTGTTTCTTTGTTACACATTTGGGCATTTACATCGTTTCGTCGGTCAGTGGATCGTCTTAGGGTTAGGTGTGAAAATACAAATACTTCATTCACACAGCGTTTGCTTAGTTCAGATCCCATTAATCAGTATTTATAGAATATCATCATGTTTTTATGTTTGCATAGCAAAACAAATTATGTCCACAAGACTTTACTTTAGTGATTTATGTTTGCCTACCACTTATTTTAAAATTAGATAAAATTGGTTTACTCATAGTTCAGTTCCTTCAAAACAGTGGTTAGAGAGGCATCAAAATCACAGTCATGATTATGTTGTTTATAGCAAAGCAACAACATATAACCTGCTGGAGTCATTTTAAATAAAGTCAGCTTCATTTAGAATTACTCAACCTTTTTTAGAATGCTTACTCTTCATCACCTTTAAGCAGCAGGAGCTCGTGGCTTAGTAATAACAGCCTCATGGGTCGATCCGTCAGGTTAAGCTACGCTTGCTGGGGTTGGTCCGTGGATGGGAGACCACCTTTACATATCGCGACTCCTCAGTGTCTCGGACAGCACGTTAAGCCATTGGTCCCGGCTGTCATTTGTGGACAGTTGTTATGGGTTATCAGAAGCCCGAAAGTCTGACAACCAGTCTTACCAAGGGGTATTGTATTACCCAGTTACTGGGTTGTGGAGGTCAGATAGGCAACTGCTCCATGTAAAATACTGGTATTCAGGCCGACCCCAACATAGTTGGGAAAAGGCTAGGGAGGTTGATTGACTCAACATCACCCATAAGACCACACCCCATGTTCTTTCATAGACCTCTCTTTGTTTTCGCCAATTTTCACATTCTTGTGCCAGTCTCATCAAGGGTCTATTTTTAATAGCCACTTTATCAAATATGTTGACCATCCATTCAAACAATTTTTTTTATTATTTCTAAAATATATGATTGTTTCTTTTTCTAGGAATGATGAGAAGACAGCACAAGACTACAAAGTTCAAGGAGGGTCAGTCCTCCACTTAGTGCTGGCACTGCGAGGGGGGCTCTGATCTGGCTTGGGATAGTTTCCATCTTGTATTTATATCTACTAATTTTATTTTTCATTTCTTGTATAAAGTGATTACACTGTACAACATTTCTTTCAATTTATGTCCGAGTTTGTTCCTGTAAATGATGCCTATTTATTGTTTTTTTTTTATAGTTTATTCTAAGAGCAAACTGTACTTCTTTATGTGTGTGTTCCAGAGGCATAAAATACAATAGATATAGATATATTTAGTAACCTATTCCGCTTAACTATTCTTCAAGAGTCATAAAAACCCTGTAATAAATCGACGTGTTTCACCTCTCAACAAGTCATCCTCAGGATGACGATTGACCAATTGCAAACCAGAACACAACGTGTTGCCACACCGACTGCTGGACGCAGAGTGCCACAGAGCACTATACAATACTGGCAGAGTGCTATAATATAAAAATGTACTCTGTGGGCAGAGTGAATCAAATCGCCCGTCACCCCCACTCACTATATTATAGGGTTGCTGCTCGGCTTGGATCGTTATCAGTGCGATAAGCACGATAAGGGGCGAACAATCGCAACAAATGAGATACTTACACGAAACGATGGATGGACTGTGTGAAAGATGATATGACTAGAAAGGAGAAAGGAGAAAGAGAACTATGGAAGAAAGAGTCATGTTGCGCCGACCCCAAATAAATTGGGATAAGGGCAGGAGAATAAAAAAAAAATACTTATAAAAGATGTAGCAAGGTCTATAAATTAAAATCAAGTCATCATTTGAGCAGGTATTTATTATTACACCTATAACATTGTACAATTACAAAGTATAATTTACACATATTTGCGCTGAATGAAGTTTACATAAAAATAAAACATCTTTGGTTCACCACACAAATTAACAACATCAATTTTCTATTTTTTTTTCCTAATTTACATTAATTTTACCACAAGCCTTTCATTTCACAATTTAAAATTATTAACTAATTTGAGCATTTCACTACTCATGAAATAGCTGCAGTGTTACTACAACAGACTTTACACAAAGCATGCAGAGCCTAGACTTTTTCATTAGGTATTACATATAACAAGTACACTTAAGTATTTCAGGTATTGTTTATGTAAATACAAAGAACAGATCAAAGATGAAATGACAAACTACCATACTTTAGAATCATTTTGGTGGATTTTAAAAACTACAAATTTCTAATATTATCAAAATGATTAAATGACTTTGGGACGGAAACATTTCCTTTAAAACATCAATATTTTTGATCTGCAAAATATTTTATTTTCAATTTTAATTAAAGATTTAGAGCACTTATGGAATTGAATTGAATTTTTTATTTTTATGAGAACTCTTGAGAATTCGAAAAATGGGAACTCGAAAAAATTGAGCTTTACAAAATAGGCAATGAGCATTCGAGTTTGGCACAACATAATAAGTTACACACATGTAGACGGGAAATGCATGAAGGGGCAACATTAATTATTTAAAGATTGTTTTCAAACATTGTCTGTAACAGCATCACTCCCAAATTCCTTGCACTGCTGTTGACTCCAACTCTGCTTTCCTAGGATTGGTCACGATTTCACGAACAACCGCGACTGACGTGACCTTGTTTTGTAGGAAGAGTTTTATTTCTTAACACCACTCATTTAGAGAATATCGTAGAAGGTTGGCGTGTTTAGATGATTGTGTAACAGTATAACATGCACTTTTTGACAATGTTGTGTTAGTATGTACCTAAAAATAGACTTCTTTTTAGAAGATTGAATTGCATCGCCCCCATTTCACCCTAGACTTATATTGAATGTATTTTCGACTTTCGAATAAAACACTCCACTGATTTTAGATAAGATGATATAGACTAAGTACACAGAGCAGAGCAATATCAAAATTTGCACTAGTTACGACTAAAAATATTGTTCTTGAGAAATAACTAAAGGAGATCCGTTCTGCATTACAAGTTGATCAGCTCTGCGAAAAGAAAACATTAACGTTAGTATGAATGAAAATTACTGTCTAGCTTATAAATTATATGTATTATAAAACTAGGTATTTGTGAAGTAATCCTATCAAGATCCCTCCAAATCGTCGACGTTGTCGTCTAAATTGATAAATGATGCTCTTACGAAATGTACTCGTTTATAGAGGACTCTTATTTGGGTCAATGTTACGAACCACTGCACATAAAGTAGTAGGTACTTGATGTGAATGGAGCTACAGAGGAAATGTATAGGTACTATAATAAATGTATAAGGAGAAGATAAGGATCGAGTACCTTAGCAGCTCAACCATCGGAGAGTGCCGGCGTGACCCAACCGTATTTGTCATGTGTTTTGACGACCGAGCGGAATGCTTCTTCGGCGCGGCGGCGCGTGAACTCGCAGGAGGGCCTCGGCGGCGCCCGCGCCACTCGGCCCTGCCCCTTCACCACAGATGCAGCGAACTGCATCACCACAGCTTCTACTGTGTACGCGGAAGCCCAGCCGCGTGGGGTTAGCAGTTCCATACAAATTGCACCACCTTAACAAACGATTAATAAAATATCATGAATAGTCGAAAGCAATAAAGGCTCTTACATACTGGCGCGATTCGCCGCGCGACGCGACGCCGCCGCATTGTTCGCCGTGAAGTTTTCTCAGAAATTGTTTTGTTAAAAATCGCGTTGCGCGGCGATAATCGCGCCAGTATGTAAGAGCCTTAAGGCTTGAAGAGAGAGATGCCGAGATCCATTCTCTGTCGGGCAAAGTACCTATACTTGTGAAGGTATATCTCGGAGTTTACCTTCATTGGATTCCTATAAATGGCGAGACTCTTGACTTGATATTGATGAACGTAGTCTGCTACCATTAAAAGATAAGAACCCTCACCTTCCATTACGAAACCCTTCTCTATCCTGGGTTCGATAACCCGCATGAAAGGTGGTGCGAAGGGGAAGTTCTCTGGGAATATCAGATGCAGTAGTATGTTAGGAATGTGAAGCTCGCGGAGGTCGCTCGACAGTTCGCTCTCCGGGTCGATCTGGTGCAGGCGCACGTGCCATTCGAACAGGTTGTCGTTTACCAGTTCCACCTGAAACAAACATTGATATTAGACTCATCACCATCATCCACAACCCGACTTCACCCGCATAGGTCTCTCTTTTCGGTTGTGCTGATCCTCACGCTCCTGTGCCAGCCTCATCCAGGTTTTACCCGATGGCAACAATGTCATGTACCCATCTCGCCGCTTCGATTTTGAGGAGATCTATAAGATTAGCTGACCCGACAGTCGTTGTTCTGTCCAAGTCTAATGTTTACCAATTTAAAATTGTTTACCGATGTAATGGCTGCGCGGCACGCGGCGGCGTAGAGTTGTAGAGCCCTTTAGCTCTAGTGTAATTAGTTTTGCGTACATAATATTCCCTACTCTTCCGATTTTTGTTTCTGATAACTTTTCCATGACCATACACAAATTAAAAATAGAATTACGCTTATTCATCGTTTTAATCGTGAGTATATAAAAAAATAAAAAAAAAACAAACAAATCCCGTATAAAAAAGGACATATAGTTTTCCCGAATTCGAACGTTTTCCGGGAAACTTTTTTCTTTCCTTGAATTTTAAAACAAAAATAGCGAAATCGGTCCAACCGTTCTTTCAAGTGATGTTCTTACCAGCGAACAGAATTGCACTTTTACTAGATAGACTAGCTGGGCCCCGCGGTTTCACACGCGTAAGCCTCGATCCCGTAGGAATATCGGGATAAGAAGTATCCTATTCCAGGTCATGGTCTACCTTATGCCAAATTTCATCCAAATCCGTTCAGCCGTTTTAGCGTGAAAGCGTAACTAACAAACTCAATCCTAGTTATCCACTATGGTTATTTATGGTTACCTATATACCTACCTACATAACCTCTCTGCTCGACAAGATTTTGACACGTGACACATCAGCTAACTCGACGGGGTGTTGCGAATTCCGTCATGAAAATCAGGAATTTACATGAACTTTCAGCATTCGAATTTATCAAAAAAAGTATGTTACCGCATCTATTTTATACAATTTTGTGGTAAATATCATAAATTATATGTTGAGGTCGGTCAAACCGCGTCAGTCGACTGCGAAAGTTGTATAAAATAGGTATAAATACCCCTATTCAAAAAGTAGGCAACTCAGATTCCCTGAAAATATGTACATAAACAATCTTCTCTCTTGCTGAAAATATGCAAAAGGACCAAATAAAGATATTATCATTCTTTCTGCATTCTTACTTTTACCATTATTCATACTTATACTAGATAAAAAACACGATCAAATATGAACAAAAATTAACAAAAATTGTGGTGCGACGTGACACTTCTTAGTGCTTACCGTTCACCCAATTTTTCTATTTCGATTCAAATGTTGCACTCAGCCTAATCGATATTCGTTATAATCAAACTTGATTAAAAATTGTAGAAACTGAATAAAAACTCTTTGGTATATTTTTCATTAATTATTTTATTTTTTAAATTAATTTTAGTAATAAGTACATACACGTACACTGTGGAAAGTGGTGTAACGTTTTAGGGTTCCGTACGACCGAATGAAAAAACGAAACTCATATAGGATCACTCATGTCACGAGTCTTGTGTCTGTCTGTCACAGCCAATTTGCTTCGAATCTACTGGACCGATTAGGTTGAAATTTGGTACACATATACATTTTAGTGACCCAAACACGGAAGTGTAATGTAAATAAATGGATTTTGCAAATAGTCACTTTTGGGGGGCCAAACCAGAAAATTAAAAAAAAAAGTTTTCGGAAAAGCGTTCATACTTGCGACGGTCTTCTTCTAATTTGATAGCAAAAGAGAAAGAAAGGGAAAGTGTGAATTTAGTCAAAATGAAAATCCAAGATGGTGGCTGCAATTTTTTTTTTCCTAATATCTGTCGTTTTCATAGTTTGCGATGGTGATAAAGTCAATAGTTAGGTCAAAATGTAAATCCAAGATGGCGGCTGCGAAAAGTTTTTGTCATGTGTGTCGTGTGGTTTTCGGGTGATAGTCTTGATACCCAATAAGATGAAATTATAATTGTATTTTAAATAAATTACCATAGACATCAGTCGCTATCGATTGTAAACTCGATAGCCAAAATCCGTAAAAAAGGACCTCTTAATTATTTCGTCACGTCCGTTCGTCCATGGGTTCAGATATCATACAGGCATTTTACTCGGACACCTATTTATACTATATCGTTGAAAATTTGGAAGAAGGTTTATTCTTTACACCACCAAAAATCGTTTAGTAAAATTACGATAAACATAAATTAGGGGTGTCATTCCTCAACATGCAATCGAGGGACGAAAAAAAGATCTATTCACATAAGCATGTAGCATTGTTGGATCTTATAATAAAAATGATAAGATGCTTATAAGTGACTGCTTTTTAAAGTGAATAACCCATTGTAACCGAAAATAACCCGTATTTCAACAATGAATTATGGGTTATTTTCGGTTACAACTGCAGAGTTAACTTTGTTTTTCGTAGTTTTTTCTAGAAATACAAACTTATTTTTGCAGTCGAAAAATTAATGCTGTGCAATGTGCATGCGTATATGTTCATCCCAACTACGGAACCCTTTTGTGCGTGGTCCGACAAAGACAAGTCAGTTTCTTAAATTTCGTTGGGAAACTCCCACAAAAAAAAAAAAATTCTAGTACCTACTAAAGTAACCTAATAAAAACAAAAACTACCAAGCTCATACAACTAAAATAAAATATTAGCGTTTGCGGAATTAATTTATCACCATTACCAAACAAAATTTTGTTAAGCCTACGCCTACCTAAAAAGTATACTGGGCATTCTGTAGCAAACTATCAGAAAAGAGTATAAAAAATAAATAATTGTCCAATATATTAAAATAATTTTGAACAGCGAGCGCATTCCGTTTTTAAATTCAATTATAGAAACATTCCGGCGCGAAATTTTATTCAAAAGATGAGGTACCTAGCCCCGCCATAAGGTCCTGTGATCCTAATAACCGAAAAACGATTAAAATAACATTAGAAAAGTATAAATTATTAATTTAACCAGTGCTTAATGTATTTATTGTGTAAAACAATTTTATTTCAATTTCCAAGTATCGATTTCTTATATTCGACATATTAATTAATCGAAAAGAACGAAATTTAAAAAATAATCGTTTGGCATAATCGTTTTCGGACATCATTACAATAAAAAAAAGTATAATGGTCGGCGATTTTGAAAACATTTTCAGTAGTGGTAATGAATAATACGTGTTATTGGACCTGTGTTCGTATATTATGTTAAGATTTGGACATTTTCTAGTTGTATATAATATCACGAATAATATTTGTCACATTTTAAATCGTATCTGCATGTGTATGAGTGATATTCGTGAAAAGAAAAAATGAAAACACGCACGATTGGCGCGAAACTTCGTCTTTGGATAACACAAAACTTCATTACCACTATTTATTTAACTTGAACAATGGATGAATTCGTCAAATAATTAAATGATGTATTATTCACTGCCCCTGTGGTGGGGTATGGATGTTCAAAATCACCAATTTTTATGATTTTTAGCCTCGACCACCACTGTCATCAAAATGGAGATTATGGTATTTACAGTCTTGAATTTTATATAGGTTCATTAATTAACTTGCACGCTGAATATGAAAGATTTAATGGCGTAAACATAATGAGTTTTTATCCAACTCTCATAATTAACGCACATTCATAAGATTTGATGGGTAGCTTATTAAATATTTCCATAATCGAGATAGGGTGTCGTATGTGGTAATTCTGGGGTCCAATTGGATCCGCTACCGAGCCGGCGGAGGTTTTTGTGTTGGGGTCCAATTGGGGGCGCTTCCGAACTATACGGTTAATGCTCTCCATTATTGAAATAGCGAGAAGATACTTACTGCCCAATAAACTAAGATTTATGCCTTAATTTTCGTAATATATGCGTTTGGAGTCCTTGAATCTAAGCGTGGCATGTTACTGTAGACGTGTTTATAATCCTTGAGTTTTATTAGATTGAAGTGAAGGCACAAAGCAAAATGTAAACGAAACGGTTGAGTAACTTCATCAATTAACAAAGAGAAACCATTTCATAATCAGTAACGGAGATAGACTCGCGATAACATAAATATTATGAAGTATAATAATTTTATGAGATAAATATTAATATGAGAGTCTTATTATCGTGAATTCCTACGGTTTTTTATTTCACACCATTCATTACAGCTCCATTTACCTTATACAACCGCTATTTTACACTTGGTAAAGGAAAAGGGGATCGTAACTTTCCGCAAAAAATATAAGGGGTTCTACACATTATTTTCGGGTCGTCACATTTAATTCGGGAGTATTTGTTGAACAAAAAAGCGGAATCAAAGTAATAACTACACATATTTTTATATTTGGCATTCATTTGGCTCCTCCCGATCGGAAACTCCGTTCGGGTCTCGGCACAATTCAGGCTTAGCTTTTTTTCAAATAAAATATATTCGATTTTGCCGCCCGGTAGTGTCGAATCCGACCCGAACATGTGTGAAGCACTCCTAAATCTAATGATGTTAGTAGGACACAGGACTAGCACCGGGTATCGAGTTTCGCGGGTGTCTCACCGTGAATACAGGATCAGGCCGGCTGTTCTGTATCCGCTGGATCTCTTTCAATTCTTTCATGAGCCTGCGTGTACGCACGGCTGCAGCGCGCTCGCGCACCTCATTGGCTCCTCCTGCCTTCTTCTTCACGAGTGTTGTGGCCGACGGACTGGCTGGCAGACTTGCAGCTGCCGCTTCTGCTGGACTTACGCCGTCTCTGTGAATTATGATTAAAATTCATGTTAAAAAGCAAAACAGTAGGTTGTGGGTGGCAATGATCTATCATTAAGCATGTTATTTTGCTTTTTGGCACAATACGGAAAACGAAAAACAATGTTAAATGGGTATCTAATTAGTGGGCCTTCAAACGTTTTTAGTGGGTGTGTCTGTGTAGGTAGTAGGTAAAGATTTCAATGAACTCATCCGTCAACCAGTTCAAGAGATGTGAACGTGTTCTTCGGTAAACAAGTCGTGATTGTGGACACGCGTGCTACATCGTTTAGGTAGGTATATCCTACGTAGGTATATCCTACACTCTTCAGTTTATTTATATCATTGACCTACGTGCATTCCTATGTATTCATTAGATTTAGATATTAGATACCTACGTACGAGTCACTGTTTTGTTTATGAGTAGGTAAGTAGGTACCCATCATCAAATACCCACCCAATTCTATCGAACTTGAGTAAGCTAACTTAATTATTATTACCGGTTATTATAACCTAACAAGCAAGGAAATAGGTTTATTTTCGGTAAACATGATGCAAAGAAAGAACACAAAAACGAACAAGTTGGGGGAAAATATGGGTTACATCCACGCAAAACGGCCATCGCTCAGCATAATACTGCGACCAAGGGGCAACCTGCGATCTGTGCAAGGAGTCGAATTTTGTAAGTAGGTATCTAATTATAATTAAAATCATTAACATTATAAGAATGTGCGTGCCTGCGTTTAAAGTTAGGCCGCATTCATGTAGAACGCTGGTAACCAGCGCCGATATGCCAGCGCTTCCCTGCGCCGCCGCCGACCAGAGTGTTGACAACCAGCGTTTATCGGCGCCGGTTACCAGGGTTCTGCATGAATGCGGCCATATGTGGATTGTATTGAAGGAACTACGAGTCCATAATATAGGTAGGTTGCCATTGCCAAAATACATGTGAACGTTAGATAGGTCCTAACTCCTACTGTACAGTGTACAGTTATGTACCTGCAGAAACCCGGTATTTGGCAGTATATTCACAGCCTTGGGTAATGACCGCCACACGGCGATAAATGTCATGTAAATTGCCAACAATCAGAATGAGTTACTTCTAGTATATACCGGAGCAGGCAGCCAGGTGACAGTAGCCAACACGTTGTTCTGTGCTGTGACTGAGTGCTATGACGTTCATAAACGCCTTGGATATCGCAACCTGGGGGCCAAGTCTACTAATTTACAAACGTGTCAGTGGGCTCACAATGATCAGTTTTTGACAGATATGCCATACACAATCTGTCAAAAACTCATCATTGTGAAACCACTGACACGTTTGTAAATTAGTAGACTTGGCCCCCTGGGCAGGGATTTCACAAAAAGAGCTGTGGCAGGCAGTGGCGTATTTTTTAAGATTTGGTGACATGGGCCAATCAGGTTTGCTGTTCCGTAAATTACCGAAATAGGACATTGTCACACCTCCTTTTATTAAGACCTAGCTTCCGCCCGCGCGGTATGTCGATAAACAGTAGCCTATGTCCTTTCTCAGGCTCTATACTGTCTTTCTGTGTAGCAAATTTCATTTAAATCAGTGCTAGATCTTTAATTACCTACTTGCTTTAGGTTTTCATGACAAAGAATTTGACATTAGCGAGCAGGGTAATGCAAGGGTGCAAAGTTTGTCATTAATTACAGTCGAGGCGGAACTGCAACCAGAGCTGAAGGCGAGAGTGCAACGACAAAATTAAATGCTCACGCGTATCAAACGACGATTTTCAACACACTTGCCAAGGAAAATAGTCTAGCGAAAGTAACTCTGTCTGTCTGTCTATCGCGCTTTCACGCCAAAACTACTGAACCGATTCAAATTAAATTTGGTACACAGATTCACAGATAATCTAGAGTCTGAGAAAGGACATAGGCTACTTTTTATCGACATACCTTGCGGGCGAAGCCGCTAGTTACATATAAATTTCAGAATCAATGACGAACAACGATAATTTTTCACGCGCCATTAAGTTCATTTATTGTTTTTTTACTTTAAACAGCTATAGGTATTTGCATGCCAAATCGAAACTTAAATAAAATCTTTGATAAGTAACCTCCTTAGTTGCTATGTGTTGAAGTAAAAAGTTCGTTCCATTTTTAAATAGCACGACAGATATAAGTTTTCATAGTCATTTATTTGGCCGCTAAACACGACAGAATGGTTTTTCATAGTAACATTGCGGCCGAATCGTCACTTATTTTTGACTACCTAGTACAGCAATTTCGATTTACTAACAGTCTACATCGGTCTCGTTGTTGTGGCTTCATTGGGCCAGCTAGATAGAAACTTATTACGATTAGAATAAAGATTGTTAATCTGCGTTCTCTATTCTACCATAGTTCTGTCATGTTTTTGGGCGATTCTGATCGAGCAGACTAGGTAGGGGGAGGGGGGGAGACATGGAGTTGACTACCTCTAATAAACTGTTGCCTTTGCCACTGTAAACCAAACCTACTGTAACCCTATACCTTGGCTTTGTAGGTAGACCGGTAGGGATCTCGATTCTAATATCATTACTTTGCACACGTAGGTCAAGGACTTCTATTGTCCGATAAAATACTCAGACTTCCTTTGAAGTTATTGTATAAAATATCAAGTAGGTAAATATGCAGTACCTTCAACGTTGTTTGTTCACCTGTTCCGAATGATTTAGTGACCTTAGCCACGCACATGCACAAATGTAGGAGTGGTATGGCGCTTATTTATAAGACCTTTATGTTTATAACTAAGAAATAACAACAAAGAGCTACGGGAATCATGCAAATTCAATTCATTGAATGCCCTACTTAGTTAGTATGCGAATCAGTACCTAAGGTATTCTCGCTGCGAGTAGGTACCTACGTTGTGTGTGGAAGGCTGTCTGCCTGCAATTCTCACAATGAACGCTGTCAATGCGTCAAGCAAGTAATCCATGTTATTTTCCTCTATGAAGTACCTAGGTAATCACAAGTTTACAGCACTAGTTTAAGAAACCACTTACCTATGTAAATAAACGTTAATTTATGCATTTCAAAAGAAGACTGACATTTATAATTTACTTCCTGCGCCCCACGGTTTCACCCGCGTAAGTCTCGATCCCGTGGGTATATCGGGATAAAAAGTATCCTATGTCCTATTCCAGGTCATGGTTTACTCATGTGCCAAATTTCATCCCAATCCGTTCAGCCGTTTTAGCGTGAAAGCGTAGCAAACAAACTCACTTTCGTATTTATAATATTAGTTAGGATTACAATTTAGGATTCCCCGCACTACATAAACATAACATATCTAATACCTACCAGGAAGACGCTGAAATGAAGATTTATTATTTCCATGGACTATTCTAAACAGAATTGTTTTGCTCTACCTACTTACGGTTTTTAATAATGAGTTCTTCTAGCTTACTCATTAGTCATTAGTCGGACGCTATTAGTTTCAACTTGCAACCTACATAAAAACTTGCCAAAAAGGTTACCTACTTAGTCAAGAAAAGTCTATGTTTTTGTGTAACTAATTGAAAGCAACAACACAGTGAATGGTTATAACGAAACTAGGGCGACCCCGCATACCATTCCTGATTTTGATTAATCACCGGGGTTTTTATACCTCAACGGTTATCTGTACCTATCTATTCATATTTCTTGCTTTTCGTGTTTATCTGTATACGTCCGCGTTGTTCTTCTAAACCATGCAACAGATTTTGAATTTATGAATTTATTCCGGAAGGTTTACCTATGTGTATGTGTTTACGTAAAGTTACATCTACGAGTATCTAAGAAATATCGATGTTTTGTCAAGTCGTAAAAGCCGTGCGAAGCAGCAGTGAGTCGCTAGTATATAATAAATGTACTTACAAACTACAACCGTTGTACTTACAAAGTACAACTGGTACTTACCTACTTACACTATAGGTGGATGCGCTAGACAACTCTCTAAGTTCATGTAAGTGCATGGAATGAAATTTTCATGAAATCGTCATTCAATGCACTTATATGAACTTAGAGAGTTGTATTGCTGATTCTAATGTTTATAATGCTGTAAATCCATATTTGTGACGACCGCAAATAATATTTATATCAACATACAACCTGATCTTCTTTCTTATATCTATGAACCTGATACTGACCTGCAAATTGCAAAAAACGTAAGAAAATTTGAATTTCGCGGGCCACCCAGGCGCATATCCCCCTTAATTACTTAATGCAAACAGTCTTGCCAAGGGGTATCGTGTTACCCAGTAACTAGGTTGGGTCAGATAAGCAGTTGCTCCATATAAAATACTGGTACCAAAGTATTCAGCTGTATCCGGTAAGACTTGAAGCCGACCCCAACATAGTAGGGAAAAGGCTAGCCACATGGTAACGTATTTATTGCACCAGTAAAAATGATTCAAATGATACCTTTTGGTTTTGGACTGACTCCAATAATGTGGCGAGAGTAGGTAATGCGCCTCGGACAGGTCAATGGCTTCCAGGAGATTTATTCAAAGTACATAATTATATAAAAACGTATATAGGTACCTACTGCGCAGATTACGTAAACAACTTCCAGCCCAGCGATAAGCTGCACTTTCGATCTAAAAATAGTTTCTGCATAATTTATTAGCTCCTACATTAAAAGTGTGTTTGAAACAATGAATGTCCAGCATAGCAGCATTCACAAAAATTCCATACGCTGCCGTGCCAAATCGAACATAAAATCCAAATAAAATTACCTAGCGACTTAACTTGTTAAGGATTATCCCGTATTATACAGGGTGTAGGTAAGGGGCAGCCCTGCGCAAATTAACAGGGGCATTCAGCTCCTTATTTTTAATCATATTCCACTGGAAATAATCTCAGGAAAATTTCCTCTAAACGCTGTTCATAAATCCGAAACCCGTTTTTTTTTACAGTTTAAACCAAATAGGCGACCGCTATTCTTCCGACAGCTATTTGCATTCGAGGACTAGGCAAATCAGCACCCTAATTGCCCGCAAAATTCTGTGGGTAGATTAAAATGCTTGTTTTTATTCGTTTTTCAGTTACCTAAGTATTTATGCAGTCGGGTTTTTTAATTTTTTTAAATTACTTTTTCTATTCTATGGGATTTGGATTGTATGAATTACTGAAAATTGGACAGTACAACGTTTGCCGGGTCAGCTAGTTTATTTATATATAAAAAACAAGTTTGGGAGCTCAAAATACTCGAAAGGGCCTGCACTGAACTAAGGGTGTCTAAAGATTATACGATAACTATGTTGACCTTGCACGACTAACATTTATTAATTATTCATATATAAAATCGATAGATTAGATACGAGTAGTCAGCATAACAACATAAACGGCTCAGGGAAATTTTCTATACACTTAGCGTATTTTTAGATTTGAAAGTGAAGTGGGCGACCGGCGTGCATGTCACCTAGCAGCTAGCTCCTGTTTGTCTGGTTCAACCGGAGTCTGTACTAGATAGTAGATACCGTTACTGAGAATGTAATGTTTTCTTATTAGACCTACCAACTAGTACCCGTCTAACAGTTTCTATGGAAATAAAATACTTCGGGGAAAGGCGTTTGACCTGGCACCGAGAAAAACATGGCGGAGCTTTAAGAAAAAACGTGTAGGGACACCATCAATTAATTACGTCATAATGCAAAAATGCGAAATCCGAGTTAGTACATACAGAATTAGGTACGTAAAAATAGCACCAGTAGCAGTTGCAAAAGGAGTTCACCAAGGGACTGTTTTAGGACCTTCTTGAATCTAGAAGGTCTGTATCTAAAATCTTGATTTTAGTTTGTACTGAATGCACTGAAGGAAGGCAAATACAGAACTTCCAGAGCATGTATCAGAAAATATGTCCAAACAGATTTTTTAAAGACACTTCTCAACAATAGAGTACTGTTGACTGTTGAGTGAAGTTGATATATTTAAATTGTGCCGCCGGTGGACTTACCTGTGACCACCGCAGGATCGTTTTGATCCTTGGACAATTTGATACACACCCTTGGCGATCTAAATCATAACATTTAGCCGCTACTGTGCAAGAACTCGTGTTACATAATGTAATATTAAGACACCGTTACACTCAAGAGAGAGATTTGTAACTCGCGATAAGATCATTCCAGAGGAATGTCGAAATAAGATAATTCCGTTAAAGACGCAGAAAAAAGAATGTTTGCAGTATGTGCCTTGCAGTTGCACCCGATTAAGTTAACAGTGCGTAGTTTGGAGTCCTTGGAGAACTTAATGGAGAAAAGGTGTCCCATGCTGCAAAAATGAGTGATGTGATTCGAGGTCCGAGGAGTACCTAACATGCACTAGCATAAAACACCAGCGCCCCTTTAAACCATATTTTATGCGTTCCAACATACTTACACATACATAGCTTATTGTACATTGCATTGAGAACCAACCTCTTTAATGTCCATATAAAATACCTACGTACTACCAGGATGTTATGAGTCAATTTGATCGTCATCAGAAACATGTTATTGCCGTTCTCCGCAGTCTTCATTCAGTCGTCATTTAAATGATATTTAATTCACCATTAATAATCAAACGTAATTAGCGGAGACCATTTAAGTATAAGTAATGAAGTCTTCTGCATTTTTGCTCCGGGTGTTATGCACTAACTAAATACATTTTATGTTGTTATTGGAGCGATTAATCTGTTGTTCGGTAGATAACGATTTGTTAGAGAAATTATTCATGACAGTAACACACTGTAATGGACAGAGATAATCAATCTAATGACCGGTACCGAGTATCGGCCTAATGATGAAATCTAAAACAATACTCAACCCAAGTAAAGTCCGCACCACTGTGTTCACTAGTATGCCATTCACATTATTGATTACAGCTAAAAATAAAGTCCATAAATAATGAGTAGGTAACGACAATTGAAAAATATTCAAAGGCTCGTGTTAAGTCATAGTCTGATTAACTATGTATGTTCATATGTTGACCTATTAATATCAAGCTCTATCTAATCAGATGACATGCACCTAATGGATCGCTAATGTTTTGTTTATTCTTCGATCACTGTTTATATTGGTGTGTCATAATTAACAATGGCTGGATAAACAGAACGGTGCGTTGCGGTTGCGTGTGGCCTTTTTGCTTGAGACTCCTTTGTTGCGATATTCCGCATTGATACGTCAGTCATTGTAGCTGCAGCGTCAATAACGGGTACAATTTAACGCGATGCCTGTGAGCTTCTGTATGTAAACAATGGCTTTGTTCGTCGACCACTGGAGACGGAATATGACGTAGAATCTGATCCGCACTTCCAAGTGCTGCCCAACGAATTATCTATTGTTTGTTGAAAGAAAGTGAAAGGAAAAGCTTTAATACCAACGCTTGATAGACTGTGTTCCGTTTATTGAGTTTTCCGTCGTTCAGAAGTTTGATATGTTCCTCATTCCTGACCATATCTAACATACGAGTATAATCAATGTTATGATGGACATTATTACCGACCTTCTACAGACCTTTCAAATATTTATCGAACAAGTGCAGCTTGCCAAGTTTATGCGGCATTGATGTGTGTTTGGTATATTTGTTTCAACATTTGCTCGTCACTCAAGCGTGGTAGTTAGTTAGTATTGACCTTATATGAATGTGTTACTAACGCTTGCGTGTTTCAAATAAATGCCTTGATCTTAAAACACAGTATAACTTAACTTATAGGAAACCTCGGTTTTTTTTTGGAGTATGATTGTACTTGTCTATTAGATGATTTGTAGCAGGTTTTCCAATATTTACGGAATTATCTAGTGTTAATGAAACTAGGACAATGCATCGTATCTAAAAATATTTTTGTATTAAGATTATTTTGACCTGAATCTGTTTATCAGCTTATACGTTATTCAAAGGCCACGTTCTTTATATTATTACGATGATACCTATTACTTACAGATTTAGGTAAGTAATGAATGATACTTTACACAGAAAAACTCCCAGTAAGTAGACTTCAGAGAGAAATAATTGGTTAGCTTAGAAATTAGCAAGCATTGGCAATGCGTGACAAAACAGCTAAGATAATTTTCCCTTAACGGAAGCCCATCGCATCGTTATAGATAGCTGAACATGGAAAACCTCGTCGTGTCCTGTAAACCTCCAGCAGGGCAAGGTTAGAGTTAGGAAGGTTCGACAGAGGCAGTTATTATTTTCAAAATATTTGAATAATAAAATGGATTTGTATGGCTCATATTTGTGGAAACGTTTAGCGATTCTACCTAATCATCATCAATGGAATGATTAAATTATTTAAAAAATTATAAGCGAATAGTTACGATAATTACACTCATCTACCCATATTCTAGCGCTTAAATCACTATAATGTAATTAACGTTGTTTACAATTAGATAAGCTGGTTTGAGTTTAGTCTATGATTATGCAAATGAAGAAGATAATGTTTTCCTGAATGCATAACCCTCACACACATCACATAACCGTACGTCCGTGCTCCATGTGTGTTATTTACCAATTGCTGTTTGTTATTAAATAACTGAAGAGGTTACCAAGTATACTAAGAAGTGATTGTGAGAATGTTCGACATGATAATGATAGTCCTCTGGCGAGGGCGGTGAGACCGTGAATGAGTGACTACGTGACCAGCCGTCACTTGTGTTTCAGGCTGATGTTATAACAGCTCGTAACATCGCGGTGTCGCTGACTCATTTGCACATTATAAGCTGTTTGTTTATGAAATTATTCACTTTCGATTATTCTACCGATTTCGAATTATTGTGCTCAACAGATGGTAGACAATGTGGATGTTGAATGAAGTGTACCTGTGTCGCCGCAGCAGACCTCGTCGTGCTGGTGAGCCACTTGGGCCTGCGCCATCATTGTCCAGCTTCTCGGGAGAGCGGAACAGCTTGCGGAACGCTGCTGCCACCTTCTCCTTTGACCGGGACGTCATGTTGCACTAATTGAACTACACTTCCAATAGATGCACTCAACTCTCCGACACAATAATTTAACTTTCACACGATGTTTATTTTATTTCCGCACGTCTGCCGTGACGTCCACGCGGCATGTCACGAAAACGTCAAAATATTTTATTCGTTTGTGGAGTCCGTGGAGATGTATGCAGGCAGTGTTCGGCATATGTTACATCACTCGAGGCGTCTCGCACGGCGCGGGTCCGTGATGTGCGGCGTCTGCTGCAACGCACGTGCGACTACGAAGCGAGAGCGTCGATGAAATCGAAACTTGGCACGCTGGAGGAGGTCGGTTATCGCACCTCGGCGGATGCGTGGCGGATTGCGCGCATGTGTATCACAGTCCGTCGCCGCGTGAGTCGCATGTCCGTATGCACGACCGCCGGCCGACGCTGCACACCCACAATGACCGTATCGCCGTACGTCGGCTCGGCCAGCTGCGCCGGCGCAACATTAACTTTTGTAGTGCCCAAAGTTCGCTGATTCAGTTGCCCCACCTTTAAATCCTCAAAAGTTCGTCATCGCTTTGTCTCGTCACTCACTGTAAAAGAAGGAAACAAGATGAGATTTTGAATGACTCGTCAGCAAAATATTTGTGTTTTTCTGACTCATTTTTGATAATCATTATTTCTTAGATTTCTCTGTGTATAATTAAATGAAAACCAAAAAACGGCCAAGTGCGTGTCGGACCACGCAAAATTTAAAAAACATATGTTCTCCCATAGGTTGAAATTGAAAATTGAAAATTGAAAATTGAAAATTGTTTATTATTCTAGCAAGTAAACCTTAACAACTAGTGATTGGAGCCTCCTTTTAAGCAAATATGCCTGTGTTAGGAGACTCCGCTCTTCCATAACTTGAATAAGTATCATTTACTTGTCTTAAACAATTTTTTTTATTTTTATTAAAGCTAAACATGCAGCACGCACGCAGGCATGCGAGTGTGTGAGTAAGAGTGATAGTGTTTAAATGTGTGTGTGAGTGTGTGTGTGTGTGTCATGCATGAGGTTAGGAATGGTACAGGAATTGACTAGGTGTAGGGTTATATTTTATTCCAGCAGCGCCTCCGTGTCGTCATAGGTAAGTGGTTTTATCCAGTTAGTAGCAATTTTTTTTAATTCTGTTTGTTTCTTATTATGTACGTAAATCTCTTTGTTAAGTCTATTGTATAGCTGAGCTGAGCGTTTGTTGTATTGTATACGCGCGAACTTGGTTTTCGTTTTAGGAACTTCTGCTATTATATCTTTTCTCCTTTTCAAAGTCAAGCTGGGGTCAAAAGGAAGAGTTTTATGTTTCTTGAGAAGAGTTTTAATTATATATAGTTTTCGCACCGAGAGTAAATCACTTATTTGGTAGAGACTTTGTGTAGGATATCTAAGGTTTTTAAAGTAGATTAGTTTTATTAGAGCCCGTTGTCCTCGCTCAAGGTGTATAAATTTTGTCTTAGCCGCACCCCCCCAAATGGGGATGCAGTACACTATGACAGACTGTACCAAAGCTATGTATATTTCGTTGAGTAGGTTTCTGGGTGTATTTGTGTTGGTGGGTAGCTTTTTTGGTACGATATACCTCAGCGTTCTGAATATCCAGCTCAGTTTTCTGATTCTGCTAGTGACCTGTTCAAGATGGGGGTACCAGGATAGTCTCTGATCAACAATAACACCAAGATACTTAGTTTGTGACACTTTTTCTAGTATTGGACATTGACAGTTACTTGGATCACCACACGTATGTACTTTTATGTTAAAATCTGTATTTGGTTGTGTTCTGTGTGATATACTGAAACATATGTAATTAGTTTTGTCTGTGTTCAGTGTGAGCAAATTATTTTTAAGCCATCCAGCGATTTGCGTCATACCAGCTTCAGCACTTCTGGCAACTTCGGGCCAGGAATTCCCAGAAAAAACCACAGCAGTGTCATCGGCATAAGTAAACACTCTAGCATCATTGATTTTAAGATTGCAGAGGTCGTTGATGTAAAGCAAGAACAACGTAGGGCCCAGCACACTGCCCTGAGGGACTCCGAATGTAACATTTGCCTCGCAACTAACGTGATCTCCCACCTTAACCCTCTGTCTCCTGTTTGAGAGGTAGTCCTTAAACAGTTTGAGTGGAATTCCTCTCACACCCATCGCTTCTAATTTGTTTAAGAGGATGGGAACAGAGACGGTGTCAAACGCCTTTTTTAAGTCCAGAAAAACGGTCAAACATTTGTTACCCCTATCCAGATTATCAGCCACTAGAGAGCTGAGGGCAGTAACTGCATCCTCGGTTGATACTCCCTGTCTGAATCCAAATTGCGAGGCACTTAAAGTACTAAATTTGTGCAGGAATTTCAAGAGTCTGTTATTAATTAGTTTTTCAACCACTTTGGATATAGCTGGTAAGATGGATATGGGCCTGTAATTGTTGACATCGTCCCTGCTCCCACCCTTGTGAACAGGTATGATGATAGATTGCTTAAGTGGCGCAGGGAAGATACCCTTTGTAAAACATAGATTGACTAAATGGGTTATGATGGGAACAATTTCCTGGCTAATATGTTTCAAAAATCTAGTGGATACATTGTCCCACCCAGCAGCGCTGTCAGATTTTAGGCTCATCAAGATCCTACTCACTTCTTCGGGATCAGTGTTTAAAAGAACAAACGAGTTCACTTGTGTCGATAACGGATTGGCTCCAAACGAGATCAAATTATGTGCTGGAGATTGAATTTTTTGGGCTAGGTCTTTACCAATGTTTGCAAAATAATCATTAATGAAATTTACAGACTCAGATGAATTTGGTCTCATATGTAGTAGTTCTGTGTTGTGACTCTTAGAATTAGTTGTGTAAGTTAATGTTTTAATATTTTTCCATAACTGTTTATTGTTTGTGACAGAATTAGCAAGTAGATCTCTCTCAAATTTTCTTTTTAATTTTTTTATTAGGTTATTACAATAGTTGCGATATCGGCGGTAGGATATTTTTAAGATATCATTAAATGGATCATTTCGGGTTTTTTTTTGCAGTTTGTTGCGGTTCTTGATGCATTTTAATAAACCGGCCGTTATCCATGGCTTAACGATACGCTTGCTATTGGGAATTATTTTGATAACAGTGTTGTGGTTAATAGATTCAGTTAATTTGTATAATAGTAGATCAGTTAATAAGTCCGGATCGTCACAAAACAGTAGCTCTGCAATTTTATTTTCTTTAAGATACTTAAGGGCCTGTTCGAAATTAACAGATGAGGTGCTCTTAATAGCAGTTTGTTTGGTTTTTAGCTTAGTTAATGATAGAAAAGTAGTGAAGTGGTCGGTGATGGAAGTGTGTAGTATAGCAATAGATGCTGATACCTTCTTTTTGTCTATCTTAATCATAAAGTGGTCCAAACAGTTAGATTCACGTGTTGGTAGAGTATGTCCAGGTAGTATGCCGTATAGTGATAACATATTTAGGTAGTTTACCCTATTTCTATATTCATGCGGCGGCTCCGAGTCTTTAGTTTTGAGATTGATGTTAATATCCCCCGCTATAATGATACTTTGACGAGAGTTTAAAGTATTGAGGTGTGTACTGAGAGAATCTATAAAACAGTCTGTGTTTGTGTTTGATGGGGATCGGTACATGCATAGAAGTATATTATTAAGTATTTCGAACTGAAGACACGATGCCTGAGCCAGACTTATTTCTTTAACCTTGGGTTTTAATGATTTTTTTACGTAAACAACTACTCCATCGTTTTGATTTAGTTGTCGAGTGGTAGAAAAAGAAAGGTAGTTACAAAGTTGCGGTATAGGTTTATTTGGGTGTAACCTACATTCAGTTAGAATTATGATGTCAGTTTCAAATTTAAACGTAGTTAATAAAAGAGAGAAATCATCAAAGTTGCAGAAAATGCTTCTTATATTCTGAGAAATAATGGTCAAATCGTTTTTACCGGTCTTAATATAGTTGTGTAGGTCCGTGTGGGCACATTGGAATGTTCGCGCAACTTGTATGTTATCGATCTCATCAAGAGTTTGAAGGGTGTCATCCATTTGTATTCTTTAAAGGCTGAATATACGTCGTCACAAAGCAAGTATCATGGCTGTTACATACGAGTGTGTTGAGACTTACTATACACATGGTAAGGTGATTGGAGTTCAGGTAAGAATGCTGGGATATAATTATTTTTGTAGTGTAGAATATGTTTGTGTGTGTCTGAGTATCAGGTGCGTAAATGGAATAAATTACAATTTTACATGCAAAAAGAAAATATGATAACAAGTAGTAAATTAAGAAATTACCCAAAAATAATGATTCCCTTATAAGGAAAAATATTAGATAACATAAAGTGAACAAAGCTATTGTGATTACACAGAATAGTTGACTATTCACTAAGAGTCATTGGCCCCCCATGAGCTTATGTACTTGCTCGTATAGGTACGTTCCAACGTTCCAATCTGCCAAAGTGCGAACACAACTTACATTTGCATGTAAGTTGTGTTCGCACTTTGGCAGATTTACCATGTTATTTTGAGACCATGAATTCCTGTAATCTTTAAGTAAGTAGGTGTTTATAACTATTTTCAGGATTTTTTTTATTAGGCTCAGTTGTTTCGGAGATAGGTAAGTGGGGGTGTGAATGGTAAATTTTCATCTATTATGTATTGGAGAACATGTTTTTGCAACTGCAATTAATGTAAGTTGGTCGATTATTACTCTGCAACTATTTGTATAGGACCAACCTTGAAAAAAAAATCTGCTGTTCCATACATTTGTGTTCACATCGACAAAATGTAGGGAACAGCTGATTTTTTTTTCGCGATTTCAAGTTTGGTCCCATAGAAAAAGTTGTTCAAAATGATGAGTACAATGACCCCTTTTCGGGTTTAGCATAAACAAAAAATAATGTTGTATAGCTCCTAGCTAGGAGCTATTACAACATTATTTTTTATCACTTTGATCTTCACTGAACACTCAGCAGCTGCTAAATCAATTGAGATGCTTTTCTTTACAAGTTATTCTTATTTAAATTGGCAAAACTAACAGACTATTGTCCAGTATAATCAGTTTATAATGCCCCCACTGCTGGGAATCAGGCCTCCTCTTCCTCTCTTCGAGAGCGAGTGTAATGTAACCGCGGGCCCAGTGCGGGTTGGTAGATGATGTCACATGTCTTCGAATTTCTTCCGGTTTCCTCACGATGTTTTCCTTCACCGTTTAGAGAGCAGTGGTGATGGAATTATTTACTCAAAGTACCTGGCACACGATCAATCTCAATCTGTTTCATTTTAAAAGTTCAACAACATTCATTGCGTTATTTACGATGTTGAGCAAACAAATTTTTCGAACATATGAAGCAATGGATTAGCAGTATCCTTCAAAATGATTCAGATTCAGATTTTGATTGATCGTGTGTTACGGAATTAGGGTGCTGACTGCTGGACCAAGGCTTAACGTGATTAGCGTGAAGGACGAGTTGGGTCAAGGAGGGGTATATGTAATGGATGGTCACCCATCGACGAATAGACCGCGGCAAGTATAGCCTAACCTAACCTTCAATTAACCCGTGCGAGTCACGAGAATAAATTAATGAACTGGATAGGTTCGAAAAACGAGCTGGATAGGTTCCATCAAAACTGGAAGGAGGACGCGCGGGCGCGCGAAAGATGGAAGGAGTGGAGGGAGGCCTTTGCCCAGGAGCGGGACAGAGAAGGCTAATAAAAAAAAAGAACATATGACATTTATTCTTTTGAATAGTAGGTACGTACATGTAGGTACCTACCTATATGTATTTGTGTGTATAGAATTAATAATGTGTACTGTAGCTGTAGCATTGGTATTTCTACACTGTCGTGTCCTCGCGTTGACCTTGGCCCTGCGTGAGGATGAGAACGTCCAATAACCGTAGCCTTCCAAGCCTACTCGTTATTGGCAACTTGCCCGATATGATTATGTCCCTCAGGACTAAAAGGCTCATTGTGGAGGCGGCTAGTAAATTCACCCGATCAATACGGGCTCAAAATACATGACACTTTTTAGAACATCGCTGATTTATAGATAGAACATGACAAGGGTCCCTTATTTTTGTAACTAAGCACATCACACCAATTGAAGCTTTTTCAGGGGAAGACTAACGTAACCCAAATGATTCACCAACAATAGAGGGGATCTGGCGCTCGGCGGCCGCTGCCGCGGCACGGCAAAACAGGAAATATTGTTTAATTCTAAAGTTATATTTCAATATTAGGTCTGCATGGCACTCACATAAAACTGTGTCAGTTTAATGGAAACCACTCTACTATGTCAATTAGATTATGTTTCTAGTCTTTGAAGTCGTGCCATAATTAGATCGTATCATCACTTTGTCATTTGCTAGCACCCATTTTACTAGAGAGCTATTCCTAAAATAAAATAAGAAAATGGATCACTACGGTGCGTAGGTACTCTCCTACGGACTCCGTCGTAACTAAAGTATTACATAATCAACAGTCCCATGTCAAGGTCCCATCATTGTTTTGTTATTCTATACGTCCGAGTTTGTCCGGATTTGCCCGGCTTTTTGGCCCTCCGTCCGGACTTTTCCCGGCCTTGTTATATGTCCCGATTTTTTGGACAGAGGCGATTTTTTTTTTTTCAGTAATTTATTCATTATTTATGTAAACTTATTTATTAAAAATTTATTTTTTTATTAAAAAGTTAAAAGTCTGGACTTTTTTGGAAATGCACGAATATTTGTCAGGACTTTTCAAATTTCGAAATAGTAATCTATCTAGATGCACGTGTCTACGTCAGAAACCGCATTCTTGTACTACTTACTTGTTATTTTACCTGTGTCTAGACTCTAGAATATATCAAGACAGCTACATGCGTAGGCACACTGGAGTTGAGTTCAGAGCTTTTAATGCCGTTTTAATTACTTACCTAACAAAAAACAAAGTATGCACACATGAACGTATTACCTATATACGCTTCCATTCTTTCATAGCAAACTCCAAGCCACCATGCCTTAGGGTCCATTTATGATTCTTGAAACTTTAGTTTTGTTAAAAAAAAACGAACCAAGCTCTAAAAACAGTATATTTTGGAATTACCTACCTGCTTCTATTGAAACTATGTATTTGGATAGGTATTAGTTACTACATAAGTTCCCAAACAGGTTTAACTCCGAATTACTTTTGGAAGGCGATAATAATTACGTAATTATAAAACATGCAATGCGGTAGCGACTATAGCGACTCACAAAACTTGTTACCAAAGCAGTTTTCAATATGGCGCTCTAAAACCATGTTGATAATGTTAAGTAAAATGCAGAAGAAGGCACGGGCACTATTGGCCATAATGCCGTCTATGACAACAAAGACGCTCGATTGGGACTAAATTGGGGTAAACATAAACGGGACCTCCTTGTCATACGTGCAAAATCTCGCGTCATTGCTGTAAGATCTGTATAAATCCTCACTAAAGGTGGGCTTAAGATGAACATGTCCAAGGCCAAGGTAGTGAACATAAACCAACATAATACTCAGCAGTAAGTATAGGAACAAGGCTGCCAATGAACGTGAAAAAAGAGAAACTTACTTAAATTACATGGAATCCAAGGCATCCAAGGATAGAGAAAATATTTTTGGCCTGGAACAGACCTTCCTATAGCCAGTGTCTATATTGGTACAAGGCAAGTAGGTAGGTACACCCTATACCCTCTAATGAATCTCAATAAAATCGTTTGATTAGGCGCGTTCTCAAGCGTGCGACCCCTTCTAGAATTTTATAACAATGCTCCCCTCGTGTTCTGACTACTGAAACTATGACCAAACTACTTACTTGTTTCGTTCCGGAGCCCTATTGCGTTATTCAAATGTTTTGCCAATAGAGATAGAACACCACGGTTCAGAAGTGGTTAAGAAATTAGAGCGAAAAAGAACATTAAAGCCTATGCAGGGAAGTTCCATGGTTTCATTAAAGTTCAGTAATTACAGCGCAGATATTGCACCTGAGGAGAAAGTAATGCAAAAGGAAATCTGAAAGTTCAAACTTCTTGCTGCTTATAAAATGTAGTTGTTGGTAACCGGACGAAAGCTCGGGAACCGTTTATGACTCGGGAAGTAGTTGATGTTGAACTTCAGCTACACTTAGTTCAAGAAACCTTGTGTATGCTCGTAAACAATGTTGAAATGAAATAATAAAGGGAGGTTTAATGCTCGTGTAGACGTTCTACGCAAATTCCTAATGTCCCGAAACATTCCTAGAGCTAGTTTGTGAACTTGTGATGCGCCGTCGCAGTAAACCCATTTCACGTAAAATGTAATTTCATATGAATCAAAAGTTGTTTGTGGAAACAGGCATTATAAATTGCACTGAAATGCCAAACTTGTTCTTGCTTGTGTGCAGTGGAAATGATATGCAGTCGTCCAATGAACTGGGATCTGAAGCCAGCGGCTCGCCTTGACTTGACATTAAGTAGGTATCTTACACAGTTTATAGGTTGGTGTAAGCAATAAAAAAATACTTTATACAATAACCATGCAGATTATCTAAAATAAAAAAATTGGATTGGAATTGGATTTAAAAATATATTAAGTACCTATATAAGAATATAATTATCTTATCTTTTGCCCAGAGGTGGGACACATTACAGGCAATAAAAATAAAAAGGTACTTGAGTATAATAAGGTGTTAAAAAATTAACTCTACCTACAAACTTTAAGAGGTGCTTTAGGCTATCGAGCTGAATAACTTTTAACTACATAAGGGACCAACTTTGAAATCGCAAAAAAAAACTCAGCTGTTCCATAGTAAAGTTTAATACCTACTGTTTTAAACTGTATGGGACAGCTGGTTTTTTCGCGATGTCATAGTCGGTCCCATCGGTAAAGTTATTCGGTTCGATGGTCTTATAGTTTGTAAAGTTAATTTTTTAACACCTTATGAGTATAGAATTTATTATATTGCTTTAGTCAAGCATCGATTAAGAATATACAGTGGTTGAAACAATAAAGGCTCCTACAGACAGGCGCAACGCGACAGCGCGACGCGAATCTAGTAGAACAATTTTTATGAAAACTTCATGGAAATTGTTCTACCAGAATCGCGCGTCGCCCCTTCGCGTCGTGCCTGTCTGCAGAGGTCTCCCATTCAATAAATTTCGAATCATAGCTACATTCATCTCAAAACCTCTTAACCGTATTCGCTGAAGTCGTAGAAAGGTAACTCGCTTCAAATCGAATTCTAAATGCCAGAGGTCTTTCAATAATTGGAAACAGCACCAGCAATTAATGCGAATTCATTAACGGAACTCCGATAACAGCACTACGTTCAAGAGATGAGGGTAGTTAGGGGTGGCAGGGTGCAAGAGAGGGGAGAGGGGGAGACAGCCGGCGACCTCCGCCTCCACAAATGACGTCAGAGCAGACCCCTAACGCGCACGTATAGCACTCAGAGATGGCTATGCTTTGAAGATAACAAGCTGTATAAAACAACACTTTACTATGAATGATACGATACTAAGTTATAGACTCCATAGGAAATATTGTGTGATGAAAATAACTTGTTGTATTGCGATAAGAGTCAGATTTAAATACTGGTTATAAATGCGTGCGACATGAAGGACCTCCTACATCATCTTATTACTTAACATGGACATAATGCGTTAGACTATAGTCTCGCAGTTATTTCCTGGTTGATGAGAATAATTATTATTATGTATGTACATACATACATACCTACAGTTCCAGATGTTAATTGGACTGCTAAACTAACAGCTTTGCAACAAATGTTTTGTTCTCAACGGCAAAAATTACGTAAGTTACGCGTAAAGGTATCCTACTGCAGCCTAGGTGTCGGTGCATTGCATCTTGTTGTTTACATTATTATACGTACGACCTTGAACGAGTTAAGGCTCCCGCAGACAGGCGCGGCGCGACTCCGGCAGAACAATTTCCATTTAATTTTTTTTTAGAATAAAGATAGAGCTTTTATCAACATAACATAAGAGAGAGAATCTTTTGAACCAGAAGAGGTTTTTGGCATTGTTGGCGACATAAACAGCGTTGTCGAAGACTACAAACTATTGATTAGACTCTAAACAACACTATTGATTCCTACATTGGTAAGTAACTCTGTTTGGTTCTTAAAGTCTTTAATTCAACAAGTGATTTTAGGAATTATAATAGATTATGTAGAGTGAGAGAGACGTTTGAGTTTTTCAGATAACTTTTCTTTGATTGCATGAAAATGCGACCGATTCAAATCATCGAAATGAAATTGTTTGAAAGACAAATAAATCTTCAAGTGGGTACCTAATTCCTAAAAAATATCCGAAAACTTTGAAAGCAAAATTATTGTAAAGTAACTCAATTTTCAATGCAACTTAGTGTGCAATACCTTCACATGTCATGCTCACTACTCAGATCCCATTATGTCTTAATCTAATAAACACCATAATTATCCAATGTCATGTTCGCAAAAGTAGACGATTGTACGTTCCGTTTGTGACCGCCGAGAGCTTTTACGACTTGCAATAGAAGCAGAATGAGGAACGCGAGACTTCAGGGAAATTTACACCACCCGAGGAAGCTCCGGGCCTTGCTCAAAGCTCTTTGTTGCCTAGTTTATAAGATAGCAACACTGAGACGAGTATATTTCATCATTTTCAACGTCGCGTCGAGAATTTGGAAAGTAGGTAGGTACTGAACCTCTGTCCGGAAGTTTTAATATCTTCCGCGGAAGTTTTGTACAGTTCAACTCATAACATTTTGTTACACATTGACACATCGTTCATTTCGTTTTTAACCCGATTTAGCTTAGCCATCTTGATTTAGTGATGTTGGTCGTCCCGGAAGAACTGCACTATTGTCACCGTTGGCACATAATGCAATTAAAAAGTACCTATGTAGGTACCTAATGTCACCTTTTATATCGATTATGTACTTTTATGCAAATCAGCCGGTAAGCCTGTGGGCTGCGGCTATACAACAACGGAATATACAGCTACGGAAGGTATTTCATAGAAATACATAGAAACCATGCAATAGTGTCGCGACGACACCTCGCCTACTGCTGCTGCCTGCAGTCGGCTACAGAATTGTAGATAATTTTATGGACGCTGTTTCATAGTAAAATATTTTACCTATGTAAGTATAGGAGGCAAACTACGATTTGATTGGCCTCGACTCGCGAGTCTGTTCGACGCGAGCCTTTACATTCGGTTTCTGATGAAATTTTGTTCATCTGTTTGTGTTTTTATCGAATCTGCATTGGGTCTCAGGAGTGACTGCCATAGGTCGCTCATTTCGTATAGATAGAGAGTAGATAATCCTTAATAATTTATTATAAATTCGAAAGTAACTCTGTCTGTCTGTATGTTACCTTTTCACGCCTAAACCACTGAACGGATTTCGATAAGGCATGGAGATACCTAGATGGCATCCCGGGGAAGGACATAGGCTACTTTTTATCGACATACCACGTGGGTGAAGCCGTTGGAGGAAGCTAGTGTACCTATATTCCTTGTTTCGTATGCAAATGAAAGATGTCGTAAATTGAATTTGTTTTCTACTTAGGATCTAACTTAGTTAGATTTAATCAAAATATTAGAATTCCATTTTATTTAAGTACACCCAGGTACTTTTCCCAAATCTTATCCTAATCCTAACTAATATTATAAATGCGAAAGTGAGTTTGTTTGTTTGTTACGTTTTCACACTAAAACAGCTGAACGGATTTGGATGAAATTTGGTATGGGGATACTTTGAACCTTGAAGAAGGACATAAGCTACTTTTTATCGACATACCACGCGGGCGAAGCCGCGGGCGGAAGCTAGTTAGTACCTAAATAAAGGACTGAATTCCATATTCATGCTATGCAGTGCTGTCGTCAAATGTCGTCATGTCGTGAATACTCGCGATCGCCTCGAGATCTTGAGAGATTTGTCGCATTTCACATGGTTCATAAAAATATGCAACTTGAAACTGCACTTCCACCACCAACTTGCTGGCAAACTTATCCTAACTAATATTATAAACGCGAAAGTGAGTTTGCTTTTACGCTAAAACGGCTGAACGGATTTGGATGAAGTTTGGCATACGGGAAAACCATAACCTGGAATAGGACATCGGATACTTTTTATCCCGATATTCCCACAGGATCCAGACTTACGCGGGTGAAACCGCGGGGCGCAGCTACTAATCTATATTTATTTTGAGTTAAGTTTGAGAGAAACTTGTATTAAGGCTTCCGCAGACAGACGCGACACGAACAATTTCTGTCTGCGGAAGCCTTAATAACAGTTTCTCTACCTATTTTTGTTAACAATAATATTGATAAAAAAACGGTAGGTATTGTTATAGTGCCTACCTACCTAAACTGTACTCTAAAGGTATCGGCACAGTCTATAGGTAATTGTGTCCAGTTGTAGGTATCATCGCATTGCAAAGAAGGTAATACCCACTGTAACATTTATTTGTCATCTATCGTGACGACTGTACCTATGAAGGAGTGTAGGTAACACCTGTTCAATATGTTGGAATAATATAAGAAGGTCTCTACGTGTTTGGAATATCAGTGCGGCGCGGCGGTGTGGCCATGCAATAGCTACACTATCTCAAAATCAATTCGTCGAAGCATATAAATAAAATCCTCGCTCTCATAAAATAATTTCTTATCTTATCATCAGCGCAAGAAACAGAGCTTATAAACTCCCCATGGTTTGGTTGCGCTACAATAAATAAATTGGGCGCGGAGAATAAACCTACTTATCGCGATTTATAGCGGCTTACGAACTTTGTAGAAAGTTGAAAAGAACCGTTCAAGTGATTGGAAATAAATAGGAATGGAACACAGTGAAGAACCTCAGTCACTCCATGTAAAATACTGGTATTCAGCTGCATCCGGTTAGACTGGAAGCCGACCCCAACATAGTTGGGAAAAGACTAGGCAGATGATGAAAAACAGTGAAGAAGAACCTGGGGAAGA
Organism: Lithophane socia; assembly: GCA_947522985.1. Lineage (NCBI taxonomy): Eukaryota > Metazoa > Arthropoda > Insecta > Lepidoptera > Noctuidae > Lithophane > Lithophane socia. Next base: position 12,028,324 of record OX383256.1, on the reverse strand, counting down.
CCTGGATGAGACTGGCACAGATGTAGGCCAGGATAGATAGATGATGGCCAGGGATGCACAAACGGCAAGAGGCCTATAGGTACTCAGCAATGGTTGGAAAAAGGCTGCCAACAGTTGACTATACAAACTCCTCTTTGGCTGCCAATGATAACGATGATGAAACAAATTGCAAAAATATTGTAAGGTCTTACGAGACCCTATCTCTTGCTACTCCCATGTTTAAAATAATTAATGTCTAGGCACCTATCCAATTACTAATTAGGTTTAAATAAGAAAGCTAACTACTCATATAGCTTGGGAGTTAAATTCGGCCGTTTGAGATTTCACCCGCAGTGTTATTTACTTACATAGCGCGACCAACAGCCTTTCTCGGAATGAGCACTAGTAGTGTAAGCTTATTACAGTCTGTCTACTCCCAGGAGCATTATAACGGTATGAGTAGGTACCTACCTATAACATTGTTGATTACTTAGAAAAGAAGATGGAATACCTAGTGTCTGCGCGAGGGTACATATACCAAAAGTAACGTTAGTATAAAATATCTCTAAGCTACATCCGCCTTAAAGTTTACAAGAAAAATAAATTCAGGCACTTGATCACATAATCTTACATCAATATGATCCGCAACAAAGTAGGTGTAGGTAGGTGGGTGTTGGTATGTGAGTGATTTGGGTGGTTGACGTTATCAAGTGGTGCACTGTCCTCACCTCGAGTGTCGGAGGCTGCAGCACGAGTCCGGAACACTGAGAACACGACCGCGCGCCGCCCGCCTGCCGGCACACTGCCGCCGCCGCTCCGCGCCGCCAGAGGGCGCGCTACGCACTACTGCCTCCCGTTCCCATCGATCCACCCTTCACTACACCACCGCATCCCTACACCCCGTAACGTTCCGTTATCCCCCACAACATAGAGCTCCAATTACTCGCAGTTTAGGGTTATCTGCTGGCGGCAACCTTCGATGACGTAGGTGAGCTCCGTTGATGATTGCAGAGCTTACTTTATTGACAAAGCGTATTTATAATAGCGCACATAGAATTCGGTAGCTCTTTTAGCTACCGAATTACTCACTTAACACTTTGATTGTTCGAAATTTATTGCATCATCTATTATTGCAGATATGTTGCTGAGTATCAATTCGAAACCAGTTAAATAACATTAAATCGCTTGCATGCACCGTCGAAAACAAGCAAAGACATACATTTATGAGGTACGATAGTGTTAACATTCAAGAAATACAACATTTTAACAAATAATATAATTTTATTTCATTTAAGAAAATGTAACTCATAAAATCACAACAAATACATGTACATTTGTCATCACAACATACGAATGGTTACTTTACATTTCATTCATTTACAATATCTACTTAATATTAATTGACAAATATATTTTCATACAACAGAAATTATTATATGTATATCATTATAAATATGATATGTTCCATCACATTTATATACTTATCTCTCTCTCTCAACTTCATGTTTCTTAGTTATTTTTATACCTTCATCTAACTAAACTGTATATTTTTATATTTAAGTGACTTCCACTTTATATCTTAACCAACAAGACGTAATGCGGTTCCTAGACGATCATGCGGCATGACATGCAATTGTTACGTGAATTATCATGCAGCATGATAATTCTCAAAATTCTATGGAATTGTCAATCAACTGCCAGCACATAGTTTGCATGACATGCAAACTACGTGCTGTCATTCGCATCAATCAATACAACTGCTATTTGATTGCCGCATGATCGTCTAGGGACTGCTTAACACAAAGATTAATAAGAATAAGTATAAAACAATAAATAGGTATGATGTTTTAACAATTGCAATTGCGGAAGTATTCGTATTAAAATTTTAGCAAATTGAATACAATATTATTTATAATTACAATGTTTAATGTATTGAAATGTTCCTATAAAATATTGAAATAATTTATGTATACTGGAACACAATAAGTGTTGTTGTACCATAGTGGAACAACTCCTGTAATTAAAAATAACAACTAAGTTCTATTTTAGGAATAAGAAACTTAATTTCTTCGTAAATAAAGACGTTTTTGCTTTGTAGGCAAAATCATTTTAAACAATAATTAACACTACAAGATTCAAATGCGTGGTACCTAACAAGAACTTCAAAGTTTCATGGAAAGAAATTACGATAATTTTATTCCGACAGACTTACATTTTTCGATAGCAACCTTTTTGTTAATTATAGAAAACGGCTTTTTAGTGTTCTGAGGTAAAATGAAGTAATAAAGAGAAAAAACAAACTTCTTAATGACAATGAATGCAGTAACTATATTATTATTAAATACAGAATGGATTTACAATAATCATAAATGAAGAGCTATTAATTTTATTTTAGTAAAACAGAGCACCCTTCAATTATATATCTCCTTATACTTCCTTACATAGTACGTATTAAATACTCAGGAATATGTTCCCACAAAAACTCTATGCACTTTGTTTTTGTTTTTCTACTATATTTTGCTAAATATAAACACATTTGTACATAACGGTGACTTCAATGAAAAATGGTTTCTGAAAAAGTTATACAAAAAATTACTAACAGACCGTCAAGCTAATGACTGCTGTGATTGGCTGCAATAATCATATAATTTGACAGCCTAAGCAAATTTTTGTGTAGAATGTTTGTTTAGTGGAAGAAACCGGGTGTAACTGTGCGTTAGCACTGGCGAAACATTCAAGACAAAACATGTTGAAATCTCTATTTTCTGTCAATGTTCCACACAATTTTTGACAGGAACTAGAGATTTCCACATGTTTTGTCGTAAATGTTTCGCCAGTGCAAACGCACGGTAAGACATTTATGTTTGTATCGACAATAATACTTTATATTTTACTTAAATAAATATTACAGCGACTATTATGCACATAATAGTGCTATACTTAAATGAATGAGAGTATAGTTTCATCTCGACATTTGCCACATTTTTTAAGATACAAAAAACATTAAACACTAGAACTCATAATTAATAATAAGTAATCCATCTATTTACTTACATACAACCCTTCAAGTGGTAGACACGTGTACAAGAGAAAAACTTTGAGAATTTTTTCTTTTTTTAATCATCTAAAAATAACTCGGAATTTAATAAATTATTTTAATATTAGATTAGTAATAAAACACATCCAAAGCCAAAAAATGCGATTTACGATACACAAACACCTAACACAATAATTTAGGAAGAAACTTTACAGTCATGGCTGTTTTTATACGTTATAAAATAGAAAGTTTTTAGAAGCACTATCAGAAGAGTTTTTGGAACACTTTTTCATTGAAACAGTCGGAATTATCTTTTACAAAACTTTCGAGTACATGTACCAAAAAAGGTTAAATGGAATAAAATATCGAGGAATGTAAATATTTTATAATACTTCATTATCATAGCAGAAATTGTAGAAGCATTTAAATTGTTGAGGCCAAGCACTCAAACTATGTTATTATTATTTTTTTGGAACATCTTTCTATAAATATTTTTTTTACTGCAATTTGTCAGTAATAATCCCCGGTTTTTATAATACCGAACGTGAAACCAAACTCAAATACTTTGGTTCCTTGGGGATAAGCAAATTAATACATTGCCTAAATATATTCTATTGTATAGTAGGTATAGTTTATAATATTATACATAATAATATCGTAGTGTATAATTAATGTATGTACTTTCATCTAAATTGGCATTTTTACGGAAGTTACCAAACCACTATTGTACCCCATAACTCTCGAAGCTATGAAATGCAGTACTGACTGTTTGAGTTTTTGGAATAAACAATTATAATTATATTAAGTTTATTATTTACAAGTTATAGTATACGCTACTACATTGATGAAGCCCATGGGAAGTTAAGAACAATGCTCATTGGAGCTCTTTCATTGGGGCATAGTTTTACCTGTTTAATGTTTACTTTAATTAGAAGACATGTGTTTAATAATCAGTAATCCATAAAGTCAAACATAATATAAAAAATAACATAGATAATATTGTACTTTTCTATTAACAGCAACAAATGAAGAATTATTGCTGTAGTCGACAACCCGTCTTGATACGCTAAAAATGCTTGCTTGTACTCTAATATATTTGTGATAATTATTAGTAGGTACTAAGTTCAGATAATTTTTTCTAGGTTTTTGTTTTTTTTTGTGATGTGAATAACATATAATTTTTTATTCATACCTTTTACAACCTACCAAGCATTTTTAGTCTTACAATGCGCCTAATTGTTAGGACTAGTTAAATCACCTTAAAAATTCAGGAATTCTTTTGGTCACTAATTTAAAATCAGCTATCGATGACTATCTTCACTTTTATAATAACAATAGATCAAACATCATCACTAGACTTCTTTCATGAACGTCCTTGATATACATTTAGGCACAAACCTATAGCACCGTCTACCTAAGGAATTATTGCAACCACTAGAACGTAATAAAAATGTTCAATATCGATTTATAGGTTTCGTTTCAAATGTCAATTCATTTCGCACCATAGATAATTTGGTCATCGTTTGGGTTAAATACGTTTCAACGTTATTGAGTTTCAGATTTTATAGAATTTAATTTTCACACAACCCACAGCAATGTCGTAGAATATAATTAACGTCATAATATGTAGGGAAGGCAAATTAATTGTACCGTGTAAGGTGCACAGAACGCAATAGTAGCGCTGATCGCAATGGAGGCGCTGCGTGCGCTCGGGGGCGGCGCCTCGGCCGGCGCCTGCTATAACTCGGTCTCTATCCATTGCTAGTCGCCCCGACGCAGCCGCCTCGCCGCCGCGGTGTTGAGGCGGTACAGCCATACCTGCAATATCAGACGAACAGTATTACAAAATTGTACATTATACAATACTACTGCTTTCGTTGTCATCTATTGTAACTGCACGGCAAAATCCCTTGCGCGGTGGCTGAGTGATTGATTTCTACGCTACTGGTCACAGATTCAATTTTCCCAAATTTTTCGGAACAACTATTTGTATGGCCTACAGATAGTTGTTCCGGGTCTGGTTGTATGTGCATGTAAGATTTGAGTTTGTAAACCCACGAATCACGATGCAGGAGAAATTCCCAGTGGCAACGTTAAGAAAAAAAAGACATGCACCTTCAATGGGGCTTAATGTTAAAAATATAACAGGACCTATAAAAAAAAAATTGCAAATAAAATAAAGAAGCAGCACAAAAGCGATAGGATGACATTCATAAAATCCCGCCGACTACACCCGTTTGCAAATGTATGGAAGTTGTCTAGTGATCGTCGATCCCATTTCGTTGTACGTCACTCACCCCTTACAGGTAGGTAACCCGGTGTTAAAGCGAGGACTGAATATCGGAAGGCTGGGCACCCACATGCGAACCGATATCGTCAGAGTGTCATCACCTGACCATCTGTAAGCCAACCGTGGGTATTACGCCTAGTTCGCCCTTCGTGCAACGTAGTTATATCATCTTAGGCGACATGACCAGGTAATCCCTGCGTTTCCTGTACGCAAGTCAGCCATAAAAACATCGTTTGGTGTATTACAAAGTATAATATTAATAGGCTCTAGTGTTATAATTCCTTTGTCAAGACACGAGTTTGGCTGAAGACTACGTCAGCTGTATATTGACGAGGTTGCCAAATTATATTTTTACTTGTAGAAAATAAACCGAGACAAAGTCTTGAGCCATGGCGGAGAGCTTGTTTTAAGACGCCATAGTGTATTTCGAAAACGATACTCACTTGGAAGAGAATAACAACGTCTAATGAGACTTGAAGGCTGCCACATAACCAAAACTGAGGAGGCGCCTCCCTTAAAACGAAGTATGCAGTCTTGAATACGTCACCACACGTCCACATTATCACCATGCTTACGCTGAAATGTAATAAACAAATAAGCTTGATTCAAAGGTACATTAAAAATATTAGTTTCTTTTTGTATTGATGATGATGAATACCAAAAATGATTATTTCATACATTAGTCTGACATGTCTGCAGTAATTGCATCTTTCTGGTGTGGTTTTTATATGATTTATACGGACTGCTAAGAAAGGGCACCCTCTATAAATATGAGTGCCGTAATTAACTGAGAGTGAGCAGCGCAAGTTATTACTGTTTTCGAAACCATTTGCACTTAAGAGACCAGCGAACTCGTAGTGGAGGCTGATTTAACGATGTTAACAGACTGATACTCAATACTCAATATCTTTTTTGTGTACTTAGGTGTACCATAATGTGTACTTAGGTGGTAACTATATAATTTAGATCATTATTGACCCTGTAGGGCACAGCAAAAGGGTAGGAGAGAGGATGTTTACCTCATGCCCTCAGTACTTTTGTTTTTGTGATTTTTGGCTATCTGAGGTGCACCAAGCATGGCCTCGGTGAACAGAGCAAGGAACCCGATCATTTCCACGAACGGCGCGAACTCTATCAACAAGTAGGTTATCGCCGCGCCCAGCACCGAGAACACCAACATACAGTCTACATAGCTCTGGAAGTCTGTCCAGGCCCAGAAATACTTTCTTTCCATATCTGAAACAGATACAACATCAATGTTAATGAGGCGCTACATTAAATGATGGCAAATATTATTTGTATATCAACCACACCATATTAACAATGCACAAAGTACAATTATTTTAATCTTGTTAGTAGTGTAATTTGTTAATACATTTATAAATACCACGATGCTTACATTGAAGTAGGAAATCATGCCAACGTAAATGACATCAATAAATAGATAAGATATCTGACACAAATTTGACCCAGTGTGACTCCATAGATACCAAATATGTTGGATAATTATAAGAGCAATGAACCGAGGTTAGCTATACTTATGTATAATGTAAAAATATACCTATTATTATGGTATTACATTTGACCCTAATGATAAAAAGCTGCTATCAATGGATACTACAACTACAAAATTTGACATGATTATTATTTATTACATACATACGCCATTTCCATTCATTATATGAAACACTGAAAACATGCAATGGAAAGATGAAAGCATATAAAAGCAAGATGATAATCAAAAAGAAAGTTAGATATCCCAGATCACGAAACAAATACACTGTAAACTCCAAACAATATTGTCAAAGCATGGGGTTGCTGAAACAAAAACAGTAATCGTGACTTGCACATGGAACAAATTGCAGCAATCCTTATGACATGGAGAAGAGAGCTGGCACTCACCATAGAAGCGATGAGGCTTCTCGCCGCCGGCGATGCCGCTGCGCTGGTCCAGCCAGCGTGCCGTTTGATCCGGCTGGGCTGAGCCGTTCACACAACACAACAGTATATATAACATGAAAATTGCACCTAATTTCACCATCAATCACACCAACCACCAAACAGAACATAAAATAATGTTAAAGTAAAATTATACATAGCCAATAAAAATAATAACCAGGGAAGTTAGTGGGTTATCAGGTTACCATCATATCTTGATATGATTGAGGAGAAATGAAAAGAAAGCAAATATATATCAAGAAACAAAACTAAAAGGGTTTATACTGTTGTTTAACTACAGGGTTTGTAAAACATGTTTAATTAGCAATAAATAATAGGTGGCATATAGTATTAACAGTGCAATGTACCTATTATCATAGATTATTATAATATTGAAAATAAAACCATAATCACACTTGTAGGGGTCACTTATTAATACCAACCTGTGAATATTCTCTCTCTTGCCCGTATGATTTGGTTCTTTTTTCGTACATTTACACACAGATGTATCATGACAAACATTGTGATATTCATTACTATGCTTTGGATCAATAGAGGTAACTCATAGCGTTTACCAAACCTGAAAAATAATTAGTTACATATTTTAAACATTTTATTTAAATTTTTTGATGTTTTGTAATTGGTTAGAACAGCAGTGGATCATGATGGCTGGCAATTCTCAAGAATCTTTAAATCTTAAGGATTTACTATAAAGCTCTAATTTCTCAATCAAAGGAAACAGATCTAATAATCCCTATTTTAGCATCAGCAATAAACTTGTATCTTGATATCAATAATTATCTGTTACTATATTTATTAATTAAAACATACCTACTGATAAAATATAAATACATAAATCGCTAGCATAGTAGCTAACAGTTTGGTTACAGAACCAGTGGGATAATGATATATGTAATACAAATTAAAGGGAATAAAAGACAGATATCACTTGGGAATTTGGGATGGGTAGCTTTGCAGCAGCGTCTTTCTTAGGGCTCCTGTAGCATCATGATGTAATTCCCGTTAATGTTTTTTTGTAGTTTATGAAACTGAGCAATAAATACTACCAACTGGCCAAACATGATGGTAGGGGTGATATTATGTTATTTGTTATTAGAAGGTGATGGCATAAAGGATGATTTATGATGATTATAGTGAAACATACCAAAATAATATCCTTAGTGTATTTGCTATGAGTAGTGCTAAACAAACGTATAAAGAGAACCCTTCGGCATCTTGTGTCCTCTTGATTTGTCTATACTGTGGGATGTATGGGGCGACGCCACCAATTATCATAGCACCAGCGGCTCCCCATCCCACCAGATGGCCCACAGTAAGCCCTAACTCGTCCGAAATTATCCAATCCATTGTTTCGTGGATATTATCAACAGTCGAATATCAAACTATCACGTTAATATTCTCTGATATATATTGCGAGTGTACCACATGAATCACAAACTTCATATTTAATAATAGTTTACATTACGTCCGATGAATTTATTAAAGCAATCATAGATCGTGTAAGCTAAGTTAGCGCTTGCAACGCAAATCGATCGATAAAAATGAGTCGCGTTTGTAGTAAATTCTAAGCTATTATTTACATGATGGGGCTTCTCTTTTTTTGTATGAGTAGAAAGAGACAAAATGCATCATAAAGCTTCAAATTCTATTTTGTTTTGGAACGCGTAATGAATTGTCAATTACCAGACACAAAAAGTTCCGTTCAAAAATTTTGGCCGACATCAGCTTTGCTTGCCATAATAAATAGAATAGGAGGTCAGTCTCTAATAATGTGTATCATAATCAAGCCTTGATTTTGAACAATGTTTTATGAACTAATCTTGTGAATGCGAATGACTATGGTAATAGGATCAGTCAGCAAAGTAAAATCAGAATAATACACTGAATTTAACGATATCGATCGGAAAACGTGAAATCTTATCAGCTGATATTGACATTAGCTGTCAGTGTCAGTGCTGTCACGATTAAATATTTTATTTTTGCAAAAATATTTACAACCTCTAAGTCCTCTGAGGATTTTTTCCCTTAAACAAACCTAACAGTGTGGAGTGTAAATTATGACTATAATATCCAAATTGTTTACAGTTTTGCGTACTACTAACACAGTCGAATGTGTTCCTGCAGTTTTACAATCATCGAAGATTAGATATGTCCGCTGTTATTCAACCCGAAGGGAAAGCGGCTTGGCTAGGAGTCAAGAGAGAAGTGAAGTGACTACAGATGTCCGACCTCTAGGGGAGAAAATCAAAGAGACTACTAAGACTGCTACTTATACTGGAATCATTTTATTGGGCGCTGGTGTCACTAGCGTCATCTTTTACTACGTGTTCCGAGAGTTGTTTTCAAGTAATAGCCCCAATAGCATTTACTCAGAGGCACTAGCAAAGTGTAAAAATGTGAGTAGAACATAGATTTATTCATTTCACCACTGTCATTTATTACTTACCTAGCTTTTTAATTTGGTTTATATTGGTAAATTGTAAGTGTAAAAAACCAAGACAGCGCTGTCAACAGTAACGTGAGGCCGGTTTCGTAAACATGTGTGCACTTAGTGAGGTGTAGTTTGATAGTAAATGGTTGTAAATGTGTGTTTAACCTTTTAACCGCCCGACTTCATAGCGGTTGTCAAGCCCCCAGCGCCTAGCGACTCTGGCGAAGTGGACACGAAAATATTTGTCGGATAAATCGACGTAAGCGGTTAAAAGGTTAAGCACAGAGCGGAGGTGCAGTTTTGGTATGCTTTGCTTCACTGTATTGTTTGCAGCACTCTGGTCTTGGTTTTTTATTTGGTCTGAGGTGTAAGCCGCTCAACTGTTGATTGGCCCTTTAAAGGCAGATAACAATTAAAATTCTATTGTCTCATTAGTGACAGTTGGAGGTTTATATTTATATTATTTATTGAGGTGCAGGTATTTGTATTATATTAATTGAGGTGCAGTTATATTTGGACAGTATGTTATATTTGAAATTATGTTTTATACTTAATCATTTCAGGATCCTAGAGTGGAAGATGCCTTAGGAGCGCCAATCAAAGGTTATGGAGAAGAAACCACCAGGAGGAGACGCACACATGTCAGTCATGCTGTGTATGAGAAGGATGGGATTAAACACATGAGGATGAGATTTTACATCAAAGGAATTAGGAACAAAGCTATTGTTGAACTTGATATGAAGCAGGTGAATCCACAAAAATCCTTCCTTACACATCTTCTGCCTGGCCTTGTCCCATTTAATTAAAAGGCAACTTATTATGCTATCAACTACATAATATTTATACTCACATACACTTGCCATACATTGTTATAAGTTTGTTTTTGTTGCAGAATGAATATGGAAATTATTTTTGCCGTTACTTGCTAGTGCAACTAGATGACTACTCTGCCAAGACCTTTATTATTGAAGATAATAGGGCAGAACTGGACAGCAAACAAGACTTGGGAAGCGCCTTTTCAGCACTCTCATTAAACCAGTGAAAACCTTGGCCAAAGTTGTAAATTGTAAAATAAACTTAGAGATTTAAGTAGTATTTTGTTAAAGGTTTAAATTGAATAAAAGTAGTGTACTTTTAGAAAAATCTTTAATTTGTATTTTGACTATCATTCAACATTTGGGGTCAACTGAGCATTTATGAATTGAGCAAATCTTGAAAGTGTTGGTAACCAATAGCAGCTGCCATAATACATTAATCACAACATGTATGCATTTGTTGTACAGGAAGACAATTGTTCCACTGTCATGCAACATAATTATAAACAGTACTTTCTCTTCTCTGCTGATTTCTCTTTTTTCCAAGGTTGTATTTCCCAGGCCATAACTAAACGGTTACTGAATACAAATATTTTGATTTTATTAAATATCCAATAGAAGACAACAACCAAGGAAAGATATTGAGGCCATGCCCATTTAAGTTCTTGAATCAAACTTGGAATATATTTGATTTCCATTTCTGGCACTCGGAGACTTATCTGTATTTGCATCGAGCCAGTATGCCCATTCTGACTTCTTGAATATAATGTTTTGGTATGTGTTGTAACTGCAAAATTAATTTTGTTGTCATTGATTTTGAATTTTTTTCTTTTTGATTTGATTCTTATGATTTTGTTGTCATCACAAAGTTGTCTTCATAATTATTTATAGAATTAATATTAATTTATCTTACCGTCTCTCATAAAATAGTTCTCCAGTATGTGATCAATTGCATTCTCATGAGTTTTTTTATCAAAATTAAATATGGAATAGTTATATTTTGTATGTATTAGGTTTTGTTTGCAGGGCAAATGAGATGTTTGGTAGAATTGGAGATCAGCAAAATATTTGAACCCAGAAGGTGGTATCGCAAACTCTTTGTTAACTACAGCTAAACTTTGCATGTGCATAGGACAAATTGACTGAAACAAAAAAATAAGATGGTTTCATAGGTCTTCATAGATAGTTGACATAATTGGTTGCAGTCAAATTAAGTTATCTTTTATAAAAAAGTTCTTTAGTCTTTATGTGAATAACATTAACATTAGACAAAAGATAATACCTTTAATTGAAAGTCTAGATTTAAGATTAACATTAAAGATGTTACTGTCCTCTCCTGTGGCAAATTGAGATTAAATTTGAAATCTAATAAATCAATCTTGCCATTGCCATTCATATCATATTCCTGTACCTAAAACAGAAGATAATTTTGTTCATTTACGAATATTAATGGTAGGTAAGGTACCTTATTGAAAATAAAAAAAATGCACATTACTTGGAATTCCGCACAGTTCTCTTCATTTTTCATATTATTTGCATACTTTCCATTAGTTTCACCACATCCAATAGGGCTACTGGGGTCATCAGATTCTGCTTCGAGCAGGTACTCATAGGAGAAGTGTACTACTGGCTGCTCATAAAAGCTGTGTGATCGTAGCCAAAACCCTAAAAAAAAACTCATATTATATAAATAAATCCGTCAAGAAATGAAGACCCTTATAACTAACATTGCTGAAATACTTACCTCTGCCTCTGTAGGCTATTATAAACGGTAAAATGAGGTTTAGTACTGTAGTAGTCAAAGTAAAAAACGTTGCTATGGAAAAAAAGCAACTCACGTATTGCACTTTGACATTATAACTGAACAGATTATAGAAACCCATTCTCTATCCATTTATGAGCTAGAAAATGTACCAAACATTACAAACTTATGCATACGGGAATCGTAAATTATTGAGATTTATCACAATCATTTGAAATTTTGGTTTATTGATCAACAGCAAACTGTTGCTAAGCAACGAGTCACGAGTGTTGCTTACACCAAATATTTTGTGTGGATTTGAACACTGGTTTTACCAACTTTTTTGAAATAGATTGAACCATGGGATAAGTAAGTACTATATAGTACAGTCAATCTCAATTTGACATTGATAGGGCCTTTATGCCGTAGTAAGGGCGATTTCGAATCGTAGTTTAAAGTTACCATTGATGTGCGGTTGACTGTACAATATTGAACTCGGTTTATGTGACTTTGACAGTGATCTATAACTATGTACAGGTTGCTCCAGGACGGTAATTTAGAAAATTGTAAATAAATCAATAGATAAATAATCATTCAAATATTTTCATAAAATGAATACGCGAAATCGTATACGTGTGTTAAATTAATGTCGCCATTGTAGCGACACGTTGTATAATTTCGTTACGCTAGTGTTGCTACTATGAGGGGTAAAATAACTGAAAGGACTGTACCCTAGAAGGAATGTGCGCTTTTAAAATTTCTTACGTGACGATACTATCGTGTATGTACGTCCACGGCATGACGAAAACACTAAGGGACTAGTTATAATAACAAACGCCCGGGCCACGCGCTCAGTAAGTATACGCTGCGTTTTGGGCGCGCGTCAAGGCTCCCCCACAAATAGGTGCGATATCGTGGGCGCGACAAGGGTTGCGCTGCCTGTCGCGATATCCTCCAGTTTGCACGAGGCTTAAGACACTCGTCAAACGCAATTAGATTTTCATTTTTTTTGTTTATTACATTATTACTGATGCAGAGAAAAAGACAAGGAAAAATAAAATACGTTATGTGGTAAAAAAAAATTGCGTCCGCGCGCGTTAGACGCGCGTTAGACGCGCGTATGACGACGTGCGCGTTTGGAGGAAAGCGCTTGATGTAATTCGGTGCATAGAAATTCATACAATATTGAACGCCCAAAACGCAGCATTCTGATCGCGCGCCTCAGGCGCTTGTTATAACTAAGTAGTCCCTAGCAGGGAAGTAACTACCTAAAATGTATGGAAATATATGAAGACGCTTATATAAACCGTCCACGATAATAACGCCACGTTAGAAATTATAAAAACACAACTAGAATCAGTTCTATTTCTTTGTTTTTGACGTTCAAAAATACCTTCTATTGCTGGGGCCACATTGGTGCCGATTCTCTTGTCACAAATTCTCTAAACTAAACTAAAAATCACTAAAATTTAGTTTATTCCTGTCAAACGACGATTTCCCATTCTGAAAATATACTAAAGTGACACAACTTAACTATAATTTAATTTGACAGCACTAAGATGGCACTGAGTTTTAATTTAGTGAAAATGCTATTCTGAATTTGACGTATTAAACAAAAAAGTTTACTTTGTAAAAGGAAGATACTTACATATTTAAGTACTGCCGTTTTGTGCATGCCATCAGTGCAATACGGTTATTTTTCGTGCAATCATTAAAAAAATCGTATAATACCGTGCTCTGGAGTTACGGTATGCTAGATGTCACCAGAACAGGATGTCATGACATGACTCATGACTTGAAATTGAGTAAAATAATCTAGAATTATAAAATACAACAAACCAAATTTCCAGCTCGAGCTTGGCTTGACTCTAGCGTAAAAATGCTCAAGTACTTATCTATTACAAATATTGTAGGTGGGTAGGTAACTACATACAGTCAACTACACGTCAATGGACTTCAACAAAAACCGATTGCTACGGAATAAAGCGCTGTCAATGTGAAATTGTTGCCACACCGCACCGCCACAAAATATAACAACTATTCCATTTAACTTACCTATTAAGTAAGTTGACTTACCATGATACATGGAATTAGTAAGTAGGTAGGTATGCCATGATATCTAGTATTGATACAATCATTATTTGTTAATAAGTAGCTGCGCCCCGCGCGGTTTCACCTGCATAACTTCACGACCCCGTGGTAATATCGGGATTCGGGATAAAAAGCAAGCAAATCCGTTCAGCCGTTTTAGCGTGAAAGCGTAACAAACAAATAACAAACTCACTCTCGTTAGGATTAGCATTGGTACAGGTAGTTAGCATTCCAATTTTTTCCCAGGTAGGGTATTCTTCTAGAAATAGAAGGATTATCACGAACACCTTCCAAGTTGTCTCCAAGACAAGCCGTTGTAGTAGAAAATTTAGCTTTCGTACTCCTAGCTGTTAACTGGTCAAGTCAAACTGAACACAAAAGGCTCGTGCATTTGGTTACCTTGTTTTATGTAAAACAATAGGTGAACATAGAATAGTGCGTGTTGTATTTTAAACGTGTTGTCTGCATACTATCAGAGATGTCCTATTGTTAAGCACAAAAGTGTTTCTAATCATAGGTACTTTGTACATTGTCGAACGACCTAAAGCCAAAGGGCATGATGGGGTGGACGAAGAACTCGATTAAAGCTAAGGAGCGATGAGGGTTATGGCGCAAGTTAGGATGGCCATGTTCGACAATGGGTGGCGATAGGGTAAGGCTGGTTTTTTGCTGTTATAGCCGATTTGGTGGCCCATGCATTTTAATGGGACAGCCTATCGCACCGATCGTCGTCGTCGTCGTCGTCATCGGTTGTGGTGGTCAAACGACCTAAGACAATGCAATGATATTACGATAGCACGTTAAAAGGTGGTAAGTTGTAAGGTTTCGCCATAAAACGGTATATTTACCTGCGTGGTGTATGTTGTGAACCTGTGAGGAATGATTTATAATAATGAATGATCTATAGGAATGATTTATTTAAAAAAAAGTATTAAATACTGAGAACTGACAATATAGAAGTGTACGAATTTGTACGGGGAGACAGATTACATAACAAAATCGATAGAACAGCAGAATAATATAAAACGTGTTATAAGCGCGTAAACGTGATAAAAGTTAAACTTTTTAAAGAGTAAGAGAGATTTAGTGTGAGAGACACAGAGAGAGATATTCAATTTCTTCTCTCTCATGTAACGAAATACAATTATGCCTAAACATGACTCATCCTTGAAAAATCACTATCAAATTCGAATTCGCCGCCTAAGAAATTTCACTTAAAAAAATATTTAAAGTCGGTATTAAAATACATAGGTAGGTACCTATTTAGGTACTTAATTTTATTTGAATTTATACATAAGTCATCATAATTAAATAACCAGTAAAGCTGCTGCTAAAGTTCTAACTCTTGCATGATACTTTTGGTACCCCCTGGTACCTTCTTTTGTACCTTCTGGTACCCCCAATGACATTTTTAATATAATATCATTGGGTACCCCCTACTTATTACTTATAATTAAATTAATAAACAATTCTCTTCACGAGTGTACATCGTAACGCCCCGAGTGTTAGTTAGCGTAGCAACTAGTTCTATGTAGGAGAGGTGTACTTGTTTTAACTACGAGTCAGTGAACATAGACAATAGCACTCCCAGAAGCTAGTGACTCCGGCGCCTGCGATGTCAACTGACACCTAAGGGCGGTGAACGATCCTTTATGCCCACTAGCACTATAAAAAGGTCCCGAATCTTTCCAACGACATCATTCGCTCTGGTGACATCCCGGAGCACAGTGAGGTCCTACATCGGGACTTGGAATATTTGGATACACGTACAACTTCTACGCCAGGATGTCTATGGTCAGAAGATCTAGTATGGACAGGATGTCCTCAAGCATGACATCCAGCATGACTGGAATGGGTTTGGGTGGAATAACTGGACTGACATCGGGTATGAGCACGCTGAGCTGCATGAGGGAGCAGCAGATGACAATCGGTGGAATGCCCTCGAACTATGTTCCTGGGCTGTCTGCCTATTACAATATCTCTAGCTTCTGCCAGCGCCCTGGGCAATCTCGTCGTTGGCCGATGCAGCGTGCCGGGCCTACCGCCCAGGATCGCCCGGGCCGCTCACACAGCACTGGCTCACTGCACCGCATGAAGTACTCGATGAGGAACAGCCCAAACACGCAGTACACTCACAATTTGATTTGCAAGATGGCTGATCAAAACGAACGCCGCCGCCGCCAGGACACCATGGAGATGATTCCTCAAAGTTATTATTCTCAGCAGCCACTGAAGGTGGAGCTCACTGAATTCTATTCTCGTGACAACTCCAAGGACCATCACACTGAACAGTATGACTTGGTGAACGATAATATTCTCCCGAACCCAGTTCTAAGGAGGGGCCAGAACTTCTTCTTTGCCGTTCGCTTCGACAGGACCTATGACAAGCAACAAGATATGATTCGTATCGTCTTTTGCTTTGGTAAGTTATATGTAAACATTTTTAATTTTTGTCACAAACTACTTTGACATCAGTGTACATACCACGTTTGTATTCTAAAATATAGCACAAAATTCGAAAACTCTTATAACCTCTTTTTCAGGCCCTAAGCCCAGCGTTACCAAAGGAACACGAGTAGTTCTGCCCGTGAACTGGAGCAACCAGCAGGGCGTCTTCCAACATTCCCGTGACATGATGGGAATGGGCATGGGAATGGGAATGTCTCGCATGCAGGATACAAGTACCAGTATGGCTCCTATGGGATCTATGGCTCCTATGGGATCTATGGGAACTATGGGCACTATGGGCACCATGGGTTCCATGGGGCCAATGGGAACCATGAGTACCATGGGAACCATGGGAACAATGGGCTCGATGGGTCCGATGAGTGGAATGAGAGAGACTACGACTTATGGAGTCCGCCGCAGTTCGTTCAGCAACGAGCCATTGCCCTTGCAACACAGCCCTCTCAGCCCGCATGGACCTATGGACCGCCCGATGATGGATCGCTATGGAGGCACAGCTCAGCATTCTACATTTGGTCGTGGATACGGGTCGCGGCATGGCTCCATGCAGAACTTGGCGTCTCTTGCTCATGATATGGATAGATGGGACATTAGTATTCAGCGACAAGATGGCAACACAATTACATTTCAAGTGCACGTACCGGCTACTGTTCCGGTTGGTGTATGGAACTGCTGGGTACAAACCAATCGCTTTGGCCAGCGCGATAACCGCCACGACTACAAATGCGATGAAGACATCTACATGCTATTCAATCCTTGGTGCCGTGAGGACCCCGTCTACATGGATAATGAATCATCTAGGAAGGAATATCTGCTCAACGAGCAAGGAAAGATCTGGTGTGGTACTTGGCGTCAACCGAAGGGTCGCAAATGGATTTACGGACAATTTGATGACGTGGTGTTGCCTGCTTGCATGTACTTGTTGGAGCGAAGTGGCCTGGAGCATTCTGAACGCGGTAACCCAGTTCGTGTTAGCAGGGCGATTTCGTCAATGGTAAGTTGATCAATAATAATTCTATATGTAGATAACTATTATCTGTTCACTTGCGAAAGACTGGACCGATTTAGCATTTTTTTAAATATTCGTCATAGTCCGAATTAGGTTTTTAGGGAATGAAGAATTTGAAAAGTTATAAATAAAAGTATCGTTTTACTAATTTTTTTACGCGTTATTTTGTGATTTAGATAAACGCAAACCACGACGATGACGGGCTGATGGTTGGCCGTTACGATGGCGAATATAAAGACGGCGTTGCGCCTCATGCCTGGACCGGCTCTGTGGCTATCATGGAACGTTACCTCACCGATGGAGGCAGGCCGGTCGAATACGGCCAGTGCTGGGTATACTCCGGGCTTGTGGTTACGATTTGCCGTGCTCTTGGTACTGAAATTTTGTATGCTTTCTTCATGATTAGATACTTTAAGAGTAATAGGTAGTTCGTTACATCATTCAAACTTGCTTTTAGGTATTCCTTGCCGTTCGGTCACCAACTATGTGTCAGCCCATGATACGAACCGAACATTCACTGTGGACAAATATTTTGATCGCGATGGCAACGAAGTACCAAATGGACCTGATGAAGATTGCTACGATTCATGCTGGAACTTCCACGTATGGAATGATGTATGGATGCAGCGACCGGATTTGCCTCAAGGTATCAAAGATACGAATTTTCCAAAGATGTTCAATGTTCAAAACTTATCGCAAAGGTTATTTATACTTATTTTTTCTACTTTTACTTCAGGCTACAGTGGTTGGCAGATCATTGATTCCACGCCTCAAGAGGAAGCTGAAGCTGTATACCACTGCGGACCAGCTAGCGTTGAGGCTGTCCGCCGCGGTGAGGTTGGCTTCCAATATGATACGCCCTTCATGTATTGTCAGCTTAACGCAGAACTCTGCCACTTCCAAGAAGAGGAGAATTCTGAATGGGGTTTCATTAGGATGGCTTCAAACCAGTATCAGTGAGTATATTACAACTGACTCTACATTAGTATTGACGTATGGTATTTGTCACTAATTGCTATACCACAAATGTTATAGAGTTGGCCGCAAGATTCTTACAAAGAACCCGAACCGTGACGATGATGAAGGTGACAGTGACATGTTGGAGATCACCCACGAGTACAAGACGGTCGATAGCTCGTCTCCTGAGCGCCTGGCTGTTATTGCTTCGTGTCGCGGCTACCAGCGCCTGCAGCAATACTATGAATATCCTGATCGCAATTTCGAAGACGTTTTCTTCGATCTTATGGACATTGACCTCGTGCCTTATGGACAGCCGTTTGACTGCACGATGAATATTCAGGTACTTAATTGTACACTCATGCAATGAATTACCTTGCCTTCTGAATTGTTTAACTGTCATCCATGAAACTATTTACAATTTTGCCATTTTCAACAGAACAAATCGCATGAAGATCGCACCATCTGGTGTGTGCTGACGGCTTCATCATGCTACTACACCGGCGCCATCGCCTCGCGTCTACGAAGGGCTCACGGAGAGTTCATCGTACGCGCTGGGCAGCGTGAAGTGCTGAAACTGCACGTCACACCTCAGGAATATATGGACAAACTAGTGGACCACTCCATGGTGAAGGTGCACGCCATGGCCTACGTGAAGCAGACTCGTCAGGCTTGGTCGGATGAGGATGACTTCCCACTGCACAAGCCAAGGATGCAAGTGCAGGTGGTTATATGTACTTTATAATCGGTTGTTTTCTATAGGTTACTAATACAATTTTTTAATCATCGTGATAATGTCCGGTAGGTGAGGGGACAGCCATGCATAGGACAAGAATGCGCTGTGACATTCAGCTTCCAGAACCCACTGAATGTTCACCTGACCGACTGCTACTTCACCTTTGAGGGAGCTGGTGTGCAGAGGCCAAGACAGGTAAAATACAAGTTGCCCTGCAACTTTTAGAAATGAAAGAAACAAAAAGAACGGGACTCACAAATGGATTTCTTCTTCCAGATAAGATTCCGCGACGTGAAGCCGGGCGAGTTCGTGAATTATCAGGACAAATTCGTGCCGCGGCGACATGGTGAGCGCCGCATCGTGGTGACTTTCTCGTCGCGGCAGTTGGACGAGATCTTCGGCTGCACCACGGTGAATGTGCGCGGCTAGCTAGCCCCCGGGCCCCGCGCACCCTCGCCGCGCACCTCGCCGCGCACCTCGCCGGGGCCTGCCTCTCCTCCCGCGCTGCAGATGGACCGATCCTACGTATCTTACGTAGCGCCAGAACAGCATTTGTATGTTCAAGAAGAAGAGGTGGTCATCATCAAGACCACCTCGTAAACGTCCACTCGACGCCATGCTTTCTTGGCTATTATAGTTATTCCTTATTTATGACAAAACATTTTTTTGTGAGTTTTTTAATTGAATGTACGAATGTTGCATCTAGAATACTTTTGTTCACTAACAAACAACTGAATACCTTATTTATAACGATGACTTGGCAAGTTTTAATGGATTTATTAATTTAGTATTATGTACTGATGTATATCGTTTGTATCACCAGCACATTTCAAATGAAAAATAACAAAAAAAGTAATTTTATAATCATTCACGATTTTCACAGTGTGATATTAATGTTATTTTATTAATGTATTCTTAATTTTAAGGAAACCGATGCTTCATGTGCCATTGTTTTGATATGTATGAATTACTCTGTACGAAAGAGTATAGTGTTAAGAAAGTATTATGATCTTTAGTATAACTTTTTATATATTTGCCTATTGCATATTTTATTAAGTTTTTATAAAATTATTGTACTCATTATGTAACAAAAACGATATAACACTTAACTATAATAATTTGCACGGTGTTTGTGTGTTTTTGGGATCTCAAAAATAAAGAGCATTCACTGCAAATGATAAAATTTCATTCAAAGTTCCTACCTCTATCACAATTAATGCTTAATTTTTATTTATGTAGGTACCAACAGCAACAATTTGATCACAACTCATCTTTAGTGATAAAATATTAAACAAAATAATCATCATCATGATCTCCTGTCCTTATCACAATTAATTAATTTGGTGTCGGCGCAACATAATCTTTTTGTTCCAAACTTATCTATTAGCCGTCATCGGTAGTCACCCCCTTTCTAGCCATATTACCTTTCACGCAGTCCTTCCATCGTTTCTTTCATCTTCCCTTCTCTTATAGCCATCACCATTTATACTCAAAACTTTCCTCACAACATTTTTCACAAAGTAGGTAGTATGAAGTCCAATTTGAGTGACTAATGTGGTTAGCACAAAACATACAGCCTATAGATGTCTGGGAGGGATTCATCAACATTGGGTACGTACTAAAGTCCCTACATTACAGTTCATTGGCCTTAAACCTAAAGAGGGACAAGGGTATTCCCGTTGATTCCAATATCAAAACAAACAAGCTGCTATTTTTCTTGCCTTTAGTACTTATTAATACCTACACTCCCTTGTTATGATAAATTGTACTGTTTTTCCCGTTGTGAAACATTTCAAATAAACATTCCAATATCAAATACAAAAGAAGCTGCTATTTTTGTAGGTTTGTAATTAGGCTAATTATTGAAAAAAACAAAATTGTAGGATCGTGTTGTTATTCTACTGATTTCTACTCGAAAGCATAATGTTTCTTAATACCTACAGTCAGCGGCGGTAAATGCGTCCCAAGCACTAAACGCGAATTTGTGAATAAACTAAACTTATTCTTTGGGATTTTTTAATGAGAAGAGATGCCAAAAAGCTTATCTAGTTAGTATATCACATTAATTTAGTTCAAAATTATGGGTAAAAAAACATGCGAAAGCTGTTTTAAAAGTTCCCCAGGAATTTAGGTAAGTTAAAAGTTTTTTTTTTTAATTTCAAGCTGGTAAATTTTCTTTTTTACGACTTTAAAATGTATATGTAGGTTATTTTGATATCAGAAAAATATAGAAGACTAGCTTCCGCACGCGGCTTCGCCCGCGTGGTATGTCGATAAAAAGTAGCCTATGTACTTCCCCGGGATGCCATGTATGTCCTTGCCAAATTTTATCGAAATCCGTTCAGTGGTAACGTACAGACAGACAGACAGAGTTGCTTTCGAATTTATGATACCTATTAGTATGGATGCCACATAGCGCTATTTAGGCCGCTCGGATCTGCTTGTTAATCACCTTCTGATAAGGTGGTGTTGTGATTATAAGCTCGGTAGATCATCAAAAAAACTTCATCATGTTAATAAGTTTGCTAACATTTTTCATCACTGGAGCGCAGGAATCCCCGCAAGTTGTGAAATTGCTCTTCACAGACTTCAAGGCAGCATCCTGCATTGTTCTTCCTCCGTTAGTCACGCACGTGTCCACATATCAGTAAAATATCATCAAGTTATGAAATACAAAATGATACATCGTTACAATTTGCAGTGCAGTCACCTGGAAAAGCCCTCACCTACGCGATCTACGACACGTTAGCATAATTTCCTTATTTATCTAGCACAGTTTATACTCATCTCGTCAAAATCTAGATAAAACCGTTTTCGTCATCATCCGCCTAGAATCAGAATCAGAATCAGAAATAATTTATTTGCAAAGAATGTAGGTAACAAAACATTGTTTTGGTGGTGTAAAAAAATTGTCATAGTAATTAAATTAATAGTAAATAATGTAAAGTAAAATAATGTAAAAGTAAATAATTATAATAAAACAAACTTAATAAATTGAAATATTATTGAGAAATGTCATACGAGTATGGTGATGTCATTTAAAAACTCACTGACAGCGTAATAGCATTTTTCAACTAGTAGTTTCGTTAATTTCTTTTTGAAAGAATGAGATGTATGATTTTTATTGTCATTAGGTATTTTATTGTAAATAACTGGTCCCATATGCATAATATTCTATATTATGCATATGGCATAGGCATATGGCAGGTACGACTGGTGGTAATGAGCTTCTTTATTTTATTTATTTTTATTTTATTAATTTTAAGAAAACTTACAGCTAATACATTCGAGTAGTCAGAAGTAATATGTAGAATAAAGCCAATTACAAGTTTCCACAATATAAACTCATGTATAAAATTTACAAAACGGTACAAACCGCGTTAGAGTGATGTAAAGAAGCAACTGAACAGAATAAACAAACAAATATAAAATACATTACACAACAAAGTTACTCTTCAAAGAAGTAGTTAGGTACTTAATTTTTTTTTTACTTCTCGGATACTGTTCGTAAATAAATCAAGCTCAACATCCCGGCATACCTGATTGAAGAATCGACATGCTCTCAAAATATATGCAAAAAAAAAAAAAAAATGCTCTTATTTGCAAACCATTAGCTCGATTCAGTAACTCGCCAAGTCTCATTCATAAACTCTAGCCACCGTCATAATAAGACACCAAAAAAACAAGAGCTGTATTACAATCAATATAAGGTAGAAATGGCCACGATTATATGAACAGGAAGATCTTGAAGGTTCGTAATTATAACTAATCAAACTCATTAAAGGTTTAAATCTTGTTAACTGTTGAGAAAATAAACTATTATCTCTGTGATTGTTTGCACATGACGCAATGCAGATCTTCATCTGCGTGAAAGCATCGTATTTTCTATAAGATGTTTGTATCCTAAATATTTGTTTGGAATGGCTATGTTTCGCCTGGATATTGAATGTTAACTGTTTTACTTTGTAGAATCAGAACGTGCTTTGGCGAACGTTGCTCGGTATGGAGTCCGATGCATGTTTTAATAACCTGAAAACTGTTATGGTTTATGTGTTTTCACGGTTAATAACAAAGTCGTAAAATAACAAGAATGCAAGTCTGTAATGTAGCTTTTTTTTTGCAAAATAC
This sequence comes from Lithophane socia, assembly GCA_947522985.1. Taxonomy (NCBI): domain Eukaryota; kingdom Metazoa; phylum Arthropoda; class Insecta; order Lepidoptera; family Noctuidae; genus Lithophane; species Lithophane socia. The sequence continues at coordinate 12,004,685 of OX383256.1, read as the reverse complement.
GCCTTCTCAGAACTCTCTTACATACAACCATATAACATAACATAACACATCATATCATAACAAGCACTTCTTATACATCTATATATATAAAATAAATCCCTATTTCCCTTGGTCACGCCATCACGCGTGAACGGCTAGACCGATTTCGCTAATTCTTTTTCTGTTGTGTTTGTTATTGTCAGGAGAAGGTTCTTATGAAATAAGAAAATTGCGCGGAAAATTAGAAAAATTAAGACAGGACAACGTCGGTCGGGTCAGCTAGTATTCTTTTATTCTTCAAATTACTTCATGTCTTTTTATGACTATCTGACTGTCTATAAAATTTCTAATTTATGTCTGTAATTTTTATGGTGTACATAATAAAGAGTATTCTATCTATCTATCTGACTTTACAAGAAATCTAAGGAAGAATTTTACCTACAAAAAGTAATCTTTAAGGAGGAAAATAACACATTCCTAGTTTGGAGCTGAACCTTGTCCGGATCCATTTGTTATGTTACCTATAGATCAGTGTTATTAAAGCATCTTATTATGTTACAATTAATCGATTTAACTGTACTGGGTGCTTCGATCACATTTATTGACGGCAACCTGTTGTTGCTACATGCTTCTAGTAACAGTAGGTAACTCGTATGGCATTGTAGAAGGTCGCCTTATCTCGGTGACTCAGAAGCCGTTTTTAGATAACACTAAACCTGATGTCTTTTAATCTTAAACACTTCCTAAATTATGTTTTAATTTGTTTTGGTGCACTCAAACTGGAGCCCATATTATTCTCTGAAATTAATCATTTTTCTTGCGGAATAAATAGGTCAAAGTCACGTGTATTGGTACAGATGCGTCAATATCTCTCTGAAACGTCTTTTTAACCGCATCACAACCATGATATAATAACGGATTCTTGGAAAATTACTAACAATACTGAATAATACGATTCGTTGTATGTACCTATTCATTCATATAGAAAAAGGAAAAATCTGATTGGTTTAATTGAAGAGTGGGGCCTTCAGCAGCCAAGATCTCGAGTGCCGAGACGTGGGCGATGATGTCACCTATGTAGTAAATTAACATAATCATGTGTAACTTTATTTTGTCAAACGTTTACTATCTGTTATTTTTGTTCACGGTATGATGTACAAACAAGGCTAGTCTGTAAAACACACGTGCATTCTTGCCTACTAATTACAAGATCAAGTTCATAATTATAGCTATAGATGAATGATAAATAAATTGTGTAGGAAGGTGATGGTAATCAGTATAACGTTAGTAAAATAGGAGGAAGATAATGATAATTCAATGGCATTTACTACGAAAATGATCGATATTACTCGATCGCGACAGCTGTTTGGCTAAACTGGAATCATAACATAACTGAGAAACTCGTACCTAAGTTATTTACCAAAATCGTACAAATTCTTACGTGCCCAAGTTTTTTTTTTTACCAAAAATGAATAATAAAAATTTGAATGCAACCTTTTTAATAATTTAAGAAAGTTAAATACCTAGCTGAAAACTGGCCACTGCGGATCAAAATCTCTATAAGATGCCATTAGAGTTCTTTTTTGTATTTTTTTTTTATAAGTAGATACTTAATAGCTTTCCTTCTTATTTTTCATGTAAAACAGCCCGTACCTTACCCTTTCAAAGTGAAATGCATCCTTTTTGTTTTTTTATTGGACTTGTTCTATTGCATCTGTTTATTAATAGATACATGATTATTTTTCAGAATATTGAACCATGGACCATCACATTATCCTAACTAATTATAAATGCGAAAGTGAGTTTGTATGTTGCCCATTCACGCTAAAACGGCTTGAAGGGATTTGGATGAAACGCATAGGGGTAGACTTTGACCTGGAGAAGAACATAGGCTACTTTTCATCCTGGACCGCAGGTAAAATCGCGGGCAACAGCTAGTAAAACAATATTAAGTTATATTTTCAAAGATGAATTTCTGTTTTAAAGTGATCATAATCAGGTGCATTTAGCTACTTATTGTACTTCTGTCTAAGTTCTTGTATGCTGAGCTGACTCTGAAAAATAGTGACTAAAAAGTTTCAGCTAAACAAGTAGCTACGACCTGTTTACCATCATGAAGGTTAGAAGCGGTACTTTCCATATTTTGTGTACCTACTTACTCATTGAAACTTATGGGGATTTTTATAACCTATTCACCCCTGCGTAGTTATGATTTAGATTTAATTGTGATTCATTAGTAGTGATTCCTGTGAAAGACTGACGTCGACGTGACGTGACCCTATATTCCGCGGTTGTGATAAGAGGTCACGCGAGCGAAGGTAGCGAGGATGCTCAGCAGAGACTGAGCACAGACTCGGATCTCGCGCCGAGGTGCGCACGCGTAAAACAACGTTCACACGAGCTTTTAATTTTATGAGAGCTAAGCATCTGTTTATCCGGTCGATAAACCATTAATTCAAATAACAGCTGATAATTTGTTTACATTGTGGCAAACTGTGCTTTGTGCGTACTAAGGATCATTTTAAGCGCTGGTGATCTAATCGCATTTTTTGTGCGTTAATTGATATTAGAGTGGTCTATAAAACGAATTGAAAGAGATTATTGTTCATTTTATTGTATGTGGTTGTTAGTGAGTGATTGGTTATACTGAAATGGGTGCTGTGAAGAGCAAGTTGGCCCATGCTTGCCCGCCACAGTGTTTATGCTGCGGGTTCCGCAAATCGGACTCCTATGACCTCAAAGAGTTGCCGCGACCCCCTCAATGGGACTCCTCGTACGCTAACGGTAAGTCAAGGTCACCTTAAAAATCTAATGACAAAAAATCTGAGTGATGATATAAACACTAAATATAAATTCAATACATTCAGTCGATGATAAAAATTCTTCCATGTTCACATTTAAGATAATGATACCTACGTGTGTGTTTTGATTAACTTGCACGACATAGTGTTACCTCATGTTTTATAATAGATAATATGCGTTGGTAACTAATCATTAACATAATAATTTTAATAAATTATTACTGGTTACGATGAAACCGAAAGGTAGAGGCATCGACTCTACCAGCTGAGACAACAACATGTCTACCTACCTACTATGAATTACTTATCTACTTATACGTCCGTATTTTGGGGTAGCGTATAACTCTAGGCATCCCTGTAACGCCTGTTTTTTTTTGAACCCTAATTTTTTTTAACAAAATACCTGAAAAGTTCTAACTGGAAATCAGAAAAGATTGAAAAAAAAAAAAAGTTGCATTGCAACTTGCACGTACAACATTACACATGCATGTGCTATTGTTATATTGTTCAAGTTCTTTGTACAAAAGGTTAGGACTAGTAAAATAGTGTAGGTGTAATACAAATTAACTTGTCAAGATTTTAGGTGTAGACTAATTGGTTGTTAGTTAATTTTTTGTTTGATTCTATTGACTCACTGTTTAGCTGTAGTTATGCTGCGATTCTTAACTGCTGAACCGACATGTAGAATTAATTCACACTTTTGTTTTCTGATTGAAGAAACATCGTCATGTTTAAGAGACGAACGACATTATTTCCACCTTTTCCCACCCAATTACTTGTTATTTTGCTAAATTTTAATGTAGTTAATTTTTTTGTTAACTTTGCAGCAAATTTGAAAAATTTAAGCTTTTCTTGGTAGTCTAAACCGTGGATCTCTTGCGGAACTAGAGCGATGGTCAATAAACATGAATGAAAGTGCAAGTAAAATTGAACACGGTCCAATTTTCGTTCGGAAACTTATTGTGACCTATATTTTCCTGTCAGTCATATAGAATTCGAAATTTAAATATGACAGAAACAAACAAGGCTGGTTACAAACACAGTTTAATTTATGGTTTTCCATTGTTTTGAAGTGAGTTAAAAATACAACTCGCTGCTTTTAGCAAGCTGGTATCGCGGCGAGTACTGAACCAACATTGTTGGTATATTTTTGAGAAAACGATGACATTGGAAATGCTCTTCCAAACAAAGACCTTGAAAGGCTTTAAAACAAGGGGTTATTTTATTTTATTTAGAACAGGTTTGTGGTGCCTGTACCAAAAATATTTGTAATCAATGTCTTTTTTTATTTTGTATAAAAACAATTAAATCCTTTTTTCATTTGTATAGAAACATATTTTGAAGCATTTTACGTTCCAAACATCGCGACTTCACTACCTTGATGTCAGTAGAGCGACTATTAGTTTTATCATTTATCACTTTGCGCCTAACCTGTTCTGTCCCTCGAGGTCTCTAGATATTCGAACGCTACTGTTTGTGAACTGGTTTACACTTCACGTAGGCACCTATTGGTATGTCTGCACTTGTACTGCTATCTGGTATGGGGATTTTTAGTACAGATATAAATATAAAATATTAAGAGAAAGTTAGCAAATTTTTATCATTTTGCATTAAGATGACTTTATTTATTGTTCTAGTATTAGATGACTCTCCATATTTTTTTAACAATAAAAATGGAATAACATTTGACTGTTTTTAATTTTATAAAAAATAAAACTGTAAAATGTCTTGCAATGAATGTAGCAATCGAACAAGCAGTAATTGGCAGCTATTAAAAACGCATATTTAGGAATATTTCTTTACATGACTGGGACGTAGATACGACATTGCATTGGCGCCTACGCATGTACCTACGCTTAATAGTATAGTGTACCTATTAATTGTCTACAAGTCGTCACGTGTTGTGTTTTATCATAATAATAAGCTTTATTCTCTTATTTGATTCTGAACTATAAATCCTAAATTCTAAGCCTTATTTTTGGAAACTTTTATTCGGACTGTTTGATCTACCAACTCAGTTGAAAGTTCTTTACTTTTCGTTTTGCTATAAGCTAAACTGTTTCAATCATACGCAATACATCTGCTTAATGTGTTAGCAGGCATACTAATATTATAAATTCGAAAGTAACTGTCTGTCTGTCTACCTTTTCACGCCTAAACCTCTGAACGGATTTCGACAACATTTAGCAAGGAGATAGATGACATCCTGAGGCATTCCTCACACACACCCACACACACACACACACGGGGTACGTTTTATTGGCATACAACGCGGGAAGTCGCGGGCGGAAGCTAGTTCATTCATAAACTAGGATTTTGGGTTCAGGAAATACCTGTCCCCAATCGCATTATCCTCTACATGAATTGCCTATGTATCGAAACAATAGGTATAAATAAATAATTCATGGTAAATTGTGTTATAGGTAGGTATCTATTTCCTTCCTTCTGGACTTATAAGGGAATATTACAATGTCCATAATTAATAAGGTACTAAATTGAGTTGTCATAGGCCTCTAAAGTTTTCCCCATTGCGAAATACCTATTAATAATAACATAGGTAAATATGATTATTCATTCATGAGTTTATTAGTTAAACCTACGTACTTTGGTACTTCTTACCTACTTATTACTAATTTTATTATAGTAGGTAGGTAATTAGGTACCGTCATCCATACCGCAATGAGACTATTGTTTTGATTATGGATAATGCACTCAAAGTTTGAGTACATGTAATAAAAATCAATACTTAATCTTAAAAATATCATAATAATATGTTGTACACTATGTAATTAGATTTATATTGTCTGTATTTGCTATAATATCACTACATAGTATTATAAAACAAATTCCGCGTCTGTCTGTCTGTCTGTCTGAACGCGATAAACCCAAAAGCTACCGAACGGATTTTCATACGGTTTACCAATGGACGGAGTGGGTTATGAGGAAGGTTTAGGTGTATATTTCTGGTGGTTTTTTGTACGATGATTTATCAAGCGCTAAAAACCGTGCGAAGCAGCGGCGCGGCGGCGGCGCCGCGTTAGTAATATTATAAAGAGGAAAAATTTATGAGTTTGTATGTAGGGGATAATCTACGGAATGATTGATCCGATTACGAAAATTCTTTCACTAATGGGAAGCTACAGTATTGCCAAATGTCATAAACTCGTATCATATATTTTATGTTAAAACAGGAAATTTCACGCGGACGAAGTCGCGGGTAGAAGTTTGTTATAAATAAATAAACAGTGGCTGTGTCAATAATTGCATGCAAAACTCTTTAGAAATCGAAAGTACAGTCACATACAACTTTGTATATAGGAATGTTTCATAAACAAGTTGACGAATAAGAAATAGAGGCTGTACGCTTATGTCATGACATGCAATTCCAAGGTGAACTGGCGAGCGCAGATCCGTCCTACAATTTTGCTTCGTCTGTCCATACACTCCATAAGATTCGATAACTTTAAAGGTTCGGTCATGCATGATTGACAGTTGTAAACATCCACACATAAAATATCATCACATAAGACCACGTTAATTAGCTTCTTGATTACTAATACTAAAGACGAATGTAATTAACGCAGGTACAATACTTAGGTACTCACCTACATATGCATGAAACCGGTTTCTGATTGTTTGGTCACGCATGAAGATGTGACTGCTTCTTCAATGTGTGAACTACAGTACTATCTAATTGTCATTCATAATATTAAGTATCTAGGTACAAACCTGGAAATGAAAGTGAAAACCATCTCATTAACACTGCCAACTGTATCCCTGTCTCCTTTAGCTGTGTAAATCCGCCGATAGTTTCAAAGAAATTGTTTATGTACTTGGTCACCAAAAACCTTTCGGAATAAATAAAATGCAACGGGACCTCGACCAGTGAAGTGAAGGTGATAAACCAGTTCATTCATTCATAAGACTATCATGTCATCGTAAGTTCTGCCAAAGAATAGCTGTATGAATAATATGAACATGAATGTTACCAAGTAATGAGTAGCTTGTTTTACTGGAAACGGTTCCTTCTGACCTACTAAAGTGTGGACTGGAATCCTCCTAAAATTCTTATAAATTAATGTGACTCTAAGTAAATGACTAAACTAACTGATTCCAAAGAATGCATTACTCAGCGGGAACTTAGGACCTTCAAAAAGGTTGAGGATGTGTGATATTCTCCACATTTGTCAAAGTCAACACATAGTTACTAAAATATCCGGACATCATGGCGTTTTCTTAACTCAGCAAGTAAATAAAAATATCCAAATTTTGTAGACCATCGTCTTCCGTTGTTACGTAATTCTTTAGTAGTAAGTGAGTCACTGAAACTGAGATTCGTTCCTGAAATAGACAGAAATAATTAAAAAGATCGAGTTTCGTGCGCACGATCATAATTCTAGATCGCAATGGAGTTATTGTGGCCAGGTGTTGATGCAGCAGTCAAATAAAAGTATGTCAGGTTGAAAAATACGAAGACGAATTTTCAAAATAATCTAGCTATAATATTTCTTTTAGATCTAATTAAAAGAATCGTAGGTAATTGGTAAAGTTCTGATATTTTTTTTCCGATGAAACATAATTGCGTTAGTAAATATTAAAACAAATAATAAAAAATCCCGAATGAAGGAAAGACAAAGACTTCTTTAAAATAAATAAATTAGACTTAATGAAATTACTATTACTATTAAGATACAAAAATTATAAATATAGCTCTAAAACTCTTTAGCGCACAATTTTCGTCAAAAGAATCTCCTTCAAGATATGTTTAAAATCTGATATGAAGCTGGACTAAAATATTCAGCCTTGATTCAACAGTCAAAATGTGCGAATTTCCTCTGCATGTTTAACTGTCTAAATGATTGCTTTTATGTTTACTTATAACGTAAACATTTCCATATCTTGAGTAATTAGTAGTAAATAATTGATTCCTTTATATTATTTATATTCTTGTTTACTTTTAGAGTGGAATGCCCTCATAAAACAACTGACTCTATCTAGGAATGAAGGAATCGTACAAATGACTTTACAACTTTGGAAGCCAATAATACACGAACACAATAATGTCACATAACGTAGTAAAGATAACGCTCTTCACTTGTCCAGTTTTATTGGATGAATTAGCTCACTTTGATGTGCTGGCTCTAATTTATGGGACCTATAAAAATGCGATGAGTGTTTTAAAATAGTGACCGAATTCGAATTCTTTTGTGGATCGGCATGACCTTATTCAAACGAAGCTAATGAAGAAGAGCACGACGAAGAAAAAAAAAGTAGATGGAAGCAAAGAAGAGTCATTAAAAAAAAGTTAAGCATAAAGCTTGTAACCTTGTCAGTTTAACCAACCAAGACATTTATATCGTCCCAGATCGCAGGCGATACACTTAGGCTGTAAGTGAATCTGATAAATGTAAAACACTGATCAAGACATCACACGTGCACATACCATTTGAATAATCTATACCTAAGATAAGATCTCATTCATCAAATCAAGTGTTCATCTTAATATGGTCTCAATTAATAGTTATCTAAGCGCATCTTACATCGCTTCCTAATCGCGAGCCTACGCGATCGCCGTGTGCGTTGTGTGTGGGACCAAGTATTATTCGCTGATTATTCCGAAGGCCGACATAATATCCAGGTCTAGCGTCCCACGTGGTAATTAATACCAAATAAGTTATTTACCAGACGGGCGATGAAAGGAGTCGACCGGCCTTGTTTAGTGTTTAGTATGACCAAGTTGTTGCTTACCGACCCAGCTCTAAAACTTTGTGAGGTCAATGGTATTGAGTTATCTAACTCCAGTTTAGATAAAACATTGGCTACATTTTGCAATATTTGCGTGATCATTTTGAAGGACAAGGATAAGCCAGATGTGTCCCGGTAAATCACTAGATGAGAATCCGCAGAAAATAAAAAAAAACAGTCTGCCTTGTCTTTTCCCAAATATGTTGGGGTCGGCTTCCAGTCTAACCGGATGCAGCTGAATACCAGTATTTTACATGCACAGAAAATCACTGGACCACTAAAATGTCTATCAACTTCTATGCAATTTAGAGGTCTAGATTTTCTTTAAATATACATTCGTAAAGAATTACTCAATGGTTATCAAATGAATATATAGGGAACGCACGACTTCAATTGACCCGCATTAAAAGGTCAAATGTTAGTGTTAATTAATAGATATCTTCAATATATACTGATAGGGAGTAATATTTTAAAGGTGCCGCATAAGGTAGATTTGGAAAGATTTATTAACAAGTGCAAAGTAGCAGAAATATACGGGACTAGCAGCGCCCCGCGGTTTTACCCGCATAAGTTTCGAACCCGCGGGAATATCGAGATGAAAGTATCCTATGTGGAAATCCAGGTTATAATCTATCTGTGTGCCAAATTTCATCAAAATCCGTTTAGTCATTTCAGCGTGAAAGCGTAACAAACAAACAAACAAACTCACTTTCGCATTTATAATATTAGTTGATTAGTAGGATAGGATTTCAAAGAACTGACATAGGTAAATAGACCAGCAGCTCAGAAGGTACATTTAGATTCTTGTAAGAAAATCTCAAGATTTATACATGAACTGACTATTTTCCTCAAGTAGATACGTAACTATTACTTATATCTATTGAATTACCTGGTGACTGCATAGTGCATGGCATTTGAACAAATGGTTATTAAATTCAAATTTTATGGACAATAATATAATATCTATGACTTTATTCTTGACTAATCATTGATTTAATACCCGAGCTTACCTTCACTTGTTTAATAGAAAATTGTAGCAATAAATTCATAGTTCAGTTAAGTTGACATTCTCATGATATCTCTCTATCTAAGGCATGATTTTGTCAGATACTAATGATATGAGTAACACTGACTAGCCTTGGTTTTGTCAATGAACAAAATCGGTTTCTCAGTAACTGGATGAAGCTTTTCATCGCTTGTTGACTATGACATCACCATTCATCTTAGATGTAGGAGTAGATGCTGAGTTTCACACTGCAGCTCGCAGTCCATGACGGCATGCAAAAAGAACTACACGTTTGTTCGAATAATTAGCAGCGAACGAACTGTGCTCGATTGTGAACGAAACTGGCGGATGTTTATGTGTGGATACTAGTGATTCTGTAATGTTTAAATTAGCTGAGAGTTTAGTGTGATCGTAAAATAATGGAGTATCTTAAAAGTTTGTGGCGGCGGTATTTTGGGACGCGGGAAAGACATGTTATTGTGAATGTGCCGTTTCAACCAGGTAATAAACGAAGAGCTAGATAAAAAATTAAATTAAAAATAACATCATAAACATTTAGTTCCCTATATTATGTACACTAGAAGCAATGAATTAGGCGGTATGATAGTGAGTGACCAAATTCAGCGAGAGTTTTAAGATCTTTGAAGAATAGTTATGCAAGTAAAATCTAACAACAAAATCAAAATATAGTCCACTATTATTCAGGAAATTACGATATATGCATAATGTGTTATTGTACGATTGACGTCCTGGCTAGTAGCCAATTCTTGGGCGCGAAAATTTTTGACCATGACGCATAGTGGTTCAGAAATTTTCATTCATATTGATCCATTAGGGTTTAGTTTATAATATTTACGACAAGAGCATTTAAAACTTAATTAATTCGGTGTGGTTGCACCCATTTTATTTAGAATTTAAGTAATAAAAGTAGGTGATGTTTGACATTCTGATAAACTTATTGTTGCTATAACTAAGCTGATTTGATGTTGACAAAAATGTATCCAAATTTTTTCAAGGTCTTAAATGAGTCAATCTCAATTATTCTGCAACAGGTCTTATACTCGTATATCTCACGAGTATAGGACCTATTCAATATGTGTGTTATTGAATATATTGTAACATAGTTTCTCTTTATTTATTCAGATGTCGTCGACGCGACGCGTCAGGGCGTGCTTGCGGTGCAGGGAATTGATTTCTGTGTCGACACAAATGGCGAGAACCACCATACGAACAAGTTTAACCTGATGACAAGGACCGTCGACAGATGCCTGGTCGTGCGAAGAGGACAGGCCTTCAAACTAGATATATTACTGAACAGGCCCTACGATGCCAGTCGAGATGCTGTCTCCTTTATTTTCTACGTTGCAGGTTTGTATATTTATTGCTTAAGTCGTGGGTAGGTCCACAACAGGTTTGATTGACCTAAAGATAAGTCTAGATGTAGGTAATCCCACAAATCTATGTTACTTAGAAGGAAGTCTTGGCTTTACGAATTGACCAAAGTCAACTTAAAAGTGCACACATTTTTCTCATCTTAAAATAAACAGGGTTTTTTAGATAAGCCCTCTTTGTCTGTGACCACACAAAAAAAGGATTCCGTAAGAGGATGTCCATTCAGTTTGTTAGGATTATTTGATCGCAGATACCGATACTAGCATTGTACATGTTAATGTTCAAGGTCTCTTTTTAAAATATTTGGCGCCTGATATTTACCTTGCCAATTAATTACGTGTTGGAACACCGATACAAATGGGTCATTACGTAAACCTTCGCATTAGGGCGACGCAACGTAAGTGATAAAAATAATGCCATGACACGACCATATATATATTTGTTGCGCAGATGTTGAAACACGAGGACCGTCAGACGAAACATCCGCCGCTGTTCCTTTATTGGAGAAAGGTTCTGAGACCTTCGGAGCATGGAGTGCGACGTATGAGGGTCAGATGGACTCTCACCTCATGGTAGCTGTGACTCCTGCAGCGGACTGCATTGTGGCCGCCTGGAGGCTCGATGTGGACACAAGACTTAGTGGAGGCAGCTCTCTCAGCTATAGACACCCTTTGCCGATCTACGTACTCTTCAACCCTTGGTGCTTGACTGATACTGTTTATATGCCGGGTATGTACATTTTCCGATTGATACAAAGAATAATATTCGTAAAATAATAATTCTCTATGAATGATAAAGACGAAAAAGAACTCTTGTGATTGGTGTCCGCTTGCAAAACCGGAAACTTTAAATCAACTGCTTCTCTAATATTTGTAAAAGAAATCATGAATGTGTCTACTGTTACAAACTAATTTATATCAAGAAAGCAAATCAAAATAAAACTGCATAATTGGGTGTTTTTTCAGGTCACAGCCATCGTGACGAATATGTGCTAGAAGATGGAGGACTGATGTTCAGAGGAGTATACAACCGTATCAAACCCACACCCTGGAACTACGCACAATACGAGAAAGATATATTGGACTGTGCACTTTATCTAGTCAGAGAAATTGGAAAGGTATTTGCTTTAAGATTTCCACTTAGAAACTAGTTTTGCCTCAACTTTCTAGATAAGAAAAGCGGAGAGATCCGTTATCGTAACGTACAAGTAATCATGATTCGTTGTTTTACTAGAATTATTAACCGAGCTTTTGTTTTTAGGTAAAAGGCCGCGCCAGAAGTGATCCGATTCGGACCTGCAGGGCGCTGTCAGCTGCTGTGAACGCACAAGACGACAATGGTGTTATCATCGGTAACTGGGCCACTGAGGTGTCGGACTACAGCGGAGGCACACATCCACTTAAGTGGGTCGGCTCCTTGGCAATCCTACAGAAGTATTATGAGAAGAAGAAGCCCGTCAAATATGGACAATGTTGGGTGTACGCTGGTGTGCTGACTACAAGTAAGTGTGGTTGCAATATTCAGCAAAATAAGCAAAAGATGTCCAATTGTTCACCAAAGAACTTTAAAATTAAAAATATTATCCATACAACCAGCAGTACACTATAAACGGTGTTATGAGGTCTTTGTTTCTTTACCTATATTATTTATTTCAAGAAAAAAAGACCCGTAGATACGGCTTTATAAATTGTTATAATGTTTTGCAGTTTGCCGAGCTCTTGGTATTCCTTGCCGACCAGTGTCAGGATACGATGCAGCTCACGACAGTCAAGGAAGTCTCACTATCGATATCATCAAGGATGATGAAGGAAACACTCTGGAGGAGTTCACCAGAGACTCTGTGTGGAACTATCACGTTTGGAATGAGGTGAGGAGAGCAACTATGCAGAGTTTTGTTACTGAAACACTACACCGAAACAGACTTGCTTTAGTACATATTTAGTGTATTTTCGTGCGTTGGGCACTATTGAGATTTTTTATGATGCATCAAATCGAGTATTACTGCTACTACCAGCATTATTATCGAAGCTTAAAATAGTCTCTAAGTGTATGCGTTTGCGTCCTACGCCAAATCAGATCGATTGATGACTCATTTCGTTAATGGTATATATAACTTAACCCAGATAACCTTTGAATGAGAGCTAGTAACTTTCAATCTTTATTACTTTATGGTGTTCGGTTCGTAAGGCTTTTGTTACGGAATGTGTGATTCTTTCGATGTAGCAGATGCCACTTACATTTGAATACTGCTTCTGACTAAATGAACCAATCTTAATATAGGTTATATAGGAATAAAATACCACTTTTCTTAGAAATGAATTTTCATGATTTTACTACTATTTAATAGGTATGGATGGACCGTCCAGATTTGGGCCCAGAGTACGGCGGCTGGCAGGCCCTGGACTCGACGCCGCAAGAGACCTCTGAGGACATGTTCCGTTGTGGACCAGCTTCACTGCGAGCAGTCAGGGACGGAGAACTGCAGAGACCTTACGATGCCGCCTACGTTTTCGCTGAAGTTAATGCGGATAAGGTATTACAAGATAGATTCTTCAATACTTAACCGCCGATTGCTAGACGTGGAAAATAACACAAGAGAGTTCTTAACTGACTTTGATGTTTGTTTTAAAATTTGCAGGTGTTATGGAAATATTCTGGCGAGATCCAACCACTGAAACTGATGGCTCGTGACACAGTCTCGATCGGACAGAATATTTCAACAAAAACTATTGGCAAAATGGAACGTGAGGTACGTGGGATTTTTCTAACAATGCCAACTGCAAAATTTTTGTTGTTCAACAAAGATTTATCTTAATTTTAACTGGGTTCTTAAATATTTCAACTGAGCAGGAATTGAATAACATAATGATTAATGATTAACAAAACTTTATCAAAATTTTAGGACATTACAAATACGTACAAGTACCCAGAGCGATCACGTGAAGAACGCATGACGATGGAGAAGGCGCTGCGCAAGTCGGAGAGCATCTTTGCGCGGTACTACCTCAACGATGCCTTCAATGACGTCACCTTTGACTTTGAGCTACACGACGACATCAAGATTGGACAGGACTTCAATGTGGTATGTTAAATTTTAAACATTCCATTTCTTGTTTGCATCAGAATTTGGATAAATGCTTTCAATCAACCCAAATAAACTGGTACGGAACGGAATTTATTCCGTTCCGTACCAGTTTATTTGGGTTGATCGTCTATGTCATTTGATATAGTTTTAGCAATGGGTATGATGCAGTTGAAGGTATATACAAAGTCGTAATAAACGTGTAGGATAACATTTATGATTCATAATGTCAGTCTAACCCTTGCCAATTAAGAATTGCAGGTGTTTAAACAAAATGTTCATTAATTCCAGGTCTTACACATCAGGAATCGTTCAAGTACGAACTCACACCAAGTGAAGGGTATCCTCCGTGTAGACACAGTGACGTACACGGGAGTGACCGGTGAAGGAGTGAAGAGGACCGAGTTCGATCTCAACATGGAACCAGAGGGCAAAGAGCTTATCAAGATGCTGGTCACCTTTGATGAGTATTATAAGAAGCTGGTTGATCAGGTAATTTTGATTTTTTTATGGAAAAAGTATGGATAGTAGTGGCGTTCTGTATTTTCTACCTATGGCCTATGGAATAGTGAATTTGTTGTTCATAGACATAATGGTAAACTGCTTTGTGTCTGTGAAGATTGTCTAACTACATAGTACTGCACGAATTAACTAGTATCTTATCTATCTACTTTACTTAAATATAACGCTTTATTAACATTAACCTGATAATCTTACAGGCTTCCTTCAACATCGCCTGTTTAGCATCAATCGTGGATAGAAAATTCGACTTCTTCGCTCAAGATGACTTCAGAGTCCGCAACCCTGATATCAAGATCAGTATTGATGGGAAACCAGTGTCACGCCAGGAGTTCACCGTCACCGTTAAGGTGGAGAACCCACTGCCCATCCCACTCACCAAGGGCAAGTTCTACATTCAAGGACCTGGTCTTGAGGAGCAGCTTAAGATTCAGTTAAATGAGGTAAGATATTTATTTATATTTTTTTAATGAATATTTATGCCATACTATTTCACGTCTTCCTTAATCTACGGTATGTGAAAGTAAACACATTGAAACCATATTCGTAAATCTGTAACTTCTAGTTTTTTAAACTTAACATTAAATTAAATTATTATTTACATAATCATACTGAAAATATTACTGTAAAATTGTGTCCGATAGGTCCAATATAATCTTTTCAAGCGATACTACCAGTGCCATCTGTCTTAAAATAACTGAACTACTACGAGTTCGAGTAGTGCTATTAGGAGTGCCGCAAGGCATCAAGTTTGGATTCATACGAAGCTTACTTATCGACGTAACTTACCGTTTTCCCAGAATGTGGCGCCAGGAGAGTTTGCAACAGCTCAGTATAAGCTGACGCCACCGTGGGCTGGTCGCCACCAGATTTCTGCCAAGTTCACGTCCAAGGAAATGCGAGACGTCGATGGGTTCCTGTCGTTTATGGTCGCCCCGCCTGCTGCAACCAACGGGCTGCCGCTTGATGCTGTTGAGAGTCATCAAATCTAGATAGATACTTAGATAAATATTTAGGTATTTAATGAGAAGTATTTTTATGAGTTGTGACAAGTTCACGGCTGTATTTTACATGTATGGCAAGTTATCTGTTTTGTGTTTGTCAGGTCATTCTAAACTGAATTTTATAATTGAATGACAAATCCTTAAAAGTAATTTTATGTTAAGCATTCAAGTGTAGCTTTAACTTTTTTTATTATACGTGGCATTAACCTCATATTTTCTTTGCAAAATAGAGATATTGATGCAACATTTTACTTCATGAATTTCCTCATTGCCCGTCTTAGTCAATAATTAATTTGTGCAGTCTCAACAATGTTATTATTAAGTTATTTATTATGTTCCTAATGTAAGATATATAATGGTTCTACTTCCTTATACACCCCTTTGCAAAAAAAACGGGCACCTTAACAGTCATTGGCTTTTGTATGGATAATATTAATATTTTTACTATGTCATTAGCATAAATGACTAGTAATTTGTTATAATCAATAAGAATATAGTTTTTTGGCTACACCCCTCTTCTAGCAGCGCTACAATGTTACTAGCTCTTATTGCTTTTTCTGCAATTACAATCAACACAAAGATATCACTTTTAAGTCACAAAAAGGCTGGATTATGCGACAAACATACATTATTCTACTAAAAATAACGAGAAGTTAGTTTTAGTTGCCAGGATAACCTTCTAACCGCAAACCTGCAAAATGTTAGTAAAAGTCACAAACGGAAAACGGTATTATTATTGTTTTTAAACAAAAGTTTCGAATTTGGAATTTACTATTTTTCTTACCCAGATTCTTTATTAAGTGCCAGTAACATAGTTTGGCTATTAAAACTTCTTTACAACTAAATGATTACCAGTAATGTTCAAAAATCAAAACCGCCCGTTTTTTTTGCAAAGGGGTGTATATTATAAAACAAAGGCCTCCGACACGTCTGTCTGTCATCCTGTGCGCGATAAACTCAAAAACTTTACCGATTTTCATTGGTGAAAACACACCAATGGATAGAGTGGTTCTCGAGACAGGTTTTAGTATATAATAACCGACATCCACGCGGGCGAAGCCGCGGGCATCAGCTAGTAAATTATAAAAATAATTCACATGTGCTAATACTGCTAATAATATACTTTATTTTATTTTCCAACCTGTTACACAATATTATTCCTGTACAACTTAAGTAGAACACCATATATATTAGTAAACTAGATATTTATGTAAAATTAAGACTGCATCAATTGGTGCTCTAATAAATTGCAGAAATGAAAAAAAATAAAAGATTATACAAACTAAACTGTCTTCTCTTTCTAGTCCATTTTTGTTGCTTCTACAAGTTTGTCTATGAAATGAGTGAACCTTTAAATGAGGTCAGGAACCTCTGGGTTATCAACAAAGTCCGGTGAAGGTTGTTTGCAGACTAATTTCATTCTAGGATCAATGTAATCAGGCGTCGGTCTCGGCTGAGTTATTTTACTAAAATCTAGAACATTGTCTGCTGGACCTATTTCTAAATATTCTCTCGTTGTTTGGCCACTGTGATCATGACAATCTTTTGCTGCATGTTCCGAGAGTAGCTGGGCTTTTTTCTTACTATCTTTTTGAGGATTAGCAGGCTTTTTAACAACAGCGTTACACTTTGGCATGGTTACAAGCAAGTGTCCTGTGATCTGTGATCGCTTGGCGGTAGAGTTGGTAGTGTCGACCTCTGTCGGTAGATGGAGTTGGAATATCTTATCTTTTATCATAACTCTTACGTAGTTAGGCTGGACATCAACATCAACAAGATTTGAATCCATGTGTTTATACACTGCTAAGTCCAAAACATAGTTTTCGGGATCATGGTCATTAAAAGCAAAGTCTATTTTTGCTTGGTTTATATTGTATGGTCTACCGTCCGGAGCAAAAAACTTGTACACTCGTTTTTCCTCCTTCTTTTCCATAGTTGCATAACTTTTTAGTTTTAATTGACGCATTTTTTCTATTTCGTAGCGCACTTCAGGGGCATTTTCACATTTTTCTGCGTAAAATTTCTTGTTCCGTTCATCCGGATCCATGTCTTTGTATTCATTATCCCATTTCTCTTGTATATCCCGTTCAAGGCGGGATTTCTGTTTCTGTCTCTGATGCCTATAGTTTTCTTGTTCGAACAGTATGTCTGACCTTATGATTGGAAGGTTCTGTAATGCTTTAATTCGGTCAGACCTGTCGATATCACGGCCGTCAAGGAAATTCAGTTGGGGTAAAGTACCAATAACAAAATCACGGTAGTTTTCATAATCAGTGCAAGGATTCCCTGTCAGGTACAAATTGGATAGGTTATAGTTACCTGTGAGACTTTCCACGCTTACGATTTCACCTATAAAGTTGAGAGTTAGATCTAATTTTTCTAATGATTCACATCTTTCCAAGTTTTCAATGACTTCTATATTGTTGATAGCCAAGTTTAGGTAAACAAGATGTTTTAACTTATTAAAATTTTCAATCTTGGCGATGAGGTTGCTTTGCATCAACAATATCTTGAGTTTTGGACACCAGTCCTGAATGTATTCTATTTTCTCAATGTTCTCCTGATGAAGTGCGATCTCTTCCAGCGGCGCTAGCAAGCAATCATGATGCTCAGCCTTTTTACGCACCATGTCTACAGTGATCCGTACCATTTTAATAAAAATACGAGAAGGTATGCTGATTATTATAACTTTGCTTCACTTGCTAAAAGACAGACATCAAATAGTCATGACTACCGTTGCCAAGTAACGTACAGTAACATGCTGTTTGATACAGATAAAATAAGTTTAGTACTCTATGTTTTCTTTAATAAAGAGGAACGTTGGAATCGCTTCACTCAGGATTTTGCTACTTATCCTAGCTTATAATATCACATCAGTAGGTAAGTTCTTGGGAATTATTCGTCTCTTTATAGGTATTGAACTTTTCATGTTTGTTTTCAGTTTGATTCTACTTAGAGGTATTACCTATACCCATATCTAAGCGTAAGGTTTTGTAGAGTAAAAGAAAGCTTAGGAGATGTGGCAATGATAGAATCTCCAACATTTCGAGCGGTTGGTTATCTTTCAATCTCGGCGGTCGGTAATCCGTCATTTAACATTCCATCGGTGGCACCGCGACCGCTCAACTCAAGCGTACTAAATTAATATCGCCGTGATGTAGAGGGTATTAAAATATTTTAAACGACGCCATTTATAATATGACGTTCAGATATCAAGTCGCGAGAGCACAACATATATTATTCCACGAAACTGCCAAAAGACAATGAGGATGAAGGATTACTATCATCAGGAACTCGTTTTATTGTTAATGTTCCAAGTGGGCTCACAGCTCGAAAAAACGACAATATGGAAAAAACAAGAGATGGTTGGATGAAATAAGGCACGACAGAGGGAAAGACGGTGTTATTAGTGTGCAGGGCGCGGGCAGGGTGCGGCGCCCCGCGGTCTGTGTGTGTTTAGGGGACTCCGCGGGGCGCCAGCACGGCGTGCCCACTTATTGAAAGCAGTCAATTTAACATTTTGTTGTTCAAACAAACACAGTGGTCTCAAGTGCCCTTGTCAATTTATTAATTTTAAACGATTATGAAAACAATATCATGTGTGAGATTCATAGCTTACTAGCCTTCCTCAACATCTAGTCACTTATGTAGCCACTAGCTACATATTTTTTTAGTTTCTATTTATATCACCAGATGGCATTGACTGTACTTTAAGACCATGACCGTGTATCGTGAACTAAGTCATTATGAATATCTACCAGCATAGATAGGTACAACTTCATATTCTTTGTGTTATTAATTTCAATTTAAATCGCTGGGCGTTGGTCTGTAATCTGTTTGGACTGTTTTTGTTCTAGTTTATTAATTTTATGAGTAGATAGTGCAATTTTCTGCACTAACTCTATAATTTTTTGTTAATATGGTTTTAATACGTGGAATTTTGAGTAATTCGTCAACTCATCCTACATGCCTACGGCTCATTTAGGACGACTTCACATTTATTTTAAGTTTCTGCAAGTCGTCCTAAATGGGCCGTAGGCATGTAGGACGAGTTGACGAATTACTCGGAATTTAAATACCTGTATCGTCGGTGTTACTCTGTTACTGTAAAGAGATCAACACTGGTAGTCGTTTCGCAAATTAATTTAGGTTACATTTTAGTCGGTCGAGTGGGCCAATATCGTCGGAGTCTGCACGGGACTCGAACACGCAAATGTCAGGACAAGTCAAAACAACCGTCATCACTCAAAAGCGAGGTTTCTCGAAAAAATGAAAAAATACTCGTTACGAGATCGGTGTTCCGCTTATATTGTCGTCTCGTGCTAAATTGCCGTGCTAATGTGATGTGATTTATCTGTTTTAAATGAGACATTTTTGATACGCTAACGAGTTTTTCTTTTAGCTTCGTGTGGGAACGTGCCTCTACGAGTATGTAGTATTCAAGATTTATTCATTTTGAATATTTTGTATAGAGCTAGTTGTTTTAATACCCATTCTAGCGGTGTGGTTCAGGTGGTCCAGAAACCTGTACAGTGGGTCATTTATAACGGTTGTATATTTTTGCAATGAAGCTGGTTTTTTTTTGCTTGACGCAGCTTGTACTTTGAGTGTTGCGTATCAGGTATAACAAGTGAGGCTCTGTTGGAGCGACCAGTCGACGCGTCTGCGCGGGCGCAGCTCTGGCCACCGGAGCGTGAGCAGCAATCTGGCGGCGGCATCTCAACTCGCGCGTAATCAACGATTCGTTCCGGTGAGAGGGGCTGAGCGGGGAGGGTGCGGTGTAGCGGGGGCACCGGCCCGGGCCCATTCTCACGTAAATAATTACCGGCGAGTCTCAAATTACAAGGCGCCGCTACAGCCTGCCGATACATATTCATCACGTGTTCGCGCCGCGCGTGACAGCTTCCTCAGGGCAGCGGCCAGCGCAGTCCGTGATCCACTCTCCCGCGCGAGCCTTCTACTGCACGAATGAAATATGTGATTTCACATCAATCAAAAATATGTAATGTAGTTTGTAGGTAAAGAGTGAAATATCAATTTAATTTATAAAATTCACAAGGATTCCATTCATTACTGCTTTCGGCTTTTTATCTTGCAAGCAATTTTTATCTGTACCTTACCAGTACAACTTGATGTCATCAAAAAACCTTCTCAGCTATAAATTTACAGTTAGTTATCGAAAGCTGCTTGACGCTTTATCGAGATATGGATCGTTAGGAAATTATTGAGCTTATACAAAGTGGTGATTAAAATTAACCGGATTCTGGAAATTAATTTGAATTTTAATACTTTATAACTCAGTAGTTACAATCATAAATAACATAATTATCGTAAGAGATGACTACTCTACTGTGGCTATCTGTAGTGAACTACAGTGCCAATAAGTGAGTTAATAATGAAGTGACTGGGAATCCATTTAGGTTCCACTATGACGTTAGAAGCTCGGGATCATCAACGTCAATGAATTTCTAATTAGAAATATCGCGCTCGCGCCGGATGCGGCCTAAGCGATAAATTATGCACTTCGAGAGGAGTACTAATTTCGATGCCGACAAATTTTCCACAACCGCGATTTTAATGCGTTTCAAATAATGTCTGTAGGCAACGCTAAATGATAAATTGTCAGAGGTACGCCCCCGAGTCGAGTTTAGTATAAACGAGCGGAACTCTCGCTCGGTCAACAAGGGAACGAAGAAGATGGAGGCGTCTGTTAAAAAAGGAATGGGTGAGGTGAGAGCGCGATGGTGTTGAGATAATAACAGTGCGGGCATCGCGGCCTGCTCGCCTTTGAGTCGCCCGCTGCCGAATATCACCATTAGCCGCAATTTGAATATTATCCTTGAGCGAAATAGTTTTCAATTTCACCAAGTGCCGCCATCGATGAGATCGCTTAAAAGCGAACCGAAAAGGTAGGGCTTGTTTTGGAATGTGAATGTCGCAGGAAGGTCAGGTCACCAGTCAGGGGCGCGAGGGCTGGATAAAACAAACAAGTTAATTGTATTTATTCAAATGCGGTGGGGGCACAGCGAGCACAGCGCAGCCGTCGCCTCATGAATAGGCATGCGGCGCGCGCCCGGCCTTCCTCGCTATGTGCAACGTCATCGGCCGCAGCCGACGACGATGCTTTCCTAAAATTAGATTAGGCTCCGATATATTATGCAAACTCCTTGTTCTATGGATACTCTTGTTCCTATACTACCTAGACATAGGGGATTGGATTATCGTAATTGATTCGATAGATGCTAGGCTATCAGCAACATAATGTTGGTCTTAGACAGAGGTTTCATTTTAGGTTCAGTATTGTTAAAATCGGAGTACTATTTATACCTAAGGTATATTATGTAGACTAGTAATTCGTACTTATTGAGTAGAAAAACACTTTATATTAAATTACACCACCTATCAACCATCCGAGCTGACTGTATATTCTTTTCTATGATTAGGTATGAAATAGTGTTTATCTCAAAATATGGCGTACTTACAAAATATTCGTGGATGATGTAGGAATCCTCAAAGCAAGTGTGGCGTTCTATAGTTTTTGCCTACCCCCATGGGAAAAGCAGGTTCCAAAACTAATTGATGAAAGTGTAAACAGACCCTGTTCAGGTTTAGTTCAATCACTTACTAAAGGGAATTAGTAATCACATTCATCTGTATTTAGAAGGTTTCAACTTTTTATACATGGCTATATATCAAGCTAAACATTTCCAGTACTTATAAGCTGTCTGATTTCGCATTGTATAGGATTTCCGTACAATACAAGATCAGCTTATACTGGAAATGTATAGCTTGATGTTAGCCGTGTGTAGGTCATCACTTTTTTCCGAATTGTAATTGATTGTGATAAAATTCACTACATTACTGATTGTCAAATTATTTTTTTGGGTTTAGTATTGAAATAATCAAATCAAAGCAGTCAATTTGTAAGTGACTACAAATTGGCTACAGGTTCATTTTCTGCATATTCTGATAGCAACGTTAAGTGAATACAAATAAAATAATAGGCTTGCTAGGAGGATGACTTGATTTTTCTTCCACAAATTAAAGCATATTATTTAGTTAAACAGTGGTAAAAAAACTGGTGTCTAATGAGACAGCTCTTTGTAAATGTCGTGTAGGGAGCATAACTAAAGATAGTCACTGGATATATTTCCATATTGCTCGTTGGTACGGAGTGGCAGGCCGGCACCGCTGGGCGGAGACCTGTCTGCTGGTGCACTCACTATGATAATCCTTACCATTGTTACCTCACGTCAAGTGGGCACTACTATTGTTTGTTTTCGGTAGTGGATTCTATTACGTATAACAACCTCCTTGTATCGAATAAGAACAAAACTAATAGGAATGCTGGTCTTCGAACTTCTTCACTTCAGATAATGTTTATTTATAACTAACGACTCGCTCCTCCTTTGCACAGTTTTTACGCTTTGACAAAACATTGAAATCTTTATTATAATTTATACATAAACCTTACGGGATACATTCTCTAAAAAACTATGGTGAAAACCGCATTAAAAACCGTTGCGCCGTAGTTTAGAAGAACATCGCGGTCACACAGACAAACACGAAAAGCGACTTTAATTTATAATAATACTAACTTTCGTCCGCGGCTTCGCCCGCGTGATTTTCGGAAACTATCGGAAACAATCGTCCTACCGGGATAAAAGTATCCTATGTCCTATTCCATGGTCTACCCATGTGCCAAATTTCATCCAAATCCGTTCAGCCGTTTTAGCGTGAAAGCGTAACAAACAAACAAACTCACTCGCATTTATATTATAGTTAGGATAGTTACGACTAGTTAGGATAATGTAAGAACCTTTAAATACCGATGAATATAAATTCTTCATACTCGATGATATGTTACGTTTGTCAGTTCTGATTCATATTGCGGAATGTTTCTTCGACCGTCACATGCAATTGCTTTTCCGGAACAGACATTGATTTATTTCGTGATTTAAGAAACAAACATTTCGCTACACTTGCGCTGAGATTTTGAAATATCGTTTAATAAGGAACGATTTCTGGAAATACTTAAGAGGATGAGTGTACAATTGAAATTAACAGTGTCTTGCAGTGGACTAGGTACTAAACACTGATAAATATGGAATAGTCATTTTAAATAATTGCATAAATTCTAATTTGTTTAAAATATCAAATCCAACCGGTCCAATCCCCCAATCAGAACAGAACAGTTCAAAACAAATAATAAATCCAGCTTTAGTTCAAACTAATTATGGAGTATGATACCGTCACCTTACGCCGCATAATCCGATTCGTTGCAGCGCTCATCCCCTGACAATGGTACAGGCGAAATGTTTATTTACACAAGATATTTAGCCACTTCCCCGGCGGATTAGCGGCGGACAAAGACGAGGGGAGCAGGGATAGATAAAGTGAGGCTAATAGCAGGGGAGGAGCGCTCCCCAATAGACGAGCAATCTTTGTGTAATACACACAGATTACGTCCAATGTTTCCTGGACCGATCACTATTATGTTTTGAGATTGTTTTTGTTAGAGATTATCTTTTGAGTACCTACTGCAGTAAGTTGAGTACGGATATTACAGATAGATTTCATCTGATTTTTTCTTTGAGTAGGGAGAGGTTTTTTTTTTTTCACCGTTTTTTAGTTTCTGCCTACCATGAGAAGGCGTGAGTTTATCAGGTATGATTTTGTTAGGCTTTATAGAATCCAAGACCACATGTAAAATTACCCTAAGAAAAAAAACTACCATGCAAAAATAACAAAGAACCTAAACCAAAACACTTGGAACCTGATTTGTTTTTGTGTCCGGAAATGAAACAGCTTAAAAAGAATTTAAGACGAGGCTCTCATTGTGGGCGCACAACGTGGCCATAAATAAAACGGTTTGTTTAGCCATTGAATATTCCCTAAACAACATTAGAGGTGAATAGTTAAATTGTCAGTTTGTCACCAGGCTCTGTGCGCGGCAGGAGAGCGGGCAGGGTGAGTGACCACGGGGGGCGAAACACGGCTCGTATACTCATTTGCTCATTTTAAACTTATGTTTGCTTTCAAACTGTCGTCTTGAATTCTTGTTTAACTTGAATGAGATTTAGTTAACAGTATTTAGGAATATTTAATATGGAGATTTAAAATGTATGTTTGGTAATTGCTACATACCTACCAATTCTAGTGAAGCTTCTTTGGTCATCTCTCTTACAATGCCACATTGCTGGAATCCACTGAGTGCAGTTTATAGAAGTTGCTGATCAGTTTTCATATCGATTTATGCATTCTTTTAGATTTGGAATTTTGTTCAGCGTTTAGCGTTACGCTGCGTCGACGCTGCGTAGCGGAAGCTTAGCAGATCCGTAGCGAAAGCGTAGCGTATGTGTAGCAGACTGCGTAGCGGCTATCTAACGCTTCGCTATTTAGGTACCTATGTAATTTCAACACAATCATTAACAAAATCAATTCTAATGAGGAAACACTGCTTCAGCTTTGTTGTTAAAAACAAAATTGTAACGAAAACGTTTCGATAAAATAGAAATACAAAAAACAATTGTATGACTATGTTAAAACGTAAGCATTTTCGACTGTTGCCATTCCTGTTTGTCGGTTTGAAGTCTAGTTATACAAGTAACGCGATACGTCTACTATTCTTTTCATGTCTGCGTTGACGTCAATAATCATCAAAAACGTTTACAACAAAACAGCAGCTGTGCGCGGTATACTTCTCTACATTATTCTATTATTTAATTTGTCGTTACATTGTGCGCGTCAAGCAAGCGGGTAATGTTTCCGTATTTACGATTTACATGCGGAATCCGGACAGAAGTCAAGTTTGACAGTGTCAACATGTCAGCGTGACAATGGCCGTCACACGTCCCGGCCTGTCAATCGGAGCATGAGAAGCGGGCGGCCCCGGGACGCGGGACGCACGCCTCGTGGGACCAACACTACAAAAGAATATTCATATAGCAACAAATTCTTTTCCTTGTTTAGCGGATGAGCGAACGGTCCCTCGGTGCAATGCGCTCGGAATTTAGAAGAAACGTTTGACGTTCAAGTAAATTGTTATCACTTTGCAAATGCCGACAAATTACAATGTTGTAAGTAACTCATACTATCTCTACCCTGTAATCGAGACTGGCCGCATCACGCAACTTTTAACCTGTATCAGTTGCTCAAACGGGCCGATAGTATCAAAGGATATGCAATGCATTTCTATTGCAACACATCATTTAATTTACGACTTGTGTACACAGTTATGATGTATAGACAGTTATTTTCGCCCCATTTGTAACGTACATTGTGTCTGATCACACCCAGTCGGTTTAAGGACAATGGCAAACTGTAAACGAGTGATGTTCGTATAAATCGGGACGAGTCCGCAAACAAAACGGGACGTTTCACCGACGTCACACAATGAGAGATTAATGGCGCTCTTTTTGTTATCGTTCGATGGTCTTTACGCGTTTTGTGGCCTCGTTTCACGGTTTATTTAGCTGTTTAAACACCAATAAGCGTTAAATTACAACGATATGCACACTAAAGTCAAACAAAAAACCACATTTCGAAAATGTATTTGCTGTTTACTGCTGAAAAAAGTTCAGTTATTTTTAAGCGCGGTCGTGTCATGGGCGCGGTTTCAAATCCATAATGCTCTACAAAACGAGGCATTAGGCATATATTTAAAAATTATTAACGTCTTCTAACGTCAAATTGAGCTTTATAGATACTCGTAAAACTGAAATGTGTCGCGATGTAGGAATCCACATAAAAGTGTGTCTATATGGTGATGTGGTCGCGGGCTGAACTGTTGTGCGTTGCGCGAGAGTCGGTTTTTTGGCCATTAAACGTGCGTTTTTTGTGTGTCGCGTTAACTGTCGCCTTATCATCGTGTCGAGTTGTCGACGCCTCCAGCCGGCCGCAATCAAAACACCATTCGAGGCGGTCATTAAAAATGATATAAAGTTTAATTTATAACTGTGGCACGTCTCCGGATTAACGGTTATTGGGAATGTAATGTCCACATTGAACTCGGTGTGAAAATTGTTTTCTTTGTCAAAATAATATTAAATAATTTTATGGCTTAATATTATATGAGCTACTTCTCTCCGCATTAAGTAGGTATTAGTATCCAAACTTTTCTTTTTTATGTTCAACTGATTTTTTTGGTGTCTATTTGCAAGTTATTTCAAATATGACTTTTACGCATTTTGAGAAAAATGATATCTAATAATTGCTCAGATTATAAACACTTTTGAAAACAATAATTAGTGGGTAGGCTTGATTGTCGCCGCCTGCGGCTGAGGTGCAGGCGCGCCGACCGCCCGCGCCATCTCGCCCCGCGGGAAACGTTATTGTTTACGATTGTACACCACTTCTACTACAATGATTTACGAACCGCCTGCACCCATAAAAGCGGGGACACAAGGCACTAAAAGATACAAAAGGTGCTAAAGAAAAAGTAATATATTTTAAGTTGGAGCGAACGAATATAAAAGTTTGGTGAAATATATCAGTTTTAGTGTTGCGCGCGAGTATTTGTTTATAAAGGCGATTACGCACGCCTTTTGACGCGCATTCTGTTCGGCGATCAATGGCGAACATTCGTCACGACCTTTCTCACGTCTCGTCGGAACTTGCTTGTATATTAACGTTTACGCTGAACATGTGGTAACCTTGAACGCTGGCACACTCCAAATAATTTGGTCGATGTTTGACAGGAAGTAAGGCTCACACAAATTTTGAGATTAAAATTGGGCGAACCGAATGTATGTTTGTAATGTTTCTTATATATCATGTAGACTTAAGTACAAAACGATTTTTTCTTTTACTTACGCTTTGTGTAATAGATCCCACTCTACGAAGTTGCTGTCTAGTTCGAACGCTGTAAAATAATCATAAGTTACATTGTAATTTCCTGGGAGTGAACTGAAAACTGCAACTATCATAACCCACACACGACTCCCTAGAAATTTTTGCATAATTAAAATTCTTAACCTCTGATAACATCGTAACTTGTAAGACTATGATGACACAGATTTATTCTAAGGTCTACGAATAAATCTCCACTTGAAAGGATATTTTAGAAAAAACTCACAATTTACGACGGCCTTTATCAATATCCTAGAAGATTTAGTCATTAGAAGCTGTTTTACGGTTATTGACGAGATCGTTAAAGTTGAGGTGACTGTGGGTTGACACATCGTTGCGCGTCGCCACGTTACCGCCGTGCGCCCGCGCCGGTCGGTCAACGTTTGTTTTTTCAGGGACCCTTTCACCGGCTGCGGAGCTTCGGGTGTCAACGCAGACTACCGCCTTACACACAAAAAATCATTTAAACGCATTCGTATGCAATAATCTGTGGGGATTTATTCCGACCGCGGCGGCCACCCACGTGGTGCCCGTATTTCTTCCTGAACGAGCTAACTTCATTATTGTGGCGTGAGATACAATAGTTAAGAGCACGATTTATAAGTCCAACACGTTGACTTCTGTTTATAGCTAGCGGCGGGGCGCGGGCGCAGCGGGGGCGGGGATTACAGCGTCTGCGCACCGATTTATGGCCGCACCTCGATAAAAGCTTAAATACTCTCAAGTGAGAATTATTCAATAGGTTTAGTTGCGAGCGTAGAGCAGCCATTGTGGCGGCCGGCGCGGGCGCATTGTCGCTCTCACACGCGCTACAAGCGAGGCCCGGACACACCATTACCGGATTTACGTCACACCGCCTCTCACTAGCCTTTGCTGTTAAATTTATTGCTTTATGTACTGAATCACATCAAGCATCCCGTAACTAGATGCCCATTAGAAGACTCTACCATCATTAACTCACCCAAATAGGGATAGAGATTACCAACTAAAAATAGTAGACGAGCTATTCACGTGTTGCTCTCTTAATGATCATAGAGACAACATTCATTATTATTAATATTACTTAACTGACTCGTATCCACCTATCCGCAAACCAACCAACAAAAGTATAAACGTCATGAAGTGTTTTGAAAACATGTTTTCCAAGAAAGTTACGTACAATAAAAAGTTCCACAATTTAAAAATCCGGTCTATTTATAAATTTGTTAATAAATGAGTCTAGTTCAGGATCAGTGTAGTATTGATATCAGTATGTCAGACGTCAAGGGCAGAGGGCGAGTGCTATTTCGGTGCAGGGCAGGGAGCGGAGCGGAAAGTAAGCTGAAACTAATCCGGCGCGCGGGTGGGCGAAACCCTACACCGCGTGCGCGCAGCTTACATTTGTCATTTATAATGCGCGCGATTTGTTGCTCCTCACCTCACTCGGCTCGCTCCCCACCAACAGCCTTTTTATGTTCTCTTATTCTTTTTACCGAGCGATATGCGTAATATTTTTTATGACATTTTATGGCATCAGTTTGTCGTATTCGTATATGAACAGTTTTTGTGAGCGCTGTCTCACGGGTGAATCTTCGGTTTATTTTGCGAGGTAACATGAAAATGCTAAATGTATTTTTCATTACACAACACATCACATTGACGACGGCACTATATCAAAGTTATATCACGCTGTATTCTACAGTTTTGTGTCAAATGTCGCCTACTCGGTTTGAATCTATTCACGTTGTGACACACAACGTAAGCGTGGGTACCTACAATTTTAATTTTATTCATCCCTAATCATAGCAATTTGGGTTTTTCTAGGATAGGTATACTTAGTATGTCCACGAATTTCAGTAACGATACAGGAAAAAATCTAAGAGACAGAATCAGACAGAATGTCCAAACTGTCTAAGTCGTAAATCATTTTTCGTTAATAGATATGGCGTAGCGGTCGTAGACGATAAGCTACGAGTGAGTGCTACGACAGAGTACAGAGATAGTATTTATTTACGTAAATGGTGATGCTGAAACTACACGTGTATCCAGGTCTAGCTCGTAAACATTATGATAACGATCTCAGTTCAAGTCAACAAGAAATGTGCTAAAACAAATAAAGTACGTTACGAAACCTGAATGGAAAAGTGGTTTTCCTGCATAACTACCTTTTTAACGTCGTCTACCCACCTCTTTTTTCACAATACAACATTGGATTGCTGTAGGTAATAAAACATGAAACGTTACTTAATAGAATCAGAACATCATTATTTCAACACGCATTTAAAACCAATTTCCAGGCGAGCGGCCGTCGGCTGAACACTTCATTTCACGGTTGACGTGCGACCAATATGTCGTTGATTTGATTGCGTTAACTTTTTGCGTGAAATCTCATAACTTACGGCCGTTTTCTAATGTTGCAATATGGCGTCCTGTGTGGCCACTACCGCGTGTGTGTTCCCAACAGGCTACTAATATTTGGTTGCTTTCATAGGCTCACTGACGTTTTGACATTCGATTTTCGAATTGTGAAAAAAAGGGCGCCGAGAGCGGTCTTGGTACCTCGCCGTTTCGTTTTACGCAATATAACACAATGCTCTGCATTGTGTTTCGCTCCACGCAGCTTATTTTTACACTATTTCCTATTTTTTTTTACAATATCAACTTGTCAATGGTGTTGATTTTGAGAATGAATTATGAGTTCCTCTGTTACACAGTGTTGTGTTGTGACGGCTGTAGTAGGATTAGTTGGTTTACAAAATAGCAAATATTTTTATTGCATTGGTTATACAGCCAACATAATACTTTAGTTTTATGCTACCTACTTAACTTTAGTATTGGCAAACAAAAGTTTAATTAACTTAACGCCTGTAGAGAAATAGTTACTTTACGATTGCTCTATAGGTTACGTCGTTTCTAACAATGTGCAATCAACTGAATTCGCTAATTTGAAATGCATAAACCCGAAGTAGCAATAAGTTTGTGTGCGAGCTGGTACGTTTGAGTAATGACGAGACATTCGCGTGTTCGTCTGTGAAATAAGCAAAGAGTGTGGGCACTCGGTGGAGGCAGACACGGTGTGCTGAAGCGCTGTCGAAGCATTCAAGTTAGGTACACATTGCCATAAAGATGAATACCGCAGACGCCATTCCACCAAATTGAAAAACATCTGAGTGGCTCATAATGCCTCTTAATGCCTCACCCAGAGAGTTATTGCCTCTTAAGTACGTAATATTTTTCATATTTTCACAAATAATGCGAGTGTTTGGAGCGTGGAGTATGTACCATACGTACTACGTATACTTTTCGACGAAGCTTTACCTATACTTGTGTGGTGCTGTTGTGTTCCCTATCTCACGAGGGGTGTCGAAATCTATGAAGCCCTCGGTGCATGTTGTAAATATCTTTAAGTAGAGTTTATGTAAGTGCTATAGGTCATTGCGAGTATTGAAATAACATAGTTAAAAGATGGGTATAGGCAGCAGATATTAGTGTTGGCCTTTAATCTCTAAAGAGTGTTTCGAGAGCTGAAGAGAGCTAGCGAATAAAATAGTTTGATATGCAGCCTAGAATTGAAACAACTTTGCTGTATTGCAGTTGATATGCAGTTTTAGTCAAAGACTATTCAGCACAGTACAAGTGTTTAAAACTAGATAAGTAACTTAGATAATTTAGTTTTTTTTTTTTTAATCAATTTTCCCACACTATTTAATTACTGAAGAAACATCGGGTGGTAGGCAACCCTACAACTTGCTGTACTCAACATCTTCCGCTGACGTCATATCATACGCGTTGAGGAACATGATGCCTCTCTCTTCATTCCTCACACGAGGAGAACAAACGTCTGAGACGTCCTCATTTCACAGAGCGCTTGCATTATTTAATGTTATGGGGCCCACTCCATCAAATGCTTTCACGTTATGTATGAAGAGTAACTCGTAAGCAAATAGGGAAGTAGTAAATCTATTGCGAAGGTAATCCTTTGTTCAGGGTGACGTACGTCCAAGGGAAAAGAAGCCATAAGTTGATTGATCAACTGTCTATTTTCAGCAGTGGGGCAAAAATCTGGATCTCTCGAAGATTTTAATCTTTCCAGAAGCAGGACTTTGTTATGCTCTACATATTATAAATTAAAGTTGTTTCTCATGTCTGTCCGTGTGACCGCATTGTTCTTCTAAACCACGCAATGGATTTTGTTGGGGTTTTCTTTTCCACTACCCTTAGGCAATTTATTTCGGAAGGTCTATGTGTACAATACAAACATATGTTAGGAGCATTTGCCAGTGATTTTGTCAGAGAAAATGGTAGTATTTTTTGGTTGTTTAAATAGGTAATTAACTAATCGTTTTCGTGAAAGACATAGTTGGGTAGGTACTCCTTCAAAAAATATATCGTAATAATATACCTATTTCGTTTTTTTTTAACAAATAAGTAAAGAATTTGCAGTTGCCCTGGTCTGCTTTAAAATTATTAATAGGTTCATATGGGATAAGTCTTATTCTTTTCATGTGGTTAGTGACTAACCTGGTGTCACAGTTTAAAAGTTTAGATATACGCAAAGATCGTACAACGCTCTCCGCGTTCAGTTCAATAACGCGTTTAGGATGCTGGTGGGGCTGCCCCGTTTCTGTAGTGCGTCGGGGATGTTCGCGGATGCGCATGTAGATTGTTTCTATGCAACCATGCGCAAAAGGTGCGCTTCCATGGTGCGCAGGGTGTGGAGCAGCTCCAACAGTATCCTAAGCATGATTTCGAGTCGCCTAGACTGTGTTTTCGTGGGTCACTGTTGTGCCATCTCACATGGGTTGCCACAACGGTGATCCTATTTGTTTGTTTTATAAATTGTCAGTTCTTACTAACATAGTTGTAAGTCTTACTAACCATTTTTGAGTCATGATACTCTAATAAAGAAACATTCTATTCTATTCTATTCTATTCTATTCTAAAAGCCGCCCAAAGGCCTCTGACTTGAGAAATATCTCTCTGGCATGCCCATTTCTTCACGATGTTTTCCTTCACCGTTTTTAAAGCAAGTGATCTTTATAGAATACGCACATGAATCCGCATAGTCAGGTGCGTGGCTTTGGTTCGAACTCGAGACATATGAATTTACAGTCTGACGGTCACACTGCTAGGCTATCGCTGCTTCTGCTTAAAGGATAAGTAATATTATAGGTAATTTATAATCCAAAGCTACAAGTGGCCAACCAACAATGGGATTCAAATGTGCTCTATTAATTATTATTCCTTATTTCTAATTATGTTTTCAATGAACTTGTTCATTGTCTCGTAGTTTGTCGCCATGCTACCTACCGATTATAGGTACCCATATTCACAAAATAAAAAACAAATCTTACTCTAAGGGTCGGTACCCTTAGGGTAAGATTTGTTTTTTACCAGGAAATCGTTTTATAGGTTTTGGATGAGTAGGTATAGAAAATTTTCACCAGTCAGTGAAAAAGTCGGATTGAGGATAAACCTTGAGGATGATTGTGGAAAAAATTGAATATCACTAAAAACGTGCAAGAGCACTGCCGTATTTTTTCTGTTTTCATAACATTACTTCTGTTTTGCATAAAACAGAATGAATTTTCACCGTCAAGTCCGTGAAAATTCGTTATTTGATATTGTTAGGGAGTAAATATTGGGACTAACTCTTGACCTAACCGATTGATATGTTTAAATTCCTAAGAAACAGTTTAATTTTATATTCTCAACTTAAAAACTAACATAATAAGTAGGTTTAAAACTATACCCACTCTTCATTATTCTTTATTTTACAGGTAAGTTTCTTGTCTGCCATGCAAAGTGATTGAAGTCAGTTTTATGAAATGTTAGAAAGTAACGAGAAACGTTTTAAAAATTTATCGCTTCGCACATTAGGTAAAACAAACAACGTTTTTAAAATATACAAATTATTTGCACGCTCTGTAAAGTTTAACGTTAAGTATTGATAAAGTTATATGTTTGAACGTACTTTGTTGCACGTTATAAATCCTTTCAACTCTTTCTAACGCATGCGCAAGCCCACTATAGTCTATATCTATCTCGCTCTAATCTACTGATCTGTTTTTATGGGCGGCGCACCCGCGTTGTGACTGCGCGCGCGTTTTCACTTGACACAATTTTCATGAAAATTCATTCGCATACAAAGCGGATATGTTTTGAATGTATTTTTAGGAGCAATAAACTTATTGTTTAAGAACCGATAGATTGCCGTTTCATAAAATGCAAAAAGGTCAGCTGTGGGATGGTGATTAATTATTTTATTTATAGATAGAGTCAACGACTATAAAATCTGAAATTTATTTTCTATGATGACATAGACACAATGGCAGCAAATATGGAATTAATATTATTATTTTTATTGTTATTGAAAAGCTTAGTGGTCGGGGTGTTCGGGGTGGGGAGGGGAGGGAGGTATCGGTGACAGCGGGTAGCGCGACCAGTGGTTGCCTGGGGAGGCGGCCCCGCCTGCCCGCCCCGCCCCGCACGCCGCGCCCGCGCCGCGCTCAGTCCGCGCTCAGCCGCCGTACCGCTTTCGCTTGTGTAACACGACGGACAATTTCAACTGCTATTTAAATACGCGTTTAACGATCGTCCGACGAGTTAATTGATTCGTAATTGTGCATTAACATGGTTTTAACTCGAAAAGTGTTTATAGTTTAGAAAATAAAAAATAATTGCTCGAATTAAAAATGAAAATAATTTCTTAACGGTCAAAATTTTTGAAAAAATAATTCGGTGTAAAATATTTTCCTTTCAAAGAAAATGCATAAACGAAAACAATGTACGGGCCGGTATCGGTGAGATGTTGGGTGAAGATTAGTGTTGGACTGAGGTACTGAGAGTTGTTTCATGGATGTGGAAAGCGCGGAGTGTTGGAGGGCCGGAGGCGAGAGGATGGTGGCCGAGGAAGGCAAGACGAGGGCGACTGACTTCTCCATCGCGGCGATCATGGCACGCAGCGGCGCCGAGCCGCGCAGCCCCGTCGCACAAACACCGCCACACACCGGTACTATAGGCCTAATTAAACACTTACTTATTGATACTAACCTGCATGCTAAAAATTAATTGCTCTATAAATCTATCGATCTATCAGATAATGTGAAGGACAATCGTCCTAAATACGATTCTTTAGAGCAAGACTGAAATTGGCGAAAAAAAGAAAATATTGTACAATTGGTACTGCAGTTTTCAAAGAGGCCTATTTGCACAATCGTTATCAATAACATATAGTATCATGCACAAACCAATGGAGGGTATTTTTTTAATATTGCTAAGTAAATTGCATAATTCCCTATTCTAATCATTTCACAATCGTTGTGACGAAAATTCGCCGAATAGATGTAGAGCTACTTCAAAACAAATATAGGTACCTACAAAACTAGTTAAAACCCTATTATTTTTGCTGCATTATGTATCGATAAGTATTTTGACTTGGTTTTACTTGTTACTATTGTGGAATCTTATCTTTCCATAAATCCTGCTGTGTTCAAATAATGGTTAGTTTCATTAGCAATTTTTTTTGCAATCAGCTCTTCTAAGTGAATGTCTTAGCTTTAAATAGCTGCCAAATATATAAATTTGGCAGCTATTTAACAATACTTAGAAAAATGTAAAAAAAAAAGTAAAATGTATCATAATTAATTGCATATGGATCATATGTAAAGAAAAAAATTATGAGCCCGCCCTAAAATAGAGCATTTTGCAAAAATAATGCAATCATCTATGTATAACAAGCAACCTTAACAGCTTACCTACGTCCGTCTTAAATGATTTGTCCTAATTGTATTCATTATTTTAGCTATAAAAAGTATTTTCAGTACTTATTCTGTTATTGGCAATATCGGTACTAACTAGGATTCGATTTTAGACGAATATTTGAATCTGAACATAAGTTTTACGGTTAGCGTTGTGCAAGTATGATTAGAAAGAAGAATGCAAAATATAGGGAAAATAGTTTTTGGATTGAAAACAATGATAAAGATATCTAGTCCAACAAACAGGAATAAGCTTAGTACGTAAATCTAAATGAAGAATTCGCATGAGATTTTTCAAGTGAAACCAGCCAAAATACGATGTTTTTTACAAAATACTATATCAGTTGATAGAGTTTTTCGTTTCGTTATGTAATTAATGGAAATGGATAATGATAAAAAACCAGCTAAGTGTGAGTCGGACTCGCACAGGAAGGGTTCCATACTTACCATATTAAGATCGAGCAAAAAACGCCGAAAAAAAAACACGTTTCTTATATGGGGATTTTAATTTTGAACAATAGGACTTTTGAGAGAGTCAGAGTCAGAGTTTTGAGGTTTTGACTGGACTCTTTATAAGTTAATATTGTCTCAAAGAAGTCTTCTAATAAGCATAATTGATATTCATACAAACTTTCAGTTGGTTTAGCAGTTTAGCTTTCGCTCATTGCTTCCAAAAAGTCGAATCAGATCCGACCTTTAGTGTAGTTAGAACAATTCAACAATACACTAAAAGCCAGCTATAAAGCTGGAGACGTATTTAAAAAGGGTTTAATGCTAATTGGTGTGGTGGGAGCAGGCGCACATGCGCAGGAGTCGTGTTACGGGTCAGTTCGTTATTTCAGATTAATTGTGTGGAACCGAACGCGCCCGACACCGCCCGAAGTATACCGACACGCAACTTACTACAAATATACACCATTATTATTTTTATTTCGCATTTATCTACACATATGGACACATAATAGTCAGTATTTTTGTTGGAGAGGAAGGGTCGAATCAAGTTTTGTAAAAATTAACTATATAGGAAGAAATAAAATACCTACATTTCTTTAGCACAGACTACTTACAAGGCACTCCACAATTTATTTAACAGCAGATAACAAAATAAAAATCAAATAAAAAAGTGTAAACTGCGATGTTACAAATTATATCATGAATGTATAATATCATCATTAGATGTATCGATTATTACCGATACTTCTGTAGCTCTGTCCTTCATTTTAAACGTGGTAAGAAATGTTACGTTAATTTCTACACTTCTGAAAGTTAGTTTAAACGTTTAAACTAACTTTCAGAAGTGTAGAAATTAAAATTGTGTTATCAATGCATTATGAGATGCTATTATTGAGATCTAGGTTAGGCAACGCTTTAAAACCTTTTTCGGGTTAGTGCTAGGCATCAAAAAGGCTACCTTTTACAGCAATTTATATAAATAATATATACTAACCATCTACGCAGCCTTCTATAAATTACAATTTAACTTTTATGGTTAAATTGTGATCATAATTTCATCTGTTCTGTTACTGATATCCATCAAACAGTCTAGGAATGATAATATGCTTGTAAACTATTGTTTTTCTACAACTATTAAATAATAAGTAGAATTATTAAAATTCCAACAATTAATTTTTAACTGAAGTTATGTCGGAATGAAAATAAAATGACATGCAAGACTGACTTCATTTTATGGCTTAATCAAAGAACCACCATGATACAGCCCCGCCATATAAGGAACTAATTGTAAGATATTAAAACTGTAATTAACATTTTAATCTTATCATTTATCTGTTTTACAAAATTGTCTCATTTCTGACATAAAAGGGGCCGTTAATTTGAATTTCCACAGACATATCTTACTAGAGACCATACATTATTTTTGAACTACTTACCCAAATATTTGTACATTTGAAGATTATTTGAAATAAAATAACAAACGACCGCCATTAGTTATTTTGTTTTGACAGCTTGAATAATTTAATCGCACATCAATATCTATTAGGATGTTCAGAAGCGCCTTGGTTGCAAAGATTAGGGTGAAAAAAAAAACAAAATATGGCGCGTCAAATTATATGGTGCGCTTTGTGGACGAATTATTAAAAAGCTAAAAGATAACGCAACGCTCTCGATTTTGTTTTCTTTTTACAACTCGGATAACGGTGGCCCACCCAGGGCCCTTATTGCTATTTAATTGCAAAAGCAGCGTTTGTGCTAAAAGTAGTTTACTTTTACTTTTGTGTCGTGTTATTTTGTATTTTATGAGAAACCATTAATTTTCCCTTAGTTTTTGTAAGCGATCGAGGTCTCATTAATGATACTTTCAATTTCGCTCAGACATGCTTGATATTTCAGAGCTATGTAGGTAATCATGTTGTTATTAACTGAATCAATATGATTTTCCCTTTTGTATATTGAAAACTGCAGTTACGTTTAAACTTTGAAGAAGAGAAGGTGGTTAATTACAACACTCGAAAAGTAAACAATTTATGACCAAATCTCCAAAAAATTTTTATTTCATAATTATAAATCTACTTATTTTTTTGTATAATCGCCAAGGGGCTAGCTCTGATGATATTTTTAACCGACTTCTTAAAAAAGGAGGAGGTTCTCAATTCGTCTGTATGAATTTTTTTAATGCTTATTTATTATTGCTGATTATTGGTGAATCAATAGGTTGTCACGTTAAGGGCATTTGATGCGAAGGAATGAGGAAAATGTCGTGAGGAAAGGTTTGAGTATGAATGTGGATGGCTACAAAAGTAGGGGAAGAACAAAGAAACGCTGGATGGATTGTGTGAATGATAATATGGCTAGAGAGGGGGTGATTACCGAGATGACGACTAAAATAGAGGGACAGGAGAATGATTAAATCCTATTGGTGAATTACACTACTGGTTAATTTCCCTGAGACGAAAAATAATCGCCAGTGGTACTGTTGAACTAGTCCCCATTTTGTATCACTAAAGCTAATACTTAGCTGTACCTGGCTAACACCTCGTTTCATTAGGTTTAATGTTGCAGTTAGTTAACAAAGTTAGATTCGCGGCTTTGGTTTTCAGTTCAAGGTTAATAAAGCTTTAAACCTCTGAAGTTTTTATTCGTGCTATCAGTTGTATAACTATGTTCGGAAAATTAATTGTTAAACAAATTAACTACCAATTAAATTGTACGTACTTAAATTCAAATCACAACTATTATTCTCTGACAGTAGGTTCATACTAATTCCATGAATGGCGGAATAAGGATAAACAATTCCACCTCCTCCTAATGATAAATTTATGTGCGTATTTGGGGGAAGATTAGAGCTCTATTTTTTACATCAGATGATTTTCTTTTCATTTTAGCTAGCTGCGATATAGAAAACGGTGCCTAAGGATGGCATACAGAAGGTTATTTAAAACATACTCAAAAGGTCAAGTTATAAAAGCAGTTCTATAGGGCTATGGCGTAAAAAGATGGTAAAGGTATGATTCCGAACAATGCCGCACGCGGCTGTGCTGCCGCGTTATTGCTGCTGCGTCACTAGTGGTCCCCCATACATTTTCTAGGTTAATATGAGATTACATTCTAAGCACGGCAGCAAAGCTCCGCGTCATTGATGCGACAGCACTGCTGCGCGGCAGTGTCGCCCTGCCGCCGCGGCAGACCAGTAGTGCGGCGATAACACGAGAATTTTGACAACTGTTGAGTAGTAAACCACGAACAGCAATGCCGCGCCGCGAATCTCGTAGCACTGCTGCGGCAGCAATGTCGCGTGCAGCAGCGTTGCTCGGAATCATACGTTTAGTAATATACTGGATGATGGCTACTAAAGATACAATATTTATGGCTGAAGAAGAATGATAATGGAAGGCGGAGGCCGATACGGCTGGACACTTAGGTATTGGGTGTACCAGGTACTTAGGTTTCTTAGAAAAGTAAAATAATTTCCATCGTTAGGGAAAAGTTGCGGACTTGTATTCCAGTCCTCTTATACCGGTTGTAGCTTCACTGCCCTAGGGGTTTTTGCTCTAGCCAGTTAGAAACCGTGGCTTTCTATGTTTTCAAAGTAAACCGATTTCAGATCAGCATGATATTCGATGTGGGGACGACAATAAAAGAAAACGCTGGAAATACATGGGAGTATTTTGAACCATCAAATATATTTTTTAGTTAGTCGACACCGTCCCACTTTTAGACAGACGCCTCCCCGAAATTAAAAAAAGCGAAATTAAGAAAATGATTTGTTGACACAATCTAAATAGTATATAATAGTAGTCCTTCAGGCCGAATTTCAGCCACGGCGGCCAATCTCAGCTGAGACTAGCCGACGCAGGAGATATTATTTAGTGCACAAGAAAGTGTGCGCACACACTTGTGCACTAAGTATCTCCACTGTCAAGATACATAGACACAAGTCTCTCACTCTCAAGCTCGTGAAGCCGTTGGTCCAAAATAGGTAGTGATGGGCCAACTATGGGTCTGTCATGCGACTAATTGGATATTACCTATGTAGGTATTTGATTGAATTATTGTTCGTACATCTCACTAGACTCGCGACAATCTAAGAAGTCCGTTTTGACAGCTATAAAAATGCTTTGTATAGCGATTTAAAAAAAAAATGTTTTCATAAAAACTGATTCTCGAGACATATCGATTGAACATATTAGAGAGTTTGCTATCGAAGACTTATATACATTGCTTAAAACTGATTATCAAGGCATAACGTTTTATGCTAACGCTTTGACGTTTCGTTCTCGTACATGTAGTACGAGAACGAAACGTCAAAGCGGACTTCTTAGATTGTCGCGAGTGTAATGACGTTGCTAGTCGCGAACTCATTAGTTAGATGTACATGTTTAATTTATTGCCGTATTGACGTCCCCACCCTGTATGTCAAGAAGCTGAATCTGTTCTAAAATTAGTGGTTATGCTAACTAGGAATAATCGCTAAATTTTAAACATATTGGCAACTCTTACAGCTCAAAATTAGCTAACAAGTACTTAGATTGTCGTTATCATCATCATCATTAACAGCTTTTTATCTTACCTTTTTATACCTAATAGGTATGCCATTTTTTTGTCCAACTTGTAACTAATATCGCTTGCATTTTCAAACGCCAAACATACCTATCTCTTTTTTCTTTTACGGCTAGGCTAAGCTTAAGAGGCCTACGTTCATCAGTGGCCATCTTTCTGCTTTCATGATGAAGATGATGTTTTTATTCAGACAAACAATTGATAGATTAAGTATCTGCATTAGAAAACTTTACTGTGTACTACAAACCGTGAAAACGGTTTTTTTGGGCATAGATATAAGTACAAGACTAGGTACTGTAGGTAAACTCTTTATAAATAAATGGTCTAACCCTTTCTTCTGTATAGGTTCGGTATCCCGGCAGAGTTCACCGGCGTCGCTCAGCTCACCAGCATCGAGCTGCCGGTCCCCGCTGCCGGACGAAGATGTTGAGGTGGACGTGGAACAATGCTCGGACGGCGAGCGGGACGCGTCCGACCACGCCGTGCCTTCACCTGCGCCTTCCTCTGGTCAGTATTGACAGGAATCTGAGTAGTTATTTAGAGCTAGATCAAAAAGAAAGGATGGAAATTACCCAATTTCCATCGTTTCTTTGATCTAGCTCTAAATAAAATTCATTATACATTCTAGTCGTATTGACTCCAATACGACTAGAATGTATACTGAATTTACCCGAATACCAAATTGTTTTAGGAGATAGGAGTTGAAATTAAAATCTTGAAGTTGCAGTAGCTAAATATATGAAAAATATTACAAAAAAGAGTCAGAGACAAACATTAATGATTATGATTGAATTGTGTAATTTTATTATGTTTAGTAGGTACAC
Organism: Lithophane socia; assembly: GCA_947522985.1. NCBI lineage: Eukaryota > Metazoa > Arthropoda > Insecta > Lepidoptera > Noctuidae > Lithophane > Lithophane socia. The sequence continues at coordinate 11,963,728 of OX383256.1, read as the reverse complement.
ATGGCATACACACATTTTCAGTATAAGCTGACCTCGCATTGTACGGAAATCCGAGATCAATCAGATGTGTAGCTGTGTGTACCATAAAATTATGTAGTACAGTACCAAATGCAAGAAATATTTGGGATGAGAAGATAGATAGAGAGATTTTTCAGACGGTGTCATCTGCCGTCCAGATTTTATAGTTTTATTTTATTAGTAAACCTAGCTCCTGTGCGAAACTATCTGCACCAATGCATCTTTCTCACGAAATATATTTTTTTCTGCTAAAGACTTAATTCATCCGACAATTTTATTTATAAACGGGAAACCTTCAGCTCAATTTACTCCTTTACTGCTGCATCTTGCGGCGGCCGCCATTATGGTACAACAAAAAGTAATTGAAGTTGTTATAAGACAAGTGTTATTAACATTATAAACAAACTTTCTCAGCCCGACACAATTCGGTTCTCACACTACTGCACTGGCTTCTTGATTTAATGCGTGTAGAAAACTATAATGTGGTGGCTAGGTAACAAGCTCTGACTTGTAAATATGCAGTTAATAATTTTATTGTATGTAATTGGAGTTTATTATGTCAAGTTTTAGGTAGTGCAACAATACTGTGAATTAAAATTTATGTTGAGAATTTTGCTCAATTAAACAGCAATGTCTGAGTAAGTAGGTAGATACCTACCTAATTTAATATAACTATCGCGTTATATAATTTTATATAACTAATAATAAAAAATAATTTCACGAAATGATAGGCATATCGTGAAATTAAATTCTGTTATTAGTATAATAAATAAAAAACTTTTGCAAGGGCTTTGGTTCATCAATCAAAACTAATCTAAATGACATCACGAAAACGAAATAAGAATATATTTTCTTTAGCATAAAACTTTTTTAACCTATAAAATTCGAGTTTTTATTTTATCAATTTAAAAGACCTCTATTCAGAAAACTTTCAGTACTAATAGGTACAGTCAACAAAAGAGTTAGTACCTATATGGGCAAAAATACCTTATCTTTCATTATTCTTAAAAATAATGATTTTTATTGTTTGCATAATAAATTTTTATGCTAAACACACATAAATAATGAATGAGTGATGTAAAATACTTGACTACTCAAGTAAATACACTCATGAGCACATTGTCTAAAAGTTGCAAGTATCTGTCTGTATACTTATCTCTTGTTTAACAAAAATTTTATGAAAAGATAAATTTTTACTTACAAATAAATAAACAGACGGTTATGTGCAACATCATCAACATATGACTAGCCTTTTCCCAACTACGCTGGGGTCGGCTTCCAGTCTTTGGATGCAGCTGAATACCAGTATTTTTACATGGAGCGATTGTCTATCTGACCTCTGCAACGCAGTTTCTGGGTAATACGATACCCCTTGATATTGGTTATCCGACAGAAACACAGTCACAGCCTATGTCCTTATCCAAATCTGTTCAGCCGTTTTAAATTTCGTATAAATCTGTTCAGCCGTTTTAGCGTTAAAGCCTACGTACGTTTCGTTGTTACCTACGTAACAAAGAAACTCAGTTTTACATTTATAATATCAATTTATTTACAATATTTATAAGTAAGGAAGTAAGAATTAAAGAAGTTTTAGAACTTCATAAAAATCAACATAGCCCAATAACCACTGACTATAGCTTGTTGTTTCGAGCCATATCCATAAATAAACTGAGCCTTAACTTAAGGCCACATTGTTGCTATATTTTTACAACATGCAATACTTGTTTCCTCCTATGACAGTTGTGTTAAGGCGTGTAGTAATATGACATCCATATTCATTGGACAATCTTATGGGTTTTGTTGCAAAGGTCGTGGTAACCACACTAGTCATATAATATTTATGGCATTTTTTATAGAGGAGACTTAGTACTACCTACAAGTAGAAATCTAACAATGTGGATTAAAATGTCGTATTTCTGCTGTACATTTTTAAATGCATTCAACTGCTCACATAAGTTTTTGCCGTGTGCAAGAGTCGGCTAAATCTGTGTTACCATCGAATTGATTGGTTTTCAATCCGAACCACTCAAATGGTTGCGTTGTAATTTGTCAAAGATATAAAATAAAGGTACTGTTCTAAAACAACAATAGATTTCTTTAGAAATAAGCATCACATTTGTACGTTTTTTTTCTGTTCTTTTCTTCTTGCCTGTTTATTATGTGTGTACATAAATAGTTAAATAAATAAACATTTTGTTGAAAAATAGTGCCTATTTGTGCCTTCGCTGAAAAGTAGACTGCAAGAGAAGAACAGCTTTCTTTGCAGTCCGCTTCTTAGAAACTAACTTATGCGTAGATATCTAAGTTCTGTATTTGCTCTTCGCGTCCCGCGTTCACGGTGTTGGCGAAACACAATGGCTTTTTAATTGTTTCTGATACGACGGGTTATACCTAACCTCAACTAATGACGATATTGAAATATTCTTACGTTGGGCGCACTTGTAGCAGACAGCTCCGCTACCACTTTGCTGACTGAAATAACCAAGGCATAACCTATTCGCCGAGAAGAAGTTGAAGAGAAGAAACACTACTGGCCATATTTTCTAACAAGACTTCTTTATAAACAGAACTGGGCGAGCGGGACACGCCGTCACCCGCGCGGCCGCTACCTCCTGCAACCTCCTGCAACTGTGAGGAGTTGCTCTCCGTAGACTGCCAGCTGGAAACCAAGGAGCTATGGGACAAGTTCCACGACCTTGGCACCGAGATGATCATCACCAAGACTGGCAGGTAAACTATTTGCTATATTATTATCATAACATAACATAACATCACGCCTTGTTTCCGCGAGAGGTTAGGCTACCTAAAATATTATAAATTAAAGTCGCTTTTTGTGTCTGTATGTGTGTCGCGTTGTTCTTTGATGCGGTTTTCACCGTCATTTGGAGATCTTTTAAATTACATTATTTAACAATCTCGATGTTTTGTCGAAGTCGTAAAAACCGTGCGAAGCAAGGGCGGGTCGCTAGTGTTCTTTATACCTGTTTGGTTTGGTAGGTCGTGCTTCAGACGTGGTCCCATATAAATTTTATTAACTTTGGTTGCGTAGGTAGTTTTTGAGTTAGCTTCAATACTCAGACTAAATAAAAAACCAAGACAGAGTACTGTCAACAGTGACGTGAAGCCGGTTTCGTAAAAATCTGTGCTCATATTTTAGTGTAGTTTGATTGTAAATGTGTGCGTTTGAGCGTGTACGCACAGAGCGTTGGTATAGTTTTGGCATGCTTCACTATATTGTTCGCAGCGCTCTGTCTTGATTTTTTATTTGGTCTGAGGCTTCATTATTACGTATTTTTCCCACAATGGACGATTTTTTAGTTACTCCGTCACTGTTATTTACAGAGCAGGTAGTGGTATTCGAATTTGTGTGGTAGATACCACAACTAAAAAGTGAATAATAAAGACATTTCACAAAAAAAAAAAAAGTGAAAAATTACTTTAATTTCGGAAGTTTTTCGTAACAGAAATTAGCTTCTCACTCAAGAAGTTAAGAGATCATTACGTACCAATCCATGAAATTGTTTCTGAATGTTTTCATTCCTGTTTCATCTTTTGGCAACAATGACATTGATTGTTGTTTCAAGTTTTAATTTATCGTTTTTAACTCTTTGTTTTGAATTTGTTTTATGGAAATTACCCCTTTTATTTATTGAAACATTAATGGGAGGATGTAAAAAGTTAGGCAATGTGATTCTGCGAGAAACTATTGGCTCGATAGGGATTTTTGCCGATATCAGCACTCGTAACGTTATTTTTAATTCAGTTTTTCTAAGCTTCAAAACTACCAGAGGTCAGGAAAATGTATTAATTAAATGATTACTAAACTCATCAACATAATGTAATCTTTCAGTACGTTGAGATCGGAGTCAAAAACAAATTAATTCACTCCACAATCACCCTCCAATAAAGGGTACAGCGGAATGGATTCATCAGCTAAAGTGGCCAATTCCGGAATAATTACTTCGCGAACCCGGCCGTCCTTCAACCCTTTAACGAGATAAATTAAAAGTACATTTTTTCCTAACCGTCGGCGTAATGCTGGGCTATAAATTCACAAAGCCCCAAAGACAACAAACAGCGTTGCGTGGGGGAGGGGAAGATGTTTTTATAGTCACGCCGAGAGGTTTATCTAAATAATTGCGTAGTCGGTGGCGGTGAGCGGAAAATTGGCATTGTGTACTGAGCCTGCCGCCCCGGCCGCCCCGGGAGCACTGTCGCGTCTGACATACTACCCTCCAGAGGCGCGCGCGCAATATTGACACATCAAACAACGTACGTATAAAAACCTTAGTCAGGTGCTTGACAAATTTTAACAAGATCTATAAAACATGCTTTAACAATTTTATTCGCCTCCGGGAATTTGGTTTATGACCATTTTTTTATTCAATAATGGCAATATTTATTACCTGTGAGGCGAAGTTATAGTTTACGATAAAATATCTCATTTCCATGGTAGGAGCTGTGAACAGGTTCGAACATAAGTGTCGCGGCAAAATAAGATCTGCCTAGTAAGTTAGCGGAATGACTGTAGTTTTGTGTCATTAGCCGCTCTGATGCAGGCTTGTAACTCGGCGTTCTGGCGCAGTTACGGTAAAATAGCTGCCGGGACAAGTGTGTGGAATGAGTATAATCCTCGTATTAGCCGCCTGTCATATGTTATCTGCAATGGGGAGTGCCCCCCGTATCGCAACAAGTGCAGTTAGTCTAAATCACTGTAGCCGGTAGTAGCCCGGAGAGCGTTTCAATCTCCGGGGAAGGGATCCTATTGTTACTCTCACTGCGAACACTATTGATATACGGGACTAGCAAGTTTTGATACTTGAGTCAATTAATAATGGTAGATAAAATTTAAAAAATCAGATATACCGACAGATTGGAGTTAGACATTAAAAAAACATAATATGTTACGTGCTTGGCATTTTCAATAAAAATTAAAAACAACCATTCAAAATAGATGGTAGACAAAAGTATTTTTTTAAACGAATGCGTATGTCCCTTCTGTGTCATTTGCCATTTTATTTTGGTTTATAGCATATAAAATAAAATTGTTTTAAAATATAAAAGGATCAACAATGGGTAATCTTCACTCTACGCCTAAACAAGAGATAAATCAAGCCGTCCAATCAAAACGAGATATCGGGGACAAATTTTACAAAGGGAGGGTGGCGGAGCGTGTTTTCAAATTGCTTTACAATGCGTAATGCGTTGTCTATTAATTTATTTTAGAGATGCTCTGATATCTTATTATTACAAGTGTCGCGGAAAATATCAAATTATAGCCAAATTAAAAGCCAACAAAATGAAACCTATCCAGTAATCGTAGTGTAATTGATTTATACCATAGCTATCAAAACAGTGATCGTTTGACTAGAATTGAAATCGAATTCAATTTTATTAGAAATCTAGTACTTATCTCAATTTCAAGAAACAGATTTCAATTACCATTAAACTTGTTCCCATTCATGCAGGTACATTTTGGTCTAGAATGTAAAACAGTAGTAAGAATAGCTCGGCAAGACGAGTGTTAAACTAACAAAGGCAGCCAATAGCAGTAAAATGTGTTACTTCGTTCATTTTTATGTCAAACTTAATATGAAAACATAAAGTGGCCCTTATCTCCGGACATCCCGTAATACGCTTTATCTTTTTTTATTGCGATGCACAATCCGTTCCTTTCCACATCGATACGGTCTGCCCTGCCCGGGACCACCAAATATCGTACTTTATTATCGAAATTTTCCTAATTCTACTATAAGGTTTATATTATAAGCTTATAAATATTTGGAATGGATATGCGTATGTTATTGACTTTGTGATAGAGGTTTTGTATTTCTTTTTACATTTATTATGGTCAAGGAAAATAATAGGTACAAATGATTTGTTTCTTATAAACGTGCTTTTATCGGATTACGGAAGTTTCGCATCAGAGAGGTTTTTATTACGGTATACGCACAGGATATTTTATCGATAGTGCCCTCGTACAACTAAGTAGCGCATCACTAGTGTTGCGTGGCGAGAAACGTCGGCTCCGTCTCGATTTATTTACTTTTTTCATTTTTTCGATTCGTCGTTTTGATTTACAAGCGGCCACTTTACTGCCGAGTGGACTTTGTTAGAGGGAGCTAACTGGAGGACGATTTATGTCCACTGGACCTTTCTTGACAACGAGTTGTCCAAAATATTTGAATTTTAGGTCATAACGTGCCCTTTTTATGTCGGACGCTTATCGTTAACCCCGTATTGCAATATCGGTTTGCGGTTGACTTCAACATCGTACGTCACCGGCGAATCCATACAATAAAACTGTGTTGAAATTATGTCTGAGCGCTCTACCACGAAATTTAAAATGTGCAGACGACCTTTCGCTTACAAATAAATCCGTTATTATTAGTTCTATAATAATTGCTTCACTTGAAATTCTGCAAATAATATAGAAGTGCAACTTCTTGTAAAAGCAATTAATATATTCAGATGTATTCTCTTTCAAGTATCAGTATTTCGGAATCAATCAGTAAGTTTGGCGCGCATTGTTATTTACGAGCTCTCATTCATATCTTTGATATACCTATATAATTAAAATGCAACCACACATTAGTAAGAGGTAAGTACATCGCACTCGTAGTTCATTTAATTATCAGTTGGAGTGCATCTCGCGGACGGCGCAGCGGTGCCAGCGGTGCGAGGGGCGTCTCTTACGTAAATTATCGGTATCCGCAATTTGACCGATCACCCGTCGTATTAATGGTTTTTATCGGTTTTTAATGCCTCGACAATTACCCGCCGGTGTGTCGGCGGACGTGATGCCCATGCATTATAAGATGTGTGCGTGTCTAAACCAGGTAGACTATGTTTTCTACTGATTGAAACTCTATCATGACCTTTCGGTCACGATTATAGGTTGTAGTTTCACTTTTAATAACGAACTCTGGTAACAAAGAAAATACCTTTCTATAAACGAACAATTTACTGCAATAATGTGTTTTGCATAATGAATTAGAATTGATTCGTTCCGTTTTGTCTAGTAATTATTTATAATTAGGGCTTTTATCACCCAGAATTCTAAAATTGGCTATCTAAGTAAGTACTTAGCTTTTACTTCGGCCTATCATTAGATTAGAAAATAAACACTAAGAACTTATAAGGTGCGTGGTTATTCATTTGAATATTAAAGAGGAAACATAAGCAAGTATACTCGTATTAATATTAACCTTTAGCACCTGGCAGGCTGGCACTGTGGATCCACACCTACTCCTTTGTGCCGGCTCAGTCCGCTCGAAGCTCGAAGGTGTGTGGACCGTTGAAAAAAATACAAAACTTATGGCATTTAACAAACAATATTTAGTGCCGTTTTGACAGTTATTGTAGTCAATGATTACTGTTGATTATGAGTGGTTATAATACAGTTTTTGCCGGCCGAGGGCAGCTCTAACAGGTGCCTCCGTATTGAGAATATTAAACTTATTCAACTGTATTTTATAGGGTTTAACGGCGAACTGTTTGAGATATCGATCACTTTTGGGGATGTCTTGTTCTGTTTGTGCGTTTTGTAGCTTTTTAAACAGCAGGGATTTTGTTATTATCTAATTGTAAGTACAAGTAGGAATTTTGTTGGAACACCAACCATAACTCGTATTTTGAGAAAATGTGTTGTCCATAGCTACTGTTTTTGAATTTAATCTTTTTTTCCTTAAATATAAACACACAGCAGCTATAAGAAATTCATTTTCATTATGTAGGTAACTAAATTAAAACATGTTATCAGAGCACATTTACAAGACATTAAAAAACAAAGCGAACACTTAAATCACCTGTTTCTTGTAATAAAGCCGTTGATGTGGATAACGTTATCATATTTTAGGGAATCAAATGTATCGGCATCGATAAAGCAAGTGCAAAGTCAATCGAGCGTCGGTTTAGCTCACTTCGTAATCGGTTTTAATAAATCGTGTTGGGGGCTAAGGGAGAATGGGGGAAGGGGGGGAGGACGCCGACATGTGCATTAAACTTAATTGAAATTTTCGTGGCTACGTGTTATTTTGCACTAATGCACCTTTCAACTTGACACGTCCGCGCACTCCCGCGCAACCGCTTAAGAAAAGAGTTCAACGCACGCGTTTTTTCAATATTTTTTAAATGATTTCTTTGTTTTTTTGTAAGAGTATTGCATAGTCAGGTTTTATTAAATACTGATCTTATAATCCTAAATATCAAATATTTTGAAACATAAAGTATGCAGTTTTACTACATTATAAGCATGTATGCACTAATTAAGTACCTTTACTACTCATGGTAGCAAAGGTTAGAGCAGTTTGCGGGAAGAATGAAGTTTATTTTTTTAATATTACTACAACATAGCAATTTAGAATCATCCAAGGAAGTCTGTATTGGCGGCTTGCACGTAAACTTGTCGTATTTTCATCAATGTAAGTCGTAGTTAGTACCTAATTGGTAAGGTGATGAGGTAGACGCGTTCGTGTCCCCTCGGCGGACGGCGCACGCGCACCGATCGCGCGATAACTCGATCAAGCCGCGCCGCCAATGTGTTGCAATAAAATGCAATTATGTTCATCACACGAATTAATTAATACTCAAAGCGAAATTAGTTCGTGGAAATACTTCACATAGAATATAATTTTAAAGTTGTATTGGGTTTCTGTTACTGTAAGATGCAATAGGTACTACTTACTTTGGTATAACTGTGCTTTTATTTTGTTATTTTAAATGAATTATAGTATGAATAATTAAAAAAATATTTTAATAAGTAAAGTATATACAGGCGCCGCTGCTGCGGCTGATGAGACCCGCAAGCGGCGCAAATACTGTAACCTTATGGGCAACTACAGTTTTGAGCCGTTTGGGGTCGAAACGCTCAGGTCATGGGGCCCGAGTGCGCGTCTCTTTTTTATGGAAATTTTCACCGACTGGTCGATACTTCACGTAACCAGAGGGCTGGCTTGTTCTTTGGCCAAAGAATTAGTATTGCCATTCAACGTGGCAATGCTGCCAGTCTTAGTTAGTCCTTTTAGTTTTTTTGTTAATTTAGGTAGTATAATAAGTTAAACAAAAAATTTAAATGAGTAAACTTCACTAAATTATATTATTTACTTTGGTATACAGTAAATATTTAATTATTATTTTGCTTCGATTAGATTATATTAATTATATTGTATCTAAATATGCATACAAACACTGCTGTAAAGACGATCAATCATTTATCGCTCATAAACACATGAACACACAGGATCATAAGTTGGTGTTTTTTAAAGCACAATAACAACGACCAATGGATTTAATAAACAAAATAATAAACATGAACAGATCACAATAAACTTATTGCGATTTCACAATGATTAATGTTGAAAGTATTAGCTACTGGTTGCTGTGACTTCAATGCGAGAAAATGAGATGTGCGCACAATGAGGCTGCGCCCACGCACCCGGTGTGAACTGTCAGCTACCGGGCGATTGTGCAACCGACAGCTCCGGGAGACGCTCGCGAATACATTCCCGTATCACGTATTAATCTTCAAACTCTACATCGTCAAGAATTCATGAGTTTATATACTCCAAGAATCTCCTTAAGTATTTCGACGAAAACTGTGTAATTTTTCATGATAACACCCGCTTTAAAATCGATTTGACCATAAAGTACTAAGGGCCTTACTTAAAATGAGATCGAGAGAGTAAGAGGAGGAACATCATTAAGAGGGTGGTCATTTAACAGGCATTAACGCCTAAAACATAATAAGCGACTTTAAATAATTACGAAAAAAGGTGTAAAAAGCGCTTGAATACAGGGGAGAGTGATGCGCCTGCGCAGCTCGATGAAAGGCTGACGGCAGACGCCGACGGAGATTGATTACGTAATCATGGACAGCGGCCGGCGATTTCGGGAATCTCATAGAGAGTAATCATCATTCATCTCACGGCTCGTTGACGTTGCATTGAAGATATGTTCTTGATGTTTTTGACTGTACACTCATAATCGAATTTTGAAGTTAATTTTACGCGTCGATTAACGTAGTCAGAGGTCGATAGAGGTGTTTGGAAAGTGGCGTGATTGCACGGAAGCGACCCCAAAACTAGTAGGAACATAATAACAACATCGAGTTTTAGTTCTTGGCGTGAGTAACAATGAGGTGGAATCTGTCTGTCGTCGCACAATTAGCCCTCCATTGTGAGCTCGGTATTGTGCTGGGTGCGCGGGCGCGTGTTGGTTTTACTCCTACGCCCATTGTGATAGCTTCAATCGCGCGCATTGCCATTCCACTCACACCGCTCAATGAGATATTATCTCGACTATTATTAGCCGAACATTCGATGCTTAAATAGATAATGATTTAATATTCTAGCGCTGTGGCGTAGTACACGTCGATTCATTGTGATTGATTGCTTTAATTCGCTGATTAATACAGACGTAACGCCAGGAGTCTCTTAGTAAATTAATCAATGAATTATGATGTAGTGGAGTATGTTATGATGTTACTGTTATAATAATTTGTTTATAGAGTTTAATCGCTTTGAGCATTGAGGTACCTGCGATTGAAGTTATTTCAGGATAATGATTTTAATTACTGGGACCGGGCTTGAAAACAAAGGTTCGGTTAATGTGGAATGCTTTGGCAGGCCACCGGCGGCGGTGGGTCACAGGAGTCACACAGCGCGGCACTAGGTGCGCGTGGCCGTGTGTGGCACAATACACGCGTAATGAAGTGGGCCGCGAGGGGGCGGCATTGTGCACCAAACGAGCCATTGTGAGGTGTCCGCGACCGCGACTGCGACCCCCGACCCGCTTCTCGTTACCACACGAACCACTGCCCGCGCGACCTCACTCGCAGCACTCCGGAACTGACGACGCTCTTTTTTGGTCGCTTACAGTAAAGTGGCCTTGTTATCGCATCGGAATTTGATCATTGACCGAGCTGCCCCATCTATCATTGTATTGATTTGTATCACACATACTTTATAACGGTCAATGTCAGTTGCCCAAAGTATCATTAGTAAATGTTTAAATTATATTTAATGCATGTTAACTGTTTTCTTCCGACAGAATTATTGCATGTAAATAGCAATTAAGTTGACTGTTGATTGAGAGCAACAGACGCGAGCCTAGCAGGAGTTCTGTGTGTCATCTGTCGAGTTACTAATTAAGTGAGGTCGTTAGTGTCGCGTCGATCAGCACTCCACACACGGAAGCGATACCATTCACGCGGCAGTTGCACCGTGAACTTTTTGAATCATAAACGTTGCTTCAGGCTGTAAACTAAAAAACGGCGTAGCTTGGTGTCACTCTCACACATAGCGAGAAAGTAAAGGATAGACGTCGAATTCGACATCGTCATGTGGTGTCAGTTTTTTCAAGTAGAGCGTTAAATTTTCACAGCTACCCCTCGGTAGAATAAATTATTTTTATGTGGATTCGGGGTGGCCGAGCCCGTCGATGTAACAAAAACGTAATCATAGCTCATGTCGCGGAAGTAAGGGTTGGCTCCAACGTGTCGGAGTCGTTGACTACCTCGCAGATGCTACTTAAGATTTTAAAGGCTTCTTGAGTCACGTACATCGGATAAGTGACGGTAAATCATAAACGCAAAACTGTAATATTATCGCTAAGAGTGCTTTAGGTGCAATTGATGCAATCAAGTAATTTATCCTATTTTACAGAGTGAATTGCGAGCGAAATTCAGATTTATGGATTTTATATACTTACTTGTGAAATCAGAAAATGTTGTTCCATAAAATTGTACATTGCTTGCTTAATCCATAATGGTAAAAAAAACAGTTTCACTTTACCGGGGGCAAAAACCCGAAGGAACAAATCGAAATAACAATAAAATAATGAGTTAGTCGCGCACTATGGCGCAAGTTTTCGTACAAATGACGTCTAATACATCCAAATTATATCCGTACGTGTCGCCGCCCAGCAATGAAGTTATTATTTTCCATTTCCGCGGCAGTGTTAAGTCGATAACTCGAAAATGACTGCCATTTGTATGAACAAGCCACAATCTGACGGCACGTGCTCATTACCGAATCATGGAACTGGAGGTTCCATTTGTGACGCCGCCGATGTTTGACTTGTAATTTGGAACACGTCACGGTATTATAGACATGCTCTTGGATACTATAATTTGAGTAGTTAAATGAATCGAGTCAGTTTTGGGGTTCTCTTTGATTGATTTTCGAGACGCCAATGGACGGTGATTCTTCTCAAAACACCAACTTGGAGGCCGAAAGAGAGGCAATTTGTACGTCACCGAACAGAAATGTTGCCTTCAACTAAGAGATTATTGGACTAGAGCCCATAATGGACCTATGTACTCCAATTCAACTGGTTTGAAACCGCTTAATCACTTCTTAGAAACATCGTCTCGTCTAGGCACTGATTCTTTACTCAGACCGTCTCATGCGCTAGACTTGGGTTAAATGACGTTAATGGTCGATGAAGCCTTTGAGTTGATCACGGGAGCAGGGGTGCATACAATGTGGAATGTCTGACGTCACGCGAGCCGCTCGTCAGCTTTGTCGCCACCATGTTTAAGGCTCGTGTACAACGACTCACTCGGGAAGTCAGGGGCTGACAGCCTGCGCTCTTGTGTTCCTGGCTGAAAATAATACTACCCGCCTTACTAATAAACGTTGTATAGCGCCTGTATAGTTACACAACGCTTTGTCTTCTTTCAAAAGTCAAATTACTTTTGAAAGAAGAAGACAAAACGTTGTGTAACTATACAGGCGCTATACAACGTTTATTAGTAAGGCGGTAAAACTATTATTTTGACTTTGATGTATTTGATATGAAATTGAGTTCAAAAGTACTTTTGGTGTTGACGATAGTGTCGTTCTCATCTCTATAACGGGGTTTTGGAATGTTTTATACATAAAGCTAGAGTCTGCTGGTCCTATTAAGTTTATATTTTCTCTTCCAAGTCTCAGACCAAATGAAAAGCCAAGACATAGCGGTCTGCGAACAATACAGTGAAGCATGCCAAAACTACACCTCCGCTCTGTGCATACACGCTCACACGCACCACCATTTACAATCAAACTACACTTCACTAAGTGCACACATGTTTACGAAACCGGCCTCACGTAACTGTTGACAGCGTCTTGGTGTTTTATTTGGTCTGAGATCCAAGTTTAGTTTGCTTAAAGTAATGCCTCGTTAATTTCTTTATTTTAACCAAGTTTTGATGAAGGAGATTGTGATTAAAGCTTCTCTTCTACCTATTTTCTGGTGTTATTCAGTTAGCAGTTCCCGCGTTGTGTAGGAACTTAGATACTTACTTAAATATCTTTACTCGTGAAAGACCGCAACACTCATTGACAACTGACAGTTTGCATCAGTACTTAAGTTTATTGAGATGATGATTGACATAATAATATTCTTGAAAAAAAAAAGTGTTCATGACTATTGGTAGCTAGTATGAGACTCGACCTCGCACCTTTAAAAGTTTTTAGATAGGTAAGTATTATAATAAAAAAGTGCACTGCCACCAGGCTTACTAATTTAATAAATAAATACTGTACCTACTTTTTTATACCGGTTAGACTTATGCTAGGATAACCAGTTTACTTCAAAAACACCCGCTCTTGTTCAGACAGGTAATAGTCTCCATTTTCGATCGCATTCTAATCGCAAAATAATTTGCACTATTAACGTGCCTATAAATATTTTTATCATTATCAAATCGATACTAACTTACTGTTCGTTAGGTCAGGTGCTTGTTTTTATATTCGCTGCAAACGTATTTATCTTCAGACGAGTTATTTCCTGAGTACCTAGTTGCAAAAAGCCATCGATATTTAGATGCAAGTAGCTGTACGTGTGTTGTGTTGTAGTAGCGTGATAGATACGAGTATAAACATATGACGTGAAAGTTCACGTAGTCGACCCCTGTTTTCCCGAGGAGCACGGAAATATGTGTGTCGGCGAGTGAAAGCGGGACGCAGCAGGCACGGCCGCGGCGGTTTCGTACATCGCCACCCGTCCGCGCCCGTAAGCTCGTAATTTGCCTTTCTATTAGAGCGAGGGCGTGAAAAAAGGAAAGCGTTTACGGCGTGTTTAATGGGAGCGAGAGGGAAGAAATATGACCGCCCGTCGGGAGAAGGGAAAATTTTGGTTTTCAGAGAGTTTTTGCGGAGATGTGCATCGGCTCGCGGAGTGCGAGGGGGATGGCGATGTTTGCCGAGCCGCTCCCCCGAATAATTAGCGGAAGTCGTGGCTTAGTTTACCCCCGAGCGGGAGGGCTGCGGGAAGGGAGTTCCTCTATTTGTCGTTTAAGAGTTAATCGTACGAGCAATTCGTCACCCTCGGGAGAGCGCGCTGATATTATATCTTTATTATGAGTCCGTTGTACGGAACTCGTCGTCCGCCCCGGGCCATTAACCAAATCGTGATTATTGATAACTTTGTTTGCGGCAGTTTCTCACTCCGAGGGTTGAAGTTTATTCGTTATTATGGGATTAGTTATCACTTGTTCAGTTTATCTGAGACTTGGTAAAGTTAGAATAATTTCTAGTAAATTGTTTTACATAAACAAGTTACTACTTGGAAAATACTTCGTAAAAACCTACCAATTTAAAATTCCATTGTTGATAGTTCACCATCAGGCGAGCCATGCCGTTGTGGTCGCGCACTCGTAGCACTCATCAATGTATTTGTTTATTTTCAAAAGTTCCTCCGCCGTAGGTGCGTAGCGTGTCATTAGCGGAGGGGAAGTGACAAATACGTAGTAAACACAGCTCGTGCGCGCACTGTCAATTAGCTGTAATAGCAGACTCCGCGCCGCGACATGTGCTCAACGAACAATTTTTATATTTGTTACCCTTTTTACGATACAAAATTATACAATGCGACAGAGACCACAGTTGTGTTTTGGAAGCATTCGCCTAGAAAACCAATTGAAGACAAGACAGCACTATAAACATACACTGCGTCCTCATTAAGTACTGCGCGGCGAGTAATATACCTTGAGAATATACAATGTGTGCAAAACGATGAACGAAAGAATGCGAATAACCACCCGCAATTCTGCTTTGTCGTATTCATAACTACCGGTGGAATTTATTTGCTGGCAATTCTTGTCAATATTGAGTTAAGAGTACTGGCGTTAATAGTCTCCTTAATTAAAACAGTAAAGCGAATAAAGTGAGACGGCGTGGCGATCCTGATTGCAGTTTCATTTGCAAGAGATCTTGAAATTGGCCGGGTTTCATTAGAAACTAGTGCACTAGTATATTGAGGTATGTTTGGAGCCAATCAGCGGCAAATGAGCGATGGCGGTAATTAAAACGGATCGCCTTACCGAATCAATAAACTCACGATAAGCCAATTAATTGCACATGCGACCCATACATTCCCCGAGGTGAACTGAGGCCGATTAAATCGGACGTTATGAGCATGTGTGCCTGCCTAGGTGGAATTGCTAAAGGGGACCTACGTACCTACTTGTAGCTGTAGCAGCTACGACTGTCATTGGAGCAATTCATTTCCGTAGCAGGAAGCTACGAACTTGTCTACGAACTGATTTATCTCCATATTAGTCAACTTCACTGATGAACAAGCCTCCTAATGACTGCTATAGTAAACGGCCATGTTGCTTTTATTACTGACCTGGCAAACGAATTATTGGTGATCGAATGTAGAGTCCGCGCCACCACTCAAGTCCTATAGACGCGGCGCTAGTGTTATGACATTGCATTAAAAAAAAATAGTTTCACAATTTTCTGCCGGACTTCAGTAGTGGCGGGGACTCTATGCAGCAAATTAGCGTTATTAGCTGCCAGAATTAAATAAATTAGTCAAACCAAAAGTAAGCATTCCTCAGAACACTTTTACTCAAAATTTATGAACAGTGTTTAATTTCTGAATAAATACTAATCCATTATAAACATTCCACCACGTGTGTGGTAGGCTCCAGTGAATAATATCGGCCATTTACAACATAGTTGATAGTGGTCGCGACGGGGGAGGTTCTACGAAGGCACTTCCGCGTAAGGTGTACCATTAATATACCAAACATTGTATTGTACCACTTTGTCCAAAGATTGTGTCAATGAGCTCTCACAATACATTTTTTCGCAATAGACTATGTTTTAGGGTTCCATACAAAAATTTAATTTCGTCCAGTGCCGATTTTTTATAGAATTCGATGAAGGTTCAGCAATAATTATAAAAAAATAAATAAACAATGGTTTACCAAAATTTTGTAACATATTCATATTATAGAAATTAATTATCTATAGGTAAGAGAGAATGATTTAAATGACCGGCTTTTCAATTTAACTGTTTCAACTCGTAGCATGACTTAATTAAATGTCACTTCGAGCATCAATTGCAATAGGTAACCAACAGTCATGTAAGTAAAGAGTTACGGAACCCGTAAATATCGTGACAGCACTAGAAGCATTCGCGACTGTCCCGCGTGTGGGTGGCATCGGTCACAATGGTGTTTGGCTTGGCATTCGTCACGGGGCGGCCCTGCGCATGATTGATGACTCCTCGCCGGGCCAGCTCTCCACGCAACCCCCCTTACTCATCATTATGCACCTTTTTGCAATACTTTAAAATATTACTAGGCGACACACGTACTCATACCTTATATCCCAAGCTCCACGCAATAAGACCTAAAATCGCAATGTATTTAATTTCACACCTTAAAGCAATTTTACAATCATTATAGATAGGTTTATTACCAATAAAAACGCACACATATTCAGTAAATTAAACTCAGTGTGTAGTATCATGTTATTTTTTTTGTACGGAATCCTAAACGGCACGGTATGGATTACTATGATGCGTGCGGAACATGATTTATTGGATATTGCGAAACCTTGTGCTGGTAGCTCTCACTATGTGATTTTGATAAAGGCCAGTTTAATTAAAAGTGTTTTTGGATTTGCGAAGACGTAGAAAAGTTACGATTATGAGCAATGTTAGCAAACAATTGTTACGCATGCGTTTCTGCACCAAAACAAGCGTAGCATTTATATCTGCGTAGTACGCGTTAATAATTACGTAAAATGTAGTTATGTAAATCTGCATACAAGTAAGTATCATGTGAAATTCATGTCAGTAACACAATTCTTTAAGTCTGTCTATTTTACATTCCATTAACATTGTTAATATGGCAATAGATATTTGAAACTTCTTGCTCAACAATTTAACTACTTTAAATATTCGTTTTAAAATATTAACGTAATACATTTTCATTTTCGACCGTCTATGTTTCAATTGATTCTAACAAAAAACTCTATACCGTTGTCAAATGGCTACTAGGGAAGGTGTCAGGTTAAAATATTATTTACCTAAATGTAGAGACAGCGCGGGCGAGCGTCCAGCACGTAAATTATGGATCGTCATAGGTTACTCTGCGTTGTAACATAATATGCGGTCCGATGTCGGACGCGATACCACTACGAAATATTCATAATCTCCGGAGGGCTCTGTAAATAAAAATTATTTCATATCGGGACAGGTGTGGCGTCGGGTTACGCAGCGAGGCGCGGGCGCAGTGCGGACCGCGCTCATTAACATTCAGACGAATTAGATCGACGCACATACAGGTGCAAGCTGTCACGTCAATCTGCATCAACATGCCGTGACACTATCTTATAAACAATCACGCTGCTTAGTACTCAATGACAACTAAACATTTGTAATACCGTTGCTTTTAAAATTGGTAATTTCAATATTTAACTTCAACGGTCAGGTCATGGTTCAAAAATATGTATGAAGTCGTATACGTCGTCGATTATATCCAACAATGCTAATAGGCTTGAAGCCCATGAATATATTTGTAGTATTTTCGTGCTGTCATGAACTCTGTGACACCGCTGACTTGTAAATACCTATCGTGTGGCGTATAAATAACAATAAGCGTTCGCCTAATTAGCTATAAGAGGTTTGATAAGTTTTTATTATCTTGCTGTCGCGTGACTTACTACAGTTTGTGCGCAAATCCGGCCATGTCCTCAACAGCTGTATAACTAGGTGCACAGCGATGCTTTATTGTCGGCTATGCGTAGGTAGATAATATGTCTAGATACATGCTTCCGACTTCGTAAATAAACACAAACAGGATGCGGGATCCCAGGCATTCTTGTACCTGTTGTCGCACACATGAGTCGCGGCGCGTACCGACGACCTCACTAACACACAGGCGCGCACTCCCTCGCTCGGAACAGCCCTTGTTGCCAACTCGATTGGAACCTTACATAGGACTAATAAATGTTAGTGTACATAGGTACTCATATTTGAGCATTTGGAGCAGTTGTTTACGCTCTTTGGTGGTGTTCTACAGAGCGTGGTAATTTTGACTGATGCCTCATTAAACCTGCTTAACTCTCGCAGTAATTATTTTATGATGATAAAGTATGGAGGAGCGGCCCGAAGATAAAAGAATTTATAGATTTAATATTCATAATTTGCTTCCGTCAGCGGTATTATGGCAAAATTAACGGCATATTAGTGGGCACATAAAGCAATTAGATGCGTGTTAAGCGCAATTTAAAAACTTGTCGGATTCATTACAAATTCAAAGACGCTCGGGGTGGACTTTTAATGGAGACGTCTTTAATCTCACGGATTACAAGTGCACAACTGACTTGTCACCAAACGATGCTAGAGTGTTTTATCGGTGACGGATCAGTGTCTTGAGGAATTCAAATTGATTGTCACTCACAAAATTGTAATCTAAAAGTTTGTATTGATGCAGACACAGGAATTTCGGTCTTATTTCAGGAGAGATTTAAGGGTGTTTCTGCTTGGTTTGTAGGGTGCGGGTTGAGTCGCTCGCGGCGGTCGGCTAACCGTCACCCGTTTTGTACTCGTCGCCTGATCCCGCGCTTAACTAACCGTTTTGACAAGATTTCAGATGTACCGAGCGATAACCGAGTTTAGTTTTTGTGTCTTTTTTAGAAGAGGTTTTGTATCAGAAACGAATAATAATAATTTGTTGGAAAATGTTAATTTCTTACACGAAGGTTACAGCGCTATTGAAACTCGGAGTTACTAATGTAGTCATTGTAATCAAATCGAGGTAAAGATGTCAGCCAATTGTTTCAGCTTCTATAAGAAAGTAAACACGTTTTTACGCTACAAAATGTTTTGTCGAGACTATTTTCTTTCTTTCTTTCTTTTTTATTCAACCGTTAAGAATTATCTCTGGTATTGAAAAGGTTTTATAAAAATCGTTTGATGTCAGATTAAGTTGTTTTATTTTTGTGTTCCCGCCTGGATGTTAGTAGAAGCGAGTGGCTTCCTAGTCCGTGAGGCGAGATAATATCGACGTGGCGAGGGTTTGGGCAAAGGCACCGGCCGCAGCAGTGACAGCGCATCACAATACAGTCGTTTAACACGCTCATCGCATTCGGAACGTCTTGACAGGGCACATGCATTATAAAATATAAAACGAGATTCGATTTACTTCGGGCGTCCTCAGATGTTCAGATCGTTGGGTAAGGACTGCTCGACTAAGGTCACTCGTTTACAGATGATGAATGTTCATCCAGAAAGCTTTCGGGTCAACTGCGGGTGAACTCAGCGGCATTGTGTACGAGGGTGTACTCGTATAATAGTAGACGAAGGAGCGGCGGCTGAATCAACAATGAGTGTAGGCTGCGGGCTGCGGTGGCGTGCGCGAGGCGTGTCCGCGCTTCATCGATCGCAGCCTCCGACGCTCCTCGACGACGTCTGCTCCCCAGCACCCTGCCGCCCCCCCTGCCCCGCGCCCTTCGCCCCGCACCCGTTAGCGCCCCGACCGACTGCATTTACCACCCGCCTCCCCGTCATCCACATACATACTCCACGAGCTACCTGTCTACCGCCGCTGTCTGCTCCACCGTCAACATCTCGTGTTTTGGCAAGCGCCGCACATTTTTACTCATTATTATTTCAATAAACTTAAAGTCCGCAGTAAAGCGCTGGCTCCCGTTTATTGCGCCGTGTTTATGTACCAATTTGGATGTAAGGTGTTGATTCGACCCTCGTAGCGACCAAGGTGCTCGATTGCTAAAGGTGCAATTAAAGCAGTTTACATCTCTTCGCGAGCGACCTGTAAATGTTATTTTGTGCTCATTAAAACGGAATTCCGTTATAAAATTTATGTGCGTACGCTGTAGCCACGTTAACGTGCTTGATAAATTATCGAAACTTTGTAATGACTACATTGATGCAAACATGATTCTCCTGTGTAACTATGCAAAAAAAATATTTCGATTGATGATGATTACAGATATGTAAATTCCATAAAATGAATACTTGTAGGTAGGTACTATCATAAACTGTTTAACGATTGATCGTTCACGTGTTTACGTAAATAATATTATTTGATATTAGATAGTTCACGTTGACGCCATAATCGCTTTATCTATATGTAACAGCACACAACATTACTGGTCTAAATTAAATTTGTCGGTATGGCGCCGGCGGTGGTCATCCATCATCGATAACGGTGCGGTCACACTAACGAGCGTGTCCTCTGTCCAACACGCCACCTCCACAGCCGCGCCACTCGCCACACTCCACAGACTCGGAGTGCATTAACAGCGATTTGACACCTTGCATCAATCTGTTATACACTACAGCCTATTCTACAAGTATCACATTGTGCAAGCCTTCTTTACGCTACATAAATCTGCAAACGATCAATTCTCGTTTCACAAGAAAACATAAAGGTTTCGTTTGAAACCGGCAAGTAAAACATCTCGGCACAATTACCAGCTTGTGATATTTATCTGTCTTCATACAAACATCAATAAGGACGTCTCGTTCATTACGAATGTTGTTTTAAAGACGTTAGTTTATTGTGGCCGGCCGAGTTATGGTTATTAAGGGTCCGCCGAGCATTAACGATTAAAAGTAAACATTGCATCGTTTGAATTACATTCGTACGTACCTGGAGGCAACGACATTAAATTGCTCGGTATGTGGTCGCAATTTTTCACCAGTTTCAATTAGCTTAAGCAAGTAAAACCAACCCGTTGAGATATAAGGAGTGTAAGATAAATTCGCGGAGTGGGTCGCGAGTCGCATCGCTAATTACATCAGCAGCTGACTTCGGTTAAGTGGCGATATCAATCTTGAGCGAGCATATGTGGGAACACGGTTACACTGCTTGAACAAAATACTCGTTTTATGCATGTAATTGGCGGAAAGAGCTTGGAGACCTCATACAATGCAGTGACGTCATTAACATAATGTTATTAAGCATGTTGCAGTAAGTTATTATTAAAAATTAAGCGCTTGAAACTGTAATTATATGCGGCAGTATTGAGGAATAATAGTTGTCAACAAAGAATTACGATGTTTATGTTCTTACGATCATTAAGTTTCTAGTATATTAGCTCAATTACTTATTTGCGTAACTTAGTCATTTAAAAATGCTTAGAGAACTAGCAAAGACTTGAAACCTTGAAAGAACTCTCCTTCACAGGCTTCACAGTTTATATCTCACCTTCCTGTTTCAATCAGGTTTTCAAAACAAGGTAACTGTTTAACGCAGTTATCATTATCACTTCATTTCTAATGAGATATTAAATATTAATTACGGCTTAGATTACACACACTCAGTCACGTGAGATAAGAGGCTGCTTAAGTAATTATATCGGAGATAGGTTCGACTTTATAGCTGGAAGAGAAACAGAATGCGTACACGTGGGTTCAATCTAAAGATATCTGTACCGGTCTCGTGTGGCACCTGCGTTACGCCTTATTGACTTTTATAGACGTTCAACGGTTCATTTAACGTGGACGAGGCACTGCATCTATCAGTGTGACCTCGTCTTTACAACGTGTACAGTTACCAGCAGAAAGCTCTCCGTCTGAACCCCGCTTTGAGGTAGGATGACAGCTGAACATTATTTGCAATTTAAACTGCTTTGAGTTTGATGGATTTCATGAAAGAAAGACTTTGTATGTTAGCTGTTATTCAAAGCTCGGAATGTTTAAGGTAGAGTTATTGCATCATGTCTTGTCAATGCTGTACATAATATTAAAAAAAAAACACACGCAAATACGTAGTTAACTTCGTTGTAATGTTTAGTATAACATACAAAATAGTGGAAGTAGTCAGTTTAAAAACAACTTTTTAAGAACAAAATGATTTCGTTGTAGGCAAAAAAGCCATCACAAATGTTTTCAAACCATATTTTGTAAATGATTACACCGAAAAATACAGCGTTTGCGCAGCGTATTCGTTGCTTCTAAGCGCTACGCAGCTTCTACGCGCCTACGTAGTGCATGCTACGCGCCTACGCGTCTGCTACGCGCACACGCTAATGCTACGTGACGACTACGCTGTATTTCCACGCCTGATAAATTCTTATATGTTTAATACTTGAATAATAAATAACTTCGCGGACAAAGCAGGTGACATTAGTGCAGTAAAAATAGTATTTTGATACAAATAACTCATTAATTGGTAAGATGCTGGAATTTTTGTAAGTAATAAAAGCACCTTGACATAAAATTAATAACGTAGCATTATGTTAACGGGAGAGACGTGTAATTTTTATTTCATACCAACCGGTTTACACCATTGATGTCATTTACACCTCACAGACTCTCGTTAAAAAACAAAACAGTTTTATTACAAAACCATGCCTTACCGCAACCATCCACATGGTTAATTATGAAAGAACGCATTCATTAACTGTGCATATAATACTTTTTATGATAACAAACTGCAATGCAATAAAATAATAGATAAATATATCAGAGCACACATTAGTATTTTATTAATTAGTCATATAAAGAATACAAATCAGGGAAAAAATCGTTGGTTGTTAATTCACAGTTAGTTTATAATAAAGGCAGTAAAAGTCTTCCAAGCGCAAAGTCGTTATGGAAACATCGTAAAAGAATGGTGTGCATGATCCCTTATGTTGAGATAGGAGTGTGGCTGTGTGCTTCAATCCGAATATTATGATCTCGTTTATATTCAAATGTGCTAGACGCGAGCACAATTTACGACACAGAAAGCCAACAGATTAGCAGTTTATAAATATGAATACAATTATTAAGATATTATGTAGTTATTTTAAAATCACTTTTTTACGTTATGATACTGACATTATAATAAATACGCGTGTAATATTTGATGTGAGTAGTTAATATTATGTTTTTAATGGAAAGTGTACAACTTGTGTTGTTTGCATGACAATTTGTTTATACTCGTAGAGATAGTGCTTATTTATGAATAGTTTTAACAAACATGGCAGACCATGTTTCCTTCCCTTCCCGGAATAAAGTGCAAACACAGATGTTTGCACTTTATTCCGGGAAGTAACATTAACATAAGTAATTTGTAGAGTCACTCGGAAATTCTTAATCCATTTTTCAATTCAAGCATGCTTAATTAATTTAACGATACTATCACAAAATTACTTGCACTAGATCCTTCAATTATTCACATTAATAAAATAAATAAAGGCGATCCTAATTTACAAGAGCGAGTACTTAATGCAGTTGCAGTCGTATCACATTTAAAGTGGGTATGATTGTGCAAGATATCAGCGACTACATTACGTTACGCTGATGCGATAATTGTAGCCCTGTTGACAGCAAGAAGGTCACTTTACCACTGCGAGAGCTATTAGGTACTCATAAGCACATTTGCATTGGCAGAGTACGTACAAATTATATGTTGAGGATACGATTAAGACTAGTAGGTAGTAAGTACATCTGGCATGAAGTGCAGTTCCATATTGATGGTAATTACACGGAGTAACATAATGTGATCCTATGATAAATGTTCTGTTAACAAGACCGCGATGCAGGCTGAGGGAATTAAAATTGTTGCTAGTAATTGAAGTTGATTGAATGCATGCTAATAACGTACCTATAATTTACTATTGCGAGCCTGTTTTGCAACTGCAAAGTCTAATAGATTTCTAATTTCTTCTAGGTATGATTTAATAATCAGTGAAGGGAAAAGTAAAAGGCTCTATTCGACAACTTTAAATTAAATGCGGCCATTTAATTCGCAGTTTTAAATGCCAAAGAATACATAAATGTAAAGATCGAGATTTCGATGAGGATATTTAAGTACCATTAGGTATCTATTAATAATTTAATTGACAAACAATAAACTAGGTGAATTGAATTCATACTACCGATTGTCATCAAAAAAGATTTTCTTTTTAAAATTAGGTATTTTATTAAATTGTTACAAGAAAATTGACAGGAGAGTGAATAACTTTCTTAAATTCAATAATATTACCTACAAAAATAAGCAGTGAAACAGCAATAAATAAACCAAGATTTTTATTTAAAACGGATGTCATCTTATCATGGCTGATGATAAACTATAGCATCATAAAACTTAGATACAAATAAAGTTATAGCTTCATTAGTTTTAGCTGTAAAGTCTAAGTGAAATTTGATTATATTATTGCAAATAAACAGACACGATGTTTCCTCAATAAATGATGCTAAATTGAGCTAATCAAGAATGAAATAAAATCTATCTTAAAATCTTGCATGAAAGGTACAAATTGGCTTGGAGATTGGAGTTGTATAGATAGAAGGACGAGTCGAGGTGGTCATTAGCGAAATGAAGCCATTGGGAGCGTGTAAAACAGTTAATTACGACGGCGTAATCTCGAGTCGAGGTGGCGCTCGAGATACTTGCCCAAGATTATAATGAACACGGATAATGACGGAATGTCTACCCTCTCTCGACTAATGACGCAGCGGGATTGAGTTTCGAACACTCAAATCTAACTTCATTGAAATATCATAATTACCATATAATATTGCAGTGCCAAAGTTTGTGTAAATGAACAAAGAGACACCTTTAATAGATGTTTTTGTGTTCATTTACACAAAAGTTCACAGACTTATAGTACCTTATTAATATTACTTTATATCTATAGACGTTATGTAAACCATTAGATTATTCGTAATTTGCTGGCAGTGCCTCTAGGTAGGTATAGGTACTAATGAATTGATTAAGGTAAAAAAATGAGCTATTTTCGGAAAATTAAACTCATCATAGCTTTTGAAATGTCATCATGACAGATAGCTAGGTACTTCCAAAAGTATTTGGGCACATATGCCTGAAAAGAAAAAAAAAACACGTGCTAACGAAATATTAAAACGTAACCCGGTGTTCGTGTCGATTTCATTACACGTAAATGTTTCATGTAAATTGGGTCTGAACATCGATAACGTATACTGTCTTTAGGCTGGTGATAATGACCGCCGACCTATCACGTAGTGATGGTCAGTTCGGTTGTGGTATATAATCGGCGCCGGCGACGCCCTGTCTACGGTATGCTCACGCACATAGGTACCTACTATAGTAATTCATAATTGCCGCAGAAATCGCTGCCAAACACATCTACCAGACCAACAATTATAGTAGATACACATGTACACATACGTACGTGACACACGAGTCGATCGTGTTGAGCATGAGAAATTGTTTAATTGTACATTAAACTGATTTATCGCCACATCCACAATAGTTAGTTCATCTCGAAGAGTTTCCCATTGGATATGTCTTGATTACAATTTCACGTTTTTGCTTATGTGAAATTCATTTGATGTAGCTTAGAAATTGCTTATAGCGTCGTTTATCACGCACCGTGTCGTTACGAATACCGATATCGATTTATGAACCTAACCTAACATTAATAATGCGAAAATGAATTTGTTTGTTTGTTTGTTTGTTACGCTTTCACGCTAAAACAGCTGAACGGATTTGGACAAAATTTGGCACAGGGGTAGACCATGACCAGGAATAGGACATAGGACTTTTTATCCCGATATTCCCACGGGACCGAGACTTACGCGGGTGAAACCGCAGGGCGCAGCTAGTAAAAACATAAATCTATGGTTTGTTAAGTGTTGCTGCATACCGAATAACACTAACCTATTTCAAGTTTTATGAAGGTTGTAAAGTTATATTGGGTCATTCGGTGTTTTAATATTTAGTCGGGAGTCACACCGTTGGATTTGTGCTGTAGTGGCGTTGTTTACGAGGGCGAATGTTGCACATCGAGCATTGTGTAGTCAGCTTTATGGCCAGTCAGGGGTTCCGGCGGAAGTGTCGTAAACCCGACGTCATAGTCAGATTCCACCGATAATAATTAAAGGGCACCTTGTTAATGTTAACTGGTCTATAATTGCCGACCGATATTAATTAGTTTCATATTGGCACATGACTTATACGTCAAAAGAGCGTGAGGGCGATTCGCTTGACAAACTATTTTATTTATGAGGTGTTTTTTATATTACGTTTCTCCTCAGACAAATACCTACTCGTAGATATGTAGTTAAAGCTATTTTTAGGACACACTTCTTTTAAAGAACTAATCAATTTAATGGACTCTCTTCTAACATAAATAGTTTAAACCACTAATTTGACATTTCAAATGATTGTTGTTTGCTTTTTCAATTTGGATTTTGACATTTTTACCCGTCAAATTAGTCTACGTGATTAAAAAACGAAATTTAAGCGCATAACGTAAATAGTGGATAACTCTAACATAGGCAGGTAGGTACGACATTATCATAAGAAAGTTTTATTTCTTTGTTATACATACACATCAGGGTTTAATTTAGTTTAGTTACGCTTTTGATAACAAAAGGTGAGGACTAAAATCGTGTTCTAAAACACATGCTAGTGGTCACTTAGATTTATGAAAATAATAAAAATATAAGCATTGAAACACGCACCCTCTATATGAAATAATTTCTAAGACACAAAAGTTCATTGGCCACTATAAAAATATTATTTAATAGGACAATACACAACCCTTAATTCTTCAAAACTAAATTCGGTTGTATGGGGTTAATATTTAAGGGTCTCTCGATTAAATAACCCGTAGCCAGCTGAACAGGCCACGGTGTAATAAAAGTTTAATGTGGCCTCTTAAATCATTGCTTACGTACACCTTGGCACCTTGCACTCTCTTGAAATAACTCAGATATTGAACATTGTGTAGAACAAGTAGGTACAACTTTGGATAAGCTGTGGAGTCACTGGTTTTTTAATTTGATTTAAATGATTTTATAGAATGTTGAAAACTTTAATATTTAAATAAAAAAGATGCTCGACAACATACCAATTTTTTTTTAAAGTCGGTAAACGAAAATGCAATTCTAATGTATGTATACCTTATTATATTTCTCGACATCATTAATCTGTTTTGTATTTCCTGTTCATATTTTTATGTGGTGCTAAGTGAGAAATACGTAAACTCAGCGTGAACTGATTTACACAAATAACTCCAGTTTAGTCAAGAATTTCACGCTTCCACTTAATGCTATGTTACTTATTGTAAATTATCGTGTGTTAAACAATAAAACATTTCTCGCATAACTACAATCTGAACGCAAAAACAAAGAAGAATTTTTAATTAGCAAAGCGTTTCCCTGTAGTGCGGCGCCCCGCCGCGCGGCTACTTTATACACATTGCTTTGAGATCGTTAACAAAACGTCACTTTTCACAATATTTATGTCTCCATTATTTTTCATGTATAACGACATCGTAAAGTTATAACTTCACCGAAGAAACTTTCTTAATCTGTCAATATCTCATTGTTATATGTATATAGGTTCCTATCTGATTCATCACTCTCAAAAAATCTCACGCTGTATATACCTCAAAATAAGTAGAAGAATAATTACACTT
Organism: Lithophane socia; assembly: GCA_947522985.1. Lineage (NCBI taxonomy): Eukaryota > Metazoa > Arthropoda > Insecta > Lepidoptera > Noctuidae > Lithophane > Lithophane socia. Next base: position 11,936,066 of record OX383256.1, on the reverse strand, counting down.
TTGTTTTTATATTAAGAAATCATCGGAACACATAAAAAATGTGAGTAAACGTATTGTATGATTGGTAGCTAACAAAAGGAAGACATAAACCGAGATCATATGACCAGATACATATACTTGAGGGCACTCCCGACACTTTACAAAAGTAATAAAATGGGAGTTCCATTTCGCAAGATTACCCGGGAGACGACAAAACATGTCAAGTGTCAATTTGTATAATTTACACAGGAATTAAAATGGTGGTTTGACAGATGACAGTTCGCGTGGCTCTCTCAGTCTCGGTCGGTGGCGACGCTTGATGCGGGCGACCTAACTTGTTGATTTTTTCAATTTTATTTTTTATTCATTTTCACACGGCGTTTGTCTGTAGTAACAGGATATTTTGTTTTGAATAGCGAGATTAGCCTTGCGAGTGACGCGTGGCGGCGACGACGCGCGACATAACGAGACGCGTAAGCGACAGACAGCTGACACGCGCCACGCGACACACGCACTACATGGTACCAATGGTTTATACCATTCACTGATAGGTTTCGTATTCCCGAACACTTTCCTCCCAATAACGTAATTATTTTTGTATGTATATCAACACGAATTCATAACCATAAAAAATCGTTTATGTCCCAAATAAAAAAATAAAGTAGGTAGAACAACTAATGACAAAAAGCTTTTTTTTATTATACCTACAATTAAAAATTTAAAGACTATTGAACATTTAGTAGGACATGTTTAATTGCGTAATTGCAGAATTAATGAACGGGAATATGTATAAATTGAAAGTTGTAATAAACATATAAACACGGTGTCGATGACCCAAGTTGCGTGCGAACGCGCTCTGTTTGAGTGGATGACATTTCATGAAAACCAGTCATGTTTCTATTCAACTCATAAATACATTACATATATCTAACAACTTATTGTAAATGATTAGATATTGGATAGATATAAATTACCAACGCAATGCCTTCGCCGTTTCTAAATAAGATCTATTAGATATTCGTTAGTTGTTCAATGCCAGCATTCATGTCTTATTAATAGTTTACTTGATTGAATATGACGTTTATAAATGGTATGGGATATTTCAATATTATCTAATTTCCCACAATACTGATTGTTTAGTCAGTCGTTTATGACAGTGCTATGCAATGCTAATTTGATTGCGAAATTGAACGCAGCCGCAGTAAATAGTGTCGTTATATTTATGGTGCATCTTTAAATAGAATTATCTAAATTATGTTATCTATATCTAGAAACATGTTACGCAATTAGCAGAAAATAAAGATGTCTTTTATAATAACTTGTGGGGTCGGCACTATAGCTACACTGTGTAGACCGTCCACCAATAAGTTGAAAAAAAAAAACTCAAATTAAAAAGGTTCTCCTTTTGATATCTGTAAAATTGGACTGCTTGTTCTTATGACTATGTAATATAACTCATTATAGCAGGATATTGTTACAGCAAATTATAGGTCTCCCGAAATGTCAATAAACCAACGAGTTTTTTAAGAACCAGCCATTAAGATAAGCCAAACGGAGTGTGAAGACTCGAAAGTTCAAAGTTTGTGTTATAATGATCTTATCGTTCATAATGATACCACCCATTGATTCGAATACAACATGTAGTGGAATAACCACCTTATGATAGCTGTATAACGGAACCAAACATTTCTCTAAAAATGTTATAAATTAAAGTCGCTTTTCGTGTCTGTCTGTGTGAGCGCGATGTTCTTCTAAACTACGCATCGGATTTTGATGCAGTTTTCACCATTATTTAGAAGAAAAAATCTTAAGAACGTTTATTTGTATAATACATAAATGTATAACTTAGATATTATAAAAAAATATTTACGTTGTGTCGAGTCGTAAAACCGCGCGAAGCAGGGGCAAGTAGCTAGTCTATAATATGAAAGAAATGTTATCGCGATGGCACGGAAACGTGATATTTGATCGGAATGCTTATTCGTACGATGTTTTCTTAAATTTAAATAGTTATTTGTGGAAGAATTTCCTGCATTTAATTATATGTTAAATATTTGTTGGTTATTGTTAGTACTCAGGCGATGTCAGAGTTAATTGCTATCACAATATCTAGGTATGCCTAACAGGTTGCGATTAAATAATGGCAGCTAAAGGTGTGGCAACATTGGTAGCTTTTTTATTTACTGAAATAAGGAATTCCTATAATTATTTTATTTAAAACAAAGCTTATACAAAACAGTAGTTAGTTCACTATTTCAACCGGTGACACCTTTATTTTTTTTCCCTAGCGCCTAGCCATATCAATTTCACAAGACATATTTTTTCTATGTTTACGGAATACGATTAAATATGTAATGTTATCTAAAGTTCTACTATAGTGAAAGTGGATTAATACCCATAAGGTATAAATAACATTATTTTTTTGTAATATTATAGCATGACAAATATTCAAATTTCATAATATTTGAATTCGTTGGATCCATATAAATTGAATATACTCTTACCTTCTCGAAATATTTAATTTATGGTGTATATTTTTAATAAAAGTAATTTTACAACGTTACACTTGGTTATCAATATTATAGCCGTTAAATTGTCCATGTAAACCTACCTAATCGTCGTGATGGACCAGTGGTTAAGGCCTCACCTCTCATGCACTAGATTGTGATTTCAAATCCGGGCACCAATGTGACTTTTTCAATTCATAAGTTTATCTTTGACATTACTGACATCGGTGAAGCAAAACATCGTAAGGAAACGAGTCCAGTAGTGGTATTCTGTAAAAATATAATCGTGGAAGTTTGCGTGAAGTGAGCAGTCATTCCACCTGACGCTAGGGATTCACAGCTCACTTCAGTTTTCACGGTGAGGTGTTTATAGAATGGACCGGCTGGTTTAAGCTATAGTCTGAAAGCTAACCCATCTTCAGTAAGCGTGGGGATCAATACTTGTGCCTTCTCTGTATGAGAAGAGGCCTTTGCCCTGCAGTGAGACAATAATAGGCTGGTATTATTAATACCTACCTTTACAAAAAAAAACATCGCTTCATGGCTGAAACTACTGAAAATAAACTAGAATTTTCCATATATTAGAGATGTTGCGAAGGTTTTAGTGGGATTTACAAGAGATTTTTATTATTATAACTGCGGTTACTTACGCCGTTTACAGTTGTCCGCTTATTTTTCAAAGAAGAATATAAATTATTTAAAAACTAGCCTTTGCCTGCGGCTTCGCTCGCGTTAATGTAGATTTTGTCAATCAAAGCCATGGAGAACGGTACTTTTTTCTGACACCTTATGTCCTTTTCTGTAGGCACCTCTGACAACGTGAACTGAACATGATCGCATTGGTTTAGTAGTTAAGATGTGAAAGCGTAAGAAATAAACAAACTCACTTTCGCATTTATAGTAATAGTTAGATTATTATAAAGCAACAGTATCAATACGGACACAAAACTTTAAAATATTTATATCGCTGCCTGGCTTTTCACGATTAAATGCCAAGTTATAAGTTCAGTTTGACATCCCAGTGTACCTATTAGTTAAAGGTGAATATTATGCAATGCCCGGGAAATACTGCTGCAGCAAAGGCCAAATATGAAATAATACATCCACTGAAATACTACACAATTCTAGACATCCACAGATGGGCCAAGATAAATAGTATAAATACTCATTTCAATGCTCACGCAACGCTTGGAACAAACATATTAATTTGAAATAACAGTTGACAATTAATACCGAGGACTTATAACCAGAAAGGAGGCACAAACAATAAAATTGTATTTATTTACCGAGCAATTACACTAAAGGTCACACTCACATAATAAATAACGCAATAATCTGATTATCTGGCGCAGGCGCATAGTTTGTAATCATAATAACATGGTGTCCCGTGCCTGCTTACAACTTAATTATCTATGCTGAAGGATAATCGCTAATGTCTGCTATAGCTGAAAAAATATAAAGTATACCTACCAGCTGTTGTGATCTTGTGTTCTAAATTGTAAAGAATTGAAAGGACACTTTCTCATTACCAGACTTCGGCGAAGCAAAAAGGAGGGTTATGATAACTTGTATTTTTGGAGTGAAAACATCTTTAGGCGCTTTGAGCATTTTTTGGTATGGGGTAAACTTATTGTACTTAGTGCGTAGTGTACTATAGAATATAGATGGCGCTAATAACAGTTTTAAGTTCTCACTTCTGTTGGCAGTCCACATGACTTCCTATTTTTTTAAATAAAGAACATAACCGTACCATATCTTTGTAATTCTGATAGACTTAAGATTAATATAAAACTGTGTACCTACCTATCAATCAAGGAAGTCTGTGATACATCCTTTATGATTCATATGCACTTAAAACTAGTCCTATTAAATTTATTTATCCATACTAATATTATAACTCGAACTTCGAAAGTAACTCTGTCTGTCTGTCTGTATGTTACCTTTTCACGCCTAAACTACTGAACGGATTTCGATAAAATTTGGCAAGGAGATAGGTGGCATCCCGGGGAAGGACATAGGTTACTTTTTATCGACATACCACGCGGGCGAAGCCGCGGGTGGAAGCTAGGTTAATTATATTATTAATGTGTTTATTTGTTTGTTACGTTTTCAAGCTAAAACGACTGAACGGATTTAGATGAAATTTGGCACATAGATAGACCATGACCTGGAATAGGACATAGAATACTTTTTATCTCGATATTCCCACGCGATCGAGACTTACGCGGGTGAAACCGCGCGGCACAGCTAGTATTATATAAAAGTAAAACTGAACAGACGCGTCATGACTCATGATATTATTATTATATGAAATATTTTTTGTCAACTGCATATAATACACTTCAATTGTTCGTAAACCACTTTTATTTTCTGCAAACAAACAATAACGACAGAAGTTCGGAACAGGGACATATTCAGACAAATTCGCGCCTCGCTCCGGATGCGGTACCTACTCCATAATTGTTGCACTCAATCAACTGAAATTAAGCTCCTTTCATGCGTACCTTGTCATACACTTGCGGTTTCTTACCGCAAACAAAAAACATTTAAACACAAGACATTCAATGAAAATAATTCACTGTAATAAAACTTAATTTCATATAATCCGTGAACTTGTTTATCTCCTTATTTTACAAGATCTACGAACGATTTCTGGCAATTAAAATTTTACGCGTTTGACTTTATCTAATGAATGAATCATAGGGTAATTAATTCAAAGCTAGAAGTCGACACGGAATATTCATTAATATCAGTTCTAGATGAGCCATATAATGTGGGAAAACCAATAATTCCCACATCAAATACTAAACTATTATAAGTAGATGTGTTATGTGTAATATCCTGTGAACGACAACACTGTTTTTATACAGCGACTAGTTAAACAAGTTTATCTATTCGTGCGTTGATTTAAATGCTATTTACATACACAGTAATTGTGTTAAAAATTCTCGCATTTGTCTGTATACATACATTCAATTGGGTATTTTGTTAAGCTTATCCGAGGGCATCGCGGCCCGACGTTTATTAATGAATTATGTAAATGCGCGAGACCGACGGACGGTCCGACGACGATTCTACCAACTTTATTACTTGCGAAATGCGCCATTAATATAGATCGTTACCTCGGTCTCTGTAGACCCCTTTAATTGTTAGCTTGCTTTGCCTTCCTTATTAATAAGCTAAGACGTTACGTCATATGTTTTTTTATGATCATATTTTAGTATCTACATAAATAGCTAATCAGAATTCTAACACATTTGCGAACATTGTATCTTCAGGTAATTGCAGCTTACTGCTTGAAGCTACATATTACAAGACATTAACAAGTTGTACCTAATTATGGGCTGAAAGGTCACAAGAAACATTGAAGGTTAAGTACCCTGTGAAGTGCAGTGTAAAACAACCTTTATTTCAATCCACTCAGGGTCCATAGAAGCTCAATTATATGGAAAAGCACGTTAGTTAGACCTGGTTTTCATAACTCAATCAACATCAAATACCACGTTGGTCAGGACATCACTGAATAACTTGTGGATGTGGCGGTTGCGTTGTTGTTTTCAACTGCGACTAAAGCTCATAATTGGACCTATTTTGAAAACGGTCGCCTGTTTAGAATCTGAACAAAAAGCATTAGGTACTACCATGAGGAAAACTGCTTTTTTCTTAAATGAAAACATGGAAACGGAATTTGCAAATTTTAATTTTCACTTTTTTTATTTTTTTACTAGTTTATTAATTGTGCTGATAAAAAACGCTTTATAGTGTTGGTAGTCGAGACGTTTAGTACATGACTAACAGCTGAAGACAAAAACTCACTGACCCCGATTACTGCATAAAATTATTAAGGAGGTAAAAAAAATCGATTAGTATTGGAGGTGCATGTGACGCAATTGGTGGTCGCGATCGATTGTTATCCGTGATGGATGCGTCTCATTACTCGCGCGCTCTGGGTGGCACGACAGTCGCCAGCGCCTAACGACGCGCAACTCCTCTCATTGTCAAACCTGACCACTGATCCCATCGATATGACACTACCATTCCAAACACACCTCAATACCATTTATTTATGACCAGTGCTTAACTCGCGTCTTGCGACCTACTTTAATACTGCTGCATTCAAGTTTTATTGACTACTCTCATACCTCGTCGTTAGATAATATAACACTTACCTCAAAGATCGGTTTGACATCGTGTTTTATGACTGCTATTAATTCATTCTTTCACTCCTGGATTTTATTGCTCGCATTCCACAAATTCCCATCACCAATAAGGAATGGATATTTTTTTCTAATCTACCGTAGTTCGACGACGATGTGTCGTTATATGGCATTATAGCTGACAGGCAAATTGTTAGTTGACGGTTATGTAATCTGACAGGCCCCTGACTACTTGTTTAGGCATCGAAATTACAAAAGTGCCGTTTAAACTTTATAAAAAATATAATAAGAAAGACTACATCATAAATAAACGATGTTGAGATGCTATCGGTTCCTGACCGGCAGGAAGCGCTTCGGCCCATTTAGGGGTGCATTAAAATCGAATACATCATATTTGTTTGATTTCCTAGTTCGCGTTTCACCCTGTAATTATACAAGTCACCGTCTGTGGCCGGATCTCTGGTGGTTTTTGTTAAGATGCATTAATCATCTTTTTTTATTGCGAGCATGTGTTTTGGTCTCGTAAAACACTTTCGGGGATTATAAGCTTTTTGTATTCGTAATGTCTAATTTAGTTTTCGGTCGGTTCTTATGAGGTCATTAGTGCGGTGAGGTCCGTTTCGTCATCCCCTTCGGAAATTTATAGTTGAAAGTTGAGTTTTAACGTGGTTTTAATGTGTCGCAATAATAATAAAATTTCTTCAGAAACTTTTAAACTTTAAGACTTACATAAAATTTCACAAAAGTTCTTTTAAGTAAATGTTGGTAGATAATTATAATGAGTGTGTTTTGTGTGGTTGTCAGACGCATGTTCCCGACGGTGCGCGTGTCGTTCGCGGGGTGCCGCGCGGACGCACGCTACGCCGTGCTGCTGGACGTGGTGCCGGTGGACGGCAAGCGCTACCGCTACGCGTACCACCGCTCCTCCTGGCTGGTGGCCGGCAAGGCGGATCCGCCCGCGCCCGCGCGCCTCTACCCACACCCCGACTCGCCCTTCTCCGGTGACCAGCTGCGCAAGCAGGTCGTCTCCTTCGAGAAGGTCAAGCTCACCAACAATGAGATGGACAAGAATGGACAGGTGAGCTCCTAACATACAAATGTCACGAAATAATTATTATGTCAAAACCTTTTCGTTAATCATAGCGATAGACAAATAGAGACGCGGCTCTATTAGAAATTAGTGATTGATGATGTGTGTGACGTGTGGTACTCGCTTCTGATGATAATCATAATTTGATTCAATAGGTTGTTAGAGTCGTAATTTATAAACAACAAAGTGAAACGTATCGGTTTCGAGGGAGAGTGGTGTGGAGGTTGTTGCAGCGCTAAGAACAAGGTGATAAAGCGGCCGAGCCTGAATGAGCTATAAAGTGTTGACGTAAAACGGTTGATTTACGTGCGCCCCGGGTGTCGCCGGCGGCTAACGAGCGCCTGCGACTCGCCCAGTGTGTGTAGGTACCATCTAAATGTTTCACAAGTGATATACATTCATGTAATTCTAATTACACAAATCGTGTCTTCGACACTACTATTTTAACTGTATACTTTGAGTCGACTCGGTTCTGCTCCAGAAAGTAGCTAATGGCTGTTAGTGTTATTACTTGACGGACGCTACGGGTTAGCCGAGTGCGTGCGCCACTGCAAATCGAGGTTTATAAATTATCCGTCAACATTTAATTATACACTGGCCACCTTTGCAATTCAATGTAAAGATGGTTGGTACGATATGTACGCTCGAATTGTATGAGTACTTAAATAATTCGGCACGATTTAATTAAATACGGAATCAGAATGATTGATGTCACTGATTCATTCATAAAATATTGCATAAAGGCAACAAAAAGAATGCAATAAAAGAAAACAGGAATGAACAGAACATTCAATAACCTGTAAACGCTTCCTGCATTTCACATCCTTTGGGATGACGTCGTGACACGTGGACCACTTCCTCGTGCGTGTGGCAATTTGTAGAATTACTGGCAAAATGTTCTGTCGGCGACACCTCGGGCGTCGGGGGACGTCGGGGAGAGTGTAATGAGTGCTTCGCTGGCAACAAATTAGTCGCACATGTCGCAGCGCGTCAGCCGGCACCTCACGGCTACTTACCTCCGCGGCGCAGGTGCGCACTCGCGCAGGCAAATGTCACGACTACACCACCAGCCTACCCAGACCTTCAAACAGACCTGCTGCAGTAAGCTCCAGAGATATTGTCCGCTGGCCGTTATATTTACTTAACATAGGTTAGTCAGGAATATGACAGTTATGAAGAGTGCGATAGCACTGCGATAGTATCGCGATAGTAAATTGATTTTCAACTGATGAGAGTGAACTTTAAATTAGTTGTTTGTTATTGTCATAGTTTTATCGTTTTATGTAGATCGCGTTATGAATAACTTAAGTATAACTTAGACTTGTTAGACATTTATGTCTTGTAATTGTATATAAACAAGCAGGTGTCCAGTAACTGCATATCTAAGTTCATTGCCAGAGTTGAGACTACAAATTTTAATAAAGTAATTGTTTGATGGGGCTAACTAGACTAACACCCGGTTTCTGAATTGAGAATTTGAATTTGAGAACGTTCTAATCTGTACTTAAGTTAAACTTAAAAAAAAATCGTTTCTGGATTTCCTTTTTTTAACTTTATACAAGATTTGAGTAATATAACATCATTTACTCAAAGTCAGAAAGCATGCTTAAGTGACTTCAACTCTTTAAAGATAAATTAGCTACATTATAAAGCTTCCTATTATTTACTAGTGACCCGCCCCTGCTTCGCACGGGTTCAATGTACCTCTGATATGGCGACATGTCAAAATATCTAGATTTCTTTGCTATATTTGTCTAAGTAAAATATGAAAGTATTTTACACATATACCTACATTCATTTTAACTTACTAACTAACACATATATAAGGAATATACAGAGAATTTGTATTCTCTAAATGATGATAAAAACCGCATCAAAATCCATTGTGTACCTATTATAGAAGAAGTAAGCGGTCACTTTTAATAGACAGAAAAAAAACCTATAGATTGTATTAATTACTAGGTACTAGGTACTATAAAGTTTTAAAATGGTTTGTCAAGATAGACTTTGAAAATGCCGATAATTTGCATCAAACATGCCATAAGTCGTCTGTAGACAAAACGCAGAAGCCCTTACACCCGATTTCTGATTTGAGAAAAGTAACAAAATCTCAAATACATAAGTATGCGCTTAAGTTTTTTGCATTTCACAAGTTAAAATCAAATTTCAGAAACGCAATAGACGGCTGTTAAAGCACATTGAGCACAGGACACATGGGGATATTGTCTAAATACTTGCGCACGAGTTATAGGTTAATTTGCTGCTACTAGAAATACAGTTTCAGCTAAAAAACTACTAAATAACGCAGTGTTGCGGGAAATTACTTGCCAATGAGCTGAACAGTTTTTCCATTGCAGATAATCTGAGCTGAAACATCGTTCAGGCCTAGTTTAACGCATTTTTTCCATCTTAAACAATTGTATGTAATTGAACAATGCTAGGTTACGCTACGCACTCAAGTTTAGTTGGCGGAGGGCGCCGGAACGGAACCGAGAGGCGTGGCGATATGATGGATGGCCCGGCTCTCACCAAAACACACCTAATTGGCTTTCCCATAGTAGGCCGATGGATATCGGGCTCGTATCGTGGACTTATTTAATTAAATAACTTATTTTAATATACATAATGTGCTCAAGCAGGCGAAGTCACGGGTTCAAGGTTGTTTTATATAAATTTGGGATTTTATAGGTGAACTGGATGCATACTTTCATCATATATAGGTAACTATATTTTGCTTGTTTTTACTATTGATTAATTACAGAAAAATCCAGTTAATAACTGGCAACTTTCAATTTATTCCGCAAGGACGCTTTATTATAAATTAACATGAATAATTTTCGCATCAATAACAAAAAAAATGGTCATACATAGGACTTCCCTGAAACTAAAAATTTACGTTCTAATTAATAATTTCATCAACAATGAAAAATAACGTGTAAGAATAGTTTATCGAAGCGGAAGATTTAACTAATTACGTAATGTTTTATATAATCAAATGAATAATGAATTTACTTGCAATTTAAGTAATATGACTCACTCACTAATAAATATTAATAAACTCGAGCTACCGGCATTACACGAAACTAAAGTTTTCCCTCAATAAATCTAAGCTTATATTATTCCGGTCCAAGAAACAGCTGAATACACGAAAATATTTATAAATAAAACTTCTAATTAGCAATATATTATCAGAAACGGAACTGGAATTGCTGAGTCGTTAACATCGGTAACAATGTATAGGCCACGTAACTCGACACGGGCGGTTCGTGTCCACCCGCCTAATTGTGAAACAAAAACTCCATGGAACCGACGAATTAATCATCAGCGCGCCACTTAACTGCCTGTACTCGAAATAATAAAATAAATGCTGCATTCACGACACTTGTAACTGTAACCCTGAAATGCTGAGTTGTGTCCATTTGCGTGCTACGCAGGGTTACTTGTTGTTTTAATGTTCTCTAAGGACTCTCCGCCATGAAAAATGTGAGTTCTTTTACACCTTTTTGTAGACAAAGGTAATGCTACGTTTACAGTACGTTATTTTTAAATAAGGGAACAATACTATCTGATCTTTTTAACAAAGGTTTTTAAATTATAACAAACTAACAGCTGAATTCCACACAACCTTTAAAGCACAATTTTCAAGTTAATTTCGACATCCGTTCATAAAGTAGGAGAGGCCTTTATGAATGTTTGTAGGGTTTATTTAAAAGCTTGGTATAATCGTGTGTCGGAATGAGGTCAGATTATTAGAATTCATGAGAACGGTCACACGAAAGCGTGGCGACTGTGGCGAGTAGCGATGACGGATCGCGATTGTACCTACGAGCGTCGAGCGCCCGGCTGGCCCGGCCCCGCGCCGATATGCCCCCGGTCACAAAGACCTCCCAACGACACAGGCGTGTTAAATCCGTAAATCTTGATGTAATATATTTTACTTTCTCATAGTTGCGTGTATTTATCTTACTATGAATGAGCAGCTTTATTTTATTTTCTATTTTCTAAGATTTTATATAAAAACTCGTCTTTATGATTATTTTTAGATTTAAAACTGAATGTAGGTAGGTATGTAGCAGAGTGGTGTAAATCGTAGTAAACAAATCAATTCACTTTTAGATTGTCTTTGCACTTATCGTTTCTTCGCGCCGCATTGCTTATTATAATAATATATAGGTTAGACCCGCGTAAGCATAACGTAGAACCCGCGTAGACCCCTCTTAAGCACTGCAAAGGCACTCCATTTTCAATAATTAGATTTACAATTTGGCAATAAAAATAATCTACATTTGTGTGTAATCAATATTTCGAAACCCATATTTGATCAGGTAGCACCTCTAGGTGTAACAGTTAAAACCTGTGACTATAATAAACAAAAAGAACATGCAAATACCTATTTTTATTCGTCGGCGATAAAAAAGAATTTATAACTGATAGAATACTTTACTATTACATAATGGTAATAATAGCCCGAGGTGTTGGGTATTATTACAATTATAATATTAATTAAAAGTTTGTATTTACACTTATTACGCACTTCGTTTGAGTTGAACAAAAGTGCATTAAGGAGAGTTTGTGGTATCGCTTGGAACTATAAAATATAGCAGATAGCAATTGTCGACTCAGAAGATTTATTACTAAGGTATATGTAATAGGAACCTGTTTAAATACCTTATCTAGTTCGTTATTCAAAGCAGTGTATATTCGCGGGAAAGTATACAGCTGATCTGAACCTACTTAGTATTATTTTTTAATCTTTCCAAAATAAAAAAGAAAATTAATAATGTTTTAAAAACATGTTTTGTGTACAATAATGATTATAACTCAAGGTTAATAGTAGGAAACGAAGGTAAAATTAATGAATTTATGTAAATTGCCAGTTCAGTTCGTGGTCCACACTGAACACGAGTTGTGATGATTAATGAACTGCTTTTTGGACGTTTACCCAAATAATGAGATTACAACTTTATGCTTCACAACTTTTAGAAATATACATATGGCAGTTATTAATTAGGAACACTCCGAAATAGTTTACTGAAAAATTACAGTGGAAAGTTTTTTTTCTATAATTTTTATGTGACTTCCTTGCCAATCAGGTCATAAGACCTGATTGGCAACGAAATGGCCATTAGTTACCCATGAATTTAGAATCTAGATTCATCATTTATTTAACAGATAAACTCTTTATAAGAAATAATAAGAAATTGTTAATTTGCTATATAAATTAGAAGCTTTTAATTTCATGTAAAATTCGCGATAAAGTTTACGAAGTAAACGGCTTTGTTTACGTTATAAAAGTACAAACATTTTTTCAAAATTACTGTTGATTGCATAAACAGATCTCTGATAACATTTCCGTAATTTATTTATGTGGTAATGAAACATTAAATGTCAAAGTGGCGAGGGTATTTCATGACAAACTAATGTTGTATCAGTTGTCATTGTGAGCGCCCGCGGTGCCTTCAGCCGCAGGCGATGCTGCTGCTCCGAGCACCCAAGAGCTCACGGGACCCAGGCACATTCGACACAGTCCTCACTTGCACAATTTACATTTGCACAGTCCCCAGCCCGCCTAGCCTCCGGCACACACACTCTATTCACATAATCACTAAAATTTATTCCATTTACTCAGAATTATGTCGTTAGGCCTTATTTATTATATGCAACATTCGAGTCTCAAGTAGGTCAAGCAATTATAATGCACTTAAGATGAGATGAAGAGTGCACAGCGGCGGTTATCTCCTTTATTACACGCTTTTTCACGTAAAACAAGGTGATTACGTATGTGAAGTGCATCGACGGCGGTGCTTTGTTTCACTTTTCAGCTAGAGAGTAGACATGAGACGATAATGGCGGTGATTTTGCCAAAAAGCCGATGTCATTAACAGGGTTGTCGGTTGTCGCTGTACTTTGTACTGTCGGGGCTGTCGCACACCGGCGCACGGCGCACGCGTATCGCACCGATATCCGCGAAATACTTTCATTAATAATCCCCATTTAATTTATAGCGGCGTCCGAGCCGTTGTATGAATATACAAGCCAATAAAATTTAATAAAACGCTCACCACGCCGGCCGACCGCTCGTCTTAATGAACAACGACAAACATCAATTCACGACGATCATTTGCGTTTTTTAATTACTGTTGATATTTTCACGTCGTTAACGTATTTTGAAATAAGGCGATTATAAAACAAACAAGCTAGACAGGTGAGTCGAGGAGGTAGTGAATATGAGTTTAGGTGTAATATAAATTAATAAGTTATTCGGCGTCGGCGGAACTCCTGCGGCGAGGCGCGCGCTCGTGCGATGTGGACCTTACACCGGTAATTATTATACACCTTGGGCCCACTAACCGTCTCCGCACCCGCACTCACTCGTTAAACAGTGCGACTAATTTTACTATAACTATTATTAATATTTTAATCTTCTCTCATCTACATATATGTGGTATTTCGTAATGTTCCTAATTAAACACATTATAATTATGCATAAGCTGTAAACTGCGTACAGCTACGCAGGGTAGGTATACGCACTTAGCTGTATAACTACATATAACTGGTATAAAAAGTTAGGAATACCAGCGCCCTTCCAATGTAATAAATATATCAACACGCTTATCATCTCATGACATCTAACGGCATGGACGGGCAATACAATCGTACTCATAAAACTTTCATAACGTAAGTGACACTGACAAAACTGTCAATTTATAGATAAATCGTATAAATCAACTGCATTTATAAAACACTACTGATTTGTCAAGCATGTATGAAGAAAGTACAGTTGTAAGATTTGGATGATAGTGTTGTACAGAAACAATTTCAATTTCAGTTAGTCAAGAAAATAATAGAATATCTTTCAATAGTATTATGACGTGATATTACATACCCATACCGTATCTTTTAACAATACTTATAAAAAAACAGAAAGTTCATAAAAAATATACATTCATAAACATATTCTAGCACAGCCCAGACAAGTAACAAGCCGTTTCAAGAATGTCATTATGAACGCCGTATAAAAGCAATGTAAAGTGGAAATGGCTCTAGAAAATCGACCCATGATAATTTGATAGAATCTCTTTTAACAAGACGAAACTACATGGTAGAAGCTTTGATATCTCTTCATAATTAGGTATCCTCGTCTTATGAAAATACGGCGAGGTAAGTTGATTGCGTCCAATTACCTGCGAAGAGGGAGCTTTCATTGTTTCTGCTCACATGCAATTAGCGAGAGGAATCGGCCGAGCTTGGGGCTTGATCGCTCCCGTTTAGTATGGGAAGCGAAAAAAAAAGGGTTTCCGCCTCAACTTAATCGGGTAATCGACGTTTAATTTGGAGTAGATAGAGAGAAATGAAAAAATATATTACCTAAGTATTACAACAAAGATAAAACAAAATATCAACAGTAACTTCCTTCTTCTATGGTTATGAGAAGGGACATTTTACTTTATAAGTAAGCTCCAATAGTAGTTTGATGTCATGGCGGACTCCCCTTTCCCGTTGCGTAGATATAGTTAACTCATAACTTGACCACTGCACAAAGTTAACTCATATATATAAGTTAA
The DNA here is from genome assembly GCA_947522985.1 of Lithophane socia. Classification (NCBI taxonomy): domain Eukaryota; kingdom Metazoa; phylum Arthropoda; class Insecta; order Lepidoptera; family Noctuidae; genus Lithophane; species Lithophane socia. The sequence continues at coordinate 11,920,768 of OX383256.1, read as the reverse complement.
CGGTTGTTAAATATACTTTGTGGTGATTTTAGCAGAGAGTATAGTGAATAACTTTTATGTCATAATAAGGGCAATTGGAATAAACAGTGGGTGTAGCCGAGACGCCGGAAGTGGTCGCCATTGCCGCTGCGTTTCAAACTACCCACCACATATTTGCACTCAGTTTATTTCCACCGAAAGACCGAATTATAAGTAATAAAACCGTTACTTACATACAATACAATCGGTTATTTGCACAAATACTTTTACGTAAACGAAATTTAACTCAAGTTATTGTGACATTAAAATAAGTCATAAAATATTGTGGGTATACTTAAAGATTTACAACGAATATACTTTTACAACTAATACATTTTATGTTATAATTAATAAATAATTTTCTGTTTTACAGTGACACTTTTATGTTGGCATTCGTTTCGTAATTTTTAAGCCTATTATTTAAATAGTAGGACGGTACTGTTATGTTAAGACGTAAAACGCTTAGAGTTAAAGTAAGAATCACTTACAGCTGTTCACTAAAGAAAAAAAAGTTATTACGAGTTTTAGAAAACTCGTTCAATGCAGGAAATTGTGGATTTAGTGAATTATAAAGCCGAGTTCTTTGAATATAGTAATGAACGACTATAAAAGTCGAAATGAATTGTGTCTTAATTGTGTTACCATTCATGAAACTCTGTGTCTGGCTAAAATTCATACAGATGGGGTTTATTTATAAACGTTACTTAAAGTTCAGTAATCATAAGCGACCGTTACTATGACGTTTAAGCAACGTTTATAAATAAAGGAGTTAAAGGCTAGCAAAATTGAATAGACTTTTATACTTAGTACCTCCAATGTCAGACTTAAAATTACAATAACAGCTAGTTTAGATCTGAAACTTCTATCAGCATTCTTTCATTTACTGTAATGTCTTTTTGTCGACCCTTTTGTTTTTTAATAGGTACTTATTATTTAAAAACCTGAAGCCATAATCGACTATCGTTGATGACTGTACCAAACCTCTTTGCTGTTGCACTAGGTTGCACTTAATAACATTGAAACGTAGTTGGTTCGCTTAATTGAATTTCACAAAATAATCAATTACAATATTATAAGTAAGTATAAAACTATGCTTTTACACAACCAGGAACCGCTTGTGTAAAACCATAGATTTATAGTGTCGTGCTCATTTATACTTATAAAGTTAGTATTTTGATTTTATTACATGTCTGCTTGTGTGTGCACATTTACGAGCCAGTCTGTTGTCACCTTCCTTGTCTGCCTGCGTCCACTAAAACACAATCTTTATGTACGCAGGGAAAACGGTTTGTCTGTAATTTAGCAACTTAAGCCTAATATAAATCACTCCGTTCGTTGTAATTATTACCAATAAAATATGACTCTAAGCAACACGTATTTACGCCGCAAAACTTATGTTTTTATACTTTCGATGAAATATTGCTTATTACGCCCGTCTAGAGGAACTTAAAGTTTCTACAATTGAAAGTTGTTGGCGATTGTGTATTGTTTTCTAACATAACTAAGTACTCCTTATCTATTAAGATGGTATTTTATGACCTTTTCAGAGGAATTTGTTGAAATTATCTTAGGTGGGTATGATTTGATGCCAGGCTTGTGATGGAATGTTGTCCAAAGCGAGGGACAGGTTGTCCCACGTATTGTATGCAAATATAGTCGGCGCCACCGTGAGGTACTGGGCTCATTTGGCAGAGTTATGGGTGTCACATGGCGCGGTGACACGGCGTCACTGATACGCTCGCCGTATTAATCACGCGCTGTAACGATAGCTCCGAGAAGCCCTCTGCCCAGAGCCCAGCGCGAGAGCAGCGCCTCGCGGGGGGCGCGCACAGCGACATAACATTTCTCACTTCAATTTGTAGTCTTATTTGTTTTTCTGTTTCCATCGTCTCACTTCATTTCAATCGGAGGCCGTTTTTTAATATAACTTTTATATTTTTTTCATTCCGAGGTGACGTTTATCGTGACTCCCCGGGTGACGGCGACGCATCGCGCCTCTCTAGTTAAATGACGATTTACCAGTTTTTCATTGGACTCCCGATGTCAGTCTCTTTACGAGCGAGTATTTTATTTGGAGATATTTTACTGCCACCGATGTTATGATGAACGTTTACGTACCTCTGAGTTATTTTAATGTTCCATATGAATTTGTGAACTTGAGACGCTACGGCCAATAAAAGATGAAATTGATTAAGGTATAAAGTTTAAACATTATTGTATATATTTGTTTAATTTTGTGTGCGTTCACAATACGACTGTGTAATAAACTGTAAGCATGCCTTATTATAATTACCTATAATATATTATGTACTTTCAACTTAATTGGCCAGTAGGTAAGCAGCATAAAGCAATTGATATAAAATATTATTGATTTATACATAACTTTCTAACATACAAATCTTTAAAAAATGCATTATGTATGAAAAGTAACCGTATTTGGTCTTAGGTGTGAATTAGTTAATTAACTATTGACATTAATATGATCACCCATTCATTTGTCACAGACGCATCTTAGCAGTCGCCTGCTCTCGCAACCTCATCGTTATTCATTTGTATCTAATACATACATATTTATATTTTCATACAGTAATGTACAGTCAAGCACACAAGTAAAATAAAAATAGTAATACTGATAAAATCAGAAAAACATCTAATAGGAAATACAAAATAAGAAATGGAGTTTTGTCCAGAATAAACAACATAAACTTACCAAAAAAAAAATTGGTACAGTAGGTAGGTATGTGAAAATAAACGAAAACATCAGAAAATCGGTGAGCAAATAATATTAAAGTATTTATGAGTGTGGTGTCGATAATAAAACGGGTCCCATTGCTTCGCGAACACAACTAATGCAAATGCAAAGAAATCCGCTACTTTAGAGGATCCTTACTCATGGCTTACTGCAGCTGTTGACTTAACCTCGACGACACATGGACAGTCGCGAGCTCTTTCTTATTAGAATATCTTTATCAATTTTATGCTATTAGATTTTATTTAAAGTAATTTTAGTATGTACCTATTTAATTTATTGTATTAGCGATGATTTTGAATTTTATGATTATTTGTGAGCTTATGAAAAGCAGAGTAAACCCAATTCTTTTGTAATTTTTGTACCCGTTTTACGGGACTATACTTTTATAAAAAAACTTCTTTTTCGTTTGTAATTTTTATAACATTTAACAAAAACTCATAAAATCAAAGTTTAGAGTTGAGTGCGCGACTGTGGCCGCCCACGGCCCAACTCGATTCAATCTGTTGACATCTCATATTGAGTGGACACGTGCTGTTTGTTTTAAATAAATTCATTATTTAACCGTTGCTACGACAGAGGCAATTTTAACCGTACTTTATGTTCTAATTCTAATACATACTTAATGAGTACCGTTTATGAATCAACTAGCTTTTGCCCGCGACTTCGTTCGCGTGGAATAGTGACTTCCGACAGATTTTTGGTTTTACCCGCATGGCGCATAGTTCCCGATCACGCGGGATCTCTTCAAAAATGAACGGAACCAATTTTAAATTTACGAAACGATCAATCTTCAATTCTACGACAGTACCGAAGCGCTCGACCGACACCCAACCAAATGCGTGTAACGAAACCATAGCGCGATCTATTTCGATCCCAACGCCATCTATCGAGCATAGTGACAACTCGGATTATTTATCTATACTCCGTTCGGGCATTTTCTTTGTACTAAAAGTTTTATTATATTGATATTATTTTTTTCATACCTTTTTACTATTTATTTACTTTTTTCCGTGAATTAAAACAATAACATGAACCGAACTCGTGTAACGATCGACACCATTGCGCGATCACCAACTCGACATATAGTACTAATAGAATTATCTATACTCCGTTAGAGCATTTTCTATGTACTAAAAGTTATATTATATTATATTTTTCATACCTTTTTACTATTTATTTACATTTTTCCGATGAATTTTCAGTACTGAATTGATGCCGACTCTTGACCAATAGATGGCGCTGTATGTCCGGAATAAATTTTATTTTTTATTTTATTTTTTGTAATAAAAACTATCCTATGTCCTTTCTCAAGTTCCAAACTATGACTGTACCAAATTTCACACAAATCGGTTCAGTAGTTTAGGCGTGAAGCAAAGACAGACAGACAGACAGACAGAAAGACAGACAGACAGACAGACAGAGTTACTTTCGCATTTATAATATTAGTTTGGATAGATAAATGTCGCATTGTTTACATTGATGTTTATAACTTTATCTGTCCTCCTACCCAGTTAATTACCTAAGTAAATTATGGCTATCTCTAATTAGTTTTTTTTAATTATTTTGAATAGTTCCAATTAATTAATTCAACATCCTTAAGTTTAGTTATCGTTCAAGAATTATTGATTCATGAATGCAGGTGCTCGTTATGTATCGCTTTTATTGCGTATATCAATTTAAATAGCTACTCTCGTACTGTAGAGGTTTCCGTCTCATGTTACCGTATATTGGCAGTTAATAAAACAATATTTTGCATTTTGTGTGACACATAAATATTATTAATGTTCGTAACGGTAGCGGTGATGCTGTCGGATTTATTTAGACATAGCGTGTCGTTATAGGCCGTGTCACGAATGCTCGGAGTAAGGTACAAATGGGCCAATTTGTCGGCGCTCCGGTGCGGAGGCGAAAATCCGCCGTAATCCGTGGGCTCGCGCGCTAATCGAAATATCGACGCAACCGCTTATTGACGAGTCGGCAGGCTCGACCCGATACCGTCACCCGGCGCACTAACAATCAACACGAACACGTCTGAATTAAAACAAAAACAGTTGATTAAATTCATCAAATTATGACTTGGAACTTTTATTAATTTCAATATAAATTATATAAAATCAAACCATTTTAGGAAAAATTAAAAAAAAAGACAAAAATGCACACATATAATTGGAATTTCTAATTTACTTTATCGAACTCATTACACCATTAGTTTGTTCATGCATTTAATGTTAATGAATGTCCACACCAGATATTCTTCTCAGCCGTAATGTTACATGCGTGTCTGAACTTCACACTCTGCCAGCTTTATCATCCAATCACTTTCCAGTTTTATTTTCTGTAGGGGGTAATTTCACCCGTCATAGCTTTAAACGATACCGATACTCGGAGGCTAATTGGGCCGAGTACAGGTCCTGCTTGGATAAGAACATTTCATTAGCATCAAAAACTTTCAATTCTAAAATTGACATTGATACTGCAGTTGACCAACTTCAAAATGCCATCATAATGAGTCGCGAAATAAATGTTCCATCAGGTCCATCCTCTGCTAAGCGTTACACCTTGCCGAGACGCATTAAAGTCCTAATTTCTACTAAAAACAGGCTACGACAAACGGCTTCCAAAGAAGTAAACCCCTCAATTAAGTGCGCCTTAAACAAAGATATAAACAACCTTAAAACTAAAATAAAATACTTTATCCAAATCTATAATGACAAAATATGGAACGACAAACTGGCAAAAATTGATAATCCATCTACCGATATCTGGAGGGTTGTCAAATCTCTAACTTCTAAGCCTGCAGTAATTCCACCGTTGAAGTGTAAAAATGGTCAATTAACTACGTCCCCTGCCGAACAGTGCGAAGTGCTTGCCGATACTTTTTATGACAACATGGGTTTGACTACGAACTGGACTAGTGATAGCTTTACTGAGACTGCGGTCAAAGAAACATTAATTAAACTCGAAAACGCCGAAGATTTTATTCAACCTAATCTCGTGCATCCTAGAGAAGTGTCGAAATTAATTAGGAATCTCAAATCTCGTAAGTCTCCGGGCGTCGATGGCATACACAACTGCTTACTAAAGAATCTATCACGTAAATGCATAGTATTCACAACCAAAATTTTCAATGGTTGCCTGAAAATTGGCTACTTTCCCTCTGCTTGGAAAAGAGGCAAAATTATTACCTTTAAGAAACCAGGAAAAGATGAAAGTATACCATCTAGCTATCGACCTATAAGTCTCCTACCGACCTTGGGAAAATTACTGGAAGGAGTAATTTCTTCGCGCTTAGCAAAAGCTACAAACCACCTGCTGTTGCCTGAGCAGTTCGGATTCCGAAAGGCTCATTCTACAACCCAGCAACTGGCCAGGGTCGCTGAGCATATCACGCATCACTTAAATATGGGGGAATCTACGGGCATGATGCTGCTTGACGTAGAAAAAGCTTTTGATGCTGTTTGGCATGCAGGCCTTTTACATAAGCTATTTATAGTATGTGATGTACCGATTGGACTTATAAAAATCATCCAGGCGTATTTGACGGAAAGGTCATTCTGTGTTCATATTGGCGATAGTATTTCTAAACCAAGATCTATTCCTGCAGGGGTGCCACAGGGGTCCTTGCTCGGGCCGCATTTATTCATACTGTTCATAAACGACATGCCCAAGCAGGCTCACACTCATCTTGCTTGTTTCGCTGACGACACAGCATCATTTACTTCAAGTAAAGACATCGATTTGATAGTTGAACGGCTTCAGTTATCATTACAGCTGCTAGTTTCTTATTTTACCCAATGGAAATTAAAATTAAATTCCTCAAAAACCGAAGTCATAATGTTCACACGAAATCGATCCTTCCCTAAAAAACGCATAAAAGTAGCTGATTACTCCCTGCCATGGCGTGTATCGACTAGGTACCTTGGACTGTTGTTGGATAATAGAATGAACTGGACCAAGAATACTGAGTACTTCCGCGTTAAGGGAATAAAAGCTCTAAACTGCCTACATCCAATCCTAAAACGGCGATCTAAAGTCAGCTCGATTACCAAATTAAAAATCTACACAACCCTTGTAAGACCCTGCATTACCTACGCAGCACCTGTCTGGAGTAGCACATGCGAAAGTAATTACACCAAACTTCAAGTAGTCCAAAACAAAGCAATAAAAACCTCATACAATACACCCTTACGGACAAATCTTAAAGCGTTACACAATCAATTAAATTTCCCAACATTAAAGCAATTCATTGCAAAACTCACAAAAAAGTTCTATCTGGCAACTAACCACAAACATCATAACCCACTTATTTCTACTATTGGCCAAACCCGATCTACAAACTTAAAATATATCGACACATATAATCGATACCGTCTCCCACACCATTTACTGCTATACGACTAACTAAGGCGATGCGACTCGATGACCGAACTTTTTCTTTTACGTTCGTTCCGAATGTAGGTAGATTTACAATTAATCATACTCAGTACACGAAGTTCATTTGCATTCTAGATAATTATTATAACTCTGTCCAAGTTAAAATTTAATTTTATCAATGTTAATAGTTACAACTGTATTCAAGTATAATAGTTTAACAAGTGTTATAAAGTGCGTTTGTGTCTAATCATCGCGCTGTAAAGTACAACATTAAGTTAACGTAAGTAATATGATACCTCTGATTCATAACAACTATTAAGTTTTATACATTACATAATTTATGTATACGTAAATGTTTTATATAGGCGCCGTAGTCTGCACAAAACACCCAATCACAATGTTTAATGCTTTTAGAATAAGATCTGAATGTCATTTATCTGTTTTGTTTATGTCTAAATAAAGAAATTTTAAAATCAAAAAATCAATGTTAATGAATGCTGGTACTGACTTTAGTAATTCCATATTGTTAAACAAATATTGTTCTTCGTTTAATCTTCATACTTAACCAACGCCACAGACGCATCCACTGCGGCCGGCGGTCCGCAGCCATCTGTCCCCCACCGTCGGCCATGTTCCGCTCCTCCCCACGACCCTCCCAACGCCTCCCACCGCAATTACAACCATCGCTGACTTTCACCGCCACCGCAAACGTCATCTTATTCTTTAGACGTTAAAGATTAATGTCGTGTATCGGGTAGTTTCAGGGGAGCTGGGGTGGGTTGTTCCGTGCCGCATCCCTTCAGATCGGCTCATGTCGTCGCCTACGCAGTACGTGATACCATCGTGTTGCATAATTATTGTAATGCCTTCGTATCGGCAGCTCTCGTTTTATTGAATGCGTAATTGTTAGGTACCTATTGATATCTGTGGATTAAGATGATAGCTATCCGAAAGTAGGGATCTCTTACAGGTGCTTACGTATTCAAATGATCATTTTATGATGGTATTGTTTTGCATATTCATGTGGTTGTTGTGTCTGTGGTTAATACATTACGCATTTAATTTCTGGTTTCCTTTTCTTATTCTTATAGTATCTACAAGTAGAGTTAACTGTTAGGTAGATTAAACTATATTTAATTTTTTTTTTGTTGGAAATGATGTAATTCCAAACCCAGTTAAATTGATTTTTAGAGTAAACGAGTAGAACACGACAACAATTGGGTACTACTTTTAGATAGAATAGAGTAGGTACTCTTTATTATGTAAAAATATACTTAAATTAATATAATTATCAGAACCCAATACACTAGTTAATAAAAAATCACTACATTTATAAGTTGCGTTTGTTCAGCGTAGGCGTTCGTACTACGGCAACTATCCGTAGGCGCTACGACAACGCTGCGTAAGTGCTACGAAGATTTTGCGTAGGCGCTACGGCGACGACCCGTAGCGCTACGACAACGCTGCGTAGGCGATACGACAAACCTGCGTAGGCGCTACGACGACGTAGTCTACGAAGATTAAAAGATTAGGGTTATTCTTATTAAAATATTGGTCCAGTTCCTACAATTTTCGTAATGAACCTTTATTCCTCATTACCGATTTTTAAGAAGTCGATTAAAATAAAGAATAGAATACTCTTTAATAACGGTATCTATCAGGATAAATTAATTTACAATGTGACTAAAACATTCACACGAAAATGGTCTTTAAAGTGCATGTTAAAAATAATTTTAAATTGCTCATAGGTCAACACAGCACACTCCAAATCAGTTATTTTTTTAAAATCAAGTGTTAACATAATAAAGTGTTAGTCCCATCACCCATAGATCCCAGTAATTATAACTGAAAGTGAATATCGCCCCGTGGTCCGGGATGAGGGCGGGGTGGCCATTCATTAGGCGCAGGTGAGGGTATTAGAGGTGCTGTAATGATGCGCACCACGCCCAGGATCATCACACCTTCTATGGCTTTTGTGCCTCTCAATAATGGATTGCTTTTGAGATGTTTTGACCAGATGTCAATATCTAGACGTATTTTATACAGCTAGGGAATCTTCATCTTTATCGCCAGAAATGGAGATAAAGCATTGGCAAATACTGGTATTCAGTTGCATCCTGTTAGACTGGAAGTTGACTCCAACATAGTCTGTTGAGAAACGGCTACACAGATGATGATCATAAAATAAGGCACACTTAGGTAAGGAACTAATGAGGAATAAATGAGGATACTAATTGTATGGAAAATCCGATGGAAACATACCTATAAATAGGAACACAAAACATTAAAATCCACTTATAAATATACATTTAGCTTATTCAGTAATTATACGAACCACAAAGAAAGAACAGCCACGTTAATAATCTAACAACGAAAATGAATCGGCGCCTTTGCCTCCACAATTAACACGATGCCGCAATAAAAATAACTAGGCAGTGAAATTAATTAATTTACAGACTTTAATTATCTCATCAGGGCAGTAAAACCATGGGCAGTTTGCGTCGGGCTGGCTTATCGTCTCGTCACATCGGTCGAGACATCGCCCTACTAATTACGGGCCGCGTTGCGTTATGAGAAATCACCGACATTGTTATTAGTGAATAGATAACGCGATGTTTACTAATTAATGCTAGAGTGAGTAGATTTCGTGTGTAACTCGAGTAAAGTAAGAGCTGACTTGAATATGATGGATTGATTTACATGGAACGGAAAAGGAACGGCGATCCATAGAGAAATCAAGCCTATATTGCCGGTTTTAGATACTCCAACATTATTGGAATTTATAGTCACTATTTCATATCAAAATTAATTATTCTCTACGAGCGTAAAATTAATTCCAAAAACGAGTTATTTCAATTACTTGTGTAGTTACACGCCTGTCGCCTAGTCATTTTACCAACTAGCTCCGTTTAGAACTGAGCAATTTTATTAGAATTTCCAGCTAATAAATTAATGAGCTGGATATTAATTTATGTGCCTATAGACACTCTCTGACATGCTTCAGGCGCCTTTGCTAGGCATAACACTCAAAGGAAAAGAGATAAAATAGCTAAATCTTTACAAAGCTATCATGTTGAAGCTTGCGCATCGCACTTTCTATTGATTCTGGAGGAAATTCGTAAATGCTCTTCATATGTTTTATTTTTTTCCTTTTTTCAAAAGGAATATCATTAGGATTGTGAATAAATTACGCAATTATCTCGCTGATGTCAGTAAGACTTGTAGGTTGATGATGAAATGTGTGTGCATTTATATTTATGTATTATATACAGGGTGGCCGGAAAGTTGACGTCCAAAAGAAAAATGTTGGTCCCTCTTGTCGTGGTGTATTCGAATCACCCCCATGTATGTTCCGCGATTTTTCTTAGTTTTCGAGTTTTCGAACATAAATTGATAGATTTATGTTCGGTGAATTATTATGACTTAAATTTTCAATTTCAAATTAAAAATCTAAACAGGTGACTTCATGGTTCCTAAGAAGGCTTCAAGAATGCGCCAGACTCTCAGTTTTCATAATCAAATAAAAAAGTAGTACTTAATGCGGCTACGTTGGCTAAAATTGGCCTTCAAAGACAGCGAGGTGGAAAATTCTCTTAAGTAGGCAATAGAAACCATTTTCTCGTTCCTAAGTCAAAAATTCCGAAAAAATCATAACTCGAAAACTATACAAAATCGCGGAACATACCTACATGGGGGTGATTTGGATACTCCACGGCCCGACGGACCGAACTTTTTTTTTGGACGTAAATGTTCCGGCCATCCTGTATACTAAGTTGTGATATCTCTTTAATAGCAATCATTTTATTCAACACACTTGTCTCTCTATCGTATCCTGCGTCAGCGGTGTCATTCTAAACATCTGTCTTCTGATGAATTACCTTCATGTTTTACATAATCTGCCTAGTTTGTAAACTTTAGACATTCTTATGACTGATGACTTCAAGTATTTGCTAATAAATCCCAAAATGTTTAAAATTACATACCTACATGTTCTATGCAAAGTTGGATTATTAAAGAAATCTTGTGGAAATGTGCCTGCTTGCGGCTCATGCCTTAGTGCTAAAAATTTACAAAACATATTATTTAGCTCTTTAAAGAATTTGTTAATATCTGTAATTAGCATTCATGTGAATGAGCCTGTAGGCCACGTGTAACCACAATATCATTATCTCCTTTTAAATTTTAAAAAGCCAGATATAATGTGTAAAATATTTAAGTTGTTTTTATTCTACCTAATGTAAGTGTAGGTTTATTGTAGCTTTTAAATTAAAAGTCTTGAATAACATATTATTATCGTAATGATGAAAACGTTTCAACGGAAAATTGGTATGAAGATGTAGTGTTATATTATGATATGATATACTTTGCATTTTATTCTCTCTGTGAAGAAGTTGTTAATTGTGTAAAGCCAAAAGTAGCCATTTCAAAATGGCTACTTTTTCTCTTCATTAGCCAATAACGGTTGTGCACCCAATTGCGTAATACTTACGAACTTCCCTACATAATTATCTTCTCTGGTAGAAACTTTTCTAATGTCCTTTATCAGCACGCGTAGTATGACCACCGTAGAAACGGGTTTTGTCGACGGAAGAATAGACAAATTGACCGTTTGCGATTGTTTATCCGTCATTTTGTCTACTCTTCTGTTGACAAAACCCGTTTCTACGGTGGTCATGCTATGCAGGCAGATCGTTTACAATTACAATTCATCAAAGACTAAATTATTCTTTCTTTCTCCCCAGATTGTCCTGAACTCGATGCACCGGTACCAGCCCCGGATCCACCTGGTGAAGGTCCGCGAGGGAGGTGGCCCCATCACGGACCTGACGCGGGAACAGCATCGCACCTTCGTCTTCCCGGAGACGGTGTTCACAGCAGTCACCGCCTACCAGAACCAGCTCATCACCAAGCTCAAGATAGACTCCAACCCCTTCGCAAAAGGGTTTAGAGATTCATCGCGACTGACAGATTTTGATAGGTGAGTCTACATCATTGTATTTCAGAACAAAGTGATATTTTACGTATGTTTCCCGAAAGGAGTAAACCAACTCTTTCTTTCCTCATTCCTCAGTGGGGTATCGTAGAAGGTGACATACCTATTATGAGATACCTATGATGTGAGCATGTCATGAGAATGGACTTAGGTATGAGCTTACAGATACAGATCTTGTGCTCGGGGAGGCATAATAATTAAAAAATTATCAGCCTATCTTGTTAGGACATTTTATTAAGCATCAGCTACAGTTTTATTTTAGCTTTGTTTTGGACGTCAAACCGAAGTAAGTATGAAGATTCTGGTAAAACATGTTGAGCATTTCCGGTCCTTTGTTTATGGCGTTTAGAGGCATCACTCTAAAGTACCAACCTAACACGAATACATAAATCCTACCATTAAATTTTAACAGCCCATCAATGCGTCAGGTTCCAAAAATCGGTGACGAGCATTCAGCGCGTTTAGTTTATTTGCGCTAAAGTGGTCTAAAGCGGCGTATGGTGCGGTTTGATAAATTGACAGGTTATTAGCAACAGTTGAAAGGCATTAGGTCCGCCGCCCTGCAATTTGCCGCCAACGGTTTAACATGAATAAAAGATTAAAACCGTTCCTCCGTTGATTGCGGCGATATCGGACGAGTGCGGCCGAATGCTGAGCGAGCCCACATTTAGGTCTGTTGTTATCCGCGTTATCGGTTAATCGATATTGCGAATGAGATTATGGGCGTAAAAATAATCTTGAGGGTGTATTGAGGACGTGCCCTCGAGTGTAGTGATATCAATGTGCCCAAGATTCCTATGAATAACATAAGTATTACTTTTATAGCTATGTGTTTATCTGCCAAGTTAATAGCAGATTAGTGAAATGCAATCTTCGTACACAACATACAATATACCTACCGATTTCATAATTGCCACCTGGTGATTTATAATGTTTGGAGCAATATTTACCTCAATGAATCCATACTAATATTATAAATTCGAAATTAACTCTGTCTGTCTGTCTGTATGTATGTTACCTTTTCAAGCCTAAACCACTTTAGCAAGGAGATAGATGGGAACCTGGGGAAGGTCATAGGGTACTTTTTATCGACATACCACGCGGCTGAAGCCGCGTGCGGAAGCTAGTAAAGAATAAGCTGAATTCAATTTCAGAAGCACAATTTCCAAAACCAGTTTCACCTTTAAACTGATAATTGATTGGAAGTACTAAAATTTAAGGCAGCATTGGAAGCTAGTCATCTAAAGTATAAAAAGTATAAAATAAAATAATAAATAAAATAAAGTAACTGTAGATACAATGAATCTAGTTTATTAATACGCGAAGTATTTTATAGGTAGACAATAATAGCGGTCGTGCTAAAACTGATGTCATAGTACTAATCAGTTTTATTGTATAACGTATAAAACTTTATCACGTTATTAGCAGAAACCATAAAATAACGTTCTGTGCATGTTAGATACTATGTAGTAGGTACCTATTATATCATGACATGGAAACATCTAGGTTTTATACCCATAATGAGTCAATTAAGGTAATTGTATAATTAAAATGTGACCTCCAGTCGGGACTTCAAACAGTATTTTAGGAGACTTGATATAATTTGACAGTAGCTACAGTACCTATATACGTATTATGTAGATAGGTACCTAATTCCTCTGGAGAAACAGGATATGTAAAAAAGCTCGATACGTAATGTCGATTTGCTTTACCATTGGGTCGCGGTTTAGATTCGCGTAAAGAAAAAGCTTTGTATACTCTAATACAAAAAAAAAACAACCGACTTCCAAAAAAAACACTAAAAAAGTGAAAAATAACTTTATTTTCGGGAGTCGGTGTCTTTGCTTTTCAATTTTCGTTTTTGGCCACCGACTTCCGAAAATAAAGTTATTTTTCACTTTTTTAGTGTTTTTTTTGGAAGTCGGTTGTTTTTTTTTTTTGTAAAAAGTTTTTATTTTTCACTTTTTAGTTGTGGTAACTACCCCACACAAATTCGTATACCGTTATCTGCTATGTGACTGAGTCAATTAACATGTCATCAACATACGCAAAGTGGGACAAATACGTAATTATTGAAGCTAACTCAAAAACTACGCAAGCAAAACTAATAAAATTTATATGGGACCACCTCTGAAGCATGACCTACCAAACAAAAAAAGAATCATCAAAATCGATTCATAATTGGCGGAGTAATCGGGTAACAAACACAAAAAAAAAAAAAAAAAACATACAGACGAATTGAGAACCTCCTCCTTTTTGAAGAAGTCGGTTAAAAAAAATGTGCCAAGCGTGATTGTTCCCTTAAGCCATACTGATAGAGACAGGTACCGATAACTCACTGAAGGTCAGAATTATCTAAAAACGGAAACGTACTTAAATACTTTCCCACATAATAAAGTCCTCTGGTAGGTACTGCACAAATCAATTTAGCAAAGTTTCTGTCGACATAACTCGTAGAATCTAGTACCGCTATTGTATTCACTTTTACCTCAGTCGTTCAGTATTAACGTCAATATCTTTCTATTGTGGATGTCTCGACACCTTTCGCCGAGAACAATCGACTATTTACTCGGTAGATGTGGGAAACCAATCGCTCGAATATTTTCCACTATTCTAGCTGTCTGGACTGCTAAGAAATATGTGGGTGCAATAAACTTACTCTTGCTGGTGAATAACCTCGGGTTTAGTCTTTAAGAACTGGACACATTAAATGCAACTGTCACAGCAGCGGTTATACAATCATCAATTTATATCTCTGGTTATCAATCTGCCTAGCCTTTTCCCAACTATGTTGGGGTCGACTTCCAGTCTAACCGGATGCAGCTGACTACCAGTATTTTACATGGAGCGACTGCGTATCTGATCTCCACACCCCGTAACTAGGAATACGATACCCCTTGGTAAGACTGGTTGTCAGACTTTAGGGCTTCTAACGACTCGTAACGACCGTCAAATATCCACGAATGACAGCCGGGACCAGCGGCTTAACGTGCTTTCTGAGGCACGGAGGATTCTCAGTATGTAAAGATGTGACCCATCCACGGGCCAACCCCGGCAAGCATAGCCTGATGGATCGACCCATGCGGCTGTTATTACTTAGCCACGAGTTCCTCTGGTTATAAATGCATGAAAATATCACACAGGGTGAGATTTTGAAACGAGTTGCCGAAAACAAGAAAAACGCAGTGTAGCCGGGTGTCAACAACTATGCTTTTAGACAGTGTCTGTTTTCTTTGGTAAACTTTCAGTACCTTATAAACTATTTTTTGGCGTGCAGACTGCATTATTAAAGCGTAGTAGCATAATAGACTTCAGATAGGTTTTCCCATAGACATAGGTATAAAATATTTATCTATGGGTTTTCCTGTAACCTATGGGTAAAGAAACATTATCTGTATTTTTTTCATTTAAGGGGCTGTAGTTTCGGAGATAAGGGTCCCGGAACTATACATTTTCATCTATTTTCTTAAATATATTTTTAAAAAAATTGAGGTCCTCACAATAAGCCCATTCATTTTATATGTCACAAGGTACAGTTCGCAATTTTTTAAATTATTATTTTTCAATTTGCTCCCGAAAAGCAACACCCATATTCAAAATTAATTTATTTATGTTACACGTCCGTGTTTGGGTCACAGAAATTCATCGTTTATAGGTAAATTGCAAAAGGTTTCCTGAAGTTACATATTGCTTAATTAGGTACGATAGGTATTTTCCAAAATTAACGAATACTTTAGGTAGGTACGTACTTACGTACGTAAGTATAGAAAACATAATTGCTCCAAGTCGTGTAAAATAAATCACTGTTACAATAATAGACTGTTGTAGTCGGCTTGTCGCCTTGTAAGAAGGTATATTAGTCGTGAAAACCTAGAAGGGCGTGTCCGCAGAGTAAAACCTAGGTATTAGTGCAGGTATTACGACGATGCTAGTAATATTTTGAACGTTCCTTTGTCCACATAATTATTAACTTAAATACATCCGTAAACTGCAAGTCCAGAGTAAAATTCTTTAGTACAGTACGACACAAGGCTGACATCAGACGGACTGCATTCTTGCAGTTTAATGCAGTTTAGTACGACTGCGCAATATACATGTAATGTACTGGTAACTGCATTCAAACTGCAAATTTGCAGTTGGAGTGCAGTTGAAACAGTTGAAATGCAGTCCGTCTGATGGCAGCCTTAAATGTAGCATATTGAAAATTTGCATTCATTCATTTCAATTTTACGAATGTAGGTATTTGGTTATATGACTTAACAAGTTATTGCGTCTGCGTAAAGATCATTTTCACCTAAAGCAGTAATAAAGATTGGAGATTTGCAGGCGCACTCAGTTCGGATGGTGATCGGTTTTACGAATTTTGCCGATGCTATATCTAAGTTGTGTCGTACCTACTGTAAGTACTAGTCCATACAACTTAAGCAAAGTTTGCAGTAATCCGCAATACAAGATTTCTTTTATCTGTTAGTTAATTTTAGAAGAATGCCAAATTAGCATTTCAAGTCTAGGTAGAGTCTGCTTACTTTTATATATTGTCCATTGATAAAATCTACCTACGGGCGTAGTGCCCGCATCTGAAGTGATAAATTCTATCATAGCAGAGTGGAACAATATCAGAAAAAAAATGTGATCGATCATCGAATAAAATATGAATAAATAGAAAACATATTCAACCTCCAAGATCGAGACAAGATAGCGATCCATATATTAAATGTAAAAGTTAATATTTAGCGGAATATAGCGTGTTTCGCTCATTAAGTCGAGGTGTTGGGTGACTGAGGCGAGAATGCGCCGCAAGGAACGGCCGGGCGTTCCCATGGACCGACTGGACCACTACTTTCGACTCACGATCACCACGGACATCGGTAAGGGTGCCTTTATGTGGGACATTACCGCTCAGAAAAACGTTTTTTTCTGTTCAGAATTAATGTTCGACGAAAAAAAATATGTGTAACAATAAGTGTTCAAAAGAGTAGGTACTCCTAAAAGTCAAGCTTCATTTTTGTCGCTCGGATTTTTTTAGTTGCTAAATCACCGCCGAATTTCAAACGTTGCATTGCCAGATTGAAGTGGTGACCGTGCCGTGGTGAGCCCAGTCGCGGCAGTTACCTACAGTAATTCTTCTATCATGAATTCATGACCTCATCAAAACATATGCTAGGCTATTGTGAGAATATTAATACGGATATTTAATGGAGGCTTATGTATGCGTTAATAATTATCTTACCTATTGGCATAAAATTTTACGATGACAATGTTGACTAAGACCAAGATTGCAAAATCCTAGCTTAGTCAGAAAATATGTAACTCCTTTAAGTTTATTACATAGGAGGTATTTTTTTATATCCAGGTTGTTCGTTTATGGTGTCAGTAGGGAGGCATCTTTGGTTTCGTGTTAACACGTTCGAGGTTGCGTGGTTGCGGGCGGAGGGCGGGTTGCGGCGCGGCGGTGTGTGGAAACAGCTCACGTCAACGGCGGCCGGAGCCGGCGGCGGCGGCGCGTAATCACAGGGCTCGCTCCTCATTATGCCCTAAACGACAAATTAAAGCGCATTTCTATTATCTGGCCATCGGTGTGATGCCCATACGGCCGGAGTCCGAACCGGTTCTCCGGAGGCGGTGTGTGGACTGACGCGTTCTCGCTCACGTGTTTATACTTTAGCAACAACCTGCTGAATTGACTATGCATAAACAATTACCGATTCACCTTTTAAGATTGTATATTGAAAGCAATTTGACGTTCACTGCATGGATACAATATTGTGTAATAATACAAGGTTGTGTGGTAGCTTTTAGTATTCTGTGCGATGACAACGTTAAACGTATGAACTAAGAGGAAACAGAAAAAATATGTTGATCGACATACTCTCGAACATACATTCTTGTGTGATCTTAATTGTTTACTTTCAAATGAGTACTTACGAAAACCCCCGCATTAGCTCTTAAGATTTTTTGTGTTACAGTAGTAGCATGACGGGCGGAATTATCGGACCTATTAATAATGTAATCGACGTAGGCGTCAGTGCGTAGCTACCGATTTGTATTAATTGATACAGCATCGGCTCGATGATAGTTCGGACCGGTGATTGACGGTTAATTCGAGATGTTATCGGTGCAATTACCGCTTCCACTGAGTCTGTACCTTTGGCCGGTTCACTCGCTACCGGCTTTGATCTGGCGTTTTCTTTCTACCTCATCAACAGACGCATATTTTGTATGACTTGGACTTTGCGATAATACCTACATCGTTTCAGATTTCTATTCAATATGTATGGGCAAAAAATTGTTATTGTAAAGCTAACGACTCTCTCGATTTGAATGCTCCACATACTACTACTTTATAGACCTCTGAAAAGTAACGTGTTGATTTTAATAGCGAGTGACATTTCCTGTTGCTCTCACTTGAGCGAACATAACGGAATGGAAGACTGAATAATTAGAGGTTCTTGTATCGCGTGCTCCGTTGATTGGTGTCGGGCGCTACTGTGCGCCCGCGCTCAACTGCTCGCACGTAGCTCAGCGGGTAATTCAGCTCAACGCACACCTCTATCGATACTATCTCGAGCAGAATTGCCACTCTGCTGTCTGTCACTCACTCCTACACCCGCACTACTTGCTTTGACGAGTGTAGGTTAATTTTAA
The DNA here is from genome assembly GCA_947522985.1 of Lithophane socia. Taxonomy (NCBI): domain Eukaryota; kingdom Metazoa; phylum Arthropoda; class Insecta; order Lepidoptera; family Noctuidae; genus Lithophane; species Lithophane socia. The sequence goes on along the minus strand of OX383256.1, from coordinate 11,901,986 downwards.
AAGCCGGTCTAATCACTTCCGTTTGCATTGTTCAACCACTCAACTATTTAATACTTTCTATTCTGATTGCCGAATTCACACCGACTCATAAATATAAATATTTAAAACAACGCCTAACGGCGCTCTGCCTTAATGACTTCCTTCGCTGACGTCCGAAATCGTCAGACAATAAGTATGATGAATTGCCATTGTGTGAGAATCGGGCGGTGGAGTTATTTGGCGTGGTGGTCGAGGCGGCTTTTCATCCATTAATTAATAAGATCCGCCCCTCGCTCAATCAGAGCCGATATTTAGCGGCGAGGAGTTATATTTATGCTCGGACGCACCTCTTCGTTAATTGCATGCGATTCACTTACGAGCTAGAAATAACTTTAACGACAACCGCGTGCTGCCCGCGGCACGCTGCGTGTTTCACAGTTACGTTACGTTAACTATTTTTTAAATATCAACCATCTATCACATTTAGTTACACGATCATAGACAATGAACTGTTGGGCCAACACTTATTGCTATTTATATCTAATGAGTCAGCTGCGTGAGTGATTTACGGCAGGCAACCCGAGGACTATTCTCAAATAGATCAAATTGACATTCCTTAAATGTTTATATGAGCGCCATAAATAACCTTCCTTTGTAGAATAATAAGAATAAAATTCATTCTTATAAAGCTTAAGATCGAAGGAAATACTATAAATCTGTGCACTAATAATCTACATTAAGCAAAATATTACGAGTAAAGGAAATAATATTTCACTTTTTATCAGATAGACACATTATGCATTTGCAGGCAAATATCGATAGCGGTCGGCGCAAGATATCGATAAGAGCGCGCGAGCATGCCGGCCGGGCCTATCGGCGGCCTGTGAGAGCCGCCGCCCTGTAATTTGCCGGCGGAGAGTGTTGGCTATTACTGCTGATACCGAGATCATAATAAATACGCCATTAACGCCCCCGCAGCACCCGAAACGACATAACCACCCGGTGAAACAGACCTTCTCGCCCAGCACTAATACCGCGCCACTTACAACCTTTTGTAGCTCAAAGCTTTAAGTGTAAATTTTAAGATATTAGTGCTGTGGAATGTGTTAGTTCACAATTTAACATTCAGTTTTGATTGCCTTCAATTATGCGCGAAGTTAAAATGTTTTAATATTGAGAGCTTTATAAATTAACTTTTTACCAGAGGAGAACTTTAAGCACTGACTTGCAGGTAGGTAATTTATGGCGTATATTCTACAAGTACAATATGAAGATAAAATATATGTAGTCATTACATCACATGTTTAACAGTCACAAAATCGTTCCGTGCAACGTTTAAAGCATGGGAAGCTTTCTCTCCATGAGTTACGAGTCTACGAGAGTCATCCTCTACGACAGAGTGAAACTGACGTCGAGATAATATCGCGTGATAAAATTGTGTGAAATCGCTGAGACGTTGTGGTTAACTCGAGATTATTATAACAATAATACTGGCTATTATTCGTTTTTATAGAAATTAGGAGATCAATAAAAAAATCTATAATATGTGTTAGCGTGTGTGGGCACTACCTGTTTTTAATTCCCGGGGAGAGCGCGCCGGCGCCCGGGGCCGCCGCTCCGGTGATAGATTAAATTCGACACGGCATCTCGTGATGTCATGCCAATTTTGAGGCTTAGCTCGAGCACGCCGTGTCGTCACGGTCATTTGCCGCTCTCGGACTAACGCTCGTATCTCAAAACAGAGCCCATTATTAATAACATCTCCTCAGATTTACGCTTGCTCGTAGTGGCTCCACAACAAACGTGTTCCCCTGCAGAAAACGGGAAGGAGCAAGCACTAACTAGATTTCTATTGAGCAGGCGTGAAAGACGCATTATTGCACACTTATAAGTGTCAATAGTTTCGTAGAGACGCGAAAATAGCGAGTTAACGGGAAGCGTGATCGGTGGCGGTCGCGACAGCCTCCAGGAACCGATAAAGGGCATCACGCACTGGCGCAGTAAAGGGCCGCGCTCACGCACGAGCTCGCCGCGCGCCTCGTTAACTGCGACACTACTCGTAAAGACGCTTCGCAGAAACAATCGACAGCGATACACTCCTTGTTTAACACTTTTCCATATGGGCAGTGCGTATTAAAAAATGCTTACCACACAATATGTGAGGTAGGTGTTTTATTTAAAGATTCTGCTTATTGCAAATGTTAGAGTTATACTGGCATTGTAAATCAAAGCTAAACGTACGAGTCGTAAACAAAGCTGACCACGTCGTATTTCATCGAGGCTGAATTTTACATAACAGCTTCTAGTGTGACGTTCGTAACGTTTTATGAGATTTGAAATCGCCACGTGGCCGCCGGTGGCCGGTGTCGTTCCTCGAACTCGGTTTTATTGACTACGGACCGATGAAACCCAACGAACAGTCCGTCTCGCGAAACGAGAGGTTCGCGGAACTCGACGCGACCGTGCACACTTTACCGAAATAGGACTTATTACTATCAGAAAACAAACTTCGTCTCAATATGAATATTATTCCAAAAATACATTTCTTAAAAGAGCTTTCGGATGTATAACTGAAGTTTGCAGATACTGAAAATGCTGCGTAGTTATGGCTTTGGTAAAATTCGGTTTTCATTTTATCTGGTCACATTTGCTTACATGCATCATACACTTACCTACATTGTTAATTAGGAGGATATTATTATGTATCTGACGTAAAGATCATCATTAACGTGTGTGTTGTTCCTTCTCCGCAGAGACCCGATGGAGCTGATGTTGATGGAGCAGCAGTTGTTGCGGTCTCCACTGCGGCTGTACGCGGGTGGAGCAGACGAGGAGGCGGAGAAGCGCGCGGCGTGGGCAAGGTCGCCGGCTGCACTCCAGCTGCTGGCCCTCGGCGGCCGAGCATGGCCCAGTGCCTGGCCGCAGCCGCTGGCGCTTCCCCACGACCTGTGGCTGCAGAAGCCTCCCACGCCGCTGCGCTACTGCCCCTACCCGCCCCCCGCGCACCCCAACGCGCCACCCCCTCAGCCCCGCCCGCAGCACTCGCCTTCGCCCAGACACCCGCTGTGAACTTACCACAATGATCTTCCTTGGACTATGTTTTTTTAACCGAATGAGGGCTTCGCCACGTGATCATACAGCCAGTATGTTAACTAACAATGAACTGTCAATATGTTAAAGCAAGGCAATCAGTTCAGTAGCAACAGACTGTGCTTTACCAAGATTTGTAAGTTGGTGGTAGGCCCCGGGATTAACGAAAACGTGCTGTGACGACCGCTCCATCATTATCGAGTACTTGTAGTAGATACTCCCTTGGACTGTACTAATGATGAGAACGGCTTGTAAAAGACTATTTATTTTATTCAAAGTGAGTTTCAAATTAGTACCTTATTAGACGAATGTATGTAACTGAGTAGTTTAAGAGGTTGTCGATAGGTATATTGTGTACTTTAAACATAATTTCAAGGTTCCTACCCGAAAGTATAATATTGAAAAGTAATATTAATGTAGAGTGAAATGAATAATTATTAACAATTGTTACCTGCACCTATTAGTATTTTATTTCCTTTTATCATTATTTTTTTCGTTTCAATGTCTCTGAGAAACATTATTTTGTTAAATAACATCATTGTGATTGAAATAATAAACCAAAGAAAAAATCAGTTCGCAAAAAAATACCTACCTGAAACTATGATTCGACCACAATAAAAACATTCCATAACATAAAATATTTCCAATAATTTTTTAGATAAATAATAATTATTATTATGCCAGATAACTTTAATTCAGTAGGCATGTCAGATTCGAGCGCATGGCAACGACTAATTGATAATCGTGAGGACTCGATACCAGATACACATTCGACATTCGTTATGACGATCTTCGTCAATTTCTCCCCTGTATTGTTGCCACGACAGCCGAATACGAAATAAGAGGGTTCAATGTGACATTAACTTATTGACATACTGAAACAGAGATGAAAAAAAATTAAAGTGTTACATAAAAATAACACTTGTGTATTCTTACTTGAAATTCGATCGAATCGTGTAAGTGTCACATTCCTTAAGTCTATGGGAGTACTCACACTTGTCAGCATCAATTTGCAGTAGACCACATGAATATTGAAAACAAAAGATGAAGTGAATCCACGATAACTCAGTTAAGTTATCATGATTTGACAGCATCAGCTGTCACATGATGTCCTTATTAGTAAAGTTATCAGTAACTGATTTATTAACATCTCCCGAGACGAATTCCAAACCCAAGTGATGTATAATCTATAATGTACTATGTGTATTTGTGTGTACATTCTATTATATAAGACTATTTATATTCTACTTGTAGCCCTAAGATATATGAAAATGTATGTACTGTATAGTGGTTGAGTAAATTATTTTTGTAGGATAAGCACTGTACATAGTGGGTCACCTAGATGTTTATATCAAATAAGACGTTTTGAAGAAGTATTGTCTTGTAGAGAAATATGTCGCGGAAGCTCAAATTGTCGTACTTATGTATTATATACTGTTTATGTACTGTTTGATATGGAAAGTTAAAACATCCTGCAAACCCCAAAAGAAGTTCATAACAGTATTCCTTAGGCAAATGTAGAGAATTCTGTCCACTTGTGTAAAACGGGAGAAATTAATTCTCATACAAAAGTATGGCAAACCCTTGAATAGTATTTATTACCGATCCTAGCAATTTTCCAAAATGTCTGAACCAGACAATAAAAATCGCAACTATCAATAAACTTGCACAAGTTTAGTTCTACATCATAAATACAAGATGATAAATGTAACATCGAATTCCCCTTCTGTATCGGAATATCATTGTAGATCACTAGGGAGAGGGTGCAAGCAATAATGTTAATGGGGTTTAACTTACATATTTATAGACCTTTCGTGGCTACAGTTATTTTAAGTATAAACTGGGTCTAAAGTTCATACTTTGAAGGATGTAATATTGGTTCACGATTAAGAAAATTGTATGCTGCAGTCAATTGTTTTCTAATTGTTAAAATCTTGCAATTGAATCGATTCAAAGCTAAATATTGATTTTCACGGTGCTAATTACCTAATTGCCTAACGTATACCATAAGTTGAAACAACAATAAAACGGTGTTTAGACGATGCAAGTCATTTGTTGCTTCAATTTTATTGTCTGCCTCAGGCAATTAACTTGCATCGTGTAAATGGGGCTTTAGTGACTAAATGACGACCTAACCTGATATCTTCAGATTCTGTTAATCGAACATTTATTATTATACATTTCTGTATGTTGCTCAAAAACAAACTATCAAACGGAAACATGCGTCACAATATCAATCATCAGATAAAATAACGAGTCAAAAACCACTTTATGAAAAGGATGTTGTTAAAAGATGTGTGAGATCGTTTAATTGATTTGGATATGTATTGCCTAGTCAATTAGGTTCTCTAGATTTTTTGCATCTACACTCTTCTATGTGTAGAAGTAGATATGCTACCAAATGTATCTCATTGTTTTTAAAAATAAAATATTGGGGAATTCCAATTATGTTAATCTGTAATTTCATTTCTCTATCGTCACTATTTAGTAATTACATTATGTCATTTATCTCCTTCGTCTAGATATTCAAGCATGAGATTTGTAGACCTAAGTTTTCTTCATGGCAACTTAAGTGTAATTTTTCTAACGATCCTTTGCATTGTGATGTAAAGACTCCTTGGAAAACTTCCACTTTATCCTCCTACTATGATATTTTCATTATTGTCAACGGATGTTACAGTACATTTGTACGAGATGCGAGCGACGCGCGGAAGTAGCGACACATATCAGGGTTCATCCCTAAGTGTTAATAAACCGAAATGAAACTTATGTGTTGTTTTATTTTACTTAAAGAGAAATAATCATCTGTCCCTGATTGACGTTAGGCAATATTGACTTCTTGGCTACATGAAGCTACAGAATGCAACAGCAACAGCAGAAGCCACCAGGCTTGCATTGACCGATAAGGAGTTACACATAAAGAAAAAGTTAATACCTTCTGCGATAATCGTCGAGCAATTGCACTAAAACACAAGTCTTATTACACAATCAAAGGCTATGTTGAACAACTATAGATAGATCGACAAATGACACAGAGTTGTACCTGCATCCATCATGTATCCTGAAATTATTCATACAATTCCGGCCACCGATAGAATGCGTTTCTGACACCTGTCAGTTGGACAAAATTAGGAACTAATAAAGTTTAAATTCGTAAAACACGTATTCTTTTGTACTCAGCTGACAGTGTCACGAACGAATTCTCTCATCGGCCGGACTGTAGTTCCAAACACAAAATCCCATCCATTTTTCTAGCTGGCTCAGTGCATTTTGTTGATCGTCATCATCAGCCTATAGCAGTCCACTGTTGGACATGGGACTCCTCCAGTCACACGTCATTTAATTATTTGGCTACTCCCGTCAAGCTGCCGCTCAGCTGTCGATTGGCCTTTAGAAGGGCATAACAATAGAAAATTTTATTGTGACTTGTTAGTGACAGTTGAACTCAACAGGCGGAGTTAGTAGTGGATGATTGTCTATGATAGAGATGGATGGAAGACCTTGCGAAGTCTTTGAAAAAAGACGTTGATTTTGAAGATCGTCGCTCCACCTAGCCCGAGCCGTTCTACCATGTGTACGTAATGCTGGAGATTTAACTACCGATAGATGGCGGTCAAGCTCTCAATTTCTTAACTTGACTGTTGACTGTTATGGGTAGTTATTAAGTGAATTTAGTGCAATAACAGGGAGCAGGGCTAGCTTAGTAATTAATACTGTGCTTGCCTACAGTAAGGACTCTCTTGCCTTCACCACCCTGCATACTATCACCCTGATCCCAATCCTTCTTTTTGAAGAGGCCATCCTTAAGCACAGCAGCTTAACGAACGGTCTCTCATCTGAGTCTTTTTAACTAAAATCAGTGTAAGTTTTACGGCAGGTTGATCGCAAGCGGTGGAATAACTCAACCCGTTTTTAAAACCATGTAGTTATCAACTTAGCATTATCTCAACTGCTTCAGAATAAATTAAGATTAATCTGTTATATACCTACAATTTAAGATTACCCATTACTTATTGCACAAAAAAGGAAAGACTACCAACAGTGAACAAACATGGTCCGTCCGTTTCACGCTTGATTAACTTCAACTATTGCCGTCTATTATCTCTACTTTAGTTGCAAAAACTAATAAAATTTATGTAATTCCCAATTGCGTCCAAATTGGATATACAGAACAATATAGTCAAGATAATAAAAATGTTGTGAACACTCGTAGCGACATTCTGGCTCCATATTGTAGTCTTTCGAAACTTACAGCAGACGTGTACCATTGTAACTTTACGCAAAAAGAAAGCTATCAATTTGATTCTATAATTAAAGGCATAAAACAATAACTGGGTTTTAATAAAACAACCGTACTCTTTACCCACCGGTCTATCAACTATCAAGGACGTTATATTTCTTAACCACAGCTACGAACCGTTACTATTTATGAGACGGCTAATAAATAATCGTCACACTTTTATTTTCTGTCTTTATTAAGTGTCATTAGGCATTATTAAGCGCGTATATCGATGATGATCGGCCTTCCGTCCGTCCGGTAATTGCCGGCGATGTAAGCGGCCTACAAATTGAAAGCGGCCGCAGCCCGAGGCGGGTATTGATGGATCTGCTGCCATCGGGAAATTATAGCTGGCCCTTGCGACAGCTTCGCAAATTGTGCGTATAATGCTAGTAAATAATACAGCGTTCGCTATAAATTCATATGAGGCTAGGATATAAGTATAGGTCTCACGTATCGTGCGAGGAAGACACACGTATGAGCGCGATATCTATGACTCTAGTTTTTCATATTTCGCACATGCATTCACGATATCGCAGAGCCCCACGTGCACTCACTACAATTTGAGCGTGCGCTGACGTGGCTTGCTCGCCCTTTGTGTCTGCGTGAGAGACATTAAAGCAGGGAATGGCCGCGCCGCTCTGCCCGCGCCGGCCGATGCATAAATTAGCACGGGCGTATTTCGCAGACATCGACTGATTGACTCCTTTCATTACCGTCTCGCATTGTTCGCAGCCTGAGAAAAATTGCATATCCTTTTGGAATCACAACATTTCATAATTATGGACTATTGTGGCGTTGTCGGAGCTAATTCGTCGGGGACGAGCGCTCTCCTCGCCCGGGGAGCGCAAGAGATATATAGGCGTACGTAAAGACGGAGACTGATCCCATAATGGCTGGCGCTGATTAGTTTTCAAGGGAAACACTAGTTCGAAGAAAGCTCTCCAGGATTTAATGTCCTGTCAGAGAAGTGTTCGAATGGGCATTGTTAGCTGAAAGATGTTCGTGCTATTCTCGCGCGAAGCACCTAACAGCACAGAAAGGAAACTAATTTTAGATTCTGACATCGATTAAAAGGAATCGGAAAGCCGAAGTATTTAAGCGAGATATGAATGTTATGTACTGTTTGAGGCGAGTTTTATGCTCGGCGGAACGTTTGAAATTATTGGCATTAATTGTGCTCATTTGTCGGGCGCCGTAGTGGCATTGTTCCCGTGGTGTGGCAGATTTATCAGTGATTAAGCACGATAGACGTTGTAGGTGCCCACGTGCGAGCCCTGTGCCCGGTCGTGGCCTATGCGCGATCGCGATCGGCTCATATTGCGCCTGTGGGAACATTTAAGTGTGGAATCACCTAGAGTACAAGCTAATGCGATGCTTACGGTTAGAGACGTGAAGCGTGACTTGTTTAATCTAATTCGATCAAATGGGAATAGAAAGACAAGTAAACCTCAGGTGAGACACTTCACGGACCATTACCGAGGTACCGCACCTATCAATCGGGGAGCGGTCCAGATGTTTGTGTCGCTCGTCCGGGTCGGCAACGGTTGTCCGTGGCAAACGTTTTTCTAAGTCAATGTTGTAACGGTGTGTGTCTGTCAGCCGCGTCCGGCGTCAGCTGCCAGCTCTAGCGATCGGATAGACAAGTAAATAGAGGTGGGCTAATCGTCGCGTCCAGCAAGGGAAACGACGAATTACTCCGTCACGGTGTTCCCAACAATTGCTTTGTTATTGGCGATATCACGGCAATTGACGCGGCGTGGCACCTGTGCGAATTGTAAAAATCAAGGCTATGTTTTTTCTGCGAAAATAAAATAGTTAACTTTCATTATTTGTATAGGTTTGTGTGTTTAGAGGCATGGCACAGTTAGAGCGTTGATTGACAGGATAGTTGGTGCAAAGTAGCATGATTATCGTGTGGGTGAGTGGCAGCCGTGCCACGGCGCGGAGAGGAGACGTCGTTAACCGCGTGTGATCGACAGACGGACAGACTAACCGCCGCAGGGTTACCTAACTGCGCTGTACTTGTTCCTTGTGATAACTATGTGCGAATGAGAACTTTGATAAACATTGCGTTATTACAGTCTCCGAGTGGATGGTTAGAGAACGTATACTTTAGTTGTTTTCAACACTGTTGTACAAATTGCGCTTTGAAAGGCCACGCTCGAACGTTCTCAATTGTCTTTTAGCAAAAGTATTTCTTAGTACGCTCTCAATGTTTCTAAAAGTCAATCAAGGATCCAATTTGTTTCAAACGTTCGAGTAAAGATTTCGAAATCACGCGTGATTTCACGATAGTGCAATGACAATTTGCTTACTTTTTTATTAAGTTTACACTCTTGATTCTCCTTTCTTTCGTCGTGTTTAATTACAAATAGATAAAGTTCTTCACACCATTGTATCGTTTTCTATCTATAAATAAGTAGTTGTATTCTAGCATAATAGCATTATGTTCCCACTGATGGGACACAGGGCTCCTCTCTACGAGAAGAAGTGGGCCGTAATCCACCACGCGGGCCCAGTGCGGGTTGGTAGATGTCACATGTCTTCGAGTTTTTGCTTCTAGGACATGCCGGTTTCCTCACGATGTTTACCTTCACCATTTTGAGAGCAGTCAGTTACCACTGGGCCACCACTACTCGTCTTACTCGTTTAATTGGTAACAGTAGGCATTTTAATAAATTTAAAATCTGGTACTTTCTAAGCTACATTTATACTTTCTTAACAAAAATACTTCGAAACAACTCCACTCCCTTCACAGCTGTTCATAGCGAACTGGCTAAGTAAATTCTAACACATTTACATAAACGCGAATAGAAACAGCTCAAGGCGATCGCAAGATTCAGACAGACGGACAGAGTAGTCGGTCGATAATAACGATAATGGCGGCAACGTGCCCATCACGGCCCATTTCGCTGCACTGGACGGTTGAGCACTAGCGGTGGCGGGCAGAGGGTTAATACCCCACCGCCTTCCACGATAGTTGGCTTCATTTTATTTGTAGGAATTTCTGAGACTTGATGACTACTCGGGGACTTCCGCATTATGGCAAATGAGTTTAGAATCTTAAGATCTGCAACATATTTTTATGACTTACCCGAATGACGTTAAACGAACTCAAGTGCAATGGGAGTGACGCATTTACGAAACTAAAACTTTGGACTGGAAGTCGAGCTAAATACAGTAGCATAAACGGCTGCGTGTTATTGGCAGTCGCGACAAAATTGAAACAAACTGACTTAGTGCAAGTGGAGAAGAAAGCATAATAAATAAATAATAAATTATGGTGCAGTAATAAAATGTTCCAAATTAAAAGTCTTTCAATGCTATAAATATTGTATTATAGCATTGAAAGACTTTTAATTTTAATTAATAATTACTCTAATTTACTGTTAAATTCTCTTATAGTATTATGAGAATTTAACAGTAAATTAGAGTCATTATTAAGCCGGATTTTATTACCTAAAAAGAGCAGATTGTTGCATTTATGATGTTGACACGCAAGAAAAATTAAAATTGATAAACTCAGGTACAGTCAGGTCGAAATTTGTAAGTCATAGTATCTACAACTGAAGTTCTACAAACTCTGAGTTTGGAACCATGGAGAATTGGAATGTCAGAAGAGTCTATCAGGAATGGTGAGACAAATTTCGACGGTTTCAAAGATAACGATAACGTAAAAAGTACTAAAAAAATTCTAAAACAATAACTGGGTTTTCTTCCTGGGAATTTATCTGTCATGAAATTATTCCTGAGAATTTGTCTGTCATGAAATTATTCCTTCCTTCCTATTCTTTGCGTAACCTTGGATCTATATGACTGTACAGTAATTTAATACGTATATATCGTTTATATCTTTGATCCATCGAGTATTAATGGTTTCAATTTTTCGCTCATCAAAAGTGTAAGTAAAGTGTTCGTGTAGTGTCGTTTGTACAGAGCGTGAGAGTTTTACTTGTCTCAGTAATGGCGGCCCAACGCCAACAATGTGTATCGCTATTTGCGCCATTTTATTGCCTATTAATTGCTCTGAAAAGTGAGCGTCGATGCGCTGATGCTTGTCTAGACAGACACACGGTTCTTAGTAGTTGTTTTTGTTTATATTTTTCTTTTATATTCACTGATTTCGTGCTTGGTGGTCTACCTACAGGTAAAGTCTACTCGTTCATAAGCTATTATAGAATGCGGATTTGAAGTTATAGAAAGATGGAATAAAACTATTCTGAATGTTAAAAAAAAACTAGGCTTTCACGTAATTTCAGGAAAGAACATAATTATTTAAGTAGGTACCCTTATTTTTCTTTGAACTCTTTCAACCTATATGATTCCTAATATTGTTCAGTTTATACCTAAGTAACTATGAAACACTCCGCTCATAACTTTTATCAAATCTGTATCGGCTGCGCCGGCGCAGGCTCGGGTCGCGAGGACGCAGCATCGCGCGGCGCGAGGTGATCCCTCAGGTGCGCCCCCCGACTCCGCCCCCTTGTTTATTGCTTATTAGCGGGCAGCGCGGCGGCACGTTTGAACTGCCGCTCTTTGTTCTCGCCGACAACACCCTCCCTCCCCCCGCGACTGGCTGCGCTCGCGGCCGGTCACGACGCCCGCGCAGCTCGGGTATGCTACGCGAATCATAAATTGTTGCTATTTGACGTAGCCGGTATTGGTGATATCGATCTTTGTTCAATGATATCGCTACGTAGGAAGGAAGTGCAATGGCATCATAAATTATGCCAGTTTTCTTACATTAGGTATCGACCTATGTGTTTACTAACAATGTACCTATGACTTATGATCTGTAAAATAATTCGAGGTGTAAAATACAATGGTATAAAATTACTACACCAATAGGTACTATAAGTGTACAAATAAGTGCTAAATAGGCCCCAATAGACTCGGTGATGCAGATAAATATTAAAGGTAAACGAGGATCGAGTTCAATTTGTTCCTGACCCCAATCGATTCACTTTCGATCTTCACTCACGCTTGGTCAGCCGAGCTCTAGAATTTACTTTCAGCAATTTACAACATTTCTATTGAAATTTCTAGGGCTAGGCTAATAAGAAAGGATAAACCGAAAGCTGTTTAAAAAATAATGGAATATCTTTTGATTCTGTAGGTCGATTTTGATGAAATAAACGCTAAATGTTACTCACAATAAAGCTTCTTATCTTTCAGTAATTAGATTTTGAATCCAATGACTGGCTTTTACGTGATGCGCCCACAAACGAACAAACAAACAGACAAAAATGTCAAAATATGTTTTTTTACTTTCTATTACTTATTTCTCGCGTCATCCAGTACTTTTTTTGCAAAAATCTCTAATGTACAGACACGGAATGTTTACGATTTTATTATATGTATTATTCCTCTTTATTTCTTTTTAAATACATATTTGTTACATTTTTAAATATTTTTTATAAAAAACATGAATACAAAACATTTAAAAATATAAAAAATAGTAGCCCATCGGCATCAGGATCAGGGTCCAAGCTGCCGGTGGTCAGGGCTCTAGAGAAAGGAACCTCCTCACTATGCGTGCCGTGTCCAGGAGTACTGCTTTCTGAATCAAGCCCTTGACCCAGCCGTGCAATGAGAGCCTCCTGAGATGTTGGTCGAGGCTCTTCGCTATTAGGCCATTGACCGTAACGATTATCGGTACAATGTTTGCAGAGTCCACGTCCCACATGTCGACAACCTCGTGTGCTAAATCAAGATACTTGATTTTTTTATCTTTCTCAGCTTTCACGAGATTCTCGTCATGAGGGACAGAGATATCAACAATCATTGCACGGCGCTCTCGTCGATCTATCACCACAATATCAGGCTTATTGGCTACAATAGTCCTGTCAGTGATGATAGATCGATCCCAGTACAATGTGGCGTCACCATTTTCGAGAACTGGGTCGGGCACATACCTGTAGTATGGTACTTCATACTCCACAAGGTTGTATTGCAAGGCAAGTTGCTGGTGGATAATCCTAGCTACTAGATTGTGTCTGTGCAAGTACTCGCCATTAGCAAGACGAGAACAACCGGAAACAATATGTCGGATCGATTCACCGGGACAGTGGCATGCCCGACAGATGTCAACCGTACCGTCTTTGACAATGTATTTCCGGTAATTATTCGTCATGATGACTTCGTCCATAATCGCACAGACAAAACCTTCGGTTTCCCCGAAAAGGTCACCGAAACGTAGCCAGGATACAGAAGCCAGAAAGTCTACTTCAGGCCCATGGAGGGCCCGGAAAAAGCGTCCGTGCAGCTCTTTGCCTTGCCATACTTCCTTACGATCGTTAGTATCAAGTACTGTAGGTTTGCGCCAGTTCTCTTTCGCCAAGGAGAGCGGAGTAAGGCCCTTGTCGACTGCAACCACATCTCGGTGCATCCCCACGTCAGTTTGAAAGAAATATTCCCTGAGACTGCAAATCTCGCGGTTGTGGAGGGTTTTGGCATTTAAGAAACCTCGACCCCCACACTTCCGCGGGATGTACAGTCTCATCACTGATGACCGTGGGTGATGCATCCGATTTGCCGTCAGCAGTGTACGGACCTTCCTATCCAGGGCGTCAAGTTCCGTCTGAGTCCATTTGAGTATGCCGAAAGAATACATCAAAACCGGCATGACCCAGCCGTTGAAGGCTCGCACCTTGTTTCCGCCTGATAAAAGACTATTTAACACTTTATTCAGGCGGCCAAAGAAGCGCTCCCTCAACGATTGTTTCATGTCGGCAACATTGATGCCTAATGCTTCCGACATACCCAAATACTTGTAGGTTTCGGTTGAGGAGAGGGATCTAAGGTGTATGGAATCCGAGAGTTGGGTTCCCACGGATTCCATAATCCCCCCTCGCTTTACATGCATGACTGCACATTTGTCCACACCAAATTCCATCCTGATGGCGCTACTGAATGTTTCTGTTACCTTCAGTAGCTCCATCAGTCGCAAATTGTTGGGGGCGAAGAGTTTTAGGTCATCCATGTAAAGGAGGTGAGATATCACCTGACCAGCTCTTCTCAACCGATAGCCTAGACCTGAATCCTCCAGCAGTGTGCTTAGAGGATTCAAGGCTAAGCAAAACCAAAGCGGACTCAAACTATCGCCCTGAAATATTCCCCGCTCAATCCTGATCGGTTCATCGATCCCCCGTTTCTGTCGACATCCTGGATAGAGAAGGGCTGTTCTCCATTGCCCCATACATGCCATCAAGAAGGTGCGTACAGTTGCGTCTATCTTGTACAACTCCAGCACCCTAATGAGCCATGTATGTGGCACCGAATCATAGGCCTTCTTATAATCTATCCAACATGTCGACAAATCCTTCCGGGATCTACGAACCTGTTGGCTTATGGCCATGTCTATATGGAGCAGCTCCTTAGTACCGCGGGACCCATTCTTACATCCATTCTGAGACACAGACATAATTGAGTTGCTATAAATATGTTGTGCAATTTTTGCTCTAAGAATGGATGTAAGAACTTTATAGACCGTCGGTAAACATGTAATTGGTCTATAGTTTTTAGGTTCCGCTGTACTACCCGATTTATGGAGCAGGTGGGTAACTCCTGTCGTAAAGAACAGTGGTAGCGACCCAGTCTCTAGAGATGTCTGGAATTGCGAAGCTAAGCAGGCGTGTGATCTTTGTAGCCATTTAATCCAGAAATTGTGCAGTCCGTCCGGTCCTGGGGATTTCCAGTTAGGCAACGGACGGACCGCACGGGCCACATCCAGAGGACTGATAGTAATGGCCTCCATGTCTGGTATTGAATCACACGCCCGCTCAACAACACGCATCCAATCACCTTCAGTGTGACTGACGGGCACCGACCAGATGCTTCGCCAAAAAGCACTCATGGTCTCATTATCCGGCGGATGCGCGTCAGTCACACCTTGGGTGGGGATGGGCCGCCCCCATGCTCTGTATACCCACCTTTCATCGCTCTGGAACATGCGGTTCTGAGTTATTATATGTATTATTATTATATTATATTATTATATATCTGTTTCACTAGTTTTTCCTTACAGGCTGTTGTTATACTTTCTAAATTACCTGCATATTATTTAGTTATATATTTCAGCAAAAAGCTTGTTTCAGACACATTGTACCATAGTTAAAGTGCTGAAGTGATAAGTGAGTGATTTACAAAACACATCTACACATTTTACGAAAGTCTAACTTTTCTCTTTTATATCTGCCAAAGAAATTCATCCTTCAAACTTGTGTAAATAAATCACTTGAACGCATGCGTCGAACAAGAATAAATACTCTGTCTACTTGAAATAAAATTGAAACATATCTTGTGATTTAGGTGCATGTTGTTTAAATATTCATTAAAACATGTTGCCTGCTACTATTAAAATATTGCTTCTGCTTGCATGCACTACTTGCATACCATGTACTATGATGATTTTGATTTACATTCTAATAAATGTTCAATGAAATAAACATGAAATCGCGTTTAATTTCGATTACATCGATAATTGCGAATAATTTTCTTGCGGTTTCCGCACTGCATTATAAAGTAATTAAAAAAATTGCCATGGTGCATGTTAAGTAGGCGATGAGTGCAATCCAGAAGCAGATGTTTCGGACGATGATCAGCCGACAATTATCACGCTTGCTCGCCTACATATAACGACTGCTCATTATGAAAATATCTAGCAACACTGTATAATCACCATAATACTGTGTTTCAGCAAAAAGTGAACATTTTTGCACTTCAACCAATTTGAAAAGCGTCTAACTTTGTGATGTATGAGAAGATATGCGATGTTTGTGGGATATTCATGTTAAATGATTAAATTAAATAATCTCTCCACAATTGCGAGTCTGCGACTGTTTTTAATGTTCAAAATAACGAAACTGTCGGCTGAGTGCTATCTTCTGAGATAGGTACAGGCTTCGCCTAGTTCAGAAGGTAGAGTCAATAGGTACCCTAAGTAAACCTCTCTTTACCACCACTAAGGCTGCTGGATTAATATTATTTAATGTACCTAAATTAGTATACTACCTAGTATTAAGTGCTTTTACTTTACAATTAATCCTTGTTGCTATGCTGGTGAGAAATAAACTATGTTTTTTTTGTTACACGTACCATTAAATGCAAAACGGAGCACTTACTGATTCTTCCCGGTGTCTGCGTTTGATATTATGATACTTACCTACCTACAGCCAGCTTATTCCGTACGTTCGTATATCCGTCCATCATCTTTCATAATATTTAAGTTGCCACTTAAATAGTATGAAAGATGTATTGCAATTTGCAATTTATTTTAGTAAGTTCTTTTTTTGGATGTGAAGTAGACAGATGTACTGCCTACTGTCTACTTCACATTCAAAACAGAACATTTCTGTTCTTTTGAAACATAGGTACTATGCCTTTTCCTTTTTAAAGCATATCTATAATCAATAAAATATCACGCCATAACACATCACTGACAAGCTCTTTAAGCTATTATTGATGGCATAAACTTTCCTTACGGCAAAGCCGTCGAAATTCTACGAACGAGATCGATATCAGTCTGTATTCAATACTAAACGCATTAGGCCCCATCTAGTCTGTTGCGTGGGCGAGACATTTCCCGAATAGCTCAACAAATAGCTCCGTCGAACATAATGACGTTTGACGAAGGCTCTCGACCTATCATCATCGAAAACGGCCGAATCACGCAAATTAGGAATGTGATACGCATCGATTCTAACAAAAATCTAACGCGGAAAAAATCACATCGAACAATATTACAAAATAGAGAAAGATGAGTCTCATTTGTCAGTGTCTGAGTAAGGTCCTTAAAGATTTTTAAGGTGGTACTGAAAAATGAGTTTTATTGTGAGATGATTGGGTTAGTAATTGTGTGTTGCGTATGTGAATTATGATGTTTGATAGTGGTGTAAACTGTGGCGATGTGGCAGATAGTGGCTGGGCGCGACGGCCGCTAATGGGTGTGATAACATCTCGCGACCACGCCTCGCCGGCCGGCGACCGACGACCGGTGCAGATCACACTGATGCAGGCGATGCCGCAACAAATGCGTGCTGCTCATAAACACTTGTATCTGTTCGCATCAGTTTCATTCAAACTGCCTTTCTCATGTATTGGCAAATTGGCGCAGCTGCGGATGAAAAATATTATGATTATTGCATGGGAAGCTAATATGTCTACAACTTGCAATTTTGTTGAGCCATAAGAGTAAAGTAAGTACTACCTAAATTACCTTTCTGTAAAATTAAAACGCCTGAAATATCAGAGTGGGCTACACCATATTGAAATCTTATATTTGACATAAGTGAAGGTGCCTACGCATAATGAACCCAAACGGCAAATACAACGGAATAAACTTTAGCACCCACGAAATTGATTTTGAATTGTTTTTTAAAAGCACCTCAGTTACCAAGCACTAAAAGTTTGAACGTTAAACTGTTGCATATTAACATGCTATTGTCGATTATATCAGTTTTTCCAACAGCCATGTTTTTGTCGTAATTAAAAATAAGAATATTAATAACTTTATTGCGTTTGAGTGGATGAGCACGGAAAGTCGGCACGATTATGTTAAAGGTCGTCGAACATCAAAGAAATATTTACTCTGTTGGTGTATATACCAAGCAAAATAAGGTTTATTACGTCTATGGGTTTATTACAAATACTCTAAGGTATCTACAGTCTGTTTTTTAATTTCGAAGACTAATTTGCCAGGTGCAAATGTCAAACTCCATATTGAAAAGAACAAACAACAATCACTTGAAGTATCAAATTAGTCTATGCGATTAAAAAACAGACTTTAGCATAAAGTAAACCCTGACGAGGGAATTAAAAATATCCAATGACTCTACAGCCATGATTTATGATTCTGCTGATTTCTTATGAAACTAACATTAAAATCAAATCGTATATCATCCTCTATCACCAATACCACGTCACCCAAGCTTGGTTCTGTATGTAGAGAGAATTTATTAAATAGATAATTCTATTTACCTCATCTGAATACAACAAAAATTAAGTAGTGGCACCTAGGCACACTTTTATGCGATTTCAAATTCTAATAAATTTTGTAATTTAGGGAGCTATGTAACCTAGCCTGTATTTTTGAGTTGGGCATCGCCTATGTAGCTATTGAAAACCCATTGTTTTGTCGTTCAGTTGAAAAAAACCAACAGTTACGTACAGATACCATCATGGCTCTGTTTGTCCTTCGGTGTCGGTTAGTTTCAAAATAATAACCAAGTTCCTGACTATATTGTCAGTTACAATTTAAAATAGTAAGTAATCGATTGCTTTCCTTCCAAATCTTCCTTCAAATTGATGCTTCCCGAAGGCTTTGTTTGCAAACACAATGATCTACATACTTTTCAAAAAGTTTCATTTATCACAAAAAAGGCTTTCAAGTAGTTATGTACGTTTACATGGGCGTGAAGTATCTAGGCAATTTCAAGGTGATTAGGAAAGTATTCTTGATTAATACCAAAGCAGATAGATCCATCACGTAACAAATTCTTGAACGTCAAATTATTCAGCTATTATAACGATCGTCGATTAACAGACGATCGGCGCAAGCGCAACTCGACAACATTGTTGTTAATTGTTGGCAATTTACGAACCGTGCACGGAAATATTATACAGAGCATTCCGATTGTAATGCTTGCATAGTAAGACTAACATGTAGTTGATGTGGTCTTAATCAGATGATTGATATAATTTAGACTCAGCTGTTCCATTTTTGAGTCACTGACATGCCTATGTATCAATATTTCCTTATTTGTGGTCTTCATTCAATATTTAAATGATCGATGCTAAATGGCTGTTAGCGAGTAACAAGCTGGATTTCAAAAGCCAGAGATCCTTTACTTTATTCGAAGGTACTTTAGTTGAATGGGGAGTCAGCATACACTTCCCACTGGGACTGTTCGAACGAAAGATAGGTTTTCTCGGCATCGAACCTACTGGCGAAGTTTTGTTAATATATTAAGATTTCCATGGCAATGAAATATCTATAAGAAATGTTTTTTTACCATACAATATCTTGAACTACAAATGGTTGGACTGACGAGGAAACGGACAAAGACAAAGTCATGACCAATGCCGATGAAAAAGTATATGGTTGAGGTCGATCGGCAAGAAATACATAAGGTAAGGACTTGGAATCAACAGTATATATCTAGTTAGGACAGCCAGTTTCCTTCTACAACAGACAGGATAAGAGATCGACGGTCGAGTCGAAAATGCCTGGAGGAGCTACTGGTCCATGAAGGTGCTAGGTCACCTTCCTATTACACTAAAGCGGAAGCTCGTCGACATGAGGTGTATCCTGCCTATCCTATAATGGCGGTCAGAGTTGGTCTTTGACCGAGGCTCAGAAGTGTTACAAACTCAACGTTTGCCAAAGAGCGTAGCATTTTAAAAAGGATGCATCAAGACAGATAGGCCAGGAACGTCACCTAAAAGTCGGGCGTCGTCATCGAGGCAGGAAGGCACAACATAAGAAAATTGGAAAAGTATTTATTTATTTAAACTTTTCGCACTCAAAAAAAGAGGTACAAAGGCGGACTTAATGCCTTAGGCATTCTCTACCAGTCAACTAAGGGTGGTGAAGACATTAGATGGCAGGTGCTCTGATTGTGACGAACAAAGAGAAAAAAAAAAATATCATAATGCATATATAAGACAGGTTTTACAGTATAAGAAGCTACAAACTTATGATACATTTACTAAAGATACTACTATTTAGTTTAATTTTTTTTTTAAAGTATTGATGACTATGAAAACAACACCCATGATGAAAAATGTGAAAATTTGCGCAGCCGCCATCTTGGATTTTCAATTTGCCCAAACTCACACTTTTCTTTGGAAGAGTATAAACTCACACTTTCTCTCTTTCTTTCTCTTTGAATTAGAAGAAGACAATGCAAGTATGAACGCTTTTACGCGTGACATTTCTGCAAGTCCATCCCTACCGCAAGCCAATCCCAGCCGCGGCCGGTAAAAGAACTTCTTTAAAAAAAAGCGATTACTTTGGCCTAAATAGAAAAGTCATCAGCTATGCAATAGGTAAAAGTGAATGTAACAGATCATTAAAGTGAACCATGTCAACACAGACGTCCTTTTTATGACAACTTTCTATAGCATTTACCAACTTAACAACAACTTAAACATAACCTTTAATGCAATTGGTTTTACTACGACTACTGCTTACCCTTCTAATACGTTACTACGTTGGAGTTCCTCGTCTACCAAGGGTTTAATCGATCTAAAAATACCATAATCTTAACGTTTATCTTTATAGCCATCGGAACCTTAAGGATAAGGTGTTTCTTGATGTCAACAAAGTAGATTTTATAGTTTTCGTTTGCGTCAATTGACCGTTACATTCGCGATCGGAGTGAACTTTTAGAAACTGTTGGGTATCAACATATTTAGAGTACGCTACGTGGGCTATAAACCTTACAAAGTATTACTGGAATAACTTTACACCACCTTGCAAAGCGTTCCCTTTATCCGTAACTACCATAAAATTTGTGGTTCTCACAGGGTGATCGATTAGATTGATACTCTTAGGTCATTAGGAGTGTAGTTTAGTCAAAAGAAAAATCGTCATGCTATGCTGAATTATTTTTATCCATTTACTAAATCTTTATTGGTTTTTACTGAAATTCTCTGTGCAAAGACACATAATTAAAACACTGATTTGTTCTATTTCTTTCTAAAATGCTCATACCCGTAGGTATATAACCTAAACATTAGTCAACTTGATCGGAACGATCAATTTATTCAAATTCTAGAGAGGTGTTGGATCTTTATTCGGTTTTTAAAACTGAAACGTTTCCATCTCGAAAAGCGCACACGACGCGGACCAGAAGCGTATACTCAATATGTAGCAAGTTTTACGATCATATAATTGAGGTGCGATGAGGGGGACGTTCTGTAATAAAGTAATGAATGATGTGATAGTTTAATTGGCGCATCCGGCGCTGCGCCTGCGCGGCCACTTTCATTACCAACGTTTGATGTGCCCGCTCCTAACTGCACACCTTGGGTATGAGGACATTCGACAACGTACTTGTCCGTGTGTAATGTACCTAAACTAATTAGGCAATAGAATGATGTTCATTATAACTTAACATGTTGTTGTGCTTAATGTGCCGAACTTTTTTGTAACAATAACAGATTTGGTGTCGGTTCATTGAGTGCGCAATTAAATAACCAATATATTATAGAACCTAATAAAATTACGATACATGGTTACAATAAATTAGAACCGAGACTATTTAGAGATCTATCAAACAATAGGACGGAAGCCATAGAAATGGATTTGTTCGCGATACCGCGCGACTTAGACATCGCAATAAGTAAGTACTTACTGATGATGATTCTGATTCTAGACCAGTTCCTTTACAGCCTACAGATATAATTACATAATATATGACGTCATACATCATCATACCGGATGTGGAGAGGATAAGTTAGCTCATGCAGTCGTATAATAAGCGATAGGAAATCTGTAATGGCACAGATGAACTTTGAGTCTATTGCGATTTGATCTCGTAATGTTAGTAGGAAATATACTATTGTAGTAACGAATAGGTGAAATTCTTTGCTTATTAACATATGGTAGCGCATAGCTTATAGTGTATGGATATGGACAAGGAATAACGAACACCAAAATGTACACTTAGTTTGTAAGTAAGTAAGTAATATTTATTTTGTAAAAACATGAGTACAGTAGGTTAGGTCTTACAATTAATATGAGGTGGCTACATGTTTTGCCATTCATGGCGTACAAATTTAGTTGCACTAGACAACAATAACAAAAAAAAGAATACTATCTACAATGTCAAAATTTAAATAGAATTGAAATTACAATGTCATGCAAACATTAATGAAATAAGTAAAAGTAAAAAAATACTATGTTATTTAAATTGCATCTTAAATTAGAAATTTACATTAGGTTAGGTCATTGTCATTAAGAAAATCGTTAATCGAGTAGTAACATTTTTCAATCAATATTGCTGTTAAATTCTTTTTAAAATTACTTCTTTGCAAATAAATCTTTGACTTTGACTTTGACTACCTATAATATTTAGACAATGGATGGGCTACCACAATCCGGTAGTTAAACCCGTAAGTTCTATAGGTGCACGCTTGTGTGTATGCAGTCGGTGTAGGTACAATGATAACAGGGCGTTTCACTAAAACCTAGGTACCTAACCAGGAACATTTAGAAATACAAATTTTTGTCAGCATATGACACTTCTTAATTGAATCATAATTCCTGTCATATCCTAAAGACCGACAACTTTGCAAGACCAATAAAATCCGATACGAAACCATGACGTAGCACATTGCTCAAGTCCTCTATACGTAGGTAAGCTCCAAAAACATTTACCTACCTACCATTGAGCACACGCGTCCTCAAATCCATCACCATACGATCCATAGTGACTTGTCACATTGTGTGCATCTGAGATACGATCTCCGCTTGGTGACGCCGCGGTTTGCTGAAAGCTATCGAGCCACCATCTCACCGCACTATTGTGGTGACTCCCACGGTGACCATCTATCACGCCACCACTAAACCCTCAAGAAGAAGCCGACCCGAAGAGAACCTTCAAACCCGAAGCACACAATCGCAATCTTGAATTTATCAAATATTACAGAAGATTTTCGATATGACACGGAATTTCAAACAGTTTTTTCTTTCGTGATTTTAGATTGTGATTCGTCATTTGATTTTTATTCACATAACACTGGGGATTGAAGTTCAGTTCAAACAATGTATTATAGTAGCTCTTTAGTCTTCTGCCTTCAAAACACGAAGATATTTCTTAAGCTTTTATATTAACAACTGCTTATCTAACAATACTTGAATTAAACTATCTTACTGGGCAAATATCAAAGTCTACGTTGGTATATAATAGCTTCTGCAGCGGTTACCAACAGATAATATTATATTAATATTCATCAATTTGTACTTTATACTCGTATATACCTATCAAATAACAGACTTTCATTTCAAGCCTTAACAGAAACACAAAGTTTTTTTTATCAAAAAACATTACAACGATTAATACAGTAACCGAAAGTTACATTAAACCGACTGCTTTAACATATTACTTAATTTCAACGTTCAATATTTGCATTAAACACATCAACACGCTAGCACCCACTTTTTCATCGCCTCGCCCAATTAACAGTGACATTCGTTTAATTATAAAATGTAATTACTTCTTTTGTGAACTTTAACGGACCGAACACAATATGTTTTTGGGCCACACCTCTTGTAAAATAAAGTTAATGTCTGTAATTGTATTCTTTATAAATATTTTAATGCATAAATTAATAAAAATAAATGAAAAGGTGTTTTTAAACTGTAGTTAATTTCATTGCAAATCTGGTGAAATGAATGACTCTACTTTTTATTTTATGAACGTGTGTAGGTAGCACAGTTTTAATATAGAATTGTCTTTAGCCAAAATAATGATGATAAATTATACGGTTTTATTCCTATAAATTGGTTCAAAAAACACTTCTACACGTCAAAATTGAATTAAGTTTTTCTATCTAGATGAGTCCGGTGTTTCCTAACTGACGAGGTTCTCTAAGATTAGAGACCGAAATAAATTAAGAGGCCACAGTTGTTTTTTTTAAGGTCCAGACAAAATCTTGGTCAGGCCATATGAGGACCATGCAGGTTAATATCTGACATCAATGACTATACTTAATTCTCTTTGTCTGACATGGTCTTTTGAACAAAGAACCATACAGATTTGAGTGGAGGTGTCCAGTCAATGCACGCATTTTTCAGTAATCGTGTAGCTCAACTACTACTCGACGAACAAAACCAAAGAAAGGACATTTGGGTAGGTCGCATAAAGCTACCTACTCAAAGTTCCAGATTATGATAAAACCGAACTGAGAAAATAAAAAGACCCACATAGGCCTCATTCACAATAATTAAAATAATAATAATATTGCACAAAGTAATATTATTCATGTCATGTGTCATCATCATCATCATAAAATCATCAAATGTCAAAGTATATTTAATTTGATAAAAAAATTGTTATAAAAAAAAAACATTCAATAGGTATGTCAAAATTCAGAGCAGTTCAATCTTTTTATCCTCAATGTAATCTTGAACAGTATAAAAGGCTTTCTGGCACAACTTACGTTTAATGAATGATTTGAGTTTATTAAGAATTAGATCTTGAACATGGCTTGGAAGTATATTATAAAAGCATATACATTGACATCTAAACGAGCCAGCTATTTTCTTGAGCCATTTTGTAGGGTACAATCAAATTTTGAACAACACACGAAGCTCTCAGAAAATTTTTATGCAGTCGAGTCAAGGTTATACAAGGGCTTAAGTCAATATCTAAAATCAATTAAGCAAACCTGACACAAGGTACGAAGATTATTAATGTTTGTAAAGTTGGTCAGCTCGGTGTAAACCGATAGATGTCAATATAGATAATGTTTTTGTGCGAATATAAGAACGTAAGTGTCTCCATTATGAAGTCTCAATTATCTTTTTATGCGATGACTAGATAATATAAGACAAGTAATAACGAAAACAAGTAATCCATACGTTCATGTACTCAATTAAATTACTTTAGGCCTTAATTATTGTCAACTGTTTTAAACAAAGTGATCAAAATGTTTAAAAACAATAACCTTAATTTTAAGCAACGTTTATGAACTTTATTCATAAACGTTAAGTAATGATTAGCGACTGTTTAACCGTACATTTTTGACGTTTAAACATCTCTTAATCATCGTTTATGCATAAACCCCTTAGTCATTTCGTAATCGCATAATAAAAAGCGCGTAGACTGGCTAGTTCCATTTTCTAAAATATTATAAAGTTATTTCGCCAATTTTATAGAAAAACTATCATAACTAGAGTCCCTAGAATCCTGAACAAAACATTTTATGAAAAAGTATTCAAACAACAGAATGCTAAGAGTCTACAAAAAATACAACTTTAACTTTAAAACTTGATTCCTGTATCAAAAACTTCCTGTTCTTGTTAGCTAATATTTTGTTACCAAGTTTTATGTTGCAAAACCTGTGAACTGGCGACATGGAGAGCTATAAAATAAGAGGTGTTATTATTCAAACACGCGTCGTCCAACTTTGCTCACATTCCGGAGGCATCGGGTTTTACGATTCCTGCGCTGCATCGTCGATCACGAATGTTAGTTCTGCAAAGATTGTTTAGTGTGCTAAATTTTTGTTTTGTTTGGACACACATTTTGAGGTACAGTGCTTGGGCGTAGATATGGCAACAGGCTTCGGGAAAGACTGCCACACATGGATGAGTGATGTAAAATTGACGACGGTTTAAAGTATAAAGCGTGAAAGCTGACCCTGAGTAATAATTCAAAAACAAGATGATATAGGAGTCATCATCTACCTAGTCTTTTCTCAACTATGTTGGGGTCAGCTTCCATTCTAACTAGATGCAGCAGAATACCAGTATCTTACATGGAGCGACTGTCTATCTGACCACCACAACCTAGATACTGGGTAGCACTATACCCCCTGGTAAGACTAGTTGTCAGACTTTCCGTACCGATTTTCATAGATCTACGAATGACAACCAGGACCAACTGCAACGTGCTTTCCGTCGCCACACGTCTCGATATGTAATGAACGGTCACAACATCCAAGCTGTCTATGTTATTGTTAAAAATTAATTTCCCTGAATTTACCTAGTTTGGGCGAGCCTATTGTCGTCAACCGGCCACGAAAATAACAAAGAAAGATAGATTAAAAAAATCTCGATTAGTAGGTATGCCTATTACGGCAGGGTACTGTAATGAATATTTGTTTCTTTTTTTTTTAATGGATAACTATCGTTTCCAAATTATTCTAGGCCTAATATGTTATCTTCTTATTTTTGAAACGTTACCAGGGTCTGGTTTTCCTATATTTATTCAACAGGCACCCAATGACGATAACAAACCTTAACTTTTGAAATTAGGCTGACTCATGTCTCATGTGTTGTCATGTCTGTGTTGACGACACGGTTGGCGCAGTGGCTCAGCGATGGACTGCTGCGCAACATGTCGCGGGTTCGATCCCCGCACGGAACAAATATTTGTATGATCTGCAAGTAGTTGTTCCGGGTCTGGGTGTTAGTGTATGTAAGTTTCTATGTTTGTAAACGCACCCACGATACAGGAAGAAATTCTTAGTGTGGGGCAACGTTTTTAAAAAAAAAAAAAAAAAAAAATCTATTTATACAACATGTATCAGAAAGGTGTGGTCAAATTTAAGGGTGTGATAAAGTAAAGTCCAATAAACTGAACAACTTTCTCCATCGTAATCGCGAAAAAAATATCAGCAGTTCCATACAAAACTTCAATTCCTACCTAATACTTTACCCAAACGTATGGAACGTTTATAAAGGTTATGATAGACTCAGCAATCAGATACAAATAAATACAATAATAATTAAAGCCACTACGACAATTAGAAAAAAAAAAACATAAAGGCCAAAAGTTAAAGATCACTTTTATGAGTTGCTCACAATACTGATATTTTGACTTGCCTTCTGCAGAATGATGTTCACTGCATGAGTATATGTGCGGTGATCGGTGAAAAACAAGGGGAAGGAAATACGATCAGCTGCAAACAAAGTGTTGAGTTAAAGGGCACTTCATCTTAGCTTTATAGTCTCGTTTATTTTAGCAACATTATTGGTGCTCCTAAGGCTAGCATTACTTATTCTAGTTGCTAGACTTACAAACGAAGGAATGAATTATTGTCAAGTTGTTCAATACAAAAACTATAATCCTAAACTATTAAATGAGCAATATTTGTGTAAAACCTTTATACAAATATTGCTCATTTAGTATTGCTCCATATTATACTATTTACCCGACTACGGCGAAGAAAAAAGGAGGGTTATGATTTTGACCGGTATGTATGTATGTATGTATGTTCATCTGTTCCCTCCTATCTTCCAAACCACTTATCACAATTTGACAAATGAGGTATCGTTAGAAACGTCGTGATTGTCCGCTGGTTATAGGCTATGTGAAGTCACAATAATCGTACCATGTTGGGTATCAAATGAAAGGGCTTAATTAGCACATTTCAAAAATATATATATTATAACCCCAAAAGAATTAAAAAAAAATCAAGTAATAAAAAAGGTATAAACGGTATAAACAAGACACCACAGACAGACAGTCTGTCTGTGGTGTCTTGTTTATACCTTTCAAGTCGTAGTTGGGTTTTAGTTTTTATTACTTCTCCGAAGCCGTTCTCGCAAACGGCTTCAGCAATTGCAATGAAAGTTGCAATATTGGAAGAAAGTTGCAATACAGGGGGGCAAAATCGATTTAGCTAGGTCTCATATCTGGGAAAATTCGTTTTCTCTATTTTCACAGCCTCAGGAATGTGATACAACGTAGGTATACCTGGATGATATGTTTATCTATTTTCACCCTGTGGAATCCTGTTATTCCCGTATTTAAGCTGATTAAATCACTACACTGGCTCATCACCACACCAAGCATCTCGTGCAGGCACACTTCACTTTTCAACCATGCCCGCCATTACTCGTGAACTGACAGTTGACATTGTGACAGCGACCCGTAGACAGAGTATTCTATACTCTGTCTACGGGTGTCCGTACGGCTACGCAGCGACCTCACTGCTGACGTGCATGAGATAGTGTTTACATATCTATTAAATAGATACACTACACACCCGAACCCCAGCTCGGTCGACCAGGTAATAAATACTAAAGAAATCTTGCATTAGAGGTACTTATTTACACCTATTCTTTTGCAAATGCCATACTAGAGCTTTACTGTAGCTGTATTATTACTTTTTGCTTACCTATAATATTCTCAATTTGTCCAACGCATCTCAAGAAGAAATAAACTATGTTTAATTTCAATCCTCATCTAATAATAAAATAATCCTCAGCGATATCGTCCACCTGAAGCTTAAAACCGATTAACTGAAAAACGTTACCCGCTACAGGCAAGCCTCGCTAACAAACTAGTTACGTAGGAGTTTGGCAAATGTGGTGACTGCTAAACTTGCAGCTACAGCTGAGCTAAGCTAAAATAATCTGCTAACCAAGCTGCACAAGTTATGCTGCTGTAGCTACACCGTTGGCAATAATGTTGGCTTTAACTCAGAATTTAATAGCTCAACATGGCATGAATTTATTGTAAAGTAAGAAATACTTTCTATATTGTCTGGTGTTTCCACGTGGTGGTGATGGTAGAATGATCTAAAGTCTGTTTTTTTATTTAATCTCGTAGATTTATTTGACATTTCAAGTGAATGTTCATTGTTTTTTCAATTTGGAGTTTGACATTTGCACCTGTCAAATTAGTCTGTGAGATTAAAAAACCGTCTATCCATCGCTCAAGTTTAAGATTCTTCTTCTTCTCGCGTATTGGCGAATAAAATATATGAGGAATTGTAATTCAGTAAGTCAGCAAGGTACCTAGTAGTGGTAGTGGGTCCCTGGGTGCACAGGTGCACACGTACCTAATTTAAAAGTAGGCATCATTTTTAATACTCGTAGAGCTATAACATTATTTATTTAAGTGCGTTCATCAAACATTTAAAAACGGTTAGAACCTAGCCCCTTTATTAATAAATGTGGAATAAAATTACCACCTTCAGATTGACCATACATTTTTCTAGGTTATATTTAGGCATAAATTTATACTTATGTTGTCTGGGTTTTACGTAATGGAAATCATTGGATTAGTGTCATGGAGTTGCAAATTAACTTTTAATAAGTATTTAAGAGTCATACAAAGTGATTATTATTGGTAATATATGTAGGATTATACTGAGAAACCTTCTAGAAACAAGTGTAATAATATAAAGCCACATAACTGTATTTTCTTCGCCATTTTATAACGTCCTGATGCAACTTTATGTAGCTGGAATCGATATTTAATTAATGACTACCAATGTAATGTGCTTATTTCTACTTAAACTGAGCATAATGTACCTTTTTATGATACTTTAATGTACGATCCACAATTTTTGCTCATTTTGTAAAGTCTGTTTGTAACTTTACCTATAATAATGATAATTAGAAATGCGTGTTTCAGGGGTTTTCAACAGAGAGGAGGCCTCTCTGCTGAAAATCGCTGAACGGCTGAAAGGAGCGTAGGTACTTTAAACGTCCACCTGCTCCTAGTATCGAGAGTTACTTCAACAAATTCTTTTTTTATTAAATAGATACCAATAAACTGCAGATAAATATAAACTGCTCCAAAAGTATGATCGATTCGTAGCTTCAGTCTCGGTTTCATATCTCTGTGACAACACACAATCTGCTCTCCATAAATTGCCCGAGTCTAACAAAATATGCCCCCATAAAAACTGATTGCAGTATTCAATTAAATGATTAGATATGGTTTTAAATACTTCATAACTTGATTCTAGCTAATGATACAATAACAGCTGTTTAAAGTATCATGTACCCGCCTGTAACATCTCGGCGGAAACATTTCGCATTGTAAAAGTTCCCTCAGACCGACGCCGACAAGTTAATTTTACGCCTCTACACTCACTCATTTCATAATAATAAAATTGCTGTACAGCAGAATCCGTTGCTTTATTTGTGAAAACTCTTCCTTCGAATGCAACTCTGGTGAAAACATATTCTATTGTGTAGACATACAGTTTATTTTCGTTTGTTTATCAAGGTATCGTTCTCTCAAATCAGAGGGTCGCCTGATTGGGGTATCATAAGCTTGTGAGTGTAGTTTGAAACAGACAGCGACACTGATACTCTTATTACCAAAACGTCAGGGGTCAAACATGCGAGTGTGTGTGTGTGAGGGTGTGTGCGGGTGGGCAAATCACCACGAAACAACTTTACAAGTGTAATTGTCGCGGCGGGTGTGGGTAATTGATTTATTCCACGCTTGTAATGCGGCCCTGCACTATTCTCATTGAGCTCTGTGATTGCCTGCGACAGGGGATTTCGGCAAATGCCTATCGATAGTTATAACTCGATGATTTTATTGTTGTTGTTTGGCAATTATTATTGGTTTCGTTATTGTATCAGCGACAGACGACTCAGAGTTTTTGTCTTTAATTTTAATTAGTGTACGTTCGTTTAGTTGATTGGTTATTATTATTTTTTATTCCGTATTTTCCACAGGGTTAGCAGTTATCATACTAAGTAATGGAACCTTTATGAACAGTATATTTGAAGCAATATACATTTCCTTGAATGCTCGTCCATAACCTTATGTACTACATTTTTTAACGTTACGATCTAAGTATCAATTTTTACTCAGCAGTTATGAGCTATAAAAACACTCCCACAGCACATTACTATAAACATTACATTTTGCCGATACAAGTAATATTCAGAGCTCAATATAAAGTTCATAAATATTTAATAGATATTTTCCCACAATGGGGTGGCCATTCACACCCGTTAACCCTCAAGTGTGCCGTAAAAATGGGACTGATCGGAGTGGAATATATTCCATTTGGCTGGCCGGTCGACCCTCGGAGGTCTTACTAAGCAAAATTGTTACTTGTCTCAATTATTGGTCGCCTTTCAATCGCTTTTAGATGATTTATGGAATTTGTGGTTGCTGCTCGTTTGTCTATTATTTTTTGTTGTTAAAATGACTGTGACTAATTTCTGAGGCAGCGAATAATAGTGATTAATTGTACTTAATAGATTTTTATCAATTTTTTATTTATGTTTTTCTTTTACTCAATTAGATGATAGATATAATTGTGTGCGACAGTGGGTTAGCAAAACAAAATCTTTTTAAAGCATCTGTTGGATTAAGATTTTTTATATTAACTTGGAGTTGGATTAAGTATATACGTAAGTTATTACAACAATAACAATATGTATAGAAACCTCGACACACTTACACATAACTGTCAAAACTTATGTAAATACCTGTTCTACAATAAGTAGCCTACAAGAGATAGCCTTGTCGATAATGACCAGTGTAAAATCGTACATGTCAACTTGTCTTAGTTGTAACGCCTATCAGCTGTTAATTACCGCCTACACCGCTTGGGGTCGCTACTGTCGCGTCAAGATATACTAACCTGTAAGTTCTCAATATTTGCATGTCTGGAACATGTCTCTTTGCTACCATTTTGGATATATCGATGTCAATAACACCCACGCTGATATGTCACTGTTCCGTGAAGTGCTCAGATGTAAAGCTAAGGTTGGACAGTGACCGGAATATAAATAACTTGGGTCTATTATTTTTTAAGCGATAGTTTTTATTATGCCATCTTTTCAGCCAGGCATTGATATGATTTCTAATTACTTATTAGAAATTAAATCAATGCCTGGCTAAGATTCCATTAAATTGTAACTGGGTACTAAAATACCTTCAGTGGCCTATCGCTATACTTACATAATTTTATAGTTTATTAAAGTAAATACCTACTGAGAACTAGGAAATTCATAGAAAATGAATTCTTGTAATCTTTAATTTTCTATGAATTCCCTGGCTAATTAATCTACAGCTCTATGTTAGGTATGCGTAAGCTACCTTTTTGCTAGTGAAGATATTGCATTAAGCAACTCTACTTGTAACTACCTATTTACATAATCACATTGTGTATTAAGTAGCTCAAACATGTAAACATACAATGAATGAAATTATCAGAACCAATAATTACAAAGAGGTACAACTACCAGTACGCATATACCTGTACTCCTAAGTAGCATGTGTAGCTCCACCATTAGACAACACTATTCACGCCTCCGACTACTATCAATACACACGTTCCGATGCTGAAAAGACATTAAACCTTCCCTAAATCAATCAATTTTCGACTTTAACACCTACAGATAGGGCGAAAGTTTCTTTGTTACCGCGGTTCTTTTCAATTTTCCTCCAATCGAATTTGGCTGTAACATCAATCGAGTTCCCACATTTTCCGGGCGCACTTACACAATATCAATCAGGTTTTATTGGTGTTGTCGGGGAGCACGGGAGGTGCGGGGAGCGGCGGGGTAGTGCCGGGGTGCGGCGGGGCGGGGAGGGGAGGACTATTTGTATCAATAACCTGTCAATGGGCTCAGGGCCCGCGGGGACCTCTGCCCCGTAAACTTGATACTTGCTTATGTCTGTGACCGCATGGATTTGATTAGAAATGCATTACGATAGGCGTGCGAAATTCTCTATGTGAACAATTCGTTTTCAATACAACGCTATAAATTATGTTGCTATTGAGGACACGCACGACGCCAGTTATTTGTAGGAAAATGTTATTCTTCAGTGTGATCTTCTGATAAACAAAACAAACGGCTAGTAAATAATTTACATCCCAGAAACACAGACAATTTGAAAAAATATTTTGCTCTCAAAGGTCTGTCGGCAAAATTACCATAACATTCGTGGAATAAAACATAACGAAAAAGGTTCCATTTACAAAGTTCCCTCGTAACACTACATTATCTGCTATCAGTGGCGGTCGACAAAGTAAAATTGGGGACACCTTATTTCCTCGGCTGGTTTGCAAAACACGTTCACGCTTCCCACCTATCCCCACATCTCAACGCTTATAGATAGTATCTGTTACACCTATTAGGGATGCTAGAGAGTGAGTGGGTAATGCTAAGTTTCATCTACAATGCGTGGTTTCTTTGTTCCTTTTCCTTAGCCGCTCATTTGCAGCCAGCAATGTGTTCGTCGAAATTCGCTTCGACCGTAATTTGTACGTGTCGTCAGGGGTGGTGTAATACCAGTTCAGGTGGGCGCCTTCTTCACGCCGCTGCCGCCGATAACACGCTAATGCCCTCAACTTTGCACCGCAAGGGGAGGCCGGGGGAGGCGCCGGAGTGGGGGAAGAGGAAGGGAGTAGCCATTCGTAGAGGAAAAACGGGAAAAGTCAGATCATTCTCGTTATTGAACGCGAATAACTTTATCGAGTTGCAATATGCGCTGCGAGCTCTGTGAACTGCATAATTTTTAAGTGGGCACTCTCGTGTGGATAGGGTAATAACTAGATTGACTCTCGAACAGTATGATAAGTAAATAAAAGTACCTACCTAAGTACTCTTAACATTTATTTTATTCTGGCCTCGAGTAGAGTCACTATAGGATTACTGTGACTGTAAATAGATTTCAAGGTGCTCGATGCATGTAAGTGATAATGAAATGATACCCTATTGTATCAAATAAATCGTGAGACCCTGTATGTCTTTTTAATTATTTTTCTCAACTGAAGTATTTCAATTATTCCAGCTGTAGAGCAGAAGTTCAACATTAAAACGTTAATAAAATAATCATAAACGGTGAGTTATGCCGCGATACACATAAACGCCACGCACCAATGAACACACGGGGCAATAAATAAAAATGCTCAATTCCATTAGCGCACCATTCTGATAATGTGCCCACCTTAGCGATGAGGCCTGAACACCTATTCTATATGCATTGTTTCAGCAAACGCGCGCGTTTACGTTAATATTTCATAACGCACGTATCGCGTTTACCGCGTAAACGGCGGACCCACGATTTGTTCCGGTAGCGACTGCCAAGGTAAGAGTACATATATTTGCGGTAATAAACGTGAATTTATTACCCCGTTACGTTTGCAGTTTTACTGAAATGTGGAGATGTGTGGCTCGCCGAGCGACATTAGCGCCGGCTGCCGTGCTCCGCCCTGTCTCCCGGCCCTCTACCTATGTATTAAATCAAGCTTTATGTAAATGATATAGAACATTGTTCTTTACAGCCAGAATGTTGGGAACAGAAGGTATGTCTTTTGCTCAAGTGTCTACGTTACATCATAAAGTTCTGTTCCGGTTTGATTGCGAGAGAACTTGTGTTCTACCTTGCACAGCGTAGGCCTGGCAAATAAAACCGTTCTCATTCTCATTGCTTATGACTCTTAGCATGAGAGAAAAACTACAATTTTATTTACTAGTGAAACAAAGAAAATATTATATGTAGTTGAATACGTTCTAAGTTGCTTTAAATATTGGTTAATTAAGTTTCCTGGTGTAGCAGCAAGTCAATATCTACTAAAATTTATTAAAAGTCGAATCAAGATTGTGCTATTTAATAAAACTCAGAAGATCAGTAGCTATCGGCTCCTATTTGCAGATTCTTATCTCACGAGAAAACCGAAGACAAAGATCAAAACTTCGATAAACTGAAGAATTCTCAAGTAATTCGGCGACATCACGTCACCTCCAACACGTAACGTTGTGTCGTCGACATCAGAGCTAAGGAGTGCGAATGTTCACGACCAGAAGAAACCGAACATAAACATTCGGGGCACGTCGGCACGGCTCGGGAGCCGCAGTTAAAAGGGGATTATGAGCCGAGTGGCCAATAACGCCGCATTACATGCCCCTGCTCCGCCAGCCTGCCGATAAGCCACACTGAATAAGGCTTTGTCTCTACTTACCTACCTCTACTTACTATGTTATACCTTATGTTTCACTTGTATGTAATCATAGTTCCGAGGTGGCCTCAGTCGACATACCTATGATATGAGCTTAGATTGTTCAAGAGGACATCAAAAGCGTTTGTAAATAGATAGGATCAATAACTGGTGCAAAAAGTCGGATGAGTTAGGTAATTCACGATAAACAACGGCTTTTCGTTAATCTGTAATGTAACGAGTTCATCAGATCCTTCGCGAACCCCTGCAAAAACTGCCCCCATCACTATATTTAATTAACGCAACAACATTTCAACCGGCACTAAAATCAAATGAAATATTCAGTCAAACGTTAAATTCAATCGGAGCTTATCAGAATAGGAGCGTCATCCGAACAATATCTACGATTGGAAACACTTTTACAAGCAATAAATTCTTGGTGGCTGTGTCACTGGCTACAACATTTATTAGCTACAATCCCGATTAGATTAGCGTTGCATCCCCGACCCTGTGGGCCGCGGCCGGGGCCAGGGGCCCCAGGGACGTGAAATTTGTCCCAGTAATGTAGCCACGCGCGCAACTAATTCGATGTAGTCGACCCTTCCTCTATGTGACTCGAATGCCTCGCCTCGACAC
The DNA here is from genome assembly GCA_947522985.1 of Lithophane socia. Taxonomy (NCBI): domain Eukaryota; kingdom Metazoa; phylum Arthropoda; class Insecta; order Lepidoptera; family Noctuidae; genus Lithophane; species Lithophane socia. The sequence goes on along the minus strand of OX383256.1, from coordinate 11,866,615 downwards.
TGCTTCATTTTAATTGAATAGTTGGCGTGGGGTGACGCCGTTGTTTTCCTAAAGATAACTTTATAGCCGCTTTGCATAATTGCCCGCCGGCGCTCTAATTTGTTACAATTTCGCAATCTGTCACACTTTCGTACAAAAGAGACAAACGAGTGCTAATTTCAACAAAAATTCTGAAAATACTGTAATACGTAGAATGTTTTTGCCAAAGCTCTATTTAATCATTTGAATGAAAGAAGATTAAGTCAAATAAGTTCGTAATTAAAAAATAATACCTAGTCATAAACTAATGAATATACTTAGGTATTGTGATAGCTGCTTCAGTCATACTTTTCATCACCATTATCTTTTAAAAACCTAGACACGAAATAAAACATGAAAACCAAAAGCTCGTTTTGTATCGGTCCAGCAAGAGCTTCTCCATAACGCAACGTTACGTACGTAATGCGACGCTCACCGCCATCTAACGGCCCTCTAGTAAATTACAAACAATTTGTTGTGAACTACGTCTCTTGCCGTCTACAAAAACGACGGCAAGATTTTGATATCAATGATGTTACTTTACAATTAAGGCTAAATTGAATTGATAGTGGGTAAATAGAGAACCTAACAAGCTCAATTCAAGTGTAACTTGACCAGTTCGTTAGTTCATTACAGTTTGCGAATTAATGACATACCTACTCATGCTTGTCATGTTACCACTTTCGCAACCGCTGTGGGTGCAACGCAAATGACGATTTTCTAATGATTAGTAATAATCCTGCTATCTTGGCCCTCTGATTGGCTTACATAGCCACATAACTAAACGAACTTACTCAAATAAAATATTTTCGTAGCACTGCGTACGCCAGGCGTAGGTACACGTCACTTTTTTCCCATTCCTGAAATCCATCAATTTCAATCAGTCAGATAATCGACATTCGAGTTAGACAACTACCCCGTTATTTAGAAATGCGGAGTAAAGTTATGCCTAAGTTACAGCTCGAAAAATGTTAAACCGAAGTTAATCCTGGTTTAACTTTGCTCTGCGTTTATGAATAAGCGCCTAAGGGGGCTATGTTTGTATCGCTTCACGTCTTGCAGATAACTCGCACGTATCTAAGCTATCTTTTGTAGTGCAAGCTATGCCCGTATCGCTTGCATGAATTTCTTTATTATGTATGTCCAGCACTGCAGGTTGTTGTTTCAATTTCTTTTTTTACATTAGGTTCGCTGTTATTGGGGCCTATGTCTCAAACAGCACTATATATGACACCCACATCATACATCATACATTTCCATACATATTTAAATTCTTTGATGTTCTACGTTTTCTCTGCTGCGGCCTGTCTACTTACACACGGCTACACATCAAGCTATACATTTCCAGTATAAGCTGACCTCGCAACGTACGGAAATCCTATACAATGCGAGATCAGCATAAACTGGAAATGTATAACTTGATGTGTAGCCGTGTGTACCTTCCGGTGCTCTGCGTGTTCATCCTCATGCAAGTAGCTATTTGGATGAAATTCCAATTAGTAGACTGCTTGCCTTACGGACATTGGAATTTTCAGGACTTCAATTTTGAAGATAGAATCGCACGTAAGGTAAATGAAAGAAGTCAGGTATATGTTAACAAACATTTAATTTTTTCTTTAGCAATATATTATTTATAATAACTATAATTTAACTACAAAGTAACCGTGTAGGTACATCTATGCATCCGTTTGTAGTCGGATATAGGAATTAATTGTAAACATAGACAGCAATATAATTTCTACTATTTAATTATCAATACATCTATCCTATTAAACTTCTAAGTTTCACTAAAACATTTTTCTGTTGTATTGCACATTTTACCTAAACAAGATGAAATCAGCCAAAAACAGTATCGAATGTCACTACCATTGAACTATCAATGTTTACGACATGGATTAATTCCATAATGTCTCACCCTTCCATATATTTGTTTTCAAATAGTCTGAAAGATATCAAACAAAATGTACACAGCAATCAAATGCTTCTATTGATGCAATTAACTCTAATTTGCTATAACATGAATTTAGCAGAAACCATCACTACGAGACAAAACTATTAGGAACATATAACAATAATTACAGATTTAAAGTACAGTTAAATAATATTTTACAATATAATACAAATTTTTCACAGTCTGAGTAACGACAGCGTTACTGAAGCGCGCGATGTTCAGTCGTTCACGATTCGAGACGTACCTACTTCTAAATGTTCTCCACGCACTCGCACTCAGTTTATTCACTTCTCGGCGCATAAAATTATCGAAGTTCACGACGCCATCTCGTTTCGCAGCAAAACACCGACGCACTTCAAAATTTCCTTTTGTGTTCTCTCAGAAAACATTCCATTTAAAGACTCTCATACAATACCGCATATTACTACAGGGAGATCTCGGGGAGGTTTTTATTCGGCGTTTTATCACTAAGTGGGGCTGTGGGGCGGGTGCGGCGCGTGTGGGGTGTGCGGTGTGTGCGGTGGGTGCAGCGGTGATGGGTGCGGGCTGGCATCGCGCAGCGAGTCCGGCGAGGAGCCTGGAGACGCGCGGCGCGGCGGGTATGGTGAGAAGCGATGCTGCGCCAGCGGCTGTGGACCCGCACCCCCCGCGCCCAAAGCACCCGCGTACACCGGCCGCGGCAGCTGCAGCCCCGAGCCTGATGCGAGGTGCTGTTGCGCCAGGAGCTGCGGCGCTAGACACGCCCACTGCCCCCACAGCGCCGCCGCCGGCACGCCGTACAGCGGGTATGCCGCGCGCAGGAACAGCTGTGACCGAGCTGCCAGGATTGCCTTTTCCTCCAGCGTTAGGTTATTATTGTGCTGGTCCAGGTCGAACGGTCGCAGCGGTGAGCGCAGGAAGTGCTGCTCCGCCAACATCGACTCCATCGTTTCCCTGAAAAGTTACGGAGCCACACTTTAGACAAGTGAACATTTTCGAGTAAATTGGTGCAGATATATGTAATATGATTGTATGATCGTATCTACCTATGACTGGCGGCGCTGTAGCGCGCGTCGTCGGGGAAGACTGATGTTCTTTCGTGCTCCCCCGTGATATAGTATCTCAACAGACAAACAAAAAAAATAAAACACCCAATAATCAAGAGAACATAGAGCAATACGGCATTAGAAATGCGAAAGCGAGCAATAAGATATGCGAAGCGAATGTGGTGAGAGAAAATGTTAGATTATAAATTACACGGGTGGAAACTTGATGTCGGCTCACCCGCAATTAAATACATTGGATTGGCTAAGAAGCAATAAATACAGAGACATAATTGCTCGCGTGGAGATATCAATCAACATCGGACAGTTATGTTTGTTTCTGAGACTGTATCTAATGCATGTACGATTAGAGAACTAACCGAATTGTGTCGCACGAGGAATGATACATAATGAACACTCATGAATAATAATAAATAACTGCCACTTTTGAGTATCTCTCTAATTAACTAACGTCATTACAAAATAACAGTTTCTTTCGCTACAAAAGTTTTAGTATGAAAAAATTTCTTGATAAACGTTAAACGTATTTAGTCTCTAGCAACAAATGACACTCTAACAACAGACGTTATTATGATAGTTACCTCTCGAACTCTGTGAGACGTGAAGAGTCACGGAATCCCTTAGCAAATGGATTACTGTCGATTTTCAGTTTCGTGATCTGAAACAAAAGAGACACTATGATTTCCTCTGTGATTGCCTCACACCTTTTTGGAAATTACTGCCTTTTTTTGGAAATTACTTTTACAAGGTCTGTACCTTGTAAAAGTAATTTCCAAAAAAAGAATTACAATTAATTTTTTTATTTTGGAAAATCGTCTTTTACAAATATTGTAAAAGAATTATGAATTATTATGAAGATAAATGAATTATGTGATAGCAAATAATTCATTTATCTATCATTGCTTCATTTTTACCTATTGTAATATAGTAATACTCAATACTCAATACTCAATTGTAATATAGTAATTTTATTATAGTGGAGTTTCTTGCTCATTCTTCTCCATACAATACTACCTGTTGGAAGGGGCAACTAGAATCAATTATGTTTTTTTGTAAAGACGTCCAAAAGTCCTTCTTATATGTGCCTATTTAAAATAAATTATTTAACTTGACTTTGACTGAAGGAGCTACCATCTAATATATCTATATATTATATATTTAACTGTGTTCATCCAAATAATGTAATCAATTAAGGATGTAACATAGCGTTGTAATAGACGCGGTTTCAATTATACCTACGTGTATGGTAAGAGAAGGGTCGACGATTATCATAAGGAGCTGTTCAGACGAAGCGAGCTAATTTCATTATGCAGTCGTTTATATTGTAATGGGTCAGTAAAGGTTGTCCATATCTCAGTGTGAACGGGCCCGTAGCTCCACCACCCGCGGTGTTCAGCACACACCAACTAATAAGGTTAACTTATTGACGACATTCCACATCGGTTTATCACTTTAGTTGACTACCACGGTATTACAATACTGTGCACATTTTAAATGTGCCACGTAATGTAAGTTTGATAGTAGCATTTAAGCGAATATTGTTGCTACAGAAGCTGGTAATGTCCTAGTATTTCTAAATCTTCATAGTTGGAAACCAATAAGGAAGCAGTCGTAGGTATTCAATTTCACTTCCAGTATTGTTTTTGCACAATTTTGTTCGAAAGTGGAACCTTAAATCTCACAAGCGAGTTTTTGAGGCACTGATGTACACTAATTGTATGGAAAATAATTGAATTATGTTAAAATAAGTATAAAGCAAATGTTTGATTTAACCTCGGGGCGAGGTGTTAAAAATGTGTTTGGCAGAGCAGAGGCAGCGTCGATGAAAAATCGCCCCCTCGCTGAGTGGCGGCACCCCCGCTGAGGCTCCACACAATTTGTGAATAATATTTACGATAAAACCTTCCACGGAAACCTGTTACCATTAAATAGCGCCTGCTCGCCTAATATCCGAGCGGATTAAACCAATATCGATACTAATTTTAGCATATTCTTGGCAGTTTTATGATGTCGAGGTGAGAAAAAATGTATTATTTTTTAATGGCGAGCAATAAACAAGTCATCGGTAGTGGTCGTGGTGGTGTCAATCTTTCAGCATGTCCAGTCGGCGACGGTAATTACCTGGCGATTGAGTCGCGGGCAGCCCCCTCACCCTGCGCGCCGCATACCTGTCGCTCTGCCCACACGCCCACGCGACACCTAATTGTACATTGTTCTCACATGTTCACACTCGCACTACTCGGGTTTTAGCACAACGAACTCGAGGAAATGGGAGGAAAATGTAACGCAACAGCCAAGTGTTAAATTGACGAAAACGCTGTCAAATTGAAAATAGTTTCGTTTGGTTTCTTTCTCAGATTAATTAATTTTTGTAGTGCATGAATGTATTTCTGTAAAACGTTTTATGAGTGTTTATGAGACCAATATAATTAATTATTTTCTTTGACTACAATAACTTCAAAACAAAGTTGTGTTACAAAAAGAAGTAATCACAGCCGAAGTAATTCATGATCAGTGTTACACTGTAAAGCGTTTACTTTATTACAGCTGGACATTCCACTGTAGCGACAATTAACTTCTTAATTTTCGTTAAAGATATTTATGTACCTTTTGAAGTGGTTCATCAGAGGTGCGTTAATTCCGTTAATCTATGAAATGCTTTGACAAATATCTCCGTCTCATTGTTCCTGATCAAAGGAAAATCATAAACAGTACAAAATATTGACCAGTCTGTGTCAAGTGTTCTGTTTTGCGGTGAGTAATTTCACGAGCAACGTGTCACTCGAAGACTAATGATTTCGAAAATAGTTACAGGGAACTAGACAAAGAACATTTGTTACCACTCGTGGCCCATTTAACATTATCTCTTCTAAAAATATGCGTGGAGTCGTCATCTATTTAGTATCCCGGCTCCATCTGATCTTTGAATGAATTGGTTGTAGCAAATAGACGTAAGTAAAGTTCACTAACGAGCTTCTCACGAAGGCCATCTCCCTCCCTACTTATGATTTGATTCTTTTAATGTTCGAAGCTCCCATATTCAGTGTTTCTTAAACTACATACACCACTAGCCCAACTGGAAACAAAAATATGTAAATTCCATTCAAATATTTTGTCCCGTCGTGGAAATCGGATCCTTGTTCAGAAGGTAAGTATTCCTCCACCACTACGCCATTCAAATATACATTCATCCTCGGGATATGAATGAGTGTGTTGTCAGTTTATTCGAAAAATGAGAGTCGGCTTGAATTAGATATCGGCATAACTTGGCTCTAAGAAAGGTACGTACCTATGTCTCTAGTTACCCACTATGTTTAGGAAGACTGGCGTTTAAGTTTTCAGCGTTATTACCTATCTCGGTTGTTTTAATGTATTGGTGGAGTGCATTGAGGCAGCGAAGGGGCGCGGCACTGCGAGGGTCACCGGCATGTCGCGGCACCTACTTACACTTGCACACCCACCTGGCAGCGCCATTGACTACAATGGCGACACTCTCGACGCGCCTGCGCCACACCGTAATGACTCCACCACAATGCCAGTAGTAGCTGACAATATTGACGGATTATACATTATGTATGCCACGCTGTCCCATCGTCCGTAATTGTTTCCATGCCTCATGTTTGTTTTAGAATTCCGTTTACGTAAACGACACCCAGTCTACTCCCACTGGCAGCCACGCATCTCATCCACAATACCACAGTATTCAATTATACAAAACTACTTAAAATATTTATTATCGCTAAGAGAACACTAGAATAATGAATGAGACGCTTTCTCGCTACTGACGTTTATTAGATTTAGTACAAACATAAGAACAAGGCGTGTCAAAACAACCTAATTTAAGTATCAACAAACGTTCGCCCTGGGCGGCGGCGGCGGCGGCGGCGGCGGCGGCGGCGGCGGCGGCGCGCTCCCGTTCACTGACAACATTAAAGGCGCCATAATGACATTATTCCCGGGCGGGAAACAAAAAATCTCACAAAAAGGCGTCAAGGAGAGAAAGACGAGCGTCGCGCCATAGCCCCGCGACCGCCGCGCGCGCAGCCCTGCAAACGATGCTCTAATTATTGGGGTGGTGATGTATTGTTTATGGAAGTACCAGCCTCGTATTCCGCGATTGATACTCACAATTGACAGTAAAAACTTGTGTACAGATGTCTTGCACGTGCGCTTATAAATGAAACTGCGGAGTTGAGGAGAATTTATGTCTTATTTAAGGATTATACGAAGATATAAGAGATGAGATATTTGCATAAAATATATTATGCCAGATGTTATTACTTTAATGTTGTGAGGTCGATTCAGCTTAAATACACGTACAGAAGAAATAACTGTTGTAAAAATGGATGCTAATGAATGCACGCTTAGAATGTTTAGTGACAGTTCATAACAAGACGAAACGGTGTGCAGTGTAAAGGAACACGTGAACGACGATCGGGACACGACAGGAACATTGTGAAGAATATATAAATGTCACGTTAGCGTGCGCGCGAGCTCCTTCTGCCTACATCATTGATTGATGCAGTGCTGCGACGAACGACGACTCAGCGATCTGATACTGATGTATTAGTAGAGTAACCAACGGTAGATTTAGCTGTACCTCATTGTTGAACATAATTAACACGAAAATCACCCATAAATCCGATGTATTTCAGAGTTCCTACAAATTACAAAATAAGCAGTTTTTAAATAATTTGAAGATTTGAGACATACTTCCCGCTAATAAACCTGTGTGAAATATACGGTAATTTTCTATTGTGCAAGGATAGGTATGACTGCGACTAGTAGATGCAAAATGTACCTTAATCGGTTTGAAACATATTTAAAAGCATTTAACGTTTTAGTACTAAGCCATGAGTGCAGTAGAAGAGCTGTTTCTCCTAATTTTACTCGTCCGTTAATTCGTGATTATGAACCTCTGAATAATGCGGCAGTTAAATGAATGTAGTTATGTAAAGCTGTTTAATGAGAGTTCCTCAAAGTGTTCTGCTATCAAAAGTCTCGTGAATCCCGTACGACCTACAGCTGCGCACTGTAACGACGCTTTCCAGAAAACCGATGCTTTATTGACAGTAATTCGTAAATGCACCAAAATAATGAACGCTGCATGTGGCATCGACGTATAACCGGGCCAATATGTGATAATATTCCCAGAAAGTGTTCGGAACCGTCCGAATTAATTGCAGTTCCGAAACTTGTTTAGTAAGCACCTCTACCTACATGATTGTAAACAACATTTGTCAATAAGAAGCAATGACATTCAGATAACGGTTTCGTGAATTTAAAAAAACACTCGGAAATTAAAGGGATGCGTATATAACGGAGAATTTTTATAAAGGCCTAGTTTCATGTCCTTTCCATTTTTATTTGCATCATCCAATAATGAAAAAGTATAGATACAGCTTACATTATCAAAGTATAACTAGAACAAAATACTATAAAGAAAACGAAGATAATGTTTGTAAAAAGTAGGCACGATTTATTATCAAAGCAATAAATAAATTCCCTGTTTTATACACCTTCGTTCTCGTCCAATGCGTCAATCAGTTGCAGGCTCTCTCCCACTGGTCCTATAGACACTATGAATGATACTGTGTGCAAATTATAGAGATCGTCTGCTATCTCTGTCACTACTTTTAATATCATTCTGCACATCCACATTTCAACTGCCTTTGGTTTTTTCTGTATCTAATAGAATGTTTACCTTTATGAATTTCATTGTGATATCCATTAAGCAAAATAGCTTAGTAGGTTGGCAGTCGATCTACTGCCTCTCTGTTCAGACGATTCATCAGGTCTTTAAGGGGACCTACTGTTAGAATGAGGTCTACTTTGCATTCGTGCCCGTAGTTACGACTGTAAACTCGAAATATTAGCGAGTAGGCAATCTGCCACATCTCAATAGTACGTTAATTTTTAAAGCATCAATTATTAGTTTAGTGTATAAATACAGATTTTATCCGGAGTGAGTTTGACGTAGCTCAAACTGAAGTATGTAGTTTTTTTCAAGTCAAAAAGACGTTTTCCATAAATGACATACAAGAAGGTTTGCAATAAATCAAATAATTTGATAAAACCTCAGGGACAAAAGTAAAGGGCCAAAATGACTAAAGCGTGTAGAGATAGATGCTAATTTCTGTATGTGCACCAATTTTCTAACATGTCAATATTAAAGATCTATGAATACGACACTATGTTATTTGTAAATTAATTAAAGACTTGGTATACAAACAAATGTTTAGTTTTTCTGTGGTGGCTTGGTGCGCAGACGCAATAAATTGAGTCGGGCCGCACACGACGGCTCTGCGTGACGTCACACCTCCAGTGATCGATGGTAGGAGAGACCGAGAGCACCATATAACTCACCTCGTAACGCAGCATAAGTGGGAAAGAGACACAAACCCAATAAATAATTTCATCTTAAATTATTTTAAATCTACTCTTAAGCAAGTACGTTGACTTCTTGTATTTTTGACTTATGTGCGTTTCGTGTTATCGAGCGTTATTATTTATTGAATGATTGAATAATGAACTTATACAGTGACTTTGATGTTTTTATGGTCATTATTTCAATTCCTTTAATTTTCTTCTTTACTGGTAATTTGAAAAATAACCACCTACTGGCTAGTTCATACCTACACAGTTTTCTTTGCACATTATTTAATCAACTCTATGCATGCATTTGTCTTTTCAACTAATTTGAAAGCTCTCTAATGAAAAACCTTAATTGTTTTAAGATCTCACTATAAGCTTAGAAAGACTCAAAAAGAAAAAAAACTTAAGTTAATTCAGGATACTAATGACAGTATAAAGAAATATTTCGATAAACCAACGTTATACAAACGAGCAATAAGTTAACAAATATAAAAGGATCGCATTGAAAAGAATGAATCGATTATTGGTGAAGAAAAAGAAACGTGAGGGGGTGAGGTACAGGGAGTGCGGGAGGGACACCTCGTGACACCTGACCGCAGCCATTTTGGCCCGTGAAATATGTTTATTTGTCATGGTTCCCTTTGTTATTGAAATTGTGTTTGCCTTTACTCCTTCATTATATTGTTCGATTATACTCGCGTAGAACTCGTTTATGGATGCTCAATGTGAGAATAGCTTCGGAGATTTTAGAATATTGATTGTTGATACTGAGAAATGAGATATAAATTTCAATTAAGCGCGTATTGAGCGTGTTTGCATCTACATGAGAGTAAACGTGCGCAGTTATTTTCGTGATTATCTCCTCAAGCCGCGTAATAGTGTGATGTAGCATGACCAACACAACTACTGACACGATTTCTATAATCGTTTTATTTTCTTATAACGTTTTGTATTTGTCAAACGTGTTGTGGGCTTGTTCGATCAGTGGTAGACTTGTATGGAACGTCTTTGAACTTAAGTTGAAGTTAATAAGTAGGCAAGACCCTATAGTGAATAACATTACTATTCAGAATGCGTAAACCGATCGCTTTGATTGATTGTATCTACAAAATCAGTAAAGAAATATAATCGTTTTTATTTTTATAGCGATGATTGAAAGGAATAAGAAAGCTGACCCCGAGTAACGGCAGGTTTCTACCTAGTAAACAAAAAAATAAGAAAATCTGATTAGTTTCCACCAGACGAAAAAATAGTTTTCATTATTTCCTTTCAAATAAAACCTACTAAATGACGGAAACTCTACCTACTTGCAATCTAACGGAATATTCAGGGACTTGTCCGTTACATAAAATAAAGGACTATTTCTGGAAAAGGATTAGCAAAGACTTTCATTAAACAAAATATTTTCAATAATGTTGAGTATAATAAACATGTTTATTTATAAACATTCAAAATAGCGTCGCAGGTTGCTATCCGCAAGTTTTTACTTCAAGAATATCCTCTAGAGGCAATCGATCATAACAAATTCACAAGTCATCGGCTAATAAAAAAACGTATTGTGTGCATTGAGGATGCGTAAACTCCAACAAACATTGTCACCTCGATGCGAGTCCAATCTCAGACAAAGGATTCTAGAGAAAACGAGCAACAGGACAATAGTGTGGTGGGTGTAAAAATGTTAAATATTGAAGCGGGTCGGGCCCACGGCGCTTTCCCGGGAAACCACCCCGCGGCGCGCGCGCAGGCGACGCTCAGTCTCACACCGCGATACACACACAAAAAACACACCTCACATTTTTTGTACAACGCTTTATCTCATCTTATATCAACGTTTCGATATGATAAAGCACCAATAATGATGTTTCATTCCCATCGATTTAACAAACGTCGCGCGCGCATTAAATTCGGTGACACTTTTTTCTGAAAATGTAGATAGTGGTTAAAATATTCACATTTTCTTATCTCTTTTAGTGGTGTAGGATTATGTGTTTCGTTTTTGATGAAGTGTTAAGCTGGCTACTTTTTATACGACTTATAGTAATGCGGGCACTATCGATCTTAGTTGGCACGCCGCCGTGCAGGTGCAAACATGCTAAGTGTGTTCTTATTGTTATAAGGGATTGAGTTATCAATGACACTATCTCCGCTGTTCGACAAATGTTTTAGCTGTCAGAGTTGTGACGTCGGCCAAATCGAGGAGCGCGCGCGCCGCGCCGCCCGCCTGGACACTTGCGATCGAAGCTTTGATACCGAGCTTTTTACCTCGTCAAGTAGTTTATCTACGCTTTGATTTAAAACTCAGTTTGATCGCTATGAAATGTCCTTTTTATGTCTTATTCAATTATGACATTAGCCTGAGCCCTCTTCCATCTTTGTAAGCATGCATTTAGTAGCTATCGCCTTTCTATTTATGTATGTACTGTGTAGGAATCTTGCATATCTAGCTACATCGCATTCGTAATGGATGGCACTGTCGCTAGGCGCAGGCAGTAAATCTAGGACCGCGTTAGAATCAATGAAAATCAATAATCGTCGACCCTGGGGAGCCGTTGGAAGCCGGCTGCGAAGGTGGAGCCTCCGCACAGCGCTCAATGGCGATGCTTGATGCTTTACACTAATGGCCACCTGTTTCTATCAATATTGACTATCATAATATAAATTGTTTAGTTTAATAGAGAATCTATTTATGATACGTAGGTACCTATAGTTTCTTTTATACAGGTCAACAACACAAAAATATGGCGCTACTAAAATTCTCCTTATAAAGCAAGAAATTAATTTGTTTAAGTAACAAAATATCTACAAATGGTAAAACTAAACCCGTAACAGCTAATTAACGAACGAATGAAGATTTATGTACCGCGTTGTCGATATAAAGTAACGTTTCCTTTATGATCCTCAAAACGTCCTAATTATTTTACTACGCGGGATAATACAAAACGAGGAACTTGGAGACGCCCAAACGCTCTTGTGACAGAGAATTAATTGCGCGTGGCGACACATGCGCTGCCGAATGCGGCCGCTACACCCGCGGCGTATAAGCGGAGCAGGCAGCGGAGCGGGTAGCGAGTGCTTGTTAACTGCTCTACATACTCCACGTTACTAAATCAACTTGTCCAATTTATTTACTGAACATTTCTCAATCATCGGACTACTTCTCATAGTCACACCCAACCTGTCATTAGACATTTCGCACGCCGAATAATTGCGAAGCACAACGCACGAGAAACTTTTGTGAAGCTTATTTTCACAACAGCCCAATGAGTCACGAATGTTTTACCGTTGGTGATCGAAATTGGCACGTGAGTTTCAGAGAACGTTTAACTTGAAAGTTGACATAATTTAGCGGGCCATTCTCAGAAATCTTCGGCGAGCAAATTATACATGGAAGAAGCACGGGCAATAATAGCTAAGACGTCGCTGGACACGATCGACTCGGTATCGACTAGGACTTTATATTTAGCTCGGGTGAAATGTTTAATCGTCACCGTGTGCACGCGTCAGGCGCGCTGTCCGTCCGTCATCGGCGTCGCCCGCGTGTGGCCGTCGATACACAAAAAATTATGTGTCACCTCCCTTTGTTCAGACTGGACATACCTTTCAGCGAGATGCAATTAGTGCGACTCAAATAGCATTCGTCGATACTCAGCCGACCGGCGCTATGCGATTTCAAACGTTTGTCTCTCTGATCTATTTTAGAAATCAAATGATAGAAAGAACAGGACTCCCGATCCCGATGCCAAATAAACTGCGTACGTGGCAAATGGACATCAATAGTAAACAAAGTGTGCCAAATCTGTCACGGTACTTACGAGTTGATTCTGATACGCGGTGACGGCTGTGAAGACGCACTCTGGGAAAATGAACGTCTTGAATTCTTCTTGTTCTAAGTCTGTGATGGGCGCGTTGATGGCTCCTTCTCGTCGTAACACCAGGTGAATGCGTGGTTGGTATTTGTGCATTGAGTTCAGGACCAGCTGTGACGTAAAACAAAAATGTTTTAGATTTTGCTTGTCCAACTAAATCGTGTCAATTGATCTTCCAAGCAGTATTAAAACCGGTCTTTATATGAGTTAACTAACCTGTCCATTCTTATCCATCTCATTGTTCGTGAGCTTGACCTTCTCGAAGGAGACGACCTGCTTGCGCAGCTGGTCACCGGAGAAGGGCGAGTCGGGGTGTGGGTAGAGGCGCGCGGGCGCGGGCGGGTCCGCCTTGCCGGCCACCAGCCAGGAGGAGCGGTGGTACGCGTAGCGGTAGCGCTTGCCGTCCACCGGCACCACGTCCAGCAGCACGGCGTAGCGCGCGTCCGCGCGGCACCCCGCGAACGACACGCGCACCGTCGGGAACATGCGTCTGGGGACAAGAATCATACATTAGTATTTTTGGCTACTTATAGTATTTACTGCGCTTGCTGCATTTTCTGGAGCTCTGGTGTGTGAAATAGACTGACTTTTGATGGATACCAAATAAGCGCTTGACTTTTCATTTGCATGAACTTTATGCGCACTTCTTTATAATAGTCCATAAATTTAGTAGGTACCTATGTATTTGGTTAATAAAAATTGAACAGCTAAAAAACCCGACTATGGAATGGAATGGAAAACATTATGTATTTTTTTTCAGGATATTCAGCTAATTTCATAATACTACACCTCAGATCTATCAAACTTGCCTGTTTTTATTTTTTATTTATTTATTAAACTCCTTTGTTTGTTTTTCCTTCATTGATTTCTTGAAATTATACATTTGTATGTCAATTTACGGTAATGAAGGTACCTTTCCAGAATCATTAAAATGTTTACAGTACTTTCAAGTGCCTCAAAGAAAAAGGTAATTATAAGCTTTCTTAGTCAAATGACCAAGTACAAAGAAACCGCTAAGCAAATTTTACGTCAAAACGCTTGTTTGTGCAAAACATAAAGTTATAACAATATACATTTCTATATTATCGACTTCCTCGTTCCATTGTTGTGTTAAACCGTATATTTTCACATTAACGCAATTATTCGTCAATTACTCGGCTGAACTGAAGTTATCGCTCGCTGAGACCGACACAAATCTACTTTCGCTCATTAAGAGCTGGTGTTATCGTATCGCAAATTAACGCATGTAATTAGTACTCAACCTCGGTATACCACGAAAATAACATATAGAAGGTACTTCTATCCTACTCAAATGTTCTGTAGTTATAAATGGTTAAAGTTTATTAGACCCCCCTCTAATAAACTTTAAGCATCGCAGGAAAATCCAGTTCATATTTCACAAATGGCGCATCAGTGCAGCGTGTCCCTCAATAAATGTAGTCCCTAGTTAAGAGGGTCGCTCGCCTATATTTAGGTAACCTCCCCACCGCAGAAACATTGTGAGCAATAATAAATATTTACAATAAAAACTACAAAAAATCCTAATACCAAACAACGATAGAGCTCAAATTCGAATACTTCTTTGCGGTGGCACAAGGAAAAATAAAGGTTCAGCGTGAATTGTTTCATACGACTTTGATACTAGGCTGTCGTCCCCTTCCCCTCCTTAACGGAGACATTCTTTAATGTCTCCGTTGGAGAAAGATGAATGGGTAGACATTTTTGTAAAGGTGTATGTTTTTGTTCACTGAGTAAAATCGGTTGCGGTTGGTCGACATAATAGCTCCTGTTTCGTTCTCTTATGCCACTGTGGTTTCCTGTTGTCATTCCTAATTTGAAGAGGGGACCTGTATATAGGTACTACATCATTATTTAGCACGAAATAAAAAGAAACTAAAAGTAGAACAACGCAACGTTGAAGTAGAAATCTCAAAAAAACAACGACAGCAACTGATCAACGATAATAAACTCGTTGTAAGCAGAAAGGAGTGTCACAAAAACTGGTGTCGGTAGCGGGCGCGTGAAACACTATCTCCTAATCGACATAAAATGGTAGTCATTGAGGCGGCGAGAACGGAAACAACAAATCTTTAGTTGTAAGCTGAGACGCGGCTTCGTCTATCAGCCTCTCACTTTTTGTCGACAATGCCAGAGGCGCAGCGGTGCGCGAGAACGCTTGACAATTCGCCATCGGGCTTGCGCAAACGGTATGCGGCTTTTGACCCGCGAACTACAAGAACATTTATAACTGATGGGATATGACTGTCGACCACCCAGGCCGTTCGTCATCATTGTGTACAAGTATTATGATTTACAATATAATTTTGATTGGGACGTTCCTTCGTAGGAAATTTTATGTCTCCATATACTTAACGATGGGATATTTTAACAAAGGCGATGCGACGTAGAGTCGTTCTGCGAGTTCTAATGATTTTACAAGATCGAGAGAGTGGACGAAAATAAGAATAGCATTAATAAGATTTATGCACGTTTAGCTGTGGTCGCGCGCGTCGATTTGTGAGACGCTTCTTATAGCAGCCGCGCTGGTGCATGCTCGTGCAGGCGCTCGAGCACGAGCAATTGCGCGCATGCGTTAATGGCGACACTCGGCGCACTCGCGATATATTACCGCAATGATATATGACCACTGACGTCGTCCATCATCCTACCACCCAAAAGTTAGCGGAAAAGCGAGTGAGAGCAAAAGAACGCCGAGACGCACATGACTCGCTTTAATGAGCATGTACCGAAGACAGAAATAAGAGGCGCCCGTTTACAGCGCGCTTTTATCGTTATGACATTGTTAAAATACATTTCTATGATTGAAATTTATACGTTTGTCATAAATTAACTTCTGCCATAGATTAGTATTGTTCGGATGAAAGTTCTCTCTCTATTGCTATAAATGGCAGGAGAAACCCACTTTATTATAAGTAAGTCGGAAATGTTTGCTTATCTGTCACGCTGATTGCAATTTATTTAATGGTGGATGTGATGTGAATGTTGAGGATGTTTAATGGATTGTTAGTGTTAACGTAACAATTAAACGTGTAGCAGAGACACAGGGCAAGATGAGTGTGTTGCAAGTTAAACGAGCGCGAAGAGTAGCAGCAGTGCGCGCACGCATGTCGTCTTAATTAGAAAGGCACGAGCCGAGGTGCGAACTCGTCAATCATTGTTTCCTTCGGCGTCTCATTTGATGGATCTGTTTCTATGGACAATTGGGTTTTTTTCAACCATGAATCCTTTAATGATGTTACTTAAAATAACATAACGAATCTTCAAAATGTTGATATTAATAGCCGTCTCGTGAATTTGATACTCAATTAACACATTTTATTAGCAAGATGGGATTTTGACTACTTTTAAGAGACAGCTAACGAAATATTTATGAGAAAGCCATAGAAAAACCTATTAAAAACTATATTTCTATAAATCAACACGGCATAAAACATAAAATTCAAAATAATAATTAGACACAAACTGGAGCTAACATCACATTGTAAAGTCGAATTAGTCCGTCGACAGTTAGAGCGCAGGTCGTGATTATGCAATAGAAAGCTATGCACGCCATTAGCGCAATGTTATCACGTCGTGATTAGGGCCCGCCGAGCAGCCAATCCGCGCGCGCTGCCGTCTAATTATACAGGAAAGCGCTTTATTAATAGCAATTACACCCCGCCGCCATATTGCCAAGCGTTTTAATTAACTCGATTCGTTGATTAGAGACAGATGGCGCGAGATTGCGAATGCTGAGCACTCATTAGCGCAGTTTTGACGCTAGCCACTCGATAACTGTAGCGTGATATTATTAATGATAATACCTGATAATTTGTTGGTAAAACTGCGAATGTTTACATAATTTTCCATGTGAATGGTAGATGGCGGTGGTTTATTGGACTAGATAATATAAGCAAGTGGTGATAAAAGTTACTTGCATGGCTTGAAAAGTTAGGTAATGAATTATTTAAAAGTAATAATATAACGTAGTACAATCCAGATATGTGCCAATTACAGGCAAATTACTAGTACCAGCAACGTAGACCAACATGGATTCGATTAAGAAATCCATCGCACTCCTACCTCCACTCCTCCTACTACCTATGTGTTTTTTTTTGCCTTTGCAAAGAATCGAATTGTTTCATAATATTGCAACAAACGAAATAAAAAATTGGTCGATTCGGTATCTTTTTCTCATGCCAAAACAGAATTTTCCTACTTTTATTGCATATTTTTTTCAGATATCCATGTATTACACCGCTATCATCGACATTAGCTACATTATGTACATTTGCGTCGTGTCCTGTCGTACACGGCAAACTCGCTTGGCCAGCCATTACCGCGAATTATCACTAATAGTTCTCTATACCAGGCCTTAAGTGATTTCTGCTGCATAATACGAGTGACAACAATCTGTGTCGGTGGCCAATGAATATTTCATGTCGGATAATAGGCCTACTTACGGCCGATTGTGGTGCAGTTAAGCGATGATAAACAACGAGCGCCTGCGATTGAGTAAGTTCGGATAATCTCGTCAAACAGAGATTGGTATCAGCTGGTCTGTGAGACAGCTTCGGGCTTCTTCGTCGATGGTTGTGGTGTGAAAGTTCAGTTCGGTTTGAATCGTGTTTATTTGAAAATAGAAGGCGTTTGTCTACGCGTTGGAAAGATCAGAGTAACTGATAAACTAAGGCAAAAGTTTTAACATGTAGAAAGAGAATTGGTTGCGTACAAAGATGTCAATAGGCGATGATGACATTCAGCTCATAAACTATTTAGTTCATTTTCTATTCTCATCGTACAATTCAATTAGCGAAAATCACTCAACCGAAAATAGCCTTCATACAAAATTGGCACAAAGAAATGTGAACCTGCCGTTTCGTAATGACATTTAATTTGCAAATGTTAGTTGCAGCTCCAATCCACGGTCTATAAACTGCGAAGCACTGAAGCAGCCAAGTGTAGTGTTCGTCATGGTCACCATGTTGGATTGATGGGAGGTGTCGTGTATACACTGGCTGACTGACGAGCTTGACATGGTCACGACTCGTCGCCTTCCCGAGCCGACATGCGTTTGAAACTTTACACTGTGGCTCCTATTACGAGAAAACTAATTCTAACTTCAAAATCGTTGAAGAAGTGTTTAAGAAAATTAATTAATTGAATAGGTAGCAATATTGTAACAGGTACAGAGTGATGCACAAAGTTGCAAGTTGAAAACATATGCAAATATTTCAAAGTTACGAAACGTGATGATTATATCGAACCTACAAAAACTCTGATGTTCAGACCCACCCTCCTTGTCATTGCAATTTGGATTATAAATCAATTAGACCTGTAGGAGTTACAATACGCTATCAGTAAGATCTGTACCATTCGCAGCACGTACTGGACCTACATCAAATAAAGTCCGTGACATTTATGTCAACCTTCTCTAAGGGCATGAGAACAGGCGCACTTAACTATTGAATGCTGATTAATTCATATTTGTATTGCTCTTGTATTCAAGGTATTTTTAGTACGGACCTAAAGATTATCAGGTTTGAACAATAATTGCATGTTCCTATCACCTTCATCTCATTTCAGTGTCTCCACAAACGTTCACATTCGACCTGAAAATATCAATTGTTTCGTGTCATATCGGAAGATTTGGCAAACGTGATACAATCCCTTTTATATTTACTTTACTTAAGTATTAAACTTTTTCACACAATCTCGATTTGCGATTATAAAGGAAAAGGGCGTATCAGCGGCGCTGACGTGTGAGTGACGCGATGACAAATGATCGCGCGCCGCTCGGGATCATTACATCCAGGATCGCGTACGCCTGTGCCCGTCCACCATCTCATTATGTTACACTAGTTTTTTCATGAGTGCTAATTAATTATTATGTCCATCAGCCTGTCCGCTTATATCAACAACATTAGAATAGGTTATTTGTAAGCTATCATCAATATCGTATTAAGATGCCGCTGTTTTGTCAGCATGTTGTGTGGCGTCGAATAAATCCGGAATTTGAACATTGAAATACACATGTAGTCGTGTTAAGGCGTTACTGAAAGAAAAAAAAACTCGTGTCGTTCTTAGTGAATTTTTCCCGTAGGGAGAAAGTATGAGATTGATGCGCATTAGAGTCAGTTAATGAGCTGTGGGGCGTGGTTGGGCGGCGGTTGAGGCGCGCGTGAAATATAGTTCTTCCTGGGAGGTCCGGGTACGAAACCGCGTCAAATTTTCGACACTCGCACGATTTTGTCAATCCCGTTGATTAATATCTCTGTCGGATAGACGGAGATGTGAGATAAGTTCAGCCGCCCGGCGTGGTGCCGTCACACGCCGCCTGCGACTCGCTAATGCTAATGCCCGTAAAAATATTTGTAACGCTTCATTTATTAATAAGTTTCAATTGCCATATCAAAATATGTGTGTAATAAATCATTTGTCTTAGTCGCTTTTGACTTGTAGGTATCTGGCTGGTTCCGCTTGTTTAGTTAAACGGTGAAGCTGATGCTTTTAAATAAGTAGATGTTAAAAAACTGTACGTAATGTGATGACACACGACTAGCTACGAGTTACCTACTACAAATAAAGAACCAGTTCTTCTTTTTATTTTTATATTTACACCTTATAATAATATCACTCTTCGTAGCCTGCCGATAACTCATCGGCTGCCTATCGATAGCTTGAAAAATATTGTCACTAAACATACACGTGTTTTACCTCTACAGTGGCATTTGGCGACACCACCCTGACATTTACCTATATCCTACTAAATATTTACGTAAAAACCGGGTTCACACAAACAGAAAATTACAAGGTACGACATATCCGCGGACGGGCGGCGCGCGTACCAAATAAAACATTTGTACAATGCACTGCGTCGCCATTAGCACGGCAGATGTGGCGTGTAAGTATTTATTAGCGGCAACATAATTAGTGAATTTAAACAAATATTACTTGTGCGTACCATTTTAATTGCGGCGCGCCGAGGTAATGACACACCGTGTGTACCTGCCTTTATAGTAGCGCGCGTGTTGCGCCTTGCACCGGAAACATTGCCTTTTTGTCCCTATATGCGGCTTTCACAAGGGTAAAGGGCATTCAACAAAATATTAATTAGACGGTCACATATTGACAAAACTAATCCGTAACTACTTAACATTGTTCGAGGTTTTGAAATCGTGGGTTCGCAATGAAATGCTTGGACTGTGTGGAGGCGGACCGTACGGTACTGTGTGGAATTTAGCGTGGAATCTGTCACTCGCAGCAAACGTATGGTGCTCCTACGCTGGAGACGCGTCATGCAGTCACGGAAGTGGACGACTAGCTAACGTTGCTGTCCGGTTATATTATAATCAATCTACATGTATGCTAATGATGTTAGAGACTTGTGTAGTGGTTGAGTAGCTTTATCAGTTTTATCGATATGTGCTCGATCCTCGAAATATTCATATATGAAAAATTTGGGCTTTAAATGATTAAAGGAATCACATTGTTATAACAATTCATCTTATCAAGTTACGAGATGTATCCTAGTCTTAAGCAATGTCAAAAGTTTTTGTATCAATATTTTTATTTATTTATTTATTATTCATTTGCTAACAGTAATTACGATTTAAGGTGAAGGCCGCGGGAATACGCTGGATGCGAGAAGCACAGAACCGGTCGAAGGAGAGGAGGCCTATGACCAGCAGTGCACGTCTTTCGGCTGAAATGATGATGATGATGATGAATTACGATTTGACTTTTCTCGTAGCAGCTGCTACGAAAAGACAAAAGTATAATGAAGAAGATTCAATAAAACAGAAACCGCGAGATTTTAGACCTGAGATAACCGTATTGTAAAAGTTATATAAAATCCGTGTGTAATTCAGTACAGTTCTACTGGAGGCGGAGACGGCGCGCTCGGTATCCGCGCCGCCGTCGCGCGAAATTCCGACACCTCGTTTTGTTCCTATTGTTTGCGCGGTTTGCTACGCTAATGGTGTCACATAGCACGCCGAACGATGTCAGAACACGCTCGCACTCCTCTTGTTGCCCGCTTATTTCGGTCGTTAGTGAATTTTTAGAGAATGAATAAATGTACAACGTTTTGTGGGAGGAGCGTACCTGACAGTTATCGTCGTGTTTGTGTAATAAGAACTGTAGAACCACACACATAACGGATACAGAAGGAATAGAAATCAATAAATTTCGATTTTAACCCGTATCTCGGTACTATTTCGTCAATGCAAGCAGCAAGAATCCGGAAAACAGGACCACTGCGCACAGATAAACGTACAGCACAGTCATGTACGAATTATTCCTTGTAAATCCGTCGCTAATTCCCGCAAGCCCACAATTCAGAGTCACGTTCATAGACGGCGGCACGCTACATATAGCAAGCAGGTACTCACACCTGTAAGGTTCACAAAGCGCGGCGAGGAGTTTCGCAAGTCGACACCGAAATTGGGAAGTTTGGCGACAATATTGCGAAAACTGCCGCTTGCAACTCCCCACATCGTCTACCCCCGGTTCGCTTATTATAGCGATGTTTAGTAACCTGTGCATGCTTACTAAATTGCCTACAAATAGTACTAGTGTTGCTGTACCAAACACTGGTGTTGATGAATTCCCGTCATCGTTTTAGAATGTGCACGAAACTGCAGGGTTGCTTCCCAAATATGGGAAAGCAAATTCGGGTTAAAACATTCATTTTTTATTTTAAACTGGATTTGGAATTTAATACGATAAATATAAAAGGCTTAGTACTCCAATAGTTAGACACAACTTCTCAGCAAAAAAACAAGCACTGTTTATGTAAGCAAGTGTTTTATCAAAGAATAATTTGCAACAACTGTTCCATAACTTGCTAAGCCGGGCTTAGGTAACAACCTACAGCTAGGTAGGTAGTAAGTTAGAAACACTAGGGGTACAGAGGGCTATAGTTAGGTTGTTTTCATTTCCATAAAGAGGGAGCCATTGCGACGGCCGCGTAAACTCACTAGTCTACTAACTGCTGGCAACGGCAGTTAGTTATGTCATCTAACGCGTGTACACACCACTATAGCCCTTAAATCAAAAGCAATATCGAAGATAATTGTGTATACGATGTTTGGCATTGCGGTTTTTATATGCAATGACATATTGTTGTGGTTTGAACCACCTACATAAATGTGTTTTTTATGTTTACCGAAGCTATGGTGAATCAATTCAGTAAATTAATATACTTGTAAGTACATACAAAAGGAAGGTGTTTAGTGCAAATAGTACTTTTTTTGTGTTTTAGCGTGGTTGAAGGCTTGACATTGATTGATGAGGCTACTATAGATATAAAATTAATTATTGTGTAAACCATCAATTCCATTAAAAAAAAAAAAAAACTTTTTTACAAAACTAGGTAGTAATATGTATCAAACTATTAAAAAAACGGTAGATTTACTTCTGTCGACATTAAATTCTTTTAATTAACTAACTTCCAATTTTTAAGAACCAGTTTAACAGCAGCTTGACGACAGTGCTGCCATAGCCACGTCATTCTAACCTGTTAACGGCTCATAAAAACGCAACCCCTATAAAAAGCCAACTAACAAACTAACATTCTCAAAAAATATTACGTAAAGCTGAAACAAAATTTTACTTCAGCTACCTATGTCAACGTCTGGCCGGGACGTGCCCTATGTCTGCGGCTGCTAATGTCGTCAGTTCTAGGGGTTACAGGGGGGTAGGTGGCAGGGGGTGGTAGGGGGGGGCAGAGGCACGTACTGACTGTTAAAACGCTACATGTCAACGGCGAGCGGGCGGAGCTTCGTCTCAGTAGCGATGGAGGCTCCGCGATAATGTCGTGACCTATATGATAGCTGGCGACTCGCACCAAATAGTTGCGATGAGTTTCAGTATTAACTAGTTTGTGTTTTTAATTAAAGAATCAGCGTTACATAACGAATAAGTACCTACTTCAGCTCTGTGCTGCTATTTCTGTTGACATTAATTGTTTTATTATGTAGTACAAACCTATTAAGCGCTACATAGTAACGCGAAATAATGCAGGCTAACACTAAGATATCATTGTATCGCGAAGTGTTAGAAATATGTTTACGTCCTCATGCCATAAAATCTCTGACATTAGAGCGGTTTGCAAGAGTTTGTACCATCTTATAATAAAAAGATATTTAATCATAATATTGATTAATAGATGGCTCTACTGGCTCGTTGGTCTACTTGACTGACTCTTTGGTACAGTGGTCGCAAATGCTACTGCTAAGTATGAAGTCTTTCGTTCGGTTCCTAGGACGTGAAAAGAGATATTGGGTTTTCCATTTGGAATTTCTCAATAACAGCCCAGAGTCAGGATATGTGCCCGATGAATGGCTATGGACTCACCCTATTATTACATGGGACTTAAGCATAACTGACGAAATGTATACGTATAGGTGGTTAACCTGTCTAACCCTTCGGGGAAACGAGGCGTGATGTTATGTAAGATGGGTCTATTGGGTACTACAGACGGCTCGGAAGACTACATTGTTTTTGATTCCGTTAATAATCACAAAGAGTCATTAGTGCGCCGGACAGTGCTGTGAGTAATGCCCACATGAAACGCATCTGTCATCAGCTCGTTGTTGCATCAAAGACGCAACGATGCGCGCGCGGTGGTCTTTGCCATTCGTTTTGTGCTGAAATAACGCCTTGTGTTTATTACCTCTGAGAATTCAACTGATCTATTTTATTGTTTTTTTTCTTTGCCAACAAATTCGTAATCATTTCCAAGAAGTAATTACAATGGTTCGTATGCTCACTTATAATTTCTAACAATTGGATACTAACATAACATTACGCCTGTATTCTCCGAAAGGTTAGGCAGAGGTGTACACCTATAGTACACCAACATTGCGCCAGTTATGTTTTAAGTCCCATGTAATAGGAGGCGAACCTATTGCCATCAACCAGGCATACATTCAGACTCCGAGATGCCACTGATAAATTCGAGATGGAAAAACCTAATAACACTTTGCCCGCCCCGGGAATCGAACCCAGGACCTCATGCTCAGCAGTAGCGCTTGCGACCACTAGACCAACGAGCCATTCAATTGAATACTACTGTATTATAATTCCACGTCTGCTGCCTAGTAGCAGCAAATAGCGAAGGTACCGGATGTCAACGGCGCAGGGCGGGAGGGCCGACGTACGTACATAAACATTTTCCGCGTACTTACTTCCATAAATTAGTTCCCGCGAAGGCGCGGTATAAATACCCGCGAAACGCCGCAACACTCGCTCATTACCTACTAATAGTTTTACTTATCGGCTTCCTGTACACTTCACAACAACTCGGCCTGTTGACGACTCATGAATCATTCGTCTAGCTAGCTCGTACTCCGTTACGTGACAACCCTTCGAACCCAATCGATATCTGTCGTCCCCGAACTATCAATACAATAACTCCCCCGACACACGGTAGACAAAACAGTCGTCAATATAATAAGCACCTTCTCCATTGTCAGACAACAATACAAAAACGACGCGTCTCGGCGAAAATTCCAAATTATACCTCACGAAGTTTCCCAGCCGTTTATCCGTATTAAAAAAAGTTGTTCGACAATCACCTATCATTACGGGAGGCGTCGGCCTAACGCGCACACAAAGGGTGCTACCACCGGAAGAAAACGACAAAAATTAAAAGTTTCCTCCAAACAAAACAACAGCTGTCATATTAAACCGTCAAAGTAAAGATTACGAATGAAATATTCACGGTGAAAGCGGGGCTCCGGCCGTGGTTATGTAAATAAGTGGCTACGAAAATGTACATAATTAGTTTACACGTTTTCTCGAGCACCCCGCCACCCCTCGCGGCATATTGGCGGCGCGGGCGGGGGCGAGGGGGCAGATTAGCTCGCGATACACTTGCCAAGGGTACATTTACATGAATCACACATCTATTACACGCGTATTCAAATAGGCTGCATGTGTTCACTTCACATAACCTAGATAACAACAGATAGGGTTGAGTGCTTGAATTATTAATACCCAAAAATTAAAATTTTCCATTTCGTTTTATTACAATTAGCGTTAGAGTTTCCACTTTAATTATAAACATGGCAATCGTTTCCATGACATGTTTCAATATGTACCGTAGACTTGTCATTAGTGGCTATTAGAAGTTCTCAATAATTTATACATTGTTTTCTAATGAAAGGGTTTGATCGCGCTGAAATGACAGCTAATCTCTTAATAAGACACAGTAAAGTGAATTCGCGATGTGACAGGGGTGGCAGGCGGTGTCGTCGACGCCGCGACGCGTTCCCGGCCCCCCTCGGCCGCATCCTCCTTAATTCTTTTGTCGTTTTCAGCTCCGTCAAATATCGCGTTTCCCGTTTGCATACATTTTCAGTGCTCCCTACGGCCGCGCGTCTCGCCGTCGCTCAGTTGCCGTCTTTCACGAATAAAATTAGTGTCGGCAGCGTGACACCAACTGAATTTAAGCTTAATAAGATATTTATAAAGAAATTTCCGATTCAGCGGCAAAGTTCAGAATTTGACTCTGACTCCGCAAAGAGTTTGGTGGCGTTTTCAATTTAAACTTGGAGCAAGTTAAATAATGTGCGAGCTCCGACCAACTCGATTCATTTAAGGTTTTAGTGAAATTAGCTTTTGAATTGGAATGACACTGAAATATCCACGGCATCAGTTGGTAAAGTTTAAGCTGTATTAAGGTTTCATTATTAATTAATCCTGCTTTTTCGATAAAATTTTAAATGCCAAAAGAGTTCGCTTGAGATGAAATGACTGCCAAGTTATGATCTTCTAATTTAAACAAAGTGATATTGTTGAGAATTTTATAAGTTGTTAACTAAACTGCAATTATGAAAATTGAACAATACTTGATCTGTTTGCCATCGTGACGTTGTACCGGACCCTAGACTGCGTCACAAAGGTGCACTATGTCTAGCAATGTGTGGAAGACGGCGCGGCGGTTCGGTGGCGCGAGCGCGGGTTGTGAGTGAGTGGCAAGTGAGCGGCAATGGTCCTCGCGGCGCGTGTGCATTTCGCGCGTCGTGCCCACCTCGCGTCTAATGTCGCACATAAATCAGAGGTAACGCGCCACCCCGCCACCCCGCCGACCCGCACCCCCCACCTCGCCACCGATAAAATTCCAAATTGTTTTCTCGCCCCCGGTGGGCGCCGCCCTCGGTTCGCTCTTAAACGCCGTTTCAAGTTGCACTTGTGAATCGCACTTTTTACTGTTCTTGAAATTGGCGTTGCGAATTGCTTTTCGACTCTGCTCGATTCGAGCTTTTATAGGAGTCGGATATGTTTAACGATTGTACGAAAAATTTGACAATATTTTTTTTAAACGAACTATCGATGCGAATGGGCAAAGGCGACACGTTGGCATTGGTAAATGCGAGCCAATTAGAAGATTAAGCGTTGACAATTACGGTGTCGGATCGCGATCGTATATCAACAATTATCGCGCGAGTGCGACAAATGGCAAGCTGGACTCGTGCACGTGTAAGCGCGGTGTGCGCCCAGCGTTATCGGATCAGCAAAAATATTTTAAAGCTGTGGATACGCCTAAACCGAACCATTTCGATAAATTCTAGGAACATGATTTGTGTGTATGCAATGAAGAATACTGTATATTATTAACCTATCTGCATCAGAGGCAAGCGTGAGCTTGCTTTTCAAAATCAGTTACATTATATGGTAATTATAGTTCAGTTCTAATTACCTATATGCAGAATAATTAAGATTAAAATATAAAGATACTGAAAATATGGATGGTCAAATGGTTGATTACTCGAACCGGGTCAGTACAGTTGCATGTGAAAGATGACAGTTAAGAAAATGGAGGTGCTGCCTTATTTTTTTTTACGTATTTAAGAAGTTTATCTAAGAATATTGACAAACCGACAAAACTTTAAAACAGTAAATGAAACCGCATCCAAAAGCATTGCTAACTTTACGAGTTGGGCTTTTAACAAACGCGATTTGTAGGTACATACACACGGGGTAGGCTACAATATTGTTCGATAAATCGCTACGGAGCTAGTTG
Source organism: Lithophane socia (assembly GCA_947522985.1). Lineage (NCBI taxonomy): Eukaryota > Metazoa > Arthropoda > Insecta > Lepidoptera > Noctuidae > Lithophane > Lithophane socia. The sequence continues at coordinate 11,839,330 of OX383256.1, read as the reverse complement.
TGGGAATTCGTAGCGCGATGAGCCATTACAGGTAAAAATGTGCTGTATCGTGGGACACAAGACTAATATTTAAAAAGTTTAAATGTTAAAGGCTGGTGCATTATTTAGGTCATTTTAAAGGGTCAAATTAAAAGATTGATTGAAAAAAAAGCATGTAGGTATATTTCAGCAACTACGGAATTCCCCGACTCAAGTAACGATATACTATAAATCTAAGTGTGTTGATAACAATAAATCTGATAAAACGAAGATTACACAAATCTAAGAAACAAGACCAATGATTTACCTGCTACGACCTGACTTCAAAAATTTACACATCTGATTATCAAAAAAGCAAACAAGCAGGATTTATGTCGCACCCATTATAAAGAAAGATGTCAAAATATTTTACTACATGCCAGTGCCACGACTCCACGAGCCCGCAAAGAGTCGACGAGTAATTTATAAACAAGAACAATCTTAATTTAGATGCTATGTGATGTTCTGTTAAGTTAAAATGCCTTTGAATACACACGTATAAGATAAAAGTGTGTTTATATATCATATGTGGAAGATTTACGATGGTTAGATGCTGGTGAGAAGTAAATCAAAGAGCGCGTTGGCTGCCAACTCTGTGCTCCAACGATTAGAGTGTTGGCAACGAGAACCGGTGAAAACATCTTCAGCGGACGACGAGCCGCTATCGACGACGGATCCTATTGTGTATTAGTAAAACATGTTAATCTAAATCTGTTAGCACTGTTCCCACATATAAACGATACATTATATGACTGAGCGCATATAGCTATGCTAATTTAATACATAAACTCTATAATTTTCTATAGAGTTTAGTTTATTGAACTGATTGCAGTTAATGTAGTCTATTTGAAAATCCGGTCTTTCGATAAAGTTCACAGATGTGTTGAAACAAACCATAGTTTCGTAGATGAATTATTTTTATTAGAAATAATTACAATAACTATGACAATTAATAGCATCAAGTGTAATGAAATGAAATGAAATGAATCGATGATATCGGAATCACTTCTACACGTCTTATTAAAAATAAGCTAGATGAGGTCGACGTTTCCTATCTGACTAAAGGCCGAAATATGAGACGAAAGGCCGAAACAAACACAGAGGTCGCAGTCTCTTTTAAAGTCCAGACGACATCTTGGTCAGGCCATATGAGGACCATGTAGATTAGCGTCTGAAATGGTCTTTTGAGTAAAGAACCACACAGATTTGAGTGGACCTGTCCAGTTAGTGAAAGCATTTGTCAGTAATGGTGGCGCTCAATGGAGCTCAACGCATAAAATAATAAAATAAAATTTAAGACGCATTGAATTTTATTGAAACACATTATTTTATTAGAAATACCCACACTCTTTCAAATCAGAAAAAAAACACCAAACTTCATAGCAGTCATAACTTTAACTAATGATAGCAATTAATTCAATCGACAGAAGTTGTCATTTCCGATATTATCGACGTATTAATAAAAACGCTCCTAATTTGGCGAACACAATAAACAAAGGCATCAGATGGACTCTCCGTTTATGAAAGCTTTTGCACACAAAGCCGCGTAATCGACAAACATCAAAATATTTGCCGAGCGGATGAAAAATGGGTCCCCGTTGAATAAACTAAAAGAGCAGTGCACAACGCGGCAGGTTTTAAAACGGAGCTTACAGAAACGCGATTAGCATGCCAACTAGCGACGGACAAACCGACATATTTACATTATTCTATTACGCGTGCAGCGATTATCTTTTAGGGTGAGATAATGTGTGGGGATTTCATTTTGTTGCAGTCTGCCTTTTGTATTTTTATGGGGCATGAAATATTAAATCAGTAATAGGGATTTGATTGAGACCGTTTGGAACTTATTACTGTGGCAAACATTTTAAGTTATACGAACTTTTTTGTGGCTGCTACATTTATTTTTCATCAGACCTCTATTTATTCGGAGATCGTTTTATTAAGGACGGTGCACCTAATTCGGTATCACCTACTCGACATATTGCACGACAATTCGGCCGACAAATCTCTGCGGGGCAATTCAATTACAGTGAAAGATCCCTCATAAGCGAATCGTTTTTCCAAGTCATTAATTTTTTCGAACGACACGGGGCTCCGCGTGATACGGCGGGGTGGGTCCAGGCGCGCGGCTATCTCGCGAGATAATGCTGATTTATGCGGGCGGCCGACGGTCGCGATTCGTCGCGCATCGTCGCCGCGACATGCGAATGTCGCGCGATCGCATCGTCGCCCGCGTCAGTTTGTTTAGCCGCTACCCGCGTCCCGCGCCCGTCGTTCATTTGTGACGGTTAGTTGGCGAGATTTATGCTAATCGACGGGGCCGACTCGGATAAGCTCGCGTGACGCTGTGTGGCAAATTGTCTCCCATTGCGACTTCCCAAAGCCCTTTGTAACGCCTGCTATCGCGCTCCATCTTTTATTACCGATACCGGCCGTATCTAAAGCATCGATAATGTGGAAAAAGAGATAACGTGAGGTAATTATGAAGATCTATCGCATCTAAACATCCTCATAAAAACGAAACATGGCTACAATCATTTTTTGCGAACGGTTATTATAGCGAATCAACACTGTTATTATTGTATTCTTTGTTGCTAAATTCGGAAATGAATGCGACTGGTAGGTATACAATATTTCCAGATGTCGTATTTTATGGTGCGTGGTAGAAAAACTGGACGCCCGAAGCGTCGTTAACTCGAGAACATTATAAGGAATAAATAAGTGAGGTATTAATACAGCTTTATAGTCCGTGAAAGAGCCTTCATTGTTTTGTACATTATACCCGCCTTTGTTCACATTTATTTGTATGGAGACGACGTATTTAGCATTAAATAAATTCCAAGGCGAAACTGTGAAATGGGTTAGATTCCCTAATTAGGTTCAGGTATCGAGCGGTTCGATATTATTTCAGTTTAGCTTCAGCGATAGTTTCGAGAAACGTCTATTTGTTATGTGAAATAACGAACCCAAAAGAGAATATTGGTGGAGCGTTTATAAGCGGCGAGTATCGTGCGGTTTGTCTGAGTAAGCTGCAACGTTATCAAAAGATTAGGTTTGCGAATTTGTCACGATCGGTGGGCTGTCGCGTTGATTTACGCGGGCGTCGATAAGCGTCGCCGGTGCGCCGCTCCGCCGCGCGGCTCACTACCGTTCTAGTGTTTCCTCGATAACACTTACACACAAATCATTTTCACCTGCTCCAACGTCAAATATAGCTAAGCAACTGGTTTTTAGATTTAGTCGAATTTAATCAGACTTTTATGTGACAGCAGACCTCGAGCTGATTTATAACAGCAGTTCCAATAGTTCCACGTTGAACTTTTATCAAAGAGTATTGACAAGAAAAGCCCTGTGTCTAATGAAGATGCTTCAAAATTTTTAAATTTTATTCGTAATTTCTGAGTCAATAAATCAAGTATATTTATCAACCGTCACGTAGATATTTGAGCATGTCTAAACCAAATAAGCTTTACTATGTTTTCATTTTTCTATTCTTAAGGTTCTGTTATACAGTTAGGTCCAAGTTTATGGTGAATAATTAGAAATCATCAAGTCTTCAGCTTGTAAATTTCAGATAACCATCAGATAATTTTACGTTTTAATGAGATGAAAATTCGATCTGTTGTAGCTGTAACGAGCAGATTATTTGGAGGGCAATTATATTATGTTCGATTGATGTGATCGTTACGTTTTTGATTGTGGCGTTCATTGTTTAACGTGCGAGTATCGCACGGGCGGCTAGCAGCGGAGGCGCGGCGCGGCGCGGCGGCGGTCGATTGCCCATTGTTCGGCAGCGCGCCGCGACCGACACGCCTCGCGCCGTCGCCCTCACTGTGCCACCTACCTTATCGCCTCTGAAACGCGCCGTCGATACTGCCTTGATCTCGTTAACCAACAATCGCGATTCGATTACCTACCTACCACAGAGTTTTTAATTTCTCGTCAAGTTCAACACGAGAAGCCTAAAAACAATTCGTTTCGTCATTTAAGTGGTTAATAACGCGTGCTTTACGTCAGTACTGCTTGTTATGAATCCGCCTCTCGGTTCAATTAATGAAAAATTAATTGCGATAAAACGACTTCTGTTTTCAACCGACCGTTTTAACGCAGGTAATTAAAAATAAATGAATTGCAATTTGAGCGTTTGTCATAATTGACAAATACCCAATGTGCCGGAAATCAAGTCCATAAAAGTGCCGATGCATAAAAAGTTATGAGACAAGTCTCTTTTAATTAATTTAAATGTGTTCGCCGTAGATAAATAAGTAGGCGTTAGTAATTTGGCACTAATGCTTCCCGATTAATTTATAACTAATCTGCTTTAAATTATACCTTTAACAGTTACAACTATTAAGAAAACAATAACAACTCACCTTCCAGTCTTAGTGATAATCATTTCTGTTCCTAATTCATTGAACTTGTCCCAGAGTTCTTTAGTTTCGAGGTGGCACTGTATGTGTCGCATCTCCTCGCTGGACCACCGCTCAGCGAGCTGTGGGTTCCTGGGGGGCGGCGAGAGAGGCCGGGAGCCGCTCGGGGCTCCGCTAGCGGACCCAGCCTCCGACGTCGACGACACATCCACGGGGGAATCCCGCTCGAACTCTGCGAGTGGCGGGGACGGGGAACCCGAGGCAGATGCTGTCGCGTCCACGAACTTTTCTGAAAGAACAAATGACATACGTCAATCGTCTTCCTTCATGCGAGGTCGATAATGTGGGATGATAAAGAAAAATTCTTAACATTTTATTATTGTTTTACTAGTTAGTTTAGAAATCTCCAGAAACATACATGCGTCATTAAAGATGTATATTTAGTTAAGTAGCCACTAAAACATTTTTCCGCTTTGTCGTGAAGAAAAACCTGTCATCATAATGAAGTCATTATGAGGCTACAATCTTAGAAGCGACGGCATCAAAACAATTTGGAACATCTGTAATTTCTTTATCACATACTTTTGACACATATTTTATAAATATACCTCTTCATCCTCTATCTCACACTCTATTAACTGACAGATTGACAACCGACAAACTGTCTTATTTATTTTAGGTGTTAAAAAATTAAAAGTTGCGCCGTCCCTGGATTCAGCATCTTGTTTTGATAGGCCCTTTGTCAAATTTAATGTGTCTTAACGAGTTGTCGGCAGTTAGACTTTTTACTGTATTATATTTTGGTGAATCTACTTTTGTACAAATGGGCACATTTTCTGATATTTAGTTCCAACGAAAAAAATTACATAGAATTAAAAACTTTAACATTTCCTCTAAAGTATGTTTAGTTTGTAAACTTTTTAACCCATTACGGACAACTATATTCAAAACTTGCTAATATTTTTATTCAAATCAAATATCTATGATTACGGCATTTTTGAACTTAAATACATAAATAAAGCCGTTTCAGAAGTATATTTAATATAAGCCTACTTTATTAAAGTATTGCAGTTTCAAGATATTTTTCAACAGTAGATAGGTACATAAGCTGGGCTAGGCTTCTGCTAAAATTGGCAGAATAAAATGTTCAGGCATACTTTCCATTTCGTTATTTATTTATTAGACATTTTGTAGACAGGTCAACCTCATGGCGTCTTCAAACAAGTTATATTTTCGTAATATAGGTACGCGTACAGCCTTATGAATAGGCCCATTGTTATGATAATCCTTATCATCGCTTCAGGCTGTAAATTTCCTCTGGTGGGTGATTACGGCTGCGTAGCGACAAAGAGCGACCCTGAGACGATAATGTTATAATCATCACGTTAGCCATGCCGATTGTTAGTAGCTGCCATTCTGCTAAGCTTGTGCGTTTCACGTTGCATTATGTTGTTGAAATATCATTAAGTATTGTGATTGCGTTTTATTGGTTATTTTACATTTACTGTTTGGACCTTCTCTTATAGTTTACAGACAATATAATTTTAATATCATCCATTAATTAAGTTTTAGAACAGCCTGTCGTTCTTTATCAAAAGTCATGACTTTTTACATTACTTGTGTAAATACTACTAAGCCGGTCAGAATCCTTGAGAATCGTCTTAGGCCCTAAAGTTCTGTAAAATCTGTAGTTTCTTAGTAATACTTCTGTAAATGTAATCTTATTCAATAAGCTTATCAAGGTAGATATTTGATTTTCAGTCGTATAATACAATCATGCGGGAAAGGCCGAAAGGGTTACCGGGACCTTGGCAACAGGCAACTGAAGGAACAAGGGTGGGTTTTAGTCAGTAGAAGTCTGACACGCCCTTCCGCTCCGCCCAGAGCGGGAGAAGTCATTTGATGAAAAAAAAAAGGTAATACAATCAATCCAAGCAGTGTATTTATACACTGAAGTTCTTATTATTTTCAGTAACTGACAATAATGAAGCAGCATTTGTGTTAATTATGCAGTTACAATATTATGACTTCAATTTCAAATGGTTTTGGAAACTGTGCAATTATCAAATGTAAGGAATTAAAAACTGGCCACGTGTGTGTCTGACCACGCACAATAAAGGGTTCCGCAGTTGGGATAAATTTATCCCAAGAACGAACTTAACATTGTAGTTGAAAAACATGTTCTCATATACATTCCAACTGCAAATTGTAAGTTTGTGCGCACAATATTGAGAGATTTACTATGTTATTTTAAGACCATAGACTTCTTCTAGGTTTCCCTGTAATCTATGAGTATCATTCTCTGCATTTTTTCCAAAATTTTTAACTTAGTAGTTTCGGAGATAAGGTCAACTTTCATCTATTTTCTTAAATATCTCTAAAAGTGTTTATTTTAAAATTATAAAAAAATGCAATTGAGATCCTCACTACAAACTCTTTAATTTGATATATCACACTCACACGGTACAGTTTGCAAAACTTTTATTTTTTATTTTCTTATTTGCCCCATTTCAACTAAATCGGTCCATTAGATTCGGAGCAAATTGGCTGTGACAGAAGGATAGACAGACAGAAATACAGACATACAGAGTGATCCTATAAGGGTTCCGTTTTTACCTTTTGTAGAACCCTAAAAATAGACATAAATATTGAATAATATGCCACTTAAAACCAAAGTATTGATTTTAATTGAATTAAACACAAAAAGAATCCTTAATAATAACTTGAAAGTTAGTTCGTAGAGGTTCAAAACAGCCACCGGCTCTTCATTATAAATTCGAAAATTTATTTGAAATACTTCAGACTTATTTCAATCGGCTTTTATAAATTGTTTTTCATTGTGCAAATTGAATGTCATCATAAAGAAATAACAGGTACTTATTGTGTATTGGATTCATGTAAGACAAAGATTACAAGAAGATATTTTTATGGTACCTATCATTTCAAAGGCAATCGGAGGACGTTGAAATGTCGTGATGGGCCAGTAGTCAAGATCTCGTCTCTCAGCCCAGGCCCAAATCCGGGCAGTCCAATGTGTCTTTTTCAATGCACAGGTACTTTCTCAGTCTATCTTAAACACCACAAACATCGGTGAAGAAAACTACTTATAAACTAGCGACCCGCTCGTGGTTCGCATGGTTTTAAGACTTGACAAAATTTCAAGATTTCTTAGTTTTAAGTACCTATTATACACAAACCTTGCGGAATAAATTCTCTACACGATGGTGAAAACCTAATCAAAATCTGTTGCGTGGTTAAAAAGAACAACGCGGACATACAGGCAAACACGAAAACCGATTTTAATTTATAATTATGTATGGTGCTCAAAGCGGGTTGGTGATTTCAGATTTATAACTATAAGTAGATACTCACACACTTTGAGTAAGCGTGGTGCGTGCGTAAGCGTCACAGAGAAAGCACGAGCATTGATTACTCGTGCCTTCTCTGTATGAGAAGAGGCCTTTGCCGTGCAGTGAGACAATAATGGGCCGGTATTATATGCAAAAGGCTATGAATACAACTTCGATGAAGGCTAAGACTGTTTAGGCCTGTGTTCACTAATATTCGAACCACTGGTTAGGTATTTAAATAGTTGGTATATGTCTTTCCTAAGGAAATGTTTAATGTAGAACTGATTAAATATCTAAACAGTTGATTTAAAATTTTAAATGTTGGTAAACACACAAGAGTTAGTTGAGAATTAACTTTTTTTTTTGTGACATAAATCCTATTACGCATTTTCGGCAAAGGATTTATAGGCTCCTTAGTCTTTGATTAAATTAAGTTGTATTTAAGTTTTGAGCTACAACAAAACATTCACTTTTCAGACGTTTTTGTAAATCGGTTTGTTACGTCGCGCCGTATCAAGTAGAGGCGCAGTGCAATGTACCTATATTAATTTATTTTACGTTTCACATTACTTTGCTTCTATTTAATTTAATGTATATAAGATTAATGAGCTTTAACTAAGTAAAAAAAAATGAAGACAATGAAATTAGTAGATTTTGTTACTGATCAAACACACAGGTACTATCAAAGAAGCCCATATTAACCCTTTCGAAAACAAACAGTATGTGTTTGATCAGTGACAAAACCTATCAATAATAGATTTTTAATTAAGTAGTTCAACAAATGTTCCCATTTCTGTTTTTACGCTTAAAATGGAAAAGAATTTTATTAATATGCATCAAGAATTAAAAGTAGAGTCGTGACTCACCAAAGCGAATTAGAAGGGAGGATGAGAAAGCAGATGTCAAAAAATAATAACATCCCTTTTCCCTGTTCGTTAAAAATCATCCAATTTTTTTAAGGATTTCCTATGACGGCGATAGTAGAAGTAGGACTTAATTTACCTAATTAGGTATACTAATTACCTAAATTAATATATCTTTGGTTTCATAACAAGTGATTAATTTTCATTATATTTCAGTAATTCTGTACATATTTTGAACACATCTTCCTTACATTTCTGGGCTTGATTAAATACAATGGCGATGTGGTTCATTACCTACGAATTATATTTAGAGTTTTAAACTCCTACAAAGTTTATCTACATTCAATCTTTCTTATTAGACATATTCTCCAGTCCAACTCACAGAGATGATATTAATATTGTTTAAAGTAGGTAATAGAATTGGTACTGAGGAAATAATGAAAGAACCCAAAAGTAGGTAGTCAACAATAACTTTATTATGACAATGTGTGCACCAACATTAGTATCAATAAAAATACTTTAGGCACCTGATAAATAATCGTCAAAATATATGATGCAGTCTTGATTCAAAATGTTTCTCGCTAAAGATATAAAACTTAGTTTCCATTTTAATTTTATGACACTATCAAAGTTACTGTAACTAAAAGGTAGTATCATAAATTACTCGTGAGTTTACAAAAAGATCGAGTATTTTATTGACGGACATTGTTAAAAACGTATGTTTGTCTAAACAACATGAAAAAAGAGAATGACTACTTTAAATTATATCTTTTTTTAACTTATAACGCTCTTCTGTTTTTTCCATTATCATAATAACACAGGTCAAGTTTATAAAGTCATTATGTTAACGTAAATAACAAATTTTGATAGAAAAGGGGGTCTGTTTGTCGGTTTGAGGTTGAACCGACTTGATTTAGGCAGATTTCATAGAATTGTGTCTCAGATATTGGTAATGAAGCGGGGTGTTCAAGGCCCTAATGTATTTAGGGTATGATGGGACTACAATACGCATTGCAATTATAAAAGTCCCCAAGTAACTAAATAAATAATATTTTTTGTAAAAAAATATTACTTTTAACATAATAATTGTTCTTTTTATCTTTTAAGGTTCTTCTGTTTCTTTTTTCGATTATCATAATACACAGCTCAAGTTTATAAAGCCATTATGTTAACGTAAATTTTGTGGCAAACAATTTGCTGATAGGTAACATTAATATTTATTCGCGATAAGAACTAGCTATAAATTATAATATCGGAATGTTTTCATTTTACAAGAAAATATTACAATACCTTTAATGACAGCCATATCCAATCGATAGCTGTTATGTTCGATTAGGTAAATATGCTTTTAACATTGTCATATTTTTCAACGTTTTATTTGTCTAAGAGTTTTATTGAAATAGAATATAAGTTTTAATAGGCCTAAATATTTCATAAGATTTGTTCTAAACTTATTAGGATAATTATCTATTTATGTATTTAAAATCAACGAAGAAAACAACGAATATAATTATGTAAGTACCAAAATACTTTTCAAGAGGTTGAAACATCAAACATTTCATACTTAATGATTTTTGAAAAAAGTTTCAGAGCTAGTTGGTTCCATGAAAATATAAAAATGAACTTACAAATAAATTGCAGCTACTTAAGTAAGTTTATACTTTTAAGAAAATACCAAAAAAGAGTGTAATTACTTCAACATCTATTACTACTTCAAAAGTCTTAAAAATCTTACTAAGCTTGATGAAGAAAATTAATTATATTGTGTCAGTGTAGGGGAGATTCGTTCTACGTGGCCTTAACCTTGCACAGGAGAGCTTGTCAACAGTGTTTATACCTGCTAGTTCCACTTAATAAAGTCTTTGTTGAACTTTTACTTCTGAAAGGAACTTAATCTTATTGGAATTTAACTTTGGAGAAGTTTTTAATGGGTTTTGTCAACTTGCAACAGTTTGTTTCTTAACTTCTCTAACTGACTTCATCCTGATAAGTTCAGTAGTGTGATTTTCATATTTACTAGTTCTAAGTAAAAACACAGATAGCAAGGTGTGGTTTAATAATCAGCTGAATGGTTAGTTCGATTATGTTTTATTTGTCATTACCTATAACATTCTAACTACTGACCTAAAAATAAAGTAGATGTATTTTGAAGCAGTAGCAAAGTTTGAAAGACTCACCTAAAGGCATGAGCGTGTCTTCCCTGGGGTCCCTGTGCCTTCGCCTCTCTCTCCGCTCCTGGCGGTCCCTGGCCATGATGGCTGCGATGGAGAAGTCAGTGGCGCAGGGCCGCGCGGAGCAGTCCTCCTCCATGGCGGGCCCCTGCCGACCCTCGCCCTGCAGCAGCATCAAGTTGACCGCTTGCGAGCCCAGCCTGCCTCCAGCCGACCACTCGCCGTCACCGTCCGAACATCCCATCGATGTTCCAGTACATAATCTTGGCAAAGTTCAAGTTGAGATTCTGCTGCAGTTTGCACTTGCTACTGGTGACTATGAATACTGACCAGATAAGCTTTGAAATAGACAAACAAACGTAAAAAAATATTTAAAGTTAAATAACTTTTCAAGCAAAATAAGAATTTTCAAGATTTACAGGAATCGCAAAAATCACAGATTTTCCGAATAATATAAAAAGCACAAACTTTTCAGCGAGTCTTTTACAGAACAACGCATGAATGAATGGTCGCTACGTAGTTCGGTATCGTTATCACGGTGTGTAAGTTTCGTACAGTGTGTTGAAACTTTTTACGCGCGCTCTGGACGCGGGTAGAGCGGACCGGTGCGGCTCGGCGCGCTGTGGACTCGACTGAGGCGGCGGCAGGCGGCAGGCGGCGCGCCACAGGGAGGGGCCTGCATCGCCGCCCTATGCCACCACACTCCGACCACGCACACACAACCGCTTTTTTATTATTTCTTTCTTATTAAGTCCGTCCCGCTCGCGCTGGCCTCGCCGCTCGCGCCCGTCCCTCTCGCCGAGCGAGTTTTTCTCCGCGTGATAACTATTGAAATTCGCTAAACGGCTCACCGCGGCGCGGAAAAGGCTCTCTCGTTAAACGGTGAGCCGATTGTATCGAGGTATTTATTCGAATTACTCGGTGCGCCGACGCTTCGCATCACTATTTATGCACTGTGAGAGCTTGCCGCCATGGATGGGGCTGTGCCCGCGCGCCGATTACCGCTTCACAATATTCGCGGTTACATCGTGAATAAATAAGCTCTTAGTTTACTACAAGACGCAAATAGCTGCAAGCAGATGGGTTACTGCTTGCACATTTACATAGAATCCAATGAGTGTGCGTAAACGCCTACACCTACCTACACTTGTGATACATGAACTTAAGTTGGCAATTAGCGCATGAGTTAAAAAAAAAACTTATTTTTTTAATAAACTTATTACCCTTGTCAGTTTAAAATAAATTAACAGAAGTAAAAAAAGAATTTAATTAAACAGCTAGCTAGGTACGTTAGCTTATCTGCCAGTTCTACTTCACCGTAGTAAAAGCTAACGGAAATCGACTGAACGAAAAACAGGGACCAATCGAAAACATCCAATTGAAAATTTAATTTAAATCAGGTACCTTTCACTTATTTTTATTCTTTGTAAAAAAAAATATCCGAATCCGATAGCTTTACACTGATTAGAATTATTTTCCTCGAAGCAGCGTCCCACTTAACTGATTCGTAAAAGAAAATCCCGGAAATTCGATATACGCGATACGATACCCATCAAGCTTTGCAGTTCCTTTAATTCTATTGCTAAGGCAATGTTATTGTAAGCTTACCTCTGGGAGTAGGAACAGTAACCGCTCAATTAGAGCGACTTTATAAACTTCATTACGTGTGCAGAGCGGAGGCACGAGTAAACAGTGGTAATGTGCAATCAACGCCAGCGCTGCGCCGAACGCGCGAGATTGCCCACCTTTATAGCGTTAGATCAAATTTGCGGAAAATTAAACTCACAGACTTTCTCATAGTTTTGTATTTATAATAATTTATTACGTGCGAGGAGCTCAAACTAACCATGTCGTTAGGCAGTAAAGCTTATCGAAGTTGAGCCGGTAATAGCGGCACAAATGGCCGCCGATACGCGAATTGTGACGAATCGCATTAATTATTTTGTTGATTTCCATGTAAGGCAACGATAATAGCTGTTATTATTCGTTAATTTTGAATAGACTTCGGATTTTGAATAAAATTGATTACTTTCACGTTTTATAATAATGATGAATGCAGCGGCATGAATTCTTTATGAAATTGCACACCAAGATGTCGTACTACTCGAACGAAATATTGTTGACTTCATGTTGTGAAAATATGTAGTTAGAGAAATATTTTAAAATATGACATTGAAGAAACTCACATCACGTCCTTACATTTGCTACTTTCCTGAAAACTTTTTACTGAAGTTTTTCTGTTCGTAGCAAACTTAACTCTATGCTAGCTACGTAGGGTAGCTTATAGTTAAGTTTGCTACGAAAAATTGGTGATCGTATTGAATAATTATGGTAGGGAAGAAATACTTAAGAATAAGTTAGTTATTGACTGCATTAATATAGAATAGAAATCTTATAAGTACCTAGGTACCTAAGTACAAGGATTGTAAACGGGAAAAATAGGCTTCCAGGATATATAAAGGTTGGAATTGAAAATAGGAATCAGTTGTCCTCAATTAGGAAGATAAAAACACGTTGATATCAAATCGGAGGTTAAAGTGAAAAATTATAATACTTATTTTATTTATTTATTTTTATTTTATTTTTACAACACTTTGCAAGTATTATAATTTTTCAATAACATGAAAATATTCGCTTGCTCTTTTATTTTAGAAATGAGAACAGCTGATTAAAATAAATAATGAAATACCTTATATCCTTTAAGCTTTTTGAGAAACTAAGAAATACCGGGTTTTGAAAATATATTTTACGAAGGTATAACTTTCGTTTCGACACAAAAATTGCTCACTCAGTCAACGATTTTCAGCAATAATATTGTATTACCACTTAATAGCTAGTTATTCAAAATAATGAAGGTAATAAATCACTCCGTTTTCTCAGTAATTACCAATTTCAAGGTTGACTATCAAAAGTTACATTTTCCTGAGCTCCTGCCATTTTAGTAGAGTTCAAAACTAAAACTACACTACTATACTAATAAATACTTCTATTTCAGCCTTCTTGTTCAAAACTACTCTCAAGAAGCATTAGACTTCTGCTTCTCCTCACAAGACCTACCAAGACTAATACTGACGTAGGTGTATGCTGGGTACTAAACAGAAGAAGAGAGAACTCTCATTTAGTATTCGAAGAATATCAAATGACTTCTCCCGCTCTAGGCGGAGCGGAAGGGCGTGTCAGACTTTTACTGACTAAAACCCACCCGTGTGCCATCAGTTGCCTGTTGCCAAGGTCCCGGTAACCCTTTCGGACTTTCCCGAAACCCTGGCACTTTCCCGCAACCCTGGCGAACGGAAAATCCTCAGGCGCATATTCGATGTAGGTAGTGCCGGAAAACGAGCAATAGTGAACGCGGGAAAACTATGAGCTCTACGAGATGTACGACGAGCCTATTATTAAAACCATTAAAACCAACCATATGACGATTTCGATGAGCAGCCGCAAATGTACTTAAAGAATCTCCCGGTCCCCCGACAGAACAGTGGGGTTTTATTCGGTATCCATGAGGTTTTCCCCACAAAAAAAAAGGTCATATCGCAAGAATGGACGAGACCAGAGCACCCAAACGTTTAAGTACTTGATAGCAAACCGGATGACCGGAAAAGTCGTCGAGGGGACACAAGCTCAGCTGGTTGGATGGCACTGGCCAAGCTTTAAGAACTGTTGGAGTGAGAAATTGGAGAGAGAAAGCCATTACATTGAAGAAATATACTTGACCAGGCCTTGCCCAACCCCGCCTGTAAAGCCTTAGATGAATATTGCAATTTGTAAGTATTATCTTCTGTTAATGAAATTTACTATTGATTTACCGATAAATGAGGTAGATTAAAAAAAAACTACTTAAAATTATAATAAAACCGACCGAAAGGTTACTAATTAAGCTGACTGACTAAGCGTTAAAAATGCTTAATAAGTAAAATGGTTAGTAAGTTTGATAAACCTGACTACCTACAAAGCATTTTTAACGCTGTCATGGATCTAGAACAAACCAAATTACTTACATAATTTAAAAAGAACCTATCTTCATTTAATATGAAACCACTTTAATTCAAATACACTCAAACCTTTTAAAAATCTTTTCTTTTATCTTTAAATTTTTCTTAGGAAAACTAATAACTCGGAGTCGTTCATTTTAATGAGTTTTCAGTTTTACACTCGCACTGAAAAACGATTTTACAACTGAAATAGTCATTACATCGATTGCCACTCACAGTTTCACACCAATAAAAAGTCCATACGAATATGGATTTTGTATTTTTATTGGTGTGAACGTTTGAACTAAAACAAATACAATAAAAATAAAGTTTGAAAACAAACTCAGTTTTTTTAACCACCTGTGAACAATTTTCATGGAAGCCTGTTGACCTAATTTAACTTTCATGGAGGTCGTTTTTAGCTAACGAAATAGGTAGTCTACCTAGGTATTTTATTAGTGGATATTACAGTTTAAGTTAGCTTTGAATAATATTGTTACTTTTAAAACTTCAAACTAGTTTTAAAACTTCAAGTTAAAATCGATCCCTTTAAAATTACTCACAAAATATTCAAAATGGAACACCAGTATTGTTTGCTTTTCTTATATGATTTTTTCAATAGATAGTACATTATGTACAAATATTCCCCTGCGACCATTACTAACTCCCCACGACTCATCAAAATAAAACCAATGAATCACCCAGATATAAAAAATTCAATTATCACAACCTACCCGGGTTATATCACTGCATTACATACAAATGACACTGCAAACATTTCAGTTGTCACAGGACGCGTCCATTTCACTTTTTGTCCAAATCAACGAGCAAGTTGTGATTAAAATTTAAAAGTAGCAACTCGTGTGAACGCACTCGCGACGACGACGAAAGAGGGGGAACGGACGCCCCTTGTAGGCGGGACGGCCACTCCACAAGCGAAACTCAATTTTATTTCAGAAACATAGAGTTGCTTTTAATGTTTTGTGTTTATGGTGTGCATCCTGTGCAAGTCTGCGTGGGAGAGGCAATTCTTCGCTAAGTATCGTCCGAGTACGCGACATGCTTCGTTTTTTCGATGGCCAGCCTTTGGTAGTTTTAGAAGAGATTTCCAGGGTTTCAATTTAAAAATAGATTTGTTTAATATAGGTGACGGTAGTGACCAGTCTATGTTTCAATGGTAGATGATTTATGGGAACATTAACATTTTTATGAATAAAATTCCCTTTTTATCCATAATATTCAATTTGTATTTCATTAGAAAATTACAGAAGTAACATATTTATTTTCCGTACTTTTCTCAATTTCCTCAGCTTAATAAAATTGTTGATATTTGTTCAGAAAAGATCTTAGCATTAATCAAAATATATATCTAAACAGCGTTTTAATCTGTAATACTAATATTAAATCTTTATCGCTACAAAGATTAGAAGGGTTTTATATTGGCCCCAAACTAGGCAAGCCTGTATCTTTGCACCAAGAAGAATTTACTAAGAATCAATCATTGTGTCAATCATTATTGTTATTAAACGACTTGTAATTTTTCAGAGTATCATAAGGAAAACATCACACTATTATGGTTTTCATTATAATCGTGAAATAGAAATCATAATATTGTGATCTTTAAAACACTGAAATATATTTTCTAATCCTGTGCTTAAACGCAATATTACCCTATATATAACATATTGCCCAAAGTTAGTCTAAGTAGAAGTGTGCTCACTGTTGCACCGGCACGTCCACCCAATAGATGGCTACGCAGCTGCCTACCCGCTCTCTGAAACGATAAAATTTTAGCACCGTTCTCTTATTGAAACAGTTAAATCATACAGTGCAATATTACCCACATAATGCATGTAAACTACACCTAATAGTAGATCTATGTTACTATTATACTTACTTATGTAACAGGGAAACAGGCAGGGCATGGGGATATTAAAGAGTAACAGAAAACATCATCTCCCTGGCCTTTTCCCAGTCAAATCGGATTCAACAAGGAACGACTACTATTCTGACCACAACCCAGTTACTGGGTAATACGATACCCGTTGGTGAGACTGGTTGTCAGACTTACGAGCTTCTATCCGTAAAGACTGTCAAAGAACTATAAATGACAGCGTTTCCCATGTTTGATTTGGTTCCCTATGAAATGAAACGTTTTGAGTTATATTAACAACAGCAATGCAATAAGAAATCAGATGAACTGACTAACGACTTACTTATTCTGAGAAAATCTTTTAATTTGTGCACATGAAAGTTTCCTCACGCAGTACTATTATTTTCTCAAACGTACCTTATCCCTGGTTAGTAGGGTGAGAGGCAGCACCAACAGCATCTTGTCTATGATAGCAAGCAGGCTAGATTGTGCGTTTGTGAGTCACTGCTGCAAGGTATCGGCTAGGCTTTGCAATAATGTTTTACTAACATATTTTACTATGAGTTCTGTTGCTTGAAATAAATAATAATTAACCAAACTAAAAAAAATTCTACTTAGGAATTATACTTTCATATCGTGTTTTGTACACAACTGTGAAAGATATTCAGCAGCTTTTGATGGGTTCGTGTAAAATGCACAACTCACCAACGTGAAACTCTATGTGGATCTGTCAAACAAATTCTATCTATCGTCTGCTACTAGAGGTTGTAAATTGGGAAATAATCGTACCTATATGTAGTAGGAAGATAATAAAGACTATAGAGTATAATCAGATAATTATTATCTCTATTAGATTTTACATAAGTTATAAAGATATACCTACAGTAAGTCATAATTTACAGATAATTATATCACCATTATATTTGATTCCCATTAGATTCTTTGATCAGTAACTGGACCAGAAAAGTGTGATTCTGGTTTTCACATAAAATACGTTTTGAAAACTCTTCTCTGCTTTCAGGCATTTTTTTATATAAAAAGAGGCAGTGCGTACGTTAACTACCTAAATGCCTAGTTTAATTCCTGACATTTTAATTTAACCCCTTATCGTAACAGTAACACATAATTAAAACAAATGCTTTTCTAAATTTTTCATGAACGCTGTCAAAACAGATGTTTCACGTATTTTTAACCCTTTAATTTCATGTTTTATCCATTTTCTAATTATCTACTAGACAGTAACGTAGGTAATAACGTGGTGGTTATGTGCTATTATGTTAATTACATAAGTAGGTAGTATTTAAGAATGTTTTAGTAACGTTAGGTTTCTTGTTTTGAAAATAAATATTTTTTAATGATTATTGGCCTATTTTAATTCAAAGTATTAATTCTAAAATTTAAAAAATACATTTGAATACTGACATTTTTGTACTTTTTATGTTATAGGTAATCTTTTTATACCGAAGCTCATTTTATTTTCATCAAAATAATAACCTGAAGTCTTCTGTGGACTGTGGTATTGTTTCCAAAAGGTGGTAGGTAATAGACAAAAAAATCTAAATTAATCAGCAAACAGTGCTTACAAAATATACATTCTAAATGACGTAACAGGGGAGGGCCTGCGTCTGGTGGCGGGAACCATCACAGGACACTGCTCGTTAAACAAACACTTCCGCACTATAGGCATAACGGACAGTCCTCTATGCAGAGCGTGCATGGAGGCTGAGGAAACCGTCGCGCACGTGCTCTTTGAATGCACGGGCGTCGCCCAGATTAGAACTGTAACCCTCGGGTCACCCAGATCTTACACGGAGGTTCTATACAAACCAGGAGACATAGTGAACTTCTGGAGATAGGTGGGCTGGATGGAATAGCCCCCAACGGCCGCCATGGCCCACGCACAATGGTCCACCTTAGGGACTAAGTGCGAAAACCAAACCCGTAACATAGAACATAGACGTATCAGGGGGTTAGTAAGAGGAGCAAAAAAAATATAAGTACTCTACAATGTGTAACATGTGACCGCTGGCTCGACGGTGAAGTACAGACGATCCATCTTCTTTGCACGAGTCTTTTTGTTGCGGCACCCTGCTCCAATACTGACACTGAAACAACCTAAAAACTGAATTTAAAGGATTTTTTATAATAATGTTTATTTTGTTGTGCATAATTATGTGCGTTTTGCAAGTTTGAGTTGTTTATGTTCTGTATATTTTCAATGCTTTCCTTAAAGCCATGTCGCCATGGCGGTATAAAAACTCTCAACACCAGATTAGTAATTTAGTGATTTCCTTGATTTTGGATATTTTTCTTTTCGTTTTTCAAAAAATAACAAAAAAAAGTCTCTATGACAACACAACCTTATTGTTTTTTTTAACTATGGCTGATTGGTTCAACGTTAGATAACTTGTGTTCGTCGAATAAAATTGACGGCTGACAGTTTTTGTGTGGGAAAACTGGTAAAACTGACAGAAATTCAAAATTACTCCTAATTAGAATCTAACTTTTGCAAAATCATCCCTAAAACTAGGAAGCGAAAGCCTAGGGAGCTAGAGAAGTCCTAGGGAAGCGTTTCCGTCATAATTAAAACGGCCGTCATGAAAATGTATTTTTTATTTATTATTATAATATTTACAAACACAGTTGTGAACACACAGTAAAATACATAAAGATATGACATAATTATAATATGAGTACAAATGTACTGCTAATTTCCTGAGAAATTTCTTCCAGCAGACCTGCGAAAGGAGAAATGAGAAAGAAATGTAGACAATAGTGTGTGAGAACAAGAAGAGGAAAATATGATTGACATGATTTTATTTCAACATATTTAGGTGCAATATAACGGTTATAAGATTTGTATTAAAGATAATTTAATAAGTACATTACTGTTTTCTTAAAGCCCAATGCTTTAGTGGGTATCCTTTTTATCGCGCGACAAAACGGACGCGTCGCAACCTGCGACCGTTGCGAGCGACACGACAGCGACAAAACGTCGCGCAGCGCCGCTCCTTGTCACCTGAATAAATTACGAAGGTCCGATCTTAATTAATGTGCGACACATCCTACTACTACTTTTATCGTGATTAAGAGCCTCCAGTGTGCGAACCTAAGTGGGTTCCGGTCGCTAATAGGCTGTTTATGGCGAACAAGATTACTTGTGTTTTGGTTAAGAATTCGTCTTTCCAAATCCCGGGATGAAAAAATGTGCTGGTTGAAAAAAACATAAATACTTATTAGTATGTAATAGTTTTTTTATTGAGTAGGTACCTCACTTAAGAATTATATATACTTACTTTAGATACAATAAACTAAATGGCAGTGAATTCTATATCTTATATTAATCTGTCTTTTTTATTATATAGGTACTTACGTCTTAGCACATCAAAATACACCATAAGAAGGAACAATGAACTAACAAACAGGAAAATCTCAGCAAAAATAAAATCTTGTTACCATGACAAAATCACTTCCCTTTAAAATAAACCAAGTAACGTTTTCCCCACGTGAATCTCTTTAAAGACATACTAGTGTAAATCTAAACGCTTCATGTAACGTATCCGCGTAGTGACAATACGCCGCGCGCCGGTCCGACACGCGGGCGTCGGGGTCTCTCCGGGGACTCGCTAAATCGTATTGGTTTCTCTCCACTTTTGTTTATTTGCTCTCTTTCCATTCCTACAACCCTCGCTTTGATAGCACACTTGAATCATCCATGTTCCCAACAATATTCTAGGTAAATAGGTTACGGATTTTAGCTAAGGTTTGTTCTACAATTAGTTGAATATTTGTGGTAAACACACAACCGTGATGATGGAAAACATGTTTAATTTTCAGTTTATTAGCGCCCGGTAGTAAAAAGACCACGTAAATTATACTCATGGACCGCTTCTAAAGTTACCGCGTTTTACGCTGAGAAAACAATTATGTTAAATTAGCAGCAATAACTCCATTTACTCTAAGAATAACATTCTACGAAACTAATTTTCATTATACACGTAATTTCTTCATGCACAATATGGTATTGTGTAGTAAGGTTGCACTAGAATCTCCTCTGGTCATTTCATGCTTGACCCGCAGTATTTCGGTGGTGGGTAGTAAAACACTGAAATGATAAATAAGTGTAATATAACACACCCTCGGCTAGTCATAATGTGCAAACGCCAAGCTCTCCGCGTTTGGCTGACACTGTTCCGGGCATAGAAGCTAGGGTATGGTCACAAGGCGAGCGACGAAAACATCGGTATGATATCTTCTTGAAAACACTATCTTTATGAAACCTTATATTCTATTACTAATATTATACACGTTTTGTTTATTAAAATGAATTGTTTTGAAGTAGAAACTACAAAAAGTCATACATAATTGATAAAACTAAATTGACAATGAATTAGCTACGCCTCGTAGACCCTCGTAGCATCTAAACTACGCAACTAAACTAGTCGTGAATTACGCTACTTTGAGAAAGGCAATGTATTTGTATGGATTTGTTATATTGTTCAAATAATATTTGCTCTTAATTTACTTTACTTGAATATTAAAATACTTGAATAAAGTCGTTTTACAACTACAAGACTATCTAGTCTTGTACGGTGCGCGTAGTACGCGTAGAGGCTCGTAGCCATCATCGTAGCACTCAATTTTTATTAATAAAACAGACGATTTGCTGTCAGTGTTCCAAAATTTGAAATCTAAGTCCCGCTATTAGTAAAGCGGTACCCAAAGGCAGCGAGGCAGAGCGAGGCGCGAGCTTGCTTTATCTGCGCTGGCTGTGCGCGAAACAATATATTTATTGGACAGTGGCGCGGCGCGGCCGATCCAGAGGATGATCTATTCGCTGTACCCTTACGTTGCCACCGTGTAGGCGACGGAAGCGAGCACAGCCGGGAAATGGTGAAAATTGAGAAAATGGTCAGTAGGAATGAGATTTTATATTTGTCAATTGCTTACCGATATTTTTTCAATGAAAAAATATCTGATGATTTGCTTATGAAATTATTTGATTTAGAATAAGTTTAACCATTTGTTTGTTTTAATATTTAAAAATAATCATTGAATGTTAGGATAAGATGGAAAAGAAAATATAACTGTGCATCTGCAAGATTATGCTAAAAGATAAAAAGTAGCAAAGCTGCTTTAAATATTCAGTGCAGGGCGTTAGTCTGTGTCGCGGCGCGGGGCGGGCGCCGTTCTTCATTCAGTAAGGTCACAGTTGGTAGCGGCGCGCCGCGGTCGCACTGCCCCTGTTTTACGATACACCGCCAGTTTTGTTTCCAAGATTAAGCGAAACTAAACTGCTGGCATCCACTACTCACTGACCTCACGCTTATTTATTACTCTCGCTCAGCGAAATCGAGACTTATTTTTCGGTACGACCGCCAAGAAAAACATCTGCAACCGTGCTACGTACCCGTACAAATAAACCGCCGGGACGTCTCAATCACGGTACTATTTATTCAGGAACTGGTCTCCGGAGAGGCGAACAAGATGGATCGCGGTGTCAACACGAATTTGCATCCCTTGTTTGTCTCAGCGGAGCGTCGGCGGAAAAAACACCACAATCTCATTGTGTTCGGTGCAGCGGGCGCGGGCGCGGCGCGGCGGCTCACATCAGTTATTCGCCGGTGCGGCCGGCTAACACGATTATCTGTCGTTTCAAACGAGACGCTCTTTTTTCCGTTCCCTTGTTTTCCAACTTCACGTCTGCTCCATGTTTTTTTCTGAATAGGAAATGGGATACGTCAGACGAAAAATTGACAAAAATATGGCCGACTCCGATGGAAAATAGTGGGTTTTGCGATAGGATCTGTCGGATCCCGCGTTCGTTGTATAGAAAATTTTATTTGCAAGATTGTTTTC
Source organism: Lithophane socia (assembly GCA_947522985.1). Taxonomy (NCBI): domain Eukaryota; kingdom Metazoa; phylum Arthropoda; class Insecta; order Lepidoptera; family Noctuidae; genus Lithophane; species Lithophane socia. Next base: position 11,816,849 of record OX383256.1, on the reverse strand, counting down.
TTGTTTGTCATGTTTTTGTTGCGCTGATTGTATTTTAGGTAGAAAGAAAACCATGGTGGTGTCACCCTAAATGTTGCGGGAATGGTAGCATTATATTTGTTTTTATAAGAAGACAATTTGGGATTGAAGAAGATAAAGATCGGGTAGCCTACTCGCCAATGTTGTGAATTCCGAGGTAGCCAGAGGAGCATGACATGCTTCAAGCGACGTCACGGACGATTTCCGTGGTTCTAGTCTGTGGCGTCTACCTATTAGGTGGGCGTGGGTGGCCCTGAGTTCACGACTGTCTCACTGCAGAATGTAGCTACACAACTTGTTATTATGCATATTTAATTAACTGTTTATGTAATGTAGACTACAATAATGCTGAATTATTAATAATTTACACGATTTGTTTCGTAAAATCAACAGTTAGTGTGGGTGCACACAACTTTCATCAGTCTCATCTCATTAGCGCCGTCGGTAGCGGTCCCGGACAAAAACCAGCATCCACAAAAACTAACCCGTGAGATGACAGAAACGATTCTAAATATTTCGGCAATGCTCCGATTCTGTGAAACAAGATGCACGCCTGTGATTTATGATCGTAGTAAGACGTTACAAATTGTTTTACCGAAACCTGTGTTTGCCTTATTTATTACTTCTGGTTAATGACGTAGGAAGGTTCCGGATGAGGCTGGTAATACGTGTGTGTCTCTAAATGTCCCTCTAATAACAAAAAAATGAATAATCATGATTCAATGGTGTTACAAACCAATGTTTAGTCATAAATTGCTGAGACACGAGAGATGTGATTGCGCCATGAATTACACACAGAACCACACGCAATGGCTCATAAAGATCGCTCTAATGTCTTCATACGGCACTCACAAGCGCCTCAACACGAACTCGCGCCGGAATAGATCTACCAAACTAATAATTTCCCGCGTTGAGGTGAGGCCGCGGAGTAGCTCACACGCTCTAGCCAAACCGCTGATTACGACTTGATTACACCCTACAAAAACTTTCATAACCCGGAACTTCCATTGCCATTAGTGACTAAAAAAACAATTATTGACGCCTCATGATAGCAATTAACACCCATCTGTTATTACGTCCAAATCTTTACTTTCGGTAGACCTACTATCATGTGTAATGAGTTGCTTGGTGCATCGGTGATCTTCTAAAGGTAATATTGTATTTTTTTCGTATTGCTGGAAATTGTGTCTTGTGACGTCAGCCGTAGGGCTGTTTGGGTTTCGTGAGTGCCGCGTAGTAGAATCGTGTCGAGTAGACGTGTGAAGCTGACGCGTGGAGCGGGCGCGCGCGCAGACCACCCGCGCTCGACCACCGGCCGCCGGGGGGCGTGCGCTCACACGTGGATATACACTAATAGTTCCCAACATTTCATAGTTTTTGTAACCAGATGACATATTTGCAAAAAATATATAAATGATGTTACAATTCAGAGTTCTACTTGAGTTCCATTCGTCTGGAATGACACCGTCGGGTTCTGAGGCAAGTGACGTCCAGTTCTTATCTGGAGATAACAATCGGCTTGTCCATTTACATACGTCAACAAGGTTGACCCAGAACCGAGCATGGCATTCTGTGATGAGGTTGGAGTGTTGTTCTGGTGTGGTCCGCGGCCAGGCCGGCTGTCGGCGGCGCGGCTGGCACGCGCGCTATGCGGCCCGGCTGCGCGCGCGCAACTACTCAACTGCTTAATAAATGACCAGCGCGCAGTATTAGGCGGATCTCATACATCATTTATGTAAATTGTGACGAAGACATATCTAGCTCGGTCGGTCGCTGCCTTCACTCGACACGACGCGCATTCCGTCTTATTTTATTATGCTTTTGTAAGTAAATAAATCCTCGAATAAATATCAGGGCTCATTACAAAGTGTCACGATATTACAGCGAGTAATCCTCTCCTTAATATAGTATCGCTTATGGTTGTATCTCCATATTTATTTGTAAGCTCAAGTCAGGCACCGTCGATGCCGGATGTATGTAGCTTTGCATAAGAAACAGGCGAGTCAAGTACCTACCTACAGTAAATTGAGACCGTTTGCTTGCTCATGAGCTACGAACATTAAATTGGCCGTTTCCCTCGACTCTTTGCAGGTCGATACACTGGTAAATAACTGTTGAAGAACAAAACATTGGGGTACTATAACTACGTAATCATATAACTTCACTAATAGCAATGAAAGCTAACTTTGTACTTTTTGTAGAATAAGTGGATTTAACCAGTGACATTGAAAGCGTTCAGCCCGTCTAAACGCGTTCAAGAGCTGTCAGTGTCAAAATTGTTATGGAATATTGATATTCAGCTCCTGAACGCGTTTTAGAAATGCTGATCGTGTTTAGTTTCATTGATGAAATCCGCCCTTAGGGTGAATTTCACCATACATCAACACATCTAAAACACGTTTAAGAGCTGTCAGTGTCAAATATTCCATAACAATGATGACACCGACAGGTCTTGAACGCGGTTTAAATGTGCTGATCGCGTTCAGTTTCATTGGTGAAATCCGCCCCTAATAGTTCTTTAATCTATAAAATGTAATGGCACTTCAAATGACCGAAATATTTTGTCAAGATGAATGTGAAGATGACTTTATTTAGCCAACACGGCACAGCAGGGTACACCAGGTGCCTATTTGTGCCTTCAAATGACTATTATATATTGCACGTCGTTGTTTTCATTCTTATAGTGTTATAATACTCAGTCACTAAAGGTTGTGCCCCCCTTGAACAAGAGACAATTATTGTTTGACTACATCTTTTTTGGTTTAAAAGTGACTTACGACAAAAATTTGAAATAAATAGTGGGAACAAGTTCGATAGTGATTGCTTTAAAGGGGTTTAATTACCGTAGGGTTACTGATTAATTGAAGTGTCAAAAAAAGTTTTCAGTTGTACAACTGTAGCAGTACGTAGTTTAATTCCTGATTGTGATTTTGGTGTAGCTCTAGAAAGTCAAACTTCAAAGTACTTACCTATAGATAAAGCATAATTATAGTGAACTTTTTTATTTTTTCTAAGGACCGGTAGACCCAGACCACATCGCAGCGAAAAAATGTGGGCAAGCAGTGGTTATGTGTGAATAATGTCACTGCAACTTCATGCAATTGCGTTGTCGCTAGTAGTTGCGATGTGGTTACGTTGTGGCTAGTATTTGCAGGGAGATAGATCGGTTTGTTTGCGATGTGGCCGGCCGCTAGTGTACGTTCTCCCTGAGGGTTGCGTTGTGGCCGCGACATGGCCAGCATGGCCTTGATGTGGTCGGTATCGCCCACCACGGTTTATTTTGACGGTCAAATGTCCGTGTGAATAAACTATTCATTTTCATACAAATTAGAACCAGTTCACGTGTCGTCGTTGTGGTATGGCTGTGGAAGGTTGTGGTTATGGAAGTTTTGGTGTGATTCAGTGGTTGTGGTAGGTACTTACCTACTTGTGATCGGGCCCTTAAAGTAGCTATTATTTCCTCAACAACATCATAAAGTTTATTATGAGTTATCGAATAATTATTTTTAAATGGTATTATTGTCAGTTAGAAATAGGTAGCTGTAAATATTCAAACAGATGTATTCAAACAGATGACAGATGAGGTTGAGGGTCAGGATGATTCGCGGTTCACCTCCATTGTATACAGATCTGCCGTACTTAAGTACCTAAATTATTGATTCCTTAGAAATTTTCAACATTAAAATAATATCATTTAACAATCATCTCAAGATATAAAGCATGTGCTTCATGATGATTAATTAATGCCACTGAAGAAGTCGATCAACAATTGACTTTTTTCTTCATCTCAAGCTTATTATTTACAATAGGTACCACCCTAATACATAAAAGCCCCTAACCAGGAGACATCTGCCACCATCATACAAGTCTCGTTAGCTCCTACTGTGCCATTGATCATGAAGGATACAAGCAACTCACTCGCGACTCACTCAAGTCTATCAAACACTTTCAGTGGACCCCATTGTACTCGTGAATTATTGTGGGCGTCTCCTAGCATAAACTAAATGGGTACCCACAAGTGCCATATTTGCGGTCACACCGTGTGGCCTGCACAATGACTTGAGAAAAATTGGGCCTTTTTATTGTAGTTAAGTTCAAGGATTTTGTGATCGGCAAAACATATTTGGCGATACCTTCTTGCTGTGTTGGCACTGGGGTTATCCAATTACTCAATAATATTGGCTTGGAGATGTGATATTGGCAAACAACTGATCAAGGCGTAGGTACGCCTTTATAAACGTCAGTTTTCTCACAAATCTAGCTGTCATCACAACTTGAACAGATGCTACATGAGTTTTATCAATCGGGCCACCATTATTATATTCTACATAGATTAATTTTCAACAAAAAAATTAACAAACAGGCGGCCCTTATTTCAAAAAGCAATTTATTCCAGACCACCTAAGCTAAAAGTCAGTCGACCTCCTATACTGTTCTGAGTACGTCAAATAGACCTCACCTTCATTAAACTACGATAAACTTACAAGTTCATTAAAAACCTATCAGAACTCGACCACGTGGTCACCCGTGGAGGTCCATGTTTGGACAAGGCGACCACTAACGTGGCACCCCTGCGGTTTCGCAAAACTATATTTTTTTCACGCCCTGTATCTTGGTTTGTCAACTGGCACATTAGCCAAGGTGTTTCCATCATGGTGGTCGTTTTTTGCGCGCCCACACCCTGTTAATTGGTGACAATTGTAATCTGCGACCGTTTGGGTGAAGAGATATGTTTTCCTACAACAGATGTGTTAATAATGTTAAGAGGACAAACAAAGTATTGTGATACGTTCCTTGAGTAGTATTTTTTGTTTAAATGTCATTTTACCTCCGTACCTACGTCTACTGAACCGATGACTGAGGATTTCATCTCACACAACCCACGTCACATTAGTCTTCAAAAAACGGAGTTGCAAGATGTCAAAATTTTCGCGGAAGCAAGAATTAAATAGGCTTTGATGCTTCTTCACGGAAATCCATTTTTGCTTTCCACATGCCTACTATAACAGGTAAACCCTACCTACAGCAAAGCGGCATACAAAAAGGCCCATTAAGCTCGATGGCAACAAGTACACACAGCGCCACAGATAACAGGAGCACATGCATTTTTTCCTCAGTCTATTTACGTGCTCAAGAGCGATGTAAGTATTCGGCGGCTCACTAAGAGATTATACGTATTCTGAGCTGCCGACTGTCGAGGCTCCTGGCGCCATACATTTGATACTGTTCTAGTGCTCTTAAGAGCTCTTTGTGGAGTTGTTAAGAAAATATGAATGGGCTTTGTAACGTTTTTTATTATTATTATAAAACTTTATTTCAGACTATCTTATACAGAATCATCCATATTTGTGTTAGTAAGTACTTAGGAACTATGTTAGTAAACCACAAAAATAAGACAAACATAATCACACAGACACATGGAGTGCGATCCAGTGTCTTAGAAAAGGACCGTCTAACCGGTCCGCTATTACTTTCAGGATGTTATTGGAGCTTGCTCGAATACGGTGCAATATGGAGGCCGCTCTCTTTCTCATGATAGCATGAAAGCCATCAATCTGAGCCTCCATAAACATGCCAGACGCACTACAGCATCTCGGCAGCCCCAACAACATCCTAAAGGCGTTATTGTATTGTACACGAAGGGCGTTGAGTGTCCGTTGAGTACAGCTGACCCACAAGGTGCAGGAATAAAATGATTGGCAGTATGCCCTAAACATTGTGCACTTTACTGCGTTCGGGCACCGTTTAAACCTGCGAGCCAGCATGTTCCCACGGACAGCCAAAGCCCTCCGTTCCCTCTCAACGTCCACGTCATCCGCAAGGTTCTCCGTGACCCAGTGACCCAAGTACTTGACCTGCGTCACTCTGTTGAGCGGTACACTATTTAGTGTAACCGAAGGGACGGAGTCAACTTTAAAATTCCGCGGTAGGAACACCAGCAACTCACTTTTCTTCGCATTGTACCTGAGCCCATGAGCCACGGCGTATTCCTCACATCTCCTAACAAGTTTCCTTAAACCGCTAATTGAAGGACTCAGCAACACCATATCATCCGCATAGCTTAAGTTGTTAATAGTGGTGCCATCAATAGTGCAGCCGACCGCAGTGCTACTGAGACCCTCAATCAACTCATTGATGTACAGGTTGAAGAGCCGAGGGGATGTTAAACCACCCTGTCTTACACCACACTCCAGCCTGTACTCATCCGACACAACGTTCGCCCATCTTACAACATTAACTTGATTGTTATACCAGTAATCAAGAACATTAATGATCTCCTCAGGGAGTGAGGTCGCCCTCAGTTTCTCCCAAAGATGTTTATAGGACACCAAATCGAAAGCTTTCGATAGATCAAGGAAGCAACCATAAACTGGAGTCTTCCTGTCCGTGTAATACCGGACAGTATGCTTCAGACATAAGATTGCTGTTTCTGTTGACAGTCCCGCTTGGAAGCCGAACTGTGCATCACTTATTTTCAGATGACAACATAATTGTTTATCCAGCATACTGTCCAGTACTTTAGCTACAGTGGTAGCTAGCGAGATGGGCCTATAGTTGGAGCTATCAGAGGGGTCACCAGTCTTATTCTTGATCACTGGCACAACAATAGCCTTCGTGCACTCATCCGGTAAGTATGAGTGTCTAATACAAAAAGTATAAAACATAAATAACACTCTAGGCAAATGTACACCTGCATGTCGCAGGTGCTCAATGCTGATGCCGTCATGTCCAGGGGACTTACCCCTCTTCATCTTACTAATAGTGGAAGCAACTTCCTTAGTAGAGAAACAGACTGATGGTAATGTATTTGACTTTCGAGTATCAGAATTGAGCACCGGCGGCCGCACAGGTGGACTATCGGAAGGTACTATTTTAAATTTATTAACAAACATATTAGCAATGTCAAGTGACTCACCGAAGCCGTCGACGCTGAGAGGAGTGTACGGCCGTGGATTCAGCTTACTGGTCTCCTTCCAAAAGCTTTTAAAGTCCTTATTCGCATGCTGTGCGGCTAGAACATCCATCTTTACCTGTTCCGCGTTATTTTGACACCATTTCAGTTTAGATTTAAAAATACGACGAGATTCTGTCATTTTGTCATACACTGGTCCATTACGCGGACGACCAAGTGACAACCATAACTCAAACTGCGCCCGCGCTTCCTTATGTGCTGGGTAAACATGTCTGTTCCAGCCCACAACACACTTTTTACGTGACTGAAGTTTACGATCGAAGCTAGCCAGTTTTTGTAGAGCTTCTTTTGGTTATTGGTTGTTAGAAGATAGTCCTGAGATAGTCCGATTACATGTTTTGGGGAACTTGTAAATATGTAAGGTCACGTAAACAAAGAAATTATGTCCCAGCATAATTATTTAATTATGTAAGATTGTAACTGAAACACAACTTTCAGATCAAACAATTTTGTTTATTTGGTCTGGGAAATGCACCATTTTGATGTTTTACGCTAACCGATTTATGTATAGATACTTGACAAGCAGTTTTTCCCCCATGCATTATTTTTCCCTGGGTAATAAATAGATCTTCACATAATCACCACAAACTTCACCAACCTTGCGTAATTAAAAAACTTACTTGCGTGCTAAGAATATTCAACGCTGCGATTCAATTTTCTCACCATTAAGTTGGCGGATAAACGTATAAGTTTCATATAAGGTATATAAATTATCATGTGTGGAGCGGTATTATTTATGCGAGGTAGCGGAGAGAGCGTCTCGATCATGTTTGATCGCGATTTAAGCACCTGTAAGCTTGGCTCGCCCGCTCTTTGTGCCACCCGCTCACACACGTAGCGTCCGCAAATATGCTGCATTATCTTTCAGTGGTTTGAGTATACAAGGCACTTTGGCGCGTCACCAAAATCGGAACCAACACCGCCATTTTGTTTTTGCTATACATTTAACAAAACAAATTGCACTAAATGTTTACCAACAGAAGCAGAAGGAAGGTTTACCAACAGCGCCACCCTGTCAACGCCATTCGAGCGCCAAAAGATCCGTCCAGCATAAAAGGCCTTGCAGATGCCTAGCTTTTATTTGACAACCATAGGAGTATCCAGTTTTATCCGTCTGTCTGTATCAGTAAATAACGAGGCATTTCTGATTATAAGTAACTTACGCTGGACTGTAGTATGATTCCTCCTGCATCAGTGAAACCGCTGGATGGCAGAGTTCAGCGCAAATCGGATTCTAGATCGTGAAAAGTTTGATTCATAATCTTAATGTAGTCTTCAAATGAATAGAACTAGACACAAAGTAGAAACTATGGCAAATACCAAGTTTAGGGGATAACCCTAAATACATAAGCGGCCTTTTGAAAAACTATTTTATCCTATCCTGGGCCTACAGACTGTTATGCAGACCGTACCAACTGCAAGTACACAAAGGTTTACTGTTGAGGCGTGATTTTTTGCAAATTCGGCCGCCAGAGGACCGGCGTCGACTATTACTGCGGTCCGGCTGCTGTAACGATATCATTTTATTACTTAGATGGTGGTGGCCTGAAAGGAACCATGTGTGAATGCACTCGGAGATTTCACATGTTAATTTTTTTTGAAGGAAGACAAAATTCAAAGGAAAATGGGTTGGAATTCAAGTTTCCTATTTAAAAAACATTAATATAATGGCTTCTTCTATGATGTTTTTAAATAGAAAACTCGTAATATTGCTTCAAGATAAGTATAAGGAATACCAAAGGACTTATTACTTGTTTTTAAATGTTTTATTTAATGTTATTTAGTATAATAAGTTACCCAATGTTTATAATAGTTACCCAAGTTTTATCTTTAAAATCTGTTATTTAAAAGTAATTTTCCGAATGTTTTAATATAAGTAAGCATAACTACGTACTTATGTATTAGAATATACCAGCAATAAACCATTTTTTTTCTTTCATTCTTCACAGCCTGCTAACAAAAAAAATGCATCTAAATGAAAAATAATCCACATTGCATAAAGCCGTCCTCGTTGGCAATCGAAGCTAATTACCGTCCCGTCCTTAGTTGGTGTTGATGGAAGAGTTTTTGCGCAGATTCCCGGTACTCTCCTTATAGCACATAAACGATACCGATACGGTAGTATATCGATATTGTATCGATACTTAAATACGCTAAATATATTACTCGAGAGAATCTCTCGCCACTCAGTAGCCGCTTGTCTCGATTAATTGTTTTAAACGATCCATGCGTGGCGAGCGCTAACATGACGACATCTGCCGTCGCCTGAAACTAAGCTGCTGTGTTTTCTATGCATTTCTAACTAGAGCGTGAATGAATGATTTCAACCGTAGTTTTGCAGCGATGCAAAAAGGAGTCCTATTTATTGTTTTTTGACGAGTTCTTACAATATGCTAATACCTTTGAATTTAGATGCTAAAAGAGTTGTTTTTTAAATAAAATATTACAATTTTAAGTATTACACGTCAATACGGGTCCGAAGCCCAAAAGTCTGACAACCGGTTTCCGCGAGTATCATGTTACCCAGTAACTGGGTTGTGGAGGTCAGATCCGTAGTCGCTCCATGTAAAATCATTAATGGTATTCAGCTGCATCCGGTTAGACTAGCTAGATAGTTGGGAAAAGGCTAAGCAGCTACCTAGGTAGGCACAGTTACCTACCTACTTCTTACATTATCTGCCTTTTCCAAATTACTTTGGGGTTGGTTTTCAGTGTAACCAAATGCAGCATATACTTCTAATTTGTACACGTACACTTAATACAGAAACCCTTATAAGGTACGATGAGCCTATAGAGTATTCTTAATATTGTTTAAAAAATGCACAACATAAACGCCATATCATTCATTTGCTTTTTATCGCTGTAAGCAATGCTACACTATCTACAATTATCTTCTGCTTCAAGCCTTACCGCAACAATAGTAAGTACATAATTATTATAACTTGTTACAAGTTCCCATTTACCTCACCTGATTGTTACAACTTGCACAAACAGATTTAAGTAACTGATTACGTTGTATTTACCTTTCATTCGCAAGACAGAAATGTTTATCACATTAGCTAAATTACTGGCGCTGAATTACTTTAATTAAGATTCAGTGAAGTCAACTGGAGTCAGAAGTAATTGAAGGCATTTGTTTTATTCTTTCAAATGAATCAGGAGTACGTGAATCAAAAGCAGGCGTGCGAATTTTGGCCGCTGCAACATTGGCACCGCGTAGGTTGGCTAATGGCCGTTCGCGCTTATTGATTGAAGCAGGCAGCTGGTAATAAAACGCGTCGGTGCTCGTAAACTGGCACTCGATCCCGTCGCTACTGGCGCCCGCGCACCGATCAAAGAACGACGCCGACAAAGACGCCGCCGCCGCCCTCCTCCCGCCCTGTCAACGCGGTCACGGTCCATACTTAATGCTCGCCCCCGGCTGAAATTACGGGCGATGACTGCTATCGACAATTGAATATTAATATCACGAATTTACATAAAATTCTCATGAAAACGAGATAAAACACAATCGCGCGAAGCATGGCCGGCCCAACGCATAAAACACACAGTAAGTTCGTCGAAGCAATCCTAATCCGGCTGGAACGAGCCCAAAAACTGTGGGCGTCTCAAGACGAGAGTCACCGTTTTAATTGGTCGCATTAGTGCAGAGCCCCTTATTAATAGGTTGATTACTTGCGGAGCAGCGCGCGTGGTGCCACCGACCGGCCGCCGATCTGCATCCGCCTCGCAGTCCTGGACTTATGCAACGACGCTAAGAAAAGCTTTGCGACTGTAAAGTAGTTTCAATTGCATGCACTTCCAACAAATCCGTGGTAAATAATATAAAATGCAGCGCGCCAGCCTTCAGTGTGTAGCGCAATCTGAGCGGAGTACTTTGTTTTGCATCACGATTTTTATGGTTATTTTTATTCCAGTGTGTTCGCATAGTATGGAATTGATATTGGCGTTCATTGAGGTGCAGCGAATTCACTTCGCGAAGTACTTTAGCGCGTCAGGAGCTAATAGCCGTACAGCGAGTTGAAAATATCAATATCGTCCGGAAATAGCGGCCATATCGGCATTCAGCCATAAATCTGCGAGGTGTCGGCCACTATCGGCCGCTCACTCTCCGCCTGATGGTTTGTATCATTTGCAAAGCAGCTTAGGAAGTATTTTGAGTACGTCTTACACATGTAGAAATGGAAAGAAAACAGCGCCGAACGCAAATTGAAATCTTTCAAGGAGTTCGAGTCATTATGATGTGTGCTTTTAAGTCAATTAATTACCTCAATTGGTTATTAAATTAATGTTTGTAAATTGATTACTTATTTTAAGCGATACAGAAAACTTCGGTTATGCACTATTTTATTTAGGAACTTATGAGCACTTGTAGGCTCTGTTCTAATCCGTAGTAACTAGATAAAAAAACGTATGCCGAAACCTCTGTAGTTTATGTGCTGGACTGCGAAATCGACGAATTTGCAGTTTTGTAAGTTTATAGTTTGGTTATAACCATAGGTTATGGTTTGGTTTTATGCGCCATCTCGTCGTTAATAAATGGAGTCGTACCGACATAAGTGTCTTTTGAACAAACGCTTTATATAGACTCGAATTTCTTCCTGAGCATTCCTGAGCATTTCATCGTTTGCTATGAAACTATAAACAATTGCGATTTTATAACCTTAGTGGTGAGGTTGCAGCCATGGCTGCATGATGCTGTAATCATTTGTGAGAATTCAGGAGAGAATAGTGTTATTTAAAGCTGTTAAAAGATGCACCCTTTATAATGTAGGATAAACAACATACTGTAATCGTTCAAAGAATTTCTTTAATGTCTTATGAAATGTGATTGAGCTCATATCAGTGGCACATAAAGCAGCGTTCAAACCTTTATCGTGGCTGCAGCCGTGCCGTACATCAAACGTGAATGTTTTTCAGACAGTATCGAATTATTATCGACGGCTCGGCGGCAAGGCAGCGATGCTGTGGCACGTGCTGTTTGACTCAGCGCAGTAAGTGCTGCCCGCAATTAAGATTGCGCCGATGAAGACACACGCTGAAGTGTTTTCTAATTATGTACACCATCAATCACGACTCATGCCGAACAGGCCAGAACACCGCCAATCAAGTAATTGCATCGCGTGCATCAGCTTTTCGGCCCTCGATAATAATAGGCATTTTATTGCCCGTAATGGAGTCTCTAGGGCCCGTCGGTTAATGCTCGGCATTTGGTACCGTCGCTGCTTTTAATTCGGATTAATATGCAAGAACTGAGGAAGTAAACGTATCGGTCCGCGGTCCGAGAGCCAATAACAACATTGTTTTTGTAATCAATTAAGCAGACGATTGTTAGTCTATTGATATTACACGGTAATAGAAGTTTGATATCGTTGAGTGCCAACTATAACGTTGATTGCATTTGAATCACGCAACAGTTATAAAGTTGGGGAATGCGTTGCGTTCCTGGCTATTAGTCATCAAGTTATCCAGCGGCATTGCTCCGCGTCAGCTAGATCCTTTGACACGGCATAACGAAACAGATTTCAATTGGAGGCTTGCGTGCGGCGGAGTGCCGTCACTGAGTGACCCGTATAAAGGAGGTGATGCTAATCGGACAGGTGGGCTGACGTGGGCTCCGTGCCCGCCGACCCAGCTCCGCCAGATACGCGCTAAACAAAACTCGTGTTGTGATCGATCGATATTTTAATTCTTCGCTTTTGTTACATTTTTAGAATATTTCACAGGTGAATCCGATGATCAATCAGTTTTTTTGTGGAACAGTCGCTATAAGTACTTGGGTAACACTAAAAACGAATGCGACTATAAGTAGATTGTAAAACAGACACCGACTGAAGTTTTTTTATAAATAAAATGCTACATGAATCGGCTTCGTAACTGCAGTTCAACATCATCGATAACGTCAGCCCAGTTACCAAATATGAAAAAGTGAACAAAGGCTTGTGTAAACCGAACTCATAAATCACAATTCATTAGAGGTTTAGTAAGCCGCGTGACCTATTGCGAAATTGACTTGTTCCGCGATATGCGAATTAACTGAAAGCGCGATTGCTCCTACAGAACATCTATTGTACTGATTTGTTGAGTACATATCGGCGTGTCCGATTCGACGCTGTTCAATAACTAGTACAATAAACAGAAATGGATGATGCGCGCACAAGTTCAACAAACGAGAATCAATTGTTATGGACCTGATCACCTATCACCGTTCAGCGTGTCCGTAAATCATGATCAGTCGATGATCGAACGTGATGCGACGTCAGATTAGGACGCTCCTAGCTTTTTGTTTGTAATTTGTGATGGCCGCCGAGATGCCTGGATGACTTGCGCTCGCGCAGCGGTGCGGGCGGCAGCCGCGCGGTGAAAGAAATCAGTAACATTCACTTCAGTTAGTTAACTCTGATAGTAATTTATCAGTGTGATTGTTTTTATGTCATTGATCCTCGGACCGTAGAAAATGTGCCAAGTAGATATTGAGCGAGGTCCGGCTACTAACACGATGATTAGACAGATAATACCTACTGTAGTCGATACTTTACTTTTATTAAGTCAAGGAGAACTTAGCAGGTAAGTAGTCTGTCACGAAGAAGCCTTTTGTGAATTTGCTAAGGTTTAATATTTGAACAACTAAACATTATTCAATGATTTGCAATATTGAGCGAAGCTTTAAATTAGGCTCTCAAAAATTCAGTCGTGAAATGTCAGCCGATCTTGACTCAGTTTAATAGCACTTTGTTTTGGAGCAACACAGTCAGTTGGCAATTGTTTCGAAAGTGTTTTCCGTACGGCTGAGTGAGTGGGCATCACTAACGAACATCCTCGGGGATAAGTTGGGGCTTGCCGGGATATCGGCGAAGCCGCAATTACCGGCGGCTTTGCGTTCCGTAGCCACCGGCACTGGCTTCCTCCACGACTACTAATCGCAAGGGTCATTGGAGTACACCCTTAATCTGCGCTTAAATGATACGTGACTCTGTTTAATTATGTGCATAGGTAAAGACGTTGCTATGACGGTGTCAGTATTTGATTTATTTTATGTGATATGGGTACACAGGTAAAGGTTTCTGCTGAAAACTACTGTACTTCATGGGGGCCAAACAGGCTACGGTCTACCGGAGAGATTTACCTATGCAGGTGGGCCTGCCCAGGTAGACCTTACGATAGACCCTAACCTGTATGGCCTACTTAATAGGATGTAGCCGTAACTTTTAGGGACATGCCTTTTTTACTGACTAAAACCCACCCGTGTTCCTTCAGTTGCCTGTTGTCAAGGTCCCGGTTTCCCTTTCGGGCTTTCCCGCAACCCTGGTAGGCAATTTAGGGACATGCCTAAGTTAAAAGTTACACAAAACTAATTTGAATTATGACTCTTATTTCTAATGACGTCAAGAATGTTTGACGAGTAAGTAAATTCTTCTTTTCCTTCGTCTCTGATCAGTTCCTACTCTTTTGTATCGACACACGCTGTTTGAAACTTCTTCTTAAGCTACCTCTACTTTTTAACGGGTCCCCCTATTTCATTTCGAAAGTTGATGGTTCGATTTTTATTATATCGAACACGGTGTGTCGATAATTCAGTTGTACGATGTTTTATTCTATCGATGCTTTATTGGTGCGATGTAACGTTTGTGCGAAAAATCCTGTTTCGAAAAACCCTACAGCGATTGCTCATTAGTTCGATAAACAGGACTCCTTGCCCAGTATCATTATTTGTGAGACTAGAATGATTGGATATAGGCCACACTATGTGCATGTTTGTATATATTCAAGCACGACTTTTTTCCCACTATATATTGTGTTCCGCTATATTCCCAGTTCCACCGGTCGGCAGCAGGCAAAGGTAATGGATACAAAGCTTTGTGTATCAATAAGCGGCTAAAGAGCCGGTAATCCGTCACAAGGCGACGCGACAGCCACACAAACACAATGGGACATTACCACCACTCGTCTCTTCACGATCCTCACCGAATGTGAACACGTATACGACGTTGGCTTAGAGTTTAGGGTGTAAAAAATACTTCAGGAAAATAGATTATTTAATGTCACAGGTTATACATATACAGGTAAATAAGTGTTAGTTATGTACTTGAACTTTCAATTACGTACATATGCCTCAAATAATAATTAATTATAAAGCTGAAAGAACGAACAACAACATTTTACCATTCGTAATTCAAACCGACCGAAAATTTTGAAGAGAACCTTATATTTCAACACAAAACAACGCTTAACCTCGTGTCAGTCGAAAGTTATAACTGTTATAAGCGACGGATGTTAGTGATAAAAGCCTTCGCTTTCATTGCGTGATTAGCTCTTAAACAGTGCTATCGTGCTAAACGAACTATTAACAAATCTCTACAACAAAACACCAGTAAATTAGCAACACAATAGCTCTAACAGTAGAAGATTGTTGCGATTATCTGCAAGTTGGGAAACGCAAACAAGTCTGACACGAAAGCGGCAGCAACTCTTGCGCAAGCAACACACAGCTGTCAATCCAATTTATCGAGCGTCGATCAACTCTCTCACCTGCCGCCACTGTCTGGCGAAGGCCTTATAAAAAACATATTACGACAATTCGCTAACAGTTATGGATTTGTCACGGCAATTATTTTGTTCCATGTCAGAATACCGCGTAAATTATACGCTGGTGTAACTTCTTTCTTCACGCGCAAATTTTTGTCATCTAATACGAATAAACATAAAGGTGACAACCATTTACTGGCGCATATCACGTCACTGCTAAAAGCAAACCTAGTAGCACTAGCATGTCATAGATCTTGTCACGATAGAGCGTGCTAGGCCTTCTTTCCGTCACGCCATCTTAAAGTAACCACAAAATGTCACACATGTTATACGGGAACTCCATTTGTAAGGTAGACAGTTTAAATTAAATGTGTCTTCCGGCTTATTACTGACCCGCGAGGATAAAAAGGCGTAAAGATGAAGAAGATTAACATCGATTTTGTGGCACCAACACGAACTTGTCTTACATGAATGGACATTGTGCGTCTGAGTGGCCCGGGACTGTAGGTAGCGTTCAAAAAGCAATCGTTCATACTGCTTGACAGGCCGAGCTGTGTGGCCCAAGTGACAGTGTGGCGAGCTAAACGTTCCTCGTTCGTGTCCCGATTATATCGCGTATCAAACTTCCGAGAACAGTTTATTTTTCTTGCCAATAATGTCGTATGTAACTTATCGGACTGAATCGAAGAACGTCTCCTATAGGGATGTCAGAGCGATTCGCGCAACAGCGATTATTTAAGATTATACATTTGTATTGTTTTATTAAAACACCTCAAGTCGACAAGCTTGTTCCTAAAACATGCACCTTTTTCGTTCTTATTTTATTGTTCACATTGTTACAGTGTTAACTATTTTGATGGCTGCCCTGTGGAAATAAAGGCCATGTTGTTATATTATCTCGGTTTACGTCACTTGTCGGTTACGCATAATTCTGCATCGAAAGTAACTGTCAGTCAACTGTCAAGATAACACTATAGAATGTGTAAGTTTGTCGGCTAATTTCCCATAACATCGGGAATTTCGGTGCGGTCACAACACACGTGGCGAATGAATAGACTACGATTGACAGGATAAACGCTATTGTGAGATAAATCTAATGTAAGTATGTAATACCAACGAACCATAACTAAAATAGGACCATTTAACGCATTTCAATTGTTTTTTTTTGTTACTATAGGTATCCCAAAATCATTACAGCTCACGAAAACTCAGACACTAAATCTGTAATTCCGCGTAACACTCCAAATTGCTTATATTAAAACCCGACAGAAGTCGATTATACTTATCTACCGAAAATTATAGTGTAGATATCATATTAGAAAGCTACTGTCTAAATAAAATAACAAAGGAATAGAAACCGATTCAGCTGCTACGTTTCGGGTGTGTGCGGTTCCGTACGTGCGGCGGACGTGCGGCATCCGACAAATTATAGACAAATCTCGGGAGGTATTATTTTTTCAACGCGCCCGGGTGAGAAATGCGTGATTGAGGGCCGGCACAAGATTACAGGCTACAGGAGACACGCCACCGCCGAGCTCTCTCACTCACTTATTATCATTATTTAGCTGTAATAAAGTGTTAGAATAAGTAATTATTGCCACCCAAGAAACTACATTTTTGTAATCTCTGCGGTCACTGTTGCGTTCTCTGTATCATGACAGTCATTCTAGCAGAATGTTCCCATTGTGCGGGACACTTAGCAGACATTATAAAGCTTACGTGCACGGCATTATAAAAAGCGATTCTAATACCGTTCACATTAACTTTTTTAGCTTCTGCTCAACCGAATGTTTAAGCCAAATTACCCGCTCGAACCCAATTTAAGACGATCTCGGCGATAATATAGTCCATAATAAAATTGGAATAGGTAGACGCCAATTTTGACACGTCGAATATTGCGTTAACTGTCATTAACAATTTTATGCAAATCCTAATTTGGATCACAGGTTTAAAATGGGAAAATTAGGGAGGAAATTATAGGGCTGGCGCGCCGATGGCACGTTTATGATGCGTTGCCACGGGCCGCGCTCTGTCCGCCCGCCGCGCCGCGCCGATACCGACTCTATGTTAAATTGTAATATCCAAGTGTAAAATTATGCTGAATATATTACATGCATATGCAACTTTAAGGTATAATGATCAATGTTATCGACTTTTTTTTACAGAAATCCCCAATAAAAAGATTACAATAAGGCCTCAAAGACGCAAAAATAAAACAACTTGACGGCAACCTGTGCTGCCAAAATATTATTAAATAAGTAACTGAATTCACAGTTCTCTCTTTCGAAAGGTAATAACAGTTACATGGTATGTCACTTCTCAGCAATTCGAGGAACAGTCCAAGAAATCGCTAACAAATTAATGATATGTGTTTCGAGTGTTGTGTTGGCGCGGATGGGGCCACGGGGCCGGCGCGGCTCTGATTACAAGGCAGCCGGTAATAGGCCCGTCGCGTCCCACCCTATACTCAACTTAATGCTCTCGCAATTTCACTCAAAATAATGAACACAGTAAAAAATAAGTTTTCGGCGGATCCTTAAATGAGAGCTGGCGACGTGAGGCGCGACTCCTGGCACACGGTACACGGAGCCTCTTGTATTGATCCCTCGGCAGATGAGCTTCATTCGTGTTTTGATCTGACGAAATTGTTCTACGAACTTCCAAATTGCTTTTTGCGTTATTGAATGGGGTTTATAAGATTGAATCTGTCGATCATTTTAGGTAATATGTAGGTATATAAAAGCGATAAATTTGCGAATGCTAAACAGGTAAATCTTTGGATCGGTCTGTCGTCCTCGTCAATTAATTTTATAAGGATACGAGCATACCGAACTTTAGTAGCACTTAAATATAAAGAAGGTTAAACGAAATTATGAAATAAAAATCGGATGTACTTAGATATTTTTGTCACATGATACCTAACTTGTATGAAGAGAAGCCGAAAAACCCCTACAAAAAACACTGCATTAGAATTTTCCCACCAAAATATTACTTACAATTTAAAAATATAAACATGTCGTAGTTGTAGCGAACAGTTGTTTCCGGGAGTGCGGTTAGGCGCGGAGATAGCGCGTCCCCGGGGGGGGGCCATCTGATAGCGCTGGAATATGACGACAGTTCGCGAGCACACTCCTGAACCATGCCGTACACGTAAATGATAAAGATAAACAGAACACTGACTCCCGTACTGGGCGAGTTGTGGCGCATTTTAAGACTTTGCAGCTTATCGTGCGCACATTAGAAAGGATTGCCGTATGTGTGCTGATATAACTCTCTCAAAATGACTATCGTAGGCTTTCAGCGAAGGTTTTTGTTTGTTGTTACTTGGGATCCCGGATCAGTCATGAATTCATGATTGAAACATGGAAACGCATTTTCATTCTTTCTGTTTATGTCACAAAAATCGTCAACTCGTCCTAAATGCCTACGGCCCGTCTAAGACGACCTGCAGAAAATCAAAGGAACGTCCTAAATGGGCCGTACGCATGTAGGACAGGTTGACGAATTACTCATAAATTTTGGGAAATATGGTTCAAAAATATTATTTTGGAATAAATCTATCTTACATATACTCACGCCTTCTTCCCATGGGGGTAGGAGAAACTACAGACCGCCACCTGCTACAATCCTTACAATAGTCCTTTTGCCTCGTTTACGTTCATACTTCTGGTCATACACGCACACCGGTGGCGAGTTCTACGCACCTGACCTTTCTGTAGAACATCACCTCTATGATCACCACCTAGGGCGCCCCCTCCCTGCGTTTCCCCCACATCTGTCTTGTAAATACATTGGTTTATATCATATCAGCTTTTAATACCACTTATTACGTAGGTTTCATTGCTAATGAATATTTTGAAGGAGTGACTTCTTAACAACTTGTTCAATCAAAACTAAGTGTAGTACGACTGAGTAGAACAAAGGGAGGCCGGTGGCTACACAGGGGAAAATATAGAGCATACAGTCGTCCAAACAAGCAAGGAAATTCGCATCCTTCATTTACAACGGATAAAAATATATAGTAGGAAGAGTATTCAAAATTCAGTCAATGAAGATAACGTGATGACGTAGTAGGTACCTAAGGTAAACAAAAGAAAACACAATTTAAAATTAATAGACTTTTAAGAAAACACTTGATTACTTTTGTTTAATACAATAATTATTCTAGTAAATTGCCTAGAAATATTTAAAACAAATTACCCGCTAACGTCAAGAGTCAAAACTCCATTTAAAAGGACTTCGAGAAATTACATCGAGCGACAACATCAAACAATAATTTCGAAAAAGCAATTATCATTATCCAGATAGGAGGGTCGGAGGCGATCGCATTAACATCATAAAAGGGGCGAAGTTTGTGTACGAGCCCCCGGGACTCCCGTCGGCGACGAGACAGTTACATATTACGCAATAAAGAGCTGTTCTCGCGAAAGGAAGTGTGAAAATGAACAACATCAAGGGGTTATCTTGAATTACTCACTAAAAACTTATTGTCGGGCGTCGCGGGTGTGCGGAGGGGTCGGTGGGGGTGGATTTGCCGCGAACAGATAAGGGCGCGCTATTGGGATCGCGCCGTTCTCATCCAATTACACGGTCGAGCGCCCACGCCGCGCCGCACCGTACAGTGTCGAGATAAAAACGGAGCTGCCTCGGCGCTGTCTCCGCGGGGATTGTCGCTCGCCTAGCGTTTTCACCTACGACCGTCCTCTGTAGCTACCAACTCAATTTGTGTCCCGAACTCCCGACACGGCGACAGCTATCACCCCACTGAAACAACCCAACCATCTCCGTAAGCAATAAGGTCAATGTGAATAGATAAATAGAAGCTGTTTTCGGACTTCAGCGTTACAAATTATGTTTTGTTTTCTTTTGTGTAATGTACCTGTTCTATTCATTCACTTGAAGAGGCTGCGTAGAGGCTGCGTACAGGCTACGTATAGGCTGCGTAGAAGCTGCGTAGAGGCTTGCGTAGCAGGAAAAGACGAGTACCTACTTCCTTAAAACATGCCAGGATGATGGCAATAGGCTCGCACCCAATAGGGTGTACCCAATAACATGGGATTATAAATGCCTAACCCATCCGGAAAACAGGCGTGATTTTATGTTGTTGTATTCATACCAACTTTTCATATTCTCATTTTTCGTCTTGATACATTATGTATGGACCCACCCATTTACATACTTCGAAAGTTTATTTAAAAGTCGATATCAGAAAAAATTGCGACGGCATTGGCATGGACAAAGGGAATTACAACTTTCCGTTCTGCACGAGTAGACATATCACATTTTTATTTGCAACCCCTTGAGCATATAACCAGCTATATGATGCTCCTACCTGCTTACAGACGGAAGTAATCTAAGTCGACGTGCTAAGGGAGTTGGTGTCGGGAGCGAGACCGCGGGATTTGATTCAATTAGAGAGATCGCCGTGGGACCGCACCGCCGCGCGCCGCGCTCCGAAGACGCCGAGACGTCTAGAAGTCACTCGCAAACTTAACTCAGTTAAAGTTGAATGTTACGAACTGAGGCAATCGTGAAATTACGAATAATGAAATTATTAATATGCATGTTTAGTCCTAATTCCATTTTCAACCCTTAAAGTACCTACTACCAATATCCAAGCAGAGCTTTTCCGAAATTTTTCGCCGGATTAGGCGCTACCGAATGGTTTCGCTATGCCCAAACCATAATTCCCGTCTTAGGCTTAATAGTACCGTAACCTAATAAATAACAGTGACATTTGTTTTCGGTACTAAGCCCCACCCTCTGTCACAAGCAGAACCCAATCCGACAGCGCGGCCGCCGCCGTATGTAAATAGTTTACCGAAAGTCGCCGCTCGTCCATCACGCGTTGTCACATAAATTATGCCGCGGCGAATCCGCGGTCGAATCATTGTTTGACTTTTATCTTATTACGTACATCTCCCGATTTTGTTCGCGTCATATTTCTTCTGACTTATCGGCTTTTATCTATCGTTTTGTGGCGAGTGGCGCTATCGATCACCCGATCCCTGCCGCGAGCCGACAAATGTCTCCGAACGTTTTGAGTGGATTAGGCGAACTGTCGGTGTCGGTCACCGGGCTAACTAATGCGCTCCTGAGCTTATTTGGAACGCGTATCGAGTTATTGTCGCTTATCTGATGATGTGCGTGCGCGCACCTCTCTGGCGGTCACTCGGTGGCCTGACATGCTCCCCTGCCGCATCATCCACCACTCATAATGAATAATGACTGATCTTCTGAAATGTCTAAGAATTATTTTACATTGATCGCGGCAATAAATTAAATCACGCACTCGACTCTAAAGGAATGCGTGATTTAATATGTAAATAACCATAACACGACTTGACCATGAGTTGCACTTCTTCATATCAAAGATAGATCGGTACTTATCAAGGCTACGCATACAGAGAGACTTGGAAACTTTGATCTGAATGCTTATATTTATGTGAATGACGTCAGAGAAACCTGAGAGGTGTGACAAATGTGGAAGAAGGATGAACGGTAGTCGCCGCACGAGCCTGGCTATCTGTCAGATCTGTGTGAGTGTCACCGGACACCCGATACCTCGGTGGCATCGCCGGATCCGCGTTAAATTAATGAAAACATCCATCCATAAAGACCCAAACGCCTCTGCGTTCTTATGAATGAAATTCCAACCTGCACGGGTTCGAATCCTTTTTTATGATGATCATAAATTAAACGACCAATTTCCAGCGAGTGTCACAGCGCGGATAAAGGAATCATTTTTATAATATCCTCAGCGCTTAACAAGGGTACAAATAATGCCCACGCATATTCACGCGGCCATAACTCGGGATCGAGAGAGCTGCCACTGACTGCTAAACTGTTAATATAAATAATGAACTGTGTTATGGGCTGGTGGTAGGTAGCAGTTCGTTGACTAACGATGTTTTTGTGCTGCCCCTCGTAACTTGCGGAGGACGCGGACTGCTTGTTTGTTATTGTTCGCGGGTTTTGGCATCAGTCCCTGACTCACTCTCATTGATTCCGATGCACTTGGGAGATATATTCATTCGGTCACAGCTTGAATAAAAATAAATTTATTTTCGACATGCAGTATGGTGTGCTACATAAAATAACCAAGAGTCAATCTCTCGATTATTTTCGAATAAAGGTCTTCCTTACAAGTGTGAAGAACTCAACTTCGTGTTAATACGAATACCTATAGAATTATTTTTAAATCTTAGTTATTTAATTTTTACATACTTTGATCAAAAATGATAAAAACATCTTGCGTGAAGGATTTTTTCGGAGAGTTTTACTTGACCGAATTACTTCAATTACCTAATCCGCTATAATTGCTATGTTAGAATTCTTATTTTCTTCAACCTTTTTTAAAACCCATTTACAGTAGATACAATTACGTCATGTGCTACCAGTTTCACAAAAGATACTTCAAGTCACCTCTGACTTGAAGTATCTTTTGCGAAACTGGTATCACCAAATCTTTCTCATTCTCGCATTCTGTGAAAGAATTAACAACATTTTTTATCGATAGCCATTTAATAACCTAGTCAAGCCACAAAAACACTGAAATAGTACCTAAAGGTCTGCAAACTGTAACATGATACCGCGTAAGCAGGAGTGTACACTATACAGGCTACCGGTCGCCCACGCATGCCGTCGTCCTCAACCAGGCGCCCGCTAATTTATCGTCCACCTCACTCGCCTGACTTATGACATCTGCGCTTGCGCTCCTACCCTTTTATGTACACAGTTTAATGGACGAACGACACTGGTTGCCACGTTGTTCTCGTGTGATAATGTCATGAGATCATTGGGATATAATATGTATAAGCTGCAAAACGTAGCAAAAACTAGTAATTTAATAAGTGGCCGGTTTTGGATGTTTGTGAATGTTTCGCAATATAGCTACTGCTATATTGCGAAACAGTGGAGCGACAAGTCAAGAGTTAACTGAATGAAAAGCAAATTATAAAGATTTTATTTTATTATTTTGATATTACTGTTCCACATAAAAGTGTAATAGAATCTTAGAGCATTATATTTTAATAATTAGCAATATACCTACGTACAACTGAGTAGGTCGTTAGTAGACAGCCTTCTCCCCAGACGTCAGTGGTCGAGTGTCATTGTGGCCGAGGTCCTCAGCATCGCAGCCGTGGGCACTATAAAGTGTCCGTATAAATGATTAAGTGTTAAGTTACGATGTTGGCAGGCGCTCGCGCAGCGTGGCTCCGTCCTCCATTCACTGACCAGCGGATAATATTAACTTACCGCCGAAAATATCAAATCGACAGGAAGATGTTATCGCTACAGAATGTTATAAAATTGAATATTTTCATATATTAGGCTGGTCTGCTCACCCCCGCGGCGACACTCTTCCGGCTCGCCTGTCTGTCCTGACTATCCCTAAACATTTTTATGACACATTTTATTGAGAATAGAGATGTTATTTAATATCGCTGTTAACGTCTACACAAAATTTGAAAAATGTTTTTAATACTTTGCCTTCTCGATGTGCTGTGCGCAGTTGTCATTCCAGTTTATTATATGCTATAAATATTCAATAGATAACAAAAAAGTAAATCCAGGTATTGCACCGGACGCACGTTACGTTTTTATGATGAAATAGTATACAACACATTGGTAGCGCAAGCCACACGGCTCAATAAAACTAGACGATATTTCAGTCAACAAATTAATCTTGTATTCAAATTAAGTCGATAACAATATGTACTTGTTAGTAGGTATTTCCATTTTGATAGCATACAAGTACCTATGTTCAAAGTATCATACTGAAATGAGTATACGGTATGGTGGGTGTAACTATCGAAATGAAACTGTACATGCAAATGCCCTACCGTTCTACAGTTTTTCTGGTATAAAACACCCAAACAATTTAATCGAACTCAATTGTTTTTTCATAGCTAAAAAGCCCACATAGAGTTTTGGAAACATAAGACATAAACATGGAGATATATCGGACATCACGCCCAGCGTGACAACCACGCTCCTGCACCATTCACCATTAACTTAAAACAAATCTATAAAAAAACTCACTTTAAATAAATACACTATTAAAAACACGTAAAGTACAGCACTAGTCGTACAAATCGTTCGTTTTATGTAAACCGTGAGTTTCGCGTTATGTTCATAGAGTATTTATCGCCAAGCGCGGGTTATTAACAAACCGGTTATCTTCACGCGTGATGTACTGAGAGGTGGGCGCCCCACACTTATAAAGACTCATTATCTCGCCGGGAGACTCGCTTATTAGTATGCTAAATTGATTTCGACGCCTACGCAATATCGAAAACCATTTTGGCTAAGCCCGATAGTTTCGGTTAATCGAAAAGGGAACAAAAACAAACACACCAATAGTAAAAAGCTTATTGTGATGTCTTCTTATTTAAAATCTAATAATTTTATCGGTAGTAGTATTAAGATATTTATTAACATGAATTAAAACCGTCAAAGAATAGTACCCGAAGGCAGATAATGGGTGTTTTGCACCAAATGTTTGGGAAGAACTGTACAAAAAATGTTTCGCTCTAAAAATTGTTTATCGGGAATTGTGTATAAAAATGTGTGGAGTGTGTCGCGGCGAATATCAATTAATAGGCGTTGGTGCGCGCGGAGCTGCAAAAGTGTAAAGTGCACTGAGGCGGGGGGCGTTGCGTAAATCAAGCGCGGATACGCGTGAATTGCCAACGTGGAAATATGTCCATCCGAGACTCGGGCGCCGCGCACCACGCGGCTCGCACCATCCTATTTTAGGATAAAGGGTAGGTAAATCTTTAACTTATTTCGAGATTTGACCCTTGGATTCAGTTGCGTATTTTAAATTGAAGGGATAATAGTAAGCTGTAATATTTTAAAGTTACCTGTTCTTATTCTAATGGAGAGAACATGGCATTTAAGAGCATAATGAAATGACAATTAAGAACATAATGATGTAAAAAACAAGGTTTCTTTCAAAATATCTTTCTCTATCACTCTTTCTTTCACTTTTACTATCTTTGTTTTTTTTATCTTTTTTGAGCGACCGAACTCTGCTCGGGTGAAAATAGAGAAAACGAATTTTCCCAGATATGAGACCTAGCTAGATTTTTTTGCCCCCATAAACCTTTTTAATGCAACTGACATCGAAATCGTTAGAGCCGTTTTCGACAACGTGATTACAAATTGATACCTAATACAAATATTGCTCATTTAATAGTATAGGATATACCTAATAGGTGCAAGTCCAACTTCCAATCCAAAGTAAATACCTACCCACCGTAGTTTACGAAACAACTCAATATGCCAAAACACGAGAAATACCGGGACAGCTATCTGATACTGAAACTACAGGTGAACGGAGTAAATCTGTTCGCTGAAAAAAGTAGCTCCGGGTCCGTTTGGCAGCGGCCGCAGTGAAAAAGTAGGTAGGGGTAGGCGCACTATACAACACATGGCACGCGAAAATTATTGCCGCTCGGATTTTTCGAAAGCATTAATGCAAATTTATCGAGCCGCGCAGCGCTAATTGCGAACGACGCTGCCTCGCTGATTGTTTTCTCGTCCGATTTATGGCAACACCTATTGCCGATTTAAAGCTTTAATTGTAAACGATTCACGTGTTTTATTGGATAGTCGGTGTGTATTTATTCGAGTGCTCTCTGTGCGGTTTCGATTATTGATTTTCCGTCGGCTATGTTTTTCGAGAACGTTGTTTTTAAGTTTCACTTGTCGTTATCGATGGACGCGACGTTTGTGTCGGACAGACACTACAATGTGGAGCTATTTTTAAATATTAAAAATACATTGATACTTTATTTTGGAATGATCTTTAAAGATCATAGGTAACCTATTTATAACTATATATATATATATTTACTTTACATAATTATTATCTATTCATAAAATTTATAATTATTAAAAATTTATAAAAAAAAAATTTTTTATATATATTTTTACTTTATAATAATTATTATCTATTCGAGAGAACAGTACCGTTCGTCAACATAATTAAGAGGATGACAAAAGAAGCGCCTGATAAATTATTCTAATAACGTTATTAACCTTTTGGTCTCCAAGCAATAAATTATGATACTTAAAACATTATTAGTTTTAATCTTATTAGCGTCATAACTTAATTGAATAATTTAGATGTAAATATTTTCAAGATCTTAATTAGTAACAATAAACAAAACAGCGGCTTAATTTAAATATTTATTTAATACTATTTTATTTTATAACTTAGTACGTAAAACTTTCTTGATGTAGGTAAATATAATCAGTTTTATTAGTTCCTAAGAGCAGAAAATCAGGTTTCTACTTTTCTTTACATTTCCCGGAAAGGAAAAGACCCTGACACCGATGATGTTATCTTTTAAATAACAAAAGATATGAGCAGTTAAAAGCAGAGTGTCAACAAAACTATTCGCCTACGGTGGCGCTACGAAATTGTAGCACGTTGAGTGAGAAGTGGAAAAGTGTCGTAAAAACCAAGAATTACCTCTCGGCGGAGGTAGGGATGTGTTAATAAATTAAGTGACGTCACATCCGAGCGGTTAACAAAGTTAGCGGCGACGGCCCGGGGGCGTTTCCCGCCTTTTTCGCTTAAGTTTTCCGCGCCGCCGGCACCGGAAGTTCGGCCATTATTATTTTACGCGGGCAACAAGCGGCGCGATAATATCCCGCGCTTCAGCCGGCCCGCTGCTTGAGACTGCCTTAATGGCGGGACGTGTCTTCTTACTTTGCGTTTAATAGGTGTAATAACTTAAACAGAATACCGGGATTTATTAAAGTTCCGCGTGATCTGACCAATCGATGGTATTTTCGAAAGTGGCTTAAATTATGCCATAAATGAGTTTATCTCTTTCTTCATAAATATTCATACCTTTGCTGTTCGCGTTTAGCTAAGTGTGGGAAATAAAATCATGGTCATTAAGGGAGTTAATACAAGAATATATTATTTTTTACAACTTGGTAAGATAGCCAAAACCGTGCCATTAATAAAAGTCATAAAAAACAACTTTCCAAGGGCCTATTTAACTTCTTATACAGCATCAAAAGTCAACCCTTCGTAGAGGCGAGCTGTTCTCAATTCGGCACACGTCACAGCGATCGGTGGCGTGTGTTTTGCGTAATCCCGGAATAAAGCTTAGTTAGGAGTAAGCCGGGTCGTGTGGGGCGAGTCACTTGGCCCCGTAAATCAATCCAGGTCCGTCTCAGGCGACGCGGCAAAAATAAGAGGTCGAGGTTTACACCGCACTGAGGACCGAGCGCCGAGCGCCGAGCGACAAACAAATCCGCTTTGGTTGGTTTTACAGGATTCTCGCTTTTTTCTTACCTTTAGTAACTGCAATATTGCAAAACGATTTTTTCGTTTAAAAGGGTTAAGAAATGATATGAAACCGGATTCTTATTTTTTACTTTTTTCCAAGCAGTCTGTGTAGAAAATAATATGTAAATTACCATTATGTTTTTTTCTTAACCTTGATCCAATCCTATGTCAACAAAATGCAGTACTTTCATGTCAATTATCAAGTATCGTTTGCCCCAAATACTACACTGGATAGTTAAATCAATGGCTACTGGAACATTATTTGCTATGTGTTCGTGTTACAAGTACATAACGTATAAGATTTTTCTGTTAATTCTAAGATAAGGTCGTGTTGAGTGGAAACAGCTTGTTAGTGCTCATACGCTGTAACGTACCTATCTTTCATCTGTTTCTTCGTCGTACTAACGTTTTCCCGGCCAGTTACCGTGTTCCACTTTTCTGCAATTAGCGAAGTGTGTTTAAGCTCAGTAACTCAAGTGGAGTGACACGTCTTTCATTTGCAAATCTTAATAGAAATCTGACCACTTAGCTGGCCAATTGACGTATTCGCTAAGTCATCGTGTGACAAACACGTTGTAGGATATCATCGGGCAAAACCATACATTATTTTATTTTATCTGTTTGGGACAAAAAACAGTAATACATTACAGCATTTACTAATAAGTAGTTAAAATACAGTCGAAAAAACGTATAACCCATACTATTGTCCACAAAGTGACATCGGAGTATCAAAGCGAACGCATGTTAAATAAAAATAGAACAAATCGTTATCGTCAACAGTTTACAAACATTTTCAGCTGAATGGTCCTTTATACTGTAAACGCAGATTCTAATCAAGAATATAGGTGCATAACATTAATTTATAACACAACACGACTTTACATTCCCCTCCAGAAATTATCTCTATCATTTCATAGCGTTTATTTTCGCCAGTCATTACCTACGCTTTCACAAAGCTTACGCAAACGTTATTTAAACGTTACGAACAAATGCCACTTTCTCGTGACGTTCGACACGACAATACCGAAATAATACAATAAAAGAGGTGACAGTCCATTGTCTGGTAAATTATTCACGAAATCTATTCCTCACTCGCTCTAGATGTTGTGTGAGATTATCGTGATACGGTGGATCGCAGCATTTCCATATTTCACGGTGGTGACGCTGATGACAGTCGTGACAGGCCTGTATTGAGTGGCCCACTTACACATGGTTAATGATGGCGCTTATGTTTTAAAATGTATTACTGATCTGGTGGTATTTTGGTTTTTTTATGACTTTTCTTACTGTTTAACTTTGAGTGCAGGGTTTCATGTTTAGTTTTTGTAAAGAAAGAGAAAGTCAGACTATCTTGCTAAGAATAAATTATGATAATATTCACAAAAGCACACCCTGTTATTCGCAGTATCTACAAAATGTATCAATCAATCAGGTTTTTTATTCAAATGAACCGTATTTCCACTGCTAATAACACGCTATAAAGCCACACAGTTGCAAATAAATATCAATCACGCAGATAGTTATTAAAATACAAGATATACTGCAATTTACGTATATAAAGAATGTGTATCGAGTGTAGCCCGGGGGTACAGACAATTAAAAATTAATCTTATGCGGCCATTGATAGTTGGTTAATACGGCGGCATCCGGCAGCGCCCGCGCCCCGTCATTACGGGCCCGACGATTCAATTCGACACATCTTCAGGGTTTCACCTCGCTCAATAATTACCCAGTGCTATCATTAAGCCGCGTGCACAACAAAACGTAATAACCTTGCAATTAGACGGTGACTGTCATTAGATTGTAATAGAGTTTCGTACAACAATTTGTGAGTAAAATCGTCAAGCGTGTCACATTACCGGAGTCCATTAGGGCGTTTACACAACACGGAATTGAAATGAGCAGTCCACAGATTATCGTGATAGACAAACAGACCGCATTGTCTCGTAATAATACTTTATACGGCGTGTTCTCTATTAACAACTTCTTGTTGAAGTAAAGCTTTAAGCCGTTTGCAATTGATGATTTTGCTGCACCAATGAAAGACTACAATCCAATGATATTGATATGACATTCCACTTGATTACAAAACAAGTCACAAAGGCTTTTCATCTCTGTCTATGGTAAAGGTCAACTGAAGGGTTTTCTGACTAATCCTAAGGTAGCGAACACGTTGCTGAAGCGACGGCGGGCGATGCGACGCGCAACGGCACGGGCTTAGTGTAAATGGAAAATTCCGCGAGTATTCCGGTAATGTTGATTGGCGACAAGTCAAGAAATCGAGCGGAGTATGACTTTAGCGAGTGCGCGGTCTCTATGGTTAATACATAACATAAACTTACGGCTTCTTCCCATAGGGGTAGGCAGAAACTACAAAACGCCACCTGATACGATCCTCACATTCTCCTTTCGTTTCATTTACGTTTTTTAAGTTTTAAATACATTACCGGATATTAAAAAAGCCTATCCCATCCTACTAGCTTTATCCTAAAGACAAAGATAAGAAAAGCTGTTTTTCAGGAGAATATTCCTGAAAATTGAGCTTTTAATCTTAGTCGTGTTCAAAGCTCTTCTAACTTAGGTAGGATGTATATCCAGTACATTGTTTATCAATCAAAATAAATAAAGCGAAGATACAAAATCTTAAATTCATACACTGACTGACAACGCACAGCCAAAACTGCTATGTCTAGAAGCATGAAATTTTGCGAAAGAGTTCCTTTTATGGGGATGGGGATTTTTTTCTCTGAAGGGGTTAAAGAAAGTCTATAGAAGTTCGTCATTTGTACCGATGGGATATCCCATCGGGCACGCGGTTTGTCTTATATCTTGCTTTAATCTCAAACTTAAAAAAAAACCCCATTATTATTTTAAAAAGCTTTCAGTAATTACCTACATATCCTAAAACGACCAATATTAAAAACTACAGCCTGTAAACAAAACGATAATGGCGGCCATGTGTCGAATATCCACAGTATATCCGGGCGATTTCGTCAGGTAGCACGATAATATCCACACATCGGGTATTAGGATCAGGCGATAAGATCGTATCGCCTCTACGTTAAATAACATGTTTCCTGCAATCGTCGTGGTAATTTTAATAATATAATTACGATATTCGTATGGCGGCTTTTCAGCCCTATAATAATGCCGAACACCAAACAATGTGTTTATACCATTCACGCCGAACTGTTATTATGTTTTCATACACACATTGATCGTGTAATTTGGGGACTTTTTGAATCGACTGAAATGTAGACAATAATAGATTTTAGTCGTTCTCATGAAATTAGGCTTTTAGTATGTAGGTAAGTTTATAGAGTACTTATAGTATTATATGTTTATATTGATCTGATCTGATAAAAAAAGGTATTTAAAAAGGTGAATTAAAATAGCAGCCACCATCATTAACGTGTCGTGATAATGTAGAGTTGTCTAAGGATATCTTCTAAATGTTGCTAAAAGCAGACTTCAGTCTATGGCGTTGGTAAGTATATGGTTAAAATTCCGTGATGAAGGCAACGGTTTTGAGAACTCGGAAGTCTCAGATTGGAAAAACATTGTAGCACTATAGCGCCAACTGGAT
The DNA here is from genome assembly GCA_947522985.1 of Lithophane socia. Classification (NCBI taxonomy): domain Eukaryota; kingdom Metazoa; phylum Arthropoda; class Insecta; order Lepidoptera; family Noctuidae; genus Lithophane; species Lithophane socia. The sequence continues at coordinate 11,785,430 of OX383256.1, read as the reverse complement.
GCTGTAGGCAAATATTGAAAGATAACGCCTTTGGACGCTCTCACCTCTACTGTAGGTTATAACGTAATGTATATATATCATTTTATAATGAACAATGACGAATGAAATCTAAATGACATCATGACACAAAAATTAACGTAGCGGCCAGAAAATAAACGGTTTTCTTATGGAAAATAATACTCTCTACATTTTTTATTATTACAACGAGAATATACAATTGTAGACTTTCTTTGTTACATAAAAAATGATCAAGATGTTATTTCCCATGAAAATAGTATTTTTATTTTCTGACTTTTAGTTTTGGGTACGAAATGAATGATGCAATGATGTCTAATTAATAAAGAACTATTCTTCTGTTTCAAATGTAGAAGCTAAACTATGAATAAATATCACTTTACTACCAGCTAAAGCGGAACTCATAAATCCTAGCATCATTTGCACCCTCCTACTACATTTATTTCAACATAAGGTTTTACTTCGCAGCAATTTACTTAATTGATAAAATTAATACTGAATTTAATTTCCTTCTCGCATCGCATCTCACGTGTAATTAGTTCCGGACATACTTCACGACTGGCTTGAAAGGAGATTTGATGCGTTATGTTTTTTTCTTAATTTACCTACATAGTTCTTTTTTCGTTAGTTCATTAAGTGCCAGGTATTTTATGAAGAATAATTTGGTAAATAAGTAGCTTTTTGTTATTTTTTTAAAGGAGATACGAAGTTGTTTCCTGTTTTTAATAAGAAATACGTACCCAATATTTGGCGATTTCCACAAAAGTTTAATAAAATAATAAGCCCTTTCATCTTAATCATCAAAAACAACAAGAAAGTCCCACTGAAGAAGGAAAAAGACCGCAAAGGACTTCGAAATTTTCACTCGGTGGATCTGTGTCCACAGTTTAATATTTACTCACGAGAAAATATTAATACTTATGTATATCATTATAGATAAAATTTGTTTCAAAATATGCCTTGGTTTTAATTTAAGTCACCATAGTAAGCAAGTACATAGTTTCACACTAATCTTCCTTTCCAAAAATAATTTCTCCAACAGAAAATGATTACATGTTACTGAACATAAAATTTTATTGTGAATTATATAAAGGCTGAAATGGAATTTAAATAAATATTATTAAAAAGAAGAGAACATAAACTTAATGACACAATTGCATAGCACAGGTACTCAGACGTAATAAATACGAAATTAAATGTGAAGGGACTAAATGTCGTCACATTAGGGAGGTGCAGCAATCTGCAGCGGGTTGCCGGCCACTAATGACGGTGTCAGCTTATTGTTTTAGATCACCACCGCCCTCTAATTCTCTGCATCACCTCTAATTAACCACCCGCCGACCTCAAAAAAACACATCAAATTCACCCCTTAGTGATAACTGCATCTATGTAATATAGAACGACCCAAATAACGGACCTACGGAATTCGTTCGAGTCTTCCAAAATGTTGCGTAATACTTACGGATATTAGAGTAAAATTTATTTTTTCTAATGTCCCTTTTCACCCCTACTTCAATTGCGTAAAAGTTTAAGACAAAAAAGTTGTAACGGCCATCCAATTAGTTTAAGAATCCGCACAGAAGCGCTTCGCCGACCCTAAATTTTTCCCAATTAAATGCAAAACTCGCCCGGCACCGGCGGCTATATAAAATTTAAAGTCCATACAATTCGCGCAACACAAATTTTTATTACCTTTGCCCGGTAAGTAAACAAAAAGAACAAATTAGCCAGCCTCAGTACAAGACGTCGCCGTCGTCCGCGCTATATCCCACTCGGGACACAAGGGTGTAAAAAGTAAAACAATAAGGATTCTGTGCGGCTGCAAGGGGATATTTATTGTTAATGAAAATGGCGGGATTTGAACTAACGTCTTGTAACTAAATACCCCCTCACGGTTAAAGCGGGCACTAATTTGGTTTTTATAGCGCGTCCTTAATTTGATTTGGCGGCATCGCGGCCGCGCCACTATTGCCTGTAGGAGCAATTAATTTGCTCGGATTATATTTTTTCCCGGGGCGGCCTGTGCGACTCTCCCCGAGCCCGCGGAGCTTGCTTACGCGCCCACAACACGATCGAACCGACGAGGAAAAAATAAAATAAAACTTAAGCCCCGTTTAATTTGAAGGGTGGTTCTGGGCTATTAAAGTAACACGCTTATGTATTGCAAATTATATTGAAATTTGTCTTCCATTACTGAGCGTCTTCCTCACACAAATGTTGCCCGCATTACGAGCGGGAGATTTTTATTCCTCGCTACGCCCACCCTTGTCTCCCGGTTTTTTACATTGGAAGTTTTGTGGTGCTTTTTTTCTCGCTAATTAAAACTCTTCCGCGCTGTTTCCTCTGAGAAACGAGATCCGATCAATTAATTTTTGGGCGGCGTAAGCCGTCTCGAAATTTACTGGGCTCAATAAAAAAACAATTTTCTTTGCAAAAAAGGGTATCAAAAAGTAATTGATCAAATAAAGGTTTATATTTAACAAACTTTTTAAATTGCCTCTGAGAGTTTAAATTGTTGTTGTACAATTTTCTGGGTAGCTGGGAAATACGTTAGTAATCAAGGTGTAGGTCATTTAATAGAATAGCATTGTTTATAGAAAATTCTATGCAATCAGCAGCGCGGGCGCAGCGAGTGCGGACGGTGCGAGATGGAGTCACGCGCGCTATTGTCTCGAACACCGAGGACAGACTATTTCGTCTAATACAATGATTTATACACCATAATATTATGTACGAGAACTACTTACTACCGAGATGACTACCTACTAAAATATTTTTTGCCTACCGACTTTACATCGTCGGTAGCTAGCCAGCTTTCATGTCAAAAGCAGAACATGAAAGCACAGCATATTTAGGAAATGCAGTAAAGACCTCATCGTCTTCTCCGCATTTCTTCTTGTTCAAGATACAGGATTTAGAATTTTGGAATGAACACGTGTCGTCAGACTTTCACCTGCTTCAACATCCAAGCCCCTTTGAACCCTCCATGACGATAAAACCTACATACAAAAACAAACCTGTAAACAAAAACAAAAGCAACAGCACCCTTCAATCAGTGGAAATGAAGGCAGCAGAGGTCCAGCAGCAATTTGTCGTTGATAGCAGCGCGTCGGTAGGCAGGCCAGTGGAAGCACGCGCCGAATTAAATGGAAATCAATAGCAATCGCCGCACGTGACCGACGACCCTTACATCTCGCCGACAGCCGCCATCACTCACACAGCCCAAGAATATGGCAGTTCGTGACAGATCATGGTCTTAATAGAAAACGCTCACCGGTCTGTAGATAGGATCGTGGCAACTCGTTTGTTTTGGTCAGCTGCAACCTGATTGGTCTGAAAAGGAAATTCGTATCGAGAAATTCGGAGAAAGGACCGTCATAGACTTTCAGGATTCCATGAGTATCAATATTGTTCTCCGAAAGAAATCGTGATGAAATCTTATCTGGGATGGCATGATTTCCCGGAAGCGGTGACGAAGATTAAAGGATACAGCAGTATCTTCTGGCTAAAGCAGATATAACATCTGTTTACATCTGTTAGTGCAATTAGCAATGGCCATTTCCAATGCTATACCTACCCAATGACAAATCACTGCGTACAGAGCAAAATGACATGTTTAATGAACATTTATTTCATTCAAATGTCCTTTCAATCAAATCGGAAAGCTTTGTTCGTGCATTACGCAGGTACAGGAGTCCGGTGGAACAATTCCTGCTGAAATCACTGCTCTCTGCCACAATGACGGATCAATCGGTGTAGCCTGCTATTACTGACATAGATCAAATATCGAAGTTTATGAGTTTAGGTAGAATACACACTGCATTTAGCTAAATACAGAATATAATGATGATGATAAGATTGATTATAATTCTCGCTAAGCGAATAGGAATAACAAAGTTAAAGGAGAATGCACATCAATACCCAGGGTTGATCAAAAATCTCACATGTACGATAGTGTACATCTCACATGTACGATGCATGGCAGATATCAAATGTGAAATTAGTTTTTCTCAAAATAATCACCATAAGCTGGCACAGCGTGCACAAATCCTATGCTGGGCATGAAGACACTATGTAACAACCAGCTTGTTTTCTAGACTCTTAGTTGATCACGATCATATGTAAAAAGAAATTGGCATTGTAATTTTCCATTTTTTGTAATAATTTACATGAAAGAAGCAAGAAAATCATTATCTATAACCAAAAATAAAACAATATGCATAACCAGGAATGGGGAGTGTTTAAAGAAAGTATATAATTTGATATAGGATATTATCTACAATTAATCGACGTTGGGTTTTTTATCCATACATATTTGGGCATGCCCCTTTAAGCAAATTCGGTGAACGCCTATAACACATTATTTTCATAATGATACACTTGCTGGTAGGATTTGATACGCGTTAAACCTGAGAGCAAATAAAATAGGCATAAAACCATCCCAGTTCTGTCTTGTCTACACATCAATTCGGCGGGCACGTCCGCGCTCAATGCGGGCCGGCAGACAAAGCAGCACTTCCTTCGATTGTCGTCCGATGATTGATCAATCAATGCATTAGAAAGGCCGGCTTAATTGCGGCCATTCCGAACCACTGTTTGTACTGACGAATTACGTTAATGCTTGCTTTACATGGCTCCATCCTGTCTAAGGGAAACTATTTGTGATTTATTTGGAATATGATTTGTATTTGCACTCGGATTTGCTCGATTTTCAGTATTCTCTGGAAATTCAGTAATCTTGCTAGCCTGACGGAAAATTCTCTTACTTAAAAATCGTTCACACTCAAGTCGCAATCTGTCAATCTTGTCAAAAATTTTGGTAAAATGATGGTTTTTTTTGACAGATGAGAATGCGAATGAGGAATTGCCCCGCTGATAGATTTCATAAATTAATTTACACTACATTCAAATGTTTGTCGTTATGCAGCATTATCCCCATCATGGTTAGCGTCTTAGTAGATCAAGAAATTGTCTTCTTTAAAATCATCCCTCATTCTTCATTAATTCTTCTTTCGAGTATTAATCAAGTATCATTTAATTTACACGACGTCATAATTATGATCACAACCATATGAAAGTCGTAACCCATTTTCTACTTCCGCGGAAAATGCTCATGAAAATAGGGAATTACATAAATTGGTTACCATACCTATGATATCCTAAATTCTTTTCATCTTTTTCTGACTGCGCTTATTAACGAAGGACGCATTTTTAGCTTATTGGTTGATTTTTTTGAGATGAGATCAGTTGAATTACAAGCCAGAAACGGGCGAATCGACTTTTTTAAATAATATTCATTTTTCTTAAGGCAATTCGCATCAATTAATTTGAATCAAATAAATGAACTTCCTGGTGAAGGCCGCGGAAATCCGCTGGATGCGAGAAGCACAGAACCACCAGCAGTGGACGTGTTTCGGCTGAAATGATGATGATGATGAAATGAATTTCGTGTTTCGCGTTCGCCCGTATCGGTAAATTCGTACGAATCAACCAATAAGCTGCATTTGTAAAATATAAATTATGTAGAAACCTATTGGTATTTTAAAATGATCAAAAAGCCGTGCTGGTGTATATACGTGCCTCTTTACATAGGTACTGTCTTTTTAATGCTAATGATTTAAATGGACTTTGATGTAGTCATTTGACTTAATCCTAGGTTTCCGTAAACCGCAACAAAGTGGTCCAATTAGCTAAACCAAGTCGGTTTCAAAATAACTCTTTAGAGAAAATTGGCAGCAATTTGGCTGAAATTACTGCGAAATCTGTTTAAATGTTAACTGAATTTGTTTATTCACGTAACAACGAAGTAGATACGAGTGGTTGACTTTAATTTTTTCTGGGCAATTTTCCACAAATATCAACGGGAGCAGACCCACGTCCAGTGCTTACATAGTAAAGCAATATCTACAAAAGGACAAAATATCGCTGCAAATAAACGTTTAACTTTATGGACTCGAAAGATATTACCGATTCGTGATCTCCTTTTTGTTTAGTTTCGCGTTTCGCCCGGTCGGCCATCTTGGCGACATGTGGCGGGAGATTTAGGCGGGAAACGTGCCCCGCTATATTAGATTATGTCGAAATGAATTGAGCGCTACTATTGGATATGTTATTGACGTAGATTTGCGATCGGAGGAACGAACTGATATTTCGTATTGTTATTAAAGGCGCAGCGCTCCCCGTGGACGTGAGCGGCGTCCCGAGTGCCGGCCCGCCCGATACGACGCCCTTATGGACCTATCGTTTAGGCCTCTTTATATTTTTCTTATGTAAATACGGTTTCATATCCGATGAGCTTTATTTATGTGGGAATCGTTTTAGCGAGATAAGTCTCTGCTCTGTTCCACTGTTCACCTCTCGCGATGTATGGAGATTTTGTTTGTTTTGGAATACTGATTTATTGTATTCTGTGATTCGCTTGTCTTTTATTTGAGATACTTTACTTATCGGACGTAGAATAAAAAAATAGGTAGCGACTGTCTCTTGTAACTCAGTATTTATCTACATCATACAAATTTTCAAAGGATGAATGCGTTTTGAAGAGCAGAGAGTATTTTGAAGTGTCGCTAAACATCAAAGAGTGTATGTGCCAGGCCGAGAGCGTTGTTAAAACGTCTTCAAGGGTTTCAGCGCGGTAAACAGTAGCACAGGCGCCGGCGCAAGTCATAAGACGTAACAAGCGACACACTACAAAATTACGATTTAGGAAAGTACTAGGTACTAGATAGGCTAACATAATATAAAACTTTTGTTTTCCTATAAAACTAATATATCATGGATGTAAAACATTTTTTTCGGTGCGCAAAACAGTGTACAGTTATTTTCAAATCTTAATAAGAAGACACCTAACAATAATTAGATATTTGTTAGACTTACGTATAAATTCTCAAAATAGCTTTGTAAACAATTTCCCAAACCCTTGCTCGCCGACGCAGTTTTCCGTCGTTTGCGCCGCTGCGCGAGGGCGGCGCACGCGATCGCGGCTCGCTTTGATGTCGCGAGGGTAGTTATGGAAATTAATAAAGTGAACAACGTGTAATTGCTTCCGATAAGCCAGGCGGCTTGCCTGCCTGCGCCGGAGCAACGTTTTTTTGCCCCTTTAACGAGCCGCGCACAATACAAACACCACGTCTTAAACGATACCCGCTATTAATTTGTTCGTCGAAGTTTTTTCTAATTGATTTTGTCGATGAGCTTTTTAATAAACAATGTTTTTGTTGTGGTTTAGTTTTTTTGTAACTTTTTAGGGTAGATGAGCACTTATTAAACTTTGGAATTGCAAAATATTTTTTAAATTCAAAGTAAACCTGAATAAGTAACTATACATTGCATTATCTATCAGAATTTTAGGACAATTTAGAGCTTCTCATTTTCGTCATTCTTTGCTTCAAACGTTACCTAAACATCAAAAGATCATCATCGAAAGTAATTGAAGCATTAATAGATCCTGTTCTCTACAAGTCATTATATTTTAAAACCCGGTTACGCAGACCACTTTAATAGAGCCATTGGTAGTTCTCAAAACACATAAGTAGATCGGCACCTGTCGGTCTGGTATGATAGCGGTGCGGCCCGCACCGCCACAGTGCGCCCGCGCCGACGCCAACGGCGACGTTAAAAGCTCTGCCCACACATTCACCAACCTCTTGCTTTGCTCAATGTTAACTATCCTTACACAGTAGCACTCTCTCTAACCCCTGGCGCCTCCGCACACACTTCACTTACTCTTACAAAAAACATATATTTTTAGAACCACTTCCAATTCATAAATGGCGCTTATTTATTTCACATTTAGGTACGTCATTGTAATTCATCATCATAACATTATCCCTCAACATGCCAATACCAACTAAATCAATGACGAATAGGCAAAAAATACTTTTGAAATATCTCGAATGTCGCAGGGAATAAATAATAATGAATAATGTTAAAAGAAACCTATCAATAAAACTGAACTTAACGTATCCCGAAATAAAACACTTTGTTATTAAGTTGACAAGCAACCGTAAAAATGCTCCTTTAAAATGTAAAATAAACAGATCAATCATGTTAAAGCGATCCCACCGGGCTCGCACCGATCCCCGAAAAGAAGCCTACGTAAGCGTCTATTATAAAGCACAGATGTTACCACAAGACCGATTTCATACGTTGTCTCTGTCGAGCCCACGGCGACCTAACTGGACAAAGTGGGACACAAAATAAAAGTGATACTCATTTTTTATTCTTTTTCGAAATAAGAATTGTTCTACATTCGGGAGAGTGATTGACATGCGGTCGCCGGCGGCGCCCCCCGACGCGCGGTATTAAAGCGTTTCACAAGATGGCCCTCGTATTATTATCATTTTATAATTTATTACGCTAATTATGAAAGGGTCGTATTTAAAAATAAAACAAAGGTATTACGGATGCCATATTTGTGTGGTAAAAGCTTTGCGGACGTGTAGCGTGTTACTTTTTGGGCGTATAAATCTAGGAAAGCACATCAATCAAGTTGTCGGATGGACGGGAAGTCCCGTTCCACATTATTATGTAGATCCGTGATTAAAACGTTAAAAAATATGTAGACACAGTACGCAACAACCCTTTAATATAACGTGTAATAATATCATTCGTAAAAGGTGGGTCGAGCTCGGACCGTCTATGACCTACGCCGTTAACTTTTTCATACTCGGGTCATATAAAGAGGTATTATCATTTATCTGTAACGTTTGTTTAGTACGTACAGGTTTACGATATTGACTCATAACAAAGTTACGTTACATATTCATGGGAGGCTATAATAAACCAATATTGTCATTTTGTGCGGGCGGGCCCGGCGCCGGGCGGGTCGCTCTAATTGAAACCCCGGCTCGCCACGACGTGAGAAGACTAACCATCGGCTAATCCTCGGAGGCTGGACCTTGTCCGCCCGCTGCCCATACACATCTATGTAATTGGAGATTTCACGAGATAACACTATGACCCCTAATTATGAAATGGGGTGCACACGTCCCGGCTCCGAGGTAAGATGAGACGTTACGACTTCCTGTTATCTGCTGTAATGCAGTTAAACTTAATACACTTTACATTGCCCACTCACAACTTTGATTAATTGTGTATTTGTCACTAACATACCTACTGACACAAGTGATGATAAAGCCGAACGATTAAGTACTTAATGAAGTTATTTCTTACTTTATGGGAAAGCTTTTACCTACTTACTGAAAGCTATATTAAACACCCTGATGTTTCGTTACGACATATAAATGAGTACATAACTGTAAGTGAGACAATGTGCACCCCAACCCCAAGCTATCAGAGAGATTATCATCGCTAACTTAAGCCCTTTCTCCAAACTCTGACTATTCAGCTTTATCGAGCGTGTCAATTTACAATCTACTTAGCAGATGCACGACAGAAACAATTAAAGACTGCCTCTTTGATAAGTTAACTACCTAGGTACTACAGATCTATAGTAAAACACAAGATTCTGAATAGATAACAAAACAATTTTAATGATGTATCATCTTCAGTTGTTGAACCAAATATAGGTTGTAAAGACAGTGAAAACGGTATAAATGGAATGAAGGTTAGGCGGTTTCAACGCATTCCGGAGTAGGGGTGAGCCCTTAAGCCGCAGGCGCACTTACGATTGAAACATCGCCGCCGAGCCTAAAACAGCCGAGGCTTAGCGCTTCTCGTGCCAAACTTGATACCCGTCTTCTAACTTGTGATTTGGGACTTAGGCGCCGAAGTAACGCAAATTCGCGACTCGAGGAAGCCAAAGACGAAAAGACTTTTAAATTAAGGCGATATAATTTATTAGAGAGCTGTTGGATTTCTCAAGTAAGTGTCTTGAGTAACAAACGATGCGGACGACGAGACGTTTGACATGAGTCTCGTGCGGCGCCAGGAGCCGTCACAGGGCTGTTCTGCGTCCACTCCACAAGACTGCGTGGTCACGAGCGTAATCCTTATTTATGGCAAGACGCCCTACGATGCCTCCGCTGGACCAACTATTTGTCAAGCACAGGCGGCCGACCAGCATCAATCTGCTGGCTTAACGCGACCTCGATCCTTGACGACTCATATACGTATCCCATAAATCATCCCGCCGCTTTCAGTCGCAGAATAATCGAGTGGCCACTATTATTAACAATGGCAACGTTATCTACTGCCGATGTCGGTAATAAATACGAAACGGACATAAAGTGACCAACAAAAGTGAAACTGAATCACCCCCGACCACTTAATACAACAAGAGAGGCGCGCACCGGACAAACAGCTACAAACGGCCCCCAGCGCTCGTTTCCAGATCGCACTAAATTACGCGCAACTTACGCGGGCCATCTTTCATTATTACGACTCTATTTTGGCAAGTCACAACAGGACGGGCGTGGTGGCCGGCTCGATGAACATTATCCGTCTATTACCCCGGTGCAAGTTTTTTTGCCGGCCACACTGACCGCTGCCCCTATGCGGGGTGCCCGCCGAGATAAAATCGTAAATTACAACCCAATTCCATGGCTGTTAAGACTTGACAGATGAAAAGGCTTAATGTGAGATTGTTGGTGCTATATCGTTAACATATCAAATGAAATGATGGTATTGTCCCATAGAGACATTGTATATGATTAACGTCCATTTTCATTATTTGTGGTCAATTTAAAGTTATTTGGCGTTATTTATTAGGTACACAAATATGTATTTAAATGTTTCCTAAATAACAAATGTAAAGTTCATCTTGTTGCATTGTCCTATACGTTGATGGATGATAAATATGTGCGGAATGCAACATAGATGGTTCCTAATGATTGTCAAGTAGATAGTGAAGCTCTGTACTGCGGTATCGATGGCTGTCGGGTCAGCGGGGCGCGTCGCCGAGTGGGAGGACATTACAGTAATGTTACTGAAAGACGTTACTCGCCGCTCGGCGCCAGCCGCTCTAACAATACCCCATTACGCTAAACTATTCACAGAGTAAACTGACAACCACTGTTACAAACTCTATGGGATAACAGAGAGCACGAGGAGATAGGGCTAAGGTTTTCGTTCAAATCGTAAACCTTAACTGCTTGGCGTTAACGTTTCTTTATTTGTACCAGTTCTTTAATGATCAGCAACCTCTCTTATAATGAAAACCTAGTTACCTCATTTTCTACAATTAAGTAACTCTATGTTAATTTGATTAAAATTTCTAACTCCTAAAGTCGTGCGAAGCTTTTAGGCGACTTTCGCAATCATAATGAATTCTCTGCGAAAAACTATTAGAAAAACTTTAACTTCATTGTTACATTTGCATGATGTTGAACCAAAACCAACAGACGGTGAAATGTGTCCATTATGTCACTAACAATTATTTATACAATAATAATTATTATATCTTCATGATTACTCTCTAAATATACCTCACTCTATGGACAAAGATAAGCCATCGACCAAAGCTATGACGTGCTTGTCGCATGATCGTTAGTAGGTTCCGATGTACCGATGGCCAGTTGACTCGTGTTGTGTCTCATACGCGATTATTGAATTAAAGTAAGGGATGGCGCTGAATGCCGGACCCCTGCCGAGTCAGACCACAAAACGGTCCACTACACTGATTTGATACGAGGATATGAATGCCCTCGATATTCTGTATTTGGACAGGAATGATCGAGTGCCGGTGGCATTAAGTACACATCGATATGTAACATGCCGTTGTATTCATGTTGAAAATGTTATTTTAGCGATTTTTGAAAACATACTTGATTTGGTAACGATGATACGCTACGACCCCTATGACCTTTTCCCGGCCTTCAGATAAGTTCCGGTTAGCTTATCCACACATGGTTTACCACGATATATATTTTTTTCTGGTATATCGTGCGTATTTCACAATATCTAGCATAGTGAAACTCGCCCTTAGACTTTTTCTCTTCGGTTCCTTTTATCCATGATGAGTAGCAGCCCAATGAAATATAACACCTAATGATGTTAAGCAGACATCGTTCAAATTGTTTGTACAAAAACAGGAAAAAGATTCTTTTATAATTCCAATAATGATGAAAGACAGGGTGGAAGTATGGCGTATATGACTATTGTGCGTATGTTGTGTATGCGTGATGCAAAAACAATATGCGGGGCAGATGGATGGAAACCTTTACCTGCATTGATTTAATTATAACTAAGCTGACACGACAGACGTTGTCCTGTCAAAACAATAAGTCATACAAAAATCTCATAGAAAAAAATCAAGTAATAAAAATCAAGTAATAAAAAATCAAGTAATAAAACTAAAACCCAACTACGACTTAAAAGGTATAAACAAGACACCACAGGCAGACAAATGTATGTATGTATGTTCATCTGTTCCCTCCTATCTTCCAAACAACTTATCACAATTTGACAAATGAGGTATCGTTAGAAACATTAAATTAAAAATGGCGCCCTCTAGAGGTCAAAAAGTGAGGAACTTAAAAAAAAATATGGTTTAATCGTACCATGTCGGGTATCAAATGAAAGGGCTTAATGAGCACATTTCAAAAATATATAATATCTTATAACACCAAAAGAATTTAAAAAAAAATCAAGTAATAAAAACTACGACTTAAAAGGTATAAACAAGACACCACAGACAGACAAATTAAAAATCCGGAGTCACACGTAATCTGTTCGATTTATGCCCTAACACGTGTGACTCCGGATTTTTAATTTGTCTGTCTGTGGTGTCTTGTTTATACCTTTTAAGTCGTAGTTGGGTTTTAGTTTTTATAACTTGATTTTTTTTGTTATAGTATAAATAAAATTCGTAGATATTATTACATAAAAAATTAAATTATACTGTTTTTTAAATTAGACCGTTTCACACGTAGATCTCAACAGGCATGGTTAATTTAATTCATATGCCTTTTGATTTTTGCGGCCGTTAATGGCGGAAAAATTCACTACGCCTATCGAAAAATTCATATAGACTTTGACCTCAGATTATGATACGTAGGTAATAACCTACCCATTTACTACTATTTTATAAGCGCACATAAAACTAGTGACTTCTACTGCGCACATCAAGGACCATTACTATCGTAGCTTTATAAAATAAACAAACGCTGCATTTACGAGCTATGACAAATCTGAATTACTATCATAACCTTTGTCCAACGCATTCTCGACGCATTCGGGCCAATAAAATAACTCATGTCCAATTTATGTTAATACAATAAATAGTGACATAAATAATTCCAGGGAAGCCACAGAAGACAATTTAAATTTATGTAGATTCGGTCTACTGTCTTTAAAGGAGCAACAAGGTATTCAAATTGAATGATTTGTGCATATTGATGTCGTACAACTTATTATACGTATTAGTAGATGTGTACTTTAAGAAGTAGGATGCATAGAAAAATGAAATGAGTCTTGAATCTTGCTCCCAATATTTTTAGACTATGACAGGGTTTTTTATTAATTCAATCTGCCTAGCCTTTTCCCAACTATATTGGGGTCGGCTTCAACTGAATACCAGTATTTTACATGAAGCGACTGCCTATCTGACCTACACAACCCAGTAACTGGGTGATACGACACCCCTTGGTAAGACTGGTTGTCAGACTTTCGGGCTTCTGACGACCCGTAACGACTGAAAAAGATCAACGAATGACAACCGGGACCAACGGCTTAACGTGCTTTCCGAGGCACTTAGGAGTCTCGATATGTAAGGATGGTCACCTATCCACGGACCAACCCCGGCAAGCGTAGCCTAACCTTACGGATCGACCCGTGCGGCTGTTATTACTTTTTATAAATTGTATTTATAACAATTTGGGAAAACCGTACAAAAGCTTGTTAAATGTATTTGCAACAGTTTGCAAAAACAACGAAAGTTTTTGTTTAGTTGTTAAAATAAGATTGCTGTATGCAGTCGTATGTTAACTTTTCAAAGATTTAACATAATGTGATCAGCTGAATTATTATGATGTCTTGGGCAATAGACTGCATTAAAAGTAATCCGAAGGACTGATGGCCGGTCGAGCAGACCAGTCTTGGAGTGGAGCCCGCGTATCGGCAAGCGTAGTGACGGACGCCCCCCAGCTACTTAGATGGACCGATGACCTTAAAAAGGTGGCTGCGACAGACTGGATGTGGTTGGCGAAGGATAGGGTGTTGTCGCGCAGCCTGGGAGAGGCCTATGTCCAGCAATGGACTGGGATAGGCTGAGTTGATTGAAAAGTAATCTATGAAATACGTAACTATTTCACTTACTACGACGCTCTGTAGCTACCAACCTGACTGACTGGGTATAAGGTACCTAAATCTTATCACATTTCATGTCGTTTTCTGTCTTATACAGCTCGTACCAACACAACGGCAGAAGAAAAAAATGAGTTAAGTTAATTGTAGTCATGAAATCCATCTTTTAGCGTAGCGTAGCAAGGAGCTACGGCGTAGCAGTACCTACTTACTTGGAAGACTTTAACAATAATCATCTCTTTACGTTGGCTTACGCATTATACCTACAGTGTCTATCAATACAGATGGTTTTTATCATTTTGAATATCTAGACTTACAAATAATCAAAAGCAACTACAAATACGAAACCTACGAGATCTTTTATAAATAATATGACGATGCTTGTGTGGTGTATTTTTGAAATTACACAAAGTGTTCATATGAATGTAGTGAACCGCAATAATAACAACATTCGAGTAATTGTATCAAGAAAACGGTTATTTGCAGGGAAAGAGCGACAAACCGACAGATGCTCCCGGCCATCTTGCGGCTGCGACACAAGAATCGCATGACGCGTTCGTGACATTGTGGTCACAATGTCGCCGTTTAAAATCAAATTTCGGTAATATAATGTCGCCGAAATTGTTCGTAACGACTGAAAGCTGCCGTGCAATGTAAATGATGTGACGACGATGTAACTTTTAATATAATTATTTACAGTTTTAGTAGGTAGGTAATTGATACCAATTTTCTAATTAAAGACCGTTGCAATATTGCGACAATGTGTCACATTTTTTTTTATGAAAGAGTTATTTGCAAACTTTTGTATCGTACATGTAGATAACAAATACTTTTTCAGAGTTATAAAAAACAATATGGGATACAAGGCAAGAAGTTGTGAACCGTGAAATTGCCATCTGCGTCGCGAACACTGTTAAGCGGGTAGCTACGTAGTGTTAGGTATTTGCGACATTTTGTAATTTCTTTCATGTACTCTTAATAAAAACAGAGTAGTATTTTCAAAGTCGTTTTATAATTTTTCCCCAATTTCAAGAGAGCGCGGTCATAAAAATATGAGCCACAACAGGCTGCAGCTATACAGAGTTTATTAATCAAGTGGAGCGACATCTCTGGGCTCAGTGGCATTTTTCTCGGAGGATGTCGTGTTCATTATTTCCCAGGAAGACGGGCGGTGTGATGAGAAATTAATCCGGGGGTGGGCAGGTGGCCGCCAGGGCGCCGCAGGTGCGGTGTGCGGCCAATTTGCCGCAACAATAAGCTGGCCGCGCCGCGCCAGGCTCTTCATGAGTGCACCTAATCCGTGCGTCTACGTCTCCACGCACACGCACACTAAACTTTGCCACTTTATGTCTTCAGTTGTCCCACTTAAGAGCTCTTGAACAGCGCGCGGCATCTTTGGAATTGTTTTTATTTTCGGTACCCTTAAATGAAGGCTGAAACATTACGAGAGTTTACTTCACGGTACGAGCTCATTTCTTTTTAAACACTTTTTATGAATAACTTACAAACTTTATAATGCCTCTAAATACCTAAATACAGAAGATAATTTTTGTAAATGGGTTCCAGCTGCAAAACTCTGAAGAAAACCAGTAGATATGAAGGAAAGCGCACGGAGCTGTGGCGCGCCGTAATCCGAACATATCTCGGTACATTGCTCAGCGCGACACAGCGGGACTTAGCGAAAAGCCTCGCCGCGCAGATGCTTATCTCAATAACAGTTTTATTTATTTTTGCGAGCGGCTGATCCGCTCCCGGCGGATCCGTCTAATGAAAATAGAGGAAGGCGCGCTCATGCCGCTAACACCGCGCCGCAGCGGAGAAGCGGCTGAGACAAATGTGTCTCCGAGCAAGGATTCTAGCACCCAGACAAAACTATCTCTTGTATGTGGATATCAACAAATGAGTACCGATTTCTGTGCTTTCTCGTTTATCAAAGAAGCTTCATGACTTGTCACAATTGCACATCAAGTTGTCTGTTCCTTTTCTTGGAAGTGAGGATTCCAAACGCGGTACTTATTCGTCATCAAGAACTTTTGTTAATTTCCTCTTAAAGCTGGCTGTTAGAGAATTGCGACAAAGTTGCGAGAAGACATGCCACGTTTGAGTTTATTTAGTCGCGATTAACGACCACAACTGTCGTAATGCTGACTTCGTATGTCGTAAACCGAAACACATTGCGACTTGTAAGAACCGACGATCGAATTTGAAATATAAACTTAGGTGATATATATATACATATACAACCTGTAACGGAATAAACGCAAGAGCTCATACACCCCAATTAGAATATTAAATTATAAGACTAAAATAATATCTGTAATTTAATTTAATTAAACGACACCTAGTTTTTTTTTACAAAATAGACTTCCTGACTAAACATGAAACATAGGATAGCTATGAGCGTATTACAAATTTGTTTATGCATTTGAATAGGCTTTATTCCTTTGAGATAAGGCTTAAATTTCCTTAAATAAAATATCTTATTACCTTGGTAAGACGCGGTGGTTCTAATTTCACATATAAATAATGATGGAAATCGATTCAGAAGCCGATTCTGAGCAAACTACTTTCAGGTCTTGCGCTTATTCTGTTACATGTTGTATAGGTACCTACCTATTTAGATTATATTGGGTTTTTCCATTAGGAATTTCTTAGTAACAGCCCGATTTTCGGTAGTTGGCGGTGTGATACCCCTGTGTCTAGAAAAGCATGGTGGATTCGTAGTTGTAGCTCGCGAATTTATTCAAATTTTCTTACTGAATGACATAAAAATGAAAATAATTATTGCATGAACGATTTTTTCGACAGAAAAAGACAACGTCTGTCGGGCCACCTAGTCGCAAATAAAAATGTTAGAGTTAGTTATGAGACTGAGAATTGTGGCGTATGAAAATTTTAGATAAGTACCTGAGTGATAAGATACAAATCCTAGGACCGGCAGTGGATTGCGATGCCATCCTGTCCACTGACTCTTTGTCAATCTTTTTGTCCAGAGCTCGTACTGCAGTGAGACAAGAAAAATAACTATTAACGGTCAAATTAATGTGGAGCACTAACTTTTAGATTCAAGCACACATTCATTCTGTGAGAAACAAAAAAACGTCGATTAAGTATAGTATACTACCAAACATTAACACAAAGCAATATTTCCAAAACATTGATAAACTTACCTACAAACCATGATATCCACTTTGTTAATCGATAGTATTCACGCAAAACAAAATAACTCGACACATATTAAAAGCCAATTCTCTCGGAGACCGCAAACAACGGGGGAGGTGAAAAATCTTGCGGTGGCGAGACGGGCCGGCGCACCGGTGGGGTCTAATTAGGTCATTTGCCATAATTGCTAGCTCCAGATTGGTTTTTTCGCGTCGGCAGCGTCCCGCGAGAGCCTCAGGACGTTGCCTTGCTTTAATGAACACTTCTAGCACTGAGACAGTAGAATAAAAACTGTTATTTTCACAGCGGTCATCGGTACTTTCTTTTTAGTTGACTTTTATGATCTGAGTATTTTACGAACAGAGTTCATAGCGCACGGTGTAAGGTTCTCAAATAATTATTTTTGTAAGTAGGTATTGTCAAGTATATAAAATATTGTCGGTGAATGGCCTTTTCCAAAAGCATGGAATTAGTATGTAGGGACTAAGTACATAGTACAACTCCATTACACGTGAAACTATCAATGAATTACTAAGTTTGCGCAACTGGTTTTGTAATGTACCTAGTATTCAAATAATCAGCACTCAATTTTATACTTAAGTGTCACAAAATGGTGTCCACAGGTATGTTTTCTGATCAGCTATCTAATTGCGTAACTTATTTTCGTAGCCGATTAAGACTAATTTGTTTCATTTTGACAGTTAAACAACATTCAGCCCTGACAGTAAGCCAGCCGTAGGTAGGGGTAGAAAACTTCGGTAGGTAATTACTAAATCGAACTGAAGAATACTATTGGTCGGAATAATTTATTGTTTAATCCTAAAAGTCAATTCACATGAATTTCAGTAGGTAACTTATTACATTTTCTTAACAAACAACATCCACTGATAATTAAATTGTATGTTTGTTTCTGGGAGATCAATTGTCAGACACAATGATGAAATTGATTTATTTATGACACCACGTCCACAAATATTTATGGGGGCCTAGGTTTCTCGCCGTCCTCGTCCCCCTGAAGATTATTGGTATGATGAAGCAGAGCTTGGTACGATTGCCGGCGGGTGCTGCTTTTTGAGCTTCTCTCGTTTCCGGAGCTCGTCTCGGAGTAGCACCAGGTTCTCATAGTGCTCGGCCGAGGCATCCAGTAGGTCCACACACACGCGGACTGCATTCGCCTGGCGATCGCGCTCCACCTCCATCGTCGAGTCCGTGACTTGGCTCACTGTTAGCACCTTCTCAACCATGTCATCTAACCTAGATGGAATAATTTGTAAGTGAATAAAGCGGTACGACTAGTCCACAAATACAAGTCGCTAGCAAGGTATGGAAAGTGATGCTTGTCATTCCTCTAAGGAATGACGCCATCTGACTGGTGGAGGAACCGTCTTTGCAGAATGGGTGTAGCAGCTGGAGGATAATAGTCGAGATTCGAGTAGAATGGCGAAGAAGCATCCTATGTCCAGCAGTAAACTATGCAAATAGGTAAGGACAAAAACGTAGTGCCTAACCAACCACAACAAGGAATACCTAACTACCATCATGGTGTCCGTATCTTTCCGTCGACAAAATCGACATTAACGTTTATAAAACGACTCAGGACAGCAACATCCCCATGAGCACTATTAAGGCAATTTTCACAAACCGCACTTTGACTTTTAGCAAAGTCAAAGCAAGCATAGGTAATCCCTAAATTGGTATTTATTTGACCTAAAATTACAAAGCATCAACTTCGTTACTTAGTTCATCAAATTCAACCTTAAAACATCGAAAGAGAAAATTTGCTTACTTTCTTTTCCGAATTTCAA
This sequence comes from Lithophane socia, assembly GCA_947522985.1. NCBI lineage: Eukaryota > Metazoa > Arthropoda > Insecta > Lepidoptera > Noctuidae > Lithophane > Lithophane socia. The sequence continues at coordinate 11,766,243 of OX383256.1, read as the reverse complement.
GATAAAAGCAGAAAAACAGCATCAGCAGCAAAATAATGGCCGCGTTCAACTGCGGCCAGGTGAGGTCCTGGCTGAAGATGTGCAGGCGCGAGATCCGCACCTTGGGCACCACGTCCCACACAGAAAACCCTGGTACCAACACCGTCACCGGTAGTGCGAATACCACCACCACTCCTAATATCACGGTTATATCGCAATCCCTATCAACCATCACTGTGTAGGCAGGTATAGCTATTGAGAGAAGATTATTGAAAAACACTTTATTTAGAATGACATACCGAAAATGATCACTAAAATGATTGACGGATTATCTGACTTTTCCACAGACTTCCTAATGCAGAAAAAGAAAAGAGTTACCTACCGTAGTTAATGAAGAATGAATATTTCACTGTTTTGAGTCGATGAACAGCCAGGCTGCCTTATATTTACGACATTTACCTATGCCTACGAATTAAAAAACCTATCCTTGACCTCAAGGTCTCCTGAATAATAAATTCCTATAGGTAAATAGCCCATTTTATTCCCGATATTCAGTTCACATTATTGAGACAAACATCTTATTCACGTTACGACAAAACATCAAAAAGGCGATCGCCATTTGTAAGGTTTAGTGCCCAAAATTCGCGAGACAGCAAATGGTCCCCTTGCGGAACCTGTGTCCGTCATATGGAGCGAGCCGTCGACGCTCGCGCGGCATATCAATTTCGACTAGGTACACACAATAAAATTGGACGGTCTCCGGAGAGGGCTTAAACGATTCGCCGTTTTGTCTCGGGGCCCAGCTGCGTAATGACCGGAGCAGGAAAAAATTGTCAGCAAGAAAACGCGAGGGTAGTCGGGTTTATGTGCACGCGGCAGCTGGCGGCGCCGGGCGGCGACGCGCTCCTAACTGCCTCTGCTTACCTCGCAAAACCCGCGCCAATTTTATTTATCGAAAATATAAACCGATTTGCGGAGGGCCCTCGTAAATTCTGAACGGCTGATTTATGGCGGTTACCAGCCGCGCTTAAAACAAAGTTGCTTCTTAAAGGACTTCTTACCTATCTATTACTTCCTTATACAGCCCTGTAATGAAAAACCAGCTATCCAGATAAATAGGTCTCTTGATTTTTCTTGAAATTAACTTTGCCGCCGGATATTTGAGCTTCTTGAGTGATAGCTTCAGAGACTTCCAACGCTTACCAACATAGGTACCTACATAAAGGTAATACGATGTTAGTTATCTATTTAGTTATCTGTTAGTATTTCCGGTTGCAGAGCAAACCAAAATACCTAGGCTTGTAAGGTACGGATGAACTTGAAATAGTCTCTACTTAGTACCTACTTATCTACTTTCTAGTAATTCTAGTACTACCTACCCAAGTTATAAAATTGACGAAAAATTGCGACTTTCTTAATTTCTTGGTGGTGTTGTGAACTTTACAGTTATAACGTGGCATACATTTGCGTGGGCTAATAATAAGACATTCCATAGGGAAAAACCCATTAACCATTTCCCCAACTTCGAGATAGAACCCTCTCCTGCTCAGCAGTTGCACTTGCCACTAGACCAACGAATCAGACGCTCAAATCAAAACCCGCAATTTTTATAGTTTCGAATTTCTTTTAACACTTTTACTGCTTAGTAAGTAGGTACATAGAATGCATACAAATTAGCATGCCATTAAATGTGTCTCATATATCTAAAAGCCTCATACCTAAATGGATAGATAAATCTGGATGCGTCTATAGCGTGCTACAAGAAACTTCCTCGAAGAATTAACAAGCTTGGGGCTGACGGGATCGCAAACAAGTCCCCCAGGGCGGTCGGACGGCCAGTCCTCACCGGCCCGCCGTGTCTCAGACCGCCACGCGAATCAATTAGGTGATTTGAGGCATTTGAGGGTTGGCTGCGGCCTCGCGTGACGGAACCTCGCTCGAGTCAACACTGATGCTCATGCCCACGATATTGCTTGCGTTTTTGAGAACGATTATGTGAAGTGAGTAGGTAGGGGGAGTAGGTAGAGTTCAGTTTAGCTGAATATGTTATAATAATTATATCGAGAACCCACTCACTACATTAAGTTCGAATTTTAGCCACTACACAGGGTGGTAATCGTAAACAAAGCAAAAGGAGTACCTATATAAGGATCGTAACAGGTGGCGTTCTGAGTTTCTGCCTACCCCCAGTGGAAGAAGACGAGTCTGTGGAATTGCTAAAGAATCCTTGTCTTAACCGAGGAACTTATACAAAAATGCGCAAAAATAGCAACCTCTATTTTTTGCAACCACACATTCCTCTAATAAAAACATCACGATACAACCGACAGGCGTTCCAAACTAGGAATACGCTATACTCAGACACAATGGTAAACTTTTGCACTGACCTTTTTAAAACTATTAAGTAATCAATATCGTATAGCATCAAAATAATTATCCGTATGGCACGAGAACATTAGCCAAGTGCTTGATTGAAAATATTGGGTTCATGTACATAAGTACCAGTAATGATGGAACCACTCAACCGCAGTATTAGGGCCCTCACATGAAATAATTGAACCAAATTAATTTACCTTTATGAAGGGCAAATTGTTTTGGTGAATCCCCAATCAATTTACTAAATTGATCAATGTTATATGACAGAGCGGGTCAGAGCCATCACGTAGGTATGTACTTATGACAAAAAATGGTTAACCGATTTCAAGAAAAAAAAGCAGTAAGTTGGTACTTACTTTTATTTTTTAAGGGGTTTTTTAACAATTTTACATAACATAACATGACGCTTGTATACCCCAAAGAGAGGTAGAGGTATACATACAGTACCTAGTCCCGTGTAATAGGGACATAGGGGGCGAGCCGACTACCTATTGTTAGGTATGGTCTCTCCCGAAGTACTGGAATGGTTCTCCTGTTACCGTCATGAACGTCAGCAGTCCGTTCATGCTAGGGATTTTTCTTCATGGTGATGTCCTTTGGAAGCTGGCTTTCCTCAAAGCGGTATAGGTATTTATTACTTTCTCCTCTTCTGTTTTCCATTTTCATTAATCTTATATAACTTCCGAGCTTGAGTGTGCGTATTATCTGTATGCAGATGACTTGCAATTGTACAGTGAGGGGAGGGTTGATTAAATACCTGACGCTATCGACAAATTAAACAGAAACCTTATAACCTTAAAAACCTGGTCTGATATGTTTGGGGTAGCAACCCTACCTTAAAAACCTGGTCTGATATGTTTGGGGTTGCTACCCCATAAGGCGATATTCATTGTGAGTCCTTGTAGCATTACTAAGATGGATGGTACAACCTTGCTACCGATCCAGGTTACCGGAAAGCTGTGGGCTCTGTACCGGTTGAAAAATGTATTACCATCGAGTACGAAGACAATGCTTGCCATGTGCAGTCCTTAATTTTCCCTATCATCGATTATGGTGATGTGTGCTATTATGACCTGAATGCAATTTCCTCGATAAACTTGACCGTCTTCTCAATAATTGCATTCGATTCGTGTTCAATCTGCGTAAGTATATATGATCATGTCTCTGCGCATCGATCACTTCTAAGGTGGCCTTTATGCCATCGCAGAGAGCGAAAGAAAAATTTTATTTCAAAATTTACATAATTGCACCTACCACTGTTTGTCTCCGCATCACCCAAAAGTTGACTGGTAGAAAATGCCGATGGCATTAAGTCCGCCTCTGTACATTATTTTGTGTGCTTAGAGTATTAAATAAATATTGCTATCAACCGGGCACAAACCAAGACTTCGGGCAGTACTGAGAAACTCCAGATGGAAAAACCAAATAAAACTGCCTAACCTGGGAATCGAAACCAAGACCTAGGCTCAGCAGTTCCTAGCGCTTGCGACCACTAAACCAACAAGGCAATCTGGCGGTGATTTTTTTAATAAATAGATAAGTATTTTAATTAACTGTTCGTTAAAAACTATCATAACTTGCGGCAAAACTCTTTCAAATAATATTATGAATAGGGCCATTTAGAGTTTTGTGATCCGTGGAACAAATGGTATTATTTTTTCCTTTATTTTAATGCCTTTAGCGGTGAGCGATAACCTTCAAGATTGTTAAAATCTCAGAATGAGTTATGATTAGTATTGCGCTCCGTCGCCGCGTCGTCCGCTCTACAAATAACGAAGCCCATCATCATCTGCCTAGCCTTTGACCAATTATGTTGGGGTCGGCTTCCAGTCTAACCGGATGCAGCTGAATACCAGTATTTTACATGGAGCGACTGCCTATCTGACCTCCACAACCCAGTAACTGGGTTGTGCGAAGCCCATTTCAAAGATTTCATTTTTCTCCCGTATCGGCAAAACCTAATAGTAAAATAACCAAAGCTCACGCTGTGGTATGAATAATAGCCAGTCAACAACTACAACAAGTGATTCTATGAACAGGGGAAGTTATGTTATAAATAAAAACCACAATGAGAAATAAGTATGTATATATTATTATAAATTTTAGGTTCCGTAGTCATTATTATTTCCTACGATGGCTACAAATGTATAAAATATCAGTCATCTTAGCATTATCATTATTATAAACAATAATATCATAGAAAACGTCTAGCCGCTTAAACCGATTAGATACAGATCAACAAATCTCCGAAAGAAAAACTACAAAAAATTAAATAGTTAAAATTCATATTATATGTACCTACTGCTGATGGATAATAATTATGTTTTCTAAATACCTATTATCCGAATTGTTACCTTGAATATTATGCTTATTTTTTATATTGCACACTATTTAAAAACTGGAGACCTATTTTAAACTAAATAATATACTTATTAAATCTCGAGTAAATTACCAGGCCATGCACATTAAAATGTTGATTATCAAACGTTCCAATAGGTATGTAATTGACTTATAAATAATTACAGTGCTGATCTAAAGCTATTTCATAGGTGTTGCGGTAAAATGATGTTATTTACATTATATTTTGTGAGTAGACTAGACTAATATCATTTTATATAAATTAAAGCTTACATATAATAAAATGTGGTATATTTGGAGCATTATCAGAGCTTTGGGAAAGCTTAAAATCGATATAAAGCTCTAGAATTTTTAAAACGTTAGTGAAATTGACCAGCGTGCTATAGGTTCATTAAAACGAACAAGAGATTATTAATTTCGATCACTTTTTAACTTTTATTCTTAATATCTTTTCGATAAGGGCCTATTGACCCATAAAATGCCAAAATCGATTATAGCAAATTCTAATTCTAATACTTACACTTTCACTTTATTTTCCTATATATTAACATTGAACTAAAAACAATAAAGCCGAGGCACAATCCAATTGTTTCTCTCCTAAACTAATATGTTTTACATATAGGTATCTAACCAAATCGCCAATAAATTATTTACTTTTTAAATATTTATAGTATAAATAGACAAATGATTCAAACAAATAACTTTACTTAGAATCTAATGAGATACAAGCCAATACAATAAAGTTAACGCGTTTATATTTAAACCAACAAATATACAAAAATCGCTACAAGTATACAAAATAAGAAAACCACTAATATACATCTCAGAAATGGCGAACCATGTGGCACAACAAGGTACAGACACCAAAAAAAGTTACTCAGTTAACACTTCAATTTTTCAATCATAAGAGCAGGAGCGATGTGATAACGCATTCTTGACTTCATGAAATGTATGAAACCAAAGCAACATATAATTTTGTTAATTTACACAAAAACTAACAGCGTTAACCAACTTTCGTTGCTGACCGTACGTAAGAGGAAGGAATTCATATTCACTACTTTGCTTTCAAAACAAAAGAAATCTACATTTGCTTAATTATTATTATTTGCCAATACTCTAAGATTTACGTATTGTTGGCATGTCACTCACGACCACATGAAACAATTGTTTAAGAAAATTGGCATCGTAGATGTTTATTGGTTCGCCGTCCCAGATAACACAGATCCTTTGAAATAATAATAATTTAATAATACCCTCAGAAGCCTTCTAGTAAATAACGCCATCTGTTGGATCGAGATTGAATAACAACATTGGAGCCAAAGACTATCAAGCATGGATTGAAAACGTTTCTTATGAGTTTATGACGTACAAATACACCCATGTGGTACAATCTAGCGGCTTTCAGGTCATCATTATTAAATACATGTTACATGAAAATACTTGGAAGTACTCATAATAGAGCTTTAATCGTGCCACGGTGAAATTATACAGAACATACAGCGCCATCTCTTTTTCACACTGGACAAATGATGATTTTGACACTTCCCTCTGACGACATTAGACACGCCACTTGATTATTTTGAATATTCTACGGTGTAACTTAGCAACCACATGCTCAAAATTATTAAAAGATCCTCAATTTGGTAAAAAAATGTTGCAACATACATAAATTCCCATAGTAGTCAAAAAACAGGCAGTCAGAATGATGTTAAACCACTTATTTCGTTAGACTGTGGTGAGACTGTCCACAGCTTCCATGAGGCTTGGCACGGAGTCTACTTTCATCCCACGCTTACGAAGATCGTTCAGCTCTTCGACCAACTTCGACTTGTCTCTGCCCAGTGTTTCCCTGAAAATATTTTTTTATTTTTTATTTTTATTAAATACGTGAGGAGCTCGTGGCTAAATAATAACAGCCGCACGGGTCGATCCAACATAGTTGGGAAAAGGCTAGGCAGATGATGACGTGACAAGCTGTGTGCCCTATGGGGTTTCCCATGACAAATGACGAAACTCATCCGATATTTCAACACTATAGGGGACGGATTTTCAAAAATACTTTTTTAGGGCTCACTTCATGCAAGGAACTCTTTCTCAAAATGTCATGCTTGTAGACCCAGCGGTTTAGGCTGTGCGTTGTCTGTCAGTGAACGAATTTAATATTTTTATTATGATGGGTTGGTCACTGTTTTCCATAGGTGTTTAAAATGAATTGAGGTTAAAAATGCTCCTGGATTATGTATGCTGCTGTTTCCCACGGCTTCGTCTGCGATCCAGGATGAAAAGTAGCCTATGTCCTCCAGGTCATGGTCTATCTACCCATGTATCAAATTTCATCCAAATCCGTTCAGCCGTCTTAGCGTGAAAGCGTAACAAACAAACTCACTTTCGCATTTATAATAATAGTAAGGATTTACTAGGCATTTATTATCTGGGTAAAATCGAACTTTACAATTCAATCAATCAGCTCAGTCTATCACAATCTACATCCAGACAAAGACCTCGTCAACACGTTATCAGTTTAATGACAAATAAGAAGTAATTAAATCACAAGTTTATTACTATTGTTTATGTTGCATTATATCCTTATACATTTCAATGAATTTTATTGTTGCGTTATCAGTTCATTTATTTATTCGCAAGTAGTCATCCTATTGTTTGTGTCATTATTTACAATACCAGTTGACTTGCAGGAGGCCATAGATAACTGATATCGCGTGCATTTAATATATAGGTACTTACTTACCAAAAACAAGATAATGTTCTTTAAACTGCGTTCGCAATTTATTTGCCAAACATGTAAACAAACACGTTTTTTAGGAAAAACAACTGCAATGCCTACACATAAGGTTCGGTTTGCGCTACAACTTCATCTTTTTTATGGTACTAGTCAGTCTAAAATCAACTTTATTTATACTTGCATAAAGTTTATAATATCAATATTGGAAACAAGGATTTAAATAGACTACAATGTCGCCCATGGGCATGTGACCACCCGTTTTTTCTGAATATTTAAATTTATTTATTTAAAATTAATTTTCGTCTTTAATATTTTTTCATGTTATTCCAATGTTTTATTTTTTGAGTAGCGTTGTGACCTTGCTTTACTTTTTTTGCCATATCTCCAATGTTATTGGCTTGATTTGGATTATGTTTATTATTATAGAAATGTGTGCTAGAACACATAGCTACCAGAAATTGATTAATTACACTATTTAGAGAGAAACCCATTGTACCTATACATTATACTTAGTATTAAAAATAATATTTAATATTGTACCAATTTTCAAGGGTCTGGGCTGGTCAGGTTTGCGACACGTCGGATACATTGTGGGCTAAGACCACCCTAACATGGGTCCCTCATCCCTGAAAAGTCTAACGGAATCGCGGTAAACCCAGGCGTAGCTGGCGGGACGAGATTAACGCATGTCGCGTACATAGGCGGGATTGGTCCATGTTGACGCAGGATCGTGTTTAGTAGAAAAAGGAAAGGGAGGCCTTTGCCCTACAGTTGGACAACAAAGGCTGATTTATTTACTTATTTTATTTAATTTATTATTTACTAGTCGCCCCTGTTTCGCACGGTTTATAGACATAAACCTTCCATTGATGAAACTGCATCATAATCCATTGTTTAGTTAAGTATAACAACACGGTCACGAAGGCCAAAACCAAATTACCATTAGAATACTCACCATATAGAAATGCATGTATGTAAGAGAGGTATATATATAAGCAGCAAGTCTGAGTCACTGACAGCCTCGTATCGTTTCAGCGCGAGTTGCGCCCAGCGCTCTACGGGCCCGGCCAGGGTTCCGTCGCTTGCGCCTGCGCACGCCACGATGCGGCACAATGCACCAAGTACCACGCGTGATCGGTCCGTGTACACCTGGAAAACGATAGCATATAGATTAAGGCCAGCTAAGCCAGCTTGCACCAGAAAAATTGCTAAATATGTTTAACGCTAAACAAATTAAAACACTTTGTTCTGTTTCTTTAAATTGTTTGAAGATGAAAGGGACAGAATGGTGTTTTAAATAATGTTTAGCACTAAATGTATTCAATGATTTGTGGTGCAGCTCACGCGATTAGCTTAAGACTTCTACAATGCGGTCAAGAGCTGTCAGTGTCAATATTCCGTAACAATTTTGAAGTGAAGTGCTGATCATGTTCAGTTACATTGGTGAAACTCGCCCTTAGCCGATCATCACAGTAACATACTACGATTGGCCTTTTAAAAAGGCAAACTGGAAAATCCATCTTTACCAATTTATTGATTGTGTTCTTAACTTGATATTTCATTAAAAACTCACTTGTGTTCCTCAAAGTCAGAAGTTTAAGTCTAATGTGGGAAGGTTAAGTTTAATTGTTTTCCTAATATTATGAGTCTTGACAATGAGTGTAATTAATTTAGATTTATTAAACTCTAAAACTAGACATGGTCAACTGAAAGTTATCCACTAACATAAGAAAATGAAAACTCAATCATTGTAAAAATAGCACCAAAAATGTATGCTAACTACTTACCTTGTTTAATAACTTAAAACTTGTCTCCAAAACTGACAGTGCTTGATCAAACTTGTCCTCATTAATCAGTTGTTTTGCTTCATTTAGCTCAATGTCCTGGAAGAATGTGATAGCAGCCGGGGAGTCCCGCAGCCGTGAGTCACCTGCTATCAAGTCTAGTAGTGACTCAAATGCAGTACATCGTGTGGAAATCAAGTTTGGATCGAAGTTACCCATGACTATCTGAAATGAGTCCAAATCCGTAAGAAATATAGACAACACCTGAAAAATATAAGTGTTAGGTACTTATATTTTGGCACACTCACACTTTGGCAAGTCATGTTTCACTAAAGCGTGCAAACTACCAGTAATTTACATATTTTACAGAATGACATCACAATTAAGCAACTCATAAAGTTGCTAATTGAATAGACCCCTGAGTGAGATCCAGCCTTCCAACAGATAAACTATGTGTTTCAAGTAAGTATAACAAACAAAACTAACAAAATATGTACACTAATACGCCTACTTGATTAATTTAAAGTTATGACTCATAATAATAACAAAGAACTAAAAATGTACACTTGTTTACCTTTCTAGGAAATGAAGTACTGCTTAGCAGAGCCGGGAATTCCTTTTTCAAACCGTGGTACAGATCTAGGAAGTGGGTGTATCGCCTCTCAACATTTGCTGGGTCTGGATCTAACACCCTGGATTCTGTAGCTTGTCTAGCTTGTACCATATAAGCAACGAATTTCTTTTCATTCTCAAAACCTTCCACTGTTCTTGAAGAAACTATTTGAAATTTGAGCATGGTGCATAAAATTTATTTATTTATTGTCAACAACTTACAGGGTGGATTTTATGAAATAATGACAAACAAAAGTGACTTGACAAAGAACTGAAAGAACAACTGTTTGCAGCTGGCACTGGCACTGGCAGCAGCATGTCAAGTTCAAAGTTGAGTCAACTGTCAATGTCAAAACTGACAACAACTGAGTTGACAGACATTTGACAACATAGTGTGTTTGGTTGATAGGTAAGGTCGCGAACATACAGACCGCGTAAATTACGCGCGTTTAATTACGCACGTCTATCACCCACTTAACTCTGCTCGCCGTCGGTGACACACGCGAAGCTTGCTCAAAATTTCATTGTCAAATTGGCTCGCGACTCGCGGCTCGCGGCGATGACATACGGGCGAGTTTTTTTTCTAGTGCGTCTCGATGTCGATTTCTGAAATCCTTACTTCTGCCGGTCATACACGCTACGGTCTACCGGACAGGCGTACCTGCACAGATAGACTACAGTTTTTTGAACCAGCGGAGGCGACCATGCTGGGTAGGTTTCAAATGAAAGGGCTTAATTAGCACATTTTAAAAATATACCTACACATTATAACCCCAAAAAAAAAAAAGAAAAAAACTAAAACCCAACTACGACAAAAAAGTCACTCAACTAATAAAAAACTGAAAAATAACTTTAATTTCGGAAGTCGATGTCTTTGCTTTCCAATTTTCGTTTTTTGCCACCGACTTCCAAAATTAAAGTTATTTTTCAGTTTTTTATTGTTTTTTTTGGAAGTCGGTTGTTTTTTTGTTGTAAAAAGTTTTTATTTTTTACTTTTTAGTTGTGGTTTTAAATAACAGGGACGGAGTCAACTAATAATTATATCGTCTATATACGCAAAGTGGGAAAAATACGTAATTATTGAAGCTAACTCAAAAACTACGCAAGCAAAATTATATGGGACCACCCAATGATATTATACAGGATGTAAGGGTAAACAGTCTTGTCATTCAAACCATGGGTAGTTGACTTAAATTTAAAAATAAATAACCAAACACAACAAAAAAAAAACGTTATTTTCATTAAAAGATTTTTAAAAGTTTCTATCTGACACCGTACTTGCTAGCGAAACAGCTGACTGACTAAGGGAGGGCTCGCGCTCGCTGCCGGTCAGGTCACATCCCGTACCCCCCGCCCGTGTTGAGACGCAAGTTCGTTGCCCTAGCGCATAGGGTAACGAACTTGCGTCTCTTGTGGTAAAATGTAGACCTAAAAAAAAATAAAAAAAGTTGTAATTTTCCATTCATTTTACGTTCTATAAATGAAACCAAACCACTGGTTGCAAGGATAACGGTGTTTACCCTAACACCCTGTATTAACAGATATGATAGACACAAAACAACCGAAAAAAGTGTTCCGTGCAGCAGCGGCACATAAACCCACGTTTCATTCAATTTTACATTTCACTACAAGTAAAAACGTTACAATTGGAATGTTTTCGAGTCTTCACGATTGCGGGCTTATAACATATCTGTTAATTTAATATCATTGGGACCACCTCTGAAGCATGACTTATCAAACAAAAAAAGAATCATTAAAATCGATTCATAATTGGCGGAGTAATCGCGTAACATACATACCAAAAAAAAAAAAAAAAGTATAAACAAGACAGCACAGACAGATAAATTAAAAATCCGGAGTCACACGTAATCTGTTCTATTTAACACCCCCCCCCCCCATATGAAGGAAAAGTTGCGAAACCTCCTGGTCCTTTTTGATGTATGATTTTTTCAATATTCTAACCGCAACTCTTCTAAATCGCAGAACATGTATGAACTCGCCTAATTACTAATCAAAATGTAAACGGGGCCGTAAGCTCTAACGTACGCTCGGCTGTATTCGGTAGGCTGTTTGCCCTACACACTACACTACTTATACTTAGTGTTTTATGTAGGTGTGTTTGTGTAGTGTGTATGACAAAACAGCCGCAGACGATCGGACCTAAAAAATCTGACTTGCCCCCCCCCCCCTAGGCCAGAAGCTGGGTACGCCCATGTCAGCCATAGATTATAAAATGTCAGCGTTGTTCTTCTAAAGCACGCAACAGATTTTACATACCGAGACTCCTCCGTGCCTCGGAAAGCACTTTAGGCCGTTGGTCCTGGCTGTCATTTGTGGATGTTTGACAGTCATGTAGAAGTGCATAGAGGGGAGCCAAAAAAAAAAAAGTGCCTAGGTCTCTAAGTCCGGGCCTGTATTAACCAAACATTAAAGAACAGCCGTAATTATAAAAAATAATATATTTAAGGAAATCGGCAATATTACCAATCGGTCACATAATTTTTTCTAGATAAAGTACCTATTATAAAGTCAATACATTAGCGGTCGACGTCTCCAAAAACAACGTCAATTGACGCAATAAGCATAGTAATATCAGCAAGCATTAACTGCGGGCCCATAACAGATAGTCCCAAAATATGGTTAAATGAAGACGGACGTAAGTGCACCCGATAAGGAATGGAAGTGCCGTCAGCCACCATATAGACACCCAATTCGCCTTTTGGCGCTTCTATTGCGTTATATGTAATTCCAGGTGGTACAGGATAACCCTCACTGCATAACTTAAAATGATGAATTAGGGATTCCATTGAAGTTTTCATTTCCTTTCTTGAAGGCATACAAACTTTGGAATCATCTGTTTTATATTCTCCTTCAGGCATCGTGTCAAGAACTTGATTGATAATCCGTAAAGTTTGACGCATTTCTTCGTAACGTAACAGGTACCGGTCATACATATCACCAAATGTTCCAATAACGCCATCAAAATCGTATAAGTCATAGCCATCATACGGTTCGGTAATTCTTATATCCCATTTGATTCCACTGCCGCGTACCATCGCCCCCGAGAAGCCTAGAGACAAAGCATCGTGTGCACTTATTATACCAAGACCTGCAGTCCTTTGATAGAACAATCGATTCCCGGTTGCAAGATCATCAGTTTCATCAAAACGAACTTCCATCTTACTACATAATTCGTAAATATCGTCGAGATAACCAATGGGAATATCCTGGGACACCCCACCGGGACGCAGATAGGCGCAGTGTACTCTAGCGCCGCAAATTCTCTCAAACATTTCATAAAGTTTCTCTCGTTCCTCACACATCCAAAAGAAAGGTGTTATACCACCACAATCAAGTATTGTGCCTGAGACATTCAGCAAATGATTTGCTAGACGACTCAATTCGGCGCATAAGATTCGAATTGCCTTAGCCCGCGGTGGTACTTCTATGTTAAGAAGCTTCTCAACAGCAATACAGAAAGCTTGCTCGTTTACCATGACGGACACGTAATCTAGACGATCCATGAAGGGCAAACTCTGATTATAATGCTTGTGTTCCATCAGTTTCTCGGTGGCTCTGTGCAGGAAACCTATGTGAGGGTCGGCTCTGACTACAGTCTCGCCATCTAGTTCCAGTATTAACCGAAGAACGCCGTGAGCAGCTGGATGTTGAGGCCCGAAATTGATAAACATGTTTTGAAGCTTGCGTTCAACAGGGAATAGTTTTGCATGATGGATTATTCTGAAATACTTGTTGGTCTCCGGCGTAGGGAACATCACTGAACCAGCGAATTGTTTGAGATACAACTCGTCGGGGTACCACCTGTGCCCGTATAGCGGCGCACTGATGGTGAGCTGCCGAGCTTGTCTCGCTACATTTAAAAAACTCAAATGTTTTATATTCAACATTTTTATCTTGTACTTAAACGTCAGCTTTTACATAATTGTTCGACAGTTTTCCGCATCAAGTTTGACGCAACAGTTAGGCGTAGATACGGGGATTTTATAATGTGCCAGTAGGTCGTCATTCATTGTCAGAGAGTTGACAATGAAGTCTGTAATAGAAACAAACGAGAAAAACCGGTCAAGTGCGTGTCGTACCACGTACAATCAAGGGTTCTGCAGTTGGGATGAATTTATCCCAGAAATAAACTTAACATTCTAGTTGAAAAACATGTTCGAACATTCCAAAATCCAACTGCAAATGTATGTACGTTTGTACGCGCAACATTGATAGATTAACCATGTTATTATAGACTTCTTATAGATTTTCTTGTAAAAATCCTCTGAATTTTTTTCAACATTTTAGGCCAGTTGTATCGGAGATTAGGGAGGGAATGGTCAATTTTCATGAATTTTCTTAGATATCTTTAAAAGTACCTATTTATTTTAAAATAAAGTAGGTATTAAAAAAATTATATTCTCGCTATAAGCCTTTTTATTTGATATGTCACACGATACAGTTGCAAAAAAATATTTTAATTTTCTTATTCTTCCCCCAAAAGTGACCTCCATATTGTAAATTCATTTATTTACGCTACACGTCCGTGTTTGGGTCACAGAAATACATGATGTGTAGCGCAACTTTATCGGTCCATTAGATTTGGAACTAATTGACTGTGGCAGACGGACAGACGACACACAAGTGATCCTATGAGGGTTCCGTTTTTTCCTTTTGAGGTAGGTAGGTACGGAACCTATAAACATGCTTTTAAAATATTTTTTACTAGCTTCCGCCCGCGGCTTCGCCCGCGTGGTATGTCGATAAAATGTCCACTATGGCTCATCACGGTCTACTCGCCAGACACTGTTCACTCGTCGCTTGAGCTTTATTTATTGAATCCCTTTATTTATTTCTGACCTGACAAACGTTGTTCTGTCCTTTCAATCCTAACTATTATAATTATACTATTACTAGCTGCGCCCCGCGGTTTCACCTGCAGGCTCGATCCCGTGGAAATATCGGGATAAAAAGTATCCTATGTGTTAATACACTAAAGGACGTTCGGTCCCGAATTTCAAAAATTTTTCGGAATTCAGACTATTAGGACCTACCTATTACGAACATTGTAAAACAAAAAATAACCAAATCAGTCCAGCCGTTCTCAAGTGATGCGCTTACCAAACAACGAACAGAATTTCATTTTTTATTTATAACTACAGATTTATTATACTCGTATGTACTTATAGTTATAGATAAAAGGTAGGTAGGTTGTAAAGTTTAACAGAACGGCCCTTTACATTTTATACAGGAAAATTATAGTCTTTGGATTTTGAATGAAACATGATAAATTGATAAGTATAATGTTTTATTTTAACCGTTTTTGTAGTTACTCAGATAAACATTCATATATAAATATAGGTACCTTATACATTATCTATACATGTAGGTACCTATTATCGAATAAAATTCTTTCTAATCATTGCAAATAGTTCGGTAGGTATCTACTGTTGATTTGATATCATGATAAGACACTGACAGTCACATTTATTAAACTTTTAATTAGCTACCCTTATTAAATATAATATTTTTTATAAATACGTCTTAATATGTTTGTATAATCAAACTGTATGAATAACATTGTAACTACAAAAATTCTGAATACATATCTCAAAACAGTTGTAAAAAAAACGTAGCAAAACTAACAAATATAGCCTAAACTTTAGGTCTAATAAAAACAGTGCTTTGTAGGAATGTCCATACATTAAAATATAAATAGGCTCTTACATCTACATTTTTAAATATAGTAGATCGATATTATTCAGAGAGCAACCACCACATACCAATATAAATTAGGTAGGTTTAAAGAGGTAACATCGCTTAAAGATACCACAGACATTTATAGTTATGTCTGTGGAAGATACAGATAGGTAACTACAGTAAGCTTTTATACACAATAACCATGTACCTTATTTTTATAATGACGGATGCATGCAACTGCAACATGCCGACTTTGCATGAGCCATAAGTTCTCCGAGTCTAGCAGCTGATAACGAAAAACTTATGTTTTCAGTACAAACGAGACACGTACCTACATAACAGCAAAGTAGCAATCAGCATTACGGTGCATGCAGTTTTTCCCCGCATGCGGGGCTCACGGCTTCCGAATATTCAGTAAAGCAGATCGTCTATGAATACTGACTTGGTTTAATATTGTCGAAATATTCTGATAAATTATTGTTTTCTTGTCACTTTTTACATAAATTTCTGAGTTTGCTCTGTACAAACAGTAAACTCAATGAGTATCTTTGTGACGTATTAAACTGGCATACCTACCTACATTTGCATTAAAAGCATAATTTTTCAATAAATAAGCATGTAGGTATTCGCCTAAACAACATATCTTCGGCGAAAACGGAGATTACAGCTTAGATTGAATCTGTATTTTCATTTCATAAAACGAAAAGATTTAGTACGACACTTTTGGTGATGAAACACGTTTATCACAGTAATGAACGATTTCGAATTCGTGTACCTAACTACCTACATTAGGTATTAGATTGGTCCTTTACAGTTAAATATCTAACCGGGTTTTATTTAATATTTTTGTCAATCCAATTTTCGATATTTCGTTCCAGACAAACGCAATCTAAATCCAAATTATTTGTACAATGATGGTTCAATTCGACATTTTTTCAGATGAATCTACGTAAATACATGAGCAAAGTTTCTGTAGGAACCTTAGGATACAACCGGAGAAAGAATGGTACATTTCAGGCTTGCTCTCCCATTTAACACACAGGTAGTACACTGGGACGCCAGAGAGGAGTATAGCTACACCAATAGCGGTGTCTTTAGGTCGCGTTATGGCTGGTATGAACACTAAGCAGCCAATGGCGATGAGGAACAGGTACGGGATGACGATGTTGACCTTGATGGGTCTCGGTATGTCCGGCTTGACACGCCGCAGCCACAGCATGCCCACGACCGAGGCGCCCACGGACAGCCACAGCGTTTGAGAGAAGTAGTTGATGAGATCAAACACGTTGCTCGTCGTCAACATCAGGAGCGAGAAGAAACACTGAAAGTTTAAAACGAACTCCTTAAATGCTGATTTAACGTAACCCATACTTAATATTATAAATTCAAAAGTAACTCTGTCTGTCTGTCTGTCTGTCTGTATGTTACCTTTTCACGCCTAAACCACTGACCGGATTTCGATAAAATTTGGCAAGGAGTTAGTTGGCATCCCGGGGAAGGACATAGGCTACTTTTTATCGACATAACACGCCACGCGGGCAAAGCCGCGGGCGGAAGCTAGTTCAATAATATTTTGGTTACACTTAATGTTTTTAGTGACAATAACTAAATAAATATAAGTACCTACAAACATGCAGATGTTTAGCTACTTACAGTGAACATAAGTGAAGGTATGGGCGTCTGCTTCTTAATGTGGAAGAGTGAGAAGAAAGCAGGCATGTGACCCTCTTGCGCACCGGTCGCGAACAGTCGGGCTGATGTGAACAAGACTCCGTTGACCCCGCCGAATGTAGACAGTGCCACGAACACGGGGATCATCCAGCTCCACCCGGCGAACAAACGATCGCCGAACACCTGCCGAGGTAGAAGAAAAAATAAATTAATAACTTTGACATGAATTGAGTTTTTGGGTATTTAAGAGATTCCAACACATCGAGCAGTCAGCCGCGTTACTGACTCCGCTGACTGTATTACCTTCGTCCCAAGGCGTGATCTATTGAACTCTGGCCTGATAGGCGAATCTCGCGGGGGATGCGGGACAAAATTCGCACGCGCCTATTGCGTCAACTAACTTGTATGGACCTCCATACAAGTTAGTTTCAAACAGGCACGAATAATCGACGCTGCAAGTCTCGTCCCGCATCCTGCCGGGTTGCCAGAGCTTTATCTTATACCTACCTAGGGCTGGCAAGAAAGAAGAAGAAGAATAATAAAAACCAGTGTTGCAAGGTTGCAAACATATTGTAAAAACCAAACATGAACAAAGTGCATTCATGTAGCCTAAATAGTAGGCAGGTACGCATTTCCGCACAACTTCGGTGGATCCACCCTAGCTGAAAAAGATCTCTTCTCGTCTCCGCTTCGAACATCTCCGCACATCTCCGCTTTGGTGGAATCCTGGCCAAGCCGGCGCCAGACACAGTCACATATTTGAACACTTGTGATGTACGGCAATAAATGTGAGTTCAAACTTTGATCAAATACCTACCCAAACACCCGTGCCTCATATTTGTTCAAGCAAATGTTCAAATAAGTGTTCAAATGTAGTTGCTATGTCTGACGTCGGCCGCCCGGCTCAAACGAATAGAACGCAAAGTCAAAACGCATCGCCTTCGACAATGCCGGAAGTGACGAAAAAAACTCATCATCTGCCTAGCCTTTTCCCAACTATGTTGGGGTCGGCTTCCAGTCTAACCGGATGCAGCTGAATATCAGTATTTTACATGGAGCGACTGCCTATCTGACCTCCACAACCCAGTAACTGGGTAATACGATACCCCTTGGTCAGACTGGTTGTCAGACGAAAAAAACTATTTGAATAAAAATATTCTTTGCAAAGTGCTTGAAATTAATAAGTAAGTAGTGCTTAGTGCTATTTCTGCTTGAATAAAGCACAATAATTAATGATTTGGGGCTAAAAAACCTCCAAACAACATGTAGGTAGGTACCTAAACAAAGCAGTAACGTGGTAAACGACGTCACATCATGACCGCGAGTCCGCGACAAAATCGGACGTTTGAACTGTAGCAGAAAATTGTTAGTCGGTGTTGTGGTTTTGAATTTTCGTTTTTTGCCACCGACGCGACCGACGCGACGTCCGGTTAAAAATCGTCAGTTAAAAATAATATAGGTAATGTAAGTACGGTCAATTTTGTATTCTATGCATGAAATCATAGAGTATAGTTGTCGAGAATATCACGCCGCAACGGGCGACCGCGGGCGGAGGCTGCGGTGCAGAGGCTGCGGGCGCGCACTCGTCGGCACTCCACTGCGTCATCGACCGCCATACAACGAACGTTATTCATATTCTCACCGATTCAAGTTTATTTAACCGTTTGTTTTCCTTTTATAAAAATTCGAATACAGTCCACTATTGTCAAGTTACCTCCCGTGTTTCTGTCCTCGTACCATCTGGAGGATTTACCCATTCCTGTTTAATAGTAATAGATAAATCTTTTCAATAAAATGTTACGCCCTACAGAATAAAATTATTGTTCTCATTCCATGAGGATAATGTTCGTAGGTATCTCAGGTAGGTAGGTACTAAACGTATGTATTACAGCTTAACACCACAAGATAATAATAAATACATTATAACTTCCATAAGTCCGTGAGTCCGTGACCCTATCACAAGCGTTGGATTGTCACTTGTGTTGTCGCCTTCTTGTAGTTCGCCAGGCTCAAATACGAGTAAGTAGGTACGCTACGTACTTATTTAACGACCACTGCTTGCATCATCCGCGATGAGAGAGTGTGTAATATTCAATAGTTGCTCCACCATCTTGTAAATCGCATCATCGCGATCTGGGCCCGGCAGGTAGCGACTAGCGAGCGACGTGTCGGCGACAAATGAACAAAATGTCGGCATTTTCGGCGGCGTTTGCCTGTGTACGAACCTCTATGAATTTGTATTGCAGTCGTCGCTTATAGACCAAAATCGTCGGGTATCGGAGATTTGAGTATCCTTCTTGAGGAAGGTTATAGGCTATCATCACCGTTACGGCCCTTGCTGCTTAGGCTCCTAAGGGCCGTAACGGTGATGTTAGCCTGCCGAGCAAAAAGAAAATGAAGTCAGTTAAAAAGTCCGAAATAACGCTAAGCGAAAACAAAGTAGGTACTAACGCAGGCGAGCGATTATAATGTTAAAAAAAGTTATTTCACGTGAATTCGCGCGATTATTCCCGATGTCCACACTTGGCTGGCCACCACTGGTGGACAGCGAGAATAATTTTTAAAAGTTGTTTCGCTGTCCACCACTGGGGGACAGAAAATCTGAAACAACTCTTAAAAATTGTGATCTTGAATCTTAAAATCAGTGTGAATCTTAAAATCAGTGGTGGCGAATGGAAATAATTTAGAAAGTTGTGACGCTGTCCCCCAGTAGTGAACAACGCGAATAATTTTTAAAAGTCGTTTCGCTGTCCCCCCCAGTGGTGGATAAAGAGAAAAAATTAAAAGTTGTTTCGCTGTCTCCTAGTGGCCACCCAAACGAGTGGTGGACAACGGGAATAATCGGAATTCGCGGGTAGAAGCTAGTCGTAATTTATAAAAAGTAAAAGTAAGTACCTACCTACTTGAAATTAGTTTAAATCTATATTATCAAGGTAGCATTAATTCTATTCTAGGTAAGTGTACCTACTTAATGCCTCGTGCCTGTTTGTAGGAGTCTTAACATTCTTGAGGAGGCTATATTTTAAATCTATAATTATTATCACGGTAGCTATTATTATATTCTAGGTAAGTGTACTTACCTACTTAATATTCTTGAGGAGGCTATATTTTTATTGGTTTTCTCAATGCCATTGTCTTGCCAACAACTCAGTTTTAACGATCATTAGCTTGGATTTGCTAAATCTATGGAAAATCGTGGCGGAAAAGGACGCTTCTATAGCGGCCATCAGGACAATGTTTGCAAAAAATTTTCAGAAATGACCTTTTAGACTACAAACGCGTTTTTTTTTTTAAATCTTTGTCGGTTATATTAGCTATTAGCCGCCATCTTCGATTTTATGTGACGCCATACAGCCTTACATCCCATGGAACAGATAAACATACCTACATACACACGTACATACATAGCCTGTTAAAATCATAACCCTTAGGCCGAAAATACGCGTCAGATTGTGTTTCCGATCTACGGCTTTATTAAGCCGATCAATTTCATAATTTTCGTTCATTGTCCGAACCACAACGATGCCTCCGTTCAGTATCAACGGTAGCCGTAGAAAAACGTATTTGTCTGTGAGCCTCGGGCAATGACGAGTCAAAAAAAGATTTTCTTTGGGAAGACGTCTATAAAGAAATATTGGAAAAAACATGGGTTTCAATGGACGTTGAAAAGAGAAAGAATCTGAGGAATTTATTTTTGCTTTTCGTCTTAATTATACCTAAAACTAAACAAAATAATTATCGTAAAAAAAAACAGTTTTCCTACTTCCATATGTTTTCTGTACTTATTACATACTTTTATGCGTAGGTACGCAAGATCGGGAACGACTGGGTTCAGAAAAAGCCTGACGCAAAAATCAGATGTGTATTGAGTAAATACGATCAGTTAGTCTGGCGGCCTACCACCACCTCTTAAAGTAGTATTATATTTTAATATTACTTCAGTGTGGGAAGTAGATGAAGCTCTACAGGACGTATAGCTCCATCCCTATCCCCCACTGAAGTAAGAGGCGGACTGCGTAAGAGGTGGTGGTAGGCCCTCAGATCAGACAATCGGAAACACAATCTGACGTGTGTTTACGGCCTTAGTCGATTGCTTTACTCGGGTAAAAATGATGCTTACCGCAGCCACCGCAGGATTTGACATCATTTCAAGCTTGGTGACGACGGCAAAGTAGGCCAAGTTTGCCATCACGTAGATAATAGTCACCAAGGGCATGGCGATCCATATCGCGCGGGGTAAATTCCTGAAACAGAATGAAATGAACTTATAGCATATAAAAACTTATTACTCTCAGTGTGGAATGTTGGGAATTTCATATATTATGAAAATGACATGTGCTGTTTCAAATAAAAATTTGTCATTTTTAATTAACAATCTTTAGATTAGTCGCTAATAACCTGACACCTATTAAGTACCTATACTCATTATGTACCTACATGCATACAAAATTTGGTGTTATCTTCATCAAAATCAACGTGAAATCATCCGTTTCCCAACTATGTTCGGGTCGGCTTCCAGTAGAAGCAGCTTGATACCAGTATTTGACATGAAGCGACTGCCTATCTGACCTCCACAACCCATTATCTGGGTAATACGATACCCCTTGGTAAGACTGGTTGTCGGACTTTCGGGCTTCTGACGACCCGTAACGATGTGTTATCTTCATCCAAAACGTTATAAATTACATAGAAGATTAGTAGTGCTAAGTAGATTCTTGTGTGGTTAATATGCACTTTAAACAATTAAAATGGAATGAGATACCATTGCATAAAATAATTCTAAATTAATTTAAAAGTAGGTACTTACTCTTACACTAAATTAAATTTAAAAACTCCAGGGTTCTACTTACAGGATTAGAGACTTTGAAAATTTGAAAATAAAAATATTAATTGTTGGTACTTGTGTGTTGGTACATTCTACGATAAAAATGGGTGGAAACGTATATTCTGCTGACCTTCGAAATATGAACCTCTATCAATATTTATACCTATAATTTATTGCAAAGTAGGTTCAATGTTTACGTTAAAATATTAATCACAGTGAAAATGTCCGATGAGTCAACCAGTTCAACGCCAATTTTGATAACATGATAAAATAAATGCATCGTTGAGTAAATAACGGATATTGGCGTCCAGCCAACTGTGATAAAACTATTAATGAAATTCTCGTCGTAGAAACTTATTCCCAATTTAATGTAATGGCGTGTTAAAATTTTGTTCCATGGTCACGGTCTATTCCAAAATTCGGACTAGGGATGTGCAAAGTGCTCTCATTGATTTTCTAATCGATTATACATTCATGAAGGTACGCGAGAACTTTAAAAGTGGATACGCTAGGGTGGCCCGCGAAATCTTACGTTTCTTGCAATTTGCAGGTCAGTATCAGGTTATATTATGTTGATCTAAATATTATTTGCGGTCGAAACAAATATGGATTTACAGAATTAAAAACATTAGAATCAGCAATACAACTCTCTAAGTTCATGTACGTGCATTGAATGACGATTTCATTAAATTTTCATTACATGCACTTACATGAACTATCGTAAGAAAATTTTAATTTCGCGAGCTACCCTAGCGCATCCACCTTAATATAAGATAACCTGTGGAACCATGAAAAACAACGAAAGCAATCCGTGTCTAGCCTGGTGATCATATTTTTATAACTACATAGGTAGGCTGATGAACAAACCATTAGAAATATTAATGGAAGCATATTATAGGAAATTCACCGTCTTATCTCAAGAATTTCTCAGACTTTAATTTTGCAGGTTGCTTTTCATGCCATTAATTTCCATTTACAATAGGCAATTACACCAACGAATAACAACGCATTTTCAAAAATAAAACAATTTACTTACCTAATTGTTCGTGTAAAAATCGATTCACGCGGAAAAATAAATTCTACTCTACTGCTATTCAATTAAACCTCGACGAGTGCAGGTAACTTCCTATCGAGTAAATACTGCAACAGACCGAACTGGGGGCCAAGTCTACTAATTTAGAAACGTGTCAGTGGTCTCACAATGATCAGTTTTTAACAGTTATGCCATACAAAATCTGTCAAAAACTGATCATTATGAGACCACTGACACGTTTTTAAATTAGTAGATTTAGCCCCCTGTTTAGCGGTCACTATTCAATATCAACCGACGGGCGCGGCCGCCGCCCGGGCGCGAAATAAATGTTTCAATGAATAAAACATGCAATACTTAGTAAGAGTGAGAACACTTGGCTTTAGCTACCCAATGAATAAAAGAAATATCCTTTGCCGACATTCCTACGTCATTGTAATTTCTAGTTTCAATTTCCAATCTAAAAGCACTGCTTTGGGACAGCTTATTTCCAGACATCGTCCGCGTCGTGTGCGCCAACCCTAATCGCGACGTCAAACAATAGGGGTATTTGAGGAGTTCTCCAGGAGACCACTTCAGACGGATTGTAGAATCTATCCAGTGTGCAACCCTAGCCTAATACAATATCAAATCGTCGATCTTGACACCGATCCTTTTATTTGCTCCACTTTGAATGACGCAACTCGTTCGTGTGTTACATAAACTTTAGTAAATTAAATAGGTACGAATAGGTATAGTTACAGACTCGTTTAAAAGTTGTTGTTAGCAGTATCCTTGGAAAATGCATGCTAAGAGGCATTTTCTAGAACTCTAGATATAAGTGACAGGTACACAGATTTATTAAGTGTGTATTGAGTTCGACGCACGTGCTTCCTTCACAATGATGCTAGTTATGAACTAAGGTTTGCAGAAAGTCAAGTTTTGCTTCGTTATCTATGTCAAAATTATTACTAAACTCAGCGCAATTGTATTTTTCTTTCCTCTCTAAAACAGTAATTCGTCAACTCGTCCTACATGCCCACGGCCCATTTAGGACGACTGCACATTTATTTTGATTTTCTGCAAGTCGTCCTAAATTAGCCGTAAGCATGCAGGACGAGTTGACGAATTACTCCTCTAAAAGATTTTCAGTACAATTACCTACACCAACATGGCAAGCAAAACTTGCCTAGTTGAGGTTCTTTTCTCTAGAAAAACTCCCGGGCTTTATTGTTTGTTCATATAATGAGGAAAAGACTCACTTGTAAGGATCTTGCAGTTCTTCAGTGACGAAGTTGAGGTAGTTCCATCCCCCGAACGCGAACAATCCTGAGTAAAAGGCGAGAGCAATGTTGCCAGCGCTGAACTCTCCCTCAAATGCTGCGTCGAAATTTTCAGTGTGACCTGTGACAAAAAAAAACTTATAACCTCGATCCCTCATTGTAAAGATACGATAAATATCCCCATCTGATTTAACTATGCAAGCAGCGGGTGTTTCCCCGTGGTCCCGGTGGGTTGACCCATTACCGGCTCTACGGGAGAAATTTCATTCCCCGTTTGTCCCATTAGGGATTGCACGGACTTCTGACTATATCGATAGAAAATTAATTACAACCATGGAACCTACTTAGGATTAAATACAAATGTCTATAATAACAGTAGGCTTATGGCGATCGGATCCCACTTTGTGGGATTCGTTAGGAACGTGAATAAAATTTACATTTTGTTCCGATGTGATCGCATCTGCAGGATTCGTTAGGAATGTGGATTAAATTAATATCTGAACGAAATGATCCCTGCTTGAATTGATAAATGAAAATAAAGATTAGATAGTTAGTATCGAGATAAATAATAAAGTTGGTAACAAGATTATAAAAATAAAACTTATAAAATTAAAACCCAACTACGACGAAAAATCAAAAAGATACGAATCATACAAGACGTCACAGATAGACAAATTAAAAATCCGGAGTCGCACGTAATCTGTTCGATTTATGCCCTAACACGTGTAGGGATATCGTATTACCCAGTTACAGGATTTTGGAGGTCAGGTAGGCAGTCGCTCCATGTAAAATACTGGCATCTTCATCATCTGCATCCAGTTAGACTGGAAGGCGACCCCATGTAGTTGAGAAAAGGCTAGGCAGATTGATTGAATCCTGTTATCGACTTTACTATTTATCTCAATACTACATAATAACAAGAGTCCCTTAATATAAAGAGTACCTACAAACTCTTTCTTTATTTTCATTTATCGATTTTCAAATACGACACGCTCCGCGTTCAGTGTGAGTGCCTATCGAAGAATACGTGTATAACGACGCTACACCCGCTCCCGTCCCGCGCTGTCTGTGGTGGCGGGCCGCGGGCGCGGTTCCCGCTCTCGACCCGCTCCACAAACGCGTTATTTCTGTTGACTTCCAAAAAAATCCTTGAATTACAATTTATTTATCCCCGCCATACTACCGCGCCGGACACGCGCCCGACACCCACGGCGGCCGACACCCGTCAGGAACGAAGTTCCTTAGCAATAAAACTAATACTTCATTAAACGCGTTAATGCCTACCTACTCTAGATTTAGATTTTGATCAATATATTAATTTTTCAATATTTTTTCAATATATTTTCTTTTTATTTCCTCGCACAATGCAAAGTAAAACGTTGTATGATATACGTGCGTAAGAAGATTTCTGACTCGTATCGGCTGATACACTCGCTCGCTTCACTCGCTATTGTGAATCAAAATGCCACTCGTCGAAAATCACTTACTTTCCGCAATTATATCATAAATAACTATGATATAAGTGCGGAAAGTTATATGATGTATTTGCTTATAAATTAATAAACTTTATTGTATGTAACTGATGGTTTTCATTTTCTACATCATCATCGGTTTTCATTTCGATATACTTAGTCAGAAGTCCAGTGAACAATCCCTAATGCAATGGGACAAACGGGGAATGAAATTTCCCCCGTAGACCCGGTAATGGGTCAACTCACCGGGTCCACGGGGAAACACCCCAAGCAGCAATGCTCGCGTAGTTATTAATAATCTATTAAAGTTTATTAGCCAACATACAAAATCCATTAGACGCTAGCAGATTTAGTAAGATTAGATAAGGCACGGGACTACCAGACAATTAGGTAGTGATAACACATTTATAACATATTGTAATAAAACTGATAAGATCCATGCCTAGCGATGCCCACTGTCGGTAGTTGTCAGTCATTCTGTAGATAATTAATGCAGACAATATTGTATAGTATTTCATCTCCAGTGCATTAATAAAACTTATCAAGTAATTATACTTGCGAGATGGATGTAAATATGGAGTACGCAACAGACTTCAGAATTTTTCCTATCATTGTCAGACGTATCATTTATTTATTGCGTACTTATACCTACTACTTATATGGTATGAACTAGTGTCCGACCGAAACACGATTTTCAGCCGAAACCGAAACCGAATCTTATGAAGTTACGAGTATGAAAATGTTTTACAAATAAGTTATTTGATTTAGGGTTAATTTTGCAATATAGTCACGGACAATATTTTTTAACGACCTTTCCAACGACACCATGGGATAGACGAGACAAAAAACACTCAAATTAGGTGCAGGGGAGGTCCACTAAAAAAAAAGCTATCTGTCTATCCGTCAGCAGCCAGCTGAAACTGCAGCCGAAACCTGATTTTTGGCTGAAACTGGCCGAAACCGAAACCGAACCTTCCGTCGGACACTAGTATGAACACAACAACGAAGCTTATTCGATAAATAAATCATAATAATGTAAGAATGCCTCCATTGATAGCTTGTGGGCTATAAATTAGTTAATGACAGTGCTGATAAATGACTAAGTAGGTACTGCATTTTATTTTTGATTTGCATTTCGACTTTGAACTGCCCTGTTTGGAATAAATACTTTAAGGACATCGATTATTTAATATTTTTGTCCATCTTTTAATTTACTAACCGTGCACACATGCATCGGTATACCTACCCACGCTCTGTCCGGTCGTATTTATGTGCGCGAAACTTTCCTTAAAAGTACTCTATCATATTTTTTTTGCACAGGATAATAGAATCATGAGCATTCCGTGTTTCACGGATGAATGGATCATTATTCAATTTTAGGGTTCCGTACTCCGCTGTCTGTCTGTCCGTCTGTTACCAGGCTATATCTCATGAACCGTGAAAGTTAGACAGTTGAAATTTTCACAGATGATGTATTTCTGTTGCCGGCTTGCCGCTATAACAACAAATACAAAAAAACAGAATAAAATAAATATTTAAAGACATATTTCCATACAACAAACGTAAATTTTTGGTCGTTTTTATAGATAATGGTACGGAACCTTTCGTCTGCGAGTCCGACTCGCACTGGGCCGGTCTTTCTATGTTCATTATGACCGTGGGCCTTTAACTTCATAAGTGCTCACTCGTGGAGGGTTTATTTAAGAGCTTAAGCCCATAAGGGCCAACGTGCCCACCCTTCGAACGTATTGGTACTCGTAACTGCGGTAAATGTAGTAAACAAAAGTAACAAAACTAGGCAAAGAATTGTGAAATTATCATAATTAACTGGTGTTTATGATTATACTTACACTGGAGGTGACCGTGAACGTTAACTTAACATACTTTATTATCACGAAATTAACATACTTACTTATTAACCGTAAAACTGACCACTTCCAAATTGTGACCGTCTTCCATAGGTGGGATGTCGGTCGTAGTGATAGAAATAGTCTGTTTGTCTAATTTTAATCACGAGCATCTTAGTCACGAGAAACTTATGAAATTAACATATTATTATGTATACTTAGATACATAATTTATCAAAACCAAAATATAATTTGATTATTAAGGTTAAAGTTGATTGGTGATATCCGCGTCTTCGTGTCAGTCAAATAGAATCCAAGTACCTAACTTTATTTATTACTAGCTGTTGCCCGCGACTTCGTCTGCGATCCACGATAAAAAGTAGCCTATGTCCTTCTCCAGGTCATGGTCTACCCATGTGCCGTCATCCAAATCCGTTCAGCCGGATCGCAGAAATCATAATTATGCCAGTTGATTATTTTACATGGTCTCATTAATACCCTAGTAGAGTTATGGGATATCAAAAGGAACACCTTGTATACACAAGGACTGACTTATGACACTATACTTACGTACGCAGGCAGTGCTACTACAGTGACACTACACTTACGTACGCAGGCAGTGCTACTACAGTGACACTACACTTACGTACGCAGGCAGTGCTACTACAGTGACACTACACTTACGTACGCAGGCAGTGCTACTACAGTGACACTACACTTACGTACGCAGGCAGTGCTACTACAGTGACACTACACTTACGTACGCAGGCAGTGCTACTACAGTGACACTACACTTACGTACGCAGGCAGTGCTACTACAGTGACACTACACTTACGTACGCAGGCAGTGCTACTACAGTGACACTACACTTACGTACGCAGGCAGTGCTACTACAGTGACACTACACTTACGTACGCAGGCAGTGCTACTACAGTGACACTACACTTACGTACGCAGGCAGTGCTACTACAGTGACACTACACTAACGTACGCAGGCAGTGCTACTACAGTGACACTACACTTACGTACGCAGGCAGTGCTACTACAGTGACACTACACTTACGTACGCAGGCAGTGCTACTACAGTGACACTACACTTACGTACGCAGGCAGTGCTACTACAGTGACACTACACTTACGTACGCAGGCAGTGCTACTACAGTGACACTACACTTACGTACACCGGCAGTGCTACTACAGTGACACTACACTTACGTACGCAGGCAGTGCTACTACAGTGACACTACACTTACGTACGCAGGCAGTGCTACTACAGTGACACTACACTTACGTACGCAGGCAGTGCTACTACAGTGACACTACACTTACGTACGCAGGCAGTGCTACTACAGTGACACTACACTTACGTACGCAGTGCTACTACAGGACCCCAGATAGTAGATAGAGCTAGACCTCTATAAACGAGTGTCACGTACACTTGTCACCGGTTTCACGATATTATAATAAAATTGACGGCCCTTTGAGCTTTCTTTTCTTTATACTTTCCATCTTAAGATATGAATTTCCTCATCAATGCTTTCAATACATTCCATTCATACGTAAGAGAATGTCGACACGACTGGCAAGTTGTTGAGAAGGGAATTATTGTTATCAATATATATGGCCCTTCAAACTTTCTATACTTTCTATTTCGTTCGACAATAAAGTAATCAAATAAAAAATTGTTACGTTTTACTTTCTCGCTTGGTACATAACTTTTCTCATTACTGTGCATTGAATATCAGAAAATTATATTTACCTACTCTTTAGAGTTTATTAATATTTATATTTACCTACTCTTTAGAGTTTATTGCTTTTGTTTCATAACATTTGTATTGCGAAATGGGCCTGCTTTGACCTCGATCTCATCTGATGGAGAGCTACTATGGATGGGGTCTACGATGGAACCAGCATACTGAGGAGATGCCGATGATGTTGCTTTAAAGACTAAAGGGATATGTGGACGGGAACACAGCTGATAAATGATGATGATGACTCATTTTGTTCCTATATACACTTCCATAAAACTCGATGGTTGCATATAGGTATGTATGCAGTTGTGCCAAACCTCAATGTCAATGTTATTCATCGCGTCGTAATGATGTACCTAGGTAGGCGAGTATTTCCTTTACGGAATAAACAAGTCTACCCACAGGCCACAGTGCCCACGCCAGTCAATCTAGCTGTTAAAGGAGAGCTATCGGAAGCTGACAACGAAGTCCATCATTATCATTAATCAATCTATCAACTGAGACAACTGTAGTCCATAAGTGATATATGTAGTCCATAAACGGATAAGTTTACATCTAGTATGTATGAGTAAGTCATACATACTAGACGTAAACTTATCCGTTTTTCCCATGGGGGTAGCCAGAAACGGTAGAACGCCGGACGCATCGGCCCTAAATCATTCGATATTTTATCAAAACTAACAGGCAACTTGAATATTTATCTCCAAAGACCGCTAGCAATGGGGAATATTTCTTTAACCCCGATTTTATTAAACAAATTCGTGATCAGCCTATGGTCGGCCTAATGAACACGAAGGACGCCTTACGTAAATAACTGAGCTGCTCCCAATAATACCTATACGTAGTAACTTATTATTATCGAAACAGGTTACAGCCATAAAAGTATCCTGTCAGTACCGCAGGTAGCTTCTAAGAAAAAGGTCATCAACACCGTCACCAAGATACGTAGCCATAAATAGATACTGATAAGTACCAACTGCCTCGTGGTCTGCATGGCCTACAAAGATTATGACGATACGTGTTCTTAATTAATTAAACTATTAGACTATCAGCTTTAGGTAGGTTATACAAATACAAACGTTTAAAAATAGACATGATCTATTTTAAGGATACTTCTAAGAGGCTTCTGAGTAGGTTGGAATACAATGGGCTCTTCTATCCGAACTTGGGTATAGACCAAGGTTCATTCATTCGATCAACCAACCAATGTTTATTTATTTAAACGTAACTACTAAGAGAGGAGCTCGTGGCTAAGTTATAACAGCCGCACAGGTCTATCCATCAGGTTAAGCTACGCTTGCCGGGGTTGATCCTTTTGTTGATGGGTGACCACCTTTACATACCGAGACTCCTCCGTTCCTCGGAAAGCACGTTAAGTATTTGGTCCCGGCAGTAAGACAGTCAAGGTGAGGTAAGTTATTATCAGCGTGAATTTTACAGCCAACTGCTGCACTGGACTCTCCAGATTTCCGGATAAAATGGCCTCCATTCCCCCATAGCGGTTATAATTTATATATTGCATAGGCGAATAGGTCACTGACGACAGACCCCTATATTCAAGCTTATTCATGTAAGATATGTGTGAAGTAACTCAAAGTGATTCTGCGAATTTTTCGCTACATTAAGCATGTCATAGCAACTTCTAAGAGGCTCCTGAGTAGGTTGGAATACAATAGGCTCTTCTATCCGAACTTGGTATAGACCAAGGTTCATTCATTCGATTAACCAAACTGTTATCTATGAAGAAAACTAGGTACCTATAGTTACTTACGCATCTATGTGAAGTGCACGTGTACGAACTTAACATAGCCTTATCTATCAGACAATCGTTTCAATCATTATTATCATTATACCGATAAATACATTAAAATTTACTTATTTTGTTCATACCATACCTACAATGAAAATTTCAACTGTCTACCTATTACGGTTCATGAGATACTATACTCGCGGCTGTCAGACAGGTGGATAGAGGAGGCTTAGTAATAGGGTTCCGTTTGGCACCCTTCAGATACGGATCCCTAAAAATTGACCACTGAGTTGACTCGTATTGTCTTGACATAATACGGAACATCCGTGATTGTCAGAAGAAAACTTCTTGTTAGTGGAGTTTTGAAGTTTGTAGGCGAACGAAATTGAAGATAACACGCTGTTGGTATATCCTTATATTCCTAGTTACAATGTAATGTATCATCATCAACATACCGATGCAGATATAGTAGACCCCAGAGATGATGATGACGATCAGCGCCAGCAGCTTGGACGAGGTGAACACATCCTGTATCCGCATGGTCCATCGCACGCTGATGCAGTTGATCGCTGTTAGGATACCTGCGGAGCAAAGGATAAGAAATTTTATTATATACGTATATAATAAAATTTTTCAATATTAGAATACATTTCAAACTTAGGAAAGCCCAAAAGGGTTAAACGTGAACTATTAATTAATTTGCCCTAAACTGCCAACATAGTTCCAAGTTTTAAAGTGAAAAGTACTTTTCACTTTAAAACTTGGAACTATGTACTAACTATGAAAATTGAAACTTAAGCATTGGGCTATCAAGTAGCATACTACTTGATAGCCCAATGCTTAGGTTTCAATTTTCATGGTTAATAGAGACTTTTTTTGGTAGGAATAAAGTATTCAAATCTCACCGTGTCGATGCAATTTTAATTGAACTATGTAAATGCTAAAAACACTGCGTATATTCAATCACCCAGCGCTTTGCCATGCTCTAACATGAAAATGGAGGATGGTTGATAAATTCGATTCGCACAAATACAAATCACACTATTGTTTATCTGTTTTGAACGAATGGAGAAATTAAAATTTATAATGTCACGTTTGGAAGCATCAGGGTTGCGGTCAAGGACACTGTATACATACATGACATAATTCTTTCAAACATTTTACGACTGCATCAAACATGACGTTACAGCAACGCTACACACACAAATAGGAACAACATGCAAAATAAATTGTTCTAAGTGATCCACTTTCAGCGAGTCATTAGGTTCGTTTAAATACGTCATAATGCTTCCAGACAAACAGATCCGGATCATATTTCGGTGAGACTGTCGCTACTGCAAATATTTTGACAGGTTTCCGCTTGCGTTCATACCTTGTCCTTATTGAAGGACAACTTATTACTTTTACTATAAAAGTAATATGAGGTGCAAACGGCAAAGTGAGATTTGACACAAACAATTTAATTTACATAATAAGTATCTGAAGGAATAATGGAAAAACAAAACAAAATAAAACAGAAAATAAATAACAAATTAAATATCAAGTATTAGAAAGAGTACCTATTAGTCAGCATTCGAACTAAGTGACGTAGTAATAATACGTCGATAAACTTGAGATCCACTGATCGAGAGCAATGCGAAAACCACAGAATAAAGAATATGATATTTGGAAAATACGAAGAGGAACGAAACTTCTCTTGGGCGGGTCAACTGGGAGGTTTAAAAGCGGAAATGGCGCTGGCAAGTTAGGCTTCCTGTACATGACGCCGGAGCCACACCGGCGGCGGCTCCCGCATGTTTGTGTATACGAATGAATATCGCCAATGCGCCGCACCGGCGGCAGGCGGGCGGCTCGCATGATGAATAAATTTCAGAATATCTCAGAATGAGTGTAAAACCTACGCGGCGTCGGCGTCGCATCGGTGCGGTGCGGCGGGCGGCGTGGCTCCGGCGTCATGTACCTTATAGGCCTAGCTACTACTACTCTCACACAAAAACATTCAAATTCAAGTCGCAGTCTCATCTCGGCGACAATCACTGTCAAACACTTGTCAAAATGTAGGTAAAAAAGGTTTTTGTTGACAGAATTGAGTCTGAGATTAGAATGCGAACGATAGTAAAAATACGGGACTTGCCCCACAGATCTTTGATATCATATTCATTCTCATTATTATACTATGGTTTTAGAAACAAGATCTCTGTCAGTAGTAATTTCAAGAGTCGAGTTACGGTGACCGCAACCTGATCATGTCATAAGATCAAGCTCCGCTAATTAAACGTGTTGTTGAAACTAGGTGGGATAAACATTACTATCGTGAGTACAAGGTGGGCCAAGATTGCGAAGAGAAAACATGTTTACATTAGGAAATTAACTCCGAAAATGACGTGCAGCAGAAGATTCGTTCATAGAAAACTTTAGCGTCACACAAATAATAGGATTTCCATCGTTTGCGTATCTTGGTATCTTTTACAAATGACAAATTTCACAAAACGCATCACAGATAAATACTATAGGTAAACTAATTTACGCCAGCATTGACTGACAAGATGGAGGTTCATTTTCAGAGCAGTTCATCTATCAAGCAGCAATTGGGTTAAGTGGAGTTTCCGCCGAGAGTTCCGCTCCGAGACGCAATGCAATCAAAGAATTAAAGGCTTCCTATTCCTATAGATTTTCATTTATCTTTCTTTACTCCAAAGTAAACTGATGATGGTCTGATTTGTATTTATTTAACGTTGAAATGGAATTCCCGATGGTATTTGAATTTTTGGACTTTTCTTTTTGAAAAATTCTCTGTTTACCACTGTATGGATTTCTATACCAGAAATTGGACCGAGTTTGTGGTATTTATTGAAACAAAAACAAACGAAATCAATACATACACATAAAAATAAAAGCCCTGAGTCACGCACTCACTGACTGAAAACAAAAAACTGGCCAAGTGCGTGGCGGACCAGCCACAACACAATAAAGGGTTGCTTGCGTGGTTGGGATAAATATATCCCAAGAACAAACTTAACATGTAATTGAAAAACATATTATTATATTCTCTCATATATTCCAACTGCATATTGATAGATTAACTATATTATTTTAAGACCATGGACTTCATAAATATTTTGGTAAGGTTTTCTGTAATAAATATAAGTATAGAACTATTTTCTGGTTTTTTTTTTCAAATTTTTTTGTATTTAAATTAATTTTAAAAAAATTGTTAGGTACTGACAGTAAAGGTTCTTACACACTGGCGCGACTAGTCGCGCGACGCGACTTTTAACAAAACAATTTCTGAGAAAACTTCACGGCGCGCGGCGAACAATGCGGCGGTGCGGCGTCGCGTCGCGGGACAAGGCGCGCTAGTATGTAAGAGTTCATTTTTTATTTCACACGGTAGAAAGTAGAATTATAAAAACTTTAAAGAAAACTTATTTGCCTCCCAAAAGAGAAAATTAATTTATTTTCGTTACACTTCTGGGTGCGTGCATTATTGATCGAAGGGTTCATTAGATTCGGAGCAAAACTATTGTGACAGACGGACAGACAGACTGTCTCACTAGTGATCCTATAAGGGTTCCGTTTTTTCATTCGGACGTAAGGAAGCCTAAAAAGCAGAATAGATTCTTAAAAATAATAAAAATATGAATATATGTGTTGTGTTGACTAACAATATGGTAGTAGGTACCATTTTAGGGAACTCCCTGTGCCTATAAAGTAGTAGGTGATGACTAATTAAGATATAATATAATTCCACATAAACCTAGATGACCACATGAATTGAGGAAAAATGTTAAACGACACCACATACCGGAGGTTCTACATTACACGCATACCTACAGTATTATACATAAACTGATCAATTTATTCATGCTCTATGTTAGTAGGCAAGACTGCCACTAATAAATTATAAGGATCGCTTGCGCCGACGGGATCCCATTAGTTATGTAGATAGTGAGCGACTAGGCCCCGTTAGAAATGCATGTATAAATACATCGTTATCTTGATTACCATGAACAAGGGTTGAAAGGGTAAGCAATTAATTTCGCATTAGCAATTAATGTCTTGTAAGTATATGAGTTAATAACAGAAGATAATAAATCGGAGATGTTGCTAGGCAAGTTTCAGACCAACAGATATAAACTTGAACCGAGTTTCTGGATACCGTGTATTTTAAAGACAAGTTCTCGTTTCCTGTTTTGAGCTACCAGTTAAGGGCCTAGCTAGAACAACTTCGCGCTCCGTTTGTTATTTACGTTGAGTTCAGCTATCGCGTGACTTATTTTTGTAACCGATTAAGGCTAGGTTCACATTAGGTCGGACCGACAATTTTACCGTTGGCCGACTATCGGGTTATGGTGTTCACACTTTAGGCTGCCGGTCCTACCTAATGTGAACACCCCCGTCGTTATCCGCTGCCCGGCTCGCCACAAAGCATTTGTCACTGTCAATTGTGAGTTGGCTTCTGTGCTTAATGGACGACGACCACCGACGTTCTGGTTGTAATGTGGTATTTATATAGAAGACAGAAGAAGAGAAAAAGGAAAAATATATGGTGAGGGCGGGTTGCTTCGCCGCTACGTGTGAACGGCACTATAAAAAGCAGTATGCCAATATTATATGCAACCAGACAGAAATCGTGGCTGAATGTTCTGTAAATGTGCCGTCGCCAATAGTTTTATCGGGCGGCATAAGTATTTCGATAGCTTGAAATACATCATCATTCTCCTGCCCTTATCCCAATTTATTTGGGGTCGGCGCAACATGTCCCTTTCTACCATACTTCTCTATTAGCCGTCATCCCGGTAGTCACCCGCTTTCTAGCCATATCATCTTTCACACAGTCCATCCATCGTTTCTTTGGTCTTCCCCTACTCTTATAGCCATCGACATTCATACCCAAAACTTTCCTCATTCCTTCACATCACGTGCCCATACAATGACAACCGATTTCCGCACAATTTTTCAGTCACCGGTGCCACTTTCAGACTTCCTCTTATGTACTCGATTCTTATTCTATCCATTCGTGTAACACCACACATCCCTCTTAACATTCTCATCTCAGCTGCATGCAATTGCCTTTCATTCATCCCTTTTGCGGCCCAACATTCTGATCCATACAAGACAGCAGGTCTAACTATTGTTTTATATATCTTCCCCTTAAGTTTAAGGGGAATGCGGGAGTCGCAGATTGTTCCCGTGACCTGCCGCCATTTCATCCATCCAGTGTTAATTCTGTGCTTAACCGCCCGATCTACTTCGCCGTCGCTTTGCACGAGTGAGCCGAGATACCGAAAGTCGGAGCAGACTGGGAGAAGTGCGCCATCAAGCGTTATGGCTCCAGAACTGGAGAGACCGCCGAAATCGCAGAACATATGCTCAGTTTTGGTTCTGCTGATTTTCAAGCCAACATTCTCCAGCGTCTGTTGCCATTTCTCCAATCTGCTCTGGATCTCAGGTTTATATTCACCGACAAGAACAATGTCATCGGCAAACAGCATGCACATAATTATGCCAATTTGCTTCCGACACCTTTGTCGTTCCGATAAAACGGATTAGTCTTAGGGCGGGTTCACATTAGGTCGGACCGACCTAATGTGAACCCGCCCTAAGACTAATCCGTTTCATTTTGACAGTTCACCAATATTCATTGCGTTATTTACATTGTTGAGCAGATTTTTTTTTCGAACTGTTGAAGCAATGGATTTCAAGTTTCAAACCGATTCAGATTGTGATTGAACGTGTATTACGCAATTAGGGTGCTGCTCTATACAAACGGTTGCTTGTACAGAAGTACGAGTACCTAGTACGAGCCTACCTAACTGCAGGATTAACTGCCTCCCAATTCTAATAGATTATCTTTTAGACATTATGACACAGGCCACTTAGTAATAGTACAAATCAAAAGAGTTTTTATATCAATCCTTCCATCTCAGACAATATTGCTGGGTAGGGTCAAGTCTATAAATAAAAAGAGGGGTACTGCCGAACACAGCTGTTGGTCAATGATAAGGTGC
This sequence comes from Lithophane socia, assembly GCA_947522985.1. Lineage (NCBI taxonomy): Eukaryota > Metazoa > Arthropoda > Insecta > Lepidoptera > Noctuidae > Lithophane > Lithophane socia. The sequence continues at coordinate 11,729,074 of OX383256.1, read as the reverse complement.
CCAATGTGCCCAGTGATAGGGGGCCAGTCTGTGGTTGTTTAGTAAGGATGCCGTAAAAGGATGCCGTTAGAGTTTTGTTTGACTTGGAAATTTGAGATACCTACAACTTTACTGATGTCATTGCCAATTATATCTTTTAATCAATGGTTAGTTTGTTCTACGTCAGCCCTTAGTTTAGTTAGACCATTGCTGCATTGACCGACGGATCTATTTTCTTATGCTTATCACCGTCTCCATTACCTAATATTATTTTATATACGCACGCATTTATTTGCACCTTCAAGAATCAAACGGTAAATGCCAAAATTTCGGGCCCCTATCTTGCTAAAGAGAAGAACGTATTTTAAAACAGATTCTTTATTTAAGAATTATTTATGAAAAGGTATGACATTTTCTGTAAGTAGAAGTTTTTAATGAACAATGTATGTACCAGCTTCGTAAATTGCAGCAGCATCGGAAAGTTACGTTGACACTTGACACACATTCTCTCGTATCGTAATAAATCGACACGCCGGCTACCTATTGTTGTAATCAGCGTAGTGTGGCGTGTCATGGACTAGACAACTTTGTATGACATGTATTGTTTATCTAAGTTGGGCACAATATCTGCGGGTCATGCTCGAGTTAGCACCATATTGTGTTTGTGTCCTACACACGTTGTTTTTCTGTTACTGTTGTTGAATGAAACGAACTCTACGGCATTTACTATCCGTTAAGTCTAACCTAACTTATATTTGTACATGAACTGACCATACAAATATAAGTTAGGTAGGTATTGTGATACTGTGCAAGCAATTACAGCCGTTAATGGGAGTAAGTCCAATCCTATCAATGAATGCTCCATTATATCTCGAAGAAACTTAAAATTCCTTACACAACGACGACTTGAATGAACTAGTAACTAGGTACTACCGTCTTTACGTAAAAGAAAACTACGGGTCAGTTGGCTTTCACCATAGGAAGGAAGCCGATGATTGTTTGTCCAAACAATGCTGTCACCCGAGCCGTGAACGAAGATCGAAAGCGTTCCCAACGGATTGTATCAACATGCCCATAAAGTTGCTTAGGAACCACTAAAACAGAGTACTGAGTATTGATCAGAGAAATTCCGTTCTTTATTAGGTACGAAGAAGTTACACACAACTCACAAGTCAGCGATATCAGAGACCTTGTATTTAGCATGAGCATATTTTAGAACTATGGAATTGAATTGGAATTTTTAATAATCGATGACGTCATGGTTTTGTATCCACTTTTGTCTGTTGTTTTGAATTGAAAGACTACTGAATATATTATCAAGATTTTGGTGAAAATGTATGATTTTCTTTACCTACAGACAGTGTTAACTTAAAGTTTATATTTAAAGTATTTTTAATAACGTTTTTTACACTTGAGTACCTTTTACAAGCAGTTGCCAACAAACCTTCGTGTCACGAAGTTAATCTACATTTTATATCGCTCGCATTGCAACTTGCATACTTACTCCTGTTAAAAACATACAATAAGTAAAGTGCACGTACTTTTATTTATCATGCCTTATAGTTAGCGCATACATATTTAAAAAAAAACGATAAATATATTGTAGCGATTTAAAGCACGATAATGCCATCCATTACCTTTTAATATAATTTAGTGTAATGCTTTTACAGCTTACGAAAAAAAAAAGTGTCCCAATAACTATTGTAGTAAGTAAGTAATTTACTTTCATTGCAATATAATTACCTACTTATTAATATTGAAACGAAATCGTGTAACTAAGTGCAAACACAAGTATTTACCTTAATTATTAGTGTTTAAGTAAATTATAACATAATAAATTAACTAGCTATCTCACTATTCTTAAAACTTATGTTAAATATTGTTAAGAAATCAGTTGTCCTAAAAGTAATCATAAGAACTAATGGCGCCTGTGATACAGGTTCATCCTAGTACAGGCATCATACTTTGTAATACCTACATTATTTCTAAGCTTTACACTGTATTTTACCTATTTTTATTTCTTGAATAAAATTTATTTATTTTATTGAGTCAACCGCCATTGGCCAATAAAAAATGCTGCTAATTTAAAATCTCCCACAAAAAATCCACATCGTTTATCATCAATTCAACCCAATTCATGCTGTCGATTTCATTTTGATTTGCCATTATTTAATTTACTCGCGTCACTTATAGAACATCAGGGGGAAATCAGTTCTTATTACTTATGTTGATTAAGATTGACATCGTGTAGTGTCGTTAAACGTAGAGATCAACAGGCTGTACCTATCTGTCTTGGTACTTATATGAGTCGTCTATAACGCATAAACCAGACTAATATTATAATCCATACCACCATAATAATCCATACCTAGACTTGCATACTAATTATTATAGTAGTCTGACTGCGAGACCCCTGCCCCCTCAATACCAAAGCGAGAAAGAAAAGGTCTCCGAAAAGATCGTCGGAAATTCACTCCTTGTACTAAACCGTTCGATAAAAAATTTGACAAATAGGTAGCCAGGGTCCCGGACACGCTTACGTAGGCTACTTTTAATCCTGGATATTTGTATTAACCCAATATAGGCACGGAATAATTATTTAGTCTTGTGATATAGGTACACGCAGACGAAGTCGCGGGCAATAATAAATAGTATGAAAAAAAATAGAAGCACTTTACTCACATAAACAGACAGCAGCAAGAAGTTTGACAGCCAGTTGCGGTGGGTCACATTCCGGGAAGAAAGGCTTGACTACGTAGTGGCCGAAGGTCAGGGCCACTATGGCCTGCGTGGTCGGTCTGATAATGAGCAGCGCGATCCACATGCGCAGGAAGGCTGGCAGGGGCCCGAAGGCAGTGTAGATGTAGGCGTAGTCACCTCCAGACCTCGTGATGGAAGTGCCCAACTCCGCGTAGCACAGGGCCCCCAATGTGGACAGCAGACCGCTCGCAAGCCATATTAATAATGACGCCCCTACTGACCTATGACAAAAAAAGCATTGGTAAGTTCATGAAAAAATAAACGATCATAATATGGTGGTAGGTGAATTGAAATGCGAATTACTGTATTAAATTATTTGCGTCTATCTGCATCAATTTAATAGTTCTATTAATAATTTTTTCTATGTTCGTTTAACGATTTTGTCTCGTAAAAGTACCTACTTAGCTATAAGTATAGGTTCTTCTTTTATAAGTATAGGTTCTCCTAGTATAGGTTCGGCTTCATCAGTGGGCCTAAAACAGCCACATTAGTAATTCCTCTAAAAGCGATTCATTTCCTGAATTTCCAGCTGTCATTAGCAATTCCTCTAATTTTTCACAAAAGCAATTTATAATGTGTGGACCATTTTACGAATCTCCATAGAAAATTGTCAAACAGATGAATTATTTCGTACAACCGCACGCAGATCATATGAATTGTCAGTATGTGACATTTTACGATGATTCATAATATTTTCCTATTGTGATTCTGCCAAAGAGGCTGTTTTAAGCCCCCTGGAAACTTGAACTATGCGTAGCAGCTAAGTAGCTATACTACTGCAGAACGAAGTTATTAGTATACTCAACTCTACTAGCAGATGGTTTTCTAGGTATTTCTTCAACACAGGAAGTTCCTTATATTAGTTATCCTAAAGTGTTTCTCTTAGTCATTCCTAACTACATTTCTACCCCCACGAATAGTGATCCGAGTCATAGGACACTATTTGGAGCTGAGACTATTCAGAAGATAATTAATATTAGGTAGAATTTGAGAATATGTTCAGGAAATGTATTACCTACTAAAATATTTTAATGAATGGGTAAATCATATTATATGGTAAATAAACTAGAAACAATTGTAGGGTTTGCCGTTGGTTTGCGGTTGCGGTTTTTACGTAGTGAATTACTTATGTACTTACTTATACTTAGGTACTTAGCTACTATTAGGTAATAAGTACGCCCAAGCCCAATGTATGTACCTATCAATATAAATAATAGGGGTTATCATCAATTTATTTGTGTAGTAATGTGTACCAAGGTACTAGGAGCAAATAATAATTTATGATAAATAATACTTTCTGATTTTTGTGTGACAGAGGTAATTGTTTACAATGAATATATTTACTAGATAACTAGTATACCTTTTTTCAGTTTTTTATCTAAATGTCACAATATCGTCACTATCACATTCAGTAGGAAGAGTCGTGGTATAATAGATTATCACAAAAAAGTAGGTATCCATCCTGTTTTGTTGTTTTGTCTCTATTCACACAATTTCAGTGGGTTCATACTTACCTCCTTAATTTTCATTTCTGATGTTATACGATTTTCAATGTTACTCAGGTACCTACGACCTACATGTTTAATAGCTGTTTCAGCAGATATTCGTTTTTGAGCATTAACATCGTTACAATAATGCTCAAAAACGAATCTGAAATGTTACATTACAAGCAAATGCTCCCGGTGGGGGAGCGCCTTTACGCTCGTCTCTACATCAACTGTCCTAATTCACACTATTTCAGTAAGTCATTTTCATTTGATATTTTATAGATTACCTATCTACTTATAGGAAATAAAATAGTAGGTACATGCTATAGTATAGCGCAACCTACTTATGTTACCTAGAGAGGTTTCAGTGCCACGGTCTACCAGTTTTCAAGTTATGAATGAAACTAGGCAAGCATGTCAATTGTGCCTTGAGTCTTTGACAAACTATCGTGAGAAAATCCTGAACGCAGTGCAGTACTTGTTAAATGTTAAGGTATTATACTACAATTACGTTACACCTGTTAATTTTACTTTGCATTTTGTTGCAATGTTAGTAGTAGTTAGGAAATCATGTATTTTGCTGTAGGTTAGTAATTATTTTAACTCCTTATTCTATCATCAGTTGTATTGGTTTTGTAACTAATTCATATATCTTCATCTCCTATCGTGTCGACATTTAACGCAAGGAATGTTGTTGAATTGTCAAAATGAAACAATTTAGTCGTAATCGGTTCAATTAGATAGCTGGTGGTCAGTTCGATACTGCGGCTCATAGTAGTAGGTAGAACCTATGCTATGTAAAACCTTCTTTGAAGATTACAAAATTCTCTAAATTATAAATCTTTTCTTAATTCTCTCCGAGTGCTTACATTATCTTACTTTCGCTTGCCTTTCTGCTGTTTCTTGTGCTATAGGGTAGCACAAGAAACAGCATATTTTGAGTGAAAACTTTTAATTGGCCTTCTCTCCCTAACTGTCAACTATCTGTATCATAGCTGTAAGTTTTCTTAAGAAATAAAATAAAATGGGGTAGCCCAGATTTGAATTTGAAAAACGCTTGTTCCGTTGAACTAATGTTTATAACAAAATCACCAGCCCACCCAAGGGAATTTTAAAGAAATTAGAATACAATAGGTGCACGAAACTCGATCCTTTATTCGACACCATATCCCCTATAGAGTCGATAAGGTGTCGTATTTCCGTTAATCCCTTTTAAAAGATCATTACAGTAAATACGATAGGGACGAATGTGAAGGGTCATTTACCCGAATACCGTTTGTAGATCGCGGTAATTTACAAGTCAATTAGTGAGAAAATAATTACCATTCTTGATTTTTAACTCATTTGGCAGAAGGCAGAAAGGGTGTTAATGGAATCAGTCATTTGTTAAATCAATATTTACGATTTATTATCATTTTATTGAACTTATGCATGCTGCAGTTATAAGTAAGCAAAAATATCTGCATTGTCATCAGTTTGAACTAAGTATTAAACGTACCCAACAGCTAAATAGGACATAATACGAAATAAATGTACCTAAACACTATTGGTGAATGGTGATGCAATCGTTCCACTAAGTTTGGAACTCTAGACTTTAGATTTCTATAGGGTTTTTCGAAATCCACAGTAGGTACATAAACTCTATAGGTTACCTAAATTATCAATACCAATTATTACAAGTGTCAGCCTTGGCTGTGGCCCGTGTTGCAAATTTGTTTAATTTTGACAGTTCATTGCGTTATTTACGTTGTTGACCAGATGTTTTTTCAAACTTTTATAGTAATACAGCAAATGTCTAATCCATTGCTTTATAAGTTCCGAAACTGCAGGTAACTAGCAAGTTACCTGCAGTTTCGGTACAATGAGACAGATAACACCGCAACCTTTGTAATGTTTTAGAAATTAAAAGACAAACTCAAAACTGTTACAATTACCTACCTATCTACATTATAGATAGCTACCTACCGAACTTAGAGTTTATGAAATCAGTGTTATATCTGCTAAACTAAACTGCTTTGAAGACGGTACGTTGCCATGCTGTACTTCTTATGGCAGCCACAGGTGTGTGTACAGTATGTACAATGCCATAAATGAAAGTTTGCAACCAGTGTCACCTACTGACCATACAATAAGTAAGCGGACAAGACTTTAACAATAAAACTGGTACTTATGTAATAACATAATTAATGCACGCATTATTTGGGATTGCGTTAATTTAGTAATGCAACTTTACTGTTTTGTAAGCCGAGTTATATAAAGATTTCGTTTTTCAAACTTTGAAATGCCTTGCATTTATTGATGGTGTATTTCTTTTTAAAGATATAAATAAGTAAGTAAGTAGTTCGGTTTCGGTAAGTACTATTATGTAGGTAGCAGATTATAAATAAGTATATACATATAATAAAATCTAAGTAGGTAACAAATGAGTGATAAACCGCTGGTTAATAAAACTATGTCGTAGATAAGATACCTAATACCTAGGTACCTACATGGAAATCAAGGATTATAATTTGCGTAAATAACAGTGAAAAGATAAATCCATAAATAAATCTTTTATATAATTACACTGAAAATGGTACATTTCATTTAAAGTATGTGCGAAAATATCAAATTTCCACAATTTAATTTAGCAACCTGAACATTGTTTATTCAACAAACAAACCTTGCGTCTCGAATTCAGCGATAAGTGCGAACCGATAAAAACTGAAGAATTCAATTTGAACACGCGAACAAGTGGCTGTAAATATAGTCCCAAAGGCGGGAAACTTGAACACTCTGCTTACCCAGTGTATAAGAATACTCCAGTCGGAGATATAAATATTCCGGAACCAATAATAGTCCCAATAATAATTCCAACTCCATTAAACAATGTTATTTTACGTTTTAAAACCACTTTGCCATTGCTGGCCTGAGATTCTTCACCCATTCCGCAAAAAATCAATCGCGTAGGTACAGCGTACACCGGTAAATGCGACGCACGTGGGTCAAATACGCGCGATATCCACGCTGTGCCACGGATCACACGCCCATAGAGTGACTGCCCGCCTCGGAATATCTCACACGACTGAATCACTTTCTGTTACCATTTTTATGATCTGCGAAACTGGAATAAACGATGCGGTGCTGACGTCAGGCGAAGTGTACTAAAGGACGCGATTCAGCCGACCACTCTGAGCAGTCGCCGCAGCGCATGTGTAGAGCGCTATTCGGAACCATCCGCGCCGGGACCGCGTCTTACCCGAGAGGGACACCACCATTGTGTTCCACACAAACCAGACAAAGACAGCGAAACCAATTGCCCCAAGTTGAACTTGTTGCCGGCACATTTAGGGCTCTTTTAAACTTTGACAGAAACGAAACACATTACCTACTGTATGTGTTATATTGTACCGATAAAACAATAGCATTGTTAATAACAATTTTCAATTACACTTCCTGCTTCGCGGTTGGTTACTGCTCGAGTGCTCGACAACTACAATGACGATACAGAATTAAGAAGTTGCATCATGTTCCTAGGCACGTTTTTAATAATAACAATCACGAAACTATGTTTTTTTTAGGAATGGCATCTCACATATCACCTATGAGGTTGTCGGCTGCTTAACTTGACTTTCCTGTGGGGTGCCTCAATAAATTAAGGCCTCCGGCCAGGGCAGCGAAACTACCTGAACAATAGCGGCGCTATTTATTAGTTTGGGACTTGCGGCATTCCAAACTACAGTAAACAGTAAAAGCTAAATGACAGATAGTAGGTAAAACACGTCCAACAGACAGTTTCAACAAATACTCATCATTTACAATCAGATTCTCGTGCTTTTGTCTGAAATGCTGGGTCATAATGAGTTATCTAAATCCTAAACTATTTTCAATAAGATTTTATGATCCGTAAAATAAATGATTACCTACCTAATAATATTAACACTTACCTGCTCTACACACATAAATGTACCTCCTGAGGTCATGCACACAAAGCCTCACCAAGACTCCATACGAAAGCAGCATATATAAGTATCGAAATTACAAAAATCATAACAATTGTGTAATTTCGTTGAGCGCTCTAGTGTGAGCAGAATTCTAGACGAGGCCTTTCACCACTCCGCGGTTAGTTACAATATTGTTAGCCTCCTGCAAAGACCGACGATTGAGCATTATTACTGCTATCATAGCAGTACCTATCTACAGATATTCCTATGTACCTAAGTATTCCTATTATTAGAAACACCCTCTTCTTGAGTGTCCTAGCTAGCAGGTCATTGTGTTAGGTAACCTACCGAACCTTAACCTTCTGAACTTCAGAACATACGACTTTACAACGGGCAAAGAAAGACGAAGTGCTGCCGAACACTGCACTCTGACACTCTCGCGATTTAAACGACTGAAACATGTCAACATAGTCTCTACTATAGTCGTGAATTCGTGATAATCCTAACATACCGCTACAATAATATAGTCGTGACAATAACAGACGGCTCTACAACTGGCCAAACATTATATAGTAACTGATGCACTACTTCCTGAATAGCCTGTAAAAACGCCGCGTCTTTCATAGGTTATAATTAAAAGATTTTGTGTTGACTTGTTGTGGTTAGAAAAGAATTTATGTTGCTCTACAATCAAACTAACACAAAAAATATTATAATAACATGCTGTTGATCTACCATAAAGAACATATTTATGTACATACCGCGTGTATAAATATATGTTGACCATTGTAATCATGTTTTTGAAGACATCGCGGGAGACATCCTGAAATAACACGTATTTGCAGCAACGATGCGCCCGCGCCGCGGCGCTGCCGTCGCGCGCTTATCCGACGCCATTTTCACACAATCCCCGAGCTTTCCCGCACACAGGTACGTACCAGAATTTTCACATTGTGGCAAAACTTACAAGTAAAATAAAATTGTATCGTACACAAATCACTTCAATGAATCAGTGCAGTCGTTCTCACTCAGTAAACTATCTAATTAACACTAAATTTTATTCGGCCATTCAAAAACAAGAACATTGACCCTCGAGCACACGTAATAGTTAACATGTTTTTTGTTCATTGTGGTAATTACTGAATACGAAAACTTCAAAATAATACGTCTAATTAAAGTAGAGTTAACGAATTGAAATAAATTGACATAAAATATCCAAAGTGCACTTCAGGAGGGTATCGCGGATAAATAACATCTAAAAGTGAACTGTGGAATGTGACCGTCATGTTTCGGTTACATCAATGCAGCTACTACAACATACTGCTACCTATCTAACTGTTTCACGTATTTAAACCGTATACTCTTCGAAAGACAATCTATTTATGTCATCATGTCCTTATTTTTTTAATAGATCACCGAGCATCCCCCGCAGCGGCAGTGTTGCGAGACACGAGTCGTGTTGCAAGCGGTGGTGCCCTTGCACGTGCTGTCCACACATTACGTGTCGCTCTTCAGCTATACACTCATCTGGACAATAATTTAAGTGTAAACCAAGTAATCCAATATCAGATGACACTCATCCATACATCTGAGGAAGGCAAAGAAGACATCATGACTGATACGACGATGAAAGAAGATCTCGGCAAATCCTCGAGACCTGTCAGAAACAGACGATACACTCGGTTAGTGGCTACAAACATTGACATGCATGAGTCATTACTTTCAGTACCTATTCAGTCTTATAATTTTCTTTGTGCGTCACATAAGTATCATTTATAATTCCTCAATGCATTTTATAAAAAAAAAACACTATTTACGAACCCCGATGTTTTTTCCATGTTTTAGTGTCGGAGCACCTATTTATAACGTTTTTTTTTTACCTTTACAGAAGGAGCTTAGTCGCAGGCCAGCGTCCGCAAAAGAGACTATTCACACCAGAAATTAAGCGTTATCTCAAAGACTGGCTAGTGCGTCGAAGAGATAACCCGTACCCCAACAGAGAAGAAAAAAAATATTTGTCACGCGAAACGGGCCTCACATACATACAAGTAAGTCATTTAACACATTATTTTAAAGTTCATTGTTTTCTGATTTTTATACATAGGTATCATGTTTGTGCCTAACAGCAACCTAATTGGATCGATGCCAGAAATTGCTATTTGTACATAAATAGGCACTATTTTTGTCCCTGCTTTGTTGAATACTGTTCACCGTTTAACGTTAAGTGAGAAACTAGATTTAGGTACTATTGTACATTTATTGTACTAGGTATCATGAATTTTAGTGATTAGTGCAAACTGAACAAGTTATTAGAGATCAGCAAATGAGAGTAAATATCAACAAGTTACTAAGTCGTATGTAGGTCCCAAAGATTAGTACATACCAAGTACCTATCTAAGTCGGTAGAGGTACAAACAAATAATGTTAAATTAAAATTGTCTATTTACAGATTTGTAACTGGTTTGCCAACTGGCGAAGAAAGTTGAAAAATGTAAACGTAGATAGAAATCAACAAACATGGGGACACCTGATACGCACGTACAATGATCGCGCACAGGGCAACGTGGAACAGTTCAGCATCTGCTCCGACGATAGCATATGGAGCGAGTCCGACCCCACCAACCCAGATGACAACTTAGACAATGATGGCGAACTAACAGGCAGTCCCGAAACGATCACTGAATACCACCACGACGATTCCAATACGTCGTCAATTATGAAAGAAAAGTGCGTGAACTTCAACAATAACTCCTACAAAGCAGATGCAAATGAGAATGAGAATGAAACAAAAGCGATCACAAGTCCGATGTTACTCAGTAAGTGGCTAGAGAGTGCTGCCCGGTTCCAACCAAGCGGGTGTAACTACTCATGGTGGGCTGATGGTAAACGAAGAAAGCCAGACACAAAGATCCAACGGATTACGATAAATACGTTATCCCGCCACGACCGAGACGAGGTGGAAGCTGCTGTGGCCCTGACAGCTCTAGCAACTGCCACAAGCCGCATCGCAGCACCGTGATCTACAGTTAAGAAAACTGAACATTTTTCTATTAATATTTTCAACTGGAGAATACTCTTTGTAATAGGGTAACTGCCAATATGAATATTGTTTGTATTTTTTAGTTAAGTTAGCCAGTTACGTAAATAAAATTTACAATTACGTAATGCCAATTAAATCAGTGTTGCTCAAGTATTATTAAAAGTAAGTATGTATCTCGTGGAAGCAATCCTGCTTGAATAGTCATAAATTTTTGATCTCTATTGGACTAAGTAGTTATAAGTTGTAACTCCAACCAAAGATTGTGTTTCAAGATTGAAATAAAATACATTTTGTTAAATAAAATTGTCTTATTTTCAAATATGTCGCTGAAACAAAAACGAATCATCAATTCGTTGTTTCTTTTTTGCGACGCGCGAAAAATAACACGGTGGGGCTGCACACACCCCTTGTGTAACGGCGCGACATCTCTACACTATTTTATTTAGATACTTTGTTGTAGGTATTGATGTGAACTTGCATTTTCAAATATTAATAAACATTGGACGACTGTGCGACCACACATACCCCATAAGTGATAACCGAGTGGTACGACAGTGCGGCCAAACACACCCTTTGTGAAACGGTGCGACGATTCTACACTATCTTAGATACTTTGTAAGTAAGTATCGATGTGAACTTGCATTTTCAATTATTAATAAACATGCTAACGGTCAGTTAAGTGCCTTATAAGCTCAATACACACCGGGAAAGCAGCGGCCGGCAGCAGCGCGGCGAGCACTTTCAGTGTGAAACTATTTTAAACTTTATCTACAGAAGACCAGTATTGCTGGAAAGCTCGAAAAGGTGGCGCGGCCACGGATCTGCCGGCCGCTGCCGGCTTCTGCCATTCCAGTGTGAATCGGCCCTTGGAGGAATATGGTTACTTGATTTATATGCGGCCACAATAAAATTACCATTTAAATAAAACTTACATAAATCAGTAAATAAAAGAAACTACAATGTAATCTTCTAACTCTTATACTAACAAATAAATCTATGTATCAACAAAATTATTCTGAACTGTCAGGTTCTTTCTTGGCATTGTCTTGGGGTTCAATGCTGGGGGTGTTCTGAAGTTCCACATGCTTTTCTAGACAGCCAACAAGAGTTTGTGGCCCCTGATTCAGTTGTCTTACAAGACAAGATCCTGCACTTTCTAGCACTGCACACAGTTGACTCCTGGCCACATCAATGTTCTGATTTTGACTGTATTCAAGTAACTCATTCTTTGACATCAATCTGTCTTGTATGATTCCGGCTGAAAATGGAAGAATAGTTTTGTTTAAAATATTTAGTAGACAGGAAATTGAAGTAGGTGGGAGAAAAATGTACCCAGGATTTTGTAATATTTATATTTAAAAGAGTGTCCTTTGAGTTTCTTGCCCATTCTTCTGCATAGAGATCTACGTTTTGGAATGGGCAACTAGGTTCAACTTTCTGTCTAACTGACCGACTCTTTGACAATTCAAAAGTGCCTGTAAATGGTTTAATTGAAATAAATGCTTTGAGTTTGAGTTTGAATGAAATTCAAAAGTACGTATTAATAGTTGATATAGTAATTTTTACTTTAAAAATTCTGTTGTAAGTATAATTGATAAATCTTAAATAGTAAACCTTTGTCAAATAATAAGGTTTAATAGATTACCAACCCAATATAACCAATTGAGGTGCTTTCTTCATTATCTTGAACATTTTAGCAACATTTTCAGGTTGTCCAAAGAGAATGTTTTGGTGTGATGTGAACAAGTGATTCACAGCTTCATAGCGAGTCCCAGTTGTGGCCATGCTGACTATCTTTTTGCCATAACATCTTAAATGCATATTGTTTTTTGCTAGGGCAGCGAAAATCGGAGTTTTATCTTCCATGCTTATTGAATTGACGTGTAAAAATATAACCATCTTCGATGTGTTGAACCAGTTAAGGCATTCATTCGCTAATATTCTTTCAAAGGGATTATCGATCTGTTTTGCGTACAATTTTTTTCCTCTATCGCAAAGGGCAGCATCAGGTAACGTGTATTTGGGAGGCCCGTATAAAGGCTTAGATAAGTCGATAAGAAGCTGTCTCTCGAAGTGAGGTTTCTTCGGTCTTTGGATATTAATCTTCCCACGAAATCGTTTAGATATCAGAAACGACGCCTGCGTTGGTAACAAAACTGTAAGACAAAATAAGAGGTCATAAGTTGTACATTTTCTCCGGTAATTATAAATATATAAATTGCTGATAAAGTTAAGCTAATTAAATGGTACCTTTTTTAAGTGATGCCATCTTAAGTTATTACTTATCCTGGTTATCAATTTAAGTGTTTAATGTTAACAACAGATTATTTATTTCACAATACTTTGATACATAACCTACAATTTTACAATTTACGATGTCAAAATCCGATTGTCAGTTTTTGATGTCAATGTCAATGCACACCTGGCATAGTATCAATGTCAAAAACCAAAAGCACTGTACTATTTTTTTATGAAGGTATTATGCTTGGATACAAGGCTTTCGAATACAACTTATTTTTAGGGTTCCGAAGTAAAACCAACCCAATAGTAGTTTCGCCAAGTCTGTCTGTCCGCAGTCTGTCTATCAGAGACCCTGGCTGGGGTTGGTTGGCTTTACGCCCCCCCGGCACAGCGTGGTGGTGACGACAGTATAGATTGTGGCAAAATGTATGAATTTAAACCGTCGCCGCGACCATCGCCGATCAGTAGAAATTCTGCCAAATTCAAGGCCCAAATTAATGTCATAATCATCTGCCTACCCCTTTCCCAACAGTGGGGTCAGGATCCAGTATAACCGGATGAAGTTGAATACGGGTACTTTACATGGAGCGTCTGCATAACTGACCTCCACAACCCCGTACCCCTTGGCTTACCAAGGGGTACGGGGTTGTGGAGGTCAGTTATGTCAGGCGCTGTCACAGCTCACAGCCCAAGATTTTGGGGGGGTCACCATTGGTGCCGATGAATATTTTTAGGGAAATGGTTAATTGTTATGTATGTAAATCATTCTGTCTCTCGATAGCTTCAATGATTTTGCGGGGGGTCATCAGGACACCCAGGATCCCCCCTCGGACCGCGCCTGGGTAAGAATAATAACTGTCCGAATGAATAGCCGTAGGTGAGAATAGGTTCCGTAACGAATAAGGCGACAGACGACCGACTTGACAGCAATCTATTACTACCTATACTCTATGCTTGACAGTGACAGCTGAACTGAAAGTACAGAAACACACATCATTCACATATTTCACATTTCTCTATCAATTCAAGCAAGATCAGCCAGACTCGAGAACAGTTTTTTATTATTCACAACTCGTGCAACGTGTTATCAAGAGACAAATAGCTAGTTTTATAGCATTACAAGTCGTTCGTGTGCACTTTAGAACATTTAACTAAAGGACAAGAACAAGCATAATTAAACAAATCCAAATCGAAAGTTTGAACAACACAAGAAAGAGGTTAGTTTAGTAGTGTTAATCATTGATATTGCGCCATTATTCCTGTTTATTGTTGTATGAATAATGTTGTAATGGTTCTAGATAATGCGTGATCAGCAAGAAGAAACGCCGCCGTCGTCTGTAAACGGCGACGAAATAACAGGCATGGATGAAGAAGAAATGTTCTATTACGATGAGGTTGAAGAGGTACAGTTAGAAGACCTGGAAGAGATGTTAGGTGTAGAAGAAGAGGACATGGATATGGAACCGCCAGAGGATCATGCGGCTTTTGTATTCAGTAAGCATGTGGGCTCAGTGTTTTGTTGTGATCTTCATCCTGATGGCAAGCTGGCAGTCACTGGCGGAGAAGACGACCGAGCCTATGTATGGTCTGTTAGCGATGGGCAGTTGGTCATGGACTGTGTTGGACACAAGGACTCTGTTATCTTTGTTGGCTTCAGTTTTGATGGAGCATACTTGGCCACAGCTGATATGTCTGGACTAATCAAAGTTTGGAAATGCAACACAGAAGAAAACCAGCAACTACCCTGGACAGTTGCCTTTGAATATGAAGCTGATGACTTGACATGGGGCTTGTGGCACTTAAAAGCTCGAGTGCTTGTATTTGGAACAGTGTCTGGAGATATTTATGTATTCAAAGTACCCTCTGGAGAAACCAAAGTCTTGCAAGGACATAATATAAAAGTAGAGTGTGGAAAGGTAAGCATAAATGGCAACTTTCTCTGATAAAGACATTATTATTAATTGATGCTCTATCTTAGAACAAATAATCACTCATCAGTAACTAACAGTCACCTATCTGGAAAGCAGAGTCACCAACAAGTCTCACATTTAATGATTCATATTTACATTGTTTAGCTTTCTTCATTTTGCAAGTCATCTCACATTGAGAGTAAAAATGTTAAGTCATTCTTAAACACATTAACAAGATAGCAAAATAATCTTTAACATTTATTTTTTACATAAGAATTATGAAAGATACATCATTTAGGGAGTTCTTTTGATTTTTAGCAAATCGTCTTAGATGGGCCGTAGGCCTGTAGGACGAGTTTATGAATTACCCAGAAAATCTTTCATTGAAAAAAATTATTCTGATTCCAGTTGTTCCAAGATGGAGTTCGTTTAGCAGCAGGCTATGAGGATGGAGCGGTGAAGATATGGGACCTCAAGACATCTGCAGTCCTGCAGCAGGTACCTGCATCAGTTCACGAGATCAGAGTGACAGCTATTGATACACATCCTGATGGCAATCTTATGGCCTCTATTTCTACAGATGGTGAGATTAAAATCCTTTTTTTATCTGTAGTTTTCTATAAGTAATTAATCAATGATGCAATAAATATGTCAAGTTGCATTTAAAACATACTTGTTTTTATTTTATTGTAATTTTGACCCCCTTCAAAAGTCTCTTTATTATTTTATTATCAGCTCTTGATTCGAAGGGTACTAATAATGCTCATTCTTTGGTTATTTTCTGACAAAATGTGTTCCATTATCCACAGGTAAAATTGTATTGACTACCACAAACAATGGCAAGGTTGTTGGCCAGATGGAAACAGAGAATGACTTAGAAACTGTTGCCTTTGGACAAGACCCACAGTTAGGATTTCTTGCTACAGGTAAATAATGATTTTCATAATGTCTGTCTGTACTCTGTAACTATATGAATGAACATACTAATGGCCTCCAAAAGTGTGTGTTAATGCTTTTTAGGGTACCCAAAGGGTAAAATGGGACCCTATTACTAAGACTCCGCAGTCCATCCGTCTATCTGTCTGTCTGTCCCTCTGTCACCAGGCTGTATCTCATGAACCATGATAGATAGTTGAAATTTTCACAGATGATGTATTTCTGTTGCCGCTATACAACAAATACTAAAAAACAGAATAAAATAAATATTTGTGGTTTTTATTTCTGATTTCTGGGGCTACCATACAACAAATGTTTTTATAGATATGGCACGGAACCCTTTGTGCGCGAGTCCGACTCGCACTTGGCCAGTTTTTAGTAAAACAGGCTTAAAAAAAAACTTATTTACATTCATTTGCTCAACTCAGCACCGAAAGTTAAAGATCCAATGGTGCGCTTTTATTTAGGCATTCATTTAGGTATCGCCTAGTGTACTCTCATGTCAAGTCTGCCAGGCCAGTCACAATTCTATAACTTTTCCGTGTCATACCAGACAAATGGCTCACAGACATCACTATCTTATTATTACTTTCCAACCTAATACATTATTTTGGATAACAATTTTTAATATTCCCACATTTAACTCTTTATTCATAATACACAATTAATGTTACAGGTACACTAACAGGAGCTGTAAGCATATGGGATGTCCCCAGACAAATGGTTCGCCACCAATGTGCCAAATCAGACGACGCGGTAGGCGGCGTCACTAAGATGGTGTGGGTCAAGAACCACCTGGTCACTGGCTGCCTTGACGGATCCATACGAGTATACGAAGGCAGGACAGGCGAGAGAAGCCAGATGCTCACAGGAAACCGCTCTGAAGTCCTAGATCTATGCTACAACCCGAAAGAAAGCTTAATATTAACCACCTCGGATGATGGAACCGCAAGAATATTTAAATACGAAGTAAACAAAGACAATGATTAAAACCTCTTTTATTGGTTTTAAATAACTATATCCGATTATTTTCTTTATTTATTGTTATGATCACATTGTTTCGTTTATTTCTTTACAAAATACATGAAAGTCAAATCTAAACATTCTCATTGTATTTACCTAAAACTCAGATCCATTATCTTGAAGTGACCTACTTTTGTAGGCACAAATCATGAAAATAGTAAAATTAAAGCCAAGATTAAAGACTGTTAAGTTTGAATGCCGTAACGTTGGCTTCACTTTTGTAGGACCAATACAAATACGCTACGGCGCTAGTTAATAGTCCATATTTATATTGTGTTAATAGGTCCGTTTTTAGGGCTCCGTAGTCAACAAGGAACCCTTATAGTTTCGCCATGTCCGTCTGTCTGTCCGCGGCTTAGCTCAGATAGTTTTTTTACTAGAAAGCTGTAGGTAATTTGATATTGAAGATTTTTTTCTCGTCTGCCCCATGTTGTGGGGTGTCGTTGGAAAATATTGTGAGTGTTTAAAAACCATTTTTGGATTCAAGAATCCGTTTGCGAAATATTAAACTTTGAAGTGCTAATTATTGTCGTCCCCGTCCCCCCCCCGCCAGCTAAATGGTTGTTTTTGGATATGTGAAAAAGGCTCTACAAGTTAACGAGTAATAATCGACCAACTTAAATTTGCACTTGCAAAACTACAATGATAAGTTTGTTTTTCAACTACAGTGATAAGTTTGTTCTTGGCATAAATTATCCCAACTACGGAACCCTTCATTGTGCGTGTGTGGGATTTTTTTAATTTAAAAGCTGAGCCTACATTACTGCAAAGGAACTATTTGATGAAACTCACTCTAAACATAGCAGTAGTCAGAAATTCCTGATGGAAAAACCCAATAACGTTTTGCCCGATCTGGGTCGAACCCAGCAAGTCTGCTCAGCAGCAGCGTTTGCGAACTATTATTAATGAAATAGAGAAAATTATTAACTAAATAAATCTAATCGCACCTATTCTGTGCACCTATTTCTAACCATCTCATCATATGCCTAGCCTTTTCCCAACTATGTTGGGGTCGGCTTCCACCAGTCTAACCGGATGCAGCTGAATACCGGTATTTTACATGGAGCGACTGCCTATCTGACCCCCACAACCCAGTAACTGAGTAATACGATATCCCTTGGTAAGACTGGTTGTCAGACTTTCGGGCTTCTGAGGACCCGTAACGACTGCGTATTTCTAACCATCTGCAATACTTATTAGCCATAACCTAGTTTGTCGGTTTAAGTTGGTCTCGTGGGGTACCTACCTACTTATACCTAGTTAGTATCGATTGGATCTACTACTAAAAACGATCGATCAATGGCCAAAATTTTCCACCAAACGATCGTCGTTGCTCGACTGGGTGTGGTGGTAGCTTACATATCCACGGCTCTGCTTCCATCAGGGTCGGTCTGGCCCCAGGGCATATCGGGAGTTTTCGCGGTGGGCCGGTCCGGTCCATTTGTCCTTCATTTTATTTAGAGCAAACCCGTGATTAGTGAGATAATTATTATTTTATCTAAAAAAAAACCGGTAGTTTTTTGGGTCCCATACCAACACTGGCTTCCATAGCTTTATAAAGTGTATCTTTTCATACACGAAATCTCTTAGGGGCCACTACTCATCATTCATCACGAACAGTACGAGCAGTCCCTATATCATAGCCACTTTCACTATGGGGCCAACACTAAAAGCGCGAAAAAAAAACAGCTGTTCCCTACATTTATGTTCGCATAGCTCGTCAAAATGTAGAACAGCCGATTTTTTTTTCGCAATTTCATGTTTGGTCCTATTGTGAAAGTGCCTATGATTATTACATAGGCACTTATTACATGGGTACTGTTCGTAAATGTGAGGGACTCTTGCTGAAAGCGTTGATTCTAAGTTTGTGGATTCATCAACTCGTTAAGGACTCAGTGTCCACATCTAGATCTCATTCAGGCGATATCGTAGGCCATCATGATGACCTGCATTTCCTATGTAAACAGTTTGATCATTATACTTCTAGTGCGAGATCCAAGATTATCTTACAAACTTTAGGTACTTATCATACCTCGTTGGTTCCTCATACCTCGTTGGTCCTCCCGCCTCGTTGGTTTAGTGTTTGCAAGCGCTACTGTGCCTACTGCTTAGCATGAGTTCCTACGTTCGGTTCCAAGGTCGGGCAAAGTGCTATTGGGTTTTCCCATTGGGAATGTCTGAAAAGCAGGTCGGAGTATGGATTAGCGCCAAAAAAAAAAAAACTTATTTCAACAAGAAAATAGAATTGATTCAAGCTGCCCCTTCCAAAAGGTAGGTAGTTTCGTATGGAGAAGAATGGGCAAGAAAGTGTAAATCCCCCCTTTGCGCTGACTGAATATTCACCGAACTAATTCAGGAACTAAGGAGCCTTGGAGATGGAGACAAACCCGAGTATGAAAATAAAAAATTACATTGTGGACCAAAAAGACAAAAATAATATAATAAGGCATTACTGAACGAGCTCCATTTATGTAAGTAGATTTACAATAGTTATCATACTATCACTAGGTATCTAAAATTTTAAATTCTAACGTACCTAGTATAATGCAGTCGTTCGAGGTGTCGGATGGTAGATACACAGTAGCTTTCACCATAGGTACCTACTGATTGATATCTCGTATCACCATACTGTCATTGACCTCTTTGCAACGAACAAGCTATAAATGAATTGCTCATATCCTGCTTACGTGAAGAACCTAATCCTCTTATAGACGGTCAGTGTGCCCATCACTAAACGTGGTGGCACTTTATCACAGTCATTTGTTTTAGAAGATAATGTTCAAAATATTAACTGTGCCAAATGTAGGACACGTGGTGGTGCACATAGGATGGAGATGGTGAGAACGAGATAAAAAAAACTAGTTGTACGAACTTGGCAGTGAATTCTCGTGCCCATCACCACACTGAAAGTACGCTCAATTACTCTAGCGTTAGAGTTGATTTTCACTCGATATGGAGTTCGACCCATGCCGTTTCGTGTCTGAGTCATCCTCGCGGACGCAGACGACTGTGCTCGTGGTTAACTTGCAAAGTAGCTTAGTGAATAGTAAGGCAAGCGGACGTAACGCCGGACGTCTACTCCTCGTCGCTTATGGATACGATCAAGACCGGGGAAAAACGAAATAAAAAAAATCTCTCATAAATTTCATAAAGCCGATATTTTTTTAAAGACAAATAAGAACACTATAGTTTATTTTAAAACAGGTGTCCTGAATGTGCTGAATATTTTAACCTAAATACAACAATGTGAAGCTGTTTTACGCTAATATTTATTGTTGGTTTCTGTCGTGTTATCAGCTACTGTGGGCTAGTAAACCACAGGAGTATTATTTTATTAGGCCATGGTAGTTCAATGGTGTTCATCGCCGCACGTGGTGTTTCCCGCCGCAGCTCACACCGCAGTGTGATGCAATGTTTGTATGACAGTGCTTCACAATTTCGGCTGTGCTACATCTTGCTGTTTGACAATGTGTAAAAGTGTTTAAAATTTTATTAGTGTTACGCATTCAAGTCGCGTGTGTCTACAAAGAATTTGTTATTTATAAACGTTGATCATGGCGAAAGTGAGTGATATCGATGTTCTGCCGCCGAAAGCGATGGAAACGGGTCCAGAAACTAAACACACCGGTGATAAAGAATCCACTGGAGGGGTTCGTTTGAAGAAGGAGTTAGGGCTGGTAAATGGAGTTGCTATCATTGTCGGTGTGATAGTTGGATCAGGAATATTCGTGTCCCCAAGCCTGGCTCTCAAATATGCTGGGTCCAAGGGCATGGCGCTGATCGTGTGGGTACTCTCCGGCTTCCTCTCGATGATCGGGGCTCTCTGCTACGCCGAGTTAGGTAAGAGGAATTTACTCATGAAACAAAAATGTAGGTTCTGCCGTCATCGCACGTTAATTAGGTGATACTTAATGGCGGAAGTTTAATTGTGTTATCAAGGTATAATGAACCCGTTACTCACCTGCATTTCCTACACATAATCCAAATTTGCTGTTCCCACTATCTCGGGACTTAGTAGTAATAAGTAATTGCAGTAAGTAATTTATACAATAAATGCCAAAAAGAATCTAACAAGACGCGAAAACTTGCATTGTGTGGATGACATATATTTATCTACACCTACACCTTCCACCATCATCAAGTAAAACTATTCGTCCACTGTAACTGTATTATATAGTGCATGGTCCATCCATCCCTCGTGTTGCGGCGAACTTGACGAGAATACGCACATCATGCCATCGCGCTGTGATTATACCTAAAGATTATCCAGTCACCAAGGTGCCTCCGGGGCCGACTGTGTAGGGAGCACAGAACGCCTACTTATATTTACACACACTCCGAGGCTTCTTTAAAAGCAATGTTTAATTGATAAAATAATAAATTATATGAGTTACATACCTAATTTATGTTATTGTCGTTTGATTAAACAACGTGGTGCTTTCAACTTTACAAGTCTTTAAAGATGATGATAATCGGACCACGTTTAGTTTAACTGCACGCGAAATTTATTAATTAATGAAGATAGCCTTTTGCACTTAAGGTAGGTACTGGGAACTACGAATTTACGTCATAATCACGTCGGTCCTTATCAGAAATAATTATAAATGAAAATAGTGGTTCTAACCATCTACCATTGCAAAAACGCATTTTCGTGCGTGTCTATTCCAGTTGATGGAAGTTAGCTGTATTCATAAAATATATAAAACACTTATCTACTTATTTAAGAAAAATCTTTAATAAAAGGTACATAATTAATAAGGCTTATAAGGTACACCTAACAGCTCCCTACAGGAAGCTACTGAAGCACTAAAGCACAGTTGACCTAAAACGTATATCAAATTGCAGAGGTATCGAGCTATCAAGTGGGTTACGGACTCTATTTGCAGAAGCAATTATTAATAGAGTCTGCATACGGTACTAAGTGGAACCTACCCACATATTAATTGTTTATTCAGTCTCGAAGACCTCAGAAGCATAGACTTTTTAAAACTACTCAGCATGATTTCAAAATCATAATTCGATATTGAAATTATTGTAAGTTAATTTACTTGTAAGTAGTATACAGACATAATTACCCAAGTAGTAGATCAATATCGACATCAAACGACAGCGTGAAGTACCTACTTAGGTATGAAAAAATATATTACACCATAACTCATAGTCACATATTTTATATTACAGGCCAACTTAGTCGTAAATTCCCGATATGATACGAGGATAGTTTTATTGCCCGTTAAAGATAAGCAACTATGTTTAATTTTGTCCTTCCTCCATAAAGTCTATGTATTCACAGTATTCGGACGATTATGTGCCAATAAGGTGCCAATAAGGTGCCAATTGATAAATACGTAGGATTATGGATTATGGAATCGGATTGAAACACTAACCCATTGCTTCATAAGTCCGAAAAAAAAATCTGCTCTACAACGTAAATAACGCAATGCATGTTGTTGAACTGTCAAAATGAAACAGATTAGTCTTAATCGGTTACGTAATAAGATGCCGAAATGGCCTGGCCTGGCCTGGCCCAAAAACACTGGACGGGTTCGTAACCGTTTGCTCTTCGAATGAATCAATACAGCTAAAATTATGAGTAAAGGGTTCTATAGCTGTCAACTGCCGACGTTTTTCATGCTGTACTATACTGGGATCGCGAAAGGCCAATAAAAGTCGCGACCCTCGCAAATTTACAACCCCTTGTTAGCGAGGTCATTTTGTAGGCAGCTGTTTTCTCGCAGTTATGACTGGTTATGATTATGACTGACCCACATGTTAGAGTTAGTAGACCGTGTCATTTTACAACGCATGGACAAGTTGTGTCTATACGGAAGGGGGAAATGGATGTAGTACGACTGCTTTAACACGTGTTTAATGTATCCAAAAATTAAATAATAAGTAACGTAGCAGCATAACATTTATCTAGAAACTAGGTTGCGTAACAAACAGCTTCATTATAATATTTTTAATAATACTTAAATGTAGTTTAAAAAAACCGGCCACGTGCGACTCGGATTCGCACACGAAGGGTTCCGTACCACCATAAAATATATAGCAAAAAACGCCGACACACGATTCTTATAGCTGCCTTCCACATCAGTGGAAGGTTATAATAAAATAAAGTTAAAAATTAAAGCGACTTCGTTAGTTATTATTTGTTTTTATAGCGGTAATAGAAATGCACTACACAATCTCTATATACGAACAGAACGATACACCCCGCTAACAGACAGACGCACTGAGGCATAGGAAAGGTACAAGTTCGTAACGCACTGCAGGCAGCAGCAGCAGGCGCCCCTACTGGTCTATGTATTTCTTGAAATCGACGTGTCGCTCGCTAGCTACGGAAGGTATTTCATAGAAATACTTAGAAACCAGTAATGTCGCGGCGACACGTCGCCACGTCGCTGCTGCTGCCTGCAGTTGGCTACGGACTTTTAGGTTCCGTTTGGCACTCTTCGGGTACGGAACCCTGAAAAAGATACTTGACACATTAAACTAGTTCCATTCGGAACTGACCGGTTCTGCCTTTTGAAAACGAAAACTAGACATATTGGCATACCTATTATTTTGGAACATAATATTACGCAACTTTGTATGAACCCGGAACAAATATTTTTCACGGCTCAATAACAAAGGTTTTTAGTAAATCGGTCAATGGTCCATTTTACATACACGTAAGAAAAGAATTAAATACAATAGCCTTACCTTAGTTTGGATTAGGGTCACTTGAGTGGTTCAACGTTTTACAAACTATAAAAGTTGCCTTACATAAACATTTTTTATTTAACAAGGAAAACTACTTCAGATACTTTATCAGCCGGTATACAATTTCATTTAATTATTTGAAAACGTTCAACAATGTTACATCAACAAAAATTCGTTAAGGTCCAAAAGCGGTTTGGAGTGCGAAATCCCATCGCTCTAAACTTGTACTTGGAATGAAACACGTGAAGCATGTATGAATATTAATTACATTGTTCCTTCGAAGATGAAACTGTTCAAAGATGTTACATCAGCCAGCTATTCCAAAAAGAAAACATAATTGGTTAGCGCTAACGCCAACGCATGCTTTAGTGCCTGTCTTGAGAGCACCAATAGAAGATTTGAAAGTATAAATCAATGATGCTTTGACAGGCTTTTATAAGTTAGCGTTAGCGCTAATTAATTAATCCTCACAGCTATTAGTTCCAGATCTCTAAAAGACAATTTGTTACCATTAACTTTAGGGTTTATTATAACTATGGTCCCTTCTTTTACTTGGAAGGTGTCTCTGGAAAATCTTCCCATAATTCCTCTCCTCCTTCCATTATTGCCCCTTTTTCACATTTGTTCCTGTCCTGATATAATAGAAGGTTTTCGTAATGATGTTTTGTTATTACAATTTTTTTAGTCTGCATTACTTGTTATCGTCAATGAGGAAATTGAATGTATACTTTTTGTTTATCAAGTTTCTCCGGGGATCCCATAATATTACCAAAATTTGTTGTTTCAGTGCCTTCTCAATAAAATGTATAATAGTGTTTAAATTTCAGGTACAATGATTCCGAAGTCAGGGGGCGACTACGCATACATAGGAGAAGCGTTCGGTCCTTTACCTTCGTTCCTGTATCTGTGGGTGGCGCTGTTCATCCTGGTACCCACAGGCAACGCCATCACGGCGCTGACCTTCGCACAGAACATCCTCAAGCCTCTGTGGCCAGCCTGCACACCTCCTGACACTGCTGTCAGCCTCATAGCTGCTTCAATTACATGTTAGTATACAAAAACGAAGTGCTGTTTATCAAATTGGTGATGGATGCATGCGTAAGTAGGGTTCGATGCCTTGACCCATTTCTGGTTAGGATATTTGCGCACGTGATTGTATTGACACTCTGCTAATATCACTATCCTAACTAATCCATACTAATATTATAAATTCGAAAGTAACTGTCTATAAGTAACATTTTCACGCCTAAACCACTGAACGGATTTCGACAAAATTTGGCAAGGAGATAGATGGCACCCTGGGGAAGGATATGGGCTACTTTTTATCGAAATACCACGCGGGCGAAGTCTTCGCCCGGGCGGAAGCTAGTATTATAAATGCGAAAGTGAGTTTGTTTGTTACGCTTTCACGCTAAAATGGCTGAACGGATTTGGATGAAATTTGGCACAGGGTAGACCATGACCCGGAATAGGACATAGAATATTTTATCCCCATATTCTCACGGGATTGAGACTTACGCGGATGAAACCGCCGGGCGTAGCATGTTTTTGATACTTGGAGCTAATCGTTAACTCTCCCAATATCAACACCCTAAGTATCCAAGCATGATTATTAATCTTTAAGATATCGGACATACCGACCTAATAGCTACCTACTTGCCACGCGTGGGACAGAGTAGTAAAAAATAATAATAAAAAGTAATGTCTTCCAAAGACAGATGGTATGGTATGGTATAGTTGTCCCAAATGTGCGCTCATTCATAAAATTGCTACATCGTCATGCACAAATTAATGTGTAGGTATAATATTTTCTTTTCGATATCTGAAATACTAGAAATAAAATCTAATGTGTTCGTGTTGATATATAAAATAGACAAGAACCCCATAAATAGAGCATCTACTCCGGTCCGGTTAACGACCTACCCGAGAACGATCACAACGATGCTAGCACATGTTTGGATAAACACTTTTTGCCCCTTTCACACAAGTGTAACTATGAGCCGATTATGGAAATGATGGCGCCAACGAGTATCCCGGTTGGTTACTATGTCGCCATTACGATAGATTTTTCTGTTTGAACAGATCTAACGAATGTTTGTTTAGCCTCGTTAGACTGTATTGTATCTATAACGAAGGTTGCTTTATTAAATTCAACAGTAACAAATAATAACTCACCAACAGTATTTGTATCAGTGATTGTTTAATCACTTGTGTCTCTATCTATACTATTGTAACACGGTCTAATTCTAATGAGAAACCTGAATGTTTGTTACAAGGTTTCACGCGAATGCTTCCATGTTAAGGATAAAGAAATTAAATTGTTTTAAGAGAATTTAAAATAGTTTTGGACAAGCCTTAATCACAAATATGTAACTATCATTTATTTCTTATATTTTATTTACTTACATAATTTTAAAAGCTTACTAATAATATTGTAAAAATATATATAAAAAGGGGTGGAAATAATAATAGTCCAACAAAAAATTCGTCCGCATCGCTGTCTGGAAAAGTAACAGGAAAAATGTCCAAACGGTGGCAATGCTGCCACATTGCCGCGTTGTATGGCAATGCTGATTCTTTGGCCAAACATAGGCCAGCCCTCTGATCACTAGAAGAGTTGACCAACCGCTTGGCGATATCTTGAAAAACTAAGTGAGCACTCCTTATAATTTCACATTGGAATGTTTGCAATCTTTTACACAGCAATAAGATCCATTGTTTATAAATATAAAATGGAAGAGGCATTGGCTGATTATGGAAAAGGTCTTAGCTAAAGTATTTGAATCCCATCCCATCTCAATCATACGCAGAAATCTCAACATGAAACCTGTATCGATGTTCAGCTTCCAAGAAACTTGTTCGATGATTTAAGAATTCTCTTACGGAATTCGCACAAGTATGCCTCGTTATGCAGCTTTGCTCAGAATATGAAATAATTTTTCGCCGTCAGAGGACGCATTGAAATTATTATCACCCCATGCTGGGAACCGGTTTAATTCCATGGAATAATGTTCCAACGATTTATTTTTGCTTTCCAAAATTGGGTTTCAAAGATTAGGGGAGCTTGTTATTGTAAAATCTGGTTAGCAACGCAATTGTGAGCAGTGAATTGTATTCAAAGATTATTGGCGAAGCCATTACCTATGTCTCACATTCATCTGACATCTCTGGATCACTGACTTCATCTTAAGGGCTTTAAATTGCCTTTAACATTGCAGCCTTATTTTAATATAAGTGGGTAATAAGTTAGAGACTCGCAATTTTAAGGCTTACCACATCTTCAAATCTAGATTCATTGTTGAATTTAAAATATTCGCTGATGCACGCATCTTCTACAACTCCATGGGAAAGGTGGAGATAAAACCTATTGTATTTTCTGAGAATCAAAGGATAAACTACAAACATTTTAACTGATAACATCAGCTCAACGCCAACTTTAAATGCACTGCGTTGGCTTAACGCAGTGCATTTCCGATGGAAAATCGTGCAACAAATCAACAAGACGCGCGACATCGCTTCACTATGATATATCGCGCATCTATCATTGTCGAGCGTAGTATTGTGCTTGAGGCCTTAGACTATCACTTCTATAGGGCTACTGTGCACGCGTCTCTATCTCCCGGTAGGTATATAGGTGTACTGTGGCGCGGTCGCCGTGCTGATTGCGCCTGACAGGATAATGAGAGCTTCCTCCCGCATCGTACTGACACACGCTCTTGTGCGGAATTATCACGCTCAACGTATAGTAAGGGCACTTAATAACTCGACGTGATTTTGCTATTACCATGTTAACGACGACTTCCGTAAGAGTTTTGACCTGCTTTAGTAAGTGCGTAATTGCCATGGGATGGTTGGCTTGTCGGTTATGTGTTTTAGATTTAGCTCATAGATAACGCCAAATCATTCGCGGCAAAACAAACAAGAATCATCTACGTTTTAGGGTCGATACACCGAAAGATACCCTATTACCTACACAGCCTACACTTAATCTATTATGTTCTTAAAATCAGTAATGTTTGTAAGAAATCCATGAAAATTATAGGTATATCCGTTTTCATGATGGTTCATAATTTACCATCTCGTTCTACATCGTGGACCCTTGAACAATATAATAAACATATTCTTAGACGCTGCTGTACCTACAACTACTCATCAAAACATTATTTTTCGTACTGTAAGTACCTACAGACATTCTAATCTCATTTGTTCAATTGTTTCATTCCAGGTTTCCTGACAGTTATAAACTGCTACAACGTTAAGTGGGTGACGCGAGTGCAAGATTCGTTCACAGCGGCGAAGATCCTCGCCCTGCTGGTCACATTCTTCGCCAGTTTGTGGTACTTATTCTCCGGGCACACTGAGAACTTGGAGAACATGATGCAGGGCACGATCACAAAGCCCGGAGAACTGGCCATTGCCTTTTATACGGGGCTATTCTCTTACTCCGGATGGAACTACTTAAACTTCGTCACGGAGGAATTGAAAGAGCCGTACAAGTGAGTTGATTGATAAATAGTTTGTTATTTCGATATGTACATTCTTTACGATTGTAGGTACAGGAGTTAACAGGAGTCTCTGAATGTCAATTTAATGTAGTCCTCCTACTGAATGAAACTTTTATGTGGAATGATCCTAAAGACAATAAGATTTACGGATGTGACCCAGCAGCACAGACAGCTAAGCAGAGGTTGCTAACGACAGTATCCAATAGATAAATTAATTATCAGGGTAATGTTTGTGTTAACCACAAACAAAGTCATTACCGAAATTCTGTACCATCAAAAGTTCTCATTCATAATTATTTCCGTTGCATAGTGTTGGGTGCACACTGCACGTTATCTCGCCCATTAGTTGTAGGTCTTTTGTTTATCCGTAGTGTAAACACAATAATATAATCATAAAGTTCGTTAATGTAAACTATTATGACTCATGGGAATTCTCGCTCATTTGTTTTTAATTTAAGTTTGTTGTTATAAAGTTATCTACATTACATTTAATAGGTTGCCATACGTAATTATGATAAGATACGGACTAACCTAAAACTACCTAGTTTGAAAGAGGAATCTGGCTTAGTTCCCATTCCCACACTGGGCCAGCAGGTCGGTGACCGCTAGCATTAGCTCTCTCTGTAGTGTTTGATGTTGACGTCTCAGTAGATCTTCACAAAGGTTTTATTGATTAAAATAACCACTACAATGTTATTGAATTAAAAGTACTTAGTACTTAAAAACGTAAAAACAAAATGGATAGGTATATTTACTGCTGAATTCAGTCCTCCTTTCAGTGGACTGCAATTGACTAACAATAGGCATTACTGTGACCAGATCCTCCCTGATTTATTATCTACCTGATCGCTACTGCAACAGAAACTCGCTTACTTAAACTGCTAAAACAATGCATGTTTCTCTTTCCAGGAACCTGCCGCGTGCTATCTGCATATCCATGCCAGTGGTGACGTTGGTCTACGCGCTGACCAACGTAGCGTACTTCGCAGTCCTCACCAACGATGAGATCCATGCCTCTCAGGCCGTAGCCGTCACCTTCAGCGTCAAGATTCTCGGCATGATGTCCTGGATCATGCCTCTATTCGTCGCTCTATGCACCTTTGGATCCCTCAACGGGGCCATCTATGCCTCATCCAGGCTGTTCTTCGTTGGAGCTAGGAATGGACACTTACCACTTGCGATATCACTGATTGATGTTAAGAGGCTGACTCCGGTGCCTTCTTTATTATTCCTTGTAAGTAAAAGTATGAGTAGATCGTTTAATATAAAAAAAGTAATGTATGTGGTGCTCTTGTTGAACCATCAAGTCAATCAATTATTAATAGGACAAGAAAATAGTAATACAATCTAGAGAATCAAATACCTACTAAGAATTAATTTACGATTACTGGCTGGCTGTCCAATAAATTGCTTCCTAACTATTGTTAAATATTTGCACGTTGGCTTTGTAAAAATTTCGCTTGATTATAAGCTTCGTTAAAAATGGGAAAAAAGAGGAAAAAAAATCTAGACAAATCCAGGAAGAGACTAACTCAATTCTTGTACTTTAATTAAGATTCAAAACTTTTGAATTCTCCTTGGCACCAAAGTAACAATATAATCTTGATTCTGATCATTTTTTAATCGATTTTGGTGCATACTTTTGATTTATTTCCTACTAATCTTTGCACCGAGTGCATTGGAAAAGTGTGTAGCTGCTATCTTAATAAGGTAGTAAAGCAGGTACCTACCTACCTACATTTGAGATTAGCTAGAAAGTATTCATTACCTTCTTTCTATTTGTTTTTTTTTTAATACCTCCTTTTAATTACCTAGTTTAAGATCGCATTAAAGATGATCATAATATTGCTATTTTATGGTGATATTTCTGACACGGTCATAATGGAAAGTTAATCAAAGAGAAATTAATATATTCCATTCTTGAAAGTGAGATCGCATTATGTACTTTACATCCATCATTATGAGAGACAAAATGACTTTAGCCTCTAACGAATATTGCCTTTCATCTACCTACCTATCTATTTTGCTTAGCAGGATATTTGGTAAATGATTTTTATATTTCTGTAAATATGTGTGTACAAAAACTTTTACACGTCAATCATACTTTAAAAATAAAAAAAATAGCGTGAAAGGTTGCAACAAACTCAAAGGTCTCTTTTAAAGTCCAGACATAATCTCGGTCAGATCATGTGAAGACCATGTAGATTGGTGTCTGAAGTGGCCATAGAAATTTGAATAATTATCTATGGAAATGGCCTTTTGAGGAAACGCATTTTTCCTGGTAATCGTGCAGCTCAACTCAGAAATTAAGGAGCTCAACGATTCGACGAACAATACTAAAGAAAGGACATTTGGGTAGCTGCATAAATTACTCAAACTGCCAGGCCATGATAAAAAAGAACTGAGCAAAAAAATAAGTAAATAAGTTAAATTTTAATCCCAATAATTTAAGTTTTATCGGAATGCTAGCTGCGCCTCAGGGCTTCACCCGCATAAGTCTCGATACCGTGGGAATATCGGGATAAAAAGTATGTCCTAATCCAGGGCATGGTCTACCCATGTGCCAAATTTCATCCAAACCCGTTCAGCCGTTTTAGCGTGAAAGCGTAACAAACAAACTCACTTTCGCATTTATAATAATGTAGGTATGTAGGAGATTTCTTCTCAGGGATGTTTATGTTGGGTCTTAAATGATTTAGAACGTACGTTTACAGTGAAACATATATATTGAAGTATATTAAGATAGCACAAACAGGTAAAACAATCGTTTCCTAAAACTATGTATCTTTACACCATTGAACCAAGGGCTGACTAGGTCGCTGACCTTGAATGACGTTAATCAAGCCTATTATGATAAATGACTTCTAGTAGTTAAAAATAAATGTCTCTACACGTAACCTCTCTTCTCTCTAGTTCGACCGATAGCAAAACTATCTCTTCTGGATTGTCTCCAAGAATGCTTACTGCAGCAACATCTAGCACCTTCTGCCGTGTTGTTAGAGAAACAGTTATTAAAGCAAATAATTTTCTACTTCCAGTGCATAGCGACGCTGATGCTGCTACTGTCGAACAACGTGGAGTCCCTGATAGTGTACGTGACGGCCGTGGAGGCGCTGTTCACGCTGGCCTCGGTTGCCGGCCTGCTGTGGATGCGCTTCACACGGCCGCACCTCATGCGTCCCATTCGCGTAAACATCATCCTGCCCGTGTCCTTCCTCATAATCTGCACCTTCGTCGTCATCTGCTCCTGCTTCACGCACCCCATGGAGGTCGGCATCGGCGTTGCCTTCATCGCCCTCGGGGTCCCAGTATACTACGTCTTCATCGTATGGAACAACAAGCCCCAATGGCTGCTCACAGCATGCAACTCCTTTAACCTCGCCTGCTCCAAAATATTCCTATGCCTCCCCGAAGATTACAAGGATTTATGATCTTCACGATCTAACTTTATGTATTATGTAGTGTGATCTGATTATAATTATTTTTGCTATTGTTATTTTACTTTTATAGGTCGATTTACGTGGCATAAGTGGGTTGGCATAATATTAATTAAGTACAGATCTGTTATAACTAAGATAAGCTGATGATTCCTATGCAGTTATAGTTTAAGTATCTATATGTGAATAGATGTTAAGTATATGACAAAATTCTTATTGATAATAAAATACAATCGTTGTTAGTTCGTATATTTATTCAGATGTTATCAACGGCTACCTACGTCACCGGTGTATTACGTATACCTAGTCGGAATTCATATTATTTGCAAAGATGGTACTGCGGCAACTATAGTTCTCGTGTCAAGCCCTCCAGACAGACGCCTACCTACAAAAGTTTTCTAGATATTCTAGACGGCTGGCAATATATTAACTCATAGTTACTGATATTGGCACTGTCACTACAATATTGATAGTTTCCATTTACAGTAACGTAGCTACGCCGAATCAAAGTCGCAGGCGCTTTTGATATACAAATTCTTTTTGATTCATTTATATAGGTACCAGTTTCCAATATTTTAATAATCATTATCAGTATACGAATGCCTAAGTGAATAAAGAGCTCATTTTGCCGACAGTTGTTAAGGCAAATGAGGATGTCCAATATTCAAGCACCTAATCATCATCATTTCAGCTGAAAGACGTCCACTGCTGGACATAGCAGGCCTCCCCAAGCACCGCCACTTCGACCGGTTCTGTGCTTCCCGCATCCAGCGGATTCCTGCGGTCAAGAACCTCAAAAACCATAAAACCTATAGAGGAGTTCTCGTTAGGCAGTTAGATCAAGAAAAAAAGGTTCCTCATTTAGTCCATTTTTTTTACCTCGTTGGTCTAATACTGCCTTGCTTCGTTGGCCTGGTAGTCGCCAGTGTCAGTAGTCGTACTGTCGACTTCAATCCCCAGATCAGTTAAAGTGTAATTGGGTTTGTGCACGATTCATAGCAGTAGGCTCGTCCCCTACACCTGAGTAATTTGGGTGTACTATAAAAGTAGGTATACATATCTAACCCTTCAAGGAACACTAAGATGCTTAAATATACCTACCATACTTAAGTAAAAGCATGAAAACGAATAAGCTACATTATAATGCGTGAGTTAAAAACAAAACATGTGGATGTTTAGATGAAGCTGACTTTAGTGGTCGATTCTAAACAGGAGAAAACGATGGCCAGATAGGGCTGGCTCTGCGGTCACTAAACACAGGTCTAAGCACTGCACGGGCCGCACGGGGTCACCGTCGCCTCAACTCGAGCCGTTCAGGATTACTTTCTATAAAACTCCATACTGAAACGCACACTTACATAAAGCATTGTAACGGCATCGCCTCGGTTCAGGATCAGCTAGTAAACAGAAAACATTGAGCTTACGGCAAACCGTCGCCGCGCGCCGTCGCGACGGCCGGCGTCGTCTTGCTTACGCAGAGACGTCTCCAACTTCACTCAGCTGTAACTAAGCGAGGGGTCGCGGCTCCTGCGGCTGCAAGCGCAGTGCTGACAGTGGCACCCTTAACCGGGGTGACACCTCAGCGGATAGGTTGAGGCACAGAATAAATATTAGTACAAATGTTGAGGTAATGCCGAACGCCGCAGTGCATATACTGGGTGTTTGGAAATTAGTGTCCGATACTTAAACTCGTTACTCATCATTATGAACAACTTTTACTATGGGGCCAAAACTGAAATCGCGAAAAACAAATCTGCTGTTCCATACATTTTGACGAGTTATGCGAATATAAATGTAGGTAACGGGTGATTTTTCTTCGCGATTTCATGTTTGGTCCCATTGTAATAGTTGTTCATAATGATGAGTGTAAATTCACGTGTTTAAGTATTGAACACTAATTACCAGACACCCTGTATGTGTAAGATGACCGTTATATAAAGGATATGTAAATTAAAGTGCGATGTTTTATAAATAGCCAAGTACCTACCAATGTACTTGGTGAGATAAACACACGACATATTTGTCTATCACTGAAAAGCGTAGGTACATCTAATAGGACGTCTGTGGTTGTCTACCGCGCTTCCCACCTTGGCCATTTCCTATCATTGTTATTTATTTATGCACTGTGAATTACTATACGTTACTTTTAACCGACTTCTTCAAAAAGGAGGAGGTTCTCAATTAGTCTGTATGTTTTTGTTTTTTTTATATGTATGTTACGTGATTACTCCGCCAATTATGAATCGATTTTGATGATTCTTTTTTCGTTTGGTAGGTCATGGTTCAGAGGTGGTCCCATATAAATTTTATTAATTTTGCTGGCGTAGCTTAAATAATTACGTATTTTTCCCACTTTGCGTATGTAGATGATATAATGATTTGACTCCGTCACTGTTATTTACATAGCAGATAACGGTATACGATTTTTTGTGAGGTAGGTACCATACTAAAAAGTGAAAAATAAAAACTTTTACAAAAAAAAAACAACTATTTCGGAAGTCGGTGGCAAAAAACGAAAATTGAAAAGCAGACACCGACTTCCGAAATTAAAGTTATTTTTCACTTTTTTGTTTTTTTTTTAAGTCGGTTGTTTTTTTTTGTTGCATACAGTTTTAAGAATTGCGACACACATTAATAAAAAAGAAAAGAAAATTCCGGAAAATCTATTTAGGAATATCTCACAATAATGTAGGTGTACCTAGACAGGCGAGCCGCTGCATTTTCGTATATAAAAACAGTCCTAGCCAAGTATTATAATTATTTGTCCAACAAACAACTTGTTCGCGTTTATTTTGGTGAGTTTTTTGACTAAAGCAGTGCTCGGCGAAGCATGAAAACTGACGTGCTTGGTTTTGAAATCACGTACCTACATACCTATAACCAATGTTATGAAGTACTGACGACGTCGCCATTGTATGCTTACCGTGAAAATTGGCCAAATTAAAGTTTCGTAACCGTTACGGAAGCCTACAAAACGTCCACTAGTTCAATACACAGGTTTTTGCTGCAATAATAACCACCATTTCAGGATTTTCCCGGATCTTTTTATACGGATATACCTACTTACTTTGCGTTTCCGTCAATTCGTCAAATATGACTATAATAAAGATATGACAAGAGGTTAAACATTTGGAACACATTCTCTTCCGTCTCAAGTCTACCTACATCGATCGACTCTAGTCGTTACTACCTTAATGATGTTGTATGATACCTAATATATCTCTACGTCTCTACGTCCATACACCATCCATATACATATATACCTACACCACAATTCGCGGTTAATATATGCAATGCTACAACTGCGAGGCAAGTAACAGTGACATACTATTCTCAGTAAAGTACATTGGATCTGGATCCCTTCTAGGGGTCCGAAGCGAAGGCTTCTTGCCCAATTATGTTTCATGAAGCCTCTATTATTATGCCTCTTGAATGAACCCATGTCTAAAACTAGTGAGAGCAATTTTGCTTCAATCAGATTCGTATCGCATCTGACTGAGCTGAGTCCAGCTACGAGCTTGAACAGCTTGACTTGATGTCAAAGTGAAAGAAGCCAATGATTTCACGACACAACAACCACAACGACAAGTTCGCATTTTCAGTAACAAAAACAGTACAAAAAGTAAACAGTTACAATAGTTCCACAGAAGATCGCGGGGAAGCCCTGGATGAGACTCGCACGGACCAGGGAAGCATGGCACAAACGGGAGGAGGTATACTCAGCAGTGGGTGGAACAAGGCTGCCAATGATCAACTGCCAAAAAATCATGAAAATGATAGATCCGCAATAATTTAGGTTCTTTTTAACCGACTTCAAAAAAGAGGAGGTGCTCAATTCGACTGTACGTTTTGTTTTCTGTTGTTACGCGATTACTCCGCCAATTATGAATTGATTTTGATGATTTTTATCGTTTGGTAGGTCATACTTCAGAGGTAGTCCCACCCATATAAATTATATTAACATTACTTGGGTAGTTTTTGAGTCAACTTCAATAATACCTACGTATTTTTTTCGACGTAGCATATGTGGATGATATTATGATGATAAGTTCCTATCACTGTTATTTACATAGCAGGTCGTGGTATTCGAATTTGTGTAGGGTAGGTACCACAAAAGTGAAAAATAAAAACTTCTTTACAAAAAAACAACCAAATTCGAAAAAAAGCACTACAAAGTGAAAAATTACTTTAATTTCGGAAGTCGGTGACAAAAACGAAAATTCAAAACCAAAGGCACCGATTTCCGAAATTAAACATTTGTGTTGGATCAATTCTAAATTTCTAACGGCTTTGTAACAGCACCCACGGTGGTCATCTTTTATTTTCCCAAAAGTTTTGTACAACCATCGTCGTATAACGGATTTCGGGCGGACGTTTCGGACGAAACGTCTTTCAGTTCAACAAAATTCTTACAGTCGAGTTTTTTTTTTTCAATAGTTAATTGCGTAGTGATGCGGATTCTCCT
Organism: Lithophane socia; assembly: GCA_947522985.1. NCBI lineage: Eukaryota > Metazoa > Arthropoda > Insecta > Lepidoptera > Noctuidae > Lithophane > Lithophane socia. The sequence continues at coordinate 11,692,663 of OX383256.1, read as the reverse complement.
GACTGACAGTATTTTACTGCCATCAGAACTGAAGAAAAGTTACGTCTAAAACGATGTCGTAACGATTAAGTTAATGTTATATTTACATAGGTTGCTTATCTCCCCAGGCATGCCCAAGTGTCGACAGACGGAAATGGGTTGTTAAACGAAGCGCCAATGGCCAACCATTATCACACTCTGTAGTATGTCGCAACATTTAATTTCACCACCACGTGGACAAACAGTGTACCTGCCGTTCTGGCACAGGTGGACAGGTTCACCTGCGTTAAGGAATAGGTACCGACATATTCCAATGATAAATCCAAAATATCCAGACACATCGCTCAATACCAAGAACCAGCAGCCAATAGTTGCAAACTGGTGAATTCATATCATCAGTTCATCACCATAGCGTTTATTCTTCCGTACTTCATGAATACCTATATGTTCTGCTGCACAATCGCATATTTTCTATGAATTGAAAATTCCTGTCCTTCAGCACACATGCCTTTTTATGGAGTCACACTACTGTTTCCACGACGATCATCATATGCACGCATGTTATGAACAACTATAGGTAGGTATTATCGATGTTTTTAATTGATGTTGATATATCGATTAGAAGAGACGTGTTGGTTCTGGAATGTTTGATGTGGGCGCAGTCAGTAAATACTGCTACACAGTAGTATCTAACTTCACACATCCCTCGAGTAAGCAATGAACACTAATAAAGAGATATCAGAGTAGTTCTAAAAGGCAAATGCGAGGTCAGTGTCATAAAAAATCTAAGTGGAGTAAATAAAATAAGTACCTACTTACTTTTACAGAAGATTGTACCGTCCTTACTTTGTAAACTTTGTATGTCCTTACGAATGACTGTCTGTAATCTGTAATTTTGACCTTAGGTTGATTTCTTAAACAAATATAAATAACCATAAGTACCCCAGTGCTCGCTTATAAGTACCCACCAATGTTACACCTTATACTTGTCGGTACTGAAATATTACAAATCAACAAGACTGCTAGAAAGGTGAAAATGTGGGAACGAAAAACTCAAAGATGTAAATGAGCAGAATAACAAAAAAATCATTCAGGAAAATGATAATGCTTTTATGTATTCCAGTGGTGACGGTCATGTCATAGTCATAAACTTAGATAAATTGGTGTAGTCATGTAATTTTATAATCATAAAAATATCATCTATAAACCCATTTTATTTCCCAACTATGTTGTGGTCGGCTTCCAGTCTCACGGGATGCAGCTGAATACCAGTATTTTACATGGAGCGACTGCCTATTTGCCTATCTGGCATCCACAACCCAGCTAGGTACTGGGTAATACGATACTCCTTGGTAAGTCTGGCTGTCAGATTTTCTGGCCTCTGACCGAAATGAAAATAATAATGTCTACAATCTGTTTCACGTAGATAGAGTCCACCTGAAATACAAATAGAGGGCATCGGGAACTCAGAGATGGTGGTAGTATATATTTACCTATCGAAGGAAACTTAGACGTAAAGATAAGCATTTTTTTATCTACACTAATAAGTCAATAATTCCTGATTTGGTAATCTTTTACAAAATCGATAAAATATAGTGGCGTTTCGGTCTATTTCAAGCGCTTTCTTTTCGTCAACATGTTGATACACCTATTTTCTTATCATGTTTTTATTGATGATGATCCTAAAATACATCATTAACTTGAAGAAATAATGATTAAAATATGACGTAAGTCCCAAAACCTCACTGACAAATCATTGTAAATTCAGTCTGTTTTATGGTTTTGCTGAGTCAGCATAGTGTACTATATACCAGCATAGTGTACCTGTAATAGTAGCTATAGATACCTAAACATATACGTACGTGCACGAATATCTTGAGTACAGCTATGCCACTAGACTGAGGACCGACGATTGAGCATTCTGATGGTTAACAATGATCGTTAGCATAGGACACACGACACAAAATAACTCTTGATAAATTAATACACATTACAAAGTTAGTGCTAAACTGAAGACTGCTAAGCGCTGCTGCTGAGGCTAAGATTCGATTCCCAGGTCGGGCAAAGAGATAATGTGTTTTTCCATCTTGAGTTTCTTGAGTTAGGATATAAGCCCGGTTTATAGCAATAGGTTTTTAAACTATTTTAAAATACAATTTTGATGATTAATTTTTTTTCATGTTTTCCTTTTGTGGGCTCCGACAATTGCCTTGAACAAGTGCGAGACCGAAAGACAGACAGACTAGACTTTCGAATTTATAATATTAGTACGGACTAGTATGGATTAGTTAGGTTATACATTTTATTCACGAAGTTACCTATAATGCTATACTTACGTACGTTACGTATTAGTATTACATAAACGATGTCACAACAACTGCCTCCGTAGAGTTAACATTGACATTGTCTTATTTACTGTTAAGGATATGTTTACGACTACATTATAGTATCTATCTAATCCCATATAATTGATACCGGTGATAAAATTGAGGCCATTGTCTAATACAGTTCATTATAAATATAATTTTGTTATTAAAAAAAATAACTCAATTAGCTGTGTTTATAATAAGAATTTTACAGGAATTTTGTTTCCACTAAATAGAGTTTGAATCGGTAAACAAACAGTGGACAAACAGTGTCAGACAGACAAAATTCTGGAGTATTCCGGAAAATGAACGACAATCGCGTACCTACCTACTTCGAACGGACCTAGAATCGTACCTTGGGTAACCGCAATTTCCCTAGTTTTCACATATCAACCAATAATTATTCACCTCCATATACATATTTAAAAGTTTTACTTGGTCAATGAATTACGTTAGGTACCAAACAATAAGCTGAGACCACACTGACGCATTCTTTCCTTAACATCGCATAAAGTACCTACCAGACTAATGTTCAATCCTATTTAATGCCCATAGCTAACAATACCCTCGAAATTAGTTAATCACTTTTCACTGTTCTTTTGAACCATGTTAAACAACTACTAGCGTTACGAATGGAAACAGCTTAGCGCATTGCTTACGCGTTATGTAGGCATAAGCACATTTGAAAACAATGCATTTTTTTACTCAGTAGTATTTTTCGTTTTAAAACCCTCAGTAGGTAATTAGATAACAATAAATAAATTAAGCAGCTGAATTATAAAACAACAGTTTCAAAACAATAGATCTAGAACCAACGTTATTATAAAAAAAACTTTAATTAATGTTTAGAAGAGATGAAAAAATGATCTTGTTCACTGATCTGTGGCGCACTTTCTAATCAACTTTGTACCTTCACCTGTGTAAACACAACCTCAAGGTTCGTACTTACAACTCAATTTACTTATTATTGTTTATTTTCGTGTTAACCACTCTTTCACGTAGTTCGCGGAAACAACTCTGTCATTGTTTGTCCATCGTGACCAGTAGCCATAACTCTCTTTGAACGCTTGACCTACAATGTTATATAATAAATCTCTGAGATTCTTTATTTAACTAAACATTACTTTACTTTATACAACAGTCAATGGTCTGATGTAGTCGTTCTTTGTGAATACGCTCTGCCTTTGTAGGTATCTAGGAACACATGTGCCTAACAGTGAATAGTAATCGTAGTACGTAACCCACAGACGTGTTCGGACTGACAAGCACCTCACGAGACCAAAAATTGATCTTACTGCAAAAACAAAAGAGTTTGTTTCGCACTAACGTAAGAAGGAAGAGGAACTACTCATTATAATGTTTATTTATTCAATTATTTACTCCACACCGTAACTTACGAGTAAAATTATATTCGATATGCATCTAACTTATGAATGAATGCTACGCAAGAACTCTATTTACCTATATACGTTGATTTGTCAACTTCCACGATATCTACTTATGAGTCAAAAATATCATATAAGATATGATTTGTAAATAATTCGATATTGGTATAAATTCTAATGCCACGCTTATTTTCCAACAGTATCACATCGAACCACGATTCGATCCATGCCCGATTGCCCGGGTGATATGGCTGATAGAGAGACCTTTGATCGTATAAAGTCTCACTCTACCTGTTGCAAATAAACAAGCACCTGGGTTAGGCTGTCTCGATTCCGGTCACTCCGTAAATACACCTTATTATCAGTAACGGTGTTCAACCGGCCTCGGAGCCTCCAGAGAGCGACGGGTGAAAGTCACCGCGCAGACTCGCAGACGCACACCTCACCTCAAGTGACAAACACGCTTCCACAACTGCGTTTAACGTTTGATTCAATTCGCGATTTAATTATCGAAATTTCCAAACAAATAAACAAAAGAGCGGTCGGTCGATGCGCGAGCGCGACGCGACGCGTCACATTATCACGTTCATCGGACCGCTGTAGAAGCTGATCGGCTGATAGTGTGGTGCGGAGGCGCGGGACTGCCGCCGGCGCACGCAGCGTGCCACCGTGCGAGGTGCGAGCGCGGGGATATCAGTCGCGACCATGTTGACAACGAGCGCCGTCGTAGTGCTGGCGCTGGCACTGTGCGCTGCCGACAGCGGCAGCAGTGGCCCCGGCCCTGGAGCGGCCAGCCTCGCCGCGGCTGCAGCGGCCGCAGGCAACCAGCTCAACGACACCCTGCCTGCCGAGCAATACTTCATTGACAAAATATTCGATAAATACGGAGATAAAGGCGTCATAACATTTGAGGTGGGTGCAATTGTTTTTTTATACGAGTGAAGCCTGCTAAAATTACACTATTGTTTTGTTCCGTGGTTACCTAGATTGAATATTGAAACGGTATCACAATGTTCACTCCATCTCTTTAATATTTTGCAACTAAATAAGCAGCTGTTTCAACGAGTCTGTTCATAAACACAGCAATATTATTCGGTACATGTGCCTTTACTACTTGTGCATATATATAGCAAAAAAATTCAGCATGTTTTCAATAAAAGCCACCTTTTCCTATTTCATAAGCGGAAGTTCATCGAACTTAAATATAACTTCATTATTTGAATAAAATGTTACGCAAGTTTTCTTATCACCTGCTTATCAATATTTAGTTAAATCCAACATCTATTGATAACTGCTAATTTGAACTAAATTTCTGAAGTAGCCATATCGTAAGACATCGGTATTTTGTATAGCATCAAATTTCTCGACGCTTGATATCCTACAATCAACATTAGGTTCTCAAAACATCAGTCACCTTTTGTTCTTTCATTGAATAGTTTGTTTGAATGCTATACTGTATCAGTCAGAGGCAGGTTCAGCCGATTAGCGCTAAGTAATTTGTAATACTGATCATTCTTATACAAACACAAATAATTGAATAGCTGTTGCTTGTATTCTTGAGTCTTGTATGCTTGTCTTATTCACAAACCTCTATGACTGGGATTATAATTGCGGAAAAGGAAGTCGCAGATTGTCTACGGGGACTGGATGACTATATAGACACTTGCTTTGAATGTGGGGCAAATATTATCAGATATTACTCTTAGATTAGGTATACTTATTTAAAAATTAATATGGGATTCTTCCACAAAATAAGTATTCAGAAAGTTTTCAATTCAATTTAGTCCGTCCGCGTCAGCCAGATAAAAAAAAATAGTCACTTATTTTTTTTCTATATCATATTAATAAAAAACACTCTATCAGTGGGGGTTCACTACGTCACAACTCAGTATAAAATCTATCAAGGTGTGACGTCATGGCACATTTTAACTTCATTTTTACTCAATTACGTAAAAAAAAAAGAAAAAATACGTTTCCAATATTTTTCAACAATCTACCTGACGGACAAAAAAAAATTGTCATCATCCCTATTACCCACAATAAGAAATTTTAACCATATCTATCTATTTATGACGTCATTAATTTATTATTTTAATCTTACTTGCCCCTGTCGTAAAACTGTTTCTGGTTACTTTATTCTATTTGCTTATTATCTACATGAATTGTGTAATCAAAAAATGGGTAATTTGTTTTTACATAATATCAAGGCTGTATTCCCCGAAGGTCTAGGCAGAGGTCTACCTATAATACTCCCACATTTCGATGTAATAGGTGGGGGCGAGCCTATATTGCCTATTTTATTGCTAATTAAACTCTTACACGCATTGCGAATACCATAAAGTACATCTATTCACTTTCAAGTTAATGTTATTTAGGTAGTCTGAACTCTTGACGTTTCGTTATGGTTGTTACGAGACGCATACTTACCTATATGTAGGTACATATACGTGTAAATTAATTTTCAGCGCTGTATGGGCAGATTGCATACCGAACACATCTATATATTTATACGTATAATAAAACTTTAGAATCCGGTGTGTCTGTAGGTACACTAAAGAAAAGTAATACAAATCGAAAGGGGAACTAAAGCACAAAAAACAGCAATTTTTTGAATTCGTTTCTGTGTGTCTGTTTGTTTGTTCGCGCACATCTCCGGAACTACGGAACGGATTTTCATGTAATTTTCACGCAGAGGTTAATTTGGAGCAGATTATAGGCATCGTTTTATTAAAATCGGATTTTGCAAAAAAAAGTTATTGGAAAAAGACAGTACTTATTCTGTTCACGAAACTTTTTCTAAGCAAGTAACTTAACAAAAACTACAAGCCTAATAATACTTTTTGTTAGGTAATTAACATAACAAAAAATACTAGGCTAGCATGAATTTAAGATATTTCAATCAAAATACAAAATAACATTAGATAGTGGTATCTAATGTTATTTTGTATTCATATGATAAAATATATACATTGGATGAAAATAAATCAAAAAAATCAACTTCATACTAAATTAAAGGACTATTACTAAGAAGGGCTTGCATTTTGAGTACAAGCGTCTTCTATCAGCTCACAAAATTATTCTTAAAGTCGGTGTTCCAATAATGCTTCTGAGGAACTTTACTCCCCCAAAACTGAGCAATAAAACCCGACTAACTGTTCTACAACGATATATAATTGAAGCTGAGATTCTTACTGAATGTGGCTCAGGTGAAACTGTTATACGCGTATACCGCTTATCTCCAATAACTTCCAGTTCGATACAATTGCGGTAGCCATTTGCTTCGCGATGACAATAAACAAGATCCAGGGTCCAGACCCTTAAGACTGGTGTCGAATTTAAGGTCTGGGGGCCTACCACCACCGCTAACAGCAGTATTATTTTAATCTTACTTCGTGGGGGAAAGAGATGGAGCTATACGTCCTGTAGAGCTTCATCTCTTTCCTACACTGAAATTTTTAAGGAATTTAAATAAAAAAAAAATAAAAAAAATTAAAATAATACTGCTGGAAGCGGTGGTGGTAGGCCCCCTGATTGTTTTTCCCACGGCCAACTATATGTGGCTTGCTCGCGGGTCACTATGCAGACAATCTTTTCAAACTAGCTCAAGACGGGAAAACAGTGAATGTGGTTTACAAAGAAATTCTACTATGTTCCCTGTATTACATTTGAAAGTAAGCTTTTGTAATTGCAAAGATTGAAACAATTTATCATTTGTGAACGTAAGAAAACTACTACTACTGTATCAACAATCACTCAATCTGTTAGATTACAATATTTAATTCCAGAGATTACAATATTTAATTCCAGAGATTACAATATTTAATTCCAGAGATTACAATATTTGATTATGCGGAAGAACTCACGGGCAACAGCTAGTATATAATAATAGCATAAATTAACGTCAAGTCAATTAAACTGCGAAAAATTACGCCTCTGTTCTGGGGTATTGTTCTCTCACGGAAAAGATAAACACATAGCACGAATGCTACCAGATGTTTTGAAATGTACTTATGAGCTGAATGTACTCAGAGGTGGATCACTCACTTACCGATTATTTTCCTTACACGAGTTGGTTAAATATATCTGCAGGTAACCGGAACAGTCGAACATGTAATCTACTACATGTACTCATTATCATAAAATGAAAATCTGATTATAATTTTATGAGTAACATTTCGTTGCTACAAGGCGTTTATATTGTTTCTAATAAAGTGGATGTCCTACCATAAAACCATATTTGTAAATAAACCATGTTTGTTGTAACAATTCTTCCGGGTTTGGCCTATTTCCTAAGCTGACTGTATCGTCCGGTGGAATCGTCCGCATCCGTCCGATCACTTGCGTTTGCTTACGGTGACGGACAATATTTTTAAACTGGTACACATCATGTGTGTACACACGGCTACACATCAAGCTATACATTTCCAGTTTATACTGATCTCGCATTGTATAGAATTTCCTTACATGCGAGGTCAGCTTATGCTGGAAATGTATAGCTTGATGTGTAGCCGTGTGTACCTGTAGACTTTAAATAAATACGTGTTATATAAGCGAACATAATAATATAATGATAATTATTAGCATAACTAATCCTTTAATTAGTCAGAGCAATAAGGAAATTACCATTATTGCAGTTCTAGGAATTATTTGCATTGATGTTGTTCTACTATATTATTAAGATAGGGGTGCGGAAACAGTTTTCTTTTTGTCGTACATAACGGATAAGTAATTGTCTTTTATTACCTTCTCTTCACCCTCGGGTCAAGAGCAAATGTGAACATAGGTCATAGGTATATCACTATTAGGTATAAATTAATAAATCTAAATTCGTAGAGGTGAGCTTTAATCAAAATGATAAATGAAACCATTCTTAGTTCTCAAGTCAACATTTTTCGTCGCACTTAGGTAAGTACATGTATTTCAAATGTTTGTATTTCTTTCAGAACCAAAATTTTCTTAACCAGCATATATAATACACCTGTATATCAAGGCCAACATCGTAATGACTTTCCGGAAAAAACAAATTAGTGCCATCTTCACAGTAGTTGTTCATGAGGTAGTGTTACAATGCAAGGCTGTTTTGATTATGACATTCAATCCAAGAAACCTTTCAGAATTTTCGGTCAAAGAGGGACACCTTATAACCGTCTAACGTCTACCGATTTAACTAAGTAAGAAATAACGCAATAATGGAACTAGCAGCTATATACTATGTGTAGTAGATGTATAGTAGTATATGTGTAGATAGATACTCGTAGTAACTCGACCCCTCTCGAGCTATGTATCCCAAATTATCGAGTGGTACCTACCTTCATAAAGTTGTGATGAACGTGTGCCACGGCCGAATATTAGTGGAAATTGTCGAATTTAAATAATTTGTTAAAAGGTTTGAAATAAGGATAGAGTAGATTCCTAAATAGTGTGTAAAAATAAATAAATCAGAATTAGAACAGGCTTACGGTGGACATAGATACAGGTACTGTACATGCAGGTTGAAAACGGGCCCCAACAATGATATCATTGGGCCCCAAGATGTGAAAAAAATATAAAATCGAAAAAACTTATCTACCTATTTTAGGTAGATAAGTTTTTTCGATTCGATATATTTGTAGGTACAAATTGAATTAAATTATGGATGTATTTTTATTTACCGTCACATTGCTAATAAATTGGGTACATATCAATAGTAGTTTTTGTGAAAACATTTATCGTATATTCCTGCACTCTCGTGTAACGGTTTTTAGCGCTTCTATTATTTGAAACTCTAAAATATTTTATAAGTTTACTGTACTATTCTAGCTTCTGCTCTGAATGTATACAGGCTGTAAGGGTAAACACTCTTGTCATTCAAACCAAAGTCAACTACCCATGACTTAAATTTAAAAATAAATGACCAAACACAACAAAAAAAAAACGTTATTTTCATTAAGAGATTTTAAAAAGTGTCTATCCGACACCGTGGTCTCTAGCGAAACAGCTAACTGACTGAGAGAGGGGTCGCGCTCGCGGTTAGGTTCGATAGAGGGCGCTGACACGTAAACATTACTTAACATTGTGCTCCTATTTCAAATAATCTAAAAAAATAGTTAAATTTATCTACGGACTGTATAATGTGTATCAAAGTGAAACTGGACGCATAAACTAACTGTGACAGTGTTATTGACGGTTATAGTGCAACAAAACTAAAATAATAGTGATAGTAGTTTACCCAAACAGTGACTTGCATTTTTATGGAACTGGACGTTCGTAAGTTATTTCTGTACGTAGTTTATCATACTATGACATTCTGACAACTAATTCAGACAATAGACTTGAATAACGTTCTTCGTATGCACGGACTTGAGTGATTTTATAAATTTCGCAAGAAAAGTTTCGTTTTTTATTTGAAACTGAACGCCGACAACGCCATCTTAAATCAAACTCAAGAACTAAATAAATTGTTACCCAATCTCTAAACAGTGTTGCCAGAGCAGATATACGACACGGTTAAATGAGTGTTGAGTTCAGAGACATCTATCGACCTTAGAATAAGTCACATTAATAGTAATCACTGTGTCTTGCGGTCACGATACGACCACCAACTTCATTTAATATAAAGTAAACCGTCTGACCTAGAGGCTTGAGGACCTGCCTGCGGAACATTGTGACTCGAGTTCGAAACTCACCGAACATAATTATTTTTGAGTTTAACATTAAAACTTAACAATGAATTTCTTGGAGAACATAACGTTCCGGCGGACCCGCACACGATCGGAGCCAAATGATGACGAAAGTGATATTTTATCACAAACTATGAACTGTACGACAAGTAGTTTGCCAGATATATCTGAAGACGAAGACGTCTCTCAAATAAAATTATTAAATGATGAGATCGCCAAGTTAACATCACAATTAAATAGCGCACATAAAGAAATTGAAATATTGTCAATAGAGAACAGTACCTTAAAGAAAAAGAATGAAGAATTTAATAAGAAAAATGATATTTATAAAAAAATTGTAAACAGTCCAGGAAAAATAAAAGTTAAGACAACAATAATGTCGCCCAAAAATAATAGTACAAAAACTAAACAAACCCAGACAATTCAAACTATCGGAACAGACCAATCTTCGTCTACGAATAAAAATAAAACCAGAAGCAACAATGCCAGCTCATCTAACACAGCTCAAAACATACGAAGCACAACAACTGTTAAAGAACCGTCCACAAAACATAAAATATGCCTTATTAGCAGCGAAACTTCCAATAGGTTATATACCATTGCTGAAAGGACAAAGTTATGTAATTATGAAATCTGTCATTATCGGAAACCAACATGTGGATTGCGACAACTTCTTGACAAAATTGAACGAAAACTGCTAAACTTCACGCACTCTGACTATTGTGTCATTTATATTGGCGACGAAGATTTTCGTTCAACACATAATTATATAGAACTTGTTATGTTTATTAGAGAAAAATTGCTACCATTAAATCACACAAACCTTATAATCTGTTTACCAACTTTCAAATATATGACAAATGGTAACATAATGTTTAACAGCCGCATAGAAAATTTTAATAATCTTCTGTACTTAGATGTAAATACATGTAACTATGCATATCTCCTAGACTCGAATCTTAATCTACCTTACGATTATGATACGTATAGCAAACATTATGGAAATTTAAATAACTATGGTTTGGAGATTGTTGTATCAGATTTGCAAGAATTAATTTTAAGCTTATGCAACCTAAATACTATGCACTCAGAAGTTAACTGTCACACTCAAAATCAAAGTCAAAATGAAATATCTACCGATTCGCAACAGATAAACTCACAGTTTTTTCGTTAACTACCTAAATATTCTACACCAGAACATAGCAGGACTAATGAATAAATCAGATATGTTGACTGTAAAACTAGTAGAATTATTCAACAAAGGAACTATTATAGATGTTATTTGCGTTACAGAACATTTTATACAAACGGGTTATGAGGATTTACTACACATAGCAAATTTTTGTCCAGCTGCTTTCTTTTCCAGAAACACAAAGAGAGGAGGCACATGCATTTTTGTTAGAGTAGGATTGCAGTTTAGAGAAATCACGGATATAGCAAAACAATCAGTTTCAGGCATCTTTGAATGCTGCGCTGTAGAGATAATAGCTTACAATATTATTATTATTTGTTTATACAGGATTCCTAAACATAATTATGACGTGTTTTATGAAAAATTAGATTATATCTTGACTAAACTTAGTATATCTTCAAGTAAGAAAATAGTCTTGTGTGGAGATTTTAATATTGATGTTCTGAAAAGAAGTAAAACTACATTGGAACTCGAATGTTTTCTAATGAAGTTCAATTTAAAACTAGCGCTTTATACGCCCACTAGGTTAAGTAGTCACACCTGTATTGATAATTTTGCGCACAACTACCGGAAAGAATACAAAGCTGAAGTTGTAGATTTGGTTCTCTCAGATCATACATCTCAGATCCTTAAAGTGCCTATTAAGAAAACATGCAAACTAAAATATTGGAAAACTAGAAAGCAAGATATATGCATGGCAAATTTAATTACTTTTAAAACGCATCTGAACTGCCTGACTTTTATGACAGTACATGATGCCACGGACGCAAACGAAGCTTTTGACAATTTCATGGACGATTTTTCTCTTTTATATAAATTATGTTTTCCGGAAAAAATTATAACTATAAAAACAAGCATCAAAACGAAATGGATCTCTCATGGAATAAAAATATGTAGTAAGAAGCAAAGACAGTTACTTTGGGCCCATAGAATAAACACTGACTCAAAAATTAAAATAGTTTTTAAAAACTACACCAAACTTTATAGGAAAATTATAAAACTAACACAAAAAGCGCAGAATAATCATTTCATAAATACCGCCCAAAATAAAGCAAAAGCCACCTGGCAAATAATAAATTCATCCAAGATGTGTTTGCCGCAGGAGCCTATAATGTGCATCAATAGAGACAATTTGTCGTTTACACACCCAGTGGACATTGCAAATGAATTTAACAATTATTTTATTGATGAAATTGAAAACAATGTAAAAACTGACATCACAATGAATAATTTTAATGTAAATAAACAAACATCAAATTCGCTATTTATGCAACCCGTAACTATTGACGACATAATAAAAATAATCTGCAGCCTAAAAAACACCAATACATTTGGATATGATGGCATTTCTACAATAGTAATCAAATTTACCAAAGAAATAATAGCAGCACCATTAGCCCATATCATTAACTTGTGTATAGCGGATGGCATATTCCCAAACAAGCTCAAAAAAGTTATAATAAAACCCTTATACAAAAAAGAAGACAAGACAAATTTAAAAAATTACAGACCTATTGCAAAAATTCCAATTTTTTCGAAAATTTTTGAGAACGTCATCTCTCATTCTTTATACGCCTATTTTGAAAAGTTTGAATTATTTTGCAAAGAACAAAAGGGATTTCGTAAGAATACCACGATTAATATGGCACTTTTTGATCTACTAGCTAATATCATGTCATCTGTAGATAAGAGAAATCCTGTCTGTGCAATTTATACTGACATGACCAAGGCTTTTGACTATGTGGACCATAAGATTCTATTACAAAAATTACATAGATATGGTATAAGAGGCAACATCCTGCAACTAATAGAATCGTACTTAAGTAATAGGATTCAATTTACAGAAATTTCTAGAGTATGTCCAAAGAGTAAATTAGAAACCATTTATCTATCAAACCCAAGACACGTAAGATATGGCGTCCCGCAGGGTAGCGTACTAGGGCCGCCACTTTTTTTAGTATATATAAATGATCTCCCGAAGGTAACATTAAACAAAATGGTTCTCTTTGCAGATGACAGTACAGCTGTAATAAAGTGTACAAATATAAATAATTATCAGCATGACATCAATAATTGTTTACATGACATTATAAATTGGCTAGATAACAACAATTTAATTATAAATCTCTGTAAGACAAAAGTTATGCACTTTCATCAACGCTGCGAAAACCCAAACGTATCTATTACCTACCGAGGCTGTGATATTGAGGAAGCAAAAAGAGCTAAGTTCTTAGGTATAGTGATCGACAACAAACTCACATGGAAACCTCATGTTGAAGAACTGTGTAAAAAGCTAAGTAAATCCGCATATGCTCTCTTTCAACTTTCAAAGAAAGTCAACAGTCAGGCTCTCTTAACGGCATACCATGGACTAGTTGCCTCTGTTTTGCGGTATGGCGTTATTTTTTGGGGGCAGTCTACTGATAAAGAACTTGTGTATAGGATGCAAAAGCGTTGTATAAGATCTATGTGTGGTCTTAAAACAATAAATAGCTGTGTTCCCTATTTCAAATCTTTGAAAATATTAACATTTCCGTCTTTATATATATTGGAAACGGCTTTATTTGTGAAAAATAATCCACATTTATTTCAAAAATTGTCGGCAGTCAGAAAGAATCCAATACGAACTCAATATGTAAATCAATTGTGTCAAGTGAAATGTAAAACCGCACTAATGCAAAAAAGTTTTTTTGGAATTGCCCCTCGCATTTATAATAAAGTACCTAATACGATTAAAAATATGACTGTATTCAAATTTAAAAGGGCACTAAACAAAATATTAATTGACAAATGTTATAACACAATTGATGACTTCCTTAATGATGATGCACTGACTGATTGACATGCTACTATTTCCATTTGACATTTTATTTTATTTTATAATTCTTCAACCTTTGATACCATTTGACGTTTTATTTTTTTTATTAATATGACAATTATTGTAACTTAAACGATTTGACATGTAATTCAAACGATTCGACATTAATTTTGAATTTTGTATCATTATAAATTGTTATTTACATCTAAAATGTCTTTTAAGTTTATATACTTAAATTAATATGTTTTGCATGCCCATGTGACGGTAGAGCATGGAGCACTATTATATAAAAAAGAAAACATCTATGTACTAATCACCCATGTTTGCAAACAAATAAATGATTTGATTTGATTTGATTTGCGGCCGGTCAGGTCACATCCCGCACACCCCGCCCGTGTTGAGACGCAAGAACTTGCGTCTCTTGTGGTAAAATGTAGATTGAAAAAAAAGAAAAAAGAAGTTGCAATTTTTCATTGATTTTACGTTCTTTAAATGAAACCAAACCACTGGTTGCAAGGATAACGGTGTTTACCCTAACACCCTGTATACCTACCTGTTCTCTGATCATCTATGCGGTCACCTTTGTCTTGCTTGGATACAGTCTAATTCATAATGCTGCACGATTTCCATTTAAGACAACTGCTTATTATTTTGGAGCTCTTAATGACGCTTTATTGCTGAGACATATCTAAAGATATTACAATGGGTGCTAATTAAAATTGTTTAATAGAATCGTAGGAGGTACCTACCTGACCTGTCAGGGTTGCAGGAAAATCCTGTCAGGGTTGCAGGAAAGCCCTGCCAGGGTTGCGGGAAAGTCCGAAAGGGATACCGGGACCTTGGCAATAGGCAACTGAAGAAACACGGGTGGGTTTTAGTCGGTAAAAGTCTGACACGCCCTTCCGTTCCGCCCAGAGCGGGAGCAGTCATTTAATACCCTTAAAAAAAAAGGTACCTACCTGAACTCTTTTCTCCGCAAAGTGCGGAAATTACCGCAAAAACCTCTCAGCTTATCTCACAATGGGTTGAGCTCACACTGCTCACAGTATGATCGATTGGTAACAGCCAGGTTCAAGGTTGAGGTTCGCTGCGCCTTCAGTTGTTTTTCTATATTCCTAATTAAGTATCAATCCACCTCAGTCCACTTTTTATAACAACTATAATATAAATGAACAAAACCAAAATACTTATATATATATTATATTAAAACATCAATTAATAAATATTATATATAAAATATTATTATATAATATTGAATTTAACTCAATTAGATAAATGTAATTTACAAATTCTTGCAAAAACATGTTTTTATCGATTAAAACGTGTATAATATCTTTACAACATTAATCTCTCTAACCAGCTATCGAAATACAATGACCGTTGCGAATTCTGACTGATACCCACTACCTTAAAAGATAAGTGTTGCAGTTATCACTGATATTAGTACTTATATTACTACAAAGCCCGTCCTTCAACTTGACTTGGTAACTTTCTGAGTGAAACGCACGACGACTCCCTCCACACCTTTCTCGAATTTTTCCACAATCTGCCAGTGCCAAGCAAAAATAGCCTTATTTGTCGTTTAGGATAAGTAGGTACAGCCGAGCAAGCTATTCGGCAAAAATATTCATCTTTCCATTACACTGCCATATATTTATTTTTATTGTGTGTTATAAATTTTTAAGCACGCGCCCGTCTGGTAGCTTATTATGGCATAGAATATAGGTAGATGTTAATAAAATTACTACTCACACCATTGTTTAAAAAATAGTATCAAGTTAGCTACCGTACCTTCAATAAATACACTAAACAGAATAGCTTGTTCGACTGTACAACTGGATCACATGACACGTGCGAGTCACTTGTTATTATATTTAAACCATCAGGGCCGCAGCTACCGTACAACTCGATTCCTATCGGCTTCCCTTCTGGAATTCGAAACAAAACCACTCTATCGTCATTGAAAAATGACACAGTCAGTACCTAGTGTTTAAAATGCCTTTTAAGTAATCACACTATAGGTATTTAATACACCATATAATTAAAACTATACAAAACGCCTACATTCAATGTTTTGTCTTTGTTGTCTCCCAACAGCAAAAAAAAATTCTCTAAAATAACTCGGCGGCGCGGCTGGCTTATCGCTCCTTCAAAAATCAAGGCGTCATGACGTCACTTCGGTCACGTGACACCCCGGTTTTATACGCTTCGAGCAAGCCGGTCAAATACGAGTTATTGTACCTAAAGCGATCGCGTGAACGAGATGCCGCGATATCGGTTCGGTAGTTTTCGTTGAATTTCGTAATGCGTTCGGCTCGGAGTTCGGACACGACGCTATTGTGTGGTTGCTGTTTGACGTAATCGCATTATAATTTGTTTACACTTGCAGTTAATTTGCATTTTGTTCGTATTATTTATTGAATACATTAGTTTATCAGTTCGAGAATCGTAGTAGTAGTATTAGTTTGTTGGTATAAAACAGTGATTAAAGTGTTTTGACTTTAGTGAAAGTGTACGTTGTAATTATGTATTTGGGGTAAGTAGGTAGATAGTTAATAAGTTGAAATTTCTTAATAGATTTGAAAAGTTATTAGTACTATCAGTAGGATTAGGATGGCGGCAATAATTCGTCAAGGACTTTCTAATTAACTACAATGTCTTTTGGCCCGCGTGCGGCCCGTCTGGTAGCTTAGTGGTAGCCTATACATTGTTGTTTAGGATTATTTTCTTTGTGAGGAAACATGCTTTCCAAGGTTAAGTTTTGAAATTAAGAAACACATAATTAGGCCGTGCTCGCTCAGATATAAGTATAAATTACACGACGTGATAGTTTTTTCAAACATTCTAATGTTTCCCTTTACGATAAATATGAATAGCTGACTGGCAGTTGTAAATAAAATAAAATGTATTGTTTCCCTTGTTTACTTTTCTCAGATTCTATTAGTTTATGTAATAAAGGGGTTTTTACATTCATAATCTGACGATTTTTCGCTAATTCGTTTGAAGCTCTACACCCGCGCGGCCAATTCCCTCTAGTGGCCGTGAGCGAAAACTCTGAATTGTAAAATGCCACTCCCTAAAAATTTCTCGTTAAACGCGCCCTCTGTTTAATTATTTGTGAATTTTTTGAATGGAGATATCTCGTTCTTGTACTGACAAAATGCATTGCTTTTCTGATATTTTCGTTAGATGGCGTTGCGCTATTAGGAGCGTAATCACTTGTTGAACTGTATGAGTGTGCGTGGTTTGTGAAAGCGGGCTTTTTGAATGTGAGTTTATAAATAAGTTTGAGAAAAGTAAATCAAAATAGGAATTTAATGAAACGGTTTATTGATACCGTTCTTTTGTTAGGTAAACAAACAAGAAGTAGGTTTTCGCGGCCACAAGGAAGGTCCGAAGTGACATCATAACAAGTATTATTAACCGACTTCTTCAAAAAGGAGGAGGTTCTCAATTTTTTTTTTTTTTTTTTTTTTTTCTCCGGGTTCCCACCCCCGAAAAATCACCCTTCGCCACTGTAAACCATTGATTAACTGATTAGGTATGACGAAGAAACAGGCAACTTTTTAAAATTAGGAAATCAACTGATTCGATTTAAATTATACTTCTAGATACGTAATCTGACCACGTTTTAAGCGTATAATTTATTAGTAACTATAGATTACAAATGGAAAAGTCTTCCTATAACGATCCTTTCAAATTACATAGGTTGGTCCTTCATCAGTTTAGCAACCACATGGTTAACCCTCCAAACATCACAACAACACACATAACACACACGACAAACACTCAAAAATAAATGACGAATGAGACATACATTGATTTCGAGTGTCTTCGTACCAAGCGTTTGTCCAATCGAACGTGAGCGGTGCGGCGGCGGCGCGGGCGTCGTAGCGTAGTGGCGTAGCACCGCGTAGCAGTAGCGTAGGCGCCGCGAAAACGTAGCGTAGCGGCGTAGTACCGCGTAGATGCAGCTTAGCACTGCTCAGGCAGCACTAAGACAAAGATTTTAGAGGTTTCGGTCAATCTACGAGTACTACCTTGACTTTGTCGTGCTATGTATTACTTATATGTTATTTCTCAAATATTATTTAGGTATTTATTATTATCTAATATCTATGTTTAACTTAAATCTTTGCAGGGATTCGAGCACCTGCTAGACAGCCTAGGGCTCGGGGGCCGGGTGTTCACATCACCTCATGACCTTGCCATACATCGCATCAACGGGACCTTCCGACAGCTGCACGACACTCAGCACAGGCACCGTAGATCTCCATCTATCAGTGAGTATTCATTATTATCATCATTACTACTGTATCCCTATCCTTATACCATTTTTTACTTTGTCCAGTACCTCGTCAAGTCATCTTATACGTTGGCATCGTCTAATTTATCGAAAAAGGGACTGGGTATCTAATATTTCAATTATTTTCTCTCTTTGCCTGCCGTTGTTTTTTCTTTGTCGCCCTTCGGAAGGATATGATCTATGTATAGGTGTTTCCCCTGAACTTTATTGCGTTACTTAGACCGATAGCATATACCAACAATTGAGAAGTTGGTTTGTTGATTTTATTCTCATATTCAACAAACAAATGGCAATAGAGCGAGGTGCTTAATGATATGAATGATTCTATATATTTACTTTGTGTTGTTGACAATTCCGCCGCAGTAAATTCTTGATAAATAGATAAATAACAGACAAAGTCGGTATTTATTTGTGTAGGTATCTAAAGTAATAAGTAGGTATAGGAGATTAGATAACAACCGCATGGAATAATTCAAGCTGCGCATTGAGCAGAAAATTAAGGCTTCAACTTAAAAATAATGATAGATATCATAGCTAAACTATACTTATACTTCCTATATGTGTATTAATAGGGCAAAAAGTTACAATCAGGTACGTCATTCATGCAGCATCTCGCTCTATACAGGGTTATTGGAGTCATTGTACTCATCATTATGAACAACTTTCAACAAATATGAAATCGCGAAAAAAAAACAGCTGGTTCGTACATTTATGTTCGCATAACTCGTCAAAATGTACGGAACAGCTGTTTTTTTTTTCGCGATTTCATATTTGTTTCCATAGTAAAAGTTGTTGATAATGATGAGTACAATGATTCCTTAAGTAGTTGTTGGTGGTTTACCAATAACCCTGTATAATTCAGGGCACTGGCAGCACTATAGTTCTACAGCCAGAAAATTGTGTTTAGGGAAAGCAACAATTTTCAAGACTTGCGTCAATCTAAAAGCAGATGCAATTTACTGGCTGTTGTAACCTGTTGCTGGACTTTTAAACTAAACACCAAAAGCAGTAATACAAAGAAATGTTTCACTCAGTCAACCAACTACATGTGACTAACGAATAAACCTTGGAAGCCATGAAGGAAAGGAGGAAACACGGTCTAATCAATGTTCTTTGTAACAATGTTGTTAATTTTAATTTATCCTTGAAATGAACATGAACTGTCGGAATTCACTGATAATTTATACAAAAACTTGTAAATGTATAGACTACGCCTACGATTATACTTAGGTACTGAAAGGTACATTTTACTTTACCATAATGTTTGGTTCTTTCCATTTTTGTGGTTCTTTTCTCAAAATACCATTTCAGACACCAATCTACATGGTCTTCACATGATCTGACCAAGATTATGTCTCGACTTTAAAAGAGACTGTGACCTCTGAGTTTATTTCGGCCTTTCTTCTCAGAGTCGCGTTCCTATCTGACTGATAGGAAACGCCGACGTCAGCTAGTTTTAAAAATATGACTGACGTGTAAAAATGTTTGTACAAACCTACTTACAGAAATTAAATCATTTATAATTTATATTTCGACTGTTATCTACTGAAGTTTAAAGCATAAAACCACTTGTCTGCAACAAATTCCGTAATAAACACAACATGTTACAATTAGGTAGGCAAGTATACTGTTAATTAACGAAAGAAACAAGCAACCGGAAAGAGACTATAGATTTTGGACGTATATTTAATGAACACAACGTTATCGTATATTTGCCTAACAAAAATGATGAATCCTTTTCTCATTCATTAGTTGAAGCTGTCATTTTGTCTTGTCGTATCTTGCTGGTGCTAGCAAAGATTACCGATTTGTGAAACGAAAGCACCAATTAGGGTGCAGATCTCACGTTGGAAAATTGTAGAAAATAGTAAAACCCACGTATGTTGGTATTGCATGAAAAGCGTTCAAATAAGGAGAAAAAAATCCCTGGTTTCCAAAAAACTTCCAGAACTGTACATCAAACCTGGACCTGGACGCTGTACATCAAACCTGGACCTGGACGCCGTGATTCTACGAAATGAGACATTGATCGCAGCATTTTGCATAAAAATATACAATTTACCGCGCACTAAAGCAAAAAGTTATTATTTCCTGATCAAGCGACTGTCACGATTTTTTATTAATTTCAAAGGCAGTCAAAGTACGTTATATTCTACAAATTTTCTGAGCTGTGACCAATCTCTTTAAATTGCCTTTTTATAATTCAATCCTTATTTGCTACAAAATGTATCTTTATTATAAAAGCATTGAGATGTAGCTATTTGCAAAATGATGCGCTGCGCTATTTGCTAGTTTTTACCAGCAGGCCAATGCCTGCTGGTAAAAACTAGAAAATAGCGCGACTGTGGTTGCCCGCGATCGACTGAATCAAACTCAATAAGTGTTCATGACTAAATTAAGAAACGTGAAAACAGTATAGGTAATTATACCTACCTCACGTGTGTTTTGAATAATATTAGACTATATTATAACAACAAACGAAAAGTTTTGAAATCCGGTGTGACTTGTACCAGTGGTAGAAAGCGATGCAGATAGTTCCGCTGCTTTCTCATTTATTGCGACAGCAGTAACTAAGTCGACCGTAGCCCTTATTCAAGGAAGCAACTTTTATCACGTATAGATATTTTTTGTGTATGAATTCAGTATCTGGAACATTTTTATTCACAATAAGTCTTTTCATTTCAAATCACGTACAACCTATTGCAATTCCAAACAAGACATTAAAGACTTCACAGACAGTCTCTCGTGATAGGTATGGTAACCCTTTGTTAAAAATACTGGCCTATACTGCTCGCATTACGTCTTTCTGCTTGCTAATACATGAAGCTCATGACGCCAATGGACCGAGAATTTTATTGTCCTTTATAATCGCGATTATCCTATTACCGAGTGGCCGGCTGCTCTTGCGCAGTCGTCTGACCCCGGCCAAGGATCTGTCACATAAATCCATGAATGAATCGTATTGTTGAAAATTGTCATTCGGTTGCACGTTTATATTTCAAATAGGTACCACGTTTTAAAGTTCAATGCAATTATAATTAATTTATACAATCTAATCTTTGTAAAACAATTATTTCGGTTTTTAACAACTATAATTTTACAGTTTCAGCGGAGCCCATCTTGCGGAAATCATGTCTGTCTCCACGGGAAATTTTGGAAGTATATGGAATGGAGAACGAGGCGCCGGGAGTCATATCTATAAGGCCCAAAACATTCCTGGAAATGTGTCCCGCCCTGGTGTATCAGCTAGACCAGCGGTCTTGTTTTAAAACAGAAGAACAAGCACCGAAATTAGACAGATTTTGGAGTAAGTAGCTGAATATGATTAAATTACCTACTTTATTTTAAATAAGGCCCATTGGTAAATATAAACCAGTGTAGGTACTTACCTAACCTGTAACCTAAGTATGATGGACAATTTCAATTATTTATAATATTGGTATTTTTATTTTTTCCAGCTTGGATATACGCCACCTTAAGTATATTGGTGATCAGTGCTACTGGTCTACTCGGAGTAGCTATCGTTCCATTGCTAAAGTCAGCGATATTCAGCCACGTGCTACATTTCCTGGTGGCGGTCGCAGTCGGCACATTGTGCGGAGACGCGCTCCTACATCTCCTGCCTCATGCCCTCAAATCACACGGCCCACCTTCTGCGCCTCAAGAAGAAACCGAAGTAGTATTAAAATGCAGCGTCACCTTCCTCACGATTTTGCTTTTCTACAGTGTAGAAGCAATTATGCAATTGATAAATGGCGGTCACGCCCACTCTCACGATTCGGGAGTATCAACTGAAATGAAAACAGACTCAAGCAAACAAATCGAGCCTATAGAACTCGGCGCGATGATGCCGGGCTCACCGCCGCCACCCGTCGAAAGGCCGATGACGTCGACAGCACTCATGGTGATTGTAGGAGACGGACTACACAATCTAACAGATGGGCTGGCAATTGGAGCGGCCTTTAGTGGAGATCCGGTAACTGGTTTCGCAACGGCATTAGCCGTGTTTTGTCACGAGCTCCCTCATGAGCTCGGTGATTTCGCTGTGCTGCTGCGCTCTGGAATGAGCATCAGACGGGCTCTATATTACAATCTACTTTCGTCGGTGCTCAGTTTTATGGGCATGGCAGGTGGAATTTGGCTTGCGGAAGATCATGAATCTGCGTCCCAGTGGATCTATGCCGCAACAGCTGGTACTTTCTTTTATATTGCACTCGCAGACTTAGTTCCTGAAATAAATGCAAACAACAATGGCAAAAGTATTAATTTACTACTCGCAGTATTAGGAATACTCTCAGGTGGCATTATAATGTTAATGATTGCTCTACATGAAGACTCAATTCAATATCTTTTTAGGAATGCAGAACAATAAATTAGTCAAATTGAAACAATGCTCGGTTATAAATACTTACTTATATACGATGTATGTGCTAGTAAAGCTAAACGTGCGTTCATTGGATAATTTGTGTCTAAAGTGTGGTGTAAAGAAACTGGGGACACCTAAGTGATGTGACATAGGCAGTAGGATAGCGCCTTCCTCGCCCAGCCTTAACATTTGATAGACTAAAATAGTAGTGATATGTGAAAACAAATACTTGTAACAGTACATGTTATGTGATAATATTCGTACTCATGGTTGTTAAAATTGTGTGTAGTAATATTTACTTAGGTTAAGTATTTAATTACGGATCATTTTTATTGATGGTTTAGGAAGTAAGTGAAGATCCTATCACTTTTATTTGTAAGCTAAGCTTTTTTATATAAGTAATTAATTATAGGTATGTACCTATGGATTAATCATACGTATGACGCGATACACATCCATCTGAGAGTGATGACTAAGTTGGATGGTATTAATTAGGTTTTATGTTAGGTACCATCACGTTTGGAATATTACTATTCATGTTCCTTGCCTCAAGTTAGTTATTAGGACATTACTTCTATTTAATTTTATAAAAATATCTATGAATAATTAATAACGATAGTATCATGAGTTTATCATGATTCGAAATTAGGAAGGTAGGTACCTAATTTCGAATCATGATAAAAATGGTGGACAAGAAAATATTAATAGGTTGGTACAGGAACTATACGGAATGTACATTGTACAGCCTTACTCGTGAAATTATGTTATTGTGCTCGATTGAAAGCTTTAAGTATTTGTGTAGAGTCAAATGAAAAATCATATTTTTTTCTAAACCAGTAGGTTACTTACTCCCGAGCATCTACAAATAAACATAGGTCACTCAAAAGGTACCAACCGCTCTTAGCCGCTCGTGGTCACCACCGCTCTTCTAGAAAACCGTAGCTTGTGTCGAACCCAGAAGAAAGCGCCAGGGCAGCCCGCGAAATTAGATTTTTCTTACGTTTTAAATGTTGTTATTGCAGTTGTATTAATGATTTTAATTATTGTAGTTTTGTAAATAAATCTATGTTACGGTCGCGAACCTTATTTTCATGAACAAACAGCCCGACACAAACGCGCAAAGAACGTAAGAAAATTTGAATTTCGCGGGCTACCACTGCGGATTTGCGGATCCTCTTCATAACCAGTACTAGCTCTAGTCTAGTATATTACATTGAATGATCAAATTGATCATAGTCTTGCTCGCCAGCGAAATCACCTGCATGATTGTCTACGAAGAAATTATTAAAAATGTGTATTTAATTGTTTAGGTACTGAAGGTAGATATTTTTATCGTCACGTAAGTAGGTATTATGATAGCATAAATTTATTAACTTAAAACTATAATAACTTTAAGCTTTTAAAGTTCATCACAATTTTGTAATTATCTTTATTTTGTTTTCTTGTAAATAGAAGTATTATTTTTTAATAAGATGTCATAATAATAATGTACCTACGTACGTATTTTTTACAACATTGTTTTATTTCAAGCATAGTTAAAAAAAGAAACAGCTGTATGATGAGATGGACGGACTGTATTAGGTACCTAAATAGGAGCGCCAACAAACGGGCATTCATCCAGATTCTGAAGTTGTGCCCGCGAGCTACCTACTGACAAATTCCTATTGGAAAAACCCAATGCTTGAACGGGAGATCGAACCTAGAACTTCCCATGCTCAACAGTCGCACCTGTCGCACTGCGACCAAGACGCGTCTTTCCGATTTATACAAGGCCCAAACGCACTGCTCTGTATGTGGCAGAGTACCCCAGCCAGCCCTTGCGGCAGTGAGGTTGGCCGTGTGGTGGCGTTTGCGAAAACTCCATATCCCACAAACCAAGGTGTCCCTTCCACGCTCTGGCGGTGGAGGCGAGTGCTAACGTGGGCGTGGCCTTATCCCAGAGTAAAGAAGTTTCGTTGTGTAAAAGCTCACGCAGGGCTGAAGGACACCGACCGCGCAGACCACCTTGCGAAAGAGCTGCACTCAAGTTGAAAAAGAAGCCAGATTATGACTGCTGCCTAGTTTCATTCGTCAAGTGGCAGATCCGTATGGGGTTGCTCGACGAGTGGAACCGAAGATACAATAATGACGAAACACTCCGTCACCAAAATGTTCCTCCCATTCGCGACTTCCCCGACTTAGGTGAAATACTTTTTTCGTTTACCTAAAATGTTCCTCCCAGACACGAAATCACGAAATGTCATCAAGTAGTAGTAGTTATGTACATAACTACTACTACTTGATGACATTAGATTTTTCAACTTTTAAAAAACAGCTGAAGGAATGTTCTTAGAGATTCGGCGACATAGTAAAAAATTATTATGAGGACTTCCCCGACCTGGGTAGCCATCGATCACTAATAAAGAACTTCTTTATTAGTGATCGACGAGGGTAGCACATTTTTATTCGCTGGCTTTTGACTTTGGTTTTTGTGCCCAACGTTGTATGAAACGTGAATGGTCTCCTTTGTCCAAGTTCCTGCAATAAACCTTTTTTTGTTTTCCTTTTTCGTGATCTTTTCAAAATAAGTAGCAATTATAAATTTTATTCGTCCGCATTGCTCGTTGCAACCACTGCCGCCTAGCAAGATACGCACGAGCACGACCCACCGCCTCCCGCACCCGCGCATTTTGTGAAAACGATGAACAGCGCGTCTCACGCGAAGAAAACGACCCGACCCGCTCCCGACACACACCCGCCTTGTGTGTGCGTTTATCAATGCACTCTAGAGTTCTGAAGAAATAATTACTACAACCCTACCGTGCGTTTGCACTGGCGAAACATTTGCGACAAAACAAAAATCTCTATTTTCTGTCAATGTTCCATACAATTTTTGACAGAAACTAGAGATTTCAACATGTTTTGTTGTAATGTTTCGCCAGTGGAAACGCACGGTTAGACTACAACAATCAATCGATTACTCGATTCATCACCCCTCATGGACGTCACCACTGTATCAATTACCCTATATAATAATAGTAATCTATGGTATCAATCAACTGTAAAAACCACAAAATTAAAAAAAAATATTGCCCATGTCACTGTCAACTGTGACAACTGTCTAATCTGTCTGTCATGAGTTCATGACTGTCATTCACAGTCAGTGTCAAAAAGTCTGCGCAAAGTTATTTACGAAAATCCTTTCTTTCACTTTCGTTGAAAAAAGTGGTTTTACTGAGTTGTTTGTCGAAAATAATTTTCAGTCTAACACCTTCAAAGGATCCAAATATAATTAATGATTATAAAAATGATTAAAGCAGTGGTGAGTAATTCGATAAGTATACTTAAAAATAAGTATAAATAACATTTTGGCGACATGTATTATGTGACAATGATTCTGCAAATAATCCCAGAAGTACATAATGGTAGTACATGGTAGTCAGACCAAAAGACGTCATCTTAGGAAACAAAGAATTTATGCATAATAGATTAATCTGTTAAGTATTTTTGCATCGATTTATATCTCTGGATTTTTCTCATGTTTAGGTTAGCAGCAAAAGAAGTTGTATGTCGTATTAATTTATCCTATGAAATACATTATCATACTTGCCTTCATATAAACAGCAGTTTACTACAGTCAAAGATTTTTTACCAAAACAATCCTGGATAACTAACAATTCTAAGCACCTAAAGCATGCTTTGATAGTGACAACCACATTATAATATTCACTGAATCTTTCTGACATACAGATTACTTTTTGGTAGGTACTGAAATTAATTAATTGGGCCATGGAATTGCTTACTTACTAAAATCATGAACAGTACCTAACAGCAGAAGACATGGCATAGGATTGTGTGCTATTAGTGCTCTCTTCTAAAGATCTTTCTTAATGCAGGTGTTAGTGGCCAAATTCTGGTTGAAGCTTATTTAAAAATTGGAACCATTGGTATAACAAAGAAGAAGTAGTGCTCTCTTGAAGAGTGTGAATACAGTATAGAATTTGAGAGAGATTACAGATGGGTGACAAAGATTGCTTAAAACCTTTTAATAAAAACTACAATTTGTTTTATAGATAAAAGAACTGGACTTAAAAAGGTTTTGGTTAGGACTTAGGACCATAAATATGAATTTTACCTACAAAACATGTGCCAATAGTGTCAAACCAAAATAAGAAATAAACATACTTGTCAGTGAAATAAACAAAGTATTTGGAATTAGAATGTCAAATCAACAGTTTAAAATTTATAAAAAATGAATTTTCAATGCTAGCTTATTTACAAAATGAATCAATATATAATTTACAAGAAATGCCAAATGTTGTCTTGAAATGAGAACACCACCAACCCATAACAGGACACCTGACGGCCAGGAATGCTTATCAAGTAGCCATGGGTTGTATCTTCTCACTGATCAAAACTAGTGTAAGAGAATAGATTAATTGCAAATCCAATGAGGTCTATGCTCAGACCAAAATAAAAAACGACAGAGCGCTGCAAACAATACAGTGAAGTATGCCAAAACTCCACACCTCCACTCTGTGCATCACGCTCGCTCACACACACACGTTTACAAACTACTCCTCACTAAGTGCACACATGTTTATGAAACCGGCTTCACGTGACTGTTGACAGTGCTGTCTTGGTTTTTTTATTTGGTCTGAGGGTTATGTGAACAAGTACATTTAAAATTAAGGAACTATGTTATGTGTTAACATTCTTTTTTAGGTAATATTTGGCGCCGGTGTTTACACAGGAGTCTATGTAGCTCAAAACTATAAGGTAACACAAAGAATTGCTTTTTGAAGTTATTATATAGTTTTGATAATCATTCATAAAACTCCAAAGGAGGCCTACATGATTGATTGGTTTTATTTTTATTTGTAACATTACTTACACCCTTCTTCTGCCCTAAACCTCAATATTCCTGGTTCAAATAAATATAGGTATTCTACAATATTGTATGGCCTCTTTTGTTCTGTCACATTTCTATCTACATTTTGCAGCTAATTTAAATTGTAAAGTTGATTAATACATAATTAATATTATGTTGAAGATTGTACCTATCTAAACTACCAAAACTTGACGCAGGGTACCCTGGAGGGACTTTGTCAGAAAATTCCTGCGGAAAGTGAAAAGCCGCCAGCACCTAGCAAAAAAAAATGGTTAGCATTTATTTTTTGTTTTTATTTTGTTTGATATTTTTAATACAATGTTGAGTGAAATGTAGTGTAAGCCCTCCATACCTTACGGTTTTATGAAAATGCATACAATTGGCACAACAAAACATAATAAGTATTATGTAATACACAAATAGTTATTTTTAGCATATGTATGGTGAAAGCTAGGCCATCTAGACCCATAATATTTTACCATTTGTTTGGATTTACATTGTTTTACTTAACATCAAGTAGGACTCCATTTAGTACTATACTTTACATAGGATACTGAACGAGACACAATAGAATTTTTATTGTTATTACAGATTTGCCCATTTAGTGTCGCTCTGAACGAGACACAATATAATTTTTATTGTTATTACAGATTTGCCCATTTTAGTGTCCCTCTTGTAAAATTATGTTACTTACTAGAAATTCATAGGTATATTGCTTGAACCAGGAATATAATCAATTTCCTTGAGCAAAATAAATTAATTCCTTGGAGTCTTCATATTTAAAAAACAATGTTTTCTTCTTTGCTACAGATAGACAAAGTCGAAGACCCATCGGTATTATTTGGGAAGGCACAAGCTTATGTGCAAAGCAAACTATCAGATATCAGTGACAACAGTAAGAAAGGAGATAAATGATGAAGATAGTTGGCTAGGTAATGTGTGTTAAACGAACATGTCTCATTCAATTACTTTATTGTAAATATTTTAATTAAGTAGTTATATACAATGATATACTAAATAAAGTTAGCAATACATACAACTGTTTGAATCACTCTTCCCATTCATATAAGTGACAGACCCCCTCCAATATGCTCGACTCTTGTTTGAGGTTCTTCAAAAGCTAACCAGTCACTTGAATGTGTGGGCAATAGTCCCATACTTTGGCATTTGTAAAGAGCAAGTAAAATGTTAACAATGTTTCCAATAAAATACACAAACTTCTGCCCTGTTGCTTGAGTGCCTTCAACCATTTTGAATGTGCTCTGGGTAGCAAATAAAGCTTTCACTGGTCGAACAATCAGCATGCCTACCATCATAATAGGGAAAATAGATATGGAATTTCCAGCCATGTACATTATGAACAAATTCATTGGCACTTGTTTGAGAGGTCCCAGGGCAACATCCCACAACTTTTTGATTAGAAGTAAATTAGAATCAGTATCTCTGGATGATTCCGTGTAGCTCGCATTGGTGGACTGGCTGTAACCTGGCGGTGATGGTAATTCAGCTGTCTGTGTACGAGTCCTAAAGGAAAAGAAATTATTATAACCGACACGTTTCATACTAGGTATTTAGTTACAAAATTATAATTTATGACGAAAATTAACTCTGTAAGTAGGTACTTACTTTGGATTGAAATCCAGAGCCCATTTGAACTTTTTGTTCGATTTAACTTGAGACATTTTGATACTTAACAATTACCCAGTAATAACGAATTAAATAGAAGATTCTAATCGCTACTTATTGATAGATTATAACTTAATAGAGGTATTCCTTTATTAATTGGAATCTACTGTCGTCTTCCTTCCGTTCTATTGACTTGCTTGATTAACTCCGTCAAAAAAATCATTGTCACATGCATGACATTTGACAGCACACACCACTTGTGTTTTTGTGTGAAATAACAAGATGTGTGTCACCTTTGTAAAACAGAGATGGAGAATATTCAGTCAGCCCTTTATCATGCAGATTTTGTTTAACTGGAACCACAGACTACCTAGAGAACTAACGTTGGAACGTTTTTGCGTGTCAGTGTTGCTATTTATTTGTGAAATATAACAGAATGCCCAAGGTACTGCGTTGCCTACACATCTTTATCTATTTTATATAAAAACAAAGCTGGGTTTGATACACCATTTATAACTCAAGAAACGACCGCTAGACCAATTTTTATGATCTTTGATTTGTTGGATTGTGATTATTTGTTATGTCTTCTCCCCAAAATTCGGGGCCGAATAGCAGAATAACTAAACATCGGAAAAATTCACAAAAAAAAAAATATGAAGAAAATTGATTTTCTCCTAAATTTTGTATGGAACAGCTTTTTTTGATGATATCTCGGTAGATAGGTAGGGTAGGCAGGTAGGTAGGTAGGTATGTTGATAGGTACATTGGCAGGTGCGCTGTAGATAAGTCCTTAGTGCTACCCGTGTGAAGCCGGGCCGGGTAAAGCTAGTAATATAATAAATCTTTTGAAATGGGGGCTATCGTTTTAGTGCTCACCAGTTGGCGCCACTGACGAGTTAGGTTCTGTCATTATTTTTATTTGCTAAGTTTATGTAACCATTACTTTATATAATTTTTATTTTATTATATTATAACATCACATGAATATTTACAATACAATGTTCCTAAAATTGGCAAGCATAAAGCAGCAAATATTTTTCTTCTGTATGCCATAATTAATCAGGAACGGCATAATCTTTACCAAAATTATGAATACTAAGTAAAAATTCCCGATAGAAAATCCCGCAAACAGTGAACTTTTAGTGATATTTGACATTTCGGAGACCTCACGCTGCACTAGCACCTCTAGCGGCGAATTCATACGCGATAGCCTTCATTCCACAACTCGACGTAATCTCTTTACTGGCCAAATGTTTTAATTTAATTTTTGCATGTTAAATATAAGTACCTACAGCTACACCATAATTGCGTAATAGACGACCAATCACAATTCGAATCGTTTTGAAACAGATTGCTAATCCATTGCTTAGTACCTAGGGTCGAAAAAAATCAGAGGGCCAATTCTCTAGGGGTGATAGACGTGCGAGCAAGTACGCGTACTTATGGCTCGGCGTGCTTACTGCCCGCGTGTCCGTGTGTCATGCTAAGTACGCGGACTTTAAAACCACTGAGTAAGTTCGTCGGCGATCCAACAATGAAATTTTGAGCAAGCTTCACGTGTGTCACCGACGGCGCGTTCACAGCGCGCGAAAATTCGCTACAGCAGAATGTTCCGTGGCCAGGCGGTAACCATAGAGCACGTGAGACCACATAACGCAATGAATGCTGTTGAACTGTCAAAATGAAACGGATTGGTGCCGATTCTCTTGTCACAAAATTCTCTAAATTATACTTCTGCTATCTCTCCGCCGCACACGACATTATCCACTATGACAAGGTGGTGTGCGCAGCAATTTGCTACGGCGTAGCAACAGAAAGCTATGACGTAGCAATTTTAAAACAAACAAAAAACTCAGATTATGCCTACATTCAAATCTAATGCTAACTTGATCTCTGCGACATATGTCAAACTGACATTCCTAGAATTCACTTGAGTCCAATTCAATTGAATTCAAATAAATTCAAAATCAATCCAAATCATGATGACCGCAATCATTCAAATGGGAAATTGATTTGATTCAATTTGAATTCATTTGATTCATTTTAATCTTTGTTTCATTTTACTGACAGCTGTCGCAGAGATCAAGATAGGATGTTTAAACTAAAAATCACTAAAATTTCGTTATTCCTGTCAAACGACGATTTCACATTCTGAAATAGACTAAGTTTGATAGTACTAAGATGATGCTATTCTGAATTTGACGACTTTACCTAAAATTTTGTCCTTAACTAAAATCCTCTAATTAAATCTGATTATTTTTAATCGCGATTAAAAATGTGTGGAATGAAATTAGATGTAATGAACAGACATTCAAACCAACACCTCGACTTCAGTTGCAAAACAGTACCCACTGTATTTTTTTATTTTGCTTTTATCTCGAAAACGGTGTGTCCTATCGCAAAAATAATGAAAATTCGACCCCCTTTAGGAAACCCTTATACCCCTGAGGCCCAACATTAATGGTAATTTTTTTTTTTTGCTTATTTTCTTACAAAATGTGAAAAATTCCTTAAACACGTAGAAGCTGCTGTCCCTGCGCGCCTCCGGCTCTAAACAAAATTCGCGGGGTAGGAAAAACAAGTACCAAGTGGAGACGCGATTGTCAAATTCAATTTTAGTTGTGTCAAAATATTTTTTTTTAGAGATTTTTTTTGTCAGAATCAATCTGCCTAGCCTTTTCCCAACTATGTTGGGGTCGGCTTCCAGTCTAACCGGATGCAGCTGAATACCAGTATTTTACATGTAGCGACTGCCTATCTGACCTCCACAACCCAGTAACTGGGTATTACGATACCCCTTGGTTAGACTGGTTGTCAGATTTTCGTGCTGATTTTTTTGTCAGAATATCGTTAAAATTCTCATAGCCAATAGTAAGGAATTTTAGTGATAGTTTAGTTAGGTGTACAAGAGAATCGGCACCATTACCAAGCTAATCGTGTGTGAAAATGTGTTACGCAATTAGATAGCAGTTATTTTTTTGCTACTCAACTGCTTCTTTAACGCTGTAGGTAGGTCTAAAGCGCCTCTTTACTCTCTCAACTCCTGCCGGACTCCACACCTACGACAACCTAGCAAAATAGAGATGATTTTATCGAAATTTTTGAAGTACTTTGCTTGACGTCTGCTTCGTTTCCATTCAAGGTCATTAGGAATATACTGTATTTACAAACCCTTCTACTTAATTGATGAGTAGGTAGGTAGTATAGCAAAGTAGGGGAAGTCCCCACGGGTCGATTGATCAGGGTATAGTTACGTGCGCTTGCCGCTTTCGGTCTGACAGGAACCAGTGTAGTCAGAAGCCTGAAAGTCTTCCCAAGGGGACGTGTTACGTAATAGTAGGGGAGGCAATGATGCTAAATGGGGATTTACTCGAGCGTCATGGGGACCTATTGGATTGTGAAGATTAGATGCTAAAAAGAAAAAAAGGTTATGTGAAGTATACCCTTTCACTGGTTGGGGGAGCGTCTATGGTAGGGGAGCCCTAGCGGGGATTTCGGGAGTTACTCGAGCGCGGTGGAATAACATACGGGGGGCAACCTTGTAGGTACCGTGTGAAGTACTCCCACCATACCTGAGCCCTGTACATAGGGGCAAACGCCTAGGGCAGCCGATCAAATTAGTAAAAAAAAATCGATCGTTAGAAAAACTCGAGCGCGTCAGATTAAGGTAAGGTAAGTTGGTTACATGCAGAAAAGTGTGCATTTCAATAATCTGACAAATAAGGAAATGGGAGAGTTTTTACGTACAGGACATATTTTTTTTTTAAGTTTTTATTTTTCACTTTTTAGTAGTGGTAGGTACCTATCTGCTATGTAAATAACAGTGACGGAGTCAAATAATTATATTGTCTACATAGACTAAGTGGGAAAAATACGGAATATTGAAGCTAGCTCAAAAACTACGTAAGCAAACTTAATAAAAAAATTATGGAACCACCTCGGGAGTGTACCTACCCTTTCGAACTAAAGATTTTTTTAAATTGGTTCACAATTGGCGAAAATATCGATGAACATAAAAAATGCAGACGAACATAGAACCTCCTCCTTTTTGAATAAGTCCGTTAAAAAGGCTAGGCAAATGATGACTCTAGGTACTCTATCATTCTTACTGTCGGTCTAATGAAATGAATCGTTATCATAGTGGAATCTGGTCATCAGTACAAACATTTAATTGCATAGCGAGCGACGCAGCAGTGCTGGTACCCACCGTACCAGTTCACTACCAATGTATGGTCGAGAGTTGACGCCGACCCACAAAATTCAAGACCGAGCGAAGGCAGGTGATAATAATATACCCTCTGTTCATTGAAGATAACGCTCCGTCTCTGCCTTAGGTACTATACCCGTCACCGTCGCCACGTTCGGCCGAAACATCATAAAAAGGTAGCTGTTTTTGCTTAATTAACTGCGAATTAGAGAAAGTTTATTCTAATAGTCAAATTAAACCTCTAATATGAAATAACTCCCGCCCTGCACTTGCACTTGATAAAATATGAGAATAGTTGGATCTACAGAAAAATAGAGATAGGTTAATTATGATTAAATAAACAGTTAGCAAGTACTTTTTATATTTTATTTACATAAACAAAGGGGTAACTACGAAATTTGTCTATTATTATAAGTTTATAATAAAATATGCACATAATATAGTTCTAATACACCAGTTTGCGATTTTACATAGGTACTTACCTATTCTATTGAATTTATGAAATGACGTGATATTGTATGAATATTTTGACGTAGGTATGTTTGTAGGCGGAAACTTACACTTGATCCACGCGTGATACAATGTCCCATGCACTGGGTAGGTGCGTGATGCGCTGCTATGTATACCGTCACAAAATGCAATAATCTACATTATCATTAGATAAAGATATTATCACCTAGCTAGCTAGTAGCTTGATGTGCTGGCGACTGTAGGTACCACAGTTTTGCAACTGTACGTACCGGTACGGTACGTAAAGCTAAAATAGAAAAAAATCAAATGCACATTTCAGGAACCGTGATTTTTCAACTAATGAACATGATCGGTAGGCACTTACTTACTTTTAGAATTATATCTCAAGGAATTATATCTTATATCCCATTTAAAAACGATTTCTAATATAATTAATATGGATGTGCAATCCAATTTGGTTCCTTTGAATATACTTATAAAGTACTGGCTGCAAAACTGCTGTGGTTTTCAAAATGTCAAATATTTAATGGTCTAATATAAATATTTTATTAAACATACCTTTAGGCGCATTGAACCATTTATTCAAAGATAATTGTTATTTATTTCACTATTATAAGCAAAACACATTCTAATATCTAAGCAACATGCGCAGTACCATTGTCGCGAATGACATCATTGTCACTGGATACAGTGACAATGTTACTCTCTATATCCTTCAGAGTTTCTCGAGATACAATGTGGTCTTTACAGAAGAGTATTATCCTTTTGCAAGCCTCTCGCATTATATCTTCAGGCACAGTTAATACAATCCTCATGAAATTTGGATACGCAAAACACTGAAAACCAAACAAAAATTAAGTATATGAATGATCACTGATATTATTATTATGATCTGTGGGGCAATTCCGTCAAATGTTCGTATTCTAAATCTCAATCTCAAATCTGTCTCAATTTCTTAAATGCCTCCCCAAAAATTCCTCAATTTTAGACAAGTTTTGTTTGTCGCTGCGAATGAGATGTGATTGTGACTAGAATTAAACGTTTTTATCAGTAACTGGAATTGGCCGTGTGGATGAAGAATTTCAGAAGCATCTTTTGGACATTTCCCATTCTTATAATAGACAAACGTGTTAAAATGAGAGTACCGCTAGGGTCAATTCCGGGTTCTTTCTTGTTATAGTTAGTCTAATTCAATGATTTATAATGCATGGCGAATTACCTTGCATTGCAAAATATACTGTGGAATTTAGAGATATCGATATGTCTACATATTTTCAGTAAAACCAAATGTTACGTTTAGTTGGGAAGTAAAGCAGGTTGACGCCCAAACGGTTACCATGAATTCAGCACCTACGTGATTCTAGATTCTAGACCCAACACAGTTGAAATTTATAATCGGTTATAAAAAAAAACTTATTTATTTGTATGAAACAGCAGATTTTTTTTAAACCGACTAAAAATTTGTACTCCTTGGGATCATGTGCTGAATTCATGGTACAGTTTGCTCGTCCAAGCCGCTGACACCGTATAGGTATACACATTAGGCACTGACCTGTCCTGGTAAGCAAAACACTGACTGCTCTGAGACCATGCGCTCAACGAATTGTAATTCATTTTTGAAGGTTGGGAACAACGATAATTTAATTTCAATCATCATGTACATTGCACCCTGTGGCATTATAGGACGCAGACCGGGAGCACATCGTAGTTCATCAAATGCCAATATTGCTTGATTCTGAAAACAAAAAATAATACATCTTAGTAAGTGAATACAAGCGGTTGAGGGCTATTTTTTTAATAGGTAAAATAATGCTCTGAATATACCTATCAGTTTAAACAAAAAAAAGCTGCGATAGTTAAACTTAAATCTGAAGACACTGTTTGATTGTTCTTTTTTGTTACCTAATTATATTGTTTAAAATATTAAAACAAAAACAAATATTAACTGCTCACTTTCCGAGATATCTCACATGATTATGAAAACAAAATAAGTAGATATCCTTTCACTCACCTCTATAAATAGCACAACTTCATCGAAAAAGCTCTGTGGCGTACATGACAGTATTGCTGGCAATGCTCTCTGTATTAAGGTGTTTGGCCCTAAAATTCTGGTAGCCAGATTTGACAAGCCCTGACGAACTTCCTTCCCTAATATATTATGTCTGTCGTGGATGATCACCCAGCCCGTGCGCCAGCCAGGCACTAAGAATCTCTTTGTGAGTCCACTACACGTTAGTATCGGAACATCTTTAGAGAGAGCCGATAATGCAGTGAATTCGTGGTTGGAGAAAACAAAATGTTCGTATATTTCATCAGCAATAATGGGCACGTGATTTCTCGACGCAACGTCAAGTATCTCGTACAAATGCTCCTTGTCGTACACTGAGCCGCACGGATTCGACGGATTTATTACAACTAGCGCGGCAGTTTCATCATCTATTTGGCTCTCTAGATCCTCCAAGTCTATCTTCCATTGTTGATCTGGCTGCAACAAAACATCATCATAGTTATGGTCTGTTGTTTAATTAAATAACCTTTAATCAAGGATTTACGCAGTTATAAATAAAATAAAGCGTAAATGAGCAGTATGCAAATCCATTCCACAAGAAACTTGTTATGCTTCTAGAAACTCGTTTAACATCACCTCATATTAAAACTTGTCTATCCCACTGCTATGCCCCTAGGTTTCGCACATATCCTCATTGATTCATGTGAAAAATACCTACCTGTCGAATAACTACTTTCCACAAAAAAAATAAGTTGCTGAGGCGCCTACATCATTCGGATTGGAGTCATTAAATAATTTTAAGTAAAGTAGGTAAACGTACCAATAAATTGTAATATTTGATATTAATGCCTAATCCTTCAGCTACTGTCTTGTATATCATGAAGCCTGGCCGTGGAACGAGCACATTTTGTCCTGCGTCAGCAATCACTGTGACTGCAAGTTCAATAGCATGCGAGCATCCACTGCAAAGGACAACGTCTTCCGGTGAAATGTCCCCCTGATGGGCACTGTACTCTGCGACGGCCGCCCTCGCCTCGAAGTGTCCCTTCGCAGGACCATAACTGCGACTGCTACGCCATTCATTACTCTCCCGAACAGCTTGCAGCACTTGGTCGGGAGGGTTCAGATTTCCAAAGGTTGTAGGATCACCTAACGTGCAAAAGAAATGAAGTATACCTTATTAAAAATATTGTGAAATCGAAATCCTGTTGACCTTGGTTTATAAATAAACAGCCTGCTAACCTATTTCGGCTAGCTTAATTCTCGCGACTTTTACGCAGTAGGTATTAGCTGTATAAAGCACCACAATTATTTTCGTACATAGCTAAAACCGTCGTAATACCGACTGTATGCTGTCTGCAGCTAGAAATTCCTAACTCTCTAATAGCAGGTCAGTAAAAATTAACTAGCTAAAGATATTCTTGGATTTCAAGAAAAAAATTGTACCTACGTGAAACCTTATGGAATTAAAACAGGTGCAAGGTTCTAGTTATAACTTTTGAAGATTTTTTCACAAGTTGTAATTTGTATGAACTACCATCACATTTTTATGCAATCATGAATTCTGCATATTTTTTTATTTTTATGGTTAATTTAATTTATTTAATTTATATTTAACATTTGGTTTCTCCGTAAATCATAGGTAGGTATGTTAGAAAATCCAGGCTTTTCATGTTATCATAGGCAATTCAATTTAGGTGTCAGAAAATTAAACGTCTGAAAAAAATTGTTTCAAACACTTACCGACTGAAAGCGCTATGAGCGGCTT
The DNA here is from genome assembly GCA_947522985.1 of Lithophane socia. Lineage (NCBI taxonomy): Eukaryota > Metazoa > Arthropoda > Insecta > Lepidoptera > Noctuidae > Lithophane > Lithophane socia. The sequence goes on along the minus strand of OX383256.1, from coordinate 11,654,642 downwards.
GTCTGGGTGCGGCTCCACCTGTAGGTTCTCGACGATGTCCCGTATCAGGTTATGGGTATTGCGAGCCAACGTCGATGCACGCACCTCCCATGTATTGCTTCCTCGAGAACGTCGCGACATGGGCACAAAACTTGCGGAGTATTAAAAGCAGCGGCGTCACTTAAACTTGAATTGAGAATATTGCTCGCATTTCGATACAACTCAGTTTTGTATCGAAACAGTGGCGTTTGACAAGCACAGGCTCTCGAGTCGTGGAACTGGTTTGAAAATGTAGATGTGATGACGGCAATAGAATCAGGTTGTTTATATATTCTACAAGCCACATATTTGCCCCTACTGATACCTTTAGCACTTAATATACTCACTCTACGGGATAATTCGGGAAAAATATACGTAACTACTTATCAAATACTACTCAAATCAAAAATAAGAAGAAAAAATTACTACAAAACACGAACATACATTTTACTACAATAACAAAAGAAATCAATTTGAACTCCTTTATAGTAAGTAGAGTTTTGTCGGAGCTTTTTCGTAGATAAGTATTGTGAAGGCTCAATGCTTCACTGGCCCTATATTTCAATTATCAAATAATTACAATGAAGTAATGAATGATAACGAATAAGAACATTCTCAGAGAAACGCTGTTATTGCCTGAGTAATTATAAAGATACTAGCTTCCACCCGCGGCTTCGCCCGCGTGGTATGTCGATAAAAAGTAGCCTATGTCCTTTCTCAGGCTCTAGACTATCTGTGTACCAAATTTCATTTAAATCGGTTCAGTAGTTTTGGCGTGAAAGCGCGACAGACAGACAGACAGAGTTACTTTCGCATTTATAATATTAGTAATGGTTGTTAAATTCCATTTTTCTTACCTTACTTACAATACAACGTGCATCGAAGTCCGAAGTATTTAGTTTTCCCCGAGTAGGCGATTAGTGGGTATTCCAGAACGGTATGGAAAGTTTCGTTATTTCAACATAACAATCTTACCGCTTTTAAAGCGCACGATATATGGTCGATATCTAATTATTCATTACTTCACATAAAAAATTATTGGGTACCCACAAAACCTTTACAGTATGACGATGAATGAAATGAACGTATATTTGAGTAAGTACTCTCAGGATCATTTACGATGTAAGACTGCGGTTTATATTGAAAGCGATAACTGCAAGTAACTTATCAATGAAACCTTAAATTACTTTTCTTTCAGTGACACCTTCACTGAAAGAAAAGTAATGTCCTTTAAAGATGCTTGTACAATGTAGGTTCGTACTTCGTATTCATATACTTATTTGAAACTATTTAGCAGCAAAGGTTTGCGAATGTCTTTTAACTTGCTATTATGAGGTTGGCTCTCTCTCCTCTCCACTCCTTCATAACAAAGTCTCCATAAATCCATCATATATTGTAGTCACAAAACCTTAAGCCATTTGATCTCAATGTACATTTTTGCTTAACTACAACTCAGTTCATTAGTGCAACTTGCAGACTTTAAGGCCCTACCCTACCTCAAATTGCTTAGCATAATCAGCCTATAATGTTCCCACTGCTGGGACACAGGCCTCCTCTCTGTGAGAAACTGTGGGCCGTAATCCACCTCGCGGGCCCACTGCGGGTTGGTAGATGTCACATGTCTTCGAATTTTTGGTTCTAAGACATGCTGTTCGGTTTCCTCACGATGACACAAAGTAAAGTGCCTGTCAGGGTTCGAACCTACGACCTACAACTCGTAAGTCGCAGCCGTTACCACTGGGCCACCACTGCTCTCATTTGCTTAGTATGATCCTCGGTTATGCCAAAAATACTGCAGCATTAATTTTGAAATAAATATTATGTCAAAGTTGAGGATTGATACGAGGCCCTATGTTTGGCGAAAAAGACGATTACATAAAAGTTTCTCGATTTAAAAAAAAAACAAAGTTACCTCTAAACCGAACTATAAACCGCTGGTATTTAAAAAATACTTCAAATTAGATCATGAAACTTAATAGCTGAATTAACTCTAAAGTAGATATTTGTTTTTTTTTTTAATTACCGTTATTTTTACCGTAAAAAGCAATTACCTAAACTATTCGAGGCTTGAGTTTGGGGCCCGGAGGCCGCCAGTTGAGAGCGAGATAAAATTTGAGGTAGGGTAGGGCCTTAAAAGCCGCTGTTAAGCCGCATAGATAGGTACTGTAGGCCGTTGTGGCTTCTAAGTACCAAAAACCTTGATTTTAAACAAATAGACTGATGCAAGTGACGCTGAGAAAATCTATTTAGCAGTAGATAGGTGCATACAATCTAATTAACTATTCGTTACTGCGGAATACAGGTACATTATGCGAAAAAACAATAACCATAGGTAGTTCCATAAATCTACAGGGACCCTTATAAAATATATGTCAAGTGTATGCTACATTATTTAATTACCTATATAAAACTGGTTCTATAGCCTTTGTTTGTTAAAATTAGTATTACAATTAACGTAATTACTTTAAAAGACGATCGAGATAACATAATACAAGTTTTGCATATCAGGCATTCTTTCTTTTTAATTAGCAATTGAAAAAGAGTTTTCTGAACCATTCGGTAAACTAAAAATAGGTATACCTACAGTACAACTATTTTCTTAATGTCCCTCGCAAACTTCGTGTTGGAAATGTCGGATTTCTATCAGTTACCCTTTGCTCTTGGTGCAAAGGGCAACTGATAGAAATCCGACATTTGCGAGGGACATTAAGAAAATAGTTGTACTGTACGCGTACTAAGTTTTTGCCCACGTTGGGGCCATCAGTAATCATTATTTATTTATTAAACAACATTTGTTGTGCGTTCTTTTTCATCGGCTTATCATACCCGAACAACACGGATTCGTTAAACATCGCTCTACCATGACAAATCTGTTAACATATGTCAACAATCTCTTTGAAAAAATGGATCAACGTGTTCAAGTAGACGCTGTCTACACAGACTTTCAGAAGGCTTTTGACAAGGTGGATCATGTACTGCTTCTGGAGAAGATTGCATATAATGGAATACGTGGTAACCTACTTAGATGGTTTGTCTCATATGTTTTTAATAGGGTACAAATAGTGGCGGTTAATGGTTATGAATCTGACCCTATAGTTGTCACCTCTGGCGTTCCACAGGGATCTATCTTAGGCCCCGTGCTCTTCATTATATTTATCAACGATATTGAAAGTTGTTTCATCAACTCAAATTTCATAATGTACGCTGATGACATAAAATATATATAGATCTTGCAAAGATATACAGGATTGCTTGCTTCTTCAAGAGGACCTTGTTAGATTATATACATACTGTAACAAAAATAAACTCTTTCTCAGTCTACCCAAATGTCATGACATCTCATTTACTAAGAAGAAAAATAAAATTAATTTTAATTATTCCATTAATAATGCTGGCTTGGATAAAGTTGATTCCGTTCGTGACTTGGGTGTTACACTGGATGCCAGTTTTGCACTTCGACAAGCACGTCGACAACATAATAAATAAGGCGTACCAGATGTATGGTTTCGTCATGAGATCTTCAGGTGACTTTGTGCGACCCTCTACGTTCCTACTGCTTTATAAGAATCTGGTAAGATAACAGCTAGATAACAGCAGCTGGTAAGATAACGCCGTTCCAATCTGGAACCCCTTCTACGACAAAAACGGCTCTAGAATTGAAATGGTACAGAAGAAGTTCCTGCGATCGATGAATTATAAGTGTTTCCAGTCAAAAATTCCATATGTGCAGCTATTGAAACGGTATGGAGTTCCAGATCTGGGGTCTAGGCGGTTATTACTTGATGTCATAACCCTGCACGGTATATGTAATAATAAATTTGACTGTATCGAACTTACAAGTAAGTTGTGTTACAAGGTGCCCCGCAGTGTTATTTTAAGGGGGGTGCGCGTGCCTCAACTGTTCCACACGGATCTATGCCAGACTAATGCTGGGGAACGAGCACCTCTTCGCCGTCTTGTTGATGCAATACAACGCGCGTTTCATGGACCTTGATATATTTTATCTATCTAAGCAAGCATTTAAGAAAATGGCTCTGGATATTTTGTCCGCAGAGTAAATTGAGTAACTTTAGGCAATCTCAGCGCTATTATGACAACGATTCTTTTGTTTTGTTTTATGTATCGCTTTATATTACGAGTATCACTTCTTTTAACTTTTAGTTAATTCGTGGACAATGGTGTGGGTTGCATGTTTGACAATTCCTAGCTTTAGTAATTTTCTGTATTTTTTAACATGTAACTGTTTTTTACCCGACTACGGCGAAGAAAAAGGAGGGTTATGATTTTTTACCCGACTACGGCGAAGAAAAAGGAGGGTTATGATTTTGACCGGTATGTATGTATGTATGTATGTATGTATGTATGTATGTATGTTCATCTGTTCCCTCCTATCTTCCAAACCACTTATCACAATTTGACAAATGAGGTATCGTTAGAAGCGCCGTGATTGTCCGCTGGTTATAGGCTATGTGAAGTCACATTAAATTAAAAATGGCGCCCTCTAGAGGACAAAAAGAGAGGAACTTAAAAAAAAAATGGTTTAATCGTACCATGTTGGGTATCAAATGAAAGGGCTTAATGAGCACATTTCAAAAATATATATATTATAACCCCAAAAGAATTTAAAAAAAAAATCAAGTAATAAAAACTAAAACCCAACTACGACTTAAAAGTAGTCACACGTAACCTGTACGTCGAGTGTGAGTTTTGTCACATAGAAAACGCTACTACCACGTTTCTGTATCGAGTAATAAATGTATGAAAACGTAAAAAGCGCCCCTGGCGGAAAGTATTGTAAACCGAAACAGCGAGTGTCAGATTTTTAACGATACTACAATAGTTCGGTATTTTAAACGTGACTCACGTAGTAGCGTTTCGGAGAACATTTTGCGGGTTAATGCGAGTGTCAGTTTAAATTTGACGTTTCCAAGCGGTGTTCAAACGTTTAAAAACGTAAACTTTGTAGTAAAGTCACTCACTTGGTGTGTGACAGGTGAATTGTTGTTTATATTAGTTACGTTCGTAATAGTTGCGTGTATTTTTGTGGTAAATTGTGTTTGTAATGGCAGTACGTAATTTTTTCGCATGGAAAATGATGATGACTGCTCATCAGCAAAATGAATGGAATCATCTTCAAAAACAAAGAGCCGGTTTTCGTGCCTGTTTTAATCCACTAAGGAAGATCTCAACTATACTGAATTCAGAAATAGAAATCGTTAGTCAAAGGAAGCATTTCTATATTATTATTTCTGTTCCAAATCAGATAAATGTAAATTAAGTGCAGGCCCACCACTAGTACCACCAGCAGCCCTATTTATTCTTGCTGCCTTCTTCTTTTTATTATTTTTTAAATCGCTCCATATAACCAAAATTAAATATTCACTTAAAATATTTATACTGTGCTAGGTACACACGGCTACGCATCAAGCTATACATTTCCAGTTTATACTGATCTCGCATTGTATAGAATTTCCGTATAATGCGAGATCAGCTTATACTGGAAATGTATAGCTTGATGTGTAGCCGCGTGTACACACCTTCTTCCATTTCTCTGTATTTTTAGTTTCCCCAGTGGGATCACTATTTAATAAATTTGTTAGGCGTTCCCAATTTTGGATCGTCTGTATTCTACCTTTTGCGTGTTTATTATGTTTGTTTATGTTACCGTGTCTGTAAATTTTAGGGAAAAGATTTTTTTATTTGAATGGTTCACAACTATGTTTTTATTTTCAATATTATGGTCAAGTGTACTTTCTGTTCCATGAAGTTAACTAACATTTCAAACTGCGATGCACTAGTCTTCATTATGAAAAGCAAATAATCGAAATAGAATAAGTTTAGTAATGTAACACAAAAGCGCGAAAAACTTTGAAAGCAGAAGGAATGTTTATATTGACATGACGCAACGCTCGCCACTTGAATTTGACGCCACACACACCTAATTTCACATCTCCCTTACTCACTGATCATTAAAACGAAATAGAAATGTATCATTCATAAGAAAAAATATTCGTCTAAATTACGGAGGGCACGCATAACGCTTGTTAACATGGTTACGATATGATTTGTATTTTGGTCGTATTATTTCGCCGAAACCATTCTAAGTTCAAGATAGGCAACATTAAAAAAATAACAAACGTTTCGGCATACTATCGGACAAGTGACGATACGAACTGATGTTAGTTAGACGTTTTTGAACTCACACTCGCAACATTTTTAAATACCATTGCTCATTAGTTAGCTCGATTAACTTGATCGTCACGTATTTTGTGATACGGCAAGAAACTCACACTAGGGGTACTGTTCGATTTATGCCCTAACACGTGTGACTCCGTATTTTAAATTTGTCTGTCTGTGGTGTCTTGTTTATACCTTTTAAGTCGTAGTTGGGTTTTAGTTTTTACCCGACTACGGCGAAGAAAAAGGAGGGTTATGATTTTGACCGGTATGTATGTATGTATGTATGTATGTATGTATGTATGTATGTTCATCTGTTCCCTCCTATCTTCCAAACCACTTATCACAATTTGACAAATGAGGTATCGTTAGAAGCGTCGTGATTGTCCGCTGGTTATAGGCTATGTGAAGTCACATTAAATTAAGAATGGCGCCCTCCAGAGGACATAAAGTGAGGGACTTAAAAAAAATAATGGTTTCATCGTACCATGTTGGGTATCAAATGAAAGGGCTTAATGAGCACATTTCAAAAATATATATATTACAACCCCAAAAGAATTTAAAAAAAAAACAAGTAATAAAAACTAAAACCCAACTACGACTTAAAAGGTATAAACAAGACACCACAGACAGACAAATTAAAAATCCGGAGTCACACGTAATCTGTTCGATTTATGCCCTAACACGTGTGACTGCAACGTGTGAGGCAACATAGAGTGAAGGCACTCCGTGACACGGAGTGCCTTCACTCTATGTTGCCTGCCTGGCTCTATGGCATCCCGGAGGACTCTCAAAGCCAGCTCTCAGATGATTTTATAGAAGTAAGTTTTCTTAAAAGTGGAAATGATAGGAGAGTTCCGAGGGATAGTAAGGAGATTTATATTTAAACTCTTTCTAGAAATTATTAGCAATTACAAGCAAATAAAAGTCCGCACATTAAAAAAAAAACATCAATATGTACTCCAATATATTAGATTCTTCTATTCTATCTACTAGATAACTTAAAAACATGTTATTACGTAGTTTCCTTATGAACAAGTACCTAATTACGTAGCTTACATAGGTGTTGCAGTTCCTAAGTACATACCTACTAAGGTATCTATCTACGTAAGCAATGTTGTTGTTGGTGATGTGTTGTTACGCCCAATACTACGTCTCATACTTCGGAATGTAAACAGAGAAAAACGTAAACAATAACAAGACATTTATTATGCGCCAGTAAACAGGAAGGATCTATACCTACTCCTATTTTTACTATGCAACAACAATCATCTTTCTCCGTGTGTGTATAAATAAAAGCCCGAATTTCAGTCAAGGTGGCCAATCTCGGCAAAAGCTAGCTAACTACGCAGAATTTATTATTATAGTGACTTCCATAGTTCGATGACACAGTAATCCCAGTCCCACACGGCCGAAGAGCTCCGACACGCAGGACCGACTAAAACTCTGTGCTGGTACCTACAGAGAATTTCTTAAAGAAAAACTCGTAAACCCATTCTTTTTTCAACAAGTCAGAGTCATAAAATAAATTGCCAGAATCAATCAGCATAGTGACAAATTAATATGATCACGGCAATAATTGTCTGGCGATTCACGGAATATACTGCGAAAGACACACTTTCACTTTTAAAGAAGCAACGTGTTTGCAGAGAATAAACATTTGCTATAATAAAATTGTAAGTATAAACTGATACAACCACAACTGTCCAGCAGCGAAACTGTCCAGTTGCGAATCTGTCCAGTTGCGAAACTGTCCAGTGGCGAATCTGTCCAGTTGCGAATCTGTCCAGTTGCGAATCTGTCCAGTTGCCCCGGAGGGAATACAGCTTCAATAGTTGACAACACAAATAGATTTTAAGAATTGTACACCCTCTAAACTTATCCTGTACTTACCTGAGCTTTGAGCATGATGAGGAAGATGCCACTGTCTCAAATTATTAATTTTTAGTACTTAGTACTAATTTATTTTTAGTAGGATTGATTTATATGGGGCCAAGCTGGTTTTAACAAATATATCACAACATGAAGGATTCATTTCCTAATTAAAACTATCACAAAAAAAAACCAAAGTACAGGGTGCTGCAAGGTAACATATTGGGTCCTTGTCAGTTCATGAAATAAATAACTACACGCTGTTAATTATTTGTAATCATTTATTGTGAATGATGCCTAAGTTGTCATTTCGAATGAGAATAATGGGGATATTAACAAAACCTGATTATATTTATATTTAATTAACAAGTAACAATGGGCTCAATATGTTAGTAACAATATTTCTTAACAACTATGTTAGTAAATTTAACCTACACACTTAACCTAACACTGCCCTATAGTTATGGGAATCCTTGCTACATACGCAACACCGTCAAGTACACCACCAAGCAGTCCAGTCTGCTCGCGATACACTGCAGTATAATGTAACATATTAACAGCCTTAGTTACTAATAAACTTTTATGCACGACGTATACCAGGGTTATAACAACAACGTTACCAATAAACGATATTTTGACGTTTCAGTCGTGTATATCTGTGCCGTTTATCAAAACTTACAAGCCTTGTATTACAAAGTGTCATTATTAAATTCACAAGTACTTATAGTTTTACCGCCTTACTAATAAACGTTGTATAGCACCTGTATAGTTACACAACGCTTTGTCTTCTTCTTTCAAAAGTAATTTGACTTTTGAAAGAAGAAGACAAAGCGTTAGCGTTATTAGTAAGGCGGTTAAACTTTTATTCGTGATTTTGTTTAGCAAAAAATTCTTTGTAAGTTACAACTTGTAGAAAATCATAGCAAATCCTGAGAATTTCCGGCGACTCTCTATTCCGTCTTACAAGTTTACAAGTGTCGTGCTTAATACCGCAATAAATGTTTAAATTCGATTTTCTTCTTTTAAATGTGGTCAAAAGAGAGAGATGACCTGATGCCCGTGTCCCAGCAGTGGGAACATTAAGGCTGATTATGACTAAGGAGATGAGTTATAAAAACGAAAATTAAAATTCTAGGTAACTTGTGAACGTGTAGACTTGTAACTTTTGATAAACAGGGCCCTGGTGTAACAGATGCTTTTAAGTACAAACTGTAAATAGCAATTTACAATTTTTTATTTTAGCGTACAACTTTTATAACATCGTGATAAATAGTTTCAAGTGTTTATTTCAATTTCAGTGTCTAATTATTTCTCGCAGGCAACAATATCTTTTCTGATGTGGGTCTCATCCCTTACTTACTTTCTAATTATCCAAATTATCTTTTCTACTTCCAAGACATTTGCAGGCAAGGCATCGCCTCGGGAGAAGAAATTCAATTCAAGTAGGCAAACCCAATTTAATTAACAAGCCATGTGCCTGATAGGATTTACCATCTGCAAAAATTACGAACTTTTATCCCATAACTAACCCGTTTAGGAAGTAAATTTAAAAAAAACCTTCCTTGGTGTTCACTTTTGCTATATTTTATGCTCTAGAGCCAGCAGTTTACTCTGTTTAAGATTTTTAGGGTTCCGTAGTCAACAAGGAACCCTTATAGTTTCGCCATGTTTATAATTACTAAGTAATAAACCGACTTAATTGGTGCCTTACTTGTATACCTATCTTATAGTTTTGCTAGGAGCTTACTTATTTCCTTTCTTTGATATTTCCTTCTTATTAAATATACCTATGTGTATCATAAACTAAGTTTAGCGTATATTTGTGGCATAAGTAAAGTTAAGCAATATTCTTTAACAAGGTTTGTTTCGACGCCACATGTGTTTTCTGGTCGTTGACGATCGATACGACGTCATGGTCCGATTTCTTCAATTGCAGCTTTATTATGTGATCTTCGCAGAAACTCGTGATTCTAAGACAGGCTTCGCGCAGAATATCTTCAGGCACGGTGAGCACGATACGCATGAAGTTTGGATAGTTGAAACACTGAAACATAACAGTATAATTTTATTTAGGTCAGTAGACCAAATAATGCTTCATAATAACACTTTCTGAAATGATTTACGTTAATCAACTGCACGACAAATACGAGGGTTAAAGACTATCCCCAATTAAGTCAATAAATTACTTGAAGCTATTAATAGAATATGGGTTTTGCAACAGCACGTTAGCGGTCTTATAATAACGTACCTTTCCAGGAATACAAAGGACAGATTGCTCGTTACACATCTGAGAAATAAATTGCAGCTCGTTGTCGAATTCAGGGAAAAGTGAGGTTTTGATCTCAATCATCATGTACATCGATCCTTGTGGCATGATCGGGCGCAGTCCCGGGGCTTTCAACAATTCCGTGTAAGCTAGTTTAGCTTGACTCTGAAACATACAAATTATTTGGTTACATAATTATGTTCAATTTCATAAAGCAATCCTACTATTCTTGACAAGGTGACCTCCATTTTCCTGGTCTTGCTTTTAAAATGAAGAAAATATTGAATTTATAAATCTATATTTAGGTATGTACAATTGTACTAGATGACTTGCTAGAATATTTGGGAACTCTCTTAACTGTTAAAGCTACAAGTCTGATTTTAACCAGTGTTTTTTTTCTATTAAAACTTAGATATTTTTGTGGTATCTCAATCTCATATTTAAGTAGTGTTAGAAAATTTGTGCTTCAAATCTCACCTCAATGAAAAGAAGTGTCTCGTCGAAAAAACTTTGCGGAGTTTCTTTAAGAATTCTCGGTAAAGCCTTCTGCATCAATGTGTTTGGTCCCAAAATACGAGTCGACATACTTAGCAATCCACTCCGAACCTCTTTTCCTAAAATATTCTGACGGTCGTGTATGATCACCCATCCCAGGCGCCAGCCAGGCACCAAAAATCTTTTCGTGACTCCGCTACAAGTCAAAACTGGGACATCTTTAGATAGAGACGATAACGCAGTGAATTCGTGATCGGAGAAAACAAAGTGTTCGTAAATTTCGTCTGCAATTATCGGCACGCGATTTCTCGATGCCACATCAATTATGTCTTTCAGGTGTTGGCTGGTATATACCGAGCCGCACGGGTTAGAAGGATTGTTAACGACGATCGCTGCTGTGTTTTCGTCTATTTGACTCTCGAGGCTCTCCAGATCCACTTGCCAGTTCTTGTCAGGCTAAAAACCAGAGACATTCGTATAAATTGTAAATTCATGGGCCCACAACTAATACCATGTCACATCGTTTTACGGCCAAAACCGTATAATACCTATCGTTAGTTTCGATGATTCTGAACCCGACGCGGTGGGCAGTAACAGTCAAAAACGTCACATTTCTGTTATGTCAAAAAAAATAGGCAGACGGTTTCATCACAATTATGTCTGATATTAAAAATGTAGGTACATAGGTTTCGTAATTTTATTACGAAAAAGTTTCTTTGTAAATCACGTCGTATTGTAAATCACTTGGAATATACATATTTATAAAAAGTTAGTCGGAGTTATTGAGAAAAGTAAGAAACTAATAGGTACCTTATTATTTAAGGTACCATCGAGCCGATTAACAGTAAAACTCACCAATAAGTCATAAAATTTTATAATGATCCCTAATCCCTCTCCAAGAGTTTTGTGGATCAAGTAACCAGGTCTGGGGATCAGGACATTCTGTCCGGCGTCAGCGATAACGCTGAGGGCGAGATCAATGGCATGGGAGCACCCACTGCAGAGGATCACGTCGTCCGCCGTCACCGTACCCTGGTGAGCGCTGTACTCCGCCACCGCCTGTCTCGCGTCGTGGTGACCAATCGTAGGACCATAGTTCCGACTTTCGTTTAGTTTAGCAGTGTCACATATAGCGTCTATAATATTTTCAGAAGGTTGTAGATTTCCGAAGGCTGTGGGGTCGCCTGAAATTTAAACATATTGTTTGTCATTATAAAGTGGTTTATTAAATTATTCACAGAAAGAATAGTGATTTTGGCAGTACGGCGCGGCTTACATTGGTCTAGTAAATTAAGAATTTAAGATCTCAATGTCAATTTAAATTAAAAAAAAGGAACGACCATGTATAAACGTATGTTGCTTAAATTGACACCTCCGTTTTGAACAAAAATAATTCATTAGTGGCATCAGTGGACCAAACACTACTAAGAAAGGGAAAATAATAAAAGAGATTTAAACACAGGAAAAGGTACGTACCTACTTACATTACATAGTGTAGGTAAGTATGCACTTTGAAATTGATTGTAAATCTTGGTAGAGAATGTTCTCGGGAAATGTTACAGGTATGATACCTACTTTTCGGGGGATCGGTCATTGCTTGTTTTTGTAGTATTTTTACAATATTATAATTGTCAGACTTGTTAACTACCTTCCTATGGTCGCTGTATAATTTAAATGTTAATGCCTTGAATAGTAAACAAAGTTTTGCAAAAAAACACGTTCATCGTGTTTTTAAATGGAGGTGGATAGCGAATTTTAGCATATTCAAAAAAATTACTATTCGGCGATAAAGAAAATTTTTTTTTTGCTTCTTGAACTAATAATACTGCCTACATTGGCTACAACCTCTCTATCAAGCCAGTACACACGGCTACACATCAAGCTATAAGCTAACCTCGCATATTGTACGGAAATCCTATAACAATGCGAAATCAGCATAAACTGGAAATGTATATAGCTTGACATGTAGCCGAATGTTACTACTCTTTTAGTGTTCCTACAAACAATCGCGACATTCATGTGTGACATAACTCGGTCAGTTTATTGTTTATTCTGAACTATTACCTATGTGAAAGAAGCATGGCATTTAGGCTAAGTGGCATCCTATATATGTATAGGATGCCACTTAGCCTAAAAGCCTGCTGAACATGATCTAGGTAAGTCCGAATAAAATGTCACGTTTAGCGTCGAATAGATGATAGAACAAAACATAAGGTCACCAAAATAATAATTTAAAAAAAAACTCGTTCCACACGTGATATGGACAGGAAAACCACTCCAATTCAAAATAAAAGCTATGAGAACTCACTATTGTCACGTGTAGGAGAAGCCGAAGCAATAGTATTTATTAGAAAGAGAAAAGATTTGTATTTTTTTTTGTAATGAACATCGAGATATAAGTACTAGTACGTTAGTACTTATATCTCGATGGTAATGAATAAACTCAATAACTACAGGACCGATTTAAAAAATTATTTCACCAGTACCTACAATGCTATTCACTGAATAACATAGGCTATAACCATCGAGATATAAGTACTAACGTACTAGAGAAGCTACGTCAAATAACTGAATTGTCCTATTCTTCGTATTGAATCTTTAGTTCGCTGCAGCGCTAAAATAATAACAATTCGTCTAAACCGTACCTAATTTACCACAGTGCTAGATTTGCTGCGGAAGTGTATTTATTCTCGGCAAAAAGGTCTTAAGCGCCATGTAAATCACGGCACTACGCGTTTTCTTCGACAAACTGCGGCGCGATCGCCGCAGTTGAACGAGACAAAGTAGTAATTTACGGTGTCTTCTCTAGTACGTTAGTACTTATATCTCGATGGCTATAACGATATCACGCGAGCGAAGTCGCTGGCGGAAACTAGTCTAAAATAAAATATCCTCATATTTTGGGGAAGTAGTTAGATAGGTAGGTAAGTACCTACCTTATCTATTGATTAAAAAAAATTGTAACAACGTATTGTAGGTACCTTCGATTAGGTAGGTGCATAGGAACCTACATACTTACAAATTAACTTTCTACTGAGACTACTGAGGGCGGATTTCACCAATGTAACTGAACACGATCAGCACATAAACGAAGTTTAAGGGTGTCATTATTTTCTGTGGAATATTGATACTTGTGCCGATTCTGTTGTTCACAAACTAAACTGCATCTTTTTCTTTGTATTTCAATATGAAAAGGACAGAAGATACATTTTAGTTTAGTCCTGTCAAATTAATCAGCGCCTGTCACTAGGTACCTACTCCATACAAGTCTAAAATTACGTCAATTTACGTCAAACGAGAAAACTTAACAGGGATCAATGCGGCGGCCGGCGCGCGGCGTCGCGTTGCGCGACAAGTCGCGGCAGAATGTTAGAGCCTTTATAAATGTGCTGATCGCGTTCAGTTCATTGGGGAAATCCGCCCTGAGACTTGTTTTGATGCCTATTGACTATTGACATTTGACTTTCATCAGATTCATGATATGACTAAAATTATAATTTCTGGTATCACATTCCGCATGTATCCAAATATCTACAAAACCTGTTAATCATACCTAATTCTTGTTTCCTAATTTTATTCGCGTATAATTTTCCTAATAGTCCGCCACTGGTCGCGTGATCAACATCGACTAAGTAATAAAAATCGAGATTTTATGATTTTATTTATTTATTTTACTTTAACATAAAACGGCCAGGGCCAATTACTTTTTTTTTCGTCCCTAATATAGGTAGTTGAGATTGATTGCTAATTTCGCGCCACTCAGTAAATTATGCAAAAATGTAAAGGGATACTTACAACGAATGCATAGGCATAATATCGAATGCAAAAAATATTTAAAAGCCTTTCGTAATCCTAGTCCACTGCAAGTGCCTGGACTCAGGAGTTACCATCGTTAATTCGATTTAGCGACATCCATCCATCCGTCACCAACATCCATGCAATACAGTGCAATACCACTGCGTTCGAGTCAGGCAGACAAGGAAAATAGTCCTATTGAACTATTGAAAGCATAAGTGACTAGCCAATTTGTCTCTAGTTTCCTTGTCATCACAGAATTAGCTCTGTGATATAATGTGGTGTAGGTAAGGTAAGGTAAGGTAGTAGGTAGTTTAATGGTTACCTACTCTGTAAATATAGTTGATACCGCTGAGAATTTATTTCCAGTCAACAAATGCTTAATTGTTCTGGTACTAGGCAGGTTCTCTGTTAATCCATCTAATTGCGCTGACGACATCGTCGACATTATTACATCGCATCATGAAAACTATAAAAAGTCTCTGCATTGTTTACAAGGGTTCCCTATGTTACTCCGAACGAACCGAATGACGAAAGACCGAAATAAATACCTATGACTAAAATATATTATGTTCATTGAAAATTTACTAAATTCGGACTCGACAGCGTTGACGTTTTAGATGCTTTCGAAATAACTATTTTAATTAGATTTTATAATTAGATATATATATATTTTTTATATATATATTTCGGTAAAACAATTAATCGGCCAATCAGATATGAACGATCGGGATTCTAAGCATTCGGGCTTTTGATGCATCGGTAAAACAAATCATCAGTTTAAGTTCGGGCTTCTATCATTTTGCCTTTCGTCAATCGGTATAACATGGGGAACCCCGTCTATATCATGAGAAGCTTTTAATTTTCTTTAATATTTAGCGCTCTTTGATCGATTTCTACTTATTGTTGCGGGCGTACCTCAAGGTTCAATTCTTGGCCCTTTCCTATTTCTAGTTTATAAAAATGACCTTCCTTACATAATGGCTAACTTATCTAATCTATCTAACTAATATTATAAACGCGAAAGTTTGTAAGTATGGATGGATGGATGGTTGGATGTTTGTTACTCTTTCACGCAAAAACTAATGAAGCGATTTGGATGAAATTTGGCACACATATAAACGCGAAAGTTTGTAAGTATGGATGGATTAATAATAGGATACTTTTTATCCTGATATTCCCACGGGATCGAGACATATGCGGGTGAAACCGCGGGGCGCTACTAGTCGGATATAATTCTATTCGCCGATGACACTTCTGTAATTTTTAAAATAGATAAGAAAGATACGGATGTCTTACATGTCAACGATAGTCTGGCAGTTCTTTCGAAATTGTTCGCAGCTAATATTCTTTTACATAATGCGAACAAAACTAAATGTCTTTATTTCTCGTTACCTAATGTACCTACCTCAAGTAGGACTAAATTTAAAACTTGATGGCAAGAAACTAAATGCTAATACGGAAACTGTATTTCTAGGAATTACTATAGATTCGAAATTGCAATGGGACGCCCACATTTGAGCTCTTTCAGGCAGATTAAGTTCAGCTGCATATGCAGTAAGAAAAAAAACACTAAAAAAATAAAAAATAACTTTAATTTCGGAAGTCGGTGGCTTTGCTTTTCAATTTTCGTTTTTTGCCACCGACTTCGAAAATAAAGTGATTTTTCAATTTTTTGTGTTTTTTTTGGTCTGTTGTTTTTTTTTGTTGTAAAAAGTTTTTGTTTTTCACTTTTTAGTTGTGGTACCTACCCCACACAAGTTACTACCTGCTATGTAAATAACAGTAAAGGAGTCTAAAAAAAAACAACCGACTTAAAAAAAAAACACTAAATAAAAAGTGAAGTCGGTGTCTTTGCTTTTTAATTTTCGTTTTTTGCCACCGACTTACGAAATTAAAATTATTTTTTTCACTTTTTATTTCGTGTTTTTTTTTAAGTCGGTTGTTTTTTTTTGTTTCAAGTTTTTATTTTACATTCATCTTGACATAATCATCCTATTATTTGACATTGTATACCTACAATTTGGTTTCAATTCTTTATTAGTGGTTTTTGTGGACATGATAATTGTTTAGATTTATTACAGTTGTGATGGCAATCATGTTATTTGGTTTGACTAGGTTTTTTTATTTTATTATCTTACTTATCTTTTGTATAGATTCTTTTCCATTTTGTGAATGTGAGAACGATGTAGGCTTAGTGGACTGTAGATTTGTTGATCATTTTGTATCCTTACTTGATATCCTTATATACTTACTTGGTACTTGTTGAAAGGCCTCCCATACCTAATAACACTGTAATTCGAAAATATTGTAACAGCCAATTATTTTTAAAAGAGTAACCGTGGAGTTTCTTGCCGGCTCTTCTCCATAGGAAACGACCAATTAGAACCGTGTAGGTACCTAGCTTCTGACGTTTCATAAGTGCCCATGTAGGTTTATGTGAAATAAAATATTTTGATATGGATTTTGATTAGGTACTTACTTAAAGAGAAGCCTTAAACCAAAACAACACATTTGAGAACCTATATTTTATTAAAGACTCAGTTTATTTGACCTACACACTGGGCATTCTATTTGTCCCTAAGAAAAATCAAATCAGTCGTTACAAAAGAATTTATTCATAAAATCACACCAAAAGGGGAAAACACAATATTGATTTTCAGTATCGAACTAACGCAATCATGACAAAATGTGATAAGTGTTGTATTTTAATTAATCAATGCTTAGTACCTACTACATAATTGCTCCATCGATTATCTGAAAGAGTAAAGCCGACCCTGACCGCAGGGCGTGACAATGCTAAGTTCATAAGTTGAATAAGGTACGCGTTTAATAGGTAGTTTTTAGCTTGGATCGATGTCATTAAATAAGCATACGAAAACATGAAAATGCCAAGAGTTCATCACACAATTCGATGGACAATATCAATGTGATGTTTTAGCGTATTCCCAGATCTCTCTAAAGCTTCCGATACCGTGATTGTTTACAGACTTGTTCAACAGTAACATTTACGGCATGTCTGACCAAACTCGTTGGACAATTAATGAATTATTCGACTTTGGCGTTTCTCAAGGTAGTATACTTGGTCTTCTCCTTTTCTAAATCTACATTTAAGAAATTCGTATGCGATGGCACAGTGTTACTCAGGGACCCAGATTGAAAACGGATGGATTGAAAAATTTCTGTGAATAATGATGAGTATGGGTTTCTCAGCACTTTGTAAACGGTTTTGAGCTATTGTAACACAACTTGGAGAACACTGTAGCTAAGTAAAAACGGTCTTGACAATCGAATTTCTACTCAGTAAGCTTATTTTTTCCCAACTATGTTGGGGTCGGCTTCCAGTCTAACCGGATGCAGCTGAATACCAGTATTTTACATGGAGCGACTGCCTATCTGACCTCCAAAACCCAGTAACTGGGTAGTACGATAACCCTTGGTAAGACTGGTTGTCAGACTTTCGAGCTTCTGACGACCCGTAACGACTGTCAAAGATCCACAAATGACAGCCGGGGCCAACGGCTTAACGTGCTTTCCGAGGCACGGAGGAGTCTCGGTATGTAAAGATGGTCACCCATCCACGGACCAACCCCAGCAAGCGTAGCTTAACCTGATGGATCGACCCGTGCGGCTGTTATTACTTAGCCACGAGCTCCTCACTTAGCCACGAGCTCCTCAAACTAACTCAAAACGCTCGACAAACTGCAATTACCTACGGTAAATGCTGGAATCGCCGGGATCTAGTAAGGTAGGTATATACCTACTAATGAATACGTGTACATAAATAAGACAATTACTTAATATAGGAAAGCTACTCAAAAATCAATAATTGAGATTAAAACTAAAACGACACGGAAGGCTGGCATGTAACTAAATAACAGGAAATAGACATAATTAGCGCATACGCGAAAATCTATAGGTACATATAATAAAATCGTAAACTTTCCGTGTCTGTACATTAAAGAAGCAAAAAAAGTTTTTGCAAAAAAAGGTAGGTATGACACGAGAAATAAGTAGATACTTAGGAATATATGAATATAATAATAGAACTTTAAAAACATTTTTTTGACATTTTTGTCTGTTTGTCGGTTTATTAGTTCGTTTCACGTAAAATCCACTCATTGGAGTCAACATCAAATTACGGAAAGATAAATTTCGGAAGTCGGTGCCAAAAAACGAAAATTGAAAACCAAAGACACCGACTTCCGAAATTAAAGTTATTTTTCACTTTTTAGTGTTTTTTTCGAAGTCGGTTGTTTTTTTTTGGAAAAAGTTTTTTTTTATCCCGTCCCCAAGACGGTAGGTAGGTTACTTATATGCTACTAATAGGATTTAGATAAAACAGATAGTTAGGTAGCTAATTCTAATTCAAATTCAAAAACTTTAATTCGAGCCAAGACTCATAAAGGGTTCGTGTAATGACACATATATCTGACAGCAATGAATTAAAGGACAGTACACTCTGCAAGCTATCATTTTCAGAACCCTGTTGGGGCTGGCCATGACTCATGCCATTATTGATGCAGCGCGCTTGCGCATTATTGTATAAAAACAATCTACACGCGCCGCCGCAAACATCCCTGATGCACTGCAACACCATGGTAGCCCCATCAGTTTTCTGAACGCATTAGGTATTAAATTGGACACGAAGGGTTCCATACGATGCCTGCGAATAATTCTCGCACAAGCTGCATGTGTAGAAGGTGGTATAGAATGCTCTAAAGAGTAGTAAAGAGCGTCACCTTAACGTCTGCAGCACAACGTGCAAACCTGCGGGCTATCATATTCGCACGCTCGGACAGAGCCCTCCGTTCCCTTTCAATATCCGCATTGTCTTGGTCAGTGGGGACCAAAGTGACCTATCTATGTAGTTAATAACCTGAACTAACACATAGGATAATTTTTATCCCGGTAGTAGATACGTTTCTGTGGGATGATATTACGCAAACCTAACTATGTAGGGCGCTACACCGCATTGAAAGGACAAGACAACTTCTGTCGGAGTATTGTATCTCCTGGCAATTTTGAATCATTCACAAATTAATAAGTAAGTGCCTGCCTACCAACTTAATTAACACCAAATTATTCAGTAGGTAGGCTACCTACTTATGCTAACTTTGAATTCATCAACCAAACCTTCTGTTTACCCTGTTAGGGCCTGTAAGTTAGGAATAATCGTATTACCTAACTATAATTATTAGCAACTTTTAATGTACCTCCCTACACATAGACGTGAACGTGCTTGTTACTGAATAAAAAAAGTGTAAAAAAAAAGTTTCACTCACCTACTGATAGTGGGATGTATGATTTATTCGGATTCGGCTGTATTCGAAGAGTTTCAATGATTTCTCTTATAGGATTAAACGTATTGCGGGCTAATGAAGAAGCTCGCACGTCCCATTCCTTACGGTACCGTAATCGACACGACATCTTCTTAAAAGATCGAGACTATAATGACGATCATTTTTCTGTACACCTCATTTAAGTACTGCTATGGCTCGCTAATCTAAAAATGCAAATTAGCTGATATTTAATGAAACAATTTTTAGCACGATTCTTCTATAAAAATTGTTAACATCTCATTTTAGGGTTCCTTTGTAATATGGGTTAATTTATCTAAATAATAAAAAATCATTTCATTCACTGAAGACAACGCACACAGCGTTCTCAGACGTCCCAATTTTGGTTGGACGTCCCGATTTTTCGCCCAAAGATAAGCTCAGTCCTGCTTTTCGGGGATTACCTACTCAAAGTTAAATCATCAGAGAAATTTATATAAGTACCTAATTCGTAAGTAACTGCCTTAGGTACAAGGTAAACCGGGCAGTTATTATTACAGTGAAGTTCATTAAAATATTATTTTCTAGGCCTATTTATTTATCATCATCACTATCACTATCACTATGAGACGACGAGAGGAGCTCGTGGCTACGTAATAACAGCCGCACGGGTCGATCCATCAGGTTAAGCTACGCTTGCCGGGGTTGGTCCGTGGATGGGTGACCATCTTTACATACCGAGACTCCTCCGTGCCTCGGAAAGCACGTTGGGCCGTTGGTCCCGGCTGTCATTTGTGGATCTTCGACAGTCGTTACGGGTAGTCAGAAGTCCGAAAGTCTGACAACCAGTCTTACCAAGGAGTATCGTATTACCCAGGTACTGGGTTGTGGAGGTCAGATAAGTAGTCGCATCCGGTTAGACTGGAAGCCGACCCAAACATAGTTGGGAAAAGGCTAGGCAGATGACTATCACTATCACTACGTAGTATAAAACAAAGTCGCTTCCCGCTGTCTGTCCGTATGTATGCTTAGATCTTTAAAACTACGCAACGGATTTTGATGCGGTTTTTTTAAATAAGTAGATATAGAGTGATTCAAGAGGAAGGTTTTAGTGTATAATTTGTCAAGTTTTTGTATACATTGGCTAAAATATACCTAATGATATTTGCTGGAGGTGTCGGAAAAAAATAAGCCGTCTGTGAGCTTTCAACGAAAACGCTTATTCGTCTTTGCCTAGATTTGCTCCTACCTCGGTGAAGTTAGCCGCACGATTTCATTATTATGAACTTTTGTTAGTGCTAATCGTAAGAGACAGTTAGAGAGAAAAGAAAAATCGTTAGAGAGTAATTAGTTTTTATGTAAAAACAATTTTAATTTTTCGTGTGAAGTTGGCCCCCCTTCCCGCAAAAATGGACTTAGACGTAATTTTTTTTTAATCGTTTGCGAATCGTTAGAGAGGGATTGAGAGTTACACAAAATCGTTAGAGAGTTAATATTTTATTTGTTATTAAATCATTTCTAAGAGCGTGACGTTAGCCCACCTCTGTGAATTTTGCCAACTTTTGTTAATGCTAATCGTTAGAGAGAGTTAGAGAGAAAAGAAAAATCGTTAGAGAGTAATTCGTTTTATTTATCAACGATTTTAATTACTTTTGTGACATTGGCTCCCATTCCCGCAAAAATGGACGTAGACGTATTTTTTTTTTATAGTTTGAGAATCGTTAGAGAGAGATAGAGAGTTAAAACAAATAATTAGAGAGTTAATATTTTAATGACAAATCTCTTATATGCTGGGGCCACACCAACGGATTATCGCGATATACGTTAACCGTTGGTGTACTACACCACGACTTACCTCGAGAATTTGTCAACGGTATTTACATTGGCGTTTGACGTTGGGTGATTGATAACTCTGACTCGTGACTTGATAGAGTGTTCTTAGCTATGATTCAAGAAAATTGGTTCAGCCGTTTGAAGATTATCAGCTCTTTTCAAGTTGATGAATGGATGTGATCATCTTCCACAGGTCACATCGATTCGAAAGGACATGTCCAAAAATGGTTTTTTATTATTCAATAATTCTAACGATAAGTTAAATATATTTGGATAGAGATCCCAAAAATTAGTAGCTCTAACTGTATCATGCATTTTTAAGGATTACCAATTTTGAGAGAAATCGTTTTTTAATTTATTTATGTATTTTATTCTTATGTACACACAGTAAAATACAAAATAGATACGACATAGTTAAAATATGAATACAAAGGTACTGCTTATTTCTTAGGAAATAATTAATTTAGTATTAGTTTACTCCTAAAACGAACAAACTTTTCTAATTATCTAGGTTAATAAAGTGAACACACCCCAGAAAATAACAAACTTTTCAAAATTGACACATGGTATGGTACTGTCATTACAGTCAATCAATATTTTGTTATACAGAATATGACAATGCAAACAAAAATTCTAATCAAGTTATTTACTTTATGTACCATATTCTGAAATAAGATGAAATGGGATATTTTCAGTCAAAAATGTGTAGCATAATTCTTTTAGACCTCTCTTTAGATTATAGCTACTAGGAATCTATAAGTGCAAGAAGTGCATGTTTCAGCATAGTCCACAGGCTTAGCAGTACCTAGTAAAATGATAATAGTACCTACCTACTGATCAAGAACATTTGTTTTAATTACGATGGAGAATTCCTGTTTTATGGCTTAGAATCGAGATCGGAAGTGGATGAAAACCCTTTCGACAATTATGATATTTAAAAACTGAATAACATGCTTTGAATGCAAGTGTTACAGATTTTTTATGAAATAAAACTTTTTTTCATGATTTCTTCATTTTCAACGTCTTCTCTTATTAAAATACTGTCGAGAAACTGAGCAGGTGGAGATATATAATTTTGATGCCGGCCCATCCAAGATACCAGACAATAATGTAATACACTCTATAACTATTATAGTGGTGCGAGTCCTCTGATCAAAGCTGTCTCATGTGATGACGAAATGCCTGGTATCTTCACTAACTTCTAGGTACAGTAAAAGTACCGTTCGGCTGAATATGTTGCCCATAATAAGAGCGAGCCTGTTTAATCTAAAACGCGTTCTCAGAAATAATTTAATATCAATTAAAATATTAACTCTGTAATGATTTTTTTTAACTCTCTATCTCTCTCTAACGATTCTCAAATTATAAAATAAAAAAATTACATCTACGTCCATTTTTGCGGGAATGGGGGTAATTCGTTTTATTTATCAACGGTTTTAATTACTTTTGTGATACTGGTCACAAAAGTAATTA
Source organism: Lithophane socia (assembly GCA_947522985.1). NCBI lineage: Eukaryota > Metazoa > Arthropoda > Insecta > Lepidoptera > Noctuidae > Lithophane > Lithophane socia. Next base: position 11,631,434 of record OX383256.1, on the reverse strand, counting down.
AAATCGTTGATAAATAAAACTAATTACTCTCTAACGATTTTTCTTTTCTCTCTAACCCTCTCTAACAATTCTCTAACGATTAGCATTAACAAAAGTTCATAATAATGAAATCGTTCGGCTAAATTCACGGAGGTTGTGCTCCTATAGGCCTGACGATTTTTCATAATTCTGTAAATCCATATTTGTTACCGTGCGTTTGCACTGGCGAAACATTCACGACAAAACATGTTGAAATCTCTATTTTCTGTGAATATTCCATACAATTTTTGACAGGAACTAGAGATTTCAGTTCGGTATAGCTCAACCTTTATTTTGAACCGGTACCAACCGGTATATTTTTGAGGTATCTTCTTAACCTTTAACCGTAACCGCTTTAGTCCCTGGCTCATTCTCCTTTCTCTTGCTTTTGTAATCCGATATCCGGTAGATAGATCCTACTGGCCTCTAGGGTTGTCCAGTAAGTTATACTGTGTGTGGACGTTAGATTTTGGAATCGCCAGCAAGTCACTGCGTGTGTACCTAGCATTACATTTTAAAGCTACCTGCGTTGATATACTGGGCACACTGTGGGTAGACTGATAAACATGCGTACTAAAAGTACGCAGTCTTTAAGTTCGCGACCTTACTTGGCTCGCCGTCGGTGACACACGTGAAGCTTTCACAGAATTTCATTGTTAAATTGTCAAATTGGCTCGCGGCTCGCGGCAATGACAGACGGGCCAGTAAGCTCACCGAACCATATGAACGCGTACTTGCTCGCACGTGTAGCACCCGTTTAATGTGAGATTAGTGTAGATTTTGTCATTGATCATTGACATTAAACAAACGGGGTGATAGACGTGCGTGCAAGTACGCGTACTTATGGCTCGGCGAGCTTACTCGCCCGTATGTCATGCTAAGTACGCGGACTTTAAAACCGCTGAGTAAGTTCGTTGGCGATCCAACAATGAAATTTTGAGCAAGCTTCACGTGAGTCACCGACGGCGAGCCGAGTAAGCTGCGACTTAAAAACGGCGTAGGTGCGCACGTCTATCACCTACTTAAGACTCCGCTGTTCGTCCGACTGTCACTAGGCTACAGCATATAGCTCATGAACCGTGATAGTTGTTGAAATTTTCACAGATGATGTTTTTCTGGTTTCCGACAAATACTAAAAAACAGAATAAAATAAATATTTAAGGGGGCTCACATACAACAAACTTGATTTTTCTGCCGTTTTTATAGATAATGGTACGGAACCCTTCGTGCGCGAGTCCGACTCGCACTTGGCCGGTCTTTTAATAATAATAATATATTGATTTGCTTATAAACACGATAGATAAAGATGATTAAAAAAAAATTGTTATTTATGAATATTTTAGGTTACTTGGAACAAAAAACCTCTACGAATGAATGAATGAAATAATGAAAGTGTGACATAATGTGTGAGGGTTGCCATATTGTGATTTCTAATTTTCCCATTCGATTATACCAAAATAATAATATTATATAAAAAATAAAATTATGATTTCTTACTTCGAGTAATTATATTCCTGTTTTCTTTTTTTACGTATTTATATTTTAGATTTCCAAGTAATACTGAATCTAAAATGAATAGTAGCTATAAGAAATTTTTGAATAACAATTGTACCATACTCAACAATGTCTTACCGTGCGTTTGCACTGGCGTAACATACACTTAAAAACATGTTGAAATCTCTGTTTTCTGTCAATGTATCGACTCGCGTTCGCATTGTCACGCAACTTGTTGTCGCGAAACATGTTTGACGTTTCATATCATTCGACGTGTTTCGCCACATGTCTTTACAAACCAAATTCGTATCAAAATGTATCTGTATGAATCTAGTAACATGTTGTAAGATTTGTTTTGACACTTTGGTCGGTTTTTATAGTCCACAAATGTTGTATTCCACAAACATGGAAAACCTTGCCAAAGCTCTATAAACTTCATCGTGTCTACTTTGGACCATTCTATGTTTCGATATAAACACGGGATGTTTACCACCATACTCGGATAACACTAAACATCAAGCAATAGACAAGTTGCGAGACATAATTTGACATAAACAAACAACAGTGCGAACGCAAACGTGACAAATCTCTATACAAAACATGTCTATTGTGTATGTTTCTAGACAGTGCGAACGCAGTTTACAACAAATCTTGAGACCTGTCTTAAGACTTACTCATGTTTCTTACAGTGCGAACGCAAGTTCAACAAAACAAGTAATGAGATTTGTTTCATATGACAAGTTTCGAACATCTGCATGTTAAATTTTTTCTAGTGCAAACGTATAGTTACACGTACAATATTATCCTACCCAAACAATATTATTCCCCAAGCCCCAAATTATATGGAAAAACTTTAGCAAATGGCAACCCTTTTTACACACAAAGAGGTGGCTTCCAGTGTGACCATTTGTGGCAGATTTCTGCCATTTTGGCAGATTTCGCTCCAAAAAATTGTCTGTGGCAGATCATGCTGACGATTTACAAAAGTGGCAGATTTCGGCAGATTTAAAAGATTTCAAGAAAATTACTAAAAGTCTTGTTAGAATCAGGTGGAAGTAGCACCACCAGCACAATTTTGAGTGTAGACAAATTTTGGGGAGCGATTGAAAAAATCCTGGACGCGAATGGGGCTACAAAATATACAAATTTCGCGAAAGCGTTATTATGTTTGCCGATGTCCAACGCTTCGTGCGAAAGAATCTTCTCTCAGGTGAATCTAAATAAAACAAAAATAAGGAATAGGTTCCTAAATCAACATGTGTCAGCTTTAATTACAACAAAAGAGGGGATTAAGGAACACGGAGACTGTGTATCCTTTAAACCAACTAAAAATATGATCAAAAACATGTCGTCAAAATCGATGTACAACGAAAATTTGGAGGCAAATGCGGATACGTAGAGTAAGTACATAAAATAATGCTTAAGAAAATTGTTAAATATTTTTGTGGATTAAAGAAATTTCATTGAATTCGTGTATTTTTCCAGTTTCCATGAAGGCATATTTTTGGCAATTTTGGCGTCAAGTGTGGCAGATTTTTTGCCCAGTCTGTGGCAGATTCGCCATTTATAAGATGGTCACACTGGTGGCTTCACTTGTGATTAGATGATGAGTTTGGATTGGTTTTAATGTTTGGAGCGCTCCGTCCTTGCCCTCTTGAGTATTATTAATGTTCTGTGTCTGAGCAACAGCAAAGCAAGGAACCTAAACTTTAAACTTACAGGCGAGACGCGAGACTGATAATCTTGAACCCCGCAAGTATTATAAAGTCATGAATAAACACAGAACTTTTGTTCGTTTGCTAGATTATTCTAAGCCTGTGAGAATAATAACAAGATCTCTTACAAATGAATCTACTTCTACCAAATCATCAATCAGCTATTGTGCTGACATCGTAAAGTAATAATTCATATATTATATACTCAGTAGAATTTATCCGAATGATCCGAATTTATAAGACGAAAGTCTGGACTGATAAGTTTATCGCATATTCTGGTACTTTATTTATTTTGCAGATAGACAGCATGACTATGAAAATTTTTTGGCTACTCTTCTCATGACGGAGTCTCTGCGTTCTCCTGCTCTTGTGTTAAGAGCATTTAACGTAGAAATAGCTCGAGTGCAGGACGTAACATCTGACTCACAAACTGCTGCACTTAGATTACAATTCTGGCAAGATGCTCTCAAAGCTATTTTTAACAAAGAGAATGTACAAAAAGCTGTGCCTGGCAATCCCGTAGCACAAGAACTATTTAAGGTGAATGGACTCAATTTTTTTTTCTCATAATACAACAACAACCAGCAGATTACCTTATATTTTATTTTGACATATTTTTAGGTATGCTGCAGTTATGGACTCCAGCGGAGGCATTTGGAAAGACTTATTTCATCAAGAAGTAATATGTTAAAGTCTAAATACTTTAGAACTTTAGAAGAGATTGAGAAATATGCTGAAGATTCTGTCTCTTCAATATATTATTTACTTTTGAGTGTAGCAGGTGTAAAAGATGTACATGCTGACCATGCTGCATCCCATTTAGGAAAAGCTCAAGGGTTAGCTAATATATTGAGGTATGGAGGCACTATACAACATTCTCACTGCAGAGTACGAACATTACATAACATTCACTTTGGTAATCCTTACACATCACATGTTTCAGGTCTGTCCATGTATCCAGTTACCATAAAACAGTTTCCTTGCCCATGGATATACTTATGAAGTACAAAATAAGTCAAGAAGATGTTCTAAGAAGTATTGACAGTGAGCACATGAGAAATGTGGCATTTGAAGTTGCCTCCAGGGCAAATAGTCACTTAAACAAGGTTATAACTAGTTGTGAGAGTAGAGAGTACACCACAAGTTGAGTTTATGGCCAGAGGTGTACCATAGTACACCCTTATTTTGGCAGTTATGTTTCCCATGTAATAAGGGGTTCCCCTATTGCTACAGACTCCATGCTGCTACTGAGAATTCCCAATAAACTTCATCCCATGGAACTGCACCCAGGGCCTCATGCTCAGCTTTAGCGCTTGGTACCCTAGACCACTAAGTCGTTTTTTATATCATTCAACTATTGATTTTACTAATTCTTTATAGAACCAGCCTGTGGTTATTCACTTCAGACAGAACAGTACTTGCGATGATGCTTGCTTTCTAATATCTCAAGAAAAACCTAATCTAATTGGACGCAAGTTAATGTAATCATTGTGTCATAGCCTTTATTAACTAGAACAATTTTATTAATCTGAGGTTTGACTGTTTTCAGGCAAGAGAGATTAAAGTTCCTCAACCTACAAAGCAGATATTCTTACCAGCAGTAGCTATCCACAAGTACTTAGCTAAACTTGAGAAGAAAAACTTCAACCTATTTGACAAGTCACTTCTACTTGCTAGTCCTACCTTACCATTCAGTTTGTATTATAATAGAATGCGTAACAGATATTAGTTTATTTACGACAAATTTCACAGTTGATTCTATGTAGTGAGTGTTTCAATTTAGACGTATAACTAGTAAATTTTGTACAAATAAATCTGTATTTTTTTTCAAATAACAAAAATTCTGTTAAAATCTAATATAATATAAATAAAGTGTGAAGGGGTAGTCAATAAAACAACATATGATTATATAGAAATAATTGCACTGTTTACTTTCAAGCTTCTTCATGCAAATAAATATTTCATAACTTTTGAGATTCAAGCAAACTTGTTTGGCAACATGAGTACCTTATCAGTTAAATAGTCACTAATTAATATGCCTACTGGAGAATATTCATTACTGTGTTGGATAATGCACTTTTACTTCGTGCAACTTTAGCTATACTTATGCAACAAAAATAAAAAGTCTAAAACAATTTCTGCTTAATAATATCGATCTTATTATATAATTTAAAATTGTAGGTTGTTATCAAAAATAGAATTGCATTTTAAAATCATCCAATGCAATTCATATTAGTACTGTCTTAACTTTGGTTAGTAATCTTCGAAGATCTTTGGTTATAGACAATTCCATTACTGTGATGTGCAAAATATTAATAAGACTAATGTACTTGCATTTGTGAGTACCTATGAGAAGAATAATTTAAGCATCTATAATTAAACTAACAAGATTGCTTTGTTACATATCTCCAAAAAAGAGGTTCTAAAAAATAACAATAGTAACATAATACTTTTAATGTTAAATATAATCATTTCATGGTTGTGAGAAAATAAATACTAGAAAGGTAAGTACTAACCCTGTTGTGCACAAATAAACTGTGCACATAAAAATGCATAACCTTAAAGCTAAATCAAGCTTGTAAACATAATAAAGCCATTATAATAAAAATATTTCAAAATGAAGTGATTAAATAAACACAGCCGATTAGAATATCATAATGCTAATTTGGAATGTAGAGGTTTATAAGTTAATAATAGTTTAAAATGTTTGACACTTAAGCTTAATATAAAAAAGCTAATAATAAGTACTAATGATTCCATCACAATTAACCTGCTGCAAAAAAAGCTGCCATATACTACAAATAAAACAATGCGTTATTCAGAAGGTGTCAAGTCTTTTTCGGGCTCTCCCTCAAATAAAATTTGTTGTAGTAGATCATAAATAGGTTCAAATGCCTTCCTACAAGCTGCATTCGTCGGAGTGAGGTAGTCATGCATATCATGGTGACTGATAGTGCCATCGGTTTGTATAAAACCTTTGTCTATGGGAACCATTTCCACTTTATTCATGTTAGTAACCTTTTCACGTAAAATTTGATTGATTTTGGAGTTCTTCTCCCTTAATGTATTTGGGTACTGACCACGAGGAAGTAGACTCTAGAATAAAATACAGAAATGTTAGTAGGATTTACAATAAAATTGCATAGCACTGAACTATTTAAGACCATACTTACAGGCAATACTATGTAAGCACTTGGGTGTTTCTCCCTGATTGTTCTAATTATTTCTAGGATACCTTCACACACTTGCTCAGGAGTGTATTCAACATTATTTGTTCCAACATGCACAACTATTACCTACAACATCAAAAAGCTTGAAATCATTATAGAAAAATGAAAAGTCACAAACATGGTATGGTGAATTAAACTCAGATTTATTAAGTAACATACTAGGAATATAAAGAGTATTTCATTTGTGCTTTTCATTGGTTATTTTTAACAATTTTAAGAGACAAAACAAGTGCATTGACTATAATTATGTAACTAACCTTAGGATCAACATGATCAAGTTCTCCATTCTTGATGCGCCACAAAACATTTTGAGTCTGATCCTTGTGGATACTGAAGTTGAGGCAGTGCAGAGGCGCAAACCATTGGTTCCAAACCTCTGTGTGCTCTAATGCTTGCAGGATTGAGTCGCCAATGAAAATCACATCAGCATCTTTTCCTTTTGCATCTGATAAAAATCTATTATGCTGTAACAGGAATTAGGCAATTAATGAAGTTACAGTAGGTATAAAGCCATAGACAGAAGTGAATACAAAATGCTTCCAAGAGCGAAATAGTTATTTTTAAGTTAGAACTACACGACAGTTATCTTCTTCACTTAGGCGAATAATTTCACATTTAGTGAATAAAACAATTCGTAGGTAAATTATTAACTAATTAGTGCCAGATTACACTAATCTGCACTTGCCGATTACTAGCAATTTAGGTCAGCAAAAACAATCCGAATCTAATTGCAAAAATTACCACGTATATGAATCATAAAAATTGTGAATTCAACCGTCTGAATTAGCAAATTCTAACTGCTCACGAATTAATATTACAATTGAAAACTTACAATGCTATTCCATCTTCCATCCCCTTCAGTGTCTTGTTGAGGAGCGGCGACTGAACAAGGATTCATTCTTCGACAGCAATACTACAAGCAAATGTATTACATGAAATATGTATCGTAATAAGACTATTAATTTACCACATCTACTAAAACCACGAAGATGAAAATAACTTGGCGGTTTCTAGTAAAGCTTGTGTGTGTTGGTTGCCGTCACTGTCAAGTCAAATGTCATTCAATAGCAACTGTGAGTCTGTGACTGTCAATTTTATCTATTTACATGTCATAAGTCGGTCCCTCACATTAGGATATAAACGGACGCAAGTGTAAAGAGAAGACATGTGCAAATAATGTATAATATTTGTATTTGAGCTAAGTCCGTCCGGCGTCAAAAGTACGATATTTTAATGTTTATTATAGGGGGATTTCATGAGCTCGCGGCTAAATGAAAACAGCCGCACAGATCCATTTAAAGGATTAGCTAGGCTTGCCGCGGTTGGTTCGTGGATGGATGGATGGTCCCATGACATGTCGAGAACCCTCTGTGTCTCAGAAAGCACGTTAAGCCGTAGAGGTCTCGGCTGCCATTCGTAGCTCTTTGACAGTCGTTACGGGTATTCAGAAGCCCAAAAGTATGACAACATCCGTCTAAGTGATAGACGTGCGTACTTTAAGTACGCGGTCTTTAAGTTCGCGACCTTACTCGGCTCGCCGTCGGTGACACACGTAAAGCTTGCTCAAAATTTTATTGAATTTATTGTCAAATTGGCTCGCGGCGATGACGGACGGGCGAGTAAGCTCGCCGAGCCATAAGTACATGCTCGCACGTCCATCACCCTTTTTACCGAATGGTATCAAATGGTGTTACCGTGTTACATAATTATTGTTGTGGCTTGTGGTGGTCAGATAGCTGCATCTGGTTAGACTGGAAACCGGCCCAACGTAGTTGGGAAAAGACTAGGATTAAATGTTGGAATTTCATGGCAGTTTTCTGTATAAAACTGCCATGAAATTCCAACATTTAATCCTCCACTAACTTGTCCGCGTGGAGGTCGTAAATTATCCCACGGGAACGTACTATCGGGATAAAAATTATCCTGTCCTAATTCATCTATATTATATGACGGCGTCGGCGATGGCTGAGCGATAGTTGCCGTCATCATCTCGATTCGGTGGTATGACTCCATAGTGCAGGTTTACAATAAAACACGATGATACAGCAAATCAGTTAGTATTTCACTTTAAGAACAATCACAGTAGGTACATACATTACTAATAATGTTCACGCAAATCAACAGTTTCGCTTAGGAGAAGTGAAGGTCTGCATCCGTTTGTTACCCTCACAAGACTGCCTCGTCGTTCAGCCAATTCCCCTAACACGACTCTGTCCACGTGCCGCCCCATTCTAGTGAGCGCGTCACGGAGTTTACCATCACCTCAGTACTACAATAATCAATTGAGAGACTATTATCGCTCAACTTTTATAATCTGCGACATATATGTATACATACCATTTTGTGCCTTTCAACCAAATCCGTTCAGCCGTTTAGGCGTGCAAAGGTAACTGTAAAAGGGGTGATAGACGTGCGAGCATGTACGCGTACTTATGGCTCAGCGAGCTTACTTGCCCGTGTGTCATACTAAGTACGCGGACTAAGTTCGTCGGCGATCCCACAGGTTTGAAATTTTTCTCGTAGCCCACCTTGGCTCGTCGTCTGTTATCGCCGCGAACCGCGAGCCGCCAATTTGACAATGACATTTTAAGCAAGCTTCACGTGTATCACAGACGGCGAGCCGAGTAAGGTCACGAACATAAAAACCGCGTACTTTAAACGCACGTTTATCACCCACTTAAGATCGCAAAGAACACTTATCGGATTATCGCAGGACGGTGAAACTCGCGTCCTATACCTATTGCGGCGTTATTATAGCAGCAGTAGTTATTATTTCGTGGCCATCCTAATAGAATGTACTGATAACAGATATCGCAATAACGATAACTCAAAACAGGATAACTCAGTGAACTAAACTCACCCAATAGATTTCAAAACATCAACGAGTGTCAGTGACGGAACTGACGAACGGACCAATCCGACATGACACCACTGACTGACACTGACATCATGGACGGGCTGGATTGTATGCCAAAATAGTTTGGGCAAAATATTAAATATATATATATAAAATATTGACATGACAAAGTAAAAAAGTACTAAATTTGCACCGGTTACGGGCTATTACGTGTAAACTTTTATTTTAGCTCATCAATTATACAATGGAAATTGAAAACGAAGAATTAATCATACTCGAAGGCAAACATCGAAAAGAAAAAAAAGAGTTACAAGCACAAATTCAAGCGTTAAAAAAAGCCGCAAAAAATGATAAAACGAAGAAGAAAGAGTTAACAGCTGAAATAGCGAGGTTAGAGGCTGGAATGGACCTTCGACATCAACAAGAAATTGATTCTGCTTCTGCAAACAAAGATGTAGATGATGTTACAGATTCGGTTCTCAGTTCTGCTGAAAATGAGCTATCAAAAGTGAAAATTTCAAAAGCTCAAAAACGTAGAGAAAAGAAGTCGCAACAAGAAAAGGAAAGAGATGAACTTATAAAACAACAAGAACAAGAAAACCTCCACGGACCCAGAAACACTGAACTGCAGGCAATTAATACAAAGTTAAAAGAAAAGGGACTTCAGATTTTATTAATTCCATCTGATGGTGATTGTTTATACAAAGCCATTGCTCATCAATTTGCACTAACCAAGCAGAAAGAATTATCTGTAGATAATTTAAGAGAAACAGTTGCAAATTACATAAGGCAATATAAAGACGATTTCGTTCCTTTCATGACTAACCCGGAGACTTGTGAGATGCTGACCAGTGAAGAGTTTGAGGAATATTGTAGCAAAATAGAGAATACTAAAGTGTGGGGTGGTCAGTTGGAGATTAGAGCTTTGTCAAATTCTTTGAAATGTCCAATAAGTGTCATTCAAGCGACTGGACCAAGCTCTATTGATCAAGGTGCTGAATATGAGGGTCCACCGCTAGTAATAACGTATCATAGGCACATGTATGGACTAGGTGAACATTACAATTCAACTGTTCGTAGTAAAATTGAAGACTAGTTTCAACAATAGCTTGCTATCAAAAGTAAAGTCAGCTATTTTATTATAAAAATGTCTGTAAATAACTCTCTCTCAAATGCTTACATTTTTTACTGCTGTTTTAAGAGCATTGCATTAATAAAATAAAACATGTAAATAATCAGGGCACTGACATTGAATTATTTGAAATAATAAAAACATATTGTTTTATAAAATACTTTGTTTTTGTTTTGGTTTGCTAGGAATGACGAAATCCACGACTACAAATGCCATCAGTAAATTCTGAAATCAAGCAGTACAAAAAACACCACAAGGCATGCCTAACCTTGTTTACAAACCCACTAGTTACTGAACTGTTAAACCAGACAGCAGTGGTAAAAAGGCTGAAGTGGGAGGCACAGCCAGCAGCCTGGCTGCTCCACAATTCCATTTGACATTGAACAAATTCAGTTATGGTCCGACAACCAATTGCAAATAGAATTAACAAGAAAAAAAAAACTTTGTTTCAATAAAAAATCATTACAATGTAGTAATAATTTATTTATGAAAAGGAAAATCAATGTTAGTACAATATTGTATAAATATTACATTTCACACATTTGGACACTTAAAATAATATCATTGCCTAAGCACCATTTTGAACAGGAGCTTCAACTGGTGCATTTTCGCCTTCTGCATTATGTTTATTGGGGTCATCAGGTTTCATGGCAGGGAACAGCAGTACTTCCTGAAAAGAAAGGAAATATATTTGAAATAAATAACAACTATAGTATTATCTGAAATCATTTTTTCATCATCTGCAAATATTTGACTGTTGTAAGATAAAAGCATTATGACGCGAAGCAGGTGCGTAGCTGCGCATTCTACTCAGTTGTGTAATGAAAGTTGATAGATTGGTTAGTATATTTTCTCTACCTCACTCCTTATAAACTTACCTTGATGTTATTTGAATTGGTGAGGAACATTGTAAGACGGTCAATGCCCAGGCCCCAGCCGGCCGTAGGTGGGAGGCCATACTCAAGAGCAGTACAGAAGGCCTCATCAGTCGGCGGCGTCTCATCGTCACCTGCAGCTCGGTCTTTGGCTTGCTGTTCAAACCTCTCCCGTTGAGTTGCTGGATCATTCAATTCAGTGTAGGCATTACAGATTTCTTTCTTCATTACAAAAAGTTCGAATCTGAAAGGAAACATCAATATTTTTGTGTGAGAGTAATAATTCCCGATAAATAAAACAATAGAGCAATAAAACTTAAAAATGGTTATAACCAGAATTTTTTGTTTTACCTTTCAGTCAAACCAGGAATATCTCTATGGTACTTGGACAAAGGACTCATGATCTGGGGGTGATCCAATATAAAAGTGGGGTTAATACATTTGTCTTCAAGGAACTCCCCTACTAACTTATCCAGTAGTCTAGCTGTGGTCCTTGGTGGTGGACATTCAACCTAGAAAGAATTGTGTATTTATTATAATATTATATATAAATAGTTTATGTAAGTGGTGTATTTGTTCTGAACAGCATGAAAACTAGTTGTAGGCTTATGGGTTTGGTGGACTATACTATAATAAAGTCATTCATCAGGGGAAACTGTGTTTGTATTGTCTCGCTTTATCATAAGATTGGCACATATGTGTAAAATATCTGTATCTTGAGTAAGACTTACTTCATGTTTCTCACACAACTGACTTAACAGCTGGTTGGCTTCCTGTGACTCTAATTGATCAGCTGGTGGTAGTTTGACATTCAATGCTTTTTCCAAGCTTGCAATCATTGGCACTCTGGCAAATGGAGGAGTGAAGTCTATCTCCAGCTCTTCACCCTCGGGCCCATCTGGTTGATATTTAACCTGTAAATATAAATTAGTATTAATAGATAGTGGAGGTCAGATAGACAGTCGCTCCATGTAAAATACTGGTATTCAGCTGCATCCGGTCCTGCTGGAAGCCGACTCAAACATATTTGGGAAAAGGCTAGGCAGATCAATTGATTAATATTAATAGAATTTCATTCATAACATGTTTTAGCTTTCAATAATCGTAATTAGATTACTGTTAATCACTTCATTTATGATTCAACACTTATCCCATTAAGTGAATGATGTATTTACTATTTATCATTTCACTGTATATCTAGGAGTTATCATTGTAGTAAGAGTATGTTTGATAACCTATTGTTTGACTTATGATATCAAATAAAGAAATAACTGTGAATGAATTGATATGCATTTAGATAACAAAATGCAATATGACAATGAGACACATTGTTAAACTATTGTGAAATTATTTTATATCAACTTACTTTATAAGAACCATGGATACTTTTCACCATGCCTGACAGCATAGCTTCTGTTATATTGATAAGATCATTGTAATCTGCATAAGCCATGTAGAACTCACATGTAGTGAACTCTGGATTGTGAGTCAGATCAATGCCTTCATTTCGGAATTGTCTGCCAATTTCATAAACACGGTCCAGACCTCCCACTACTAACATCTTGTGGTACAGTTCGGGAGCTATCCTCATGTACAAGTCCATGTTGAGATCATTGTGATGTGTGATGAAGGGCTTAGCTGTGGCCCCACCAGGGATCATGTTCATCATTGGAGTTTCAATTTCAAGGAAACCAATATTGTCCAAAAATTTCCTTACATATGCAATGATTCTTGCTCTAGTGTAAAAGGTTTGTCTTACCTGTGGAGGAAAAGAATACCACATTGACTTGAGATGCAACTTACAGTAATGAGCTTAAAAAACAAAATAAACTCACCCTATCATTTAAAATGAGATCTAAATATCTCTTCCTGAACCTGGTTTCTTTATCCTTAAGCCCAAAGTGTAAGTGAGGCAGCATATGCAGGCAAGGAGACAGCAGCTTAATACTTTTGGGTACAATGGAAAGTTCTCCCTTCTTTGTCTTGCCAGGATGTCCGACACAGCCAATAATGTCACCTCTCCTTAGCTTGTCTGTATCAGCTACAAATTTTTCTTCTGATTCATACATTTTTGCATTAGCCATAACCTGGAATATTAGAATTTGTGTTATTAGTATTGATAAATGATAATGGTTGAAAAGGTTCCTCCCCAAGAGATTTCTCATGAATTATTGTAAAATATTATTTTCTTATTGAATTTCTTCACCTGTATTTTAACACCTTCACCTCTCAAATCATAAAAAATGAGTTTAGCTCCAGACTCTCTAATAGAGTGAACTCTTCCAGCCACAGACAGTGTAACAGTGTCAAGAACTTCACCACTGTTTACATGGTTGTACTTTTCAATGAAGTCTTCTAAAGATATTGTAACATTGAACTTGTGAGGGTATGGGTGGTTTTCTTTGGAGCCTTCCTTAAGAGCCGCAACAGCAGCAGTTCGTAGCTTATAATACTCATTGGGACTGATCTCTTCTTCAGCTTTGGAGGATGATTTCTTATCCGCTGCGGGAGTAGGAAGCTGAGCGACTTTTTCCGCCTTCTCTTTCAATTTTTGCTCGGCTTTTAGTCGCCGTTTCAATTCACTACAATTAAAATAAAGAATAACATATCAGTATGATTTATAAATATAAATTAGTATAAAATATCACTAACCGTTTGCTAACAGCAGATGAGAAATTTGCACATCGATTGATGAAATGGTTAGTTCTAACAGACAAAATACTCAGGTTCCTCAAGGCATACATTTTCGTTCACACGATACTCACTTCTTTGACAACTTTTCACTAGCAGTTTCAGCCATGACTTTTTAAATAGATTTTGTTTTATGTGCTGAAATATTCTGAAGAGACCTTTCTAACCTAAAAATAACAGGTTGACAACTTGACACGTTATCCTGTTACATAGAGTAAAAATCTGTGGAACCATGATAAGTTATCCATGGGATAAAATAAAATAATAAAGAAAATAAATCATAAAGTCGAACATAAAACCTCAACCTTTTAAGAAGTCGGTTAAAAAGAAAGACCTAACCACACATTAGAAATACGAGACCGAAACGAAACAAAACTAGATCAATTCATTAGTATTCCGAGAATGTATGCTTCAAAGTAAAGCTCGCATACATTTTTTGACACTGGCAATGTACATTTCTATTGACATCACAGCTGTTCGTTTCGTGTGGTCTGTCTTGCTAGGGAAAATTGTAATAATTAATCTGAAAGTGAGTTATATTTAGTATTATTCGTAAATCAATCAATCTGAGTAATTTTATATTAAATTCAACATTGTTTTAAAGTTCAGTGTCTTCGTGAAAGGTCGTCAAACGTTTTATAAATTTGACAAGTTTCGTTTCTACTGCATTCTCGTGAAATATCAGAACAATCGCATAAAACATCTGATTTTGTGTTGGAATTTTACGCATTGATTCGTTGGTTGCAGGTACAATCTTATGTAGACAGTATTGCTTAGATCATCTGTCTAAATTATCGAAATACTATGCCTCTTTTTGGTAAGTCTCAAAAGAGCCCCGCGGAGCTTGTGAGATCATTGAAAGATGCAGTTACTGCTTTAGAAAGGGGTGATAAGAAAGCTGAAAAAGCTCAAGAAGATGTGAGCAAAAATCTGGTGAGTATTCTGTTGCACACCAATGTTTTGAGGTCAAAAATTTTTATTGGTAACTAAGTGGACAATTTATAGTGTTGATTTTGTGTCAATAGGTTTTGATAAAGAACATGCTTTATGGCACATCCGACGCCGAACCACAAACGGATATCATAGTAGCACAGTTAGCTCAGGAACTGTACAACACCAATTTGCTTCTACTTCTCATCCAGGTATGTAAAGATTTCAGTATTAGATCAATTAAATGATCAATTGTTGTATTATCATGTCTAATGAGTCATACATTTGCATATAGAATCTAAACCGCATCGACTTTGAAGGCAAGAAGGATGTTGCCCAAGTGTTCAACAATGTGCTTAGACGTCAGATTGGCACCAGATCTCCCACAGTGGAGTACATATGCACCAAGCCTGAGATACTCTTTACTTTGATGTCAGGGTGGGTAATATTATATTATTGTAAATAAATGGTATTTAACTGATTTTAATTTAGGAATAAGTTAGATAGAATAGAAAGTACCTATTATAGGGTTTTTTTATTATTTAATTGCAATGGAATTAAAAAAACAGAACATTATACATATTTACTTTTATTCTGAACAGTGTGTGGTGTTGTCATGTCAATGTGTGCCATGAGTGCAGAATAGTATTGTAATAAGGTTATGTGATTTGCAGGTATGAACATCAGGAAATAGCATCCAACTGTGGAACTATGCTACGGGAGTGTGCCCGATATGAGGCTTTGGCTAAAATAATGTTGTATTCAGATGATTTTTACAATTTCTTCCGTTATGTAGAAGTTTCCACTTTTGATATTGCCTCAGATGCCTTTTCTACTTTTAAGGTTTGTTTATTTGAACAGTTTTTATATTTTAATTCAGACCTGTTTTCATGCTAAAACCTTAAAAAAAAATTAAATGCTTTTGAAAATGTGCTTACATTAAACACTTATACTTAAATATATCTCAGAACTCACTATGTATTACATTTAGAAATTCATGTTAATGATGGTTGTTTATAAATATTGCATAACCCTTTAACTGTTACTAATGAGAATAGAATTTTAATTGTTATCAAATTGAATCACCTTGCGTATCGGCTGAGCTCATCGGGGTAAAACATTGTAAGGAATGCAAATTTCTTATTTCATTAGGCTGTCGAAGAGGAATTTAAATTTGTATAAGTTGGAAAGGAATTAATATTTTTAATTTTATTTCCAGGAATTGCTAACACGACATAAAATGTTGTGTGCCGAGTTTCTAGAAACAAACTATGATAAAGTGTTCAGTCATTATCAGCGACTGCTCAACTCTGAAAACTATGTGACTCGACGGCAGAGCCTGAAGCTACTGGGAGAGTTGTTACTGGACCGCCACAACTTCTCCATAATGACACGTTACATCACAAACCCTGATAATCTTAAGCTTATGATGAATATGCTTAAAGAGAAGTCACGTAATATACAGTTTGAGGCTTTCCATGTTTTTAAGGTACTAATTGTAATTAGTGTTATAGTGTTACAGTAGACTTAACCATGACTTTGACTAATTTTTAATTATTATTTCAGGTATTTGTAGCCAACCCTAATAAACCTAAACCAATATTGGATATCTTGCTAAGGAATCAAGATAAATTGGTTGACTTCCTCACCAAATTCCACACAGATCGTTCTGAGGATGAGCAGTTCAATGATGAGAAGGCTTACCTTATAAAGCAAATTAAAGAACTGAAGCCCTCGGAACACTAACACTTATTGCATTTCATTAAATCGCCACTTCCTCCTCAGAAAGAAGTTAGTTATAGATGCTATTATATTTAAATGCTTCTAAGTCACCAGAGGGTGTTGTGCGGCGCCGCTAAGACACAAGGTTCAGTAATAAACATTGGAAATCTAAATAGATTTTACATTTGGTCTGTGATGAGTCAGGGAAAGTATATTTGTGCTACAAGCAAATTAACATTTTTAATAAACAATTGTAGGCATTAGTGTTACTTATGGTTTGACTTACATCTTTTGTAAGTTGTTAAAACCATTTTTAGTTTTTATGACGTGTTTAGTGACAGCTTCGGAGTCACAATCGAAATATTTATCATTATATTTTGTCACATTAGTCTGCAAGTTCCCTAAGTTTTTTCTTTATTTTCTTTGCATATGACTAAATAAAACAGGTAACAGTTGAGTGATCTAAGGAGATTTTGTATATATGACATTTTAAATTGGAGCGTTTTGTAATGTTTATTTTTTGTATTTTAAATCAATATAAGAAGTATAAATTGTTGAACATGAAGGAACATATATTTTATATTGTATATCATTCTTATCAGTATTGGTTTTGATTACATCAAGAAATATTATCATTACTTCTTACTTACTTATTTACTTTAAACACAAACCATACTTTAATGTCGTTAACATAATTTTGTTCCATGCTTAGTATTAATTCAGATGATTTAATACATATTTGCAAAATTTACAGTTATTTTTATTAAATTATTTTTTTAGATACGTAACCATAAGTTTTCAAAATTGCTGTATCATATTTTAATGTATAATGATTATTTTGTTAGCATCATTAATGCAATTACATTCTATAGAAACGGAATAAATACAATATTTATATCATTTTAATTTATTTTTTCTAAATAGTCATGTATCCCTTATTCATTACGGGTAAAAGTTGCGATACAATGAAACACTTCTCCCATCTATTAGGATTTTATTAGACACAAAAAGGGATCTGTACACAGAATCTTATTTTATAAAACTGTACAGTTACTTTTAAGCTATTCTTACAATTATCACAAAATATTTGAAGAACAATTTACAGAAAAAAATCATATTGTTTATCCGCTGAATATCATTGGGTATTATTGTTAAGAAATAAATTTAATGGAGCTGTGAAAATTTACGAAAATGTTTTGATACCTATCTGTAATAATCAGCAAAGGATTGGTCAACACTCGTTTTAAGAAGTGTATAAGTACTTATTTGTAGTTCATAGTAGAGTGTGTATTATGTAGGTACCTAGTGTTACTGTGAAACCTATTTGGGATGTGACGTTAGGCAACTCGTCATAGCACAACCAGTGACCAATTATTTAAAAATTTGCAGCTATTCAATAAGCTACTTCTAGTAACGTAGTCGTTAATTTTAAAAGGTTTTTTATGCAACTACATAAGTACCTAATTCTCACTGCACTTAATAAAGACTGAAGATGTTTAAAGTTTGCCTTAAAAAGAACGGAAACTTTTCTAAGATTACTTGCAGCTACATCCAATCTAGAAAAAATATAGAAGCGCAAAATAAAACCAAAATAAATTCCAAAAATATACCTTGCATCTTAGGGGTGTGGAAATAAATATTCCGCGGATAACATAATCTTTAACGGAAAATAGTAAATTAAATTATATTATCTTATTTTAATAGAAATTATGAAAAAGACATAACATTTTAACTCTGATGATAGTCATAATAACATAAATATTCGCTGCAGGGTTAGGTTACCCAACGTTGTAACATCATCATAAGAATAAATTGGATTCTGCTTATTTAGCGACATAAAGCAGGGCAAATGGTAAATCATTCATTAGATCCATCAGCAAAATTAGTCTTCCAAGTGGTAGCGTACATGTAGTGGCCTTCCAGTGTTATCACACTTATCACATAAGGCTGAATATTATTTCAGTTGTCATCCAGATTTCGTTATTCTAGGGTAAATTAATCAGTAATGATTTGTTTGGGCGTCTGACCGCACCGCTAATTTGATCAAATTACCATTGAAATTTCCAAAACGTGCAATTTATTAAACCAACTAAGTTTGATTACTGGCAGATGTATTATTTGATATAAATTTTATAGGTAGTGACTCATCATGACTGACTTCGCGTCAGCTTGTAGGAAGAATAATTATAAGTACCATTTACGATACGATCTGAAGTTCTGTTCAACGTCGAACTTAACATTGAGAGATAAAAATCAATTCAGTACACATCGTGGACGGTCGGTATCCGACGATACCGACCGAATTATTACCATCTCCCCTCCCTTAGAAATAAGATGCTTATTTTCAAATCATAGCTAGAAACGAGTGCAACTTCTTTATATATAGTAGACACAGCAATCTACTTTTCTGTCTGTCTGTTGGTGAATAGTAGGTAACTGTCTATCAGACGATTCTTCAAGAGTTCTTCAGTGGGTGCAAGAATTGGAATAATCAACAAGGTAGGGAATCTAATCGAGAGTACTGTGATTTAATAAGCTATTGACTGTGGCTGTTCTGTCCACTTACAACAAACACAAGTAGGTACATCTAATCCTGTCATGTGGTACCTAAGTATCTTTCTAAAATATTATGCACATATGGCAAATGTGTGATGTCGCGTCCAACGGACGACAAACTAGTTTTTCAAATATAGATTTACATTATTTCTGTTGTCCTGACATCAGATCATAATTTTATTTTAGTGACAATACATTTTATCTTGTTTATAAAATTGCAAATACCTTACTAAATACCCAAAGAACGTTGGGCACTATTACTTTTGTAGTAAGTAAACATGAAATATGTATTAATCACATCACATCATTTTAGTATACCCTCTTCAAGTTTTACAGAACTTTTCGAACAACTTCATTGTCATCCATCTTACCCTGGTTGAATCAATCATCAGTCTATAAACGCGAATCAGTCGGGCTTGACCACACGGCTCCAGATTGTTCTTGTGTCAGGAATAATTAAACACAATTAGTCAGATAACGAGATTATACTCATCAAAATGTATTTAACAAAACACTAGAACAGTAAGTTTTTTAAACGAATGCGTGCAGACCCAGCCTAAAATGATAGATAGGTATTTAGAAAATTCTTTATATTCAAATAAATACGATTAATAGAAAGAAACGAAGAAAAATGGCATATTGTATTGTATTGCTAGTACCAATTGAGCTTCTATAACTTGAAAGAATGGCGCCGCGCCAGAATTTTTATAAATTATAATTTATGGAAGAACCGAAATCACACTACCTTCGCAAGAAATATTCTTAAAATTACTCACTTAGAAAACCTAAAATAATTTAGATGTCCAAATATCGAAACATGATTGCGTAGAGAGTTGAAAGTTTTATAGAATACAAACACAAATACTTAAGATTGTATGTTTCAACTTACGAAGGCAGTGTATCACAATAACACAAACAATATAAAAGAAAAAACAAACTTAAAAAATATGTTATAGATAGGTGCTATATGAATAGCCTACTATGAATTTTCAGAATTTCAGATTATTACTAAGAATAAATATCTAAAGACTGGCTATAAATCTATATTTTCAATCATGTATTACATGTCTCACGCATTGATGTGTGTATGTAGTTTAAACATTAATATTGCGACATGTAATACAAGCATAAAATTTTCAACTCTTGTTTGGAACAATAACCTTAACAATTAGTTTTCAGTTATTACACCAAAGACATATATGTTGCACAATCAGTTCCAATCCAATGATTCACGAGATCAATTAAAATTTAAAGAACATTGGCATTGGACATTACAAACTATGTTTATTTTAAAATCGGATTGACTTTCAATCAAACAATCTGTGATTAGTCTCTCCTAACATTATTGTATTGATATTTTTAAAATACAATTTACCATTCATTATTATATGAAATATAAAAAGTCATGAACCAATCGCTTTTAGTAGTTATAAACATAAAGAACTTGCCACAAATGCGTAAAAAATAATTTACTGAATAACACAAAAAGGGCAGTCAGAGTGGCAGTGGCATACAGCATCCATGGCTTTGTGTTTGGAACATCCTTATATGTGTCATGACATTTCTACTTAGCTCATGATAATGAGTTGTCCAGTGTTGTTTGCATAGACAAGTCCTTGGCCAGGTTGGGGGGCCCAGCGGAGGCAGTTGAGACTGGTGAAGCCGTGCTCCCAATTCTGTTCCAACTCTTTGATAGGAGACAATCCCGTGCGGCTTGAACTTTCTATAAATTAAAAAAAATACGGGTTAGTGTTAAACATAGAAAACGTTAGACATTAGGTACTGGCTGATATTGGACCAAAGAACTTTAAGCGTTGTTTAGTGTTATTGTTTATTAAAATCGGTACGGCATGTTTACTGTCAGGAATAAGATAAAGCGAACGTAAGCGGTAGGTACATACCGAGCGGCTCGAGTCGGTACAGCAGCGCGATGACGTTGTTGCGCGCGTGCGGCGCCGTGGTGAAGCGGCGCGAGCCCAGCCCCACGGCCAAGTGGCGCGCCGTGGGCGACAGCGCCACCGACACCGCGCTCTGCTCCAGCACCGCCGTGTGCAGGCACTGGCCCAGCCGCGCCCACTCCAGCGAGTACACTCCTGCGGTTACCGCACACGCGGTTAGCACGTGACAAAGTGTATACCGTGTGTGGTGCAACTATTTAGCCCTCGTATCCACGGCCGATTTTTTATCGCGCTTCCATTTTTTAACGCTTTGAAAATTGAAAATACAAAATTATAGCTCAACACCGAATGTTGGAATACCAGTGCGCGATAAAAAACTGCCCGTGCAAACCTGGGCTAACTGTCACCTTGATTTGTCGCGCATGCTACGCCCTCCACCTTCCACTATCTTACACAATATTCACTTACCAAGCCAATGGTTCGTATTTCTTAACCTGGGTACAGGTAGGAGCGCCACCAAGAGCCTGCCATCTTTAGATATGTCGATACTAGCGTCATTATGAATTCTGCATCGCTGTACTACTACATTCTTGGTACCTGATGACATAAAAAATCTGTCAGTTGATTCGGTAATAATGATCATGGGAGCACCTTTTCCAGACAAGCAGAAATAAAAATATGTATAGATGAGAAACAAAATATCATACTGTCCGATATCTCGGGCGTGTTGCCGGTGGTGAAGTCCCAGGCCTGCACGCGGTGCGAGGGCGCGGGCAGCGCCTCGGAGATGATGCCCGCGTCCAGCAGGCCGGCCATGCCCGCCAGGCGCCGCGCGCCCGCCTCGCCCCCCCCGCTGCTGCCGCCGCCCTCCTCGTCCACCACCATCGCGTTCTGCACCACACTTTCACTTATACCAGTTTTACGAGTGCGATTCTATTAAACACGTACATAATGTAGGTTTTTCATTTACCTGAGCCAGGATGATAGGTTGCAGATATTCGTGTATCCTGGGCAAGCGCTGAGCCGAGCCGCCGTCGTTGCCGGGCAGGTCGCTCATCTGCATGAGCGGCATGGCAACGTTGTTGAGCACGGTGTGGAACTGGTGGCTGAGCTCCTCGCGGCCGGCCGGGTCGGCGCGCGCTGCCAGGATGTGCGGCCGGAACATCGCCAGCGGGTGCCGCGCCGCGCCCTCGGCCGCGCTCCCGCCGCTCCCGCTGGGGCCCGGCGACGCGCCGGGCGCCGCGTTGTCGGCATTGTTCGCCGGCAGCGAGAACATCTCCCGCACAGACGACGGTGTGTACAGACGGATTGTCTGCAGGCGTCTGAATCTGTTTCTGGCCGCATTCCTCAGCCTCACAGCCTGCATGTGAGCTATGCGTATAAAATTGACCCTGTGTTCGAACTCATTCATCAGCTCACTTCCAGGTGATTCCTGAAGATTAGGATTGTCACCGGGTGGCGGAGCGTTCGAGGGCCCGGCCACAGGCTCATTATTTTGTGGATCGACCCTCGGACTTCTAAATCTCGACACGCTGGGTCTCAAAGGTATATTTCGCAGTGCCGGTATTCTATAATTTGATACTGGAGGTAAAACCCTCTTTTTAATGAGTGGATGTGCAGTAGGATTTGTTCTATGCAAAGCTTTTTGCCTCCTAGTTTCCATGTACAGATCTCGTCTATTTCTCGCAGTAGCAGAATTATTCCTGTTGGCGGCGGCTATTTGAACGGCAAGACGATTGCTATACCTTTGTGAAATTCTACTCCTTTGTGAATTCTGTGAAGGTGAAGGTGTTTCTTCGTGTGGTCTCTTGTTTTTATTACTTTTTTCGACAGTTGCAGCCTGAGATGTAGACGGTTTCTCAGCATTGTTAGTTTTGTTATCTTTACTATTTTGTTGTGATCGGTTCGCAACCGATTCTGCAGCACGCTGTGGGTTACTAGGAGGCGCCAGCTCGTCGGGGCCATCAACGTTCACGTCCACGTTATGCTCAACGTTTTGAATACGAACGACATCTAGGGATTCTACACGTTGCGGTGTAGGAGCTTGGCTAGTGGCTGTTCGGCTGTTATTCCTGTTTGACATCACGATTAAGCAAGTTAACGCTAGAGCCCTTTTAAGCGTCCTCAACATATTAATGATGAGTTGACTGAGGCCGCGTTCTTCCAGACACATCATCATCATATTGAACATAACGGACAATACTTGCATGGCTCTCATGCGTATTTCATGCCTGGTAGCACTTATTTCAATCGCGCGCGCGAAGTCTCTGCGGGATCGGTTGGTGTAGCGCGGAGCCAAACGATTCGCGGTAGGATTTCGACATCGCCTCCTCAGTTCATCTTCTGCACGCCAACGATAGTTCGATTGTAGTCTTCTTCTCAAAGGCGGAGAAAATCGAGTATTAGGTGAAGATCGCACGTGAGAAGCCCTTCCCCCTTGGGTTGGTCTACTTTCAGTAGCATTGTTATTAGAAGTATTTCGCTCGGCTTCAGACTGATTATTATTTGCATTGTTAGGATTCTGAGGCGCATTACGACTTCCAGTCGAATGTCTGTCACTGTCTTCATTTCTTGCATTATTTCTTAGGTTTCTTGCAGTGCGGGTGAGGTTATCCGTCATGTCAGTCAACATCATACAACGATCGAGTAATGGTCGAGTATAATAACTGGGAACATCCTGTCTTCCTGTTTCCCTGTGTAACATAAGTATGCGACGTCGTAAATTTTCCCACATTCCGCGTAATTCTCTCATGGTCGTACGATTCCCTCGCAGCCAAAGATTCGTCAACTGCACAGAGTGCTTCTGTAATGCGTTTACACCGCTTTTTACTTTTCTATAAGCTTCGTCAGGTGGAACTGCGCCGCCTCTGTTCCAAAAGTCATCCCTACTTGTTGACGGTCTGTCGGGATTAAAATCAGATGTACCTTGCGTACTTGGCTCTGATGTTGCGGGTCCGTCCGCCACATCCTCTGCTTCTACAGGTGCGGCGTCAGCGGCAGTAGAAGTGGGTGCAGCTGCAGTAGGCGCAGCTGCAGTAGGTGTGGCTGCAGTTGGTGCAGTCGCGGCTGCGGCAGGCGTAGGCGTGGCTCCGACAGCCGTGGCTGAGGACGCGACTGATGCTATGTCGGTGCCCATAGAATCGCTTTGTGTTCGAACACGAAACCTATTATTCGACAACGACACATTAATTCCCCCTGCCTCTCTCGAAGGCCCTGGCTCTCTAGGAGGGGCACTATTGCGCGTCTCATCATTCAATTCAAACACCAGTCTATCAGTAGGGTGCGGCAGTCTCTCGGACGAAGTCGAGGTAGACGGACGATCATTAACTCTGGACTCATCTTCCCGAAACGTAGTATTTCTAGTCCTAAAAATATTAACTTCCGAGGACTGATCACTGTCCGAGTCAGAACTGGATGACAAAAATTCTCGTCGCCAAGTGGAGCTGAACAACCGCACCCGAGGCCGCCCGCCGCGCGTGCGGCCGCCGCCCTCGCTCTCGTCCGAGTGCGCGCGCGACGCGCTGCCTCGCCGCGGTATACTGCGCTCTACACTGGCCAGAGTGGATAACGACATATTCGTGATTAGATTCAACAACCTTGTGCCAGAGTCACGCAGAATATCACGAATCAAGTCAAGACTTTCGTTAATAGTTTGTGCATCAACTGGCGCCGTCACGGGGCTCATCTGTGTAGATGAATTAGTCATTGTTGGTCTTTGTGAGGAAGAGGTAGAAGAACCAGACGTTGAGGGTTGGCTTCCAGCTGAAGCACTAGTCTGGAATGAGCGTCGTGGTACGAATGGCAATGCGGAAGGAGTGGTTGCTGCAGTTGCAGGATCGTTACGTGTGGACTCGGTATTTTGTTGTAATGGGGAAAAGTTTCTTCGACGAAGTGAGAAGTCTCGTCCCAAAGAAGATCCTCTAGATGAAGTGAAAATGCTAGTGCGCGACGTATTCGTCGAACTGGAGGGAGTGATTTCCGTAAAAGTAACTCTGGTCGGCCTCGGTGTTCCGTTAGAAGACGAGAAAGGATTTGGCAAGAGTCGGGTACTCTCGTACTCAATAGTTCTGTATGATCTGTCGGAACCGTTCAACGGTTGGAAAGCGGATGATCGTGATCCAAACAGCGAACGCTCCTGATTTGATGAACTTGGATTTCTGAAAATATCAAAGTGAAGCCAAATATAAATGCATAGATTCATATAAGCTTTTATGTATTTAAACTGTGTCGGTCTTTAGAGAAATAAATAGTCAACTCGAACTGTTTTTATGAAATTTGGTCACAGCTAGATCACAAACGATATGGCTGCATAGTGTACCTGGAAGGGTTGCTATCAATTGACAACACATCTAGGTTGAGTAAGCGACTGCTGCTCTCTCCATCGCCGGTGTCCGCGGGCTCCACGGGGTCGCGGGACGTGCTGGGCGTTGGATTTGCTGAAAATTTAAAATTGCGTTAAAATTATCAGTATAAGTAAAGAATGGAACCAGTTGTATGTAGATTACAGGTATCACAGTGAAAACGAATGAAGAGGTTTATTTATACAGTAAAATGCCTTATTGTAAGTAATAATTTGTCCAGTTGTTTTCTAATTCATTCCCAACTTATTACCATCATCCTGAGTAGTAGTGGCAGTACGCGTGGGCCGCGTCCAGCCTGAAGTTCCGAG
The DNA here is from genome assembly GCA_947522985.1 of Lithophane socia. NCBI lineage: Eukaryota > Metazoa > Arthropoda > Insecta > Lepidoptera > Noctuidae > Lithophane > Lithophane socia. The sequence continues at coordinate 11,605,647 of OX383256.1, read as the reverse complement.
CCCGAAGTCCGTCTCCATAGGGTCCGTGCCGCGGTCCGTCTGCGAACATTACACACTTTATTAATAAGCAACACTTTAAGCAGCAAATACATAACAATTTGATAATCTTAACCCAATGTTAATAATAATAGTTGTATAACATTATCCATTACCGTATTTGGAGGCGGCGGAGTGTTGGTTAGGCGATGTCGGACCATAAAGAGTCTTTGATAATTCCTCACTAAACTATCATATCTTTGCACCAAGTTTTGGTAAGAGTTTACAATCATGTCTTGTGCAGAGCCGGGGCTCTCCTGCGCCCGGCTGCCGCCCGGACTGTCGTCGTTGTCATCTCTTCTAGAGTTATTATTATTGGGGTTATTTGTCGGACCGGACGCAGGGTTCTGCTGTTGCGCAGAGTTGTTCGCGGGCCCACCCGCACAAGCCCATAGTGCTATTCCAGTGATAAGTTTGTAGCCAAGAGCATCGAAAGCCACAAATCTGAAAGACACAAGCAAAGAAGAATGTATCATATTTAATTGCAGTAAAACTAATGAATTTTAATGCTCATGTGCGTTAGTGTAGAGGGAATTATACATATTATTAGTAACAATAAAAACTGATAATAATTATATCAAGGCTTAATGCATCACTAAGTATGGACAAAAAGTATATAAATAAATGTTAAAAACATTTATTTTATTGCATTTATCTACACAAGTATGATTCTGTAGAAGTGGAGAGTGGAGATTGTTATTAACGTACCTGACTTTTTCGTTAACATTATTAGTTGATACTTTGGTAAAAGGAGCAGGCTTGCTCCAGTCCCAAAAGTACAATTCATTGTAGGTGGCTATCACTAACAGCTGCTCACGAGGGTGGAACGCAATGGAAGCTATGACAGTTTCGTTGCGAACATTCCACACCTCACTACCACCCTGTAGCAACAAATTAATGAAGATATTCAGGACCATCTTGTAATTCCCCTTTGTATTTTATAAAACAAAATACATAAAATGGTATGGAACATTTCCAAGAAAATATTATCTGTTACAGGTTTCTAATCACTGCACTTCAAATTGAAAATCATTAAAAAAATAAAATAACACCGTAAACTTCTCTTAAAGTTATGTAAGTACTAGCTGCGCCCCGCGGTTTCACCCGCGTAAGTCTCGATCCCGTGGGAATATCCGGATAAAAAGTATCCTATGTGTTAATCCAGGTTATAAACTATCTGTTTGCCAAACTTCATCCAAATCCATTCAGTAGTTTTTACGTGAAAGAGTAACAAACAAACATCCATCTATCCATCCATCCATCCATACTTACAAACTTTCGCTTTTATAATGTTAGTAGGACCATCCATCCATCCATACTTACGAACTTTCGCGTTTATAATATTAGTAGGACCATCCATCCATCCATACTTACGAACTTTCGCTTTTATAATGTTAGTAGGACCATCCATCCATCCATACTTACGAACTTTCGCGTTTATAATATTAGTAGGACCATCCATCCATCCATACTTACGAACTTTCGCGTTTATAATATTAGTAGGAGGATAGTAGGAAGTAGGATTTACTTAAATAGCTGAAGATATTATGTACTTAATAATAAAATTTGATTTCATGCTATAAAAATATGTAAAACTCACACTTGCAATGTCCCACACCCTGACTTGTCCACCGAGACAACCAGAGCCGATGAGCAGGGGGTGTGATGGATGGAAGGCAATACACCACGGAGTGCGCGGGTGCCCCTTCAGTATGCGCACGTGCTTGCCACTAGCCAGCTCAGACACATACACATTGTGGTTTCCATGTGTTGATGCTACTTTAGTCCTAAAAGGTATGCATGTATTTAAGTTACCATGATACCTTTCTAAATAAGAAGTTAGAAAGAAAATGTCAATTATGTAATTATTTGTAATGAGCCATAGCACAATGTGATGTTTTTAGTTTCAACTAGCTGATCTGACAGACATTGTCTTGTCCAAATTGCAATAATTCATCTAAAATTCCTATAGAAAATGCAAAAAATTTCTTGGCAACTTTTCAAATTCTTCTTTCCGTAAGAACCGGATTCAGACTATTACGAACATTTTAACAATAAATAGCCAAATCGGTGCCGCCACACTGTGGATCGAAAAAAGGCTCTCGAACACAGGAGCTTAAATTTTAAACATACTTCATAACGAGATCACAGTGCCACATATCCTTCCGACTGTCGAAAAGTCTTTTAAGATATAATGCTATTGTGTCTCGTTAATGACAGTTCAACTAATACTCAAGTTATGAACTTACCAACGAACATCATTTAATTTTTTTATCATATTATAGATTTCATAAATTTGACTGATCAAACAAAACAAGTCTAATCACATCACTCATTAGTGTCCTTGGCTACAAGGCTAAAAGGCCCTGGTGTATAATCTAATGATTCCAATATCGGAAAGCTATAGAATTATATGTAGAACCCCAAGCGAGATTGCACTAACTGACTATATTTATGCTACAGAATTTTAAATATAAAACAAAAATATTAACTAGTTGTGTTGATATTGGCATGAAGCTAGTTTTGTTGAATAACATTTTTATTTTGTTGTAATTGTTTTCTAGAACAGTCGAACATGAGTTAAGCTAAAGGGTGACTTGATTGATGTCTTATAATTATGGATTAAGGAATACCAATTTTTCCAGGCAGTACAACTGTTTGCCTAACACCTTTATTAGGTTAATAAGTAAGGATTAACTTACCCATCAGGACTGAACACCATTAAAAATGTAGATCTTGGATACCCCGGCAAATCACAACTCTGAAAAGAAAAAAATTCCACGGCATCTTTATAATAATATCCATATATAATCTTAGGTCTCAGAACATTTAAAGCTATTGAATTTAATAATAACTGTGAACAGGAACATACAATTTAAATCTGTAGATTATTAATAAAAAGAATGATAGTCATACTCTTATTTGAAGTGGTTTCTGGACAAGTATGTCCTCAGCCATGTTTTCCATAACTGTCTTGCTATTGGGGTAGTTGGGTGGGTTAATACCCCGTTCCCTCCACTGCCAGCTCCGAGCAATGTTGCCCACATTCTGCATTTCGTCAATTGGTTCATTCTTGCAACCAAGCCATTCATTGTCTATAACTGGGTCCATTGCCCTGTGCTTCAGGAAAAATATGCAATCATCAGAAATAATTTCAAATAAAATAATCCATTGAAACAATATCTATTGTACAATCTTGTTGACTTGTAAAACCTCCTATAAAGAACTAGGTTTACACCTCTTTGGAGAGGATCTTCCCATTAGTTACTAAAATCGTTTGATAATTAAAAAAAAACAGTTGTAATGATCAAACTTTAATAAACAGACTTATTAGTTGCACCAAAAATAGAAGATTTGTTTGCATGATTCAAATAAAAATAATACTTAAAGAGGAAAAGGATTATTTTGTTATCATTATTTTATAATATTAATTTATAGTTGTAACTTAACTGTTAACAAAGATGTGTGTCCTACAATATCAGAATTTTATTTACTGAAGCTTAAGCTTACCTCAGAGATAAGTACTACAATAAATATTTAGCCATTTGTTTATCATTAAACTGATACCTACTGTTTTGTTTTTAAAGAGATAGTTATTAATGTAAAATAATAAAAGTAAGCATGTGGACCTGTGGAGGGTAGGTCACTTGTTTATTACCTTTATGTTTTTGTGATCATTGAATAGAATTGGGTGTAGTAGATCTGAAAATAAAATAAATATTATTCGGTTGAATGCTGCTTTGTAATGGAACAACATACATGTAAACATGTATTTTGGTTGGCACTTACGCCTATTCGTCCTAACAATGAAAATGTCTTATGTAACAAGTTGGAGAGCACACCAATTATAAATTTCTTATTGCATTGCAACTAAAGTTGATTAGTGTCGTCTATTACGTACATTATCGTATCACGATTATACATAAAAGTACCTACCACACCAAATGACCGGAGTGAGCCATGTTGAAAATTGACAACATGTTATTTCATCAAACTATTTCCTCAAAATAAGATTTACAAGTTATTCAGAATCTTAGACACCTTTATATTTGTTTTATATTTCATACGGATTGGACAAAATGTTGTATACAATACGCATTTTATGTGTATAGGCCGAGTGTAAAAACAACGTATTTACCTTAAACATTGTGCCAAGTGGAACAAATATTTCACAAACTATTACAAATGTAGTCAATTAAGATTATCCTACTTGTTTATCACCACAATTTATGTATTAACTACGCTTTTATGTCTCAAAAATCCATAACAGAAACAATCCAACAGCACCAGCTGCGAACTGTCAAAACTGAGGAAACGAATACAGATAAACAAATATCAACCAGTTGCAAATTAAAAAATCTAAGGATTGTGATGCTCGTAAGTCCTACCGATAATAATTCTGAACACAAAGAATATTTTGTTACAAAATATTCCAACAGGTTTTCAATAATAAAAAAAAAAATCTGTTGGTTCCATTATCGTTCCGTTCTGTTTTTTTTTACATTTATTTTCGAATGGTAAAAATACAACGATACTATCTATATACGTGTAAATTTATTACCTATCGTACAAAATCAGAATAAAACGAAGCAAACGCGTGCGATGCCGGATTAAATTCGCTCGCGCCGATTCATCATCATTCTTTTGCCACAAAAACATGTTTGGGGTCAGCGCATATAACGTTTTTCTTCCATATTTCTTCTACTGGTAGTCACCCCCTTTCTAGCCATATCATCTTTCATACAGTTCATCCTTCGTTTGTTTGGTCTTTTACTGTTATAGCTATTTCAAAACTTTCCTCACGACAGTTTCCTCATCCCTCCGCATAAAATGCCTATACCATGGCTTCCGTTTTCCACACAACTTTTCAGCCACCGGTGCCACTTTCAGATTTTCTCATACACACATCCCTTATCGTTGTCATCTTAGCTGCATGCAGTTGCTTTTCATTCATCTTTTTTGTGGTCAAAAATTCTGATCTGTCTAAGAAAGCAGGTCTTACCATTGTTTTTATAAACCTTCTCCTTATATTTAAGGGGAATGCGGGAGACTCATACTGTTCCCGTGACTGATCGATCCAGTGCTTTGTACGAGTGGATCCAGATACCGTCGCGTCGTGTCGGAACAAACCGGGAGAAGCGCGCCATCTTGCGCTATGGCCTCAGAATTAAGGAGACCGCGTCAGAATAATTTATAACCTACTCGGTTTTTGCTGACTTTCAAGCCAACATTCTCCAGCTTCTGTTGCCATTCCTCCAATCTGCTCTGGATCTCAGGTCCATCTGTACCGACAAGAATAGTCTTTGGCAAACAGAACGCACCAGGCACCTCTTCCTGTAGATAAATCCAGTACGTACGTCAGAGCGAGCGTCCAAAATCAACAGGAAGACGTAAGGACTTAAAAGCCGACCTTTGGTGCAAGCCTCTCACCGATTGTGTCGCGAACTAAACTTCGCGCGCTCTGTGTCGCTGGTCGTTCGTTGAATTAGCGAGAATAGTCGCGTGATCGCTACGCGAAAAACGATAGACCCGCGTAGTAGCGTCCGCGTCCCCGTCCCGTATCGCGCGCATAATTTAGTGTGCCAGCTGAAGGCCAGGATCATTGTGAAAATCCAAGTACCTATTTAGATAAAAGCGATATCGCTTATATCTGAGTACACCTTAAAGCACAAGTAGCTTCTTTACCGATATGTTACGGGTCGTAAAATTATTCCCAAGACCAAAACGAAATAGTCACATTTTTACAAACGAATCTATTACTTACATATACAGGACGTCCCACGGATATGCCACATGGAGGGAAAGTACCTTGAATATTGTAGATGGAACATTTTACTGAAAGAAGACATTATTTGAATTAAAAAAAACAATTTAAACTGCATTCATAGATATTTAAATAATTACATGGTTGAACCGGGAATCGAACCCGTTACATGAGAAAAATAATCACCCTGTAGCTTTATCATACCGATCGAAAGAGTTCATCATAAGGATTATTTTTTGCTAAATAACATAGTGTCACAAATAAAAAGAAGACCATGAATTTTAACATTTTTAATACAAAATTAATCAATTTATCAAATGGTCAAAATGAGTCCCTTCCTGTTGAATACTTCGTCGCACTCTTTTGATTATTTCGCTCCCTGTCGATTTTTTTGATCTTGTTGTGGCGGATATTTAGAATAATACGTCTAAGTTCTGCTTGTAGCTCGTGGACACTTTCATACTGGTTCTTGTAAACTAAATGTATGTAACTGAATGTCAGTTGTATGTACTTACGGCAATGTCAGCTTTTCATATTTCTGAACAAAACACATCAGATGTTTCAAGCAAACACGGACGGGTGTTTAATGCATACGCATCACGACAGTACGCATGACGAGAAATATAACGGGCTAGTGTGAAGAAAAAGAAAAGAAAAGCTCTCTGGAGCGACTGTGTATACGCAGCGGAACCACGGATGGGACGTGGCGCGCGCGGGACAACAATTTTTGTAAATATCGAAAACGTAGGTATACGAAAGAACATAACGTCAACGGTGCACGGACGGCCGACGACGGTGATGTGGCACTTAGACGGTAAAATATCGCCGGCAACGATGTTTTAGGTTTATGGAAGCAAATCTATTCCAATCTGCAAATAGAATCTTTTGATCGGACGTTGATTGGGTTGCATTAGTTAAATCGTGGTTGAATCAATATCCAGGGGTTGGTGATTCGGTGACAGGTGTTAGCCTAGTTTATCTGATTGAGTGAAACAGGTCACATTAATCCAATCAAGCAAGGATTAGATACGACACACGGTTAGTAACTACCTGTCGCTAACGTACTGCGACTGATGTTAACGTTGCTCTAACCGTCTACTGAATTGCTGAAAGGCCGGCTGTTAATCTTGTCTTCCATGAATAACAAAACGTTACGGCCGCAGCTTTAGTCAAGGATTAGGAGTTAGGACCACTACTATGATATTTAGGTACCTAATAAGCAGTGAGTTTACAATCATGTTTGTGCTCAAATTCTGAAGCCATCCTTCATAAACTCAAACTCAAAGCATTTATTTCATACTTACAAGCCGTGCGCCTGAAGGGGTTTCCGATCCGCTAAAATGACGAACTTTCATCCGCTATTTAATGGGACGAATTTTTCAAAAATCTTTCCTTATTGGTCACCTTGGTTACGGAACTTTTGTTCTTACATGCTTCTAGACCCAGCGGTCTGCGCGTTGTCTCTCAGTGATTGATTTTAAGATTTTTATTAAGAAGAAGACAAACTATTTACTTACCTACCTAACCTAGAAAGTTATAGGGGCAAATAAGGATGACGTGGTTTTTTTACACAACAATCTGCATAATCCTTATGCAGATTGTTGTGTAAAAAAACCACGTAGGTGATTAATGAACCTATCCTACCATAATTAGCAACTAGCTGAACAACCGGGACCGGAATTTTACCAGATCTTTTACTTCATCCCCTTAAATTCACATCACCACGCTATAATAATTATTATTTCTAATAAAAATCTGTATTTGGAAACCAGTCTTCATCAAGCCATCTAATGGGGCGTGTTCCTTTAGCTCTAGCATTAGATTTGAAACAGGTGACGTATACCGTTGTATAGGTACCTATGTAACGTACTTCGTGTATAATTCTGTCGACGTCTGCTGGGGGAGTGACGTTCGCTAATGCAGCTCGCTGTCACACACAATTTTGGCATTTAACTACTCGTTATCCAAGAAATTTTAGTTGAAGCTGCATCAAGAAGCTTCTAATATGATTAAAGTACTCAAATAACAAAGACATCAAACGTTTCCCCTTGATGACACCCCTAAACATTGTGTGGACGTAAGGTCTCGGCTGTGATTGCGAACATAACCATGTCACAAACCCACGCTTTGTAAAATTACACATCACATTTACATAAATAGTAATGAGATTACATTCGGTTACGCGACGCAGGGTAGAAAATTACTCTTTCATTCCCACATCATATGCGTATAAATCTCTATCTTTACGTATGTACATAATGTAGCAAAACGACGAGGTAACGAGATTTTTCACAAAATTTGATTCCCCGCAATTTTGCGCGCGGAATGGATTTTTTTCGGAGAAGATGCGAGGCGTTACTGTGATTTAATATCAACCCTATAAAATATTAAATAATTCACTTATGCAATTCATATCATTTATAACACCTATAAAGGTACCTACCTACATAAAATAATTATAGCCTTTAGTTATCTTTTATTATCCAACACGTTCCCTGCGCTTTGCTTCGAGGAAGGATGCAAAATCATTTGTTTCTTAAGATTTAGAAGTCGTATTAAAATAGAACAGAGATTTTGTTAGAATACCAGAATATAAGTTGAATTTACCGAAATATAACTTTGTTTAACTTCTCAACCGCACCAAGGTTTTGATATGGGTATGATTGAGAGCGATCGAGCGGGAAATGGCATCTCCGATCCACTCTGGCAATATACCTAAGTACTTAGAAATAAGCGTAGATAGGTACCTACCGGAAAAATTGTCCATGTACAGGTATACCTGTACATGGACAATTTTTTCTTTTCCTGAATACCTCCAATTTTTTATTAATTAATTATTGCCATATTAATTATTGTTTTACTTAAGGAATGTTATGTATTATCTATGACCTGTAATTTTAATGTTTGTTTGTTTATTTATGTTTGACCACGATCTTTATGTTTATATTGACAATTTTATGTAGTGTAATAGGTAATTAAGTTAATGTTTTCATGAAAATTTGAATTTTAATAATTTTATTTAATGACAGTCAGTGTAATAATTAGTTAATGTTTGAGAATTTAAATTTTAACAATTTTATATAATGAAAATGTTTGCATACCGAATGGTGAAATATGGCAGAACTCTGATGTATTGTGATACCTACTACTATTTATGTATTATCCATATTTGCAAATAAACACTATTCTATTCTATTCTATGGATCCTACTCAGTTTGTAGTTGTACTGGAGTTATTAGATGGAAAGCTGTAGGTTCCCACAATTTAGCTGTTTGTGGTAGAATTAAGTAGCTGAAAGTGTGTGAGAGATTTTTATGACTTTCAGACCAGTGACGTAGGTAGTTACTTTTGTAATACTTGGATTGCTAAGAGTAGGTAGGTAGTATAAGCATGTAAAACTGCAAAATGTTACAATTACAGCACAAGACTGTTGTAATAGTTATGTTATTATTCTATCTGTAACTAGCTGGTTCTAACCTACTTATACCTCCATTCGGAATTCATCTCGTTTTCCAGGGATCTACTTCTATGCCTTTCGTCATAATCAGTTTTTAAGTTAACCCTTGCAATATAGATTTTTAAATAGGTAAATAAACAAAGTACGTAACTAGTAGAGATCTAGAGATGCTATACGTACCTACACTAGCCTACCTACAACAGCTGCTTAGGTACGCGAAGTCACAAATTTATAGTACGAGCAATACAAAAATAGGTTTTACTTAGTTTGAACGAAGCTAAACATCGTCGCTGTCCAATTAGGAAGCAGATGTAGCTTCCGATTTACTCGATTTAGACTCGGCCTTCTTACTTCTCCGCCTCCACTTCCGGCTTGTTCCAGAATCAAATATTCATTCAATACAGAAATAGCAGTTTGAGAAGTTGGGTATAACTGAGAAATATCCTTTGGTTTTGAAAGCGGCACAACACTCAAATATTTTGTTATTGATCGGTCGGCTAACTTTGAAACAATGGATTATTTACAAGTAAGTATTTTTTATTGAAATATTGAGGTAGCTCCTTCAGAAAATTAAGATCAGTGTTTTTTTATTATGCCTTTTTTATAATTCTACAATAGTTATTTATTTTTCATTACGGCGCTGTGTGTAGTAAAACGCGCGTCCATGACAGTGTTCTTTTTTTGGAATTCATATACCACAATGAGATAAGAAGGCAAAGCAAAAAAGCAAAGGAGTTGCATAATGAAATTTAGTACAACATTATAACACCCGTTTGGATGATATTGGTTACTATGACACTGGATGTTGGCATTAAGCTAACTGTTTCAGAAACTTATAAAGAGGATGTATAGCAGGGGTGTAGATAAATATAATTTTGACCTCAGTTTGCAAGTTAAATAGGGATATTTTGTAATTCCTGTCGTCTTCAAAATGATGCGCCATGCGGTTAAAGTCGCTGATTAACATTCGTAGCCAACAATAGACATTGTTCAGATCAAACGACTCCGGTCTTTGTGTTTATATTGAAACTAAAAGGGATGGGGTCTTTAATTTTTGTTCTTTTTTGTTCTTTATACTACTTAGTTTAACCGTTTAATTAAATAGAGGACAAAGCTGCAAATGTGTTAAATAAGACACGGCCTTCGGTAACAAACAGTTTATTTGCACTGAGCAATGAGACGTACGCGCACGACACGCAGGTCGCGCAACTATATCTATAGCTAGCTACTAACTAACCTAACATCCCTCCACCATATATTCTTAACTAAATCGTTACATAACTAGTAGAATTTCCGATAATTGGTTCGAGCAATATTCCTTAATTTGGGACGAACTTCCGTATCTGTTCGGTGATCAGGTTTAGGATCAACTGCTTCAGATACTAGCTCTGCTGTTGGCTCGGCTGCTGGCTCAATTGTTGGTCCAGCTAAAGTTTCAGCTGCTGGCTCCCTGATTACTTCTCCGAGCTCTGACTTTGCCTCGCTCCACTCTTCCTCCTCCCCCGGTGAGTCCTGGCGTTGCTGACCTGACGAATGGGCATCTTGTGGCGAATGTTGTTCTCCACCAGTGCCTGAGTCCGTGAGAGCCCAATCCAAGTCAGTGTTCTGCTGTGCCTCTTGTGATTTTAATTTATACAATTGGTTTTTATGTTTTTTAATCGTAATGTTTTTCTCTGGTATATATACGTCGTATAAGCTTTTGCCAATCTTATTTTTAATTGTACCCCGTATCCATTTATTATTGTAAGTTCCTTTTACCAGTACTGCATCATTTATTACTAAGTCAATGTTTCTACTGCCTTTATAATATTTGGCCTGTATGGACTGTTTCTCGCGCACTTTAGTTTGTAAGTCTTGTGACAATAATGAGGACGACGCTGACACCTCGAGCGCGGGCACCGCCACCGAGGTGTCTAATAAATCAAACCTGCAACGCAATTTACGTCCGAGCATTAGTTCGGCCGGCGAGCTGTCTGTCGTCGTGTGTTTGGAGTTCCTATATCTGAATAAAAATTCTGACAGATGTGCCTTAATTTTGCTTTTGGATGTGCCCTGTGCTACTAACCCTTTTAAAAACTTCTTTATTATTTTTACATATATTTCTGCTTGACCATTACTAGATGGTGAATAAGTTGGCGACGTTAAGTGTTTTATTCCATTTAGACGGCAAAAATCTTTAAATGTTTTACTAGTGAATGAGGTTCCATTATCGGTGACAATCGTATGTATAGTTCCAAATCTAGCCATTGTTTCGTGTAGTTTCGCTATTACTGCCGCTGACGAGTAATCACTGCTAAGGGGAAAACATTCTACCCATTTAGTAAATGCATCAATAATAATAAGGTACATTTCGCCTTGCCATGGACCAAAAAAATCTAAATGTACTCGGTGCCAAGGACGCTCTGGAAATGGCCAAGGTGTCAACGGAGCCCGTGGGGGTGTGGGCCGTAAACTACAACATACTCCGCAGTTGGCTATCTTGTTTTCTATATCCTTATCTATATGAGGCCACCAGAATCTTGATCTTGCCTCCATCTTTGTTTTTAATATACCTAGATGTGGTCTATGTAGTTCATCTAAGATTTTGTTCCGCAATGACTTCGGTATTATTAATTTATGACCCCTAATCAGGCAATCACCTTCCCTAGTTAAATCAAAACGACATTTATAAAAAGGGAATAAGTTAATGTCTTCTAATTTTACTTTAGGCCAACTGTGTTGTACATATTGTGAAACCTTTTGTAAAATGCTATCTTTACTAGTCTCCAAACGAACTTCATCCAAAGATACTGGTAAATGCCCATCTGCAACGAAATTAATGTACGACGCCTTGTCGTCTAACTTATTATTGTAAACAAATGAGTCATTCGTGACGACACCTACTTCCGAGAATGATCCGTTGTCGCTGTTATCAGTGATCGGCCGGCTGCACGCTCCTGTGGTGACTGCCCGACTAAAGTAATCGGCACAATTACTAGCACTCGGAATGTACTGTATCTCGTAATTATAGCTAGACAAAAACAAAGCGTATCGCTGTAACCGGTTTGCGGACACTTCAGGGGCCCTACCATCAACTTTTAAAATACTTGCCAAGTACATGACAGGTCAACTTAGCAGGCTAACCTGACAGGTTTTCTATTTGTACCATGAGCATTTCCGTCTGACCTGCAATGTATCAACTTCAGACCTGCTACGTGACCGTTGACCGGTACGCCATATTATAAACAAACGTTCGGAAATACTTTTTCGCAATGTTACCGGTTTTACGGTTTTAAGAACTAGATTAAATTAATTGAATAACAGTTTATAATGATCAAGAGAATTCTAAAAAAAACTATTTTTCGTAACAAAATATCTTATTTAACACGATTATGACACTGGAGACCCTTTTAGATACTTATGAAAATAATCTTGAAAGTTACCAAAGTTATTGCTATTTTCGAACGACTATCCTAGCCATTAAGTATAAAAAATTATAGTTTTTGATTTCTTGTCAGTTTGACTCTAGTGATGTTACTCAGTCACTAACGCTAAGGCACTCGATTGTTCCGATTATGTAATTCAAGTACTCAATTCAAGTTGAATCTAAGGAACTACCTTAGATTCAACTTGAAATTAGTAGAGGGGAGATTAGAGGGAGGTTTCCAACAGCTTCGCACGTTTGAAACGCACACAAAAAAAACAGAGAAAAGAAACATAGCCCGATCCAAAATACAGCAACCGTTGCAAATTGGTACGGGGTTTAAGTCAGTGACATTCGGGTAGGATCGGCTTTGTTCGACTCAATCTGATAATCAATGGTGATACGATGATGATTTTAATGACAAATTACAAGTTATCAACAGAAATCATTAACCCACAGTACACATACTTTCACTCTTATTGAAACTCATTGACTCTACACAATATAGTATTTTGATACCTCGAGAGAAAATTAAATCGAGTTTTTATTTTATACACTGCCGTAACGAGATGAACAAAATTTAGCCGCATCACTATCTGACACTGTCAGAAAGACAAGTCAAGTCAAGGGACAACAACACTTCATTATTTTATTTTTTCAGTTTCTTTCGAATGGCATCTATTTCATATATTTCTTTTTTTCCTGTGTGTTATTGAAGGATTATAATTAATATAGAATCTTTAAGATGGTACAGCATTTACTCCAGATGGATGTTGTTATTTGTTCTGTGAGATTCCAACGCAATGTGCGAAGACATAGTCCGAAGCTACAGATGTGCAGTGAATGCTTTTGTATCAAATGCACGTCGTATAAAGATGAGAGGTGGAGCCTGATGGAGCAACCTGCATCTTTTTTAGATGAAATATTATCTACTTCGAAGTCGTCCGACGTTGAAATTGATACAGTAATAAAAATGCTTTGTTTACATAATGTGATTTTTGCTTTCAATAACCGTTTAAAACGTCCTACGTCGTTCCTACTATACATTCCTACGTTCATACATTCCCACGTTCCTAGGTTCCTACTATACATTACGGAACAGTGCACTATTTTACTAAACTACAAATACCGATGAAGTGTAGCTTGGCCTACTCACTAAACATTTTTTAAAGTTATGATCGTATTTCTCAGTAACCTCGTTAGACGAAGTATAATTATTACTACCACTGTAATCTAGAGATCATTATCAGAGTACATATTCACAAATGAGTACTTAGGTACGTATTTTATTTTAAATTAAAGAAAACAGTTCACTAAAAGTAAGTTTTACACGCCTGCTTAATATGACTGCAGGGCAGTTCAGTAGTCGAGTTTTTACATGTCAAAAAGGACTTGATGGTACAGCTTAACGCAGGTCAGACCAGTGAAATGTTGTCACGTGACCACTGACCGGCTTTAGTCACGTGATCGCTGGCTTGCCTGTTATTTGACATGTTCACGGTACAAAATAGCCCGACAGTTCACTTTCCGTCGAAAATTGACCTGCTATAAGAGTTCATGGTAAGCCCCCTGGTATGCCTTTGTCGGGATGAAAAATAAACATTAGCGGTTTGTGATCGGTGCGCAATATGAACGGATTTGCAACTCCATAAATATATTGATGAAATCGACGAATACCAAAAACTATTGCTGTAGCCTCCCTTTGGATTTGGCTATAATTTTTTTCAGCACTGCTGAGGGACCGCGACGCATAAGCGATGGGTCGTTCTACCCCATTCGCTTCTATTTGAGCTAAAACCGCACCTAACCCTGTTGGAGATGCATCCACAGTCAATACCAACTTGTAAGATGGATTAAAATGTGCCAACGTTCGAGCCGATGTCAGTTGATTCTTAATTTGATTGAAAGCTGCCTTATGAATCTCTGACCAACACCAGTCAACATCTTTTTTTAGTAAATTGTTTAACGGACTAAGTATAGACGACGCATTCGGAATAAACATCCTGTAATAATTAACAAACCCTAAATGTGATTTTAATTCCTGCACATTACTAGGGGCTTTGGTGTTAGTCATTGCTGTTACTTTGTCTGGAGATGTGTGAATCCCTTTTTTATCAATGACAAATCCTAAATAAGTTACCGAATCTTGAAACAACTTACATTTGTTTTTATTTAGTACCAACCCTGCTTTTTGTAAACGGTGGAAAACTTGTTGTAACCGTTCCGTATGTACTGTTTTTGTATTTCCCGTTATAAGGACGTCATCCAATAAACAAAGTACCCCCTCTATACCGTTCAGCAAATTTTCCATGGTTTTTTGGAAAATAGCCGGAGCATTGGCTAGCCCAAAAACCAAACGAGTAAACTTAAATAAACCCTTGTGTGTATTTATTGTGGTGTAAATTTGTGAGTCCTCATCTAACATAAGTTGTAAATACGCACTACTTAAATCTAACTGCGAGAATTGTATACCTCCGTGTAATTTTGAAAAAAGTTCTTCTGTTCTTGGTAGTGGATACTTATCAATGTGTAAACATTTATTTAATGATACGGAAAAATCAGCACACAAACGAATCTCACCGTCTTTTTTTAGTATTGGAACTATTGGGCTCGCAAATTCAGAATGTTCGATTGGAATTAATACACCGATTTCAACTAGCCTATTCAATTCCTTCTCCACCTTACTTTTTAAAGAAAAAGGAACCGTTCTAGCCCGAAAAAAACTTGGTTTACTGTCCGGTTTTAAGGTAAGCTTTATTTTGTGTTTGTTAAATTTACCTAAAGTATTGGAAAACAGCGTAGGATATTTGTTTTGATAGTATTCAAGTTCCGTTAACTCTTGACAATGGTTAACCTTAGATAACTGTAATTTATATAACGATAAAAAATTCCTACCTAACAAAGCTGGCCCGGCCCCTTTTATGACATATATTTCAATATTTTTTTTTCACCCACATACGTAATCGGAACCGTCATTACTCCTACTACGTCTAACTTCTCGCCCGTGTATGCTTTTAACACCGACTTAGGATGTTCTAATAACACGTTATTAAAATATTTCTGGTAAGTATTCAGTGGAATGGCAGTAGCACAGGACCCACTGTCTACTTCAAAAGAAATCATTTCACCGTTTACGTCGACAGACAGCGTCATAGGCTCGCCGCGGAAGCTACGTATATTACAAACGAGAATGTTCTTACCGTCGTCATCACTTTCGTCATTTGACGTGTGTAGGCAATTTACTTGTTCACTTTTTTTGTTACACATTTTTTTTAAATGACCTTTTACTCCGCATTTTTTACATTTATACGTAGAAAACCGACACTTGTCCGCTGTATGATTGTTATAGCCGCACACACTACACTTTGTTGACGATTTTAACCGTCCTGCCGCTATCTTCAACACGTCCGTGCTGGCCGCCGCTGATGCTGCTGCCGTCATTGATTGTCGTGCTGCCCGTTTTGCACTATTTACAGCCACTGCGATTTCCAAGGCCTTGGGTAATGTAATCGAAGCTTTTTCGTCCATGAACAGTTTGTCCCGTTCCGGCCCCGGTAACATCCCAATGATGAACCGATCTCGCAGCATTTCGTCCATGGCTGTTCCAAACTTACAGTCCACTGCCAGGCGCCGCACCCGGGCCGCCCACTGCGTCAAGTCTTCGCCGGCATCCTGCGCCGCCGTATGAAATATATATCTTTCAGCTAACACTGACTTCTTTGGCACGAAGTGCTTATCTAACTCTGTAGTTAACTCTTTATATGTTATCTCCTCAACTGTTTTTGGCGCAATTAACTCGCGTACCAACTTATACGCATCATTGTTGAGTGCACTTAGAAGTACCGCCTTTCGCCGATCATCTTCATTTCCTTCTGCTTTTATTAACAACGTATTTGCTGTTAACCATTGAGAAAGCCTTTCTTTAAAGATGTTCCAGTCCTGGCCGAGCTCAAAAGTAGGAACAGATCCGATAAAATTCGACATCTCTTTTTTATGAGCGTGCGTGGGTAACCGTAACTCGTCGCCACTGTTAAATAAGACACGGCCTTCGGTAACAAACAGTTTATTTGCACTGAGCAATGAGACGTACGCGCACGACACGCAGGTCGCGCAACTATATCTATAGCTAGCTACTAACTAACCTAACAACAATTTTTTCTTTTCCTGAATACCTCCAATTTTTTATTAATTAATTATTGCCATATTAATTATTGTTTTACTTAAGGAATGTTATGTATTATCTATGACCTGTAATTTTAATGTTTGTTTGTTTATTTATGTTTGACCACGATCTTTATGTTTATATTGACAATTTTATGTAGTGTAATAGGTAATTAAGTTAATGTTTTCATGAAAATTTGAATTTTAATAATTTTATTTAATGACAGTCAGTGTAATAATTAGTTAATGTTTGAGAATTTAAATTTTAACAATTTTATATAATGAAAATGTTTGCATACCGAATGGTGAAATATGGCAGAACTCTGATGTATTGTGATACCTACTACTATTTATGTATTATCCATATTTGCAAATAAACACTATTCTATTCTATTCTATGGATCCTACTCAGTTTGTAGTTGTACTGGAGTTATTAGATGGAAAGCTGTAGGTTCCCACAATTTAGCTGTTTGTGGTAGAATTAAGTAGCTGAAAGTGTGTGAGAGATTTTTATGACTTTCAGACCAGTGACGTAGGTAGTTACTTTTGTAATACTTGGATTGCTAAGAGTAGGTAGGTAGTATAAGCATGTAAAACTGCAAAATGTTACAATTACAGCACAAGACTGTTGTAATAGTTATGTTATTATTCTATCTGTAACTAGCTGGTTCTAACCTACTTATACCTCCATTCGGAATTCATCTCGTTTTCCAGGGATCTACTTCTATGCCTTTCGTCATAATCAGTTTTTAAGTTAACCCTTGCAATATAGATTTTTAAATAGGTAAATAAACAAAGTACGTAACTAGTAGAGATCTAGAGATGCTATACGTACCTACACTAGCCTACCTACAACAGCTGCTTAGGTACGCGAAGTCACAAATTTATAGTACGAGCAATACAAAAATAGGTTTTACTTAGTTTGAACGAAGCTAAACATCGTCGCTGTCCAATTAGGAAGCAGATGTAGCTTCCGATTTACTCGATTTAGACTCGGCCTTCTTACTTCTCCGCCTCCACTTCCGGCTTGTTCCAGAATCAAATATTCATTCAATACAGAAATAGCAGTTTGAGAAGTTGGGTATAACTGAGAAATATCCTTTGGTTTTGAAAGCGGCACAACACTCAAATATTTTGTTATTGATCGGTCGGCTAACTTTGAAACAATGGATTATTTACAAGTAAGTATTTTTTATTGAAATATTGAGGTAGCTCCTTCAGAAAATTAAGATCAGTGTTTTTTTATTATGCCTTTTTTATAATTCTACAATAGTTATTTATTTTTCATTACGGCGCTGTGTGTAGTAAAACGCGCGTCCATGACAGTGTTCTTTTTTTGGAATTCATATACCACAATGAGATAAGAAGGCAAAGCAAAAAAGCAAAGGAGTTGCATAATGAAATTTAGTACAACATTATAACACCCGTTTGGATGATATTGGTTACTATGACACTGGATGTTGGCATTAAGCTAACTGTTTCAGAAACTTATAAAGAGGATGTATAGCAGGGGTGTAGATAAATATAATTTTGACCTCAGTTTGCAAGTTAAATAGGGATATTTTGTAATTCCTGTCGTCTTCAAAATGATGCGCCATGCGGTTAAAGTCGCTGATTAACATTCGTAGCCAACAATAGACATTGTTCAGATCAAACGACTCCGGTCTTTGTGTTTATATTGAAACTAAAAGGGATGGGGTCTTTAATTTTTGTTCTTTTTTGTTCTTTATACTACTTAGTTTAACCGTTTAATTAAATAGAGGACAAAGCTGCAAATGCTAAAGAGAAATAGGTATTTATTTACCTAATTATACTTAAACTTATAGGTGTATAGGTAGATAAGTACTTACTTGTTCAGGCGGGTAGGTAGGTATAGTTTTTAGTTTTCTTTTTTTAATAGACTTTTATTGAAGACTAGCTGCGCCCCGTGGTTTCACCCGCGTAAGTCTCGATCCCGTGGGAATATCGGGATAAAAAGTATCCAATGTCCTATTCCAGGTCATGGTCTACCCCTGCGCCAAATTTCATCCAAATCCGTTTAGCCGTTCATGCGTGATGGCGTGACCAAGGGAAATAGGGATTCATTTTTATAAATATAGATAATATGTAGATGTGTCTAGTGGGCCTTCAGTAGACAGGCTGAGACTACAAAGCAAGGTATAATCACAACAGTTTCAAAGCCAGATTAAGTGTCTTGCAGACTCTTGCAACAATACACAACCACTGCATGTGTGCATGTGCAGTTTCAAAGTAAGAACAGTTTTTGTCCTCCACATTAAAATTGCAACATTTATAACTGGCGTAGGTACGTCTTGCGAGTGTCGAGTTCGTGGAGAGTGATTCCGTCGCGTTTAGTTCCAAGTCGGTGAAAGTCGGCGGAGGGCCGTCTGAGGGCCGCAGTGCACTAATTGTCAGCCCCGGGTGCTGACACTCGCGTCTTGCTTGGTTATAAGCCTGACGCTCAGCCGCCTGCTACCGGTTATCTTATGCTACGCTTGCACTCACGGGTAAAGTCCTTCTGTACGATGACGTAGAAGACAATAAAAACTTTTTTAAGGTTTTTTTTTTTGCATTTATAGACGCTAGACGCTATACTTACTATTGCAGGTTAACGGGAACGCCCTTTTGTTAGATAACATAGGTACTGTTAATGCTATCATAAACCTATAAATTATATTTAGAGCTATCTTTCTTTACAGATACATTCAATCAAGTAGGCAAATAAGCTATTAAATGCATTAAAAAACAATAAAAAGTGAAAAGTAACTTTTAGTTCTTTAACTATTTTACTTCCGGAAAAAATAAGTTTTCATCGATTTTTTTCCGGAAGATGTACATGTGTATAATAATAAAATACATACATTACTTACATATACAGAACCATTTAATTACATTTGCTTCGTCATGTCGCTTAGAGATATATTATCGCCACCCGTGAAATACTGATCATTGAGGAGTTCCGGTGGCCATCTGTGGTCTTCTTCATCAGTTTACCAAATAATACTTTCTGAATTTGAATGCTGGACTAGTTGATAAAAGACAAAAATTGCTATATGGTAGGTATAATTATTTGAGGAGTTCCATCAAAATTTCTCATGGATCCCATAATCAGAACTGGATGTTGATAAAAATGGGGTCAAACTAGAAGTACCTACTACCCTTTCAAATAAAAAAAGAATTTTTCAAATCGGGTTTTATACCACGGAGTTCTGAGGTAACAAACATTAAAAAAAATACAATCGAATTATCGAAAGACATGGACAATGTAGTGGATGATGGGTCGAATGTTGAACTTTTGCCATTCTAATATAATATCTTTGGCTTATTATGTATATATTTAATTCAAGCCTTACAATAATTTACACCACGTGGTGGGTAAGTTGTCTTGATACACACGGACAACGTGAAATAGAGCCGGCCACGTTATTGGCTAACGAGTAGTCTCTTAGCCAGTTAGTGAAACTTGTAATGGATATTTACAGGTCTCTGCGGAGATATTTAACTAACTGAAGCTTACACGCAAAGGCCTTGCAAATGCCTAAGTTTGTGGGCTAGGTAATACACATGTACTTACTTTGTACTTGTAGTGAGATATGTAACAGAAGTAGTAAATCTTTAGATAAGTAACTTCGTTCTGCTGTAAACCACATTTAACCATTTTTTTTAGGTAGGCGAAGCACGTAGCCTGAATATATAAGATGAATATACAATATACTGAATATACAATGTAAAGTCAAGTCAAGCCATAACACTATGTAAACTTTTTTTCACTAGGTATGTTCTATTTCATCATCATCATCATTTCAGTCGAAAGACGTCCACTGCTGGAAATAGGGCTCCCCCAAGCACCGCCACTTCGATCGGGTCTATGCTTCTCGCATCCAGCAGATTCCTGCGGCCTTCACCAAGCCTGGCTATTTGGCTATTTTAGATCTTATTTGGCTGGAACAAATACTGAATTTGTTTACATCATCGGCACATAAGATTACATAACATAACACAGCTTGTGTTATGTTTATCTATCGCGATTTATTGCAATCGATGTCTTCTCAATTCATCGGCCACATGTAGGTACCTACATCTATCTTGTTCAGCGAGGTCATATTTGGCTTAGTTATTGATTAAAATTTAATTATACTCAGTAGAGTCTGCTCTTAATTTCATCGTGGCCATTACAGCGGGTTTCTCGGAGTTATTTAGAAAATTAATTCTTCGTTATAAGTTTATTTTTCTCGTTATACATATTTTGTCTACACCGAGTAAAAGTTTCGTAAAGATAAATGTCACCCTCCCGATCTCGCTAAAGGTTAATAAGAATCATTTATCAGGAAGTTAAATCTCGAAGTTTCCTCGTTTCTGGTGCTTTATTTGATAAAATAACAAATTACTGAACTGTTTAGGTAGGTGTACAGCAGGAGCCAACGAGCTGTCGTAGGTGTCGCAACATAATTATTGGAACTTCTGTTTATTTCTGTGACAAGGATTAAAGATTTTCAAAACCTACAAATAGAATTAATCATACTTAATTACGAGAATAATATAATAGAATTAATGTAGACATTAGATATTTCTCACGTCCCGTTAAAGTAAACTCAATTAAAATTGTTACGTGAGTTTTTCGCGCGAGAAGGCATTATGAAGTGAAATAGTTTTGATTAACAAAAATAAATAAACGCGGTCCGTTCAACTCCGGTAGTAGCAAAATATTAATTGGGGCATGAGATTTCCTGTGAATTTGTTTTCATTTTGCTGGTAGCGGTACGGGTGCCCCTTTGCGCCCGCGTCACGTAAGCTGATTCCTTTCATTTCAAAATTCCACGGCTTTATACCAACACAAAATAAAACGAACGCGGAACGAAGGTACGTGTTGTGTAATAGCTGTACATTCCTCATACATATACAGCTACAATTCGCCAAATCCTGTTAATTTTAGGAACAGGTAAAACATCTAAGCGAACACGATCTAAAGGGCCTCCTATAATTTGCTATCAAATTATTCCAATCCCGCAAGAATATTAGTTTATCCAGTCTAAATTCTATGAAAACGGTGTACACAGCCTACAAATTCATAGCAGCACAGTTTTTATTCATCGCTCTGAGTTCACAAGAGGCTTTCACTGAATTGAGCTATGAAAAAGAATATAAGTTTACCTATGTAGTTTATTTCGTTCCGATTCTATAACGAATATCAAAAGATTAATTTGTCCTAGTCTCTGTGTCCTATTTATTTTCAGTGGATTTTAGAATATCCGATATATTATACTACTTTACTTGAAGGAGCAGTGGTGGCCCAGTGGTAACTGTCCCGACTTACGAGTTGTAGGTCGTAGGTTCGAACCCAGCCAAACGCGTTACTTTGTGTGAATTATTTCATCACCACTGCTCTCAAAACGGTGAAGGAAAACATCGTGAGGAAACCGGCATGTCCTAGAACCAACAATTCAAAGACATGTGACATCTACCAACCCGCACCGGGCTCGCATGGTAGATTACAGCCCACTCCCTCTCATAAAGAGGAGGCCTGTGTCCCAGCAGTGGGAACATTATAGGCTGATTATGCTTATGCTATACTACTTTCGTATAACTGTAGATACTTCACCTCTAGATGGATTTTAGTTTTTAGTTTTATGCCAGGAAAAGAATTGTATTAATTCAGATATTATTTATCCAGACATGAATAATTCTGAGCACTATATATACGTATATTGTCGGGTTATGTGTTTGCTGGATGTATGTGTATAATCAATTGGAGCAGTCTTTTTGTCGTTGCTGAGTATCCAGCCCATAAATCTTGGCTTGATACGGGAGATGTATTGGAGCCGTAGTTAAAACATTGGCGACTGTCCCATCGTCTATTTACGGCCTAGTATGCTTTTGCAGACATTCATTTTTAAACTGATAAATTAGCTTAAAATTTGGGTAAAGTAATAAACTTTTCTTGTTTAGAACAACAACAAATTCGCATAAATAACAATAGAAAAGATGGAGTCGCAGCTATTCAACGTCTAAACAATTATTGAAATGATCAAAGTTACTTTGTTATTGGAAATCTATTCACCCGAACTGTTTAATAATTTATTGGATTTTAAAATGATATTCCTCTGAATCAAATTGATGAATGTGTGAAAGCTTCCCAGGGTAAACGTAATGTATTTTATTTAAGTAAAGGGTCAAATTTTGGGATAATGTGTTGACGCAGAAGGATCCAACGCAAATAGCTGCGGTAACCGGCGGACCTTGTCGGTGTCATCATGGAGGATAATCAAGGGTTATATGATAAATGGTGACGCTGTTTTTTGCATGGCCAATTTTATGCAATCGTATATTTTCCCGAACTACTATTTGCAACTTAAACAAAATGGTTTTAACAATTTCATTTGTTTCAACTAACTCTTAAATGCATTGAATATCGTAGGGGTGGGTATCGCGCCCGGAGGACACGGTGGAGCATACGGTGGAGGTCTGCCCCGGTTGGGCGGAGCCCCGCCGTGTCCTCTTGGAGGCAATTGGCGGCGGTGACCTCTCGCGTCCGGCTCTGGTCTAGGCCATGGTACGGAGCGAGAGGGCATGGGAAGCAGTCACCTCCTTCTGCGAAGCAGTAATGCTCGCGAAGGAGGAGGCGGAACGCGTGAGGGAGAGGCAAAGTTTGCGCCCTCACGCCCCTAACCGCCGCCGCCGCTGGAGACGCCCTGGGCGTCGGGAATCCCAGGCGGATTCCCGGCCACCATAGGCGCGGGCTTGCGGACGGCGAGCAATGGGTAGCTCGCCGTCCGATCAGGACCAGGCCCGGGTCGATGGCGCGTCGTGTTCCACGCGCGCCTCAAAGAGATGTCAGCACAATTGGCGGGGTCCGCTAGGACCGATGCCTGCCAGGGTTGCGGGTTAGTCCGAAAGGGATACCGGGACCTTGGCAACAGGCAACTGAAGGAACACGGGTGGGTTTTAGTCAGTAAAAGTCTGACACGCCCTTCCGCTCCACCCAGAGCGGGAGAAGTCATTGGATGATTTCCCACCCTCAAAAAAAAAAAAACAAAAAAAAAAAAAAAAAAAAGGGCTGGGTATGGGGGGTATCCTTTGAAGAACTTGGAAATATTGGAAATGTTAATGTCGTCACTCTACCTCTACGAAACAGAGTAATATCCTCATCTATCTATTCTCCATCGTCAGAAATTATTGGTAAAACGCAATCTAATTATTGCATAGATACATTTTTATATGGTTTAAATTCCTTTGTCCGCAACCGGCTTTTACGACAAGTGAACTTTAAAAGCAGTCCATTTTATTAGTTTCATCGTTCACACTAATAAAATGGATCGCCCTTAAGTTACCCTAATTATAACAGGTTTATGCCTCGGGTAACTACATTATTATACGAACGTACTATGACTGTAATCCAAATTATATGTGACAGTTAAGTTATTACCTGACTCTGCAGAAGGCAGAGCGAAATAGGGCCTAGAAGTCAATGGGGGAAAAGGGGACAAAATATTTAAAAGATGGATGAACATACACAATCATGTTAAGGGTAAAAGATATTTGTATTAAGATGTATAGGTACATAAAGTATAATTTTGTTACAAGATATATATTTTTCCTTTCCTATTATTTGCTGAAATTAATAATATTTATCTGACGATCAGAACTGGACCCCCATAATTTAATTAGGTAGTTATACGTTTCTACTATAGATACAATAGTACATATTTACATATGAATTGATCTAAACTCTAAACTAGTCGTAACATGGGAGCTATAAATCAGGATTTTCGAAGTCTTGGAAGTCTGCCAAATTCACCTAAAGCTAGGCGACCTAGACCAGCAACTTACAGTACATTATTGTATCATTTTTCCATCCATGGCCGATACGCAAACCAAAGAATTTACTATGTATTATCTATCGGTAAGTATGAGAAAATATTGTGCCAAAAATATCATATTATATTCTGAAGAATATATTGTTAAGATATTTCAAAGTAGTGATGTCGGCATCAATAAATAACAATAACATATCGACATGGATGATTATTTTATGTCGTTTCGTTAACTTCTTAGCATCTGATTTCTGAATGGGCCTTCGTTTTGCTTAGAAGAGGAAGACGATTTAGTAAATCGTAGGCAATATCATAAAAATGGTACTTATTCTGATGCGATTGGTCGGTTGTGATGATAACTGTCGCTTCAAGTCCCATGTGATGATAACTGAGACTTGCGTTTCCATAATTTCGATCCTTAATTTGTATGTAGGTATCCTTAGAACGACGACGCAGAATTTTATTAAATTGTATAAAGCCTCGTAGCCTCTTTTGAGATGCTAAGCACCTACGTTGGTAGTTTGAGACCCTTAGATACCGAGTGTATATATCGTACCTACCAGTCGCTTGTATTTGAATTTCCCTTTCATTTTTAGTTGTAGAATTTCAAATACAGATGCAAATGAAATGTCTACTCTGCTTACTTAATTTTCATTTGAAAGCATAATCATGTAGAGGAAGACATGGACCTACTTAGGTATGTACAAGTATTACTATGTTCGTTCGCGATCTGTGGTCCGTGCTAATAGCAACACATTTACTATGTGCCAATAGTTCAATAGAGATCTCAACTATTACTACTGTACTGTTTCGAAATATTATCTTAAATTATTAAGACATCTTGAACAAAGATCACCACTAACAAGTCTATAGGGGATATTTTATCTTAGTACTTATTTTTGTTTATTACCTGTGTAAAAATAAAGTTGTAACATTAAATCGGCACTTATTTTGAACGTTTATTTTCAATTAATTTCAGCAAAAATTCGAATAATATTCTGGGGCAGGTATTTGCTGATTTTGTAGGAATTTCCATCGTCCGTGCAAACTGCTCGACAAACTGGACGCTGGCAATCGCATAATTTAATGAACACTTCCCTAATCGAGTGACGAGCCGAAAGCCGCTCGATGCTCCGGCAAAAATAGCATTTTCGTTTTCCATTTCAAAACTTGTTCGTAACAAAAAATATAAGTGTATTGACGTTTCGTTATTTGTAAACTGAGTTAGGTATAGAGCTCTTTTGTCGACCTACAAAGTCCGTGAGCTTTCAGTTTCGGACTTTCGCTTCTGTGTTTATATCTCTTGTCCGAAAAACATTTTAAATATTTTAATGCAAGATGTACCAACCGAAAACCAATTTTCATCTTCGTTCACAATGTTCACACCTCGATCATCTTGTTTGCGCAACTTACTACTTGTTGTAATAGTGTGTACTTACAAGTACCTACTTATATCGAATGTGAATTTCAGTAATGCGTTTTTTGTCGTATTAGGTAGATGTATCCGTATACAAGTAGGAATATTGGCTACATTTGTAAGCAGGTCAGAGCAACGATTTATCATTGTGAAGATGACGTTTACGGCCGATAGCAACTGATTTGTTCCAGATCAAATGCGAATCCAATATTTACGCATCGTGATCGTACGTGTTCGGAAACATTCGCATCGTATCACTAACGTATTGCATTACGGTGCACTTCTGTTCTTATGTTAAGTGAGTGAGGGAAGCGTGTGGATGAGTGGGCACGAAACCTTGAGGTACCCATCAAGTATTTTCGTAGTGTTTATCTAATTTACCTCTAAATTTGTGAATAGGATTCCCAAATTAATAGATAATGCCTTTGTTAAAGCCGCTCACTAATTGACTAACGAAGAAATTACTAGAGTAAACACGAATCCAAGAATTGTGTCGACCCGAGTTACAAAATGATTGTTGTAATAAATATTTACATGAAAGTTATTCAAAGAGAGGTTACCGAATCAGACTCATGACGTCATTGGCTTGTGCTCGACTTTGTCGCCCCAGTTCAGGCTGCCTGTGCAAGATAAGCTGGCTTCCTCCCTCTGTATTGTCTAAAATTTAGTTGCTTTGTTACATGCTTGCAACCTAGTTAACACGAGTTAATCCGCTTGTGCACCCATCAGCTCTGTGTACGGATTAGTTTTGGGCTAAATCCGGCCCCACTGGATCTTGTGTTGGTAGACACTAGACATAAATTCCTTTCAATAACTATGTTTGATCTTCAATAGGGAAATAGTTACCTAGGTAATACTCAATCAGAAGTCGCCATATACCTACTAGGTACCCAATTAAAAAAATGTACGTACGAGTTATTTACTGTTAAAATTCTCTTTTTTATATTTTCAATTGAAACATTTGAAAAAGTTTTTAATTTAAAACTACAGGCACCGAAGTCGCAGTACTTGCTACGAGGTCTACGCGCGTAGGTTCAGTGACGCGCGAAACATGTGCGTAGCTGTTTTTCATCAAACGTTGCGTTCATTTTTCCATCCACATCCATACCTGCGACTGATCCTCTCTTCCGCTTTGCGTACCTTTCGATTATCCAGCGGGACGGGAGTGGATTTCGTATAATATTTCATCTGCTTCTATTAAAACATTTTATCATATTGCGTAGGATTTGCTGACAGCGTTGTCAGCAAACTATAAATTCTGCTGTTTCTGTTTTCGTGAGCGAGTAAATTGAAATTTATTTCGTAGACAGCGGGATTAACTATATATTTGCGCGTACGTACTAAATAAACGGTAGGTAAAGGCTAGCTCTTGTGAATATTATTTACAGGCTGAGGCAAAGACGTTATCCTTACATATTATAAAACAAAGTCATAAACTACTTCACCGATTTTTCATGCTGTTTTGACGAATGGATAAAGTGGTTCTCGAGGTAGATTTTAGTATATTATAATAACCGACATCCGCGCGGGCGAAGCCGCGGGCAAAATGCTAGTGACTTATAAATAGTATATAGAGCTACGCCATGGGAAAGGTCGCATTTTGTTTACAACTACCCGATGCCCGCGACTTATGACTTCGCCTGCGTGGATGTCGGTTTCTATATACTAAAACCTTCCTCGAGAACCACTCTATCCATTGGTGAAAACAGCATGAAAATCGGTGCAGTCGTTTTTGAGTTTATCGCGAACAGGACGACAGACACACGCGGCGGAGGACTTTGTTTTATAATATGTATGGATTTATTATTTCTGACTACCATAATGCACAATTTATTAATGCATTCAACATTTATTTAATTAAAGCCAGTATCATGCGCTAGTTAAGCAAATAAAGAAGTTAACGGTCCCACTAAAGTTGTAACTGCTACATAATAATTAAGTAAATGGGACTTCTTAACGCAATCTCGAACATGAATCGCGTAAAATGTTAGCTGGTTTATATTGAAGTCCAATTGTTGAAAAGAAACGTAGGCTCTTGACATGGTTACGTGGATGTAGGCACATCTGTATGGCTCCAAATCGGTTCGTGTCACCCCCAGTCTTTTATTGTAGCGAGCTTTCCAATTACATCCGAGATGGATATTTGCGCGCCTCGATGGCGCACGTCGCCGTCGCCGGCTCCGACTTGTTATCTCCGAAACGAATGCAAGGGTTCATGAAATAAAAGCTAAGCTTACATAAAATATGATGCCATTAAACCGCTTTGCTATATTTGTTTTTAACGGCATCGTTTTCATTCAACTCATAAACCGAGATGAACAATAAATTCATTAAGTTGGCGTTAATGAATGTTAATAAAATATGATATTTGGTTTAGGTACACCTAATGAAGGATTTATTTTCTTTTAATGAAATGTTCATTGAATTATTGGTCAGATAAACTGCATTTTATTATGTTTCGTTTGATGGTGGCATGGCATGAGTCCATGAAGCATGGTGGAAAGCATTCGAAAGCCTGAAAATTATGGTGATATAGGTCTATAAAGTTATATATTGTTAAACAGTACCTTATTTTTTTCTGTAATTGAAAATACACATTATTCAAAGGCGCGCTACACATTATTCTTACGCTTCGATAAATGCGTAGGTACATAAATATTTTAACAGACGAATGATTCGTAACTCTAATTGAATATGTAAATAGTCGCGCTCATTCAGGTACGAGGGCTCTCCAGCATTGTGTCGAGCGTTGCTATTAAACAGGATATTAATACACGAGCATCCATTCAGTCGCGACGGCAGTTCGGACAGTTTGCTACCAACTACTTGTTAGTTGGAAAGTCCGGAAGACAATCTAATCGGAGCCAAGTTCCGGACATTACCGATCGGCGCCTAACGATGACTGATCACTCTTTGATGTTCCTGTTCTACTAATGTATTGAAATTAATTCGGCATAACTAGATCAAACTTCATCAGTCAACAATCATACAACCACAATATTACGAGCCTATAGAAAATATCGATACGGAATCGAGTTAAACGGTTGAATTTGTCGCGAGCGAAAATCTGATCCATATTCGATAATTCCAAAGCAGATGTCGTAAATGGCAGGGCAAATGTTGCCGATAAATTTATGAAGGATATTTAGCGTCGAATAAAGTATTATTTTGCTATGGAGTAAACAATAAAAATGCTTAGAGATTTATGGGCGCCGTTTATTCGGATGATCCCGTGGGGATCGCCTGTAAGTGATCACAGTCACAGGACACACCTCGATCGTCCTTCAGCGCTCGAAGGTTCTAAAGCTTTGCTCAAAATTAACTTCAAATACGTAATTCAGACCAAACAGCGCTGAAGCACTTTTTTCTTCTGCTGAATTGAATGTTACACAAACGGTGTCGGAGCAGTTGATGAAATTTTGCTCTGTGTAGTCGTGATCGATCACGGTGCCCTAACGAATAGTCGTATGTAGGTTATACTAGGTAGGTATGTGTGTCGAATTACGTACCCGCCTAGGTACATGCAAACTTGTGACTGGTGACAGATCGACAAATATTACTAAACAAACATATATATCAATGCTAAACATGTAGACATTCACTACTTCGCTTTTCTACGATTTTTTCCTTTCAGAATATTTGTGGGGAGAAAGTTCGTGTTGGCACTTTTTCCTTCACGTTCACAAGTGGATTTGGTAGGTGGAACATGCGGAGACGAGGATTGCAAATTGCTTATGTTTTCATCCTTAGAAACCATAGTTTTTATATTGGTATAGCTTCTGGTCGTTTAAGATAGTTCTTTATAGGGTTCCGTACCTCAAAAGGAAAAAGTGGAACCCTTGTAGGATCACTTCGTTGTCCGTCCTGTCTATCAGTCAGTCTTTCCCTTTATCTCAGGAACTTTAATTAATATGAAATACGTAGGCCTACGGTCCCTTAGAGCTAGAATCATGTTTAGCATGAAGGAAGGTCTCACAGCACAATTATAGGAAAAGTCCGAAAATCGTTAGTTTCATCATTTTTTTTTTGCGATTGAATTCTTCCATTTGCTGTTGGAGAATTGACTGTGACGTATACCGATGTATGGGAAAACATGTTTTTCAACTACAAAATTAAGTTTGTTTTTAGGATAAATTCATCCCAACTTGACCCTTGATTGTGCGTGGGCCAATGACTGTGGGCCGAAACCACTTTGCTCGTTTTTTCTATAAATATTTATTTTTCAATATAGAATAACACAACAAAGTCGGAGTGCCTTTATATCTGTGCCTTCGTTGATGTAGAGCCGTATTTCCATCAGCGGAACAAAGGAAATTAAACTTTTAATTGGTATTCGCAAACAAAATCGTAAAGAATGTAAGGTGTAAAGAATAAATTAAAAGTTTTCTTTGTTTCTTCGTTTAATTATATTTCCTCAATTACTTAAGGTTAGATAGATGATGATTAGTATTTTAATGAATTGCATTTTCTTTTAATTTAGAGATAATTATATTATTTAGTCAAAATTGAAGCAGTAATTCCTATACTTTGTTAAAAGTGTTTCAAACAATTACAATATTGCACATAATTTTTCATCTACGGTTTTCGCTCCATCGAAAGCAGGTGTCAAATTTTCACCTCCCCTTATAAATCTTCATTTTCATTACCTACCTACACAAAGGGAGAGAGGGGAAGAATATTATCGAAGATCCTCACTCATTGACTTATTTTATACGGCATTAAATATATTGTACCTATCTATAAAAGTATACTTAGATTGAACGATATTTCCTTAGCGTAGGTAGGTAGGTATGTACGTACCTTCCTGCGCTAAGTAAACACAAGATCGATGACGACTTTATTGTTATTCCTGAAGATAAGACTTTACCTACGGGAAAATTCGAACATAATCCTTACAAATATTTATTATAAAACAAAGTCTATTCGCGATAAACTCAAAAACTACTGCACCGATTTTCATTCTGTTTTCACCAATAGATAGAGTGGTTCTCGAGAAAAGTTTTAGTATATAATAACCGACATCCACGTGGGCGAAGCCGCGGGCATCAGCAAGTTTATTATAAAAGAAAAGATTAGAAAATCTTGAATTAAGAATACAAATTAAAACACAATGAAAAAGACATAAACGAGAATGATTATTAAATTGCATTACAAAACTGAATCTTTATTTATATACAGGTGGGCAAGAGTTAAAAATTAAACTGTATAAAGAGAGAACCAGATACTGCTTTAATTTAATATAAAATACCACCAAATGATACCCACAGCACAAAATGTAACTTCAAGTTACTAAATAGTTAAAGCAAACATCACGCCCAACAACATACGGATCCAATTTATAAAGTAATCCCTGAGGAACAATAGCAAATACAAAATATGATTGTGTAGCATCCACTGGAACGAGGTCGCGTATAACCTTGAACATAATTGCCTCTTCAGAATAATTAGGTACAATTATAGCTGGTCCCGTTCAGCAGAGCTTCTGATTTCAACGGATTGATTGATGGAGCTGCGGTGATTGGCTCAATAAACGTTAAAACCTCTTTGAGCTGATTGTGATTAATTTTCATAATGGTGATGGTTCTGTTCTTGCATAACAGTTGGAATCGGTTTTAGTAGTCAGCAGGTTAATGTTTTAGGCTCTTCAATATTACTTGCATTTCCTTTTTAAGAAAACAAATACGGTACTCTATTTCTTTCACATCGAAATGCAACTTCATATTTTTTGTAGGTCACTCTCACTGGTCATGGAAAAATGTGTGCAATAAGGACTGTATTCTGCCGCAGGCTGCATACAGGACCCACACTCGGTAATAAGGTTAACGAGATGGACGCAGCCTGAATGAGCGCAGGATTTCTTTCATTGAATTAAAAAAGCCGTGGAAAGTCGCACTATTGTTTATATAAAATTATGTGAAAATAAATTCAGAGCGCGCAGTCTTAATAAAATCTGGAATCCGGTTCAAATATTTTGTGAAGTGTGTGCATTGACTAGACATCATTTGAATTTAGTACCTTTTTACTATTATTTAAGTTAAGTTTTCAATAACGAATTAAGAAAACGGACGGATAACTACAAGAACAATAAACTTGGAAAAAGGTTTCCTTTTCCACTTGACATCTAAACAGTCCCATAAAATCATTTATTATTGGTTGTAATTTGAGTCTTGTATCATTTTTATATCTTTATATATTTATATCTAGGCTGTCATAAAAACATTTTATTTGTTTCCGCAGTTCGCTATTCTGCTCGGTTGAGTAGAGTAGAAACTGATCAGTAACGTATGATGAAACTAGAGCGCCGTTCTATTCTTAGCAAAACTTGGTAAAGCCGCGTCGTCCTCTCTACTTCGAAAGTTTTATGAGTCGGATGAGATAGATCAGGGATCGGAATGCATTATTGCCTATTCAAGATTGTGTCAGCTCAACCGAGGGAGCTTTCTATTGATTGCGTGGAAGATGCTGTGAAAAAATATTTTTGAAGTTTTACAATAAATATATCACCATTTGTACGATTTATAACGTTTTAGGCGTTTATCTTGGAACAGGATATGGTTTTGAAACTGTTTATTCAGCCTATTTATATTTAATTTACTTTTTATGAAAATGATCTCGATCGAATTTTGATTTCATCAAAAGAACTGAGGAGTATTGACATAATATAATAGGTTTAAGTACAATAATGCTTCTGCCGCTGCAGTGCTGAAGATCCGATCAGTTTGCAGAGGGTCTAGTGTCGTCGAGTCTTCGTGCCAAATGCGGAAACTTTGTCAAATCAACACTCTAACCCTTACACTGCACCTCTTTACATTCAAACTGCGAGATTGGAATTATTAAGATTGAGCTGCGATTGTGCTAAACTTGTCGGAAGCCTTGAGCCGGGTCTCATTCAGATGCAGATTTAGGTCAGACGTCAATTGAGTTCGAACAGTGTAATTAAGCGACTTTTGGAAGTTCGATTGCTTAATTTAATTCCTTTCATTGTATGATTTTAAACTTCTTTGTTTGATTTACTTCGTTAAATATTTTTGCTACTTTGTGTAGAGTTGTTAAAATTGGGAAATATAACGCTGTTTTAAAATGCGATTCAATGAATGTTTTACTCGTTACTCGTTCCATTTCGTCTGTATTTCAATTTTACGTGAACACTGTTCATACTCGTATTGAAAACTCGCATACAAACTGTGAAGCGTATAAAAAGTATGGAAAGGAAGTTTACGCAGCAACTTTTATAGAACTAGGTCATAATTCTGCTTGCATATTCAAACGTTCTATTGGCGCCGTGTGGGACCTGACATTGTTCAATATTCCTGGAATAAAACCTGTGAAAAGCTGTTAGTACGTCGAATGTTTCAGGTCTAAATAAAATAAAAATATTTATATTAGAAGCGACATGCCTCACAATGTTACGGTGCCGATTTTCTTTTCTTTATCTTGATGTTTGCTGGTGTCAATTTCCTGTTAACTTAGGAACGACAGTATGATAATAAAATATTGACATTGTTTACGTACTCGCTGTTTCTCTTTGCGTATTTCGAGGTAACGAAGGCTCTGGGGATTGCTGCCTAATACTTAGGTATCAAAAGATTTCCGATGGGATATTATCCTAGAGCGGAGATTATGGCTGTCTACCGGAACGGTAGGTTCTGTCGAATTATTACGAATTTAGATTAGATTTAGTTAAACCGATTGTTTACGAACGTTAGAATAAATATTAATATTTAACATATTGTATTTATTGCAGAATTATTCTCAACTGTAGTTTAACATTTTATTAAGCTGCGGTAAATTATGATCCTCGAAGGGAGAAAATGTGTGATGCAATTAATTTGAAATATTCTTGCTAAATGTAATTCGAAAGCGTTGACGCGAGGTACAGGACGAGAGGAGGGGTTGAGTGAACGTCTTCTGATGAAAAATGTTGACTTTATATGGAAAATTCGCGCGTGATTCGCATACAGCTCGCGTGAGGGGCGCGCGGATATCAACGAACGATACACGAGTCTATGTAACAATATTATATTATGCAACTTTCCCTGTTTATTTTTAGTACTATGCTGTCATGCGTTGAAAAAATATCATAAAAGTCGAAGTAAATACGGTAGTAAAAAGCAAAACGAAACGTGAAACGGCAAATAAAATTATTCCAATTAATTAGTAATTTAGTACCTAAGTTACTGTTATGCTTTGGCTGTAATTTAAATCAAATCATCAAATCATTTATTCCTTTGCAAACATGGGTTTTGTACATAGGTGTTGTCATAGAGTAAGTTCTCCATGTTTTGCTGTCACATGGGCATGCAAATCTTATTCAATTAATAATTATTCTTATTAAATAGCATGAGAATAATCTGAAAATTGAGCTAATTATAATACTTATCTTATAATTAATAACTTTTTTATTCAACATGTATTACAAATAAACTGAAATTGGATGACATTTATGTGAAAAACTAACCTAATCCCGTCGTCACCGCTGTGTAGCTTGCCGTGAGGGGCGGCGGTCGATTGCGTACATGTCTATCAATTTATTGTCGGTTTATTTGCTTGGCAACGATAAAGTTTACGGTATTCCCTCCCGACATGTGCAGCGTGACACATGTCAAATAAAACTATGAATATAGTGATTGTACAGCGTGTAGATAGTAAGATACAAGCATCGTCTAAACCGTAGCTTGAGCTCCTACTCACACGTACCTATTTCATACAATTTACAAGCTTCGCTACTTTTTACGAGCCAGTGCAAGTGAGGGGTTTTGTGCTCGCCTTAAAGCTTGATGCCAGGAAATGATTTATTAGGGAGCCATACCTCTGTTTATAAATAAGGTCTAAAACATGCCATATAAATTGCTTGTGAACTTTGCTTTTCTTTCATAAATAAATACGAAGTTCTGTTTCTCTTGATTATGTTTTAGGCAGTAGGTATACAATCAATGATACATGTATACTCACTAACAATTTGTGAGTTTAAAAGGGGCCTAAAATTATTTCACTAATGGGAAGTTACATTCTCCCTGAGTGTCTTATGATATAATAATATTATGTTAAAACAAGAAATTTCACACGGCCGAAGTCGCGGACAGAAGCTAGTGCGAATATAAAAATACATTCGAGATATAAAATTGTAGGTAGGTTTGTTAATGAAGGCAAATACTACGACAAAAGAATTTTCCAGCAGAGCTGGGGGCCAAGTCTACTAATTTACAAACGTGTCAGTGGTCTCAAAATGATGAGTTTTTGACAGATGTTGTATGGCATATCTGTCAAAAACCGATCATTGTGAGACCACTGACACATTTGTAAATTAGTAGACTTGGCCCCCAGCAGAGCTCCTTCATCACAACAAACGCAGACAATTGACACAATAGCTCCATGACATAAAGTCTGTTGAGATTATAGTCCCGAATCAATTTGTGCGTGTGCTTTGATTTAACTTGTTACTACACAGTACAGCCAATGAACATTCAGTGATTACAGCAAAGATTTTTTTTTGTAATGTGAACCTCATTAACGAGCACAGATATAAATCTATTAAAATAAAACAATAGGCATTATCCAACATACCAACAATTTTAAGAAAAAAAAATACAATCCTTAATTTTTTTTTATCTGAGAGATTTCGAAGCTTATGTACAGTCGCGGACTTTAATTGATGAGCCACCTGGCACTGTTCGTATTTTAGCCGTGTAATGCAAATCGGGTTTATTCAGTTTCCGACACGCAAAGTCAATGTTTTCATAGTAGAAGAAGAAAATTATATTTCATATCTTTACCAGTTGGCTAACCTGCTACAAACTTGACAGCAGAGTGACTACAGAAAGTCAACCAATTGCAGGTCTAGCAACAGTAACCTAGCAACGATAAACAATCGTTGCTAGGTTACTGTGGCGATAGTAACGTTAGCGTAAGGAGAAATATTAATAGTCATGTCGACAAGTTCGAAAGTAACGTCTCTGACATTGATATTTCAACTGTCACTGTCTTCAGTAAAGTTTTCAGAATTATCGGGTTGATGAGCTATGAGTCAAAGGAGGTCGGTATCAAATAGATTGGATAAACTTATTGCAACATTGTATTTATTTTTATCATTAAGAACTTATTAGTCAACTTCTATAGATAAGACTATTTTCAATTAAAAGTAATTTATTTGTCATCTTGTTTACAAGCGTGCTATTTGAGTTCGTGTTTAATCGTGTAATCTCGTGAATGTATGAAACTGCAAAATTGAAACGTTTGAAGGTGTCTCATCAATTAAAGTCCGTGACTGTACCTAAATAGGTTTTATTTTTAACCATTTATATCGGTTATCGGTTAACAAGTGAGGTGTCGTTAATTGATGTCACCAAATAGTAATAGTATAGTAGTAAAATCACTCAGAACTTTCCCATCACTATTATAATAGTTATTACGTGTTTAGTTGCTCGTGATTACGATCTCGCAGTTAAATTAATTGACACCGCGTATAACAATAACAAATGTGTTTATCAATTGGTTTTAAACGCATGTATAATTATGTAGCTATTATAATAGAGTCGTGTGATAAATATCTACATCTAAGCCATTCAGTCACTCCAAAGTAGCTTCTTTGTTAATACAAGCTTCATCAAACTAAATACCATTAATTAGGTAACAGTCTTTGGAGATAGGGTGTTGAATTAACTGAAACTAACCTGAATTAATTGCGCTAATAAAGCATTTGTTACGCTTAGTCTTAGAATGTATTCAGAGTTAATACAACGGCTATACATTTACAGTGAGCATCAAAGCCAGAACTTTCTCCACTAACAAACAAGTAACATTAGTCACTGCTGATACATTACAACATCGTACTCGTTGCCTTTCTTTCTCCCAGCTGCTCATCATTTGTCATAGGTGCGGCGGCGCCTGTCCATCTGAATAAAAGATACCAGCCGGCAAGAAGTCTTCAGGGACCGATTTATGGTTCACTCATATCGAAGTAAGCGCCTTTATATCCGGAGAGTTTAAAAATAAAGTTAGTCCCGGCTCTGTCGTTTACACCGAGGAAGACCCACCGGTACGCGTGCCCTCTTTTCGCAATTTCAACTCCCTGGTGGTGATAGTATTGCCAAAATATACCATTAGTTATCATAGTTCACGCTAAATAATGTAAGAATGCTGAAGGCGCTGAAGGCTGCAGCCGACCGGCTTCCCGCCCACGGGTCGACGACCTCGCGCACTATTCCGGGTCCCCCGCCCCACATTTTTCTTTTCGGACACTATACGGCTGGCGGGCGTACGCCTCATGAAATGTGCTACGTCGTCGTCTTGCTGAATATGCGACTATTGTTCTGCTTTTGCAATTTCATGTGTAATCTTGTGTGCTCATTTTTATTTACTAACCTTAAAGTAGTTTTACACCAGGAAATCTAAAATTATGAAGCACATACATTGGCTAGTGCTTTAAAGCGCTTTTAGGTGGAAATAAATCTTAATACCACGTGACATTATCGCCTTTGTGAAGTGACGTGTGAGTGCAGCTTAGCACAAAGCTTCGTAGTGTCCACTTTGTTGTATTTTTAAGACTGCAGTATCGAGTAGGCTGTGTTTTAGTTTGTTCATAGTGCACAATAATAGGTAGGTAGCTAACAAAGCTCATGCATACGTTCACACGGAGTTTCAGTAGGTAATACATAGTGTTCAAGAGACCTGGGAATTTTAAGAGTAACGGGTAGAATCTTGAAATACTTTTAGTGCTTTTTTTATATATTCATGTTGTTTGAATGCTCTCCTTATTTTCTGTTGCGGTCAACGAAAGGATGTAATTTCCCAAAGAAGTCGGGATGAAGGACGGCTCAATTACGTGGTATTCAGTGCGTAACGGGGGCGGCTGAGATTCTCAACATCAGTCAAAGAAACTAGCATTTGCTATCCAACGGTGTTTGTTTATTTACAATTCCTGTAATCTTGCGCGATTCATTACGTAATTTGTAAATCTTTCTTCATTACGTAATTTGGCTGATGGTACTTATATTATTTGTCATAGACATGCATGAACTGGCTTTTATATTCCCCAAAATAAAAACTCAAAATACACAGTCCTAATCTAATGGTAACCCTATCTGATTTGAACTTAAAAAGGTTTTGAGGGAGAAGTAAATCCTGACTAATTAATTTGAGTTTCAAATTGTTTTCCAAGCTTTAATCTCTCGTATTTAATATTTTGAACAGTACGTCTGCAGTAATAATTTATGTCGGGGAGTGAGGTATCCCGCTGGTGTATCACAGTCACCTTAATATAATGAAAATCAGTTTAGTGTTGCACGTTTCAGCGCATAGCGATAGTTCGGGGACGCTTAAACACAAGCTAGAGGTGTCTCGTATCCTCACGATATTCGTAACATAACTTGATTTTGCATAAATGTTTTTATAATATATTTTAAATGTATTTAATTAATCTCTTAAAATAAACTTAAGAGAAACTGGCCGAGCAACATTTGCCTTCGGCGAAAATATAGGTAGGTACCTACTAAATTGTTTTAAAAACCAAAATAAATATTTCAATAAAGGTTTCCATCAAGTTTAGACAAACTTTCGTTTGGCCTCTCTGAAAAAAAGACTATGTATCGTCTATGATCTAGGCAAGCAATTAAATATACATATTACTCGTATAATCTACAGATTGGTACGAAAATAAGTTCTACATAAAATATATACTGTATTCCGCTAATAAATAATGGATTCTACTAACCTACTTACAGCCAACAGCTAAGATTGTACCGAAACAAACGAGGCTCAGTCGAGAATCTCTCCGTAATTAAATACTTTAGTCGGCCCTTCACAATGTCGCCCACCATTTAACCAACTTAAGTTCTTTTCATTGAAACCATCAAGGAAACGGAATAATTACACCCATTCTACTATTTAGAGATATTCAATTTATGATTTTTTGAGTTTCATATATTTATGAAACTCAAGAAAATGCTTTACAAATAGGTTCATAATGACTTGGAATTATTATATCCAGACATTATGAACCTATTTGTAAGCAATTTTGACAAAATTCACCAGCAAGAAATGTTCCACCATTTCTTTTTAATCGTTACAAATAATTTTCCCACACTTTTTACTTCTCTTAAATTGTATTTTCAATTGCATGTACAGAAATTTATTTTTATAAGTATAAAAATAAATTTCTGTTTAATTTGGTCACCAACTCGTACACAATATTTTTGTCAGGTACGACCGTCTTTTTATATAGTTGTGACTTCTAAATATAGGGTGACTGGTGTGCGCCCCGCGGTTTCACCCGCGTAAGTCTCGATCCCGTGGGAATATCGAGATAAAAAGTATTCTATGTGTTAATCCAGGTTATAAACTATCTGTTTGCCAAATTTCATCCAAATCCATTCAGTAGTTTTTACGTGAAAGAGTAACAAACATCCACCCATCCATCCATCCATACTTACAAACTTTCGCGTTTATAATATTAGTTAGATTAGATGGTTGTCCTCATGATATAAACAACTTTCCCAAAGAAACGACTTTTTTACTAAACGCATGACTCCAATCACCCCAATAGAATATTGAGTACCAGTACAAGTATATCATATCCTCCTGTGATTAATCCTAGTGTGCATGCAGTTACTGCTAACGCCAGGCTACCTGCCAAACCTGTTGATTATGACATGATCCTCCCATGACCATTAATTATACCGCTTTATGATGACATTCATGGTTCATTAGAGGACATTCACGACCACTGGCTGATATGACATGAAGTTATTTTAAAGTTATTGTCTGATATATTCATTTGTATATTTTACCTTTTCAGCTTTCAGTCTGCCATTAGCGATCCGCTTGTTGTTTTGTTCTCGCAAACATTGCCTTGCCAACCGAAAACCTTTTTTGTGTCTATAAATGGACACTAAAAATATATAAATCCACAAAAAAGCGTCAAAAAGGTCCACGCTAACCGCAATCGTATTTAATTGATATAATTGGCGTTTAGGTCCGCCATTACGGAACCATCCCGGCCCGGCCCGGTACGGCCCGTTCCAGAAACAGGCGCAATTTTTTCATTTCCCTTGCCAAAATGAAATTCGTCTGTGCATTTTTCCACAATTCCCTTTCAAAGTTGTTCATTATTCAGTCGGATCCCTTTTCAGAATTTTGGGCATCGAAGATAAAAATAGATCTGCATATACCATGTTTGTTTCCTTTTTTGTAATATTCTAGCAAAGCATTAGTTTATTTAATAATACAACATATTACACGAGTCCTTTGATGTGGGACTTTCATCTGACTATACCTTTGAGATAATATTTTAATAAAAATATGCAGCGCGGTTTTTATTTTGTGAAACGTGCTTCGTATTGAATTTCTGAAAAGCGTACGATGGCAAGCGAAAAAAATTATGTAACGTGCTATTTTTACTGTACCTATTGCATATGGTCCAGACTACCGCATATAAAACGAAGTAGCATCGAACCCAATCACGTGTCTATAAAAGAGAAACCTCAACGAATTCTATTTTTCTATATATTGGTCTGAGAGTCGGAGCGCGCAATAAAAACAGTTGAATTGATTGCGGTGCGAGAGGGCAGCGCGCCGCTCAGGTTGGCCTGGGTTGGCCCACGTGCAATTCACATGAAAAATGGCCATTAAATCACGGGCGCCACTTGAGGCGATCTCCCCGACTATAACCACTACAACGATATAGGGAGATAAGACCCGACAATGATGTCACGTAACGTTCGCGAGGATGTAGTAAAATGCTATTTCTCTTATTTTATCCGATTTGGTAGAGTTCAGTAAGTATTGACTATTTTCGACTATTGCTTAGAGCTATTTATTTTTTATTTTTTCGACAATTACCGCCTTACTAACAAACGTTGTATAGCGCCTGTATAGTACACAATGCTTTGTCTTATTCTTTCAAAAGTCAAATTACTTTTGAAAGAAGAAGACAAAGCGTTGTGTAACTATACAGGCGCTATACAACGTTTATTAGTAAGGCGGTTATTGTGTAAAGACGGTATGTGACACTACAGAATTTTGTTTTGAAACTACACGAGTTTAGAGAACCTGAAAAAGGAAAATTGCTTGGTAGTGAAACCAATAATCAAATTGAAAAACAATTTCTGTAAATATTGTAAGCTTTCTCTTACTGCAACTTTATTACAAGTTTATTAAACTCAAGAATTTCTATATCATTGTAAGTTGGGAAAGTTATGCTCGCGTATGTAAGTAGGTACCTACAACAAAAATAGGGTACTACGCCTGAAATGTGGCGATAAGTTGGACACAGAAATGAAACAGGCGATGAAGATAAGTTGTTATTACTGTTTGTTATGTTACCTTGGGCCACGGTGGGCAAGGGAGCCATAGGGTGGACACCTAATGTCTGCAAGTAACGGCGATCGCCTGGACATATTACACAAGCGACAAAAATGTTTCGCTCATGGCGGAATGGAATACGGAAAAATGCAGCATCCACACGTATTCCGCAACTACAGCAATACAGATTTTTTTTTTTCAGTTACGATGCAATGCATTGGAAATACATAATTACATATAAAGAAAAGCTTTCAACAGAAATAGAAAGAAAAGTTTAAGTACTTTATAACAAAAAGAAAGGTCATTGTTAGATCAACTTTAATACCTGATTATACATCCACTAATCTCTTGATCCTAGCATGTATTGTTATATATGTCCGTACAACATAATATTAGGAGCGTGTCATGTCCTAATTGCAGCCGGTAGTAATTTACCGTCCATTTAATTGCTGGCTCCGGCATCAAACATATACATTTGTGTAGATGTACAGCTTTTATGTACGTATACGGCAACATAGGTATGAGTATGAAAATATTGCATGTTCAGCTTCAGTAACGTCAGGTGTAACGTACATAATCGGCTAATTAGCGGTACTCTCACGAGTGCTCGCGCAGTTTTTCAACAGATTTTTAAAAGGGTTTGCGCCAGACGTCAAAGCCCATGGTGTTCTCTTATTATGCGGTATTGTAACACTGGATAAATACCGAGTCTGCGGGAGCACCAATGCAAATGAACGTTTTTATGTGTCCCAGCGCGGAGAGCGGCGGCCGGCGGCGCGGCTGCATTCGTCTGGCGAGAATTAAACCGTGCATCTGAAAAGGTTTAAGATGAATGAGAGCCGTACGCTCACAATGCAACAACAGTTTAGAACAACTTATTCCTGTTGAGCGAATGTAAGCAGTCTGAGTTTTATCTGCATAGCGATGTTTACAAATACGAGGCGCGTGTTCTCAACCATTCCACTTGAATAAGATTATTATTATAATAACTCCTTTCAGTCTTTCTAAATATTTTTGAGGCGCATAGTGTGTAAGCACGCGAGTCCATACTATCGATCTGCGATATTCGGGCGTATATTTAGAGATACACTGTGTCTGAGCCGCGTCTGAACAGGAAATGACCACCAGATGAGCTGTGCCGTTAGCTTTGGAGCTGTACATACCTGCGTTGTACCTATAAAGGTGAGGTTTATTGATTTATTTTGGGTTGTTAAGAAACATTTAATTTTAGTGACGCGTTTTGATTTTTTCAACCAGCCTTTTAAGTTGCGTAGTAGAGCCACTTATTACTACAAAAATCCAGCTTTAAATTCAGCATGTACCCCTTTGTCTACATTTACCTTTCTAGTATCATACATACTGAGGACCTACAGCAGTACTGTAGTGCTCCTGTAGAAAAGAATTCAATTTGCATCAGTGATTGTAAAAAGAGCTCATTTTAAATTTATCTACATATGGGGATGAGATGATTGAGTGATCCGGCCCTTTTATTCGCCGCCTATTGCATACCCCGAAAGGGCAAGGGAAATATTTCATGAAAATATACTTTTGTTAGATACTGACATGTGGATAATATTTATGGATTTATACAAAAATGGCTTTTGGACATACCCCTGCTTTTAATATTCTCTGAGTTTTTGTGACGGTACTGCAGGGCGAAAGATTAACTATAGGGAAAAGGGGAACACTGAAACGGTGTTATGAATTTTCAGATTTAACTACAAAGGTATACATAACTCGAAATAGACCGCGCTATTTCTCCGAAATACCAGACAGACACAACATTACACAAACATAATGTTGTTAGGAATAGGTATTAGTGTTGAATTATTATAATAGCCAGCACCATCTTTATTTTCAAATAACACCAGGCGATCAATGTTTATTTCAATTACTCTCTATACGTGTGTACATGACATCTAGCCTTGGCATCGTTTTAGAAAGCAGACGTGCATTATTTTATTTTTAACAACATGTTCGAGATGTATTCGCTGGTATAAAGTAAAAGTTATTTCACCAATATTGTATACGCATGCTATATAATTGCAAGTAAAACCCGTTGCGTGTTCAATAAGCTACACAACCAGAGTTAGCCAGATGACGCTTATTATTTGTCGGTTAGGCTGCGGTGCGGCTCGGCGTGGCGTGGCGCGGCGTGGCGTGGCGTGGCGTGGTCGGTGCGTGTCCGTGGTTCTCGGAAGCCGCGGGTTAGTGGGCTACCCTGCGGCCGCGGCCAGACGTCGCCTACCTGCCCATACCTGCCTCCCTCTTACCTTACCTTACCTGCCATTAAGCACTGACCATTTGGCTCCGGTACAACAAACACAAAACACTAACGTGAAATTTTATGAGAGTCGAAAGAAAGAGTTATTTTTATTTCAAATAGTCCATTGTTTTCGACACTCGGTGTTGGTGCTGATGCAAAATGTTTTGCCCATTTTGTTCCGCTTCAAACTCTTGGGCACTTAGTTTATCAAATCATTTGTATCTAACAATTTGACGTTCCCCTGTTTCTTTTGCTCTCATGGCACTAGAGTGAACTCTCGAAAACTCTGTTTATGATAAATGGCTGGGGAAGTGAGAGTGACATGGACGCAGGTTGCACCCCCGGGCCCCGTCGGCTGCGATAAAGACTCAATCACCTGCCCCCGCCAGAGCCGGGCTCGCACCGGCTCGCACCCTTCCCGGTTGTTTTGTATCGAGGAATTCCTAACAAATGATATTTATCATCTATTATTATGCAAGGAGTGCGTGGTGCCGATAAGCTTTATGTGACCCTAAGAAAAGAAAAGTATTTTATTTATTAAATAATAAAGCCATACAGCGCCAGATATGCAAATGTTGTTGACAAAGCAAAAGCGTTCATCAGGAATTCGTGCAGTCTAAACCACTTTACTTTTATACATGATGTATTTAATTTTAAATATTCTGAAACTATTATTTCTGTCTGTAGGTATTTTCATTTATGTTTGGTTTCTAACTCTGCTTTATTTTTTCTTTTTAATTTTGTTATATAATTGTACATACATAACGTGTTTGTACAGGACTA
This sequence comes from Lithophane socia, assembly GCA_947522985.1. Classification (NCBI taxonomy): domain Eukaryota; kingdom Metazoa; phylum Arthropoda; class Insecta; order Lepidoptera; family Noctuidae; genus Lithophane; species Lithophane socia. The sequence goes on along the minus strand of OX383256.1, from coordinate 11,561,252 downwards.
ATTTTATTTACGATTTAATTAGTTAAATAATAGTTAGTTGTTTAATAATTATATTGTGTTTAAAGTGAATAAATAAAACTCTGCTTTTCACAAACTTACATGTTTTTTTAGGAATGTTTCCGAAATTTTATTTGCCTCAAGATATTGTTCAATCGACTCTACATTGCCTATTTTCCTTGAACAGGAAACGGTAAAATGGATGGATATAAGAAATGACTGAATTGAATTTTTTGCTACAATCTTCCAATATTCAAGAGTTATAATACATTAGGAGATAAGTAGTATGTAATAATTTGTAGGAATAATTAAGTTTTCACGGCACAGCACGCCTGTCAACAAACATTCAAGTAAAGCGTTTCCTAAAATGTGTTTGTAAGGTCAATTTGCCTTCGGTAGAGTCTCTAAGAAAGCCTCTGCAGGTTCTTGTTACATTATAAGTACACATGGAAAAGACTAATGAATAGTGTAAGTCGTATGTTGTATCAAAATAAATAATTTGGGATGTTATGGTAGGCTGTTTGTGGGAGAGGCGCGCGCACTGTCGGCAGGCGGCAGGCGTCGGCGGAGCGCGGGGCTTCGTCCTCACTCGCGGCGCCCGAGCGGCTCAGTCGGCGCCCGACCTCGGCCACGAGCGCCGCGCTGTGCCCGAGCCTCACGACTGCCTCGCTAACCTTGCGGACATCGCAGCTTTCGTGATACGCCAGCACGAGACTTCTCATTAAAGACCATTAATGAACTCCCCTCAGACTATTCATCTCTGAATCCCAGAGCCTGGTTCCGAACTTGACCTGTGATTGTTTGCTCCAACTGTCAGTGCGCGTGTTGTGCTTTATCGATAACATAACCTGTACGATTTCAAGGGCACAAAGACTTTGGTTAGATAGTGTTGTGGATGTAGTGTTGTGGAGCTGTCGGAACAGGTCTAACTTAGTCTTTCTTAAAATCTAAGTGGGCGTATTCGAAAGTTTGAAAATCGATCGGCTGACGTGCGTGCGTGGGATTGCGTTTACGTAATCTTTGTTTACCTTGGGAATATGCACTGTGGTGACTGCTCGCCGTCTTATTACTGATAGGTACGCGCACAATTTCCCGGATGAAAACATAGTATGGGTAAGTTGGCTTTACTGAGTCCTTTCTTTAATTTTTGTTATGTTTTGTTCAATTTCTAATGAATTCTTGCGTTCTTTTGTGTTTTACTTTTCAGTTTTGTAGTTCGTTGTTGTAATATTATTTACGTTCTTTAACAATAGCTTTCATTTCATAACAAACGTTTTAATTCTAGGTGCCCAAGACGACAGCCTCTCAAATAAATTTTAAGAAAGTAAACAAGCGTTTTATTGTGAGCGTCTCTATCACTGATCAATTAGTGAAAGCGTTTTAATTTAGATAGCTTAAGAAGTGAACAGAAGATTACGTTTCTTCCCACTCGGTGGCGAAATGCTTTCTACGGCGTGGGATGAACGAGCTCGTAACAACGAAAATGGATGGTGGTCGTAAAACCAAAAAGGCTTAAGTAATGTTTACTTAAGTTACATTTTAAATTAGTGTCTAAGTATCCGGTTAGAAGCCATTGAATGTAAGTACTGTTTGTTATACCCGATACAAAAGCCCAGATCTGCCTCGCTGTTATCTTCTTGCATATTTCTAGCTTCCTTCCAAGTAGACCTGCATTATAGCAGGTAAGTAGTCTTTTGTCTCTGTCCAGAAGTGGCCCAAAATCTCTTCCCAAAAAATGTTTTGTAAAAAAAGGCCTATTCATTCCATTTCAGGGAAGCTATTAGTAAACGATACCGGGCGTAGATATATTGCTGATACATATATTCAACAAATTCTAACATTGGCAACAAATTCTAACGTAGTAGGTTGATTTGAGTGACTATCGATTTTGATAAACACAAAGCATGATGCACCTTATCACATAGCGGTTCCCATAAATCTTGCCATCAAAATGTCCAAACAGGTTTGGTAGCCAGGTACCCCTTCTGCATCGATCCTGACCGGTTCAGGTACAGTAATTACACAATGAAAACAGGTTTTACAAATTATGTGGGAAAGCATAAACTTGAGAACCGTTACGGGCCGTTAGTTATAAAATTTTGCTACGTTTGTGCAAAATTTATTGATTATATCGATGATGATGCTTCGAAATACATAAATAAGCCTTTGATAGAAGTGAATAAAATTCTGAAACCTGTTTTTAGATGCCGAATTTCGAATATCCTTACCAACCATTATTGGTTCAACATTCTGCATTGAAATTAAATAGGTATGATATAGGCACTTTACCTTTTTAGGTAATAATAACTCCCTCATTGTTACATCATCTGCCTAGACTTTGCCCAACTATGTTGGGGTCGGCTTCCAGTCTAACCGGATGCAGCTGAATACCAGTATTTTACATGGACCGACTGTCTATCTGACTTCTATAACTCAGTAACTGGGTAATATAATACCCCTTGGTAAGACTGGTTGTCAGAGTTTCGGGCTTCTGACGACCTGTAACGACTGTCAAAGATCCACGAATGACAACCGGGACCAACGGCTTAACGTGCTTTCCGAGGTACGGAGGAGTCTCGATATGTAAAGATGGTTACTCATCCACGGACCGGGTTAGGGGGTAGCTCGTCCTACTTCGGAGGGTCCAACCCTGGCAAGTGTAGCTTAACCTGATGGATCGACCCGTGCGGCTGTTATTACTTAGCCACGAGGCTTGTTACAGTTTAGCCCTCTAGAAGGCTCCTCCTAGAAGCCCTGGGGCCCTCATTGTTACAGTTTAGCATTTAAACTGTCATTGCATATACCATAATAGGTTATACATTAGTATCTAATACGAACTGTTTTGGAACCGGTAAACGATGTACCCTCGTTCTGTCAATGAGGGGATTCCTTGTTAACAGTGGACATACAGGCTGAAATTATAAAAGTATATGATGATAGGCGAGCCGGAGGGTAGTCGCACTATCCGTTCTTTCAGGCGATGGTGTGCATATTTGATGAGCGCCAGTCGTGATACAATGGCGACGGGATGAGGTCGTCTGGCGGACAGAACACGCCTCCACTCCTGTATTATATGACCCGGCTTGCTACTTATTTTGTGTTCAGTGCAAAACTTCAACAGGTTTCGCTTCATATTGCAGTAAAATGCTTGGAATTTTATCGTCATGTCCTTTTGAAGCATCAGGCATGAATGGTTTTGGGGTAACAGCAGTTTTACCAAGATAAGACATGATGACTTCCAGATAACGGGAACTTATATGATTGAACAAGATAATTAATTTTATATACATTTTGTTCTGCTGTGAACTAACAGAATTTAAGCGTCTTTGAATCTTAATTGCATTTTCCTAAAAGGTTTTCAAAGATTTTCCTCTTTCAAGATACCTACTCCACATACAAGGTAGGTTACATTGACTTGCGTTTAGCTTTGACTCTTTTCCTTACTTATCTGATTTAATATGAAATATTAAGACAGAAAATGTTTTTGTACAGGGATAAATTTTAGCCATTTATCTCTTCAGTATGACCTGACTTCTGGTTACACGGCTGTAGACCTTTTTTCAAAAGAAATCAATTTTCCCCATAGCAACCGTGTCTCATCTCGATCCGTCTTTTGATTCAAAAATTCTAAATAGAAAATTTATATAACTTGGCGCCTCAGTTCATTTCCCTTTTTCATTTCCTCCTCCGCTGCGCTCCGCTCCTGGTAGGAAATAAATTCAACGATTCACTTCTACCTGTTTCCTTTCTCTGAAGATGACTTTGTTACTGCCCTATTTAAGGAGCTATATTTAGATGTAGAAATAACGAGTCAACTCATTTTACCTCTTCAATAAGAATTAGTATCGTAGCGTGGGTATTAATTCCACTCGCCCGGCTCAGCCGCGCCGCGTCTCGCAATGGCAGCAATTCCTTTCTAAATTATTAAACAAATTATGCTTAAAATTTTACTCAAGTAACATAATAAATCAATCGAAATCAAATTAATACTTTGAAAAGAAATTGAAGTTAAACTGCCTCCAGATATTGCGTTTGGAACAGCAATAGCTTTTAAGGATATCATTAGCCCAACCCATGGGAAATTAGAATAAATTACATAGCGTAACGGTTACGTTACAACGTGTACGTATGTAAAAGTTCTTACAACATTTTACACAAGCTGCTTCTACTGAGAAATTAGATTACCGCTTCTACTAACGTAGGCGGCACGTTCGTCTCACCTGATAACAATGTGGGATTAAGAGATCTTATCTCATCCATGATCAGTCCATTAAACAAAGTGGATAAACAATTCATTAGCATCAAGATTGAACTACAGATGTGGGCGAACGCCGATAGCTAATTCTGAATTTCGAAATGGGCATTGATAAAGTAATCAACGGAGCGGCTGACCGCAGTTTGGTCTGTTTGTAAACAATCTGATGGTAAATCATGCGACCCGCCATGCGGCACACAGAGCTGTGACTCAGCTCTCAGTTCAGAATGATGGCATCAGTTTGTAGGTATAGTGGTAGGTAGAGTGACGCCATCGGCACAGGAGTACTGCGCAGTTTTGCTCATGTTACAAAAGAGATTAATGTATAGTATATTAAAAGGTCAGTGTATGAGATTATTGCAATTAGTGAACACATTAATGAGTGGCGGTGTCTCTGTCACGTTGCGCGGCTCGTCCCGCTAATGCGTGTTGAATGTAAAGACTCACTGCGTCCCACATTACCTCTCCCGAGGGACGCCGCGTGCCTCGCACCGGTGCCCCCCGCCGTGTGCGTGCTCGTATCCTTGACGAGAAGTGCTTGTATTGACTTACCTGGGCGAAGCCAGCAAACAGAGTTCAAGCATAATGCTCGATCAGGTCGACCATTCTAAAAGTTATACACTCATTATATACCGCGCTCTGCAATTTAATCTTTCAATCTTCATTGTGCTGACATTTGCTCTATGATTACTGTTTAATGATATCATTTTGCGCGCAATAATTGCTCAATGTTTAATTCATTGCAATTATAACTAAAAACTACGAATTTTAGATACGAGATTTAGTATAAATTAACAGGTTCTTTCAGTGTGTTTGACAATGACCGATACATTGAAAATCAGCGATATACCTATAATCCCTGTTTCTTATGGAGATGTGTGAAGTTGAGCGGGTGTTTGTGACGCATTCGGCGTCGTAAAGTAGCGAGATAAAAAGATGACCCTCCGTCGCCTACATCTCATTATTTATGGTTCACAGCCTCCCTTTTGGTAAGTCTTCCCTAAAAGCAAATTTTTTCCTCACCTTGGCAACTTTTATATCTACTCATTTGCACTCAGAAAGGCTAATATTATGATGAGTTATTAATAGCTGTTTATTCAATATATCAAGGTGGTGGTTCGAGATAACACTAAAGTGAGGAGGTCAAAGTTTAATTAGTTTTCACGCGACTTCATTCTCTTAGCGGGTTTGACAGCGGCCGGCGGCTGGAGGACGGGGGGGATATAGGCGGGTCGAGGTCGGACTGGTTAGTCTCATTAATGCATGACTGCGGCACATCCGATATTTCGCATTACCACATTTACCACACAAAATATTTTGAAAAAAGGTTTCTCATGAAAATAACATTACTAAAAGGACGCTGCCAAAATGTTTCTCTACCTCGGAACAAAAAAATTTGTGCCGTTTCTTTATGCATAATGGGATGAACTGAACCAAAATAACTTCTTCCTGCTTTATCCGCATCAAAATGAAAAAAACGGCTTGTTTAAGGCATAGCACAACACGATACGGATGTAGGTTTGTGCTTAATAAATAAGGCCCCCGTTTCGCATACCTACTAAAGTAATTTTGAGAGATGTAGCAGTAACAGTCAAGGCATAAATAATGGTAGTTCCTTTGATAGTTTAGTTTCCATATCTTCTGCGGTTGCGGTTGTTGAAGTTACAGTATAAGACTATATATTTTCCTAAATTCTACCTTCTTTAGTTCTTTGGATGCCCAAGAGTGGAGTAGATGTAGATTGATGAATTCATTTAAGCCAGAGTAAATGATTTTCATTTAAGATAGGTAATGTCATCATATAATTTACTTCGCGAATCATTAAATTAAATGGAAAATATAAATGACATCATTTTATGATCCCGCTCATGAGCTGCGCTTCCGTGAGCATTATGTAAGTAATGTAATTACCAATAAAGTGGAGGCTCCATATTTAACACGTATTTGATGATCTTTAAATTGTGTAATTTAGTAATGTTGACTTAACACATCACATGTGTGGTGATGTATTTAGACCGAGACAGAGAGACCGGAACTGGCGTGTGCAGCGGAGCGAGCTCAAGGTCGAGCACACGCCTTCATAATTCAACTAAATTAACCACAAAGCGCATGTATCATAAGTCATAACATTCATAACTAATAATTTGAATCAACTTATTGCGATGCTATGTGATGATATTTTATGAGAGATGAGCAAACAAATACTTCACTAGCAAACATTATTCAAATGATGCTACTGTCACTGTCGATAACAATATTAACTTTGTCGATTCTCTTGTTGGAGAGCAGACTGATGAAAATATGTTTTCGAATATAAATATGAAGCCTTGAATTAATCCATTGGCAAACGGAATAATCAAAGATAATTAATTACACAATGCCAACAATTTCGTGGCAATGAACGATGATAATAAAATAGTTGAGATGACACGTACAATGCGAAAATATTTGTTACATGAGAAACGGATATAATGTGCTCGAAGAGTAAAAACCGAAACTGATTTATTGCCGTTCGGATCGTGGCTCGAAGCGTGACGGATAACGGAGTGGAGCGGCTCCTCACTGCAACTATTTATTATGGATAATGGTCGCAGGCTGTCACGGCTCATCAGACAAATCTCACTAAGTGACCGCTCTGTTCCGTCATCAAATGCCCCTTTATGACCGGTTCTAATTGAATCATCTTGTCTTATGACTTCAACCTTATCTTTTCCATTAACATAGTTATTACAAAAATGTTTGGATTAACCAATCTAGAATGTTTGTGTGTATTCGCGTGACTGGTGATGATTGTGGCGAAATTCTCTGCAAAAAATAAGATTGTTTCAAATCACGGGTATTACGCGATGAACGTTGAAATATTCTCTCTTTTTTGTTAGTTCTTGGTTATTTTTTGAGAGAAAATGCTAGTTAGACATGCGATTTAAGCATAGTTTCCGAAAATCCACTTCCTCAATTGTATTAATGGGAAAAAATTGTTGGTACAACTTTTTAGTGAATGATTGAATATGATTCAAAACAAATAAGTGAAAGTGCAGCTGGGACATTGTTTGATTCCAGGCGTTGCTTGTACGTACTACGTGGTGCTGTGCCCGGAGACGGGTGACGTTTAAAATCGCCGGGGAATCCAGATCACGTCACAGCCAGCCGCCTAGCTAACAATGATAAAGTACCTGACCTCGAACTTGGAATTACTTTAACGCTTTACTTGTTTTTTCTATCGTCACGTATGTTTTACTAGGTATCTACTAAGTGACTCACATTATTTTTCTAGATCAGTGTTATTTACTTGATACCTATTATCGCTAAGGCACTTTGTCAGAAATATAAGTTAGGAACTTACAAATAGTTACAAATCAAATTGATTTATAAATAGAACAAGTGTTTGAGCTATAGTATGAATGAGTCATCAAAGTATCACATTATGAAATCATTCAAGTGGTTGTCGGCACACCCGATCATCACCATTTATAGGAGCTCTAGACTTTAATGTACCGGTTGTTCTCGTGCTCTCGAGTGGTCGATGCAGTTTCCTTTATTTTTAGAAAATTGGCCTCTCATGGATAAATCATCGAATCCGGTCACGACGGCATTCAGAGCGCGGTGTGCGTATCAAGTATCGATCTGGTGAGCGGCTCAGCTGCGTCGCCCCACATTTCACGCTCGTTGCCAATCGCAACGAACACGCTCGCTTTGGTTAGTCGCTTTGCTCTTGCCGCGCCATCGCGGTTCTATAAATGCTGTATTTATGGATCAAAACAAATGGTCACAAATAGAACACGCTGCTTCTATTTTTGCATTTTCATGTTCCTCTATTCAAATGTGGTTCACTACGATGGTCTCTAAAGTTCAGGATTTATTGCCTAAAATATCGTCTTCTTTTATCGTGCTCGTGGTGGGTAACAAAATGCTCCGTAGTTATTTACGTCGTCGTGACATTTTGGTAGTCTAAAAAATCTTCTTTGAGTCAATGAACATTTGGAAGAACCAACCATTCAAGTGTCGTTAGTAAGCTTGCTTACTTGTCCTATGCTGATACTGAGTCTTGCATAACGCCAGATGTTCGTGACTCACACCTAATGCGAGTAGGTGTCGCAGCCTCTATCGTGATTTAATTAGTTACAAGACTTATCTACCTCGCTCTCACTCGAAAACTTATTTTGTCTACGTTGAAATTATTGTAATGGGCTTATTCAATGCTGAATTGGATTAATAATATCACCATGACACAATGTATAAAACAAAATGTTATCACTATCCTCATCAGCAGTTTCCCGTTGTGCGGTTACCGGTATTTACCGTAAACACAGGTGTGGTAATAAAGCAGTTAATCTCACTGTAGCATTTCATACAAGTTACTCATGGCCCTGCGATTATGTCTATCACTGTAATGCCTGGACTCGCTTGTGAACACCGTGAGAAACATTTCAAGCAAATTAACTTTCCGCCATTACTGTCACGCGAGAAAGAATAAGCAGCAACCTGCACACATTAAGTTTTTGTTGCATGTGTTACGTGTATCGCATAACGATCGAGTCTGTAATCGATTCAATTAAAAAGTTTCACGTGCCTCTGCTATGATCATTGTTATTTGGGTCTTTGAACTAACGGGACGGCGAGTGAATGCATGCATTCTAGACCTGTCGTGCTGTTGATAACGTGACTTATCATGACATATCTATCATAATCTTCTTCTACTAAGAAAATCAGCGCCGATAAATTATAATTAACGTACCATTTTGACGCAAAGTGGATACCTGCCTAGTTGCATACTTGTTACAATTAAATCGAATAACTTTAACTACTGTAGACAGTTCAATATTGAATGCCACTTGGGAAAGGGGAATATCAAACAAATAATTGATGAAAACCACAAGGAAATAAGATAGATATAGCTCTACAGTGGTGGTGGCAAGCGAGCCTTTGGCACGAGGACTGCGGAGACAATCGGCCCTCGTGACGGCTTTGGCGAAGCGAATAATGACAGCATTGTTTTAGCGCTTTTAATTAATATCGATTTGACGACATGCGATATCTTCATCGAGCAAATTGGAATTGAAGGAATTGTATTGAGAGTAATATGCACCTATTCACATCGAATAGTTCCATTTATGCCTAGGCTCATCTGCACATGTGATGTAACTGTGTCTAAATTGAATGAGCTTGGTTTTTATAAACAATAACATTAAAATAATGAAATTATACTTTAACAAATGAATAGGTATGTATGTAATCGATCCATATCGCTACACTATAATATTAGCAAAGAGCATTGTTTCGTATTGCGTGATGTTCTAACTGCTAACAAAAGCAAACAAAAAGACTAAAAACGCGATAAATAAATAAAACATGACTTTTATCACAATCTGGGCATTAGTGACATTGTGTTTATTGACAGTTGCCACATTCGATATTACATTCGAATTGTTAACACATTCTTACATTTGTAAACAACTCGTACAAGGTATGACAAGGTCTCGAAGTGGTCAATGATATCATGTTATCAACAGTGACTATCGTAACCCAATCAAGCGTGACATGCTTAACGTCACTCGATGTTTGAGTATTATAAATGGTTAAATAACGTCGTTTCTTTAAAGTTATGTACGCTATTTATTTCGAAATTATGAAATTACATTACTTTACCAAGACTGTCGTGTCGCATCAACATTAGTTAAGTTTTTGCGGTTTTATAACCATAATAATCTAGGAAGTAGCTGTTATGACTAAGTATTAGTTATGGTGCAGAATGTTTTGAGTTAGATAATAAATAGACATAATTCCTTTACTTATACGTTCATAAAGAGACATAATGTAGGTACGTAAATATGTGTGTAAATAAATTGGATAAAGTTTATTGATCTGAGACAACAGTCAGTGAAGTTTATCCAATTATTTTACTTTCTAATCTTTTAATCTGGATTTGTAGGAGAAACGGGTCATTATATCGAGAAGGGACATAAATCGAGTGTTTCTCTCTATTGTTGAGCATTTTCCCTTCCGTGACATAGTACCTATCTACTGGAAATGACTAATAAAATTGCTGTCTGACATTTTATTGAATATTGATAATAGCGTCGTCAGCTAGGCCGGGATTGGGATCGCTTATTGAAAGCTTTAGTGAGGGGCATTCACGTGGTGATTGACAAATCGCCGCTGATCCCGGGGTGATGGAGCACGTCACGCTGCCAACAATGATTAACCCAGACCCGACCCTCGAGCCTCATTTCCTTTTACACATTTTTCTTAATACATACCTGATGTAGGTATATCTTGTATATAAATGGAAACATGTAAATAATATCAAAAGGGAAAGCATATGTACTGAAATAATTATATAAGTATTAATGAAATCAATACGGTCTACCCAAATTCGCGGAACCGTAAAGTAGGTAAAACAGTTCTCAACTTTGATATTCGATTAGGTCAGCTTCGGTCATGGCTATCTAAAGTTTATTTAAAGGTAATAGTTGAAGACCTTAACTCCACGCCTACCTGTGAATTTGAATACATAATACATTAACAAACCGTCAAACGAAACACCTAAACGGGGCGTGGGAATAAAAAATGCCCTTATTTGGTTTTTTACCCATTCGAGAGCCTTAATGTAAAATCCGTGCTGTATAACTAACAAGCCAGAATATTTTAACGAACCTCAAAAAACGTTCATTAATACTCGTAGGACGCCAGACTCATTATGTTGTCATCGCCTGTTTAATGCGACGTGACATAAAACACATTGGAAAGACCTTATTTTAACGGTTTTAGTAAAATCACCTATGACATAAGCACGACACCACCTAACCTACATCACCTATGACATGATAGTTTTAAGGCATGCAAGAAATTGCATGCCTTAAACTGTACTATCATCATCATTCTCCTGCCCTCATCCCAATTTATTTGGCGTCGGCGCAACATGTCCCTTTCTTCCATACTTCGCTATTAGTCGTCATCTCGATCACCCCTTAATTATCCTTACTTCCTTACTAATATTATAAACGCGAAAGTTTTTAAATATGGATGGATGGATGTGTGGGTGGATGGATGGATGTTTGTTACTCTTTCACGTAAAAACTACTGAATGGATTTGGATGAAATTTGGCAAACAGATAGTTTGTAACCTGGATTAACACATAGGATACTTTTTATCCCGATATTCCCACGGGATCGAGACTTACGCGGGTGAAACCGCGGGGCGCAGCTAGTGTGTAATATAAATACTTTGCTTGTAAAATATGGCATCTTTATTTTAACCGTGTTAATTGTTTCTTTGTTATTTCTGCAAACATAAATACGAGTAATAGGTACCTAACGCCACCATGACCTCATCGTCTTGAGTTTTTACACACTAGTCAGTTAAGAATTTTACCTACTACCTAAATATACATGTCGCTTAACCTAAGTATATATGTCGCTTAACTAAAACAGTATTAGGTACCTATAACTTAAGGTCGTTTTTAAACAATATGGACGTCGGTTAAGGGATCACATTTAAGTGCACACTCAAGGGATAATCCCTTTTCGAGTATCTCAGCAGCTTTAAAAGCCAATTTGTTTGGAAGAGGTAGCTGCTCAAGGGTGCTCATTTACATATTTGTGAAACTATAGATAATAGGGCAGTTCCCAATATTCGGGTCTGCAGGGATATGATCATATTGTGTCAGAATGTTAATTTATGATGAAAGATTATTGTCATTTATTATACGTATCGAAATTAAACTATGGTTTAAATTACCGAAGGTATTACAATATTGTATAATGATTGCAGTGTTTGTAAGCTAAGCCCTCAACCGTAGTTAGTTCCCGGATAAGTTCAACCAGTACTTACGCGCTACGAAAAGTGCTACGAGCGCTACGAAAGGTATCATTTGAAACGATTTAAAAGAATTGCTAAGATTCTTGATAGTTTAAGGGTATTTGAGTAGAACTTCAGATATGTTTTTTTATCTAAAATCTAACTATAACATCACGCCTGTATTCTCCAAAGGGTTAGGCAGAGGTGCACCTATAGTACACCCACATATCGCCATTTCTGTCTAAGTCCCATGTAATGGGGGGCGAGCCTATTGCCATCAACCGGGCACAAAGCCAAATTCCTTCCTGCTATGCTACTAAGAAATTCCAGATGTTAAAAACCCAATAACACTTTATCCGCCCCGGGAATCGAACCCAGTACCTCATGCTCAGTAGTACCGCTAATTTAGTAACTTTTTGTATAAAAAAAATTTCAATAACATATATATCAGACGATTGGCAGTTTTGCTTTTTGCAGTGTTACAATTTTATGTATTGATTAATGTAAAAACATTACATTAGAACGAACTATTGCATTGTAACAATAATTATCACACAACACAAATAACAATAATCTCCAAGCCGCTCGGAATTAAAATTAAAACCAAAATGTGTTGTCGTTACAGCCGTAAGCAGCACGTTCCCAGATTAAACCACGCTCACCTTAACAAATGCGATCTCAAGGTGAAACTCGCTTTCAAGCCTGTTCGTTTTATAGCTGAGATAATACTACCATTGCAAATTCGCCCCATTTAACAATTGACGGTGAACAAACCTGACATGACCCGCTCGAGTCGCATGATGGTGGGGTAATGACTACAATCACGTTGCAACAATCTAGTCATCAAAACTGATTGAAAAGTTTCCCAGTGTTGCGCTGCGTGCATCTGATCAGTAACCATTGGTTATTGTATCATAGTTCATACTCTGTATTATTGGACGACCACGGCTCGTTACGCGTATGATCGGCTTTGTTATGTAAGCTGAAAGGAATAATCTCCGTTGACAGCTATTGTTGACATCGTAATACTGTTATAAGTCCGCGATGTTTTACCTTTCAATTCATTGCCTGGGAAATCGTAAAACGGATTATAAGAAAAAATATGATGATAATAGTCCAAAGTAGGTATTCGTATACTCAACGATGTGCCCATAGTTGATGGCATACAATTATCTACATGTAGTAATATATCTTTCGATTTCTAAACCGTGACAATATCGTGACGATGCATGGATTGATAGTTATGTAGCGGCTAGTTTATTATGTGCTCATTGTGATAGCTGTATCTAGTTAGACGAACTTGAAGTACTTGATTGTTTACAAGAACTTGTCGAAAAACTTTTCTCTGACGATTTTTTCAGCAGGCAAGATCCTCCTAGAAAAAAGCCTAAATAATCAAATGAAGTGGGTTCCCTAATTTATTATATTTACTATGCCGCGCTTCGATAAATACATTGTTTTTGTTACTAGTTACCACCTCACCAATATTAATAGCAAACTTCTTTTGGTTAGAATTAAATTGCATATCTTACACATAAGGGCAAGGGTTCACGGGCTGAATAATAAGGGGTCCCGTTGTGCATATCGGGCGGAGGTCACGTCCGCACCGCCCGCCGCTTGCGCAGCAGTTCGATGCCCGGCACGCGTAATTGGCACACGGCTATAACAACAAACAACAACACATATTATGTCAATTTTATAATACGCAGTTTAATAAAAGATTAAACAATCGTTGAAATGAAAGTAACATAAATGGATAGCAATTATATGATTAATTAAGCGTGCAAACATGTCATGTTATGAATATTGAATAGGAAAGTCAATGCGATCAGGTTAATCTTCAATCAAATGAAAACGTTTCTGGGTAATTAATGAATAATGAATCAACGAATGTAATAAACGGCGGCATAAAAAATAAATGGGAAGCCGGAAGGCGAGTGGGATTTAAAAGTCGGTCCGTAAACGTTTACTGCTGAAAATGAGCTTCCCCCAGTCCGTCCAATGATAACGAATGATCTTAGCCTCGTTGGGGATAATTATCATCCTGACCAGACCGCCAATACTTGTATATTATATACTAGCGTCCGCCCGCCGCTTCGCCCGCGTGGTAGGTCGATAACTAGGATACCATCTATCTCCTTGCCTTTGGTGAAATCCGTTCAGTGCTTTAGGCGTGAAAAGTTAACATACAGACAGACAGAGTTACTTCAGAATTTATAATATTAGTATGGATTATTTGTTGTTAGATAAAAGTATTAAAGGTTTTGATAATGACACGGGGGCTCACAATTTATTCCACGAGAGGTCTAATCGACTACTGTCATAATCTACTTTGTTTCATGTTCCCCACTGATTGTTCAATTGTGAAATAACTTTAGTCCAGCTCTCGACTCTCAACTCTTTCCTTCCCGTGAGATTTTTTATTAATCTACAAGTCGGTACTTCATTCCTGCCAGTAGGTAGTTGTTCGAGACAGAGAGAGAGCAAAAAAAATCACTCAGTAATTATACCGTTGTAAGGAAGGGTCTTCGATTGTTTATTGCCTCCTCCGCCGGATGTTTCTACTTTTCTATTTATATTCCATGTTTCTTTTATGCTTTGAGTTGTCAAACATACCGATGAACAGTTATTATGACGAGCAAACCGGTAGGTATTGAGGAATCTAGAGATAGATATTGACAGATAATTCCAAATGCTTTGTGAATTTTCGTAATACTTATCCCACTGCTTTTGTCCGCGTTCGAGAGCACAATGACATCTATTTGCTGAAGTAGTGCATATTGGAAAGCGTTTACTTTCCACTTCGTCGAGATTTACAGCCTCAAGTTGTGCCGGCCGCGGTGTCTGGTGTCATCAGAGGCTTTCTAGTGAAACCCTGCGGAGCTCGGAGCACGGAGCAGGCGTCGCGCGGCCACTCGTGACCTCGCATTCATATCAGCCGAACTCACGATGTAATGCGACACCACGAATTATGTTCCCAGATTTAATATTTGAAAAGGATCCTCGACGCTACACTACCTTTTATTTTTGTACAACTTTGTGCTTGAATTGAATACAAGTGCTACGTTTTATTGCCCATTAAAAAGTTGGAACTGTTAAACTTACGTAATAAACAAACAATATGGCCACTCAATATGATAGTTAATGGGTAACAAAAAACTGTAAATACACTATGTATTTACTAAGTCTAACACGGGCCAAAGCCTAACGTGGAAAATCAAAGGCGTCCTGGAAAATTTGCAGCTAAATACATATTCAATTGCAAAACAAGGTTTTTATTCCCGTCACGCTTGATGTGTGATTGATAGACATATTGATAAGTTAGGCCGTGGATGCATAGGCGAGCTGCAGCCGCTGTGGGTGAGTGGCCGACTTGCAATGTGAGCACGTCCCGGCTCTCACGACGGACGGGCTGCGCTCGCGCAAGTAGCGCACTTTCTCCAGCACGAATGCCCTATATTGTGCTTACAGTGGTTCGGCAAATCACACTATCGTTGATTTAATTTTGTTTAAAAGTTTTTGATTCTTAAAGATAAAGATAAAGATACATCATTCATCATTGACAATATACTTAATACTATTAATATGAAGTCTTACTCAGGACTTAAATATGGTATTTCCGCTAATGGAAGATCCAGAAATAAATACAATGTCTTCAAAACTGTTCTCAGGAAACGTTGAGAATGTTTTATCTTATGGTCGTCGATGTCTAAACATGGACAAGTGTGAACTATAATAAGTCCATGTTTGTTGTCCGACTGCGACGCAGTTGACACGGCGACAGTTATAAGTTTAGAGATAAATTTTGAGGGGGCAATGAACTCAGGTGGGAATTCCGAAAGATAACTAGGAGGACGTTTAGAGTGTGAAGTTATTAATATAGGTAAGAAGAGCATATTGTTTGTTGTTTGCATTTTAATAGTAGAATAATAGACAACATTGGTCTTTTATGGTAATTATCTGCTATGAAAATATTAAGTGAACCATTATCTTACGACTGGTACTTTACAAGCCCTCGTGAAACTCCGCAGTTAGGAAGCGAGCACACTCCCCTCCGCAACAGCGCATAACAACCATAATTTTGTGCTGTTGCATTACATTATCCCTATTCGTAATTAATGTTCTAATAAGTCAAGTTTTACGCCCAACTCGCATGTGAACACTTGCGCTTTCGCCCGATGCTATTAATTAACGATGTTATTCAACATGTGGTGCATTATTTCACGCTCCGCGTGGCCGACAGTGTTCCGGTGCGCGATGCACCGTCGAGTGCCGCCATGCCGCGTCGCTGTAGAAGCCAGCCGTCACTTTACTTCCCAAGGCAAGATATCCACACGAATTTGACATTTTTAGATCTCGTCTGACGCTTGCAACACAACGCTTTGAAATGCCGCGCTTGTGACGCGTGTCGTAACAATGTTTATATTGTAACCAAACCTAACCCTTTTATAGAAACTGTTGCCTTAAGACTGAAATACAGGCCGACCGAAAGTTCGTTCAACCAAAGCAAAAACTGAAATGACTAAACCGGATGTTCTAAATCTTATTATATTATATACATATATTAGTATCCATATTGGTATGCTCTAAAACATCCTTGAGATTCACCTTGAGGTTTATTTGCAAGCCTTAAATTGCTTTCCTAAAATCGAACTAACTCCTTATTATGTAGTATCTGAATAGAGCGTTTCAGCGACTGCGCCTTTTACGGCATGCGAGATCGAATCCAGTGTTTTTTTATGACAGATCGCATGTTGTAACGATGTGAGCACAATAATCGTAAAAGCTGGTCCCCTTCGAGAAGTGCGCAAACTGTCCGCACCGTGATAAAGGAAAATGCATTACTTCCCCAGTGAGGGCGTACAGGGGGTTTTCCTTAAAACAGCCCTTCAAAATGGCGGCGTAGGTCATTAATGTTCGGCTCAGGCGCTCAGGAGCCCAAATTTTAAAAGTCCACTTCCTACTTTGTTATTACTTCTATGTGAGTAGCTCTACAAGATTAAAATGCGGATTTTTGACATTATTTTTTATCCGAGGTGATAAAAGAAGTCTCCACTTTAGGCTCAAGTACAACCTCTATTGCTCATAAAACGTGCATTCTAGTTGTCCCTATATTGTCTCAAGGATTATTGCGTTTTATTTGTACTATAGATACAACTTAAATGAAATTATGTATATCAATGTTGCATGTGGAATATGCTTTAGCAATATTAAAGTAAAGCTCTGCATTTACATGAGCCTTCTGAGCTACTATTTACTGCACGCGGCTCACATTTGTTACAAGTCTCGCGCACTTTTTTATTAAAATAAAATTACACACATCGTTCATTCTTCGTATGCAAAAACCTAATGTAACATGTGTTAATTCTAGCGGTCATTGTCCTCTAACAATAGACTCATAAATGGCTTTATTCATAAAATACAAATGAAATACAGACGATTAGATTTGGTTGCAATTATTTAGGCCTTGATCTGTCTGTGTTGCTTAAACGTTTAGCTTACATTTCTCTTTACTTTGTAAACGATCCGACTGTTTTAGCGAATCTTTATTTTGCATTTAAACAGCCTTCTGTTTAAATTAAACTAATACTTAAACTGGTATTCGGCTGCATCCGGTTAGACTGGAAGCCGACCCCAACATATTTGGGAAAAGGCCAGGCAGATTTTTTGTTTAAAAATTGAACTTCATCATACACTGTGTATAATGGTTTACACACTTTATCAAAGTATGCGTTCAAAACAATATATCATAGACAGCTTTATGCTTACACGCCCAAAGGTATATTAAATAAAAAAGGTAAGATAATAATACATCGCAAAAGTCTTTTCCGAGAAAATCAAAACAATAAATTGTTCCCGATTTGTCCCGGCTGTTTCACAAAGTTGCCGGCCATATAATACGACGGGCTCTTTGGGCGTCATACATTTAGGGTTAGAGGTCGGAACTGCGGCAACAATGTCGCATCCACGGGCCCGGTACCGTTCCATTTTATCTGCGTAAGTGTACCTACATTCATTCTTGGTGTAACTTATTTCCTCACGTTCTATTTAACATCTACCTACGTTTTTACTCATATAAAAGTCGTAAGTGTCGTAACAGTGGTAATGGTAATGATGCTAAATACTAAAATTTTAACGAACGTAGGAATTTTAAGAGGGTTAAGTAAAGTAAAGAACACGCGGAAAATAAGATAAGGGTACTCTCAATAATAGAATAAAGTCCCAAATAATTATTTGTTCAAAGTTTGAAAAGACGTGTAATATACGGTCATTATGAAAATGATTTCCGGTTGAGTTGAACACGTTTCTCATCGGCGGGAATTATGTCATATCTGTTTCTTTTATTTCATTGATACATTGGTAAGTACATACTGCGGTAAATGTGCTAAAATGATCTCATGTTACTTCATCTGTACGAATGCGACCTTCTCCACGCTCACATTTGGAACGCTTGTCAACTGCGTTATGCCGCTTAAGCCAAGGAAGGTGCGAAAACGTCACGTTACTTACCGTATTATGTTCGCCGTAACGTATCGTATTATGCTAAAGCTACACAGAACAGGTGTCAGCGATGCGATGTCTTAAACAAAGTCGTGTTACTTTATTTTAGTGACCTTATGTGTCGTCATAGCAGTTTTTTATGCTGATGTTAAGGTAAATATGTTACAGTACATTAACATTATCGCAAATAATGTACATTATTAGGATGATAACGAATTAAGTGCTGTACTCTGTACCTAATTGTATTATTACCGGCTGACAGTTGGTTACACCGCGAAATAAAAATAAGAGTAGTAAAAATAAGGTTTATATTGTAAAGTATGTGTGCAGGTACTAAAAACCTAATCCAATAAAACCGACCCTATGTAGGCAGTACATGTCGACCACATAAAACAATTATAATTATACCAAAAAAAAAAATGAGACCGCTACGCTGCTACGCCGTTTGACAGTTATTGTCAAGCAGCGTAGCAAGGACTATGGACCGTGAAAGTGCATCTACATTCAATATAATTTCCGCTGCAGTGGTGTGTTCGCTTATCTAGACAGTGTACTACAAACCTCTCATAACATAGACTAGCATAGCCCGCGGCTCCGCTCGCTTTAATCGAAAAAAAAATACTCAACCGGCTCACAAATCGTCTCTCCACGTCTGTCGGCTACATACAATTAGTTCTCTGCATTCATCGCCTCCTGCAGTAAAATTGTTATTGCTACTTTCTGATAGTATCTATTGCAAGAAATTATACACCTCAATGAACCTACCTAGATAATTTATTTAAGCATGAGAAAATAAAATTATGGTAAGTAGAACAATCACATCGAGTTTTAAATGTTCTAACGGATAGTCAGACGCTTCATTTCATAATTATATACAGTTAGTGGTCGTATTACCTGTCTGTGGTAAGTTGCAAATCTGTCAAGACGCGAGCGGTGCGAGTTTAACCCGGGGGTGAGTTTCCCGCTGTAGGAGGAGGCTTTCTCCGCGCGGGAGGAGGGAAGCGGTAGACGTGACGAGTTTTTATGATGAGTACAATCAGGACCTGTAGATGCCACGTCCGCGCCACGTGACGAGCTGGTTGGAGCCTCGATGAATACATGGCTCTTGTTTACAACCCAGTCATAAACTACAGCACTTTAAGGCGTTCGTTTTCTCTTTTATGCCTCAAGGCGATGTCTCTACATTCGCTGTAGCTAGTTTTTCTGGCTAACGTATTCCTTTGACCACAACACTTTGGAGTGTCCTTAAATGAAGCGAGTGAGAAATAATTACTTGCTGCTTTACAACAGATAAGCGGTTAAACCGAGTATTTTTGCACAAACTTGTAGTGAACACTCTAATAAAATTAATTATTATTAGGGTTTGTATCTTTTTATCATACATAAAATACTTGCTCAGATTTTACTACCCTAGAGACTAGTAAGGAATTTAGCATTTTAACTGCGACTGTTTAAACACATTCGCCAAATGATTGATAATGTTTGTTTGTTGTACTTAAATGAATAATTGGGTTCTACATTCTTCCCTGCGAAAGTAATTAACGGTACCTACCAAGTGAGGTCATTGACCGGCCCTTACCTCGCCACGTGCCCGTTGATTTAATTTTTGTTAATGCACGTTACGTCATAAAACACCCTTTAGCAAATTACGCACAAATGCACTATGAAAATTATTCCATATTTTTTACGTTTAAAACTGAGTACCTACCTTGAGACGGCTACCCAGAACCATTATGAGAGTAATTCACTATTATATTTCATCCAAAATGTACATTTTGTTTGTAAAGATTAACCTACCGTCTGTGTGGGAAGTATTATATTTTGAAATTTTGCTGACATCATTTCTAAAGGTTAACATAGGTTTTCAAAGGTATGGTGGGCTCTATATAAAGGCTGAACCTACCACTGCCTACGTAGGTACGCAACGCATAAAATGTTTTCGTATATATATTAATTTTACGGTCTGTCCATTATCCCCATGTAGATATCATCATAAGTACAGCTGTACAAGATAGCGGCCCTACTCTGAGTCATGAATGTGTTCATAATGAGAGCGTGCGCCTGCGATGTACATGAAAGTGAACCAACACAGACTGTAGTGGCCATGTGCACTACTACCGCGGCATCTATGCAGCTGTCCGATTATCGCTGGCTGCATGCCAGCCCATCTAATTACCGATTTATACATTTTTAATAGTTCACTTTTATTAGAGCAGCAGAAATTTTCCGCTCTTTCAGATTTGCGAGTAACTTTCCACGACGGTTAACACAGTAACTATCTACGAATACAAGACGCCTTTAGGAAATGATTGTGCTAAATAAATGTCCGTTTATTAAAAGGCTGGCGGCATTACTGCGTACTAGCAAGCAAAAGCGGCAGCCGTGCTTCAACAAAGCTCTGCTTATTCAATCCCGCGCTTTTAAAGGAAATTTTCTGCTTATCATCCTTGACACAGTTGTAGTCACTAGTTTTATTAAATTAA
This sequence comes from Lithophane socia, assembly GCA_947522985.1. Classification (NCBI taxonomy): domain Eukaryota; kingdom Metazoa; phylum Arthropoda; class Insecta; order Lepidoptera; family Noctuidae; genus Lithophane; species Lithophane socia. The sequence goes on along the minus strand of OX383256.1, from coordinate 11,540,218 downwards.
CTGGGCGCATTTTCTGAGAGCTACAAGGATAATAATGCTTAATTTTGCTATAAAAAAATAGGAATATGAATAACATGATTATCGGCCAAATAGCATTCATCTCCCCGATGGCACGGGAAATATTTTCAGCGAATTAGGTCATCTCATGTAATATGAGATCGTAACAGGAACCTCCGCGTCATGGCCTATCGGCGGAGGTCGATCGTACATTTTTATTTGGCTACTCGGTGACTGATGACAGATATTGATGGGTTCGATGTTACACGCAGGCTCCCAGTAATACCGCTCCGTGATCGGTGATCGCACAGCGGCCGAGGCTAATGGGTTGGGAGTTTTATTTATATGACAGCTCCATAAATAGAGAGAGACGATAATACGAATGAAATTAATGGGCGTGCTCGACAACTAAGTTTTCCGTTAAGTTAATCAAACAAAGTAAATCTTGCGTGTTTATCCCGTAAGGTCCGTAATAAGTTTTCGTCTATCAACTGAACTTAAGCGAACTAGTTTAATTGAACCTTAATATTTTTAGTTATACGAACATTTCATTTTAATTAACTTTATTTTTTAATTCTTTGTATTATTAATAAAACTCGTTCAAAACATTTTGGTGTCAGCGAAAATACATAACACTTCAAAGTTGGGCACTAAAGTTGAAAAGGTAATAATGGAACAATTAAAGCTACCCGAAGCTCTTAAGCACAATAGATCTGCTCGGGACATTGTCAAGAGGCTAAAGAATTGCACACAGTTTTATTATTCCGAACACTTGACTAGGTGAGAAAGTGAAGACGGCTAGAGTGCGTATTGGGGACGAGAGTACGTGCTGCGATCCCTCGGCGACCCCAGGGCCTCGCCGGATGTCTTGCCTCGACTTGCCTAATACGAGTAGTAATATTATAATCAGATGCCTTTGGGACGAGCGCCCAGCGCGTAGATTCAGTTCCTACTGCGCAATACAACATAACAAAGGATTAGGTACATGAAAATTCATAAACAATTATTGTATACCTATGTAGCGTATTTGATGAGGTGTGACTTGTTTACAATCAATTCTTTTAGCACGGCGTTGCATTCGTAGCTACTATGTAGGTACGTGCTAATGCGCAAATTGTTCAATTGTATTTACAACTCTGTTTATAGACCTACTTATCATATAATTATTTATGAAAATTGTTTCTCTGTCTGTGTCTATCCTCAAAAACTACACAGACCTAAATGAGAACTTTCAATTGGTACCTATTTGACATTATTATGATGAATGGAAAAAGTCTAACCCGATGCTGTACTGTCACTTCTCATTGGCCCTCGTGGAGTAATGCCACTTTAAACTTAGACATACATAAATCACAACAAAGTGTAACATATTTGTTGCTTTGTTTCAGATCTACGTCGTTACCACCTTTGAACATTCAGCTAAAGGTAAGCAAACCCGATATTGTTTACAAAGAATGCTATCAATACCTACTGCATGTTGATTCCGGAATCGCTAACTCGTCGGCGGCAGCGCGCGGCGTGGGCGCGCTCCACTCTGCGAACAACAGTACTAACTAAAGCGGCAGCTTTTGCTGCTTTTTTCTCAAGTTTGAACCATTTATAAAACAACTCGCTGGCAATTTAGCCTCGTTTCGCTTTTCCCGCTCACCATGCAAAACTAGGTTATAGTGAGATAATAGCTGCCCATCTCGTTTGTATTGCTCCATTGTTAGCATTCTCTACCGCGCCCGATGCCCGTTACGCTATATTTTATTGAAAAACTCCTCGAAGTTAATAGGTGAACAATGTTTGGCTTATTTGCCGAGAGTTGCGCAGCGGCGTTTTGTTATTGCCTCTTTGTGTCCGCACTTCACTGTTTATCCGTAAACAAAATCCAATGAAAATATCCGGGTTTGGATAACTATCCCGATATTGATAGATAGTACAAACATCCGAGTCATAACAATGGGCACGCGCTGAATAGCAGTGAGTGAAATCCTTGTTGCTCATCACTCTAGCGACACGCGTCAACGGCAGAGGCAACTGCAGCCGTCGACAACGTACCGCTCGTGTATTTGAGCACCGTACTCAAATACACGAGCGGCTCGTTGTCGACGGCAGCAGTTGCCTCTGCCGTTGACTCGTGCCGCTGGTTTGTATGAACACTTACACCATCTTATCCTCCACCGTATATGTAGAGATATAATGTGCATTGTATTGAATGAATAATTCATAATGGATTTCTAATATTTATGATGAAAGTCTCATAATGATGTGTCGTTTATTTTGATGTCATGAGAAATTAAATTGAAAAGGCAATCTCAAGAAAGTGTTTTGACACACTAATTAAACAAGACGACAATGTTAAATTCTTGCGCTGAAATAAAGCATCTTTTAGCAGAAATTTGAGTAACGCGACCGCTGTAGCTAAATGAAAGTTTGTTTGTTGTCCGGGTATGTCTGTCGCGAGCCGGGAGCCGTTCTGCTGACTCCGCTGATTTAGGGGGAAACTTTCCTTGTTTTGCATTTTACTGGAGCGCGGGGAAAGTCACCCCCGAGATTTGAATATTTTAGAAGTGGCGTAACTTCGCTAAGGTGCGTCCCTTTATGCGACTTCCAAGCGATTGCCTCACATGCTTTCAAGGGAGGTAATTGAAACACGCTTTTAAGAGTAAGTGCAAATAATAATTTTAAAAGAAAAAGCCTGTTATACGAGAGGTAAGATAAAAAAAGAAGATGGCGCAATGTGATGGGTCAATTCTATTTCCCGCAGTGACAGTCATTTATTTCCTTTGTGCGCGTGTCGGTGCAGTATCAATGTGGAATGAGTGCGGGGTTTGTCTCGCTCTCTGAAACAGGTTAAGTAACTAGTCAGATGGCTATTCATAATGGACAAATGGAATTTCCACATTCAGCTGAATAGAGTTTGCGCTATATCTGATTCAGTTTTTAATTAAGGTCGTATAACTTTTTTATTAGTAGAGCAAACTTTTTCTGTTTGCTTTTATATCGATACGTTCGTTCAGTGCAAGAGATATTACAAAAAGAGGCTAGCGTGTAACAATCAATTGCGTTTCCGTGTATTGATACAGTTTTGTGTTTTTGTTTCAAACAAACGTTGTGCCTGAAGCAAAAATCTAAAAAGAATTTGCTGTTAATTTGGTACCTATCCTGATCCTTTATTCCCCATGTTTGTTTGAACAAGTAAAAGTAAAAGGATTTCTTTTACTATAAGTAGATCTATATTTTAGATAGTTGCTTTTCACTGTTTATTTGTTTTTAGACAATCTATAGATATATAATGCAGTTATATATTAATTCCCATCCTTTAATTAGGCTAGAGAAGCCATAAAAGAATTAAGTCGAATAGACGTTTTGTTAATACGAAAGAAAACGGTTCGGGAATCAACGACGTAATCAGATTACGACCTTTTTGATATACGGCCATATTTGGGTCATTGGAATCCTTTGAAGTTGCTTAGTGACAAATCAATACGATACGCGCAAAAAAATTTTTTTTTGAATGCGTTTTATTCATTTAATTAAAAAAACAAAAATGAATAAATTTAAATAAACAACAAATAATAATGACTTCATTTACTAAAATTTTAATAAATGAATTAAAACGCCTACGACTGTATTTAACATCCAATAAAATAATTCCACAACAGGTACGTGTTTGAGTTTATTTTTCATGTGGTCGCATCACATTTCAATGTTTGTCTACGTTGTATCAGTTTCCGCCTCGATGCATACTGGCTGAATATTTTTTGTTTTGTTTGTGTAAACTGCGACACAGCAGCGAGCTCTTCTTTGTGGCTCATATAGTGTGGTGAACTACTGATTGCTGATATTGCCTATCGCAGGAATATATTCTTTTGTCTGCAAATGTAGTTTGAAAATAAATTACGTTGGTTTTGGGTGGTTGTTTCCTTCGTATGTATTTTCATCCTATGAAAAGCAAAACGAATTTTCAACCAGATCTATTTGAACTTTTTTATACTAACCTAGTCAACAAATTCTGAATATCGCTACTTGATTGAATTTTGCGCGGTCAAAGGTCTTCATCTTCATGTAATCTAACGGCGAGGCTAGGTGAATGTTGTTAAGTTGTTGATGAATCTGTATCGAATTATAATGCGAGGTGGCGGCAGGTCGACGGCCCCGGCGCGCCGCCCGCGCAGCCCTGCCGTGCCGCCGCACCGGCCAATAATCCGGTTAGGGCGACCGCACGCGCCGCCGCCGGCGCTGCCCTGATCGAAATGTAATTGGGTGTGCTCACCTGTCGCACCGCACACCTATTAAAATAGATAATTTCTGAAATTCATTCCGATTAAACAACTGAATTTATGGTACTAGTACCTTACCTTCTGCAAAGTTGGTACAGGTAGGGTAAAACTGTTACATTTTATTATGTAAAATGTGTATGTATGTTCTTCTAACCGAAAAGGTAACCAAAAGGCACTCCTTTTGGTAACCTTTTCAGCTTAAAAAGTCAGTAGATTAGGTTCGCAATGAAGTGATAGCTAGTATATAATTACTAAGAACACTCTTAAGCTAAAAGAACACACACACTGGTTTGCGTATCATTATCGTAACGATGTGTTCGCGTACATCTTTAGCTTATTTATAATAAGTATATCTACATGCGTGCAAAAATTTCCGTTAGTGAAACGCATCTACTACAAAAAATTAACACAGGCTTGATATTTTATATTTTCCATGAAATTGTTTGGTTCCAATGAAAACAATTCGCGAAAAAATATTTTAATGAAAAGACATAAAAATGTTCTTACGATAAACGTTTTGCGTCCATTTTGCAAATGTTGCGTGTAAATAATTGTGCCGACCTGGCAAAAACAAATAATCTAAAGTCGAATAAAAGCTGTAATTAAACGGGTGCGTCGTTTACGTTAACAATGACCAGCGATTTGTGTGTACGAGCGGACGTTTAGGTGAGTTTTTTTTTTAATACTTGTTCCGCCGGTCTTTTCTGTAAAAATCTCACCGTGAAAACTTAGGTCTGTGAAGTGAGCTTAAAGTCATTTTACCTATTGACAGCTCACTTCACCTAAGTTTTCACGGAGAGATTTTTACAGAATACGGCTGCAGGTACAATATGTATTGTACCTGCAGCCGTATTCTGTAAAAATCTCGTGTTCTGTGCAACGAAACACCACCACCGGCCTACCACGGTGTTTCTGTGTGCGCCTCAAAGAGATGTCAGCACAATTGGCGGGGTCCGCTAGGACCGATGCCTGCCAGGGTTGCGGGTTAGTCCGAAAGGGATACCGGGACCTTGGCAACAGGCAACTGAAGGAACACGGGTGGGTTTTAGTCAGTAAAAGTCTGACACGCCCTTCCGCTCCGCCCAGAGCGGGAGAAGTCATTGGATGATTTCCCAACCACAAAAAACAAAAAAAAAGGTACAATTTTTATTACTCGTTATTGTTACCTCGTGTTCCAAGAGTTTTTGCTGAAAAGTAGTGTAAAGAAAAAAATCTATATTTAGTCAGAAATTGCCATCAGTATGCAGTCCTATTTATTAGGTTTTAGAACGATGCTGTCACTTGCATGCTCGAAGCGATCAAAACTCGCTCACTGTTTCACCAGCCGCTGGTAACCGAGCGTAACAAAGTCAAATTGAAATGTCAGCCTTTCAAATATTCACACAACGTAGTTCCACCTCCCTGACTGTAACTTGTAAGCTTATTTGGGATCTGCTACGTGTTTGTTGTTTCAGAAGTGTTTCGGAAGCAGCGTTCTAGAACTGTAATTACAAGACTAAATAGTTATGTATGATCCCAATTGTGCTTACAATTAGTAACATTCTAGATGAAACTTTTAGATGAAAATTAATATTGTAATGTTAAGAATATTTCCAATTCTGTAAAAGGTATACCTACTTTAGATGACAAGAGTCTGCACTATTGCATAATCTAGCTTTTGCGAAACTTTCATTTTGATTGTGATTAATATGCATGCTGCGCAGTTATCTCAAAGTGTTATAAATGTTATAATTCATGCAAAGCAAGATGCTAGTCTAACTAAAATACATAATATTTATGTTTCAGACTAACAATTCTCTGGTGATCAGAATTCTAAATGTATCTTTACATCACTCTAAGCTGCATGCTTTAAGGAACATAGTAGATTATTCACTTAGGGGATAAAGCAGTGTCTTAATGTCGCGGGCAAGATTTTGAATCCCGAACGCAATGAAGGATTCTAGGGCTCCCGAGCGTAGCGATGGAGTTAACTCCTGAGTGTAGCGAGGGATTCAAGCTCGCCCAAGACAAAGACACCTTTATCCCCGAGGAGAATAACTACTCTACTTTTCGCACATACTGCGAAGTAATAAAAACCAATTCGATTGTCGGATAAGTATAGTTCATGAAACTGTTCAATAACCGGGGAATACCTAGCTATGTGCAGTTTCATACACTATCTTATATTCTACTCATGCAATTTCATCAAAAATACTGTAAATAATATCGTGAATATGACGCCCTAATCTAATATTCTACATGTGCTAAAGGCACAGTACAGTATACTGGCCCCGTACGCGTCACAGCAACTGATCAGCTGTTGCGATGACATGCCGCTATTACCGCCACAATCATGACATAAGGTAAAAGTTTTCTTACGAATTATTTCATTGACATTTCATTCAAATCACACATATGAAATTCAGTACTTACAATATTATTGCCCGGCTAGAGCCTAGGTCTTTAATGAGGTTTGCATGACATATAATTAAACATACCTATACAAAAATTGTATGTTAACAATACCGTAGGATATATCAATGTATGTAAGATATACCCTTGTAGTTTCAAAAGCAATTAATATTTTACTAGTTTCCAATCAAAGCCTTTTCTTCTACATTTCTGTCCGAGTTATAGACAAACCAATCGACATTTGAAAGTCAACATGTATAGGGGCACCACTAGATGCAACACACACCTACACGTATATTGTATACTATAACCTGTGAGTTTAAAGGTCACGACACAACAATACACCTTGCCTGTGGCACTGGACTTTCACTGATTGCAATACAAATGCCACATCTGTCACACAACGACAAGTAGTTCAAAATCGATTCGTTCATTAGCACAAGTAGGTATGTTCATATTCTTTATTTAAATACAGCATTGCGTAACATTGCTATCGACAGTTTTCATCTGACCGTTGGATTTGGTTGGAGATTCGTCTAATAAACCATCGCGGCTTGAGATCCTCCTCAACTGAAATATGGATTACGTCTATTCATTTGAAATTCAAAAGAGGCTGCCATCGCTTTCTCGTTTGTTGTAATGAACTCGTTTTGTATCGATAGATATCTAAATGACTATGCGAATACTAAATACGGATTAGATAAGTCTAAATTCATTGGTATTAATAACAACTTACTTTAAAGTCATTTATAAACCTGATAAAGGTAGTATAGGTATCAGAGAAAGATAATAAATTACACAATACTTTTAGAAAAAAACTTCTGTGACAGACGGACAAAAAGGGATATTTAAAGGTTCCGTAAACCTATTAAGTTTGGAACCCTAAAAAACAAAATAAACTGAATAAACCATCATCAATCCGTAACTCCTACTGCTGAACATTATTCTTCATCAGCTTCAACAAAAGCGATAGGTATGTAAAACAGGCTCTATAGAGCGCAGTGAAGGCATTCCTATTGAACAGTGTGAATGGAAGTTGTGAGCAATGTCATTGATTTCCGGGACATCTGGAGCGTCCCCAGTAGCCTGGCCTTGCCCGACTTCTGAGAGATTTGCGTCAGTTCGTAGTAGCCCACGGACGGGCGATATTTTATCCGCTCTGGGGTACAACTCTCGTTGTTGAGCTAAGCATTGGGAATCCCACAGCATCCCTCGCGCCAAAAAAATTCTCTGTTGGATTTTCAGCTGCAGTGCGTAGACAATCCAGAGAGCGACAAAACATCGCCGCTTTAAAAATGTGCCAGGCGACAGAAGGCTAAACGGGAACGTGACCTTTCGCCTTTTCTGACCTTAAACAGCAACACAAATTACCTTGTGATAAACAAATAATACACGGTATAATGACATCGATGCGCTAACTGTTACCATACACATATTATATTATATCCTATTGGAAAAGATATTTCAATTTCTTAACCTTTTTTATATAGGTACATGAAAATCTGTAGTACATATCTTTCAAACTTTCCAGGGAAACACCCTGGAAATGACGAAATGACGAAGGGAGAAACCCTGAAAATACGTACTACACTTGGGCGGCACTTTTTGTGATGGTATTTAAGTGAATGAGTTATTAGAATGGTTACTTCTTCTACTGCTGATCCGCACGAACTATTATTATTATATTATAAATGCGAAAGTGAGTTCGTTTGTTTATTTGTTTGTTACGCTTTCACGCTAAAACGGCTTAACGGATTTGGATGAAATTTGGCAGATGGGTAAACTATGACCTGGAGAAGGATACTTTTTATACCGATATTCCAACGGGATCGAGACTTACGCGGGTGAAACCGCGGGGCGCAGCTAATAATTTATAATCTGAATCGCCCACGACAGTAAACAGGGTGGTGGTAGGTTTAGGCCTGCTGTCCCGGGTCCTGTATTTATCATGTAGAGTTTGTCGACCAAATATCTTTAAAAAAATATGTTTCCACATAACTTGGAAAGTACAGGGGAGCTTTACCTAAAGCAAGTTAAACAAGAATCTATATCACATATCTTTTATTGTATCTTGGAGTCGTAATCATAGCTGATTCTGAACTGAGTACATGGGAATTTTGTGGATCTCTTATATTTGACAGAGGTGTGCTCTTCATCTGAAAAATAACAATTTACTGATCAAAAACCAGTTCTATTATGTTTATGAATGTATCCTACAATCTATAATCTAATAATAATTCTACAGAAGATAAACTGTATTTTAGTAAAATTTCATTATTAAAATGTTGGTAAATAACATTATTTACTGATTAAGTACTTTTTTTACTGATAAAGAAGCAACTGTTGCGATTCGCATAGATCCATCTTGAAAATCAAACTTTATACAGAATTCGATGATAATAATTGACAACAATGTATGTAGGTCAATCTACAAGATTCTTTATGAAGAGTTAACTTTTATAATTATACCTATTAATTACTCTAAGCTGAACTTGAATATAAAACATTCCTAAGAGAATGGTAACTATTGGTTTTAGCTTTTCGTACACACGGCTACACATCAAGCTATACATTTCCAGCATAAGCTGACCTCGCATTGTAAGGAAATTCTATACAATGCGAGATTAGCATAAACTGGAAATGTATAGCTTGATGTGTAGCCGTGTGTACGTATTTCGTGTTACCTGAACCTTTCCACCATCAATTTGACGCAGGTCTTCTCTCGAACTTATAGAATCCTTAAAGTAACAAATAAGTTAATTAATATATAATTAACGTTATTTTTGGACAACAACAAACTAGCAATTATTAAACCATGTGAGTGACTATTATACCTCGGTTGTTGTATCTGAGACAATTGCAGCCAATGGATGACGGGTGGTCTCGTCCTGAAAAAAAACCATAAATTTACTGCTCTGTGTGCGTCATTATATTAGTCATAAAATATACTAATATTTCAGGGTTATAAGGTTGGTTTCGCAGTGTAAGCTAGCAAGTTGGTCAAGTCAATAACTGCAGTGCACCTACCCGCGGCGTGTTACCGTATCATATACGAGTTACTGTCATGTGCAATTCTACCAGTACAAGTATACTACAATATTCTTTGTTTTTACTCGCCACTCACCTTCCCCCAAAACGCCAAGATTCAAATGGTATACAAATTAACACTTGACTAGTCTCTCGGGCAGTAGCTATAGTATTTGCCACTATCAGTGTCATGGCAGCTACCTACACCTATCGTTTGACCGGTCGGGGCGAGTTGAACTACCTTCATGCGGGACAGTGTCCAGTGCCTTCCAGGTTTTTAGTATTAGTACCTATAATACAAAATGATACTCCGATAACCACATCAGTTCCCATGCATAGTTTATAGCAAATATAAACATCAGCAGCAAACAGTGGAGAACTTGTTTTTTTTTTATACCAATAGTCTCAGTAACTTGTCTTATTTGCCTTTTTGAGTTCGTTTTATAGTGAAAACCTATTCTTAGTTTGAACAACATAGTCCACCGGTAACAGTCAACAGTTTCTGAACGACAACGTTGGAAAAAATGGCTTTGATGAAAAAAATGCAGGTTCAACATTATGATCGACGTGTCTATGGTATAATAAATTATGGTTATTCTACCTCACTTGACCCGACGCTGGGCATCTTTGCTGTAAAATTAAGTAAAAACTTTATTAGTTTATGAACAACAACCAAACGTGACAGGTACCCAGCTCCTAAGCATGTGAGTCATTAGAATCAATTCATTAATAGGTACTCACAAGAATGTTGAGTCATCATGAGGTGATTGAAATATTCGTCGAGGGTTTCTATCTTAGCATCTGGTTCTGAAATTTTTTATTAAATCCATGTAGGTAATGCATCTATTTTAAATAATTATTAAATGGTATTTAAAAAGAATTGCTTACTAAAGTTTTCCGGTTTCACTAACAGAACATGTTGTTCAACTGAAGAGAAATTGTAAATCGCCATTAATATCAATGTCTTAACACTAATCAATTTCAAAAACCAAACTAAAAAAACAACGTACTAATTTTTTCGACTTCTTCATCCAAGGCAGTAATACCCACTGTTGAAGCAAATACATTATATTTGACTTTGACTTTGACATTATATTTAGAAAGAAAGGATAGCCTTTATTTGGACACAGTTCGTAAAAAACAAAATATACAACATTTAGTAACTTGGAACCTATAGTTAACTATAAGTATTTTATAAGAAAAGGAAAGTTAGTAACATTCGTATTATTATAGGTTGATTCATACTCTAGTGATGAAGAAATCATCACATATGGAGTTCCGCAAGGAAGTGTGATGGGGCCTACGCTCTTCCTAATATATATTAATGACCTTTGCACATTGGCTCTCCCCAACACCAAGATTTTCACTTATGCTGATGATACTGCGATCGTAGTTTGTGGAGATACATGGACTGACGTGAAATATTATGCAGAACAATCCCTACAAACAGTCATGAGGTGGCTGCAATATAACCTTCTATCACTTAATTTGTCAAAAACCAACTACATTCCTTTCTCTATTAGTCACAGGACCAAAGCCCCATCTGATTTGAAGATTTTTGCTCATTCCTGCCTAGGCTCCACCTCATGTTCATGTACGCCCCTATCTCGTGTCAGTCAAACCAAATACCTGGGTGTAGTGATTGATGGCGGACTAAAGTGGTATTCTCACGTTGAAAGCCTAGCGTCAAGGGTGAGGAAACTTATTTATATCTTCAAGTCTCTAAGGCACTGCGCTGACCTCAAAACACTAAAAATGGTATATCTTGCACTTTGCCAGTCTGTCGTCAGTTATTGCATTCCGGTTTGGGGAGGCACCGCGAAGACTAAACTCCTTGGGTTGGAGAGATCCCAGAGGGCTGTGCTTAAGGTGATGCTCGGCAAGCCGTATAGATTTCCCACCAGTGAATTGTATGCGGAGTGCAGAGTACTTACTGTGCGACAGCTCTTTGTGCTTAATGCCACCCTCAGAAAGCATAGTCAGGTTCCTCTGTTAGATTCAACCAGTCGTAAAGCCAAATCTTCATGTCCATCTGTCCCTCATAAAACAGCCTTCGCTAGCCGCCAGCTTTATGTAATAAGCTCGCTCATTTACAGAAAGGTGAATAAGCATATCCAAATGAGCAATTTAAACAAGCACGAAGTCAAAACCAAACTACAGGACTGGCTGTATGATCAAGACTATTCTCGTACAGAAGATCTTATTCATAACATAAAGTAGGCACGTAATAATAATCACTATTCTACAAAGCCGAATACAGAAACCCATGCAACACCACAAGATCAGAACATACCCCCACAAAACACAACCCCAAACCCCCTTTCATACACCACACCACACCACACCAAATCACACCACAACACAACAGAATATACCACAACACAACACACCACACCACACCACAACATAACATACCACACCACACAACCACATCTCCCTCCTTTAACACACATACCTTCACATTAATAGCCGTAGTTCATTATAGGATCATAATGTTATCACACATAGATTAAGGATTTTTGTACACGAAGTTACAGTAAAATACTGACTCCTAAGTCACAGGGTCCCCCCTAGTTTAGGAGGCAGGGTTTTCACTATTTAAGCAACCTTTGTTTCCCAAAGCTTAATGTTCCTATGTGTATTGTATGAGCGTTGTTTATTAAGGTTTTTGTGTTAATAAAGTTATTTTTATTTATTTTTATTTATTTATAAGTAACCTTAGGCATTCATCATCCTGGCAGGGTTGCGGGAAAGTCCGAAAAGTATACCTTGGCAACAGGCAACTGAAGGAACACGGGGGAACAGCGGGAGAAGTCATTTGATGATTTCCCAAAGTAAAAAAAAAAGGCATTCATCATGAGATTACCAAATGATTTTAAGTTTTGCCTCAAAAAATATCATTAGCACCAAATGCATGTTTAGTGTTTAATAAAAACAGGCAAATAATGGCCTGCACGTAAATAAAAATTAAGTACCTAACTAATATTTTATGCGAGAGTGAGTTTGTTTGTTTTTTACGCTTTCACGCTTATACGACTGAACGGATTTGGATGAAATTTGGCACACCGCATATATATGGGTAGACCATTTCTTGGGTGGGATAATTTTAACACCACGCGGGCGAAGCCGCGAGCTGTTCTAAACTATCTACGCGATGGGTTTTGATGCGGCTTTCACCATCATTTAAAGCATTTACTCCGGAGCATTTTATAATATTTAACTTAGATCTAGCACAGAAGTCTGGATGTTTAGACATGTCGTCACTTCAGTACTGCTGCTATTAAATGCTGTTCGTTGATACGCGCATCACTTGACAACGGCTGGACCGATTTGGCAATTTTTTGTTTAAAAATGTTTGTAATAGAACGAATTTGGTTTTATCAACAATATTGAAAAAAAAGCAACAAATTTTATACCGAAAACTTACGCATTTTTCGGAAGTGCATTACTAGCTCCTCTTTATGTTTCTTTTGTTCCAATGTTTCGGTGTCAACATCGTCTTCTGTCAAAAAATACAATAAGTGTATCAATCAACCAATGAATAATAATTATTGTGGATAACAGAAAGGTAAAGAATAAATGTTTGTAATAGAACGAATTTGGTTTTATCAACAATATTGAAAAAAAAGCAACAAATTTTATACCGAAAACTTACGCATTTTTCGGTAGCTCATTACTCGCTTCTTTTTTTGCTTCTTTTGTTCCATTGCTTCGGTGTCAACATAGTCCTCTGTCAAAAATGCAATAAGTGTATCAATCAACCAATGAATAATAATTATTGTGGATAATAGGAAGGTAAAGAAAACATGTTTTTATAACAGAACGATCAGTTATACCTCCAACTGCCATTAACGAGACACAATAGAATTTTAATTGTTATCGGCCATTAGAAGGCCAATCGACAGTTGAGCGGTGTGAATCACACCATAATGAAATGAACCGTAAATCAAATTAAAAATTTGATTTACGGTTCATTTTTAAGTTTAATGCCCTGGCTGGAGGCTTGATTTATTGAGGCGCCTGATAAGTAGCCGACAACCTCCTAGGTTGACCTGCGAGATGCCACATCATCATCATTCTCCTGCCCTAATCCTGATTTATTTGGAGTCGGTGCAACATGTGCCTTTCATCCATACTTCTATATTAGCCGTCATCTTGATAGTCACCCCCTTTCTAGCCATATCATTCACACAGTCTATCCATCACTACATTTTTCGCATTCCTCCGCATCACTTGCCCTATGTAGGTACTCATTTCTTTTTATATCCATTCGTGTAAAACCATACAGACATCCCTCTTAGCATTCTCATCTCAGCTGCACGCAATTGCATTTTATTCATCCCTTTTGTGGCCCAATATTCTGATCCATACAAGACACTAACCATTGTTTTATAAATCTTCCCTTTAAGTTTCATCCTGTGTTAATACTGTGCTTACCGCCCGATCTACTTCGCCATCGCTTTACACGAGTGAACCGAGATGCCGAAAGTCGGAGCAGACTGGGAAAAGTGCGCCATCAAGCTCTATAACTCCAGAACTGGAGAAACAGCCGAAATCGCAGAACATAATGTTTTTCTAGCCAACGTTCTCCAGCTTCTGTTGTCTCCAATCTGCTCTGGATCCCAGAGAATTTTCATCGACAAGAACAATGTTATCGGCAAACAGCATGCACCAGGGTGCCTTTTCCTGTATGACTGACGTCAGAGCGTCCATAATCCGATGATTGCCAGCAGCCGACCGGACGCCTGTACGAGATTGACTGTACATAGCACGAACTAATTCTACATACTTTCCAAGCAAACCTTTCTCTTTCAAGGCCCACCACAACGCATCTCGAAGTACCCTATCATACGCTCTATTCTTGTCCGCACGTCTGTTCTCCTCGCAAAATTGGCGAAGAGCAAAAGTGGTCCTCTTTCCTCGACCTGGCATAAACCAAAACTGGTTTGGGGTAATCTCACTCTCTTCTCGCAGTCTTTTCTCTATTACTTTCTCCCATACCTTCATACTATGACATGACCTTTATCCCTCGATAGTTGTTGCAATCCTGTACATCACCTTTATTCTTGAAGATGGGCACTAGCGAACTATTGCACCATTCTTGTGGGATCCTCCTTCATGCAACAACTTAATAATAAAGCAGAAAGTCAACCGCATACATCCATCTTCTTTTAAACACTTTCATACTTGTACTGGTATATCATCTGAGCCCATAGCCTTTCCATTTTACATACTTTGAACTGCCTTTCCCTGCGAAATACCACATAATAAAAAAAAGTTTTTTTTTTGCACACATAAAGTTAGCTAATTTAAATTATATTAAATGTTAGTATTATTAGTTGACTATGGCCTATCACCACAAGCAGAATAGGTTTCAAATAAACTAATGAAACCAATGTCCATTTTCAAATAATACGGTAGGTAATTTTATTTTTTAATAATTATTATATAATATTATTATATTTTTAATAATTTACACTCGCCTGCAATTGGGTACGTCTTAGAAGAACTAACCAATAAATGAAGGAATAATGATTATTATATACCTATACAAGGTGAATTTTCCAAGTGTGCGTGGCACTACAAGAATAGCGTAACATACTCAACGGAATTTCGGGGCCGATTTTGATGAAAACCAAAACGGTATCATTAGATTATTGAAAAAAACTGTAATGAATCTTACTGTCTAGCATAAGTTTGTTATTTTGCCCATCCATACACGAAGTGTGCAGCCGGCACGTGTCCAAGTCGCCGGGGGACTTGCAGATATATCGCCACGTACACTTCGGCCTCTGTGTTGTGGATAAAGGCAAATTTGGATCTGAAATAAAAAGTATTTTAATTAAAAGGTAAAAGCTATGTTTAATTTTAATTTATTTCTCCCTCTATGTTACAATAGTAAACTAACCGATATTTTTATTCCTGAGATGTTTCGGTTTCTCCGTAAGCTTCGGCTCTATAATAGGGTTAATAAAAGTTACGTCATTAACTACTATTGTTTTGGGAATATTTCGTTTGAAATCAATATCAATTATGTAATCTATAAACATAGATAGGTACTCACTGCTATTCTTCTGTCGTAGTTTAGGCTGCTTTTTTAATTTCTTATTTCTAGCCACTGAATAAAAAGTGATAACGATTTATTTCATTATTACAGACAGACAACGCACAGCGCGTTGTCTGTCATTGACGGATTACTTATACTGGACGACATTATGAAACGGATTAAATAATATTGTACTAGTACTTACGGCCACTTTTGTTTGGTTGGTGTTTAGGTTCCTGCCTGGATTGAGTTTGGTGTTTAGCTTTCTTCACTATGTAATCAGTTAATTAAATTAATATTGTATAGGTACAACTGAACTATTGCTAGGAGACGATAATTTATTAAAGAGTAATTGAAGATGGTAAGACCTAGAAGAGACTCACACTACCTTTGACCATTTAGGTTAAATGGTCCATTCAGACCATTTAACATTAGAAAGCACTGACTGGCGATCCATGGTATAAAGGGAGGAGGTCTATACCTCATTAGCAGTCGGTAGAACAAGGCTGCCAATCATTATGATGAAAGTTAAGGTAATAAATATAAGCGACTTGTTTTTATGTCAATTGTCTATAGTCTACTCAGTAGCGCAGCGTGGGGGGGGGGGGCGCAATTAAAAAAAATACGCCTTTTTAAGACTTGTAGTGATATTGGGTGTCGACGAACTTAACCTAGATCAAATTAACTCCACAAAACATAAATAGAGAAGAGTTCAAACTTGAGCGCGTACGTCTACGGGCTTTCGTAGCTGCAACAGACCCAGACTATAAAAAAGAGATCATCAAGTCCGGCTCACTGGGTTTATTAAAATATATTATTGAGTCACAACTTGAAGATGGCTTACCAAACATTGTCATAATGTTGAGAATATTCTTAACAGCTGCCATTAGTTATGCCAGTTGTGAGAGAAGCTTCTCTAAAGTTAAGCTAATTAAAAATCCAGTCCAGGTTGAGATTATCTAATTTAGCTATATTGGCAATCGAACAGGACATAGTACACATTGACATTGATAATAATTGCATAAGTAAAAGATTTTGCATTAGAAAAAACACGAAGAGTACATTTTTAAATAATTTAAATGTAAGTATTTGACTTTTTGCCAATTTGATTGACTAATGATGAAAATAGGGGGCGAAGAATTTCCCGTCGGCCCCAGGCGGCGAAAACCTACGCTACCACGCTACGCCACTGAGGCTACTATCACGGCATTATTTGTTTTTGTAGTGTACCTGTAAAAGAAATATGAACTTAATTATTCAGATGATTTTAGTAGAATAGTTGTGACCCGTGTTTAAAGAAACTGCGTTCGTCAAGTAGGTCCGGACAAATGACAGGAATATTATATAAAAACAGATGTATCCTCAACAGTGCAACATCATCAACGATAATTAAACACAGTATGTACCTTTCTTATTTCCCTCCTTGCTTATTTTGTGACGAGCAATTTTAATTAGCTTTTTCTGTTCTCCATCCTTTTTATCCATTTCCACCTTCTCTTCATTTGCTGCATCAACTCCCGTTTTAAAATTATTATTTTCTTTATTTGACTTACGACCTTTATGGTTTATAATCAAATGTCTATTAGGGTTCATTTTTTTTTCCAATTTTAAAATTTTATTAAACGGAGTCACTGCTAGAAATCAAGAACAAATTAATGAATAGTAACTACAGTCGGACCTCCGCATGCAGGGTTGCGTATCACGGGGTTTCAACCAAGCAGGCCAACCAAACCCAAAGACCTCCTTGCTATTTTACTAAATAAAAAAAAAAAATGTATTTGACATGATAGCAGCCATAGTTATGTATCTACATGTAGTCTGTGAGTTTCTTCTGCCTGGTTAATACTTTTCTAGAGGTACTGCTCCATGATATACAGACCGACAGCCGGAGTGATCTCGAGGGTTAAATTGACCGAAAACTCTACAATGGGTCTTTTGAGTTGCATTTAACAGGATCCCAGAATGGAGGTTTTACCTAATCGTGCGCACCCTAGGGCCCCCTAGCGCTTGGTCTCATATTTTTATCACAATGTACTTACTGTTAACTTGACTATCCAAAAGTACGTACCGCTCTGTCCTTTTCTTAATACGGAATCCGAAGGAATGACTTTTTTGAATATCACTAAAAAGAAAATAAAGTTTTTGGATCAACAATAAATTGGAACAATAGCAAAAGTTACAATGTAGATAAGACTATGGAGATATCGTAAATGTAGGCTATAAAAGTAAAGTAATAGGGTATTAAGTAGGTAGAATAATTGACTTACATTTATAGTGACATCTCATAACTGTTTGATCCAGTTCAACGAATTGCCCTAACATAAAATATTACGTAAATAAGTATCATACTTATTGCACTTTAGAAACCTTAAAAATACTCATTTAATTATATTCTTACCATGTAAATTATAACTTGGTACCGGACTTTCTGTAATGGAATCGCCTGAACTCCTCATTTTCACAGCTGCAATAAAAATAAATAAACATTAAAATAAACAATATCTTAGTCTTTGACTGGACTTGTTGCGGAAACCAACATACAATGTACCCTGTATTCTGGTCAACTAACATACTGAATGACTAAACAAATCGGGACTTGTGGACAGATAAGGTTTAAAATAGTAAACTTAAATTCTGTCCAATACTACCTTCTCCCTCCATAGCCAGGGCTGTAAGTGCATCCAAGCCAGAGAGGTCTTTCTCTGAAATAAATTAAAAATAGATTTAAAAAAAAAACTAAATTTTTTAATAGATTGTATAATTATAATATGTGTAATCCGAAAACACAATTAATTACCAGTCAAATGTACGATTCTTCTTGAGGTTGCAACTGTAAAAATAGTAATGTTTTATTGTCCAAGAGGCTTTAATTAATAAATAAAATAATAATAAGATCACACGTGAAAAGCGTTTAACCTATCTTCATCTATAATACTAAAAATACCGCATTAATTTAACTTTTAAATACATACAGTAACTTTGAAACAGGCTATCCGCCAAATCTTCAGGACTTTTCGCTGAACTCACAATTCCTCTGCCTTCTAGATTTAATAGGTTAATTAAGTATTATATAATAGGTTACTTTAAAATTGTTGTAAAGATTAATATAGGTATTTTAACTTGTCTTCAATTCTTACCTCTTGAAGGGACTGAAAAAAAAATACACAAAATAGGGTAAATTATTTTTAAAGCTGCTGCTGTTGCAGATAAAAAAAAAACATTATAATTCTATTTACAAACCTTTCATGAAAAGCTTTGAGGCGATCGGAAGGAACTCGGCTGGAGTAAAAATATCGCCTGTTTGAGAAATAACATTACATTAATTTTATTTCATTATTCTTTATTAATAATTATAAATAATGCATGTTTATTTTTAGTTTTAACCTGTTTGCAGTGCCCTTGTCTTAAAACCTGTAAAGAAAAATAACTTAAGATTATCATATCATTATATGATGTGGATAAAGTCACGCGCTTCTTTTGAACGAATGAATTAGTTATTTGTTGTGCAAGGCTGCAAAGTTGTTTTTTGGCGCGTATACTTGTATTGAAACCTTAGCAAGCGAAGGTTTCAAAGGTACGAGACGCAGAATAACTTTGCTGCTGAGCGAAACACACAACTTTTCACCTCACTACAGCAAGGAAAATGGTGTCTCCATGCATTGAACAAATATTGTGGGTACGTTTTTATGCACTTTTTGCGCAATTTTCCGGAAGAAAGCTCAATTCGGCATTATGTACCGCTTGCACTAACTCTGCCACTGCTAAAGAAACCAAAATGATGGAAAGCTAATTGAATACACAGAAGAAAATTATATAAAGTTTTTTGAAGTGAAAACTTCTTTAGGCGCTTTGAGCTATTTTTTTCGCGCTGGCCAGTGCGATTATTCTAAAAATGAGGTTGGCGCACTGACATGAAATAAGTATTCATGCATTATCAGTGGACCCGGCGGTATGCAGGTGTAAGGGTAAACACTCTTGTCATTCAAACCATGGGTAGTTGACTTAAATATAAAATAAAAAACCGAGTAACATAAAAAAATTACGTTATTTTCATGAAAAGATTATAAAAAGTTTCTATGCGACACCATGCTCTCTAGCGAAACAGCTGACTGACTGAGAGAGGGGTCGCGCTCACGGCCGGTCAGGTCACATCCCACGCCCCCCATCCGTGTTGAGTCGTAAGTTCGTTGCCCTAGCGAATAAACTCAAAACTCAAACTCAAAGCATTTATTTCAATTAAACCATTTACAGGCACTTTTGAATTTTCAAGGAGTCGGTCAGTCAGAAATATGAAGCTAGTTGCCCATTCCAAAGCGTAGTAGGTACCTATGGAGAAGAACGGGCAAGAAACTCCACGGACACTCTTTTAAATCAAAATATTGTTACAATATATGGGTTACATTATTCATGTTGAAATTATACATGTGAGAACAATGTAAAAAGCACGTTAAAAGCGTCCGCAATTATAACATACAAACAATTCAAAAATTAAAATAAGCCATGGCAGCTAAGAGATGACCAGTCACAACTGACGGCGCCCGTTCACGAACATGACGCATGGATCAGCACCATTCAGCTCAACCATTTTGAAGGGAGCTAAATGATCCAACACACGCGCCACCATCAGCGAGACATTTAAGTGAGCATGACATTCCCAGCCGCCAGGGCACATTCAAGTCAATGAAAGACGGATTACCCGGTAAATGGTAGCTCAATAGTACATAGTACTCACACCTGTGCTATGCAATTATATAATACAAAGGAGATTGAGTTTATACAATGCAAAGATGATGATGATCTTAAAATCTTCAGCAGCTCCAACTGTATGTTCGAATGTTAATTAGTTAGTTAGTTGTGATTGTGGAGCAGGACCAGCATTAAGCCAAGCATTTTTATCAGAGATGTAATCCTCCAACTTATAATATGCCTGCCTGCATAGTGTGCGTTTTATACAAATTTTGAATTTCGTCTCATTCAGTTGAAGTATGTGCGGAGCAATTTTATTGTAACTATAATAGGTATAGGTGAAAGGGTTAAACACTAGTGGTAAAAATTGGAAAAAGTTAGAAAAAAAAGTCCTAATTTTCCATTGAATTAACGTTCTATAAATGACACCAAACCACTGGTTTCAAGGATAACAGTGTTTACCCTAACACCCTGTAGAAAATTAAAAGAAAGGTTCGAATTTAAAAAATCTCTTTTCTCAAACATGTTTGGAAATTCGATAATTATTTTGACAACCTTCTTCGAGATAAATCGAAATTGCTGTACGATGAGGCCGGCAAAGTAACTATGAAAATCCATATCTGTCGTGTTTAACGGCCAAATAAATTACTACTGTTGTGTTATTTAAAATGGAACGAACTTTTTACTTCAACGATTTTATTTAAATTTCGATTTGGCTTGCAAATAGAGCTGCTTAAAATATAGATGAACATATTGGCGCGTGAAAAATTATCGTTGTTCGTCATTGATTCTGGAAATTATAGTTAATGTACTTAGTTTGAATGTCCGCGCATTGTTTGAGAAAAGTACTATACAAGCCTTACACCTCGGCCCACATTTTCACGATCGTCCATTAAAAGCCCAGTTGCAGGCCGCGACGGTAATGTACTACTCCACGCTAGCGGATAAAATGCACTTTTGCACTCAGATTTCGAATGACAAACAGACTCATTCCGAGCTTGTGAGGTGAAAAAATTATTTCCATCTGTAAATCCTGATAGACATAAAACAAGTCAAGTGCGTGTTGGACCACGCACAATGAAGGGTTCCGTAGTTGGGATGAACTTAAATTTGTAGTATATTTGTGATAAAATATCCTCATACATCGCTACACGTCACGGTCAATTCTCCAACTGCAAAATATGTAAGTGTGTAATCGCAATAAAATATGTTTGTATGTGATAAAACTAGAAATTAACGACAGCATTATAAAAAATGCCCAGTCAATTTGATTATTTCAATAGTTGTTATCACACTTACTCTCGTATTGGGCATATTTCAAACTGCCCGGGCATTTTTTATAATGTCCTAATAATCACTTGGTCCATAACATATACACGTTGAAGCGGAAGATTTTTTTATCATTTTGTTCATTTGCCTACCTTCTGAGTTTTCGTAGTGATTATCCGAATCGTCGTTGGTTTCTTCATCTATAAATATACAGAATGTGAATTTATCATTTTGCTATAATTTAGAACATTCAACTCTACAGAATATTTAAGACATTTTGTTTACTCATTCTTCTTACCTCTTTCTGAGCTGTCATGTAACTCATCTTGGGAATCATTGCTGTCAGTGTACTGTACTTGACCTTCAGAGGCATCAAAATCTTCACCTTCTCTTTTGTCATTTAAAGGCTTTTTACTTGCAATAACTGGAGCGACTCCACTGTCAAGATTCTTAGTTACGTTATGGGTTTTATCTAAAATAAGTAAATGTAACTTATTTTTTTCAATAAACACATAGGTTACCCATATCCCCGAAAGGCATGAATTTTAGAGCCTTACCTGTATTTTTGTGCGAGTGTACATTAACCTGCATATTTTTTTTAAAGTGTTCGTCATTAATTTTATTGATAAGGGTTGTTATTTGTTTATTTCATAGTTGGTTAAATAAAAATTACTCACCGAAAAAAAAACAATACTAAACAAAATGAAACACCAGGTCGGGAACATTTTGCTTCACGACATTATTCCTTCTCAATATAAAATTGATTATAATGAAAATTGAAAAATAATTGCCTCTGCATTTAAATTTGATAGAAGTGCATTGACCATGAAATGTAAGTGATTTACTAGTTTTCATCGTGGTAGCACTAAAATACTACTTCAAAAACATAAAAATAGGTAGGTCCTACCTTACATCATATGATTGAGCGTTTACTTTTGTTAATAACGCTTCAGATAATAGAAACGTATTGAATAACCGATCACGCAGTTTTACCTTTGCATACCTTCACTTTTATGGTTTGCAGAGATGAATTTTGGAAAGAAAATTAATTAAGCAGCTTTAGGTAAGATTGACGATGTAATTGAGAAATAATAGTCATATTATCATCATGTCATGTCATATCATCATCATCTTAGCCCGGAATCACCCACTGCTGGGAATACCGATTCATGCGACCATCATACAGGCGCTTCCCACTTAAAAAAAATAAACTTCTTTTAAAATGTCTGCCAAGGAAGAAGTTGCAAGTGGTTTTCCGTTATTATATTCGACTCTGCGTAAACCTCTTCAAATCCTTACCGCTTTGGTTTCCCACATTCCCAGGCTAAAGCGTGTCAGGTGGGTTATTGCGCCGTTTAACCGCGGGTCTCGTCTCACCACATCATCCCGGACATGTCGCATATCCCTGTTATAACGGTTCCCGCCCGGGAACACTAGCCAATGTAACGCGGGACCCTTACATACGACTAACTTGGGGGGAAATATTATTATCAAAACAATGAATGATGAATGATGATGAAATTTTATCAACTATTATTTTCGTCCGGATTTTATCAACTATTATTTTTGCCTCGGATTCTGACGTTTTCTTTAGACAGGCACAGCGTGGAACTTTACTTGCAGGAGGAGCCTTTGGTTTTTGTTGATCCATACGACAGTGTTCAATAATTATCTTATTTAAGAAGATCGTTAAGCTGTTGGTCCCGGCTATCATTCTTAGATCTTTGGCAATCGTTACGGTTCGTCAGAAGCCCGAAAGTCTGACAACCAGTCTTACCAAGGGGTATCTATCGCGTATTACCCAGTTACTGGGTTGTGGAGGTCAGATACATTGGGAAAAGCAAGGCAGATTTATGGAAGATGTTAATTTATGTTAAAAAAAAAACGTCAGTGCGTTTCTCTGGAAAAATTATTAAGTTTCGAAATAGAAATTTGGTTCCGATCACGTACTGGTTCGTGAGAAGATCGGCATTATGAACAGCTTGAGGTATCGTTCGTGCGAGTAGTGGCGGCGTGACTGTGCGGGCGCTAGTGAAAGGTTGCGGCGCGATGACCCGCGACAGATATGCGCGAGCGCAGTATTCGCCCTGTGCTTCAGTAGCAAACGTTTGTTCCATTGTGAAGCCAACAGTTTCGCCACTTAGCACGACTCTCACCACAGAGAAAAGTTGCTAACACCTCACAAATTACTAACGAGTTTCGTAAACACCTCATTGTCCATTTGATCTAGATTTCTTTGTTGCTCATTGTTGCATTTACTCTATATAGTTAGTACGGGTTATCTCGAACGACCTATTGTGAAACAATCCGGTTCAGGTTGCGTATGTGACGCAAATATACTAATGGATTTGAAATACACACACTCGTTTGAGACATGATCTGCAATGGAGCTAATGCACTGTGTTTATACAGCGTGACGACGTCAAGTGTCAGTGAAACAAGCGCACATTATATCTACAGAGAGCAGAAAAAGTAGCATTGATTGTTGAGATAAGACATAGGTACCGATCGATCGAACAAAAGCTGAAAGTGCATTCCATGCTTTACGTACGTATAAAATGTATAAAAGATTTCCACGTAATTGGCTGTGTTACGGTCTATTCAGATTGTCAGCTGGCGCGAGGAAATTGTAGTGCGCGGCTGATCGGCGAGGGGTGCACTTAGGGGCACAGTGGTTCACTCACGGGCACAGGGTGCTCCCAAACCAAACTCAAAATCCAAAACCATATCAGTCAAATCCGTTTAGAGAGGTTTTTTTTTAAGTTTCAACAGATCTTCTGCCTAGCCTTTTCCCAACTATGTTGGGGTCAGCTTCCAGTCTAACCGGATGCAGCTGAATACCAGTATTTTACATGGAGCGACTGCCTATCTGACCTCCACAACCCAGTAACTGGGTAATACGATACCCTTTGGTTAGACTGGTTGTCAGACTTTCGTGCTTCTGACGACTTGTAACGACTGTCAAAGATCCACAAATGACAGCCAACCAACGGCTTAACGTGCTTTCCGAGGCACGGAGGAGTCTCGATATGTGAAAATGGTCACCCATCCACGGACCAACCCCGGCAAGCGTAGCTAAACCTGATGGATCGACCCGAGCGGCTGTTATTACTTAGCCACGAGCTCCTAGTAAGTTTCAACAGATGCGGGTATTTTTAGTATAATAGATTTAATAAAATCATATTAATAATAAGCAGATTTTCTTGATTACCAAAGTACTCGTAAGTATTTAAATAAGTCATCTTATTCAGCGGTCTGAAGCATTCATCAAAGAAACCGCTCGACGCAAAATGTTTAGAAGCTAATAAGTACTTCTGCAAGCTCGTCGAATTTTTGGGAAGCTGGAAATATCTTTAAATTAAATAAGCGCGTAAAGATCGAATTGAACCGGATATCCTATAGCGGTACGTTGCCCGGCCACGTCACATAATTTTACGGCAGCCGATAGAGATCCGACGCGCACCGTCTAGACGCGACAAAAGCGCTAGACTTGTTTTACAACCACTCTGCTAGCAGCCAAATACTAGCGCCATTCCCGGACTGATCCACCAACAAATCCGATCTAAGAGTGCAGATGGTAATGCGACTAAGGTGTGATTTTCGATAGAAACCACCACAACGTTAGCGGTAGGCTGCCGCGCCTCTCCCAAGCGCATCTCACCAGTAAAGTAGATTGACATCCTATCAGCTGGAATACGATTGGTTGCACATGACGCGTGTAATATCCCTCAAGGATTCTCTCAGTATTTGAATTGAGAACGAAAAATTATGCCTGTAAAACAAGAATAAAAATACCAATACCGTGAAATCGTAGACAGAGACATTTACGGCCAATGACATTTTAATCCTTGTCGAAGAGACGCTAAGTGAATTCATTAGAACCTCTCTGCTGTCTCAAACTGGCCTTAACTTAAAATAAATGCACCTTTGAGTGACCCCCACAATATGAAAATTTACTTTTGTACACAAAAAGTCATATGAGTAGAACAATAACGTACGTACGAGGCAGTATCAGAAACCGATTCATTGTTAAAAAACAAAACAAGCGAGCCCGTTATCTAGAACAGAACACTTCCTTTCACTTCAAACACACAAGCATCAATTTGTGTAATCTCAGGCCACTTACGGCAAAAACAATGAACCATTACATACGCCTGCGCCGACTGCGGCGGAGTGCGGCTGGGCTCTGCTGCAGTTATACCAGGAACAGACTACTTACTACACATACGGTTACAAATCTGTTGTGATGCTGCAACATGAAGCAATTACCTCGCTGCAATAAAAAAACTAAACTAAGCTGTACCGTATAAAAGTCTATTTGTAACTAGGTATCTTGTTTCAACGATTTCTAGTAATAAGATGCTTTCTCCAAGTTTCTCTTATTCGCAAATGACTGTTCATATTCAATCGCGCTGCAATCCGGATTACTAAATAAAGAGCAAACACTTACGGCGAGTAACCGGAAAAAGTTGCCGCAAACTGAGTCTGAACGCTAACTTGAGCGTAGTTGAGGATATCGGTCGCCGTAAGTGCTCTTGTGCCTAAACGCATTCCCGACGTCTCAGTCCACTTGACAAAGAGAATTGAAATCCACAAGCTTCTTGTTGGCCGTAAAGCGGCTCACAGTGGCTTTAACTGAGATCCAGGCCGAATACGTGTTGCGGACGCCGATACTATCTTATTGCACTTTTTTATTCTAGCTTTGTGATAATCGATACGAGGAGTTAAGATATCGGAAGCTATCTTGCGGACATTGAGCCTATTTTTTTAGAATTACGTCAAATACCTAACCTATGTTTATCATTCTAAATATAAAAGTAATTGTTTTGAATTCAATATAAATCTCTCGATTTATAAATGCTGCGCAGTTACTGTAACGATCTTTACAATGCTTTGTTACATTTTCTGCCCCTATCTCTTTTACACGGCCTACGTCACCAATATTGATGGAATTGTTACAGGCACCTCTCTATATTCACAAAAATTTATCGCTTGGAAACAAAATCCAATATGCATTCGGGAGAATTATCGTGCTTCTTTAATACAGATTTATGTTTATTTAGTAGCTTTACCTAATGGTTAGGTAAGGTAGGTTTTGCTTTTGTTGAGCTTTTTGAAACAAAAGGCGGTACGGTAAAAGAAAAGATGTCAGAGATTTACAGGTACAGTTATGTAGGTATAGTATTAAGTTAGGAATGTTATAGGTTATAGTTAGTATGTAAGCTCAATGATCAGATCTTCAAACAGCTATTGCCTCTTCCCTGGGAGTACCTGTAAATATGACAGAGTATGTCAGCCAGTTAGACGGCGGGAGTAACCCAAGTTCACACACCCAAGGGTATTATAACGAGCATACATGCAAACATTAGCGCGATTCATGTAATATGCATCTGAAAATGGCGCAATCTCCGCTGGGAATATATTTGCAATCATAAACATAGTTTGGTACCTACTAATGTATGTCTGCAAGCAAGTGTTTACATTAGTTTAGAATTATTTTGAGAAATTTTGAAAAGTATTCATGTCTCGTTAGTTGTGAGATCTTCAACAGCAGTAGAAAGTAGTGTTACTGATCTTTAAATTCCTGAAACCCGTCAAGATTCCGCAAAGAAGAAGGTAAGTCGAGCATCGGGAATAAAGGCACTTGGACATAAAGATTCTAACACATTTGCGATGATTAGGGAGAAACAGTGAAATAATGGTCAGTATACGCTTTTAACTACATAATGTAGACCTTAACTTTTAACACTAAACAAACTACATTAGAAGGCGTATTGTGAGAGGGTCAAGGCTTAGCAGTGTTCTCGTAAATCGCAAGTGTTAGGCGAGGCTCGCCCACCGCAGGCAGTGACTGTATGGCAGACCATACGTTCAAGCTTAGCAAGTCTTATAATTTCCGAGGCTATGTCGATCAAAATAGACTCGAGTTACTTATAGTTTGCCATTTTCAAACGTAACGAAAATGACGTCAATTAACGCTTTCCTCAACCATCAAATTACTAAAATTGTTTTATGTTACGACATCTCCAAAAATAACCTGAATAGAAGTAAAAGCTCTTATGTAAACAATTAAAACCAATCGTAATAATTTTCAATGCAAATTATTCCATGAATACACGTATTATTTGCATGTAGGTAGTAATTTATCTACAATTAAGACTAACTGCAACTGTGTTTTGCTGAAAATGTTATTTCCTTCAAGCAGACGCTCGGTTACCTGGGAGTCTGGCTACCTCAGTGCTTCGGTTGGCTACAGTTTAAGCGGATAAAAACAAATGAGATATTATTAGATCTCCGACGAACGGTGCAGCTGCACCATTAACTTACCTACATTTTGCACAACAGGGGCCGACGTTTCGATACGATCTCTGATCTACCCACAAAATATGGAATATAAAGTACACTTGGGGATCGATAACTTCGTTGTTACATTTAACTGCCCGCTTTAAAACAACATGTGACAACAATGTCGCGCAATACTTAATTAAATATCGATTGTTGTCATTACGTTGTGATATCAGAGAGAATATAAAACCAAGTTCATAATAATTGACGTGAACGGTTCAATGTCAAAGCGAGAGTCGGCGGGCGCAGGGCGATGCGGACGCGGACCGCGACCGCGGCAGTGAGCGCGCGAGGGCGTCGCTTTCCCAGGCTAGGGCTGCGGCGCGACAGCTGCGTCCTGCCGGACGTGCCCTGTGACGTCACTCGCCATGCACTCAGATTATCGCATACCTATTCAGGATTTCCTTTATGACTCTCCGAAGCTGTAAAATCTATTTCCGTGCTGTATTTTCCTAATAATCACATATCTACAACTTCTTTTTTCAACTAATCAGTATGTACCTACTTTCAGGTTATCGTATCATAGTACGTTGGTATCTTAAAACCACAGGGAAAGCTGAAAACAATAATATATATTATAATAACTATATTAACTATAATGTATACTATTCATTTCAATTTACGTTTAAAAGTACCGCTGAGTTACACTAAACACTTTCAACTAGTGCAATAAAACGGTCAATGACTTATCAAACAACATCGAAATGTATGCAAATCTATCTTAATTTATTGGACACATATATTTATGCGGATTTTATAAATATGAATGGTCTTACGACATAGATAAGCGTATAGATATCAGCAAATGTGATGTTATGCTATGTGGAAAATAAAGCAATTCATATTACTTTCGAAAAGTGAAAGAGCGTTCTTAAAACTTTTTATACTTACCTACTATTAAATAACGCTGTTAGTTTTGGCAATTGGCAATCCTTTGTAGAACATTTGCATGTTATTTGCATGTTTACACGCATATTACACTTGTAATAAAACCTCGATGTAATTATCTAAGTTTGTTCGTTTTATAGGGTGTGCGAAGCTATTTTCTTTAGAGACTACTTACCTAATATTGAATTAGTGTATTTATTTATTTCTGTGCATATTTACATCTCAGAAAAATAAACTACATACATTCAAACAAGTTTCGAATATTAATCGTGTGATGTTTTAGCAAAAGTTGCGTGATAACGACTACAATAATAGCTGAAAGCCTTTCTAAGCCCCTGAAAAAGCTTCATAGGCGCCATGTTAACTTAATCAGTCTGAAACTCCCATTAAATGTTACGTAACACAGATTGTCCATCTATATTACTTTGTTTAAGGATTAATGTAACTGGTTGGTACAGCATGTCACTTTGCTCATTTTGCTCCATTAGTGCGGAGGCAAATAAAAAGTGACATGTCCGTTCGGCTCATTGCCATTCCAAATAACGTCGTGCAGAGCAAACTTTTCGCTTACAACAAATATTAACTCTGTAGACAGAGTGTACAGTGAATACTACTAGTATTTATGCTGTCTATTTGTCTGTCTATACTATACACATATTCAGCTACTGTCTCGATGCTGTATTCGAACGTTATTCATATTTTATCAATACGCCTCCGTAAAAATGGCCAACGTCAAAACTTTTGATGATTTATGTTATTCGAGTTTGTTACGATATTTTTCATTTAAATTTTATTGTAATAAAATACTTTGTTATTTATGATAGGCACGATAAATTTATTGTAGGTAGGCATTAGAAAAAAGCTTCTCAATACGCTTTCCGTTTATGCAAATAGGAAATGAATTTCCCAAACGACAGGAATAACAATACTCAAATAAATACTGACATGTGTTAAAATTATTCAGTAATTAACTAACAGTAGCAGTTAGTGGTAATTAACAGAATTAGGAATAATGATACTCTGTAAATTCGGCCGATATTAATTCCTGATAGAACAATCAATGTGTGAGCGCTCATCACTTCCGCCTGGCACCCCGCCTCCGTGAACAGTACTCGACCACTTCCTGTCTCCGCGGTTGACTGACAAAGCAGGATTACAATCTGCCCCTCAGTGGTGCTTCGAGGAGGCTCGAAGCCCCGAGTGACTCGAGCCGCGATCGCGACAGCCGCTAAAGGACCCTGGAAATATCAATGTATATTTCTTCCATCCCCTTCCCGTCTCTCGCTCTCGCCCCGGGCACTTACGATAAAAGCTAGTTCACGGTACGTCAAAGTTTAGAATTTCAGACCCTCCAGAGTAATAAGCCAAAATAGGACTAATTTTAATTTGTTCCTCGAAACAGACTACTCTCGAATTGCTCACCAAGTTATACAGAAGCTAACAGTAAGCCGTTTTTTTTGTTTTTTTCTATACGCGTGGTGTAGTTAGTGCTTACATATTTTGGATTAATTGATTGTTGGCTGAACAATTTCAAATTCATAAAATGAAAGGAAAATGAGCTTACTGACAACCTACTAGACATTTGGGAAATGGTAGATACCTATTATTATAAAAATCGGAGTACGTTGTAAATTTCATGGTTTTACTTGCTCGAAGACCAGTAGCATGAGACTTGGTGTAGGAAGTTGGCACTCCGCCAGCCGGAAGCCAATCCTGGCGCGGAGTCAGAACATTTTGATAGCACCCGCTTTATCACAGAACTTTATTTATATGTTACATAAGTATATACTTCAGTCTATTAGATCATCGCGATAAATTCCGGGTAAAATATTATAACTATAATTTACACAACATTCTCTTGGTCACATAGTAGGACTCTCCACGCTGAGGAAATCAATGACCGTAAAAAAAATATCAATGAAGTATTCTGCGGCACGATTGCAAATACAATACTTTTTTTGGCAAACATCTACATTGTAAGAGTGTTTGTTTACTTTGGTCTCTTCAAATGTTATTTTATTATGAAGAAGAAGGATATAAATTTATAGTATTTCAGACGACAGTGTCACTACGGAATTTCGCACGTTTCCTCAAATCCTGAGCTGTCGACACTCAGGTGTCTCAGCGCGCTACCCGCTTTTACCATAATTCTGCGACACTGTTATTGTTTCGTATTTTGTTTACCAAAAAACTTTTGCTTTTTGGGTTCTAAGTTCTAACTGGCTACGTTAGTAACGTTCAACGTGATACTAACAAGGTAAACGTTTTCTAAGTAGGTTTACGTTCATAAATTACCATGGCACTGGTTATAAAAAAAAGGAAAAAAGTTATAGGCAATGATATTATATTAAATAATATAATTGGTTATAGGTAAATGTTTTGTTACCACTTTATTTATAAATAGCTTTTGCCTGCGGCTTCGCCCGCGTGTGTGTCGGAAAATATGCCACCGGTACGTACTACCGGTATTAAAAATACCGGGATTATGTGTTAATCTAGTTATAAACTGTGTGCCAAATTTCATTCAAATCCGGTCAGCCGTTTTTGCGCCAATCCGGAACATAGGTCCAGACAAACAAACGGACAAAAATTCTAAACTACTTTTTTTATTTTATGTGTAGATATCGCAATAAGTCGAAGTCATCATAAGTCTTACAACGTGTATTGTGAAATATACAATTATAGAGAAACTGAGAAAGTGCTCGGTGATCCGTGGGCGGAACGCTAAATGGGTTGCCATTAGTTTTTATGGAGTAGGAGTCAGCGACTTCGACGGCCCGACTGATGCTGAGTTAAACAATGAAATTGCGTTCTAAACTCGCTTTACACTCCACGCTCTCATTTTATATGGGTATGTAAACTGAGTCTGCAGTAAAAATGTAACATCTACCTACCAACTAATGATATCAGTTTAGGTACCTACGCCAGTGTTAATAACAATTGAAACTTTCATTTTGACTTAATTTATCTTTGTGTATCTACTATTTCTGTTAAACCAATCCAAGTTTACTTTAACATTTTCAATCCTGAGATAAATTGCTAAAATTAACAGCGAAGATCCACTTCAATTAAGTTTATAGACCGACTAAGCACTGCATTAATCCTTGAAACTCTGCAGAAGCTTCGACTTAATCAATGTGTACAAGCAGCAGAGTGTAGTTGCACCCCTAATTGCTAAATTTAGGCTAAGGTAGGTTCACGACGGAGGTGCGTTTACATCTCCGAGGCATTTAATGACGATGTTCTGCGTTCATTAAGTCGGCTGAAAGGCATTTTGTAGCGTGTCTGTGAAATGGTAATTTGTTCCAGTACACTCAATATGGGCCTGTCAGTGAACCCTTTGGCCGAGTTTTTATGCCCGAATACGAAAGTTAAGTTTGTTTGTTTATGTTGATATCAACGCTCCCGTTGGCATGAATCCGACGTTCAACGGAAAAGGATTTTTTTTTCATTCCTCGCACAAACAAAATTATGTGACTATGTTTGACTACTTGCTATGTTGCTTCTTTGTGAACAGACACTGTTAAGAGGGAAAAAAACGTCACACAAAATTTAATTTTGTCGCTTGTGGGTATGATAAGTGGACACAATAGAAACCTTTTGTTTTGTTTTGTTTGTTTATTTTGCGCCGTTCGTTTCAATTATTGCAGGCATCAAATCAAATATGAAAGAGTTAACTCGAGCAGAAAGCTGTAAATATAGAATACTAACTTTTTCCCGCAGCTTCGCCCGCGTGGATGTCGGATATCGTCTCACGTGAACGTACTGCCGGGATACTTAAGAAATGCTGGGTTT
Source organism: Lithophane socia (assembly GCA_947522985.1). Lineage (NCBI taxonomy): Eukaryota > Metazoa > Arthropoda > Insecta > Lepidoptera > Noctuidae > Lithophane > Lithophane socia. The sequence goes on along the minus strand of OX383256.1, from coordinate 11,507,506 downwards.
CCTATACTAACTTTCATCCCCTAAATCACCCCCTATAGGATTATTTTTGCCTATGTCCTTCCCCAGGACGCCATCTATCTCCTTGAGTGCTTAGACGTGAATACAGACAGACAGAGTTACTTTCATTATAGTATATGGTAAGGTATGGATAATATCTTAATAAACCGTAAATTACTAAAAAAAAAAAGTGGTTGGTTACTGGGAATTTCAAAAGCTTTTTGCCTGTTCTATAAGTTTTATTTGATTTCGCTTAAAATAATGCGAAATAACGGGATAGGCAAAAGGAAGAAATGAAAGCATTTAGATATAAAACTGAGATTCATAGTGAAACTTTTATAATTAAATCCTCTGAACCTAAAGTAAACCTAAATTAAAAAGCTTTATGTTCAAGGACTTGCGCCTGTGTTCTTACTCCATTTAAAGTTTTTTCTAAAACCAATATTTATTTTACCTCGAATACTTCAAAGGCCCACCACACCTCATACTTACAACAGACATAAAATTTGATTTTGTGTGAGTTTACTCTAGGTTGACACTAGAACTCATCTTCTAGTAAACCTAACCTGACTCAGTACTCACACAAACAATATATGCACAGCACATAGCTACCTAATTGTTATCCGCGAAAGGTAGCTTCTGTGACACCACGTGATAACTTAATTCTATTACCTCTATAACTTCACTTTCAACGATTCATACCTACACTACATTATGTTCAGACGTAGGTAATAACAAATTCATGAACGGTAATATCGCTGTAAGTTTATTTGGGTCACGTGAATTCCCCCAATGATCGTTGTATGTAATTTGTATTTATTTATTTATAGTGACACTTTTTTTAGGTGAGAGAAATCATTGTTAAGCAAATTGCTGTCCTACGTCAATTCGCCGAGTTATAGCCATTTCATAGAACTGCCAATGAATGACTTAAGATTTGAATAAACAGACAATTTAAATAGGTACTTAGTCAATTACCATAACAATTAATTTCGCTGACTTTACCAAAGAAAAACAGTTGTATTCTTGCCAAGAAATGGGTAATTTAACTGATTTATTTTGAAATATTTGCTTATTGGTTTTGTATTGTTTCAGATCACTTTCCAAGAACATTGGACGGGAATATTAACTGCTAGTGTTTCCAGGTACGTACATTTATACTTCCTCTTCTTTTCGTCGCGACGACTTACCTACATAATAATATGGTTGATTATTATACTGAGTAGTTGGCCACGTAGTTTGCAGCATCTGCATCAGTGGCATTATTTATTTAGGTCTTCAAAGCTTCAAGTGGATAACTTTATACTTAGGAAAAGGGTCACCGTTTTACCTTCCAGTAATAAGAACGCGGCAACTGTCAAAAGTCGCCTGCGTAACTTGGAAGAGAATTGTAACTTTTAACTTATGTAAAGTAATTTTTTACTCATTGAAGAATATTTTACTAATCAGATCATGATACACACATCAACACCGTCTAGGGATATTGTATATAAAGTTCATAAACTCAAAAAATACTGGCTGGTTTTAAAATCCTTTGATGGAAGCTCATTTTGTGGGCCTTTTTGAATGATTCCAAAAATAAATTTAAAACAAAAGATTTGCGCGGCATAACTTTAGCGAAGTTCGAAAGTTTCAATTTACCTACCATAGTTTTAGCTAATTTTGGGTGTCAAATTAGAATATTGCTGAGGAGATTGGAACAAAACAAAACGTGATTTCAAGGTTTTGTCACGTTATCGTGCTACTGGTGAAGTGGCTGAAAGACACCCAGGCTGGAAGCGCATAACCACCCAACGACAAGACCGATTTACGCAAGTTGCTGCGAGAAGACAACCAATTGTTACGGCCATGCAGTTGGTTCAAAAGCTCCAGTCAGAGCACCAGTTGCTTGTGAGTGACCAAACTGTGAGGAGAAGACTGCATGAAGCTAACCTTCATGCTCGTCGACCGCTTCGTACTCCAGCACTACGCCGAGGAAATCGCGGACGGAGATTACAATGGGCTCGTGAAAATTTGGTCTGGGAAGATAACCAGTGGTCTGTAGTGCTGTTTACGGACGAGTCCCGATTCGGTTTCCATCCCGATTCGCGAAGAGTACGCATATGGTGAGTTCCTGGTTGTGGGAGCCGTCTGCAACCTCAGGAAGTCCATCCATACCAGGGGGGGGGAGCGATTATGCTTTGGGGCGGAATTCGTGTTGGTGGAAGAATAGACCTCGTTTGGATCAGAAACACCATGACCGCTGAAAAATACCGTAACCAGTACTAGTACCAATAGTCTACTCCCATCGACTACAAATGGCCCAAGAATTCACGCTCATGCACGACAACACCCGTCCGCACACAGCGCGAGTGGTGACCACCTGGCTGCAAGAGCACGACGTGTCGGTTTTAGACTGGCCTGCGCAATCACCAGACCTAAACCCCATAGAGCACACGTAGGACATGCTCCATAGAAGGGCTTTGAAGAATTTTCCTTCAAACATTGCGACTGAAGAGCAACTTTTTTGGTATCTTATCAGGACCTGGGACAATATCCCGCAGCAAGACTTTGTTCACTTGATTCAAAGCAAAAAAACCATTGTAGGACCGTTGTTATCGTCATGGGTGGTTTTACTGACTCCTGATTTTTCGCATAATTGCAAAAAACGAAATAATTTCACTTTATTTTTCACTTTTTCTTGAAAACACATTAGTCGCGAGTTTTACCATTATTTCACTTTTTGTCTATAATTGAATAAAATTTTATTTACGCAAAAAAAATATTTTTATTTTAACCTGAACTCTACTCCGATAAATAGGCTTTGTAAAAATATAAACATTTTGTAAGTTATCTCTGACAAATTTTGAGTAAATTGAGAAAATCTGAAATATCCCTAGACGGTGTTGATGTGTGTACTTATTTACTTCATTCGACAAGCTTTAATTTAATTTCCCTTTGTTTCCTAAGATTTGGAAATCGAATTTGGGGCAGCTTTCTCTTGACCAGCCTGAAAGACAACTGCAAGAAACTAATTGCAGCAGGTTTGTCTCGGTATAAGGAAACTCTTTGTCAGTTGGTATTGTCTTGAAACTTTTCGAATGGTATACTTTGGTAGTGATGGCATGCAGCTTGCTGAGAAAACTGCTGGTTAAAGAAGTTTTCTTTGTTTAACTGAATGTTAAATCTCTTCATGACACTCGGTAAGTATTTACCTACCAAAACTATGACCTACTGAGAACTTGTCTTCAAGTATTTAGTAATGTAGGACCCAATAAATTAGTAACACATGTTTTATATAGCCAATAAAATTATCGTAAAATGTTGGGACACGCGCGTTTATGTCCAGGTTTGATGCCCACGAGTTTAGCCAATAATACAAACGTTCTTTATTATGCGCATAGAAAGTTTACGATTATCTCCTAGTTTAGTTACAGTTTCTGAAACTGTTTTGTTATTGTTAAGTTTCTGGCGTTCAAATAGTAGATTAACTTAATTTCAGCTGTATAGTGTGTACATACAGAATGTTTTAATTTGTTCGCGTTCAAAACAGTCCTTACCGTGGCAACGCTTGATCTCGTAGTCTTGCTGTATGCGCCAATTAACTAATTTACGAACAGTATGGTTACTGCAAGACTAGCGTTATTTCAGATATGTGTCTAACGTAAAATGTATGTAGCTGTCGTAAGTTAACTGAACTTCGTTTAGTTACACTAGTAGTCCTTCGTGGCGTTTTGTAATAGCTAAATACTAATAAGACTTACCTACCTAGCATTACAATTACTATAATATGCTACTAACGGCCTGTTCCCAGATCATACATTCGTCATTGACGATTACCTACTCATAAATATTGCCCAATCTCAAGAAATCGCTCCGCTCCGTCAAAATCGAATACTCTGTAAAATGGCAACAAGACGAACGGTCATGCGAATAGATGTTAGATGCGTCTACGCTGCGTAGGTGCATAGGTACATCGTGGACACTGTGTTAGCAATCTGTTGGCACTGCGTAGCTACATATATCTACGCTACACTAGGTGCTACGCCAGATGCTACGCGCCACGCCATAAGCTCGACAAAGCAACGCTACTTTAGACGCTATGCTCGACGCTACGCTCGACACTACGCTCGAAGCTACGCTAGACGCTACGTATACCTACACGCCTACACAGCGTCGATGCCTCATAAAATGCCCATACTCTACGCTAACGTCGCAGATCTATTCAATCACTAACAAAATGGTGTGTAAACATTGCTTGGCTTTGTAAGTAAAACGAAAAGTTATAACAAAAGAGAGTCTCAAAATGGCCAACCCGTCACCGCTTCCTAATTGTCACAGAATTTTGAAAAGGCTTTGTTTAGTCTAAGCAGTTCACCGTAAAGTTAGGTTTATTTTGTATAACAGAAGCGGCGTTAGGCACCGCTTGTGTAACAGCATTAACACCAGTGCACATTGGGTCGCTCGTGTTACGAGTATATCTGGGTCATGCTGCAGTCTCGCATTGTTCAATCAATATGTTGACAATGCGTTTGTGCTATTCTGTTACTCCTATTATTGTGACGGTGCCGTTTTTATGTGAATTACGCTAGGCTCTTTATGCAATCAACCAGAAATAAAATTATAATTATTCTCTTTTTATGATTGTGATGCCTATCATGAGTATGTTCTACATCGAATAATAGATTAATTATTTGGGTTTAGCAATAGCAATAACAAAACACGATGTAAGCCCGGTCACCTTTGAATAATTGAAATAATGTTATAAACAAATCATAATAGAGGTAAGCTATTCGAAACCAAGAGTAGGTTGAGTTACTATAGTAGGCAAAAACGTACGGTATAAACAAGACACCACCTACCACACTGAAGATATGATAAAGCAAGAAATGAATACTTACAACAAATTGTATCAGGAAATACAAGGAAAGTTTTTCACAATAGTGCAACAGACAGAACAAGTAATTTTATGAATTTTATCTCCACCGTGGCAAAGTTCAAACTGTGTTATAGGTAAATTATTTGAACCAATTTACAGCGAACAATGCATGCATTGTTTCCCGAGACAAGATTTATTTGCAGTCCGCTTTCACTGAGAAGCGGACTTTCTTTTGCTATGGCGATTTGAAAACAAACTTGATCTATATCGGGAAGCTTTTGTTACTGTTTCCACCCGTTCTCACATGTTACATAAGACGACTTACACACGTCGCACATACACATCCGGTCAACTCACGCGTTTTATGGGCACATTTTCCTCAATTGTACAATTCGGACCTCTTATACTACGTTATCCGCAGAGAAAGTCTTTAATTGATATATTTTATATTCCCATAAGTCTAATGGGGCCCTCGACTCGACATCTCCTCTTCCGCCAAGTTAGGGGAAATTCTTCGTTTATTATTCACAGTAAATTACTCGACTTCTACATTTTTTCCCCAGTGGAGCTTTCAAGCCCTTTTATTTATTCAATACGACTTATTTAAGTCCAATAATTCCTACACATTCGTGAAAAATACGCCTTGGGAAAAGAAAAGTCTTGTACTTTAATTAAATTACTTTTATTGTTTTATGCGGGAACAGTTCCGAAGATATATTCGTCGTATTCTTTACCTCGTGTTCCGAAAGCTCCTGCCGAATCACTAAACGTTATCTATCACTTAGATATTCACTCGCGTTAATTTATGTGGTTACTTCCTCCGCATCTTGCTTTCATTAATTCGAAGAAGACTCCCGTGTTAATTCTCTTAAAAGGTCTCGATCGTTCGCAAAACTTCTTACAAGCATTCCGCATCTCATCTTGTGTTCCGCAAAACTTATAGTTGAGGATTCTTGCAATAAGTCGTTTGAGAAGTTCCTTTCTTTGTCTTTGGTATCGTCGTTAATGCATTTGGAGCTAATAAACTGAATGGAATACGATTTATTACCATCTGAAACTACGTTCATAACGATAACTTGGTTGCTTTCATGTTTCTTGTTTTAGGCGGATAGTGTGCCGACTGCTATTATAATATTCACGTAATATATTTCGGTAGCATGTTTGTTACAAAAACAAGCTTTGCCATTCTGTCTCCCGTAGAGTAGTTTACATGTAAAATTCGAACTAGCTGGCAGCGCCCTCACATATTGAAGGGGGCCACCCTGGCGCGCATCCCTCTATGTGGCAACACTCGTCTTTGATACACGCCTTTTGATGTCTGCTTTTCGAGCGACACAATGCCACTGTTTACCTTCGCTCCTGAAACAACTTTGCTACCCCGTCAATAATGGACTTTTTAACGAGATGTATAAAAGTAACTCGAGGGATTTAGATGCTACACCTACACAGCATACTTAAGAGGATCTTTACTGCGTAGGCATCTTAATTACTGATACGCTTACATAAAGTATGAAGAAGTTTCTAAATTGCAGAATAGTGACATATTTATTACAAAAGTTAATTGACTATGAAGCAGTCATTAATCCAACGAGATGTTACTATGTTAGTGAGTAACAATGAAAGTTACAAACTAGATGAAGCGGATACCCACACCGATGCTGACTCCGTAAACACCAGCCACTATCGGCAGGGAGGCCGGCTAGCACGCCGTCTTCACAGTAATCGAGCCATAAAAAACTTTTACTATCACAGTTTACGTGCCGCCTTTGAAACAAATGACCTACTTTATGACCGAGCAGTATAGGCTTATTCTCAAAAGAAATGTAATCTCGACAAAACTAGGTGTCTACCTAATATTAACTTTGTTCAGCTCTCACTCAAGAAACGTGTTGATAAACTATTCGGACGTTTTTATCGCTTTAAGAAAATTAAATTTTCTCTTTATCGAAACGGAGAACCACTGGAATAAGAAACTTTTTCTTCAGAAGGAAAGGAAAATAAGTTTTTCAGTTGGCACTCCACAATCAGATAAGAGTCGCCGACTTGCAACTACATTTCAAGCTCCTGATTTAATCTGTAAAAGGATTTTACCAATAAATTTTCACTTTTGTGCAAATATTTAAGATCACAGGGTCTTTAAAATCCCATTAAACCACAATGCTCGTCTTGAACATTTGCTGTTTTCCGTTTATGATCTTGCAATATTGAACAAAACTAAATATTTAAGGTTGGTCTCAATTTTTCTTGAAGAGTCTTGAAATTATTTGTAAAACGGCGCCAGTTATTTCAGCGCTGTTGACACGAGCTGCAATCAGATTGTGGGCGCAAGCGCCTCGGTGCGGCCGCCTTGATAAGAGGCTCACCTCCCCGCCCGCCTCGTGAATACTGTTCATTGTTACATTTTATAAACGATGCACTTATGCAACCGCTGCTAGCCACGAATATAATAAAAATAATCCTCATTACCACAAAACCGTGTTTATCAGTTGTTTAGCCTAAAGAAACACCTTTTAAACATGACATTTCTATATGGAGTTTGACATAAAACTGGCATTAGACACGCGTTGAACAAGTGTCTAAGTTTTTGTGGTAAGGCCCAATATGTCGTTTATATTTAAAACGAAAACGTACAAAACAAGCATTGATAATGAGGACCGAGAAACCTGTTTGCGAATGTTGATGTGAAGTCCATGATGATGGATTTGCTTCTGAAAGTCTTTTTAAAATGTTTAATTGTTTATAATCTGGTAATGTTCTTACCTACCAAAAAACCTTCCACTATGCTGTAGTATCTGTAAACATGATAATATTATTACATATTGTGTAAATATAAATAAAGCATTGTACAATCACAATAATCCGCTCATTACTTATATTACTGCTGCATTCAATCTCGTATTGATTTATGAAGCTTCAAATTAATCCTACTGAGCGTGACTATCATTTAATAAACAACTGCTCCCTGTCATGCAATTAGTTCAATTAGTGGTAATAGCTTCTTGCATTAACTATTCGCATTGAAATAAAATAGTTCAAACGTGTAGTTATTTTAAACATCCCTCAGTACTACTTGTATTGTTTAGTTTTATTAAATCTGGCTTTTCATATTATTATCAAGTTCTAAGAACAACGTAATAAGGTAACATTGTAGCGCAGGTATTCCCATTTTATTTGTTAATTAAGTAGGTACCTTGCAAACAAATAAATTTTTGTACATTTTCAGGAAGAGGAAATATTTCAGTAGGTCTGTGCAACAAAGCCTCCTTAATTAAAGTTAATTACAATGCAGTATTGACATAATATCGAAATACCAGAGGTAGCGATACCGCAAATTGTATTACGGACCAGTCGCATAAACATCAAGTTCTCAGCGGGCTTTTATTGGAGCCGACCCGACCCGATTGCCGGTCTCGTTCTGTTTTTCAGGCCATTCAACGTTAAAAAACGAGCAAGAAGAACTAAACTGGTTAACACACATGGACGGCTCTAATAGCTCTCTCCATTGTCGCTGGCTAACTGGGGCGCTGCACACCAGGATATTATGTGGATGCGGTGAGGGTGTTTGTGCACTGTGCAGTGTGCAGTCTCAGCCTACAGTGAGACGCACCGCACTTGGCATGTGCAATCAATTAATAGTGGCTGTATTGTTTGTAACATCATTTATAACTAGCTCAATTTCTTTCTTTTATAAATAGTAGAATTATTGATAAAGAAATTATATGGTGCTCTACTAGTGTCTTTTCGTGGGAGTTTAAATACGAGTACCTACGAGACGAACATTTTTTAGTCGAAATCGAAATATTTTCAGGAAGGCAGTAGGTATAGTGGATGTTACTTTGTAGTAAGTTGATATCGAATAGTGGCACAGGATGTAGGTCGCGTGCCGGAGATGCCTTTGTTCCGACTGCCGCTGTAAATTATCTACATTCCGTTCTCCTTCATAACTCTGTATCGGAACAAACCGTACATCTGACAATAAAACGGGAAAAGTGACCGTTTTTTGCACGAACGAAGCTTTATTGAATTTCTCGTTTAATTTTCCTCGTTCCTACAGGTAGTAATTAGTGAGTACAATCGTGTCGATCGTTATTAACAATTTCACAGTTATGTTCTCGTAGAGTATCGGCTCATGGGAGCTGCCACAGCTCAGTTTCTCTTAAAATAAAGAGCCAAACTTTAAAATTATACATCAACTTTGCCATTTGCACATTGGGTTCGGATACTAATTAATTAACAAAAAAGTAAAAGCTAACATAAGGTAACAACAAACAAATTATTGAATACTAGCTGCGCCCCGCGGTTTCACCCGCGTAAGTCTCGATCCCGTGGGAATATCGGGATAAAAGGTATCCTATGTCCTTCTCCAGCTCATGGTCTACCCATGTGCCCATCCAAATCCGTTCAGCCGTTTTAGCATGAAAGCGTAACAAACAAACTCACTTTCGCATTTATATTATTATTTAGGATCCGACTGAAATAAAAAGAAACATTTACAAACGCAAATAAATGAGAACCTACCTAGTGCTAAACATAATGTAAACCAAGTACAATAATGTTGTGTTTGACAAAGCAGAACGTTCAAAACAATGCGTGGTATATTTTGTGGACTATAAAAATGTTTACTGCAGCCACAGGTGCGACGCGAAAAACCGCGATTCCAAATGACGCCGAAGGGGATTTATGTTGCCAATATACCATAGAATCACGGTACAGAGGATCCTAAACTGCTCTTAATTGTCAATTGCTTTTGTGCCGTGAGCAGCAGCCCATATATTAATCTGTCGGTGGGTCTGTTTCGTTTTGTTCCAAGAGTTAGTTAGTGAAGTGATCCGCAAACGGGTCGGTGCTCCATTTGGGTCATCTGGATCGGTGTTAGCGGGACGCGAGCAGCTGAGGTCGAGCGCACTCGTCCGCAATATACTACTAATAGAGTATCCTTCAAACATCTACGTATAAGTAGTACGAAGTAACGGTCATATCAAATCCACGCAGCTTATGACAGCTTCGAGAGTTTATGATCACTTCGGCTTCGACATGGTTCGACCGAAGGTTTCTGAATTTGGAAAGTTGCGTTGCTCTCGTGATATGTGGCGATTGCGATGATTTTCATGTAAAAATAAGTTCAACGATAAAAGAATGACGGGTATCTACGGTTGTTATTAATAAGTGGGAATAAGGAAATACTATACTATACAAATCTGCAAATTCAAAAAGCTTTGCAAATTCGTAGACTACGACTTTTTTCAAACAAAAACAAAAGTTAGGTACAGGAGGTAATTTTTCACAACATGGTTTGCTTAAATGTAAAAAATTGTGTTTTCCTCAAAATGATTATTATCTTGTGTAATAATTATTAGATTTCAGGAATCAGAATTAACCTAAAAATACTTGTTACAGATATCTGGAATGATCCAAACTAAAAGACAACACATCAGACCCCCCGATCGAATGACTAGGTGAGTCAACATTAATATTTTCTCACATAAATGCTTATTACGTTAGTTCTATCTAACATCGTAATGTATAAATGTGCTTTCGTATGCTATCAGTTTACAGTAGAAACATAATATAATGCAAGTGATATTGAGTGTGAATTGAAATAAGACGGGTCCACTAACTCACGGTAAGCTCAAACCGTAACTCGAGGAAAATAAAACGGATAAAGTTTTTACGCTTATCAGTTGCCACGGTTACGAGATACGGTATCAGACGGAGGACGGCGCGGGCGGCGGTGGCGGTGGCGGCCCTCGACACTCACTGAACACGCATTTGCATAAGATTTTTGCAATTTTATTCCGCATACAAAAACGGAATCAGCATTTTACGACTTACTTATGCTTTTATACATAAGCACTTTTATTTTTTCGTTTCATATTGTTTGCTAGTTTTTTTTTTTCAATGTATTCTCTCAACGAAATAGAAAACGCTTTGTGAATACATGTTTCGTTATCGTCAAAATTCGAAGTTATATTATCATCCGAAACTAGCGCAATAATAAACTGTATCGTAAAATATGCCATAACGAAAACAGCACGCGATAATATTTGTTTAAAGTTTTTGTTGACGATAAAATTAGGTGGAATATGCTGAAAATAGTGTGAAATCTGAATAAATTAATGACTTAAATATTTTTAGGCGCCACTACTATGTAAAATATCGTTTAAGTAAACATACGAACCTTTTATCGGATTCTCTATCAGATTGTGAAAACGGATATTTAACCGCAAAGTGACGTAAAAACATTACCAGCCAATAGAGTAGCAATTGGAAAACAATTTCCGTGTCAGCCGCCATGCGACGTGTGAACACGTCGCTCGTGTGCACCTTGCCGCCTCCACGATTGCCTGCACAGCTACCCATGTGCCGGCGAAGCTCCTATATGTAGAAACACTCACGTGCTTAATCACAATCTTTTGATGCCGATACTATTCACGATAGAGGCTACGACCACAAGTGCAACCGGGGTAATGGCGGCATCGCGTGCTCTCCCGAATTATCACTCGCGTTCTACGCTATATTACATGACAAAGTGAAAGCTCACGACTAATATCGCTTGTAATCCACTTAAAAGTTCATAATGGGGCAGCATTATGCCCCTTAGCACGTAACTCCAAACAGGCATGCTAACTTTGTGAATGAACCGAATACGTATATTTTATATTTAGCAACATGACGCAGGTAATGTAATTAGAATCTATTTTCGTGATTCTGTTTCCGCGTTAATTAATTTAGCAAAAAAATAAAACAAATAATGTAGCGTGGGCGACAGAGTGTTATGACTGTATTAGGTACTTCTTGTGACGATACCGACAATACCTACAACTGAGGAAGTCAAAGTTAGAAAAATATGATAAAAGAAACAGAAAAGTAGATATAACATTTTAAAGAACACTAAAAGTGTCTTACATAATACATTACGCCAGTTCCCCCGGAAAATATGGCTGTCAATGGTGTTCACTTATGAAGATGAGGAGCGAAATGGGCAGAATACGGGGGAAACATCGCGAACGATCCACATTTTCGTCCTACTTTAATTCTGTTACAAAAATGAGAGCAAGGTAAACGCAAGTTTCACTGTAAATCTCTATACATTTTTTTGGAGAAAATACTCTTTTCACGCACAATGGTCCACCTTAGGGACTAAGTGCGGAGACCAAACCCTAAACATTTTATTGGTCTCATCTACGATTACATGATGAACCCGAGTAGACTTAAAAGACGTAAGAGCTTCTTACCCTTTACGCAGACTATATACGACAAACCAACCAATGACAGAAGCCAATTGTGGGAAAACAAGCATCCACCTCAAACCCCAGGAACATTTTTCGCCTGGACGTGATCTGCAGTGGCCTTTATGGGAGGCTCTAAAGCAATTACGTGTCCATGTAGGCCGCTGCAAACTCAATCTGTCGAAGTGGGGGATTACTGACCCATCCAACAACCAGTGCGAGTGCGTCGCTTCCGATTAGACCATATCCCACTTACTGGAATGTCCTAAGGTCTTCTTCTGAACAAGTAGGTCTTCTTTCCTCCAAGTAAACGGATACTTAGGAAAGCTGCAATCAACGTGGTCACCTTCTGGGCTCAAACGGGTATGGATGGTACAAAGTAAATAAAATAACAAGTTTATTGATAATGATTACAGTTCAAATGAACAAAGGAAATCGATAAATCGAAGGACGAAAGCTGAAAGACATCAATATAAATAAGATAATTATAGTCGACAGTTTAAGAAAAGTACAACTATATCACGCTACTGGTGGCACTGAAGCGGCTCATAAATCCAGAGCGGCTTCATTGTGTACCTATCGCCGTTGATGTCGCAATTTAGAAGCTTTGCAACACGCGCCAGCGCTGAAATATCGTGTCCTGGCCATCAATCAAGTTCTTTGCCAAATAGATCGCTGATTAAATTGTTAAATTACTGCATTTATCCTCCAAGGAGTTGTCAAGTAGGCATTACATCGATTCGGAGTTTATCCGGCTCAAGGTGATGTATTGTTTCCGTTTTCGAGTTCTTTGTTGGAAATAAAGACCACTATTATAAAAAACCTCGTAGTTATGCACGAAATCTTTGGTAAATAATGTTTTTAAATAACACTAACTGCAACTAACTGCATAAGGAAAACAGGAAAGCCAAATGTCGTTTTAATTAAAATGTTAGTTTTCTGATATTGTAAACGATTGAAAACGAATAACGCTTTGACTTAGTAATAAATAAGTACCTACATAGATATTGTCAAAATTCCAAACAGAAAGACAAAATATTCGAAAATATTGCCGGTTGAACCGAAATCTCTTCGGTCTGAAGAACGAAATACATTATTTATGTAGACAAAAATTAAGTACGGACTGCCGCCATAATTTGGTCTATCATCCGACTAATAATAAATTAAGAGGAGCCTAAACTGTATTTAGTGAGCGTAAAGATGCGGAAAAGGCTCGAGGACGACTTGACGTTAATGGATGGCACGTTTTTTTTCAGGGCGTGGGTGTGAGATGGCTCGAGCGGGCATGCTGCACAGGGGCGGAAAAAATGGCGCCGAGTGAGTATTAACCTGAACTACTTGTGGTAACTTATCGGTTTTCACACCACCCTGTACTTCATCCCTGATACTAGGATGACAGTTGAGGACATTGAATTTTCAGCGAAGATAAGGTCATCATAGCTTAGGATAGCATCTGGAAAAGTGTCACTTCAACCACCCAATTCCTGATCATATCCATTATTTATACACAAATATAAAGTGTTAACACGATAAGTACAATTTCTTTGACAGTATTAAAGTTCTATCAACGTTTATCAAGAAAGTTCATTTGTTTAGTTAATGGCTCCACTTCATATTGTCCCACACGAGGACAATATTCTTCGCGATTGTCGGCCTACATCCGACTTTCTCTGCCAGACATGATTTGGCACTTAACGTAATTGGCATAATGTTATAACATTCTTACTAAGTTCTACAACACGTTCGCTACATTTACATTTAAGACACTTCTTGCTCTAATCTACGGATGTTTGCCGACACTATAACAAAATCTTTGTTTGTTTATATCTCTCGGAGGCACGTGTCGTGAAGGGTATATTTTGTCCTCACTATAAATAGAACGGCATAAATATACATAAAGTGAGCAGAGGAGCTCGCACGATTGCCCTTATCACAAAGTACTTAAGGGCGTGGCGGTAAGGGCGGGCGGTAGGGCACGCCTGGGCGGGCGGCAGGTGCAGGCCTGATAGAGCAATTACTTATTTTAATATTTTTAATGCCGGTCTCCGGAGGCATCCGGCGCTTTTCACTCTCTGATAAAGTTGATGTTATTATTCAGAGCTACAAAGAAACAGCTCGTGAAAAATATCTTTTACAGGAGTTATTAACAGCTGACAAAGGGCGACGACCTATTCTCTCATATTAAAAATGAAAAGATTTCTTAGAATGTATTTTTTTTAATACCAATAATTCTGGTGGTATTCAAAAATATTACACGGACTAAATTAAATCGGATTAGTGACAGCCCCTTGGCCCTGATTTAACAACCCAAATCTTTTAACAAAGGAACAGCAAGGCGCCTCCGCCAATTGAAAGTAACAAATCGATAGATACATAAGTTACAAATCCCGCACTAGCGAACAATAGTATACAAGTCGGTTAGCGATGCACCCTATTAGCCCGCACGGCGCGGCGCGGTGCGGTGCGGCGCTATCCGTCTTGTCGCCTCAAGTCGAAGTTCGCAGACGGGTCCCCGGTGAATTTTCCCCACGTTCCTTTGATGTGGTTCACGTTAATTAGGGATTTTAGCATTGTGATACTCGGGTAGGCAGACGATGTTTTATTAACGAACTAAAATATCTATCCCCCCGCCGCTTCCCTAGTCGTCGTGAACCCTTCATTTGGTATTACGCATTCGCAAATTGTAATTCGCTTATATAATTTTACTGCAAATATTACAGCTGAAATTCCTATGGACAGAGTCTAGTTATTCAGTTCACGACGTTTCGGAGCGTTCACTGTTAGAGGCTAACTGCAGTTGGACCGCCGCCGGTTAAGTTACTTACCCCTGGTTTCGGCGCAACTTTATCAATGCCAGAGAACACTGGCAGACCTGATGTCCGGTGCACCCCCTCCTCCTCCCACTAACGGTTCCTGTACCCCCCACATTTTCTCACCTCAGTTCGTACTCATTCTAGACTAACTTTAAATTGTTAGCTGCAACTTTGCTTCCCACTCCGCTGAACTTTATTTGTACATTGCATACCTCTCCAACTTCTGATGACAATTTCATGGAATAACAGTTATTAAAATGAAATGTTTTTAAAACATTCATCGTGTGTTGATTCTGCTTGCGACTGTTCAAACAATCGTGATATTTTCGCAATCATTGCATTGTGTACACAACAAAATAAACGATTGGGAATGTTTTATTAACCTGCTCTACATTTATTTTATTGCATAACATTGGAAAGGTCGCAGTGTTTGTTCTTTAATTCATCACTAAAATCGTTAGAGAGATGCCGTGTACAGAAAATTAGGTTAGTTATAAATACGAGTGTTTTTTAACTAAATACAAAGGAGTGTTGCACATATTGTTCTACCGGCACGCTAACTAGCGGCGGCGGCGCAGCGGGGACGCGATATTTGACTTGATCTCGGTGGTGATCCGTCACGCACGAGTCCCCCGCCTGGCGCCTTCTCGCGCCTTATAATAACATGTTACTTACAACACAGGTATATCGCCACCAACAACGTGGAAGCGACCCTTATTTTCACAGCTTTTATGACGCTATAAATGTTATATTGTACGTAATGACATTACCAAAATTTTAACACATTTTATGGTGTGTTATTCATGAATAAATATATCTACGTGGATAGATAGATTTATTTCACTACAACTTTTATGAACACTAAAGCTTTTCTTAAGATCTTTGTTAGTTAACATACTGTATACTCTATGCATGACTCAGAATATTTTTATATGCATGAAGCATCAACTGCCCACAACCAAATAATTGTGATCTTGTTTTATTTACGACTCAACGGGCTTGTCATAAATCAGTATCTCGCTTCTATACGGCAAGGAAATAGCTCATAGCTTTGATTAGCCTCTTCGACGTGCAAGGTCTCACCTTCGCTCACCGTCCAATTGTGGGTCAATGCGGCGCTCGAATGCCTGCATTGTTCATACAATGTACAACTTTACATATACTATGTATATTCCGCTACATTATACAAATTATTCGAACAATAGAATTACAAAGACATTTCATTTCAAGCCTTCGGTGCCTAATGAAGAACCCAACGAGCTACGTGTTTAATTATGGATTTAATCACCTTCTACAACCGCAACTGCTGTTAATTTAGTTAAACGAGGATTACCAAAGCCTGCATTATACATACGGTATACAATAACAACACATAGCTTATTAGAACGGGCTTAAGGTATCCTAGTAATAGAATATCCCAAGATAGAGAGCTTAGAGAAATACATAAACGCATTAAACACCTATTTCCTTTTCCATGGGGATTTAAGACTTGCCTAAAATATGCAGATGTGTACCGTGTTATGAAAATATGCTTAAACTACTATTTTCTTTAACAATGTAAATAGCTATAACCATTCCACGTTTATTTTATTAACATTACAAAGAAGGCTCGGTGCTTGTTGTTTTTTACGAGTCTCTGTAATAGGGGAGGATTCTTAAAGAGGACCGCATTAGAGATTACTTTTACTGGTCGTTTAGAAGTGGGTCAGTGTCCCGTAAAAGTTTCCGCGAATGTGGTCCGCCAGCCGCATTACCGCAGCAGATCAAAGCTGCCGGCTCTCCACACGATGACCCTTCAATCCATGAGACTCTCGGAAAATCATGCGTTTGTTTTATCCCCTCGCCACGTATCCCCATCGACTATACGAAGGCCTCTAATTTCGTGCGACACTTGACACAAATGTCACTAGACGTCGCGGTGAGCTCGAGCCTTAGTTTTAGTATAATCTTGTTTGCATCGAGTTGATACTATGAACCACCGCGCCCGACGGCTGCATAATTATTTTCAGTGTTTGCCCCCTATTAACATCTGCTCGGAGCGCGGGGCGGCGCGGGTGGCGACTCCGTTGCGCTTCGCCTAGACGGCATTGCAGAATGAATGTAAACCTAGGACACATTACACAGACTAACATCAAGTGCATAATTTACACTCTCATTAGGAACATCCAAAGGAATTTGAAAAGCTCACCATCAGTTGGTACTAATAAAATTAGTATTCTCTACGGCACCGGCACCCCGAGGACACGTAAAAACTAATTTTGATTAATGCAATTTGGACTAATTAAGTTGAATGGCTCATAACGTTGTTGATTAATTAAAACCGGAACCTTGATGCATGCAGCGTAGGAATTAAGCCTTTGATGTGTATTTACAAAACGCTACGATGAAAGTGATGGATATCTGTCATCTCTGTGTGGATGGAGCCGCGCGCTCGCGCCGCGCGATGCAAATTCTGTCGACTCACCCGGAAAGCAATTACTGAGTCTAAGCTGCCGCTCGTTCTTCTGCACTGCTTACCATAAATCAATGGGAACGTAGATACACAAAGGCGTGTATGTATAATATGAAGGTGGTGTAGACCGTAACATGAAGAACTAAATATTCAAAGCCTTTACTTTTAACATACGGCTAAAAGAAATATAGCAAGTATTATATTATAAATGTCCCCGTAGAATGGAGGATAAAGGGAGTATTTTCTGGAACATAAATTGCTAATAGTTTTCTAGGAATGGAGTTAAATGCGATAGATCTTACTCTACACGAGTTCTGAGAATAGGCTCAGAAAATGGGTTTCAAAGATAGACCTCTTGGGCACCTAGTTACACGATATGCAAGATACTTGTCGTTACTAAAGCAACCCTTGATCTTTTACGTCTCGATTCCTTGTATTTTATTAATCGTGAGTTGCCCTAATTAGTAACTGACTTTTGTTTTCATTAACGCAAGTGGGCGTGCAAGATTTGCTCGCCTTTTATGATTTTACATAAAAAACTTGCTTTAGACGTAATGTGTTTATAATGAATAGTATTTAGTGACACTAAACTTTATTATAAGAGTTACACAACGTTATAGCTAGGCACCTACGTAAACGAATTTGGTCCCCAATGTGGACGCAAGCCACAAATTCTTTCGCTGTGGTATAAAAGTGTCCCCGTCCAATGTTCGCAATACTTTGATAAAAGTAAATAAATACGCGCACAGGACCCATTTCAACAATTTGCTTAGGATACTCTATTTTGTCCGTAATCGCCGCCACAGCAGTGCGCTCCGAACGTCTAATATTGAACGCATGTTATAGATAGACAAACAAATTCGAAGACCACCCACACAATATAGCAGTTGTTCTCTATTGTGAAAGTGTAAATCATTCTTAAGCTTAGTTATCATATCAATAAACACCGGTAAGTAATATTCGAAAAGGATAAAATTGAAAAATAGTTTCTTTGAAAATAGCTGCTGCAAATTCTCATAGTTCGTAAAAACGTGTAACTAAGGCAAGCGCTATGTATATATACTTATGGATAATGGCTAAGTTCATAATGAAGGTAACTTCTGCAGGTAGGTAATAATATTACGAGTGATTCGATTTGTACCGTCGGTTCAGACTGCAGTGCTGACTCCGCCAGTCCTACAAAATCAATTAACAGGTGGCTAGATGTCGACTGAGAATATTCCAATCGAAAATGGAGCATAAAATCTGTAATTGCCCGGAATCACAGTTTCCGAACGTTTTCGATTTCGAAGATTACATACGTGTGTACAACCGATTTCCGTTGTACGATAGCAATTCATGTTTTCATTTACAGAGGTGAATAAATAATCAAAATATTATACTGAGATATATTTTTACTGTTATGTGGAATTTCGAGGCGATTGAAATATCGTGGACAAATATATATCTTGAACTTGAAGTAATCCGGCAATGTGCACTGTTCCTGTACTTCTGCACCACGGATTACATACCTCATAGAGGCTACTGTCAATGCAATTTAGTGACAGTATCATCGACATGACGACAAAAAGCCTTAGTAAAATTTGTAGAACTTTCAAGGTGGTAAAATATTAATATAAACCTTTGCATCTTTGTATTCATAAACGGATTTCAAATAAGTAACATAGAAAACGTCTATTTGCATTACAAGAAAAGGGCAATACGAGTACAAATCCAAATATTCGACGTCTTCGAACGCTCGGTCAATTTGCTTAGGACTTCTGTTGCTCTTTGATTGAGAAGCTGTTCCTTTTCCCATTTCACTTTCTCAATACACTCAATATTTGCACGCGATTCAAGACTTATACGTCAATTTAAAACCTTTTTAGTCTGGACAATGCCCTGGATGGCTTGTAAGTAATTTGTTATTGAATGGCTTAATCTGTATTTAAGGAGAAAGTTGTGATTTTTTTATTTGAAAATTCTATCTTCTATTTACCCATGAGTGTTCTGAAAGCTGCTTTGAAGATGGATAGAAGTTGCTTCTTCCTTTCACGCTACTCTAAACTTACTGCGATCTTTAACAGTGTGCTGCCGGGCGTACTTAGGCACCTACTAGTAGGTATTTTACATGAAGCGACTGCCTATCTGACCTCCATAACCCAGTAACTAACACTGTTCCAGTACGATGTCGACACGATAATAGTATGACAAAATCGCTTTTCGATAAACCCAATTGATTAATTGATTGTAGATAATTTTATGTTTCAAAAAGCAAAATCTTTGGAAAACAAAATTAAATTCGTAATAACTTATTTTAAAATATCAATTTTGTGCCTGACCGTATAAATTACCGTAATCGGGAGTAAAATATCTGGTATTATTATTCGGGTTGAGTTGACACGGGCCTAGTTGTCACTGGCCCAAGTATTTTTCAATTCATGTAAGTACTTAGTTTTATCGGGGTACTTCAATAAGTAACAAAAATCCTCCTGGAATCGAAATAGAACAATAAATAAAAAAATCTATGTTCAACCCGAAATAACATGTAAAAATGATGCATGCGTATTAGTTATAGTTGTTATAAATTCTAACCACGCCTCACGCATGTTGTAGGGTGCGCTATGATTTAGTGGGCACTTCCTCTAATCAGAGAAAGTGTTGTGGCACCGATAAGACACCCCGTCCTGACCTTATTAACTAGCTAAACTAGAATTGTTATACAAAAAAGATAAACCCTCGCATTCGGTTCAATATCCAATTTAGAATTTAATTTATGAATTTATAACATTCGAAACATGACAAAATTAATTAATGGATAAAATAGTAATTACACTTGCAGATTACAGAATGGAACGTTACTTAAACTGTTTTCTTTAGGATCAGTTTCACATACACCGAGTAAAGATATTAAACTGTAATAAGTACGGCGAATATCCCACATCTAGACACCCCATCCACCTGTCAATTTCCATAATGGAATGATGTCGGCCTTCCGCTGACCAGCTGTTATTATACCGTAGGCTGTGTAAGCCCATTGTTCTGCATTATTCGATAAAATCATTTCATAAACGCAGACAAACTACCATAGCATCACCTAGAGCTAAATATTGCAATAGAAATAAATTGGCTGCAATTTTTACCTGATTGGTTATTAAAGTGAACATTTTATTATTGTGAAACAGACAGAAAATAAATTGAAGAGAGAGTGAATCAGTTAATTGTCATGCCACGCTTACATATGAGTCTTATTGAAAGGAACATAGTTAATCCCAGGCGACAGTCGCTTCGAGAGAAAGCTTGCCTTTTATGGATTGTAGAAACATTCTAACATTTTAATTTATCCTGAGGTTTATTATTCAGTATTGATCAATAATATAATCATTCATTCTTCGCTAATCACCTACAAATTGATTAAAACGTGTTTTAGTCGGTGCCATGGATAGCAAGATACGCTAACTAATATTCATCAAACACAACTTACGCAACAAATACGGAATTATTCAATTTACGGTTTCCAAAAAACAAGAAGGTTTTGAAACTTCTTCAATCCGTCACGAAATATCTATAGATGTTGCGATAGTCCACGAATTCTTTTAATAATATCATGATCACAGAGTTACGAAAGGCTTAACAGATAGGATTGGGAAAGTTGTGCAGTTGGGAAGGTCGGGGCGCTGCTGGCTGGTGGCGGACGAAAGTGAAGGTGCCCCCGCCCCCACCGACCCGAACACAGCCCCCAGCGCTGTACCACCCCCACGCACCCCGACAGATGCACGCCCGAGGAGCCGCAGACGCCAGGGAAAGTACTCGAAGGAAACTTTTGCATAATACTGTTATGAGAAAATTACGGATTATGGTATGCGAATAGTTTACATTTCCGTTTTCAATTTAATAGTTACAGTTTTGAAAGAACCACTAAGTAAAATATGTACTAGTCGGTGGAGATGAACGCATGTAGACGAAAAATAAAATGTCAATCTTTACAACCCGCCAGACAGTGGCGAGACTATAATCTATAGGTACCTGCCAGACAGACAGAAGGGCTTTCCTACAAAGGCGCCGGTTTTTTCACAAAACTCCTATCCTACTTGACGCAAAACTCTTAGTTTATTTAACGTAAATCATCGTCAACTTCCTTTCTCAAAGTCATTAAAATGTCTTTGTAAAATTATATTACGTCTCAAGTACCTTCTTCCATCCATTTAGTACGATCAGGAGCCCTTGTATCACTATGCTCCTTGTGGTTCTTATTATTGTAGAAAACATACAAAAGGAAACATTTCCACTCAAGTGTGACTTAAAAATAATATCATTTACACTCTTGAAAACAAACAATTCGCAAGATATTTAACAAAGTTAAAGTTCGTAATACTACGATTTGTCCTGTGAAGCGTGTTGCTCATCTCATAACCTCGTTAGCGAGCCAGTTCGCAGATAAATTAAATTGAAACATTTTTCAGTGTAGCGTCTGGTGTGTTTTAAGTAAGTTACGCATGTAAGAGCTGTCGTAGAGTTGTGGCGTAATTTAAGCTCTCTCACTAACGAGCAGGCACTCAAGTGAAGCCTCTCCCACACAGCATTCCTCCAGACTAGATGATATTGTGAGATTTGTAAGCACATTGTTTACATTGCGTGTAAAACAGCGAGCTAAGCTGTACGCAGTTCCGCTTCCTCCGCCCTCCCCCCTTCAACTCCGCGTAGGCTTCCTATGTCGTCTCATATTGTTGTTTCGGCTCATATGAGTAAAAGCGACGCCGATTCATTTCAAATGTTTACAAATATGCCTACACGATGAAGTGAAGTGTTGATTGTCATTTTGTCATAATGAAAATGTGTCACATGCAGTGCAGTTTTTTGCTTCAACGTGATTATATTATCACATTCAATAATTTTTAATTGAACTCCTTTACAAAAATCCAAATGATTTTTATACCTTACGCAGTTTTTTATATAAAAATCCTTCACTCTGATGTTTCTAACAATATTTTCGTAAAGGGAAAATGTTTGCCTACGACCATATTGTGAGAATATATTATGCACACACATTAATTCTTCGTCGCCATCCAGAATAAGATAGCGCATGATATTTATGGCCACTTTAGCCATTGTTGGAATGCACATAAACAGCTAATGTTCATCTCAAATGCTTTTTATGAATGGATGCGGAGGTAGTGATGTTAGCAAACAACGGCGCGTCGGGAGCTCGCCGGTCGTCGGCGTCACTCCGCGCTCCTGGCTAATTACTGGGGGAGGCGGCGGAGCGCGCACGGCCACACGGCTCCAAGCTGCACCCAACCACACACGGACGCATTCAACTACCCCATTCAAAATAAACCACTTATTTCTAATTGTCTGTAAACTGTCACTGTTTTAAACTTTAATAAACTTTCTCTAAAACACTAAGACAATGTCAGATTGTAGCGTGGTATTGCACTTTACGACGCTCTGGACGAGCACGTCATCGTTAACAAGTTTAGACGTCGTAAGGCCGACGCGACTTTCCATTAGCACCTGACCGTCACAGTAAGTGTGATTAATGTAATTTATCCGTTTGATGGCGGTAATTACACGAGATGGATGTAGGTGGGAGGCAGTTCTGTCAGGCTTGCAGAACGTCCTGTAAGTATTAGCCCGCGCGTCTTACGCTAGCCTACCGTTCTCACTTACCTTAAGAGGAAATAGGGTGAGGTCTTTTCTTAATATAAAAGTCATAATTCGAGGTTCGGCTCTCGTCTATTTCCTCCTCCAATATTGGACCAATTTGAAAGATATTTTATAAATTGAATAAGAAGGACATTTACTGTGCCCTATGTTTTCCGTTTTGATGATATATTATCTGTAGAAGCACATGAACCCTCAGAAAATGTTCAAAATTGCCTGTTTAGACCGCTGTCATCAGAGGCCTATTATACAAAGACAACTATATTTATGAAAAAAGAAAAAACATAGGGGCACAGTAAATATTCTTCTTATTCAATTTATGAAATATCTTTCAAATTGGTCCAATATTGTAGGAGGAAATAGACGAGAGCCGAACCTCGAATTATCACTTTTTGTATGGAGAAAAGACCTCACCCTATTTCCTCTTAATGACTTCACACCACAAATTATAATCCAACGCTTTTACTAATATCCATTATAATTATATTCGTCGCAACGAATGGGCTTATCGCTAAAGTCGCAAATTGTCTGAATATTCTGCGAATTTTAATCTGACATTTTTGCTTTATTCTCGTCACACAAGATGATTAAACACGAGAAAGGTGCTTTAATACCAAAATAACATTTCGATATCGATCAACCATTTATTTTCTGATGGTTTTAATTAAAACTAATTACGGGGCTTATCGTTCCAATGGTTCGACGTGAATCTTGGGCCCAAATGGTAGCTGGGGGAGAAATTGGCATTTTGCGATGTCTTCCCCCGCCCGACCCCTCTGCACGCAGATAATTAACTGCAGATAGGTACTACCCGACTACCCGTACAACCGTGGCACAAGGGTATGGGACCAATTTTACCCACAAGTTTTAAAGAGCGGTGCCTCGGCTCGGGGCGCCGGCCGGCTCGAGTGCACCGCGGGCGACCGGTGGGGTTCAACAAATTGTAGGGGTGGCTAGGCAAACGACCGTGATTATATTGATTTTTAAAATGACATCTCTTTTAACCCTTCAATTTGTGGCTGAAGTGATTCCCACTTAACACAGTCAACAATTTCAAATTCATCTGTCGGGACTCACGACTCACGTTTAGGGCAGAAGCATCTGAAGTTTTTATTGTTTCTATAAAATGCAAATAAGCCATAATAAGCTTGCGCTTTTTAAACACGACACTAACAAAACAACGATTTGATTTTAATTTTTCTTTCATTCTTGGACAGTCAAAAAGCCGCCATTCAGCCGGTTTGGTGCATTTTGAAAGTTACCCATTCATATTTAAATTCCATCAGAATAATCTCTTTGATGTGGTACCCCGATACTGATTTGCATGTTTATAGCATTTCGGATAATGTTTTGTTTAAGCTCCATAGCGTCACGTAGGTAGGAAAGAGTTGTCCATTGATACATGTTGCAGCAACCCCTGCATTGTTTGTGGAGTTAACGCAATAGTGTTGCCAGACGTATAAATCACGAGCTAATGCTGCAGCATCCGGCGCGTCTCCGCTTATTGTGGAGCTGCCGACATTTGCTTATGTTCGGTACTTCGGGCCGCAGTCACCCTCGGCGACTGTCGTCGTTCGCGAGGGAGGCGACAATTTATTAATTCGTAAAAATTACTTTCCTGTGCGATTTCGTTTTGTTTACCCCTCGGGAAGAGGACGCCAATGATGTAAATGGCTTGTATTCTTTCAAATGAAGCTTCTTTTCCTTGAACTTTATACATATGCGGCCATAGATACCTATCCGTGTATGCGGCCGTAACCGTACTGAGGTAACAAGACAATAATTCGTATGTTGGTTCTATTTTAAAAGTAGGTAGGTAAGTACCTATTTATTTATAAACCAGTCTTCAGAGTTAACTTTTAGAAATAACTGAGGAATAAAGTATAATGCGGCAATTTGAATACTCCTCGTATTCAAAATGCCGCACCATGACGCAGGCATCACCAGGGAAGTACCTACCACCTGCAGCTTTATTGCAATGGCAATGCCTTTCAATTTGAAAATTCAGCAATACTCATTGCGTTATGAAATGGACGTTGTTGAGCAGAGGAATTTTACAAACATATGAAACAATGGATTATGAACTTCTTTCAAAACGTGTCGATTGTTTCTACACTACGATACGAAAAAGATGCGCTGCTCTGGTGCACCGGGTGCGGGCCAGTCCCAACATATACTGCAGTGTGTTGCGAGCAGGCTGGACTGTTTGTGTGTGATTCGCTGCTGCAAGATAAGACAGTGTTATAGGTTAT
Organism: Lithophane socia; assembly: GCA_947522985.1. Taxonomy (NCBI): domain Eukaryota; kingdom Metazoa; phylum Arthropoda; class Insecta; order Lepidoptera; family Noctuidae; genus Lithophane; species Lithophane socia. The sequence goes on along the minus strand of OX383256.1, from coordinate 11,482,262 downwards.
GTGTGTAGGTTAAGTTTACTAACATACTTACCGTCTTACTAATAAACGTTGTATAGCGCCTGTATAGTTACACAACGTTTATCTTCTTCTTTCAAAAGTAATTTGACTTTTGAAAGAAGAAGACAAAGCGTTGTGAAACACAGGCACTATACAACGTTTATTATTAAGGCGGTTAGTTGTTAAGAAATATTGTTACGAACATATTGAGTACAATTACTTGTTAATTAAATATAAGTAAAATAAAACCCTTCATGCAACCCAGTGAGCCCATTTTAACAAGATTTGAGATGAAATAACACCGAACTGACTTTCTCGAAATAACCAGATAAACAACAATACCACCCAGAATCGTATTAGAAATGTTTATTGGACACAACTCCCCTTGTTACACTTCTTATCAAAAGTTTAACAAATATCGTTACGTAACAGCAGACATAAAGAGAAACTCGCAAACTTCTCAAATTGTAAGAATTGCGCATCCTTTTTACGAAGCAGGGGGGCGGGGGTCTGTGTCAGTATTTATGAAGCGTGGAACCCTCGATGGTATTATTACCATCATTCTCTTACCCGGCATTATGGTGCAACGCTTTTGTAAACCGTTTTATAGGCTCGCGGCTACCCGAAAAGATTATGAATATGTATGCTTAATGTTTTAAATGCAGATATTACTTTTGTAATGGCGATACATAAGTACAAATATATATCAACAGCAATATCTTCTGCTTTCTTGGAGAATATCTACTTATGCAAAAACATAGACTTATAAAAAGTCACATTTCAACATCACACATTCAAACTAGAGTCTAGTCTACAGTTATAATACTGATCTGCATAAAGTTTGTCGATTTACGAATGCATGCGAACGAGTTGGTTCGAGAGTTGTGACCAAAAAAGCATAGTTTTCATTTGCGCGTCGTCGTCGTCCGTCTGGCCGCAGCCAAAGATCGATAGCCAGGCTGCAGCTCCAGACACAATCTTACTGCCACTGTCTTAACTTGACTAATGTCTTCTATAGCCTTCGTGTACTTTTCTACGAGTTGTACTGGTCAATACAAAGTTTCGAAACAATATACTTGAATTTGTAAAGCTGTGAACCGCTGCATCGTTGATTTAAAGTTGAAAACCGTAGGTACTTAATCTGGTTTTAGTGGTATTATAAACTTTTTCGTACAAAAAAAAATGGATTAAGAATAGTTTAAGTTCATTAATAATAAATACCTCTTCCTCTTTGTCAATCATTAAATTTTTCACAAGAACAAATATCACTCTAAACTCCAATTAAGTATAACAGTTTATTAGATGTTTCCAATGCCGCAGTGCCAGTTCAATGTGAAGATTTCGTTGGCAGCATCATCATCATCCACGTTGTGTTGATTTTTGAATTTAACAATAATTTTAAATAAGTATTTGGTTTTTAAACATATTTTCGTATTTAAATACAGGTATGTAAATACTGATATGAAAAACGACAATCTAGCGCACTATTACAGGCTGAAAGCTTCGTGTCAAACTCAAACTCAAACTCAAAGCATTTATTTCAATTAAACCATTTACAGGCACTTTTGAATTGTCAAAGAATCGGTCAGTTAGTCAAAAAGTTGAAGCTAGTTGCCCATTCCAAATCGTAGATCTCTATGGAGAAGAACGGGCAAGAAACTCCAAGGACACTCTTTTAAAAATGGATATAGATATTACAAAATCCTGGGTACAGTATTCTTGGTGCTTCTATATGTGAGAACAATGTCAAATGAAAAATAATCAAAAACAATTCAAAATACCCTGGCTAAAGGGTTTCCGGATTAAAAAGACTTTACTTGCATACATGCACAAATAACTTGCATAAATCGCACTGCCCAACAGCGTTTAATTTAAACATGCTTGACACATTTTTACAACCTTACAAAAAGCGGGACGGGAGATATGTGTACCTTGGCTCACTTTACAAGCTTTATCTGCCTGTCTGCCACTACCTACTACTAGTGCAAAAAATAAGTAGACTTAACGTTATCGAAACGAGACAAGCAAAATGTTGTTGTTCTAAAGTAGCACAATTTTAAGGATCATGGTTCCCCTCAATTTGGTTTATATAAAGTAAATTCGTCGTCAGGCTTGAAAAATACACGCAACGCCGCCGTTTCGAAAAGGGGGCCATTTAGTTAGACCCTCGCTCGCGGACTGCGGTATTAACAATAAAAACGATTTCCGTTGCACTAAATTGATAACCACTAATTACACCACGAGCAGTAAAATCCATAAATACTAATCTTCGCGCTCGTACCGTAAATTACAGCGGGGAGAACGTTTATTCCGCTGAAATATTACTCGACCACTCGGAATTAAAATGAAAATGCGATGTACCACATATTTTGCATTCCCACGCCCCCTGAACCCAATGTATAACCACGCGTCGTGAACACGGCTTCGATGAAATGCTCACACGTGATTTAGGGTGGAAATGTCACCCGGCCACGGATTGCACCCACAAGCGAAATACAATACACCGTGTGTACAATATTCAGCTTCGCGTAGCACATGACTTTTTTAATAAAACATCCAACGCTTGTAAATTATACCTTCCACTAGGTATCTCCTGTCTTCAACTAAGCAAATAATAACTAAATATTATATAACAATTTTATATTCTGACGAGTATAATATTGTTCGGAAAAGAGAAGCAGCAAAAGGACTATATTATTATATAAATACCTTAAAACTTATTTACGGCTTATAAAATGTTCCCAGTCATTTAAGGGTTGAGTCGGTTTTATTATCTGTCTACGTACCTATACCTAGTGAGATACCCGTCGGCCTTTGGGATTGATAATAAGGTCGCAGGAGGCTGCTTGGCCGTTTTAATACCTTAACGAGGCCGGTGTGGCCGCCTGACGGGTACGCGGAGGCTGCCTGACGGGTCTGAGGCCGCTGACGAGACCTAATTGCTTAATTAACACCGCAATCCGACGACATCGAGCGTAATCTCCCCTCACTTTGATACATCGACTGTGCGATACCTAGTAGTTTCATTTAATTGAAAGTTCAAACATATTAGATTACTGCTAGTTACGTATATTGGTATTCGCGTCTTCAAAGGATATCATCCTGTGCTTAGGTATCTCAACCTAAAGTAGATTCCTATAGTATAAAGTTAGCCAGACAGAAACTTATAATAAATATCAAAAATTGTACTGCACGGATCCGCACAGCCATGTAAGTGGTTCAGTAAGGACTTGCACAGTATTTCAGTGCGAGGGAACACCCCGCTCCTATGAGTTGAAAAGTTCAATATTGACTCACAAAATTGCTTTAAGTCGCTGCAGCCGATAATAGTGGAAGCTTATTTGGAATGTCAACCTTATTGCATGCGCGCACGAGTGGAATTGCTTCCGGGCCTTGTTTGTGTGAGGTGTTGTTACCGCTCCAGCGGTTATTGGCATGTCCTCAAAGCTTCCTTCCGACACAACCAAGATGGTGAGGATTTTCCGCTAGAAGTCAGCCCTCCAATAATGTTTAGACAACGCTCTGTACCTGCCGTTCACTTAGATTAATTTATTTTGTAAGCCCGAGCTACAGCTACAAAGGCTTTTGATTTATAGGAAACTTTGACTTTAATACTACATATATATTATATTAATTTATCGTAGAAAGTTAAAGTTTTACCTATTTTAGCCTTTTGGGAATTTACCATACGTTTTCATTAAATGTGAGGGGGGCAAATCTGGACTTGATTTTATGACCGAAATAATAGCTAGAATAGAACCATTGTAATTTATTAACACTATCAATCTGTCTATACAACATCTCTTCTTATTTTTCACTTTTTGGTTGTGGTACCTACCCCACACAAATTCGAATACCACTACCTGCTATGTAAATAACAGTGACGGGAACTTAAAACATCATCCACATAGGCTAAGTGGAAAAATACGTATTATTGAAGGTAACTCAAAAACTACGCAAACAAAGTTAATACAAATATGGGACCACCTCTAAAGTATGACCTACCAAACAAAAAAAAATCATCAAAATCAATTCGTAATTGGCTGAGTAATCGCGTAAAAAACAAACAAACAAAAACACAATTGAATTGAACCTCTTCCTTTTTGAAGCCGATAAAAAAAAAATGTGATAAGTACTTCGAGGTTGATACGTGGTAGGTACTTCGGGATCGGACTGAATAAGTTAGGCCTAGACCGTCGCGGACAAAAGTGTATCAAAATGTAACAAAGTTATTTTGTTTTCGAGTGTACTCGAGCGTACAAAATTAATGGCAGTGCGTTTGATGATACGACTGATAGGGGTTTACCAACTTTGCCTATTTACATCGTTAGCATTGTCTGTACATCCTTTATTGTATCCCAATTTCCTGTTTCACAAAATTCGATTAAAACTGTTCGCTCGCAGTTTCGGAATACGAAACATCATAGAATATTATGGATGTGTACTTTTCTTAATACATATTCTGCCTATGGTTGTAGTAGGTACTAAGGTACCTAGTTAGTAAATAAAATAGGTACCTACTTAAATAAAATTCTACTGCCTTCTCGTAATACTTCCAAGGCTAGGTGGAGCATCAATACTATTGGGCACCAGTCTGTCTCTAGGTAAGTAATTCGATCCAAATTAACATTTGAGCAAACCGAAAACTAGCTTTGCTATGAAGATATAAAATTGTGACTTTAATTTCTAAAAAGGACGCGATAATTTTGTGACTAAATCCTACTAATATTATAATAAAGTAGCTGCGCCCCGCGGTTTCACCCGCGTAAGTCTCGATCCCGCGGGAATATCCAGATAAAAAGTATCCTATGTCCTATTCTAGGTCATGGTCTACCCTTGTGCCAAATTTCATCCAAATCCGTTCAGCCGTTTTAGCGTGAAAGCGTAACAAACAAACAAACTCACTTTCGCATTTATAATATTAGTTAGGATGTGAAAGTTTGTGTGTTTGGATGTTTGTTACTCAATCACGCAAAAACGGCTGAATGGATTTGGATGGGCATACAGATAGTTTATAACCTGGATTAACACATAGGATACGCTTTTTATCCCGATATTCCCACGGGATCGAGACTTACGCGGGTGAAACCGCAGGGCGCAGCTAGTGAAATAATAAACAATAGTTACGTACGCACAATTGTTTTTTCATAGCTTCGTACATTTTCTAGACAAACAAACGCTCGTTTCTTTATAAAACCTGATATTCGATCACCCGATACCTAATCAATCATTAAAGGTTGTCGAAAAAATAATATTTGTACATAAACCTCTTCGATGTCCGCCATGTCGACACTCATTTACAGACGACAACCAGTTTCCATTTTAGTGAAAGCACTTTCCGGAAAATTGTCGAACGACCCCATGGCTTGTATTTTGGTCACGTAACACGCCATTTTATGATATGCCACGGATTTATTTGACATTGCAAACTTAAATAGAATATGGTACATGTTATAACTGATTAAATATAAGGCTTAATTAACCTTCTTTCTTATATCTATGGGTTTAACGAGATAACAGTATCTCGTTAGTGTTAAGACTTATTTTTCAAAATCTGGTTATTCTCGAATCCTGAAGCCCAGCCCCTACTTTGCAAGAAGAAAAAGATGGTAAATAAGATTCCACGGGTAGTTTAATCAAATCATCATTATATTCAGGCTTTATAAAAATCGTATGTGCATGTGATGCACCAGTCTAATATTACAGTCAGATACTTTCGAAATAATTTTGCCGCTTCGTAGATAAAATGAAGTAGGTATGTCACTTATCGTGTACCTATAAAGACAACGTCCAAAGTAAATTAAGCATAGCCAAACAGGTAAAGCTACAGTGCTGCTAAAGTATGTAACAAGTTATTAGGCTTGCCGATTACAAGTTCTTGCGGAAAACCCGGGTCATGTCTCTAGTTCTGCGAGATGAAGAGCACTGATACATTGTTACCTTTAATTCTCAGATCAGCGTGGGAAACACAAAGATTTCGATCACAATGTAATTGTATAAATTTTAGATAAGTTATCTTCACTAAATAGCAGCATTATTTGCACTGAGCACCTTCCAATCAGAACATTGTTAGCCGACCACGGAGGAAATAATACGAAAGATATGGTTTTTACGACTTACCATTAAAACCATACCTTTACTTTTCGTTTGTCATTACACAATATATATAAGTATATTTAAAGCGAACATTATCGTTTCTGACTATTCCGGGAAACAAATGGCATGATTCCTTCCCATTGATGATACAAACGATGCAGTAATACCTAACCGACTAACCGACGAAGACGACGACCGTTAAATTATTTCAAGACATTTCCATGCCCCGGTTTTGAGCAGTCAGAGAGTCAGAGATGATGATGGTAATGGTTCGGAAACATCGCGACTATTACCTATATTGTGATTTAAAAAAGCACCTCTACGTGTTTAACCCCTAAGGAACAATACTAACAAAACTTCCTACCAACTAATTGGCCAACTTCTGTACACTTTAACAACTAGTTGAATTATGTCGGGACTGAAAAGTTTCAAGTTTCAACCAAGAACCAACTATTCGGATTTTCTCGTCTTCGCTGTTTACCCGTTTGAATTTACTACCAAGTTGCAGTTAATATAAGCTTAATATATATTTTCTGATAGCTAGACTAGTTAAAAATTATACATACATAAGAGAACACTAGGAGCTAGTAGCACATGAGTAAACAATAACATGAAACCTGTATTTTTATAACCTACCCACTGATATGTAAAAAGAAACCATTTCCATATTACTATGCAGATTATATTATGTCATCTGTACCTAGCCCCTGATTAGAGCAGCCACAAGTCCTTTGTTATTGAAATAGAAACGTACTCAAGTATCATGGACAGAGAGTTTCTGCGTAGGATAGCATTACGCCATCTGTTGACAACGTAGCCACGGGTTCAGGTTCGATTGATCTTCGAGAGATTTTCCATAGCGGGCCATGTTGAGAGGCCGACGGCATTGAGTTGTTATTGTATGTGGCGAGGTGGCGAGGTGGCGAGGTAGCGAGGTAGCGAGGTAGCGAGGTAGCGCATCGTACGTACGCGGGGTCGTCGGCCGAGGGCGCTGCGCGGGGGTGCGACACGGGGTTGCTTTGCACTTCCGCCTCGCTGCACTCATTTCCGCATAAATAGTACCTGCCTCACCGTATCAAGATGTAGGCCTTTCGCTGAGCCGTGGACACGTCTGTGCTACGCAAAGCATCTCTTACCAAGACATTCTGATAGCTTTAATGAGCACCAGCTCTTCTACAAGCACAAGTAAAGAAATACCGAGCTGGAGAATAAAATACCGTGACCGCTAACAAAAATAAATTACCAACTAAACCGACTCCGTCCAACTAATCAGCGCAAACCAGCTCCAGTTAAAAGGAGAAACGCAATTTGAAGTTCCCCTTAAAAGTTTCGAAAGCGCAGGAGTGTGGGTGAAATAAAACAAAGGCAGGCACGCGCCCGCCGCGGCACTCATGCTGAGTGCTCTGCTTTGTGGCAGGCTGGGCGATACAATGCAATACGCGATACACACACTCTGACGAGCACAAGTCTACTGAGCATAGCCAAGTAGGCTTCCGCGGGCGCACGTCCGATATGGAACCGATATTGTGTTACCTGCTAAATGTACGGACAACAATACGTCACAATATTTCGTTAGCGAACGAACATGAACAATGTGTTGGGTTGCCCACTATCTTTTTAAAAGAGTTGCAAGTTTTGTGAGTCTTGCGAGAGACTTTTTTCTTGGTTTATATGGCTTATCCAGAAAAAAAAAACATTTTTTTTAAATTAAGAGTTTTTTGTGAAAACGCAGCTTATACCACATGGTTTAAACTGCGTTCTCACATTTAATTCAACAAAGACAGATTTGTAACTAAACATACTTAGAAACAAACTCTTTTTCTTTTGTTCAAAAATGTCTCTATGTGTGTAGAGAGCCATTTTTGAACATTTTTTAATGTCAACTGATAAAACCTTATACCTTACCTTATAGGTTCATCAGTTTGAGATTCTAAATAAATTGAACCAATGGATTGTCTCCAAAAAAGTATTTCCACTTGATTGTTGGTATCCTTACGCTCGACCGCGCAGCGAAGATCATTAGTGAGGTGAACACTAATGATCCTCTCGATCGCGACAGATCGCCGGAGGAGACAAGCGCTCCATCGAGATAGCGGTGCTTCACCAAATATCGGATTTTCCGTGTCAAGAATTCATAACAAGAATTTTACAAAAACCCGCCTCAGGCCTTGCAGTCACTACCTTAACAGCTTTTAAATTCTGCATGCTTTATTTCTGAAATAAATCATAAACTGCATAGCAACTGAACGGGGTACCTGATCTTTCTTTTGCATAAAGTCCGCAGTACCTATTTGTTAATTAGTTTAGTCTGAGAAGTCTACTCTAGTCTAATCTGAGAAGTCGATCCTTGCATTTTAAGCAGAGTACCTATTGCAATTTATAGAGCAAAAAGAGCTTGCCGGCCGGCTCCGGCGGCCCCCCGCCACTAGGCGGCGGCTTATCGAGAGATGGCGAAAGAGCACCCTTCTATCTAAAGCGTTGCTTTGTCCCTTCCAGTGGAACCACTTTTCAGCACTGAACATACTTTCTTTAAAAAATATACAATTATCCATTTTGCTAAGCTCAATGCATTTTGACTATGAAGGAATAGTAACTTACATTTTTGCAATAACACGGTTACTTTGTAACCTTCTCTCGATAAGCGATCTTCGCAACTTTCCTTGACCTTTAGAACAGTACACTAGCTACACAGCAAAAGTTAAGGGATAAAACGACAGCGCCCACCTAAAGTAAATGCCACGATGAATTTATTATACCTCTTGGAACAAAAAACAATTTTATTACAATATCATAATTTCATTTGAAGAAAGTCTGTATTTTCTATTTTAGTTTAGATGATAGATAGATAAACAAAAAAAGTTCAGACGATATACTCTGACACTGTCTGATAAGCAAATTGCTCAACGATCCTAGTCTGCTCCAGAGAGAATCGCCGTCATGGAAGTACGTCACGGTTGATTGATATAAGGATGTAACTATATCGTTATCCTCTAATTCTGTTCTAATGGAACAGTTAAGGAAGCGTTCTCGAGGCGGGGCCAGTCCTCGTGAAGGAAATGAGTTCAATTTACCATTATCTCGGGGAATTGAATGGTGCGACCTCGCTCGCCACTTGTTATGCTGACTTATTTAGTATGACAATCCAACTAGAAAACCATCACGGAAATTGCACGGTTGCAAATTGGGTTCGCTCTAGTGCTGCGGTGACTCGGAGTTATAGAATTCGATTTTTATTGAATACTTAGCTTTACGAAAAAGCCCCTTATTTCTTTAAAAAAAATAGTTTAGCTTTAGAAATAGGAGCCAGCCGTTGCACGGTGTTATTATGGATTTTATTCGACCTTGCTTCTATCAAACCTTTTCCGAATATTTAGTACCTATAATAACTTTCAGGCTTCTATTGTTTGTTTATTTACCTTTTGATATTTCACAAATTTCCAGACCTTATTTGTTAGACCAGACCGTCAATAGGTATTTATCAAAACTTATAAAAGAAGGGCTCTCTTTATGACACGAGAAAGTAAATATAGGTATAATAATATGTTCATCCACACATACATGTTTGTGTTGTGTGACCTGATGGTCATAGAGCATAGCAATCAAGACAAAGCTGTACCTCTGCAAGCTCGGACAAGCCTGCCAGTTGCATGGAGTCTACAGAACACAGGCTATTATTAAATACCTTAGCGTGTAACTATCTTATTCGGACAGCAGGCTTGGTGGTCTATGTGTATATGTCTATTCCTTTGAACGTCTCTAACGGACTACCACTGATGTGTAGGTACTTTGCGTGTAATAATAGTCCTCCAGACCGTATTTCGGCCACGGTGTAGACATATCTTGGTACTTGGTTTCTGCAAGTATAAATCTGATTTATATCCTACACCTCACAACTTCAGGTCCAATTGAAAACCAGCGTCAGGCACTAGTTGTGTGCCATTTTTGCTGCAGTGAACTGGCCGTATTTGGCGTAGCCGTAAGGCACACATTCCTACTAATTTCTTACAACGCACCACTTTTTATTTGCCAGAGTAATTGTGTACCTTTTAGTCTGTGTTACAGAAAAGTATTTTCTTTCTTCTTTCTTTTAAGTAAACATAATTTTTAATTTCAATCTTCCTTGCTCCCAGAGGGTGCGACGACGTGCAGCGTTCGCTGGAGTTGCTGGACCAGGTGTTGAGCGAGTACGACGAGGGCGAGCCGCGGTCGCTGGAGGCGCGCGCGCCCGCCACACCCGCGACCCCCGCTACCCCCGCCACGCCCGCTACCGACGACGACTCGCCGCTCGCCGGACACACATCCGAGGACGATGGATACATGAGCATGAACGGCAGGAGGTGAGAAACTCAGTTTTGTAGGGATCCCTAATGCATTTTTTTTACAAATAATGATTCATTCAGTGTGTGAGTTATTTGATTTGCTTTACGTCATATTAAACGTCCTAAAGCCATAGAAGCCTACTTGACTAGGTACAGCTATTTGTCACCAATCACCTAGTCGTCCAGTTAGATTTAGGTAAGTATGGAAGGAATAAAAAAAATGTAGACACTTTTAATCCTCACCACTGGTACCTAAACTCGACAATTCGCAACAATGTCGGCTTCGAATAAGAGCAGGAGGATATCCGCCAATGCTTGTCAAAGGCTGTAATTAAATAACACCTTCTGACTAACTTATTCAAATATACCTATGGTAGCGATTATGAGTATAATGAAGATTATTTTAAGTACTCATTTGCCATCCAACAAACTCATGCTGATGTTTTTTTTTCACATTTCGATTCTTACCCTATTGACTCTTGAGCTAATAATAACTCGTCCACTTAGTCCACAACAATAGACAATGATAACAGATAATGGTTCATATTGTACATAGGTATACCCAGCCGAAGCCGTTCGCCTATTGTTGCTTAGACAGGTCCATATTATCCAGCTGTATCTTTGAAATACAATATAAAACATTTATCGCTTGTAGTAGGTAGTACCCAGTACCCACAAAACTATAGCGTACTTATCTATGACAGTAGGTATCATAGTAGATACCGTTCGAAGAATATTTTAGCCTGCCCCCATTTTTGCTAAGGTTATTTAGAGTCATTTCATTTTTGTCTATGGATTCATGTGTGTACTGACTGTTGTTGTCCACAACATTCGGTTAGTTTTTTTTTGTTTACAATTGCGCCATAACTCGTGGAGCAACTTGGGAGAGGCCTATGTCCAGCAGTGGACTATGATAGGCTAAGTTGATTGATTGATTAAGTATTCTTCTACAATATAATAAAATCACCAATACGTTTGAATTGAAACCGTAAATCTTGACATGCATATTAGTAGTTTTCTTACTAATGTATTTGTGGTATATTACAGAGCGAAGTTCGCGCTGGGTTTCCGTCCGACGGAGGAGCGCGAGGAGCCTTCGCCCCCGGACCCGCCGTCGCCGCGCTCGCCGCCGCCGCCCGAGGAGGCCCAGCGCATCATCTCCACGTTACTGCCCAAGTAAGTACTATTGAGACATATAAAACAATTCATGCCTGACAGACAACAGTAAGTCTAAACCACTGAAGATTGAAACATGGAATTGGATGTGTTTGCTTAAAGCTCTATACTCATTCTGAACCCTAAAATCCAGCGCTTTAGCGGTTCTAGCGAGGACAGATTAATAAACCGAATGGACCCAGATCCTGAAAAATTAAATACTTATTTAAATACCTAGAAGCATGAATATTCTAATAGGTCTATCAGAGAGAACTGCATTTTTACGAAATACGCCCAAGTCTCAGTGGTTTACCTACATGCGACTACATTATTTAGTAGAGTTACTTAAAATATCATAACAATGTTACAGAGTGTCACCGGCAAACTCAGCCAAGCGAACGATATCAGCAGAACAGCGGGAGGCAGAGGAGAGATTGGACTCCATCATCAGCGTCAATGGCATCACCACGGCCACGCAGACCACTTTTGTAAGTAGATGCAGTTTTTTTATTTAATCACAAGAAGATCCTTATAATTTATAGATCCATAAGGTACTCGTATTAACATTAAAGAAAATATGTTCTTTAGTCTAGTCATCTTGATTTCAGCCAAAAACCAGACACCAACGCCCCTACGGTTGGGAAAAAGACACGGAAGGGAACGGCTTCCAACTGCAGCAGCCCCCCGTGCCCCCGTACCGGTTCGCGTCGCTGCAGCACGGCGCGCGCCCGCCGCAGCCCGACACGGCGCCCGCCTGGCTGCCGCCGCGACACAACGCGCCACCCACCGGCCTCATAAAATCACCCAGTGTCGAGAACCCACCGGTCTTCCCATTCATGGGTTTCTCCAGTGAATTCAACGACAAACCATACAATGAACATCCAGTCACCATATATCCAGGGCCAAATATCCAATTCAAAAAGGAACCAGCACATTCACCGACATACAACGTACCAAAAATTTCACCTTCCAACACGAAAAGCTCGGAAAGAAAGAGCAGTATGAAGCGCGATAGCAGGTCGGACGGTGAAATGTTATCACCCAAAGGGAAATTACCTCCGCGGACTCTCGCCGGTTCTATGGAGAGACATAGAGAAGTGTGTAGAGGATCTACGGAGGACGTGGTTGTGAGCTGTAAGAGGAGAAGTTCGAGTAAGAGTAACGACGAAGAGCACTTTTCGGACGATTCTCTGGAGGAGTCGTTCCCGCCGCCGCCGCCCGCTGTTACTACGCCTTCGAAACGCAATTCCATAGCTTGGGAAGTGTCACTCGATGGTGATGACCCTCTACTTACACCGGGAAGCACAAAAGTAATTGTTTAGTAAACTGTACTATAAATAACATCGACAGAAAATGGCTTAGCACTTTATTACAAGGATCCGTGAACTATAGGCGCTATGAAATTATATTCAAGTTTGCAACTTGCAAGTAACAAACTGGATTAGAATCATACTCACTTCTGGAATTAAATGGCTTAATTTTGTTCTAGTTCCTTGCTATCTAGTAGGCATATCAATAATATTATTTTCTTACTAATGCCTACTTTAAAAAGAAGTATATCAATACTACTTTCTACCAAGCCCAGCATTTTAATCGCGTTTATTCTTTGTATTACTTATCAGTTTTCTTTACTTGTTTTCAGGTTATTGGCCGACGAAGAAGGAAGTCAGGTGATCAGTCACATTCTAGCACAAGCTCAATACCACAAAGAGTAGATGATGATTGGGGAGAGGAGTACTGGCCACCGCCACCTCCACTGACGCAGTGTGAGACCCTCGGGTCACCCACTTCAGATGCTGATCAAGAGAGCCGACGAGCACAAGATCTAGCATGTGGTACATACGTCATCAGAAAAGGCAAAAATCGAAAGCAGTTACCAAGTTTCAACAAGAACACGACCAACAAATCTCCCACCAACCTACTCAACAGTCACAGTTTGAATAGAAGTTTAGATACTGATAAGTCCATGGACGGGTCGAGCATATCAATCAGCGGCTCCGGTTCTGTAGGCTCGTACAACTCCCGACCGAGCTCAGATTTAAGTTTGCCACAATCGCGTTACAGTGTAGACTTGAACTCGAGACTGAGCCGTGAGCTTAACACTCCAAACTCTAGATATAGTATAGATCTTTGCACACCGAATTCTAGATTGAGTAAAGAGATAACATCACCAAAATCTCGTCTTAGTTTAGATCTTAATAACGGTCCAGATAGATATATCGCTCAGGAGTACTTCGGCCATAGTCCCAAAAGTAGAAAATCACAGAGTGAGAAAGGAGCTCATACGTCTAAAGTTCAGAGCAAACTGTCCCCACAAAATAGGTTTTCCGATTTTAAAAAGTATTCATCGACTTTCGATAATATTCAGTCACTCATAAGAGAAGGAAAGGTAGAGGAGACACCCCCGACGGAATGCAACGAAACCGTCAACGAACTGACCACAGTGCCTCCCAACATGGTGCGCGTGGTGTCGCTGCCGAGCCTGGGCGACGAGGCCGGCGCCGGCCGCACGGCGCTCATCACCACGGTGGAGGAGGAGGAGGACGACGGCGGCGAGCGCGGCTCCAGCGGGGACACCTCGCCGCTGCGCAAGATCGAGAACAATATTAGCGCTATATTAAGTCAAGGTCGGGACCAAAAACATTTTACCCCATATATACCTAAAGACTGGAATATTCATAAGGATGAATACTGTGATGACGTATCTAAAGATATATTAGAAAACAATTTCCGTTATAGTTCTAGAGAGAGGCAAAAGAGACATGATATACAAAAATCGTCGAGTCACAATGAAATACAGAATCAGCGGTCAATAGATCGCCGTGACCGTTCGAAGAGGTCGAACAGTATGCATAAATCCACGAGCGCCAAAGATGTACCAGTTAGTTTGATGCGGCAACCATCTTCGTCGGACTCGGCTGTGTCGAGCGGCGGAGACTTCCCCCTCAATGTTCAAATAGTTGAGCACTCGTACAGGCACCCACCGCTACCGCTGCCCCCATCGCCGATATTAGTGCACGAGATGGGGCCCCTGCCGCAAACCCCAGAGTCACCGAAGTTTCCTCCCCTGCCTCCCTCGCCAGTGCAGGAGGTTGACGATGAATATACAGAAATTATGCAGCCCTCAGAGAAACGTCATGTGAAGAAAGCTGACACGTTGCCAACACCAACGATGGAGTCTAGGAGAAGGTATTCATAATCAACTTTAAACGAATGCTTCATCAAATCATTTATTTTTCTAATATATAATATATTTATTTATAGTATTCATAACGTATTCGTAGGTACTAAAATAAATATTTTGTTCCTAAGGCCTTCGGAACCCCCCGCGGTGCCGCCGCATCGTGACACCACAAACAGTCTCAAGACGCGCTCTATGGAAACCAGCTACAACAAAAACAGGAGAAGCAGTAACTTCAAGAGTGGTTCAACCGATAGAAGAACGTTACCAACAGGTATGGGTTCTACATTATTTGCCTTTGACTTGTAGAGTCCGCCTACGAGGGACAGTAAGAAATCCTGAACAGTTTACATGGCGTCATGGCCATGTAAACTGTTCAGGATTTCTTACTGTGGTAAAAATATGAACCACCCAGCAAGATGATTGCTGGGCTGACTGACTACGGTATATACGAATCTTCATTTGCAATCTTGATTGTTCCTGGTCATACATGCTTCAATAAAAAATAGAAAAATCTTAGATCCTAAAGGGTTAGTAGAAATAGGTTTTCTGAAAGACTGCCAATCGAGTACTGCCATCCCACTTACCTACTCGTTTGGCAAGTCTGCTGTCGCAGTATTTTCAAAATATTTCCTGCTCTGTCTGTACGGACCAACATAACCTGCCTCTAAAAAAAATCGCATAGCCGCACAGCCGCAAAACGGCGTGCTGTGCTAGTAATGTTATAAGTTCAAACAGACATCGATAGACAGCGCTGTCTGCGCCAAAATACGAAAAGATTAAAAACTTCTCGAGGTTTTTTGCCCATTGAGCTACCGTCATGTAGCAATACAAAGTCAAGGAAGTGCAAAGTGAAGTGATACTTACATAGTCTTAAGCCAACATAAGTTTTGTTTTTATAATTACGAGTATGTATGTTTCATATCTAATAACCATTTATTTCAGGCGACCAAGCCCGGTCGCCTGAAATAAATAGTTATTATTATTGATACTAAGCCACGGTTACAAATAGATCACTGCCAGATTTACCAAAGATTAAACTTGAATGTTCAAAATTTACATTAGTAATCGTATCCAGTAAAAATATCACGTCCGTACCTATCTTCAAAGCAACTTCTCAAGAAAACCTTATAAACTTTCAGACATCGGAGCGAGCGGCGCCAGACGCAGGACCCTGCAGCGCCAAAGCCGCGAAGCCGCAGCGTCAGGGCGCGGTCCCCTGCAGACGTCTGCCAGCCTGCCCGAGACTCCGGTGTTCGCGCGGGGATGCGACGTGCCGCGTACTCCACCGAGAAACTCTACTGGACCCCCGAGGAACAACACCATGAATTCAATACAGTCGATAGGTTAGCTGACTTATTTGAAAACCATAATTTCATCTTGCAGAAAACCCGTGAAGCCGTTAGTCGCGGCTTGTATTCGTAGATCTTTGACAGTCGTTCCGGGAAATCAGAAGCTCGATAGTCTGACAACCAGTTTTAGCAAAGGATATGGCACGATATGGCACCCTGTAACTGGGTTGTGAAATTGTGACTGTCAGATAAGCAGTTGCTCCAAGTAATATACCGTTTGATCCAGTTAAGACTGGATACCAACCCAACATATTTGTTGGGAAAAGGCTAGGCAGATGATGATTTCATATTTTTCATACTTACCCTCACGTCATAATATCTTTAACCAATGTTTATCTACTGGTCAAAAAACTGTAAGATGAACTCGTATACAGTTTCTGATTTAATCACTATGGAATACTGAGATCTGGGTTTATTGGAGTGAGGACCCAGTAACAGTAGGTGAAAAAACCCAAGGTTGCTTTTACTTGCAAGAAATTATATAGCATATCGGTTTGGCTCAATTTAGTAAGCTATGTTGTTCGACGGCAGGTGAACCCTCTGCCAAACAACTGTTAAACATGACGAACTCTTTTGGCAACTGTGCCTACTACGTACCTACCTACCTTTTATCGAACGATAAATCTCAAACAGCTGCATACTTGTAAAGTACACATAGTACCTAAAACAAATAAAAGGAAATCTAAATCAAATATTGCAAAAAAAGTTGCTACGAAAGTGCTACGAAGGCTAAGAGTGCATTTTGTGACCTTTACTAAAACTTCCCAACTGCGAGTCCGACTCCCACACTAATGATTACGTACTTCGAAAACTATTACAGTTAACCTTATTTTTATTACTCGCCATAATAGAGGCCATAATCTGTTGCCACAGATCTGTGGCCACAGAATGCGTGTATACCACACGCATTCTGTGACAACTGGCTACCCATTACTGTTAAACAGTTACAGCACGTTGACCGACGGAGGTACGGATATTAGGACGCCATACTCTTACTACTAGGGCCCCGTTGGCACTCTTCGAGTACGGAACCCTAGAAAAAATAAATTCTTAACCAAATCTTGCACAAATCCATAATCTGTTGCTACGAAAGAGCTACGAAAGTGCTACGACGCCGTAGAGGGGCCTTTTTTGACCTTAAATTCGCTAAACTTTCCTCGATAATCCACTTAATTATCTATTTTTATTTACTCCTGAGAATGACTTGCAGATTTAGATTAAACTATTCGTTAAATAAAAGTCCATGCGGTGACGTAGCACCCTCGCAATTTGCACGCATATAGTCTAACCACCGAACAAACGGAAGAAACGAAAGACAAAATGACAGATTGTTGAAAGAAAAATTAAGAAAATAAAATGCCACTTTGTATAGAAAGTGATATATATCTTAGTATTTATTTATTAATCATATAGTACCGATAGAAGTCGTCGTGGTGGTGTAAATAATAAAGATTTTATATAAAAATGTGTTCACAATGTTGTACCTACTTATTTTAACTTTTACAAACAAAAGTTTCCGGGAATTAAGGTTTTGTTTACAGATGACTCATTAGCGCACTACCAATGATGGGAGATGCAGTCACATCAAACGTTCAAAAATTATGTCTATAAGCAAATTTACGACAACTGCGAAATAGACCCGAATCGAAGTGTACTATGATAAAAGCTATACTCGAATCATTTTTCACACGTCTTTCTTCGTACCAATCATAGGGTTCCTATTGCATTTCGGTGGAGTTATCGGATATCCGATGAGGTTAAAACTAGATGCAAGCTTAGCCGTAAATAATGGCTTCTTAAATCTCATATAGCTCAACTAAAAACAAGCTGTCCGGTATTTTCTTCAAAGGCGTAGTCCCAAGTACCCGACTAAGGACGGGACCAACTCGGGGTCAACTTGGGATATGTCCAACATTGTCCTCAGATTAAGACAACTTCAGTCTTTAAATGAAACCAGCTTTTGTGCTTGTTTAGGCCTTTCTTTTTTATATTTGAAAACACAGTATTCCAGTTAACTGTCACTGGACAATTTTATACTACTTTTTATAAGACTTGTCTTTTCTCCTTCAATCTTGTTCGTTGCCTGACCAATGTAGTACTAAAGTAGTTTCAATCACTAAACTACTGATTGCCTACACTTCCCCGACACCGCCGCGCCGGTCTACATGCTCACATATCTCGGGGCCTAATACGGCCACATTAGCAATTCCTCTAAAAGCAGTTCATTTCCTGAATTTCCAGCTGTCATTATCAATTCCTCTAATTTGACCCAAACGCAATTCATAATGTGTGGATCATTTTACGAATCTCCATAGAAAACTGTCAAACAGATGAATTATTTCGTAATAAGAATCGGGCGCAGCTCATAATAAGAATTGTCAGTTTCTGACATTTTACGATGATTCATAACATTTTACTATTATGATTCTGCTAAAGTGGCTGTTTTAAGTCCCCTGAGCTTATTCTGATAATATTTGGCCACTCCTAGAGAGGCTTTGGTCTCCTGCGGACTAAGACTTTTGGTGCTTCACGCCGAACCGGGTGCGGCTGAATACCAGTATTTTACATGGAGTGACTGCCTATCTGACCTCCACAACCCAGTAACTGGGTAATACGATACGCCTTAGCAAGACTGGCTGTCAGACTTTGAGGCTTCTGACGACCCGTAATGACTGTCAAAAATCCACGAATGACAGCCGGGACCAACGGCTTAACGTGCTTTCCGAGACACGAAGGAGTCTCGGTATGTAAAAACGGTCACCCATCCATTGACCAACCCCGGCAATCGTAGCTTAACCAGATAATAAAACATGAAAATAATTATAAGTCAGAAGATAAGTTTTAAGCAGTTTTTCGTTATTTGTTTTGTTTTGCATAAAAAGAGTAGGTATCGAATTCTGACGTTCAAATTATGGATACTGCACTACACAGGCAGTAGCCGTGCAAGCTGTGGAACTTATTCAGTCCGGGCTTAATCAGCAAAACGTAAGTGCGCAACTACACCGTTCTGCCGTTCAAAGAATTTACCATCGATACCTGGAGACTAGCTACTTTGCGCGTCCAGGAGAACCACGAAACCGGTTCACTACAGCACGACAAGATCGGTTTATTTTACCACCAGCCTGCATAATCGCCTGACCTCAGTACAGGTCCCTTCGAGAGTTTTTGCCAATCGTGGAAAACTGCCATTTTGTAAGCATGGGAGAACATTCCACAGCACGTCATAGTGGCATTAATAAATTCCATGCCACACCGCATGACGGCCGTCATAAATGCTCTTAGAGGTAACACAAGTTACAAACTTCCCTCCTTCTGGGGCAGTCGGGTAGGTAATAAAAGTTTTCTCTATGTATATCATGATTTTCTTCAAAAATTTCACCCTTTATTTGTAATTTTCTTTGTAGTACACACGGCTACACATCAAGTCATACATTTCCAGTTTATGCTGAATTGCTGATCTCGGATTCTATAGGATTTCCGTACAACGCGAGATCAGGAAATGGAAATGTATATACTAGAAATGTATATAGCTTGATGTGTAGCCGTGTGTACCATTATTTAAAAAGATGGAGAACTTTAAACAAAAATATGCAGAAAGGCTCGATTCAGGTGTCCGGGAGTGTACCTATTTACAAAAACTATCAAATTACAATGCGCATCAATAACATTTGTATAATTAGAAGTGTCCTACCGTAAGTATTGAACAAACGGGTAATTTACATGTAGATAGTTCAAGTCGAGCAAATTGCCTATTAACATGGCAAGCACTAATAATACTTAAAAACTACAATCGTGCCTAATATGATGTCATGCATGGTGTTGTGCAGCTTGATAATAGAAATAATCATAATGATGTTTATGTTTCCAGAGCTCTGTGCTCCTATCCTTTATTAAACTTCACCGCATGTTAAAACAATATTACGTCATGTGGTAACAAAACAAATATAATATTTTCTATTTTATCTATTAGGTACCAGAGTGATGAATTTAGGTACGGCTGGTCGGAATACTCTTTTTTGTCTGAGATTTGTAAAACCCATTGACACAAATTGTTTTACTAATTTTCAATGAATTCAGGCCCATAATTCACATCTTTACCGCCTTTTATTAGCTATTTAAAAAAAAAAAACCAGTGGCACCTACTTTAACTCATATCATCACCTCGCCCAGTAACTTGTGCTAGCTCTAGGTTCTTTGTAGACATAGGTGCATTTACGGCCTGATTTTCCCCCTAACAATCCGTGGCAAACAATGATTAAACAAGGAAATATAGGATGTGTTGTTGCAGCAGCCCGGTATTATGATTTAAATAATTATGTAGGTAATCATGTATATATACTTGCGGAAAACAGCATCACACTATGATGCCTGGTTTGAACTTCAAAAGAATACTTACGTGGGTCGTTGTATTTTTCATAAAATATTATCTGCTGCTACAATTACATGGACACAAACACTTTCTAAAATTATGAAAACAATAGTTATTCTGCAGTATAAAAGATGAATAACTCAGCCCTTATGATGTATTAATAGTTAACCAGCGCTCCACGGGTAATCAAACAGTTCAGCACGCTTCACTTCGGCATTCCCAGGACAGTTAATGTTAATTTAATCAGTGAACCCAGCTCCTTTCTCATGGTGTGTTTACTTTTAAGAGTGGCGGTGTGTAATCCTGTTTTTTGTCCACTCATAAACTTATAATCTTCTGGCCAGTCGTGGAAGCAACACTGTCACGACAGTTTTGAAGTTATATCAGTTAGTGTCAAATATTTATATGATCGCAATCCGCGAGTGACCTCTGATTTCATACTTACCTGCTTTTAACGACAGCCAGAAGCACGTTGATTTGTGGGTAGCATTTAATCAAAATATGTTATATTGTGTAAACAGGGAGCTCGGCGACGTTGGGCGGGTACGGGCGCGGCTCGGTGATGGGCGCGACCGGCGTCTGCACCGGCGCAGACCTGCTGCGGCTCGGCGGCCCGCCCCGGGGCTGGTACCCGCGCCAGAGACACAGGTATGCACCACCAGCCCAGGAACCATGCCACAACTTGACTCGCCATACATTTGGAGCGTCAAGTTGTAGCATGAAGGAATACTTTTGACGGGTGAATACTTGTCGATGGTCTTCTAACCTTATTTATTTTTATTACACATCTATTAAAATCTACTACTACTACTACTATACTACTGACAAAGTGCTGGTAGGTACCTACATAAGTTAAGTACTGAAGAATATTACAATATTCTTGAATCTAAACTTAAGAAAAGGAGGCCTACAGCAGCAACAGACACTAATAACCCTCCTTTTTTCTTCGCCGTAGTCGGGTAAAAATAAATAACAATCAAAGATACAAAACTAGGTAAACATGGAAGTGATTTTTTTAAACTTAAATATTATCAAGACATGTTTAATGAACAGAAATATAGGTAGTTTATTCTTATTCTCATACAGCTGCTGTTTAATTTATACGAAAAACGGCCACTAAACAGGAAGGAAATAATCCAAATTATTAGTCATTCGTTCCAATCATTCCATAATGGTACTGTGCAAGTGTGCACCACTATTAGACAATAGGCATGACAGATTGGGAATGCTGACCAATATGTTTTATTAGGTTTTATATTTTGTTTTCTGCACTTTTCACATAAGTACCTACATCGCCATCCCATTACAGACTTTTCAATCCCCAACGGATTGAAAAGTATATATAGTATGTATATATAGTATATATATAGTATGTATATTTAAAATATATTTTTGTTAAATTGACGGAAAACGGAAGCACCGCAATCGCTGTTTACCATGTAGTCCTGGGGCCGCCGTATTATGATGTATGAACCGGGGACATACCGGGGATGTACTTGTTCCATACATTTTGGTTCTCCAGGATTCCATACCCGTGCAAAACAGGTAATGCCACCATTTTTCCAGTGTGACAGAGACGGAGCTATACAAGGACGATAGCACTATCCTTTTTTTGCAGTGGAATACTGATGGCATTAATACTTCATAATACGGCCCCTGACAGTTTTAATAGGTAACTATAATGTAAACATAATCATATTATTTTAACTATCCTCAAACTAAGGAAAATCAAACCTATAAAACCTCATATCAGAACAACTCGTAGGCCTTTTAAATAATTACCCATCGTAATATTATATGGTTTATTAGG
This sequence comes from Lithophane socia, assembly GCA_947522985.1. NCBI lineage: Eukaryota > Metazoa > Arthropoda > Insecta > Lepidoptera > Noctuidae > Lithophane > Lithophane socia. The sequence continues at coordinate 11,459,983 of OX383256.1, read as the reverse complement.
AACGGAATTCATTGTTGAGGTTATAAACTACGTTTCCTAAACAATTTCTCGAGGATCCATGACAGGATTACATTTTACTTATCATTATATGAACAACTTTCATTAACCAACCTGAAATCGCGAAAAAAGAAATCATTAGGTATATAAATAATTTTTAACAACTACGTAATTGTCAAAAAGTTACCCCTTTAAGTATTTATAGGTACAGTCACGAGAAAAAATATGTATACATACACTTAGGAAAATTCAATAACCATTTTTTCGTGGAATAACGATTGCAACTTTGAGATGATACCTATTTCATAATAATATGGGTTCCAAAATACCATGTTCGTTATAACATAAAATTACAATCAATACAGTAGGAGAAAATCACTTTTAAAAGTTGCTAAGTGTATACATATTGGTGCTCGTGATACACGACGTTAATAAAATTTGGTTATATAGTCGCTAATCAGTACCTGACTTGCATCAATTATAGGTAAATAAACGCCAAAGAGGAACTCCTTTGATTAATAGGTACACACGGCTACACATCAAGCTATATACATTTCGAGTTTATGCTGATCTGGCATTGTGTAGGATTTCCGTACAATGGGCAATACGAAACGGCTTATACTGGAAATGTATAGCTTGATGTGTAGCCTTGTGTACAGTGTGTACTTACATAATATTTTTATTTCGTTTATTTATTTTTTCTTCATATCTATTTACACTTTTAAATATTTCTTAAGATAAAAAGTAAGAAATGTAACAATAAACAAAAAAAACAATCTTAATAAATTAACTCACGAAATTATTATATTTTTACTAGTTATGGTATCCATGTGGTTTAGATAGCTCTTTACGTAAGATAAGACATGATCAGCTTCAAGTAAAAATAATTGATGAGAGTCATCTTCAAAAAGGGTAGACAACTCACCTGTGCATGTGGTTTGGCATTGCAGGCGGTCTATTCTGTAAAAATGTCAGTGAAAACTAACTTCTAAGTTTTCACAGTGAGATTTTTACAGAATAGACCAACAGATGTCCCTAGGCAGTGGGGACCACAGACCACCAGGTGGGTGGCCTGGATAATCACCACTCATAAAAATTAAATAGTAGGAATTAGTCTTCATTTTAACGTGGCTTGGTTGTACTTGCGTTATTTAGATCCGATCATATTCTCAAACCACTTAATCAGCTTACGTACCTAACGCTGAGCTTTTACGGAAATAAAAAACTAATTTGTTAACATTCCAAATTCGCATTGACCAGCTCTCTAACCAGTTCGCTTGCTGGCAGGCCCGCTTCAACGGAGCACCTGGACCGACTAACAGCCTCGTCAAAGATGGCCGTGGAGCACCCCGTGGCCTGGGAGGGCAGCGCGGCCCGCAAGCCGCTCACCCTGCCGCCCAACCTGACGCCTAAGTTCTTCCAGAAGTCACCCAGAGAGGCGCTTCGCAGGGTAACCAGCTTACTAATACGAAAAGGTGAGCTAACTTTACTTATTTTTGTTTCAATTATAGGTACATTGGTCACTCCTCTTGGGTACAGGTATTGAACAATTTTAACGACATCAAGATCATAATTATGTGGATTGACAATGTAAGCTCATCGGTTGTGCATTGTGAAGGTGTAGAGTACGGAGCTACGCAGGCCGTAGGACGCAACACCAAGTGTACCTACTTATATTCATCAAAACTAACAGAGTTAACATCAAATAATGGTGTTTTGTAGAACGCTGAGGAATACTGAGATGCGAAGTTACAAAATAATGCTGCTATGAACATCGAAATCGCTCACAAACAAGTATTTCCAGACTAACTAGTTTTGTACACAAATCATATCGATCTCAAACCGTCCTCCCTGTAAATATTTCAGCAGAAGCAACTATAATTTATACGAGTACTAATTTGGTATTACGAATCACATCATCTGCCTAGCCTTTTCCCAACTATATTGGGGTCAGCTTCCAGTCTAACCGGATGCAGCTGAATACCAGTATTTTACATGGAGCGACTGCCTATCTGACCTCCACAACCCAGTAACTGGGTAATACTTACGATACCCTTTGGTATTACGAATCTAGGTATATCAATTTCATGCAAATAATTTCCGGTTCGTGGTAGATATGTCGCAGTATCTACTTAAAATGTATGTATTTAACCGGATACGCCCTCTGATTAACTATCATCCTTTAAATATCATTTGGTTCCTGTGAGTATGTATTAACCTAACTAATATTATAAATGCGAAAGTGAGTTTGCTTTTTTTATACAAAATGATTCTAATTAATGTTTCAAAAGATTATAGTTAACATTAGGTAAATATCAGTAAATGCTTTTTATATTCGCATCTCAACTCTATTTATTTATTTAAGGTTCATAATGGGTGTATCTTATCATTTATTCATAGAATAGGCACATAATTAGTCATCTAACAGAATGACACGTTGTTTAATAACACATCCTACTCAGAATTTGAAGGTGAAATAATGAGCAGGTACAAGATATACTCACTCATTATATCCGTGCAATAATGAATAAGCAGATAAGTACAGATTGCCTTCCCGAAAATATTCTTTGCTGAAAAACAGTCATGTTCGTAGGAAAAATTCTTAATAAGTTCGACTGTAGTATGCGGATATCAAACAAAAGACATTAGGTACGATTTTTGATTAACTTTTTCACATCTGAAATTGATTCCTCCTGAATCGAATAATTCAGCAGTTTACGAGTCTTTATTTTAGTTTTTTAGGTGAAAAGTCAATTCCAATCATCAAAGGTTCAACATTAGAACATTTCATGGCCACACCCGTCGTAAAGAATTCCATTCATGACATCACTTATAACGACCTAAATAAGGTGCCATTAACCTTATAATATCTAACCAACAACTAAACGATAAAAAAAGAAAATTACATAACCGTTACATATAAACTAGTTGGGTTATTGCCAAATATTTTTCGTGTATTAAAACTGAAACGTAATGATCTTGAGTGTCCTCTAATCGAATATGTGCAGTTTAGTTTATTTTATAATCGCTATCATGTATGACATAAAGTTCTTAGAGAGTTACAAATTTTTCTTTTATGGATATTCTGGTTTATCAAGGTTATTTAATTCGATGATATAATCGGCATTGATCTTGTTAAACCGTTACTTATTTCACTTCAGTGTTCTAATAAAAAGTTAGTTACCATTTCATTGTAATAAATAATCCTTGCCTGAAACTTATTATGTGTGCATTGTGCAGAATAAGTTTAATTAGGTACCTACTTCAGCCAAATTAGAGTTAGCTTCTCTAATAGGATAAATTAAAGCACTAATTAAGATTGAACATACCTACATTTACTTGCGTAGCATGTTTTTGTTACAAAGACCAGTTTTATATGACCGTTATATTTCATATGTGTTCACGTTTGTTGCTAATAGATGGCGTTAGTGGTTGCAGTTGGTCGTTAGAGATATTTGTGTGTGTGACTAATTCCCGCGCGGCACAAACAACCGCGGACGTGTCTAAATAGCTGTTTACTTTATGAGACACAAAAAGAAATTTGTGTGTTATCGATTTAAACAAGATACACTTATTTTCTGTGTGTAATGCAATAACGTTTCATCTTGAGGAGTACCTAGGTACCTACCGCACATTAAATCGTCATTTAAACTATTGACCCAATCACTAGGACTTTGTTCAATTAATATGATAACTAATCTCCACTGTAATACCTATGTATAATTGTATAAAGTACGGTAAGTAAGGACTCCGTACCATTTGGTTCTGCGCAGGCGGAAACATCTGCGTATTAAATAAAACACGTGTAGGATATACTATTAGGTATAATGTAGGTACTCGTACTCGCTCATTGTACATGTAGCAGTTAAATGAAAAGAGTTGTAAAGCAACTTATATGGCTAGTTATTAATTAGGTACTTAGGTACTTAGTTCCAGCATTTTAACATCGGTTATATGCAGAAGAAACTAAATTATTAGGTCTCAAATATAATGGTGAATTTAAAAAATCTTATATAAGGTAAGTATATATATTTCTTTGTTTTCAATGAGTTATTCATAGTCGGAGTTGCCAACAAAAGAGTGCAACTAGTGTTATATCGACTGAAAAGTATCAATGCATGAAAAATTACCAATAATATGTAGATAACGATAAATAAAGATGATAGCAGAACTATGTTAACCGACACGTGTTCCGGGTGTGCAATCTTTATTTTATAAACTCAGGTAGGCTGTGTCAGTTCTAGAAACAATAACGGCTGGGTGCCTAGGTACCTACCTGTATAGATTCATATGTTGTAACAAAGCAACTCAGAACCTAGAGTCTAGACAATTAAAATTTTAATTGACACAACGTGCTGCAGGCATGACTCAAGACATGAATATATTCATAATACATAAATATAACAATTTGAATGAAACTGGTTTGTGGGCTTAGAATCCTGTTATTATTACACTCTAAATAAACCGGCACATTCGAGCGGTGTAACAATAAGGCGATAACAATCGCTTACGGGGACCTAAAAAGTTCGGCTGCACAATAGTGAATAGCATACAATGGCGATTCTGTTACCTGCGACATCAATATGTGCATAATAGTATGGCGAGGGGCAAGGTATGGCGTGGTGTGGTATGGCGGCGCTGTCGTCCGTCAGTGAATCACGGCGCGCTCACCCTGCATGAGTGTTGCCGTCGCTGAGTCACCACCTCTGCGCCACCACCACACCGCGCCACCGACAGCGCCAGGAAAGATGCCAATACACCCATTATTCCGTGATTAATAGAGACGTGAAAGTAGATAATGGCTGACTCCATTATTATTTATTACTCATTCATAAATTATTACTTCTCAGAAAACCACGTTTGTGTCCGATTATTCACACATCCGTCACAAGAAGTCCTGATAGCTCATCGCATCGAACGACACATCTGCTTTGTAACGTTATACGCTAAAGCAAATAATGAGTGTTAGAGAGTATACTTTTCTACAAAGAACTTGGTCTGTTAAACCGGTCGCTGCCAAAGAAGGTAACCGGTCAGGATTTGAGGCCAAGATCGTAGCTGTAACAGCGGGTCGGAGCGCGGCGCGGGCGCGACTCCGCGACTGACGACTGCTGCCCTACATACGACCTCAACACTATCTTCTTTAAAGCATATTATACTTGGAGTCTAGAATAACAATGACATCAAATTGATCGACTCATTGATTTGGCTCGTAAAGTGAGTCAATGATTCGGCTCTAAACGTAACGTTTAACATGAGGATAGCATGCCGTGTGCCCCATTTTAGTTGACTGGACTAATGCCTATGGCTACGCATACCTACTGCATTTGTCATAGATGATAGCTTTGTTTTAAATTCTGAATCCGTACATTCCGTACCTATCACCAATTTTATAACATTATGAAATTACCCCTTTGACATCCACTTTAAAAGTGTAAACTCTTATAGATACAGTGTGTGTCGTACCTATTAGAAAATGCTGGAAAATATTTTCTCTAAAATAGTTTGGAAGGTGGCCAGCTTTCATTCATTGTGTACACTGGCATGTTATTTAAAACTTGGCTCCGTTTTCAAGGGAAAGCCCTTTGATATTTAACATCAAACCGTTGATTAAAGGGTTCTATACCGCAATCAATAAGTAGGTAAGTCTAGTGTATTCCAATTAATGTTATTCACAGCAAAGGCAAAATTTACAGAACATTTCGAAGTTTGAATCAGGAGTTGCATTTGGAATAAGTAAACCGCCTTCAACTTTGCTGACATATCTGTAGCGCGAAGTATCCAATATTGATAACGCAATCTGATACGGTGGTATCAGTGATAGCGCGGTGTAATCAACAAACTTCACATCTTAATCAACTTTATCTTGCCTGGCTCAACCAAACCCATATTTTGCAGGTATTTACTATCAGAGGAAATATCTGATAGCTGTTCAACACATTAGTGTCTATCAGATAACCAAGCAAGAGTTTTTGCACTGTAGAACGTAGGTATTGCACCAGTTGTAGGTACCTACTTAGTTAAATAAACAGGTTTAGGAACCTACGTATACCTGTATCTGGATTTTTTACGAATTCGAACAAACGTTTATAAAACAGAATTACACAATGAGTAAATACTAAATACCATGTTATTTATATCAGTCGAGTTGCTTAGTCATGTGTACGTAAATAGTCCATTTACATAAAGTTTTATTTAATTGAGTAGGTCTAGGTATGTTGGAATATTGATAAAGGAATTGAATAAATCTTCCTGTTTGAATTTCTCTTTAGAACTCACAAAATCTTGTACGCAATAAGACTTAGTTTTACACCAATGAATATATTCTGCTAGTAAGATCGTTTCGGGAGCTCCGCACTCCTGGCATGCATTGTCCTGCGTACGCGACGTGCATGGTAATGACGCCACATCCGTCTCCCAACGAATAATATATCCGGTGTGTAGTAAGTAAGGCCTTTTTAATATTCATATAAGTAGTTATATAGAAAATCTTGTTGTTGGCTCCTGGACAGCCCTCTGTTAGCACCGCTGACGCCACGGTAGGCCACGTATCACTGAAGGATGCCATTCCGATTGACTTTGTGTTTCCTTTACTTATCCTCTACCATTATATGTTACATTGTTATGTTACATTTTGCGGAAAAAACAGAGTAAAGAGCAAGTACAGAGTATAATATTCACAAACAACTCTGACTATAGCTGGATTTATCGTATTTTATTAATCTCATACTATGTATAGGATTTAGTTCTTTTTTCGATTATCTATTTATGTGGTATCTTCTCAATTAAATATTACGAGTAGCTTTGTTTTAATGCTCTTGATCGAAGAGCTATGTCGAGCTTTCAGTTAGACAAAAAAAAACTGTGTCTAAAGTATCTAGTAAGGAACCTGCGATACTTAAACGGCGTTTAAAACAAAAGGGGAAACGTTTCGAGTAATGTCAACTAATCTGATTAGATCACTCGACTCGCTACACGAACCACTTAGTTTAACGCGCTTATACATATAGCGGATTAGGGGCATAGAAACTGACTAAGTATGTAGGTAGGTACCTACTATTTTTACTCGGTGTAACTATAACTTGGACTGACCCAATCTCCAATGATTCAGCCTTAAAAGTATTTCTTTCAAGGAAACCGCAATCATAAAAATAATTTTCTAAAAAACAGTAAACATCTCGACTCAGCTTTTCCGTTATATTTTTAGTTTTAGTTTCATGGAACGTTTTCCCAGTATTCGGATTGGAATGTTACAGTCGAGAAAACATCATAAAATACTTCAGAGACTCGACACTTTCGGGACTCGTCATGTCACGAGGGTGACTCTTTATATTAATGTTGGTAGATGAAACAACTGATGAATATGCTTACGAGTTTGCTATATAAAACGGCTATTTGCCTGACTGCTGTTTGAGGAATGATTGTATACTTACAACATGTTTCAAGCGAGGTCATGATGAGTAAGCTTCACTGACGTCCGAACTGAGTGTACTTCATGTAGTTATTGGGTATTGGAAAATATCTGTTGAATCTCAATTACGTAACGCCTTCGCGAACGACCTTCACCTTGGATGCCCACGTGCTTACCAGTCCCAATGTACCAGCTTCGAGTTACCATTGAGTGAGTATCTACGAACTCTCTTATGTGGGCTGGGCAAAATTAATTAAAGCAAAAGTTAAACGACCGGCGAGTTAGCAGTTGGCAAATAAATCTTTATTAAAACCACCAATAAACATCAGCGTGGCACGCAACACTCTAGTTAGTTTAGAAGTGCAGACGTTTGTGCTCCTGTTTGTAATCCATATTTATTCATGACTGTCTCGCCTGAAGACACTTCAAGACTTATTAATCCTTACACAGAATTCGTTTTGACTCGTAAGGGGACTGAATTTAGATACTGGTTATAAATCCAGATGGCCCAGGTATTCTCGACTTAATATCCTCGAGAAATTACTTATAGATTAGCCTATCAGTCTATGTCGCTATGAAGAGAACGTGGCTATTGATAAAATGCTGGTACTGGTACGTGTTCTCAATCCGTGAGCTCTCTAAACAGTCCCTTATCGTTATTCACTGGGTACATGTTGATGCACGACCTTTGCCGGCGTGTAACCTAAAAGCTTCATAAACCTTTTTATGGGTATGACTCCGTCGACAGCCGCCAGTGCCATATGGCGCTGTACAGTCGAGTACACATTCACTGAAACGATCTTGTTCATGGATCACTACTTCACATGTTGACCTGGATGCCAAAGATTAATAATACAGTGTTTACGAGCTACCATATTTATCTATAAGTTTAAAAAAGAAGAAGCAATGGCTAAACATTTTGACATCTCGTGCCTGCCTGCCAACACGCCGAAATAAAGATAAGTTAAAACGCTTATCAACGATAACACTTTCTTTCAACTAAGTGACTCATTTCCGTCACAATTTTAATAGCAATCGATTTGCACGTTTTCGCTGAAGCAAATACTGAATGTTTTGTAGGTCGCTGTAGAAAGAGTTGACAATTTCTCGTAATCTAGGTAAAACCTTTGTGCGTGACATTACAAAGCTTAACCTTAGTGGTATCCTTTCGTATCACATGCTCGACCGCGAGTACCGCGACCTCGTGGTAATACAATATGGCGAGGCGCCACGCTTGACTCAAGCCGTGATTACTCTTTTGTGACATGTTACAATCATCTCTTATAAATAATCCTTATAATGAGTAGGTACGTGCCATCACGCTAATCGAAACAGTTCTTTGAAAAATAAAAGGCATGAGTCACCATCAACATTCGATAAGGCACTTACTTCGTACAGTTCAATTATTGGTGTATGTATTCATAACATATAATGTTCAAGCTATAAATGATACCAAATAAAATCAATAGTCGGTATAAATCTGTTATTTTCCATGGCGAGAATCGAACGAGCTGTAAATGTATTTTTAAACTCGTCTCCAGTCCAGACGTGGCGGTCGTCGGTCGGTGGTCGCGGGCTGCGGTGCGCCTGCCGCCTGCGACCATCACCCACATACCGCGTGCGGCATGCCTAGTTAGTACACCTGTGCACACACTCGGTACTTACACACTGCACTATTACTGTTACTAACTAAAAACATTAAATAGTTTAGTCTAACTCGATCGAAAAGTCTAAGTCGACAAATTATAGGAGGCAAAAACACAGATTCAGGAGGAAATTATCACTTAATGTATTTTCTCTAAACACTTAATGGTAAATTGATGATGTTTGCGGTAAATAACTGGAACAACATTTCAAGTAGGTACTTAGTTACCTAGCTACGATAAAAAAACACGAAACTTTCGAAAGTCATTTTTCACCGATCGACACGTGCTCCGAATAACATATCACTTAAAATGCAAAATACCCTTTCATTTATAATTATTATCTACCAAATAAGGTAAAACGATATAGCGTGTTACATTTGCGTCAGTTTAAATTTTGGCTCAATAATGAATAAATAAATATAATTAGTATCCAAAGGTGCTTGGATTGCTGTTTATTTAATATTGAAATATTTATGGTACCTATTTTTAAAACTATCGAGATGACGACCGACTAATAGAGAAATACCTATGGAAAAAAAAGACGTTGTTTGACCCCAAATAAATTGGGATAAGGGCTAGAAAATGATGGTAGTCTAATTACAACGTACCAGATTGAACCTACGAAGACTATATACAATTATACATGACAATGATGAATAATATTCTAATATATCGTTCTCCTCATTACTGGCCTTACGAGGTATATGTACTTATAATGTAAATAAATAGGCTATCTGTTTGTTCAGTTTCTAAAATACCTAAGAACAATAAGGCGTGCTCAATCTTTGTCCACTTTTAAAATTCTTGTGTAAAAACACTTCCTCTCTCCTTAAACATCATCATAAATAGTTCCTTGCTCTTGTTTCATGTTTATTGTTATATATCTAGTATATATTATTTGTCTTGTTGTGTCACCCTATCAAAAATTTCTAATTTATGTCTGTAATTTTTATGGTGCACATAATAAAGAGTAGGTATTCTATCTATATATCTATACCTACAGTGTATTTAAACTTTAAGTACACTGTAGGTATTTTAGAAACAGCTATAAGGTACATGCAAGCACCGAATTTAGTCTGATTATCGATTATCACGTTAAGCCACTGGTCCCGGCTGTCATTCGTGGATCTTTGACAGTCGTTACGGGTCGTCAGAAGCCCGAAAGTCTGACAACCAGTCTTACCAAGGGGTATCGTATTACCCAGTTACTGGGTTGTGGAGGTCAGATAGGCAGTGGCTCCATGTAAAATACTGGTATTTAGCTGCATCCGGTTAGACTGGAAGCCGACCCCAACATAGTTGGGAAAAGGCTAGGCAGACGTATCGATTATCACATTATACTTAGTAACTCATACAACTTATTATAACTTTTGATTCATTTGTATGAAGTGTCAGATGGTCGGTGTCAGTGTTTAGTTTGATTCATACAAACACAACTACACATAGTTTTACTATTGACCAAAATGGCAAAGATATAATAGCCTCAGTTTTAAATCAGCTAATAAGAGTCTAAAATATAAACCAGAGATTTTTTTGTCCTTGTAAATGAGAAATCGCCATGGAGATTAAGGGGGATGCGCTATTGTGGCCCGCGAAATTCAAATTTTCTTACGTTTTTTGCAATTTGCAGGTCAGTATCAGGTTGTATGTTGATCTAAATATTATTAGCGCTCCTAACAAATATGAATTTATAGAATTATAAACATTAGAATCAGCAATACAACTCTCTAAGCTCATGAAAGTGTATTGAATGACTATTTCATGAAATCATGACATTTGGCACTTTCATGAACTTAGAGAGTTATATTGCTGATTCTAATGTTTATAATTCTGTAAATCCATATTTGTTACGAGCGCTAATAATATTTAGATCAACATACAACCTGATACTCACCTGCAAATTGCAAAAAACCTATGAAAATTTGAATTTCGCGGGCTACCCTAGCGCATCAACCTTAAGCAAATATAAGGAAACCTTTTTAAATTAGTGGGATAATAGGTAACATTCAGATATTCCTCTACTGCTTTGCTTTGTGTGGTGTGGTTTGTCCAAATACCGCTAATGAGTGGTAGGTAGTATGGGCTAAGTATAATGAAGTTAGGGAAGGAAATACATGATTTCCTTCCTTTACTTTGTGGAATGTGAATAATAACAGGGTTGACCATTTAGTTGCTGTGTCAACCACATAAAATTGACAGAGACACGTAGCTTCCAAGCTTCAAAAAATCCTTGAACAATAAAAATGCTCAAAAATCATACAAAATGAGCTAATTAGAGGTATAGGGAGCCTCCTTGGAGAATGTGTAGCTAAATTAAAGTCACATCGAAATCTGTCAAAATTTCGTTTATCGGGGTCTCTCTCTCGATACTAAGGACATAAATTTGTACAGCAGCTACAATGTAAGCTTAGCAAAGTCCCGAGTGGCAATTCCATTGATGACACCCACTGCGCCTGCGGCCACTGAATACGGAACCCCTAGTATTTTTTATTATTATTTCTATTTATTGAGAACGTATTACGTACCTAACTAGTTGGGTCCTAGATGTAACAGAATATCAACATAATTATTACCCGGAAAGGCTGCAATCTGACCACACTGCAATGCAACCACACATACTTACTACACAAAATAGCGATAATATCTTTGCTGCAAGTCTTAATAACCTATTTCGAGTAAGCACAGGAGCTATATTATGGCTCATGTCGCTCATGTGTTAAATCTATGGCGCGACTGTCGGTTGCGATTTGAGGCCTCGCGAGTCAACGCCACTGCCAAGGCCGCCTCGTGCGCCACTTGAAACAATCGTTACTTGTATTCGGTGCAAGCGACTGAGCTTTATCTTTATTGATTAATCGTACATTGTGCCACTACGAGACAAAAAGAAAATTTCCGATTGGCAAAATTGATTTGTGAACACTATCAGTCACGTAGATGTTAGGTAGGTAGCTAAATCATTAGTATTTTTTTATAGTTTTAGTCTTAAATTATTTGCATCTCTTATTTAAATAAATGACAATGTGATCCTGTACGAAAACCAGATTCTGTAGACGGCTATGTAGGTAGTTGTTTTGAGCAATGTCCTAACAACACAAACACAGCCCCATTCCAGAACAGTCACCATCAACTATAAGCATAGTCATCAGTCCAAACGGTCGCCTCGACCCGAACTAAGTTAATAGAATAATAATGAGATGACTCAGCAAAATCGATAATAAGTCAGCATCGAATAATACTCATTTGCGATTTGTTACTTTGTAGAGGAAAGCCGTGCAATGTAAATTTGCGAGCGAGTGTGCTCGGGTGAACGATCGCAATAGAACCGGTCTGACAGGCAACCGCGGCAAGAAGGATCCTCCCGGGAATGTGCGCCGCGCTCTGTGGACCTCCGACCACTCCTGCACTCCTCTATCTGCAGTTCTGCACCCATATATTTCCGGTTTATATTAAAACTAATTCGTTTGAAAACCACTCCACATTGGTGTTATCGGTCATTGAAACAGCAACGGGAAATATGGATTTTTAAGTACCGTATTGTTTATTTATAACAGTTATTCAATAATGAATCAATTTTTCCTGTTAATTATTTATAACTATTTAATTAATACAAAAAGATTTCGCGTTAGGTGCCCAACTGCCCAGGTACTACGAATATGCTTGTTTTTCAGTGTAGGTCGTTTCCTCGTTGGTAGAGACTTGAAATCAATAAGCAATAAACGCTTTCGTATTGTAAGAACTGATAATGTATTATCGATTCCTTTTAGTTAGGTTTAGTTGTACCTAGATGAGCGTCATCGATTCCCTCAACTTGATGTAGGCGTATGTTATCGGTCACTTATCAGGCCGACATCACTCTGAAATGTAATAATTTACCTGTATAGATATTAAAGTAAGTAATAATATCTTTCTGAAATTACATCACTATTACTTTATGGTTGTGGTAATATTTCTGAGTTCCTAGCCTACTAAGTACTCGACCATTACTCTGGTTCACACGGCTACACATCAAGGTATACACTTCCAGTATATGCTGACCTAGCGTTGTACGGAAAGCCTATACAATACGAGATCAGCATAAACTGGAAATTTATAGTTTGATGTGTAGCCGTGTACCAATAAAAACGACCAGCTACCTCATTGCGAAACATATTTTCTGTCGGTAAATGATTAAAACTAGATCTCTTTCATTTGACAGTTCAACAACATTCATTGCGTTATTGACGTTGTTGAGCAGATTTTGTTTTTTGAACTGATGAAGCAATGGATTACCAATCTCTTTCGAAATTATTCAGATTGTGATTGATCGTATATTTAAGTTTCTTATTTCATAAATTTTCTTTCAGCTCGTTTTCTTTTAGTTTTGAAGATAGTCAAGCTACTAAACATAAAACCTTTTACTGGTTGTATGTGTCAGTCGCTCTCGGATCGGATGGTGTCTCGAATTCTCGATTCGATAATCCGTCAATAGTCTCTCTGCTGTTATATTGGGACTTGAGATCTAATATTAGTATCTGCAAACTATAATGAACGATAGCACACCTGTCCTCTGCCAACAACGCCCTCGAGTTATACTCGTAGCAAGTTCTTGGCTAGCTCAACATTAATTGCTATTTAGGTAGCTGGTAGGTACCAACTTAGTTACACACAATCTTATCCTACTTATAGGTAGCCGATCTCTAGCGTTTGCGAGTTTTTTTTTACTTTAGGTACTTACTTAAGTATTTATTCAACCAACGATCGATTTAGCAGCAAATATTGTTAAAATAATTTCTTTGATTTGTTCTAGGCAACAACGGGAAGGAGAAAGAAAATTCTCGAAACAAGGAAGCCACGTCACCAGCAGCGCGCTCCGCAAACGGTCAGTACCTCCCAAAACCATCCTGGTTATCTCTTCAAAGGACCGTTCTTCATACTAACAAAATCTCATTGACTAACATCGCGGGCTCGCGGTCTAAAGTTACCATGGTGATAATCGCGTATTAAAGCTTGAATGAGTGCTTAATAATCGAGCTTTCAATAGGGAAGAGAGGGAGAGAAGCTCCCCTCGTTTACGGCGCAAGGGTTCGGGGTTCGGGGAGGGTACACAACGCACATGCGGCGCGGCGCGTCCCCGGGGCCCGGGGCCCGCGGCGCGCGCAGCCGGCACCCCTGCTCTGCCGCGCTCCGCGCCCTGCCCGCGCCGCACACCCCTCTCTGCAGGGGCGACTCGCGACACCCCATCCTACCACATTTTTGCGGAAATTGGAAACCACCCTAGATATTTGACTAGGTACATCATATTCGCATGTACGATTTTATTTCAAATCGCCAAAGGCAGGCAGTGCGTTATTAATTTATTATTAAGTACTTAATTTATTATTTAAATTTATAATTATCTCAATAACGTAAACGAGAATGAGTCATACTTATAATTATGATAATATTATTTATGTTCCATTAACGGCTCGTCCAATCAATTATGACAATAACAATAATAACCGTCGGCGTCGCCTTGGTACGAGACAAAACAATGAACTTGATATAAGTAAAGTTTACATTACATACCTACCTAGTGCTAACATAACACAATCTCGGGATCGTTTACATAGCTAGCTAGCCTACTTATTTCAATAATTACTTACCTAGTATTATACATAATATTCTCGCCTGGACAAAAGCATCCCAACACCCTTCGGTATGATAAATGTAAATGATAATACAACGTTGGAACACAATGTCAGCATGTCGTCAGACGTGACTTATCAATGGGACAAAACGCCAGATAAAAGGACATCCGACTTCCGTGCCTACCTACTCGTGTAACACTAGAAATATGATTAAAGTAAAGTACCTAATGCTCATGTCATTACAACATTTACAACACATGTAAATTCTAAAACGGTATAAAATGCTAAATAATAGACACTTCCAACACAGACTTTCAACAATATAAGTACCTACATGGTACTTACATGATGAAAAGTTGAAGAGGACCCTGAAGGGAAACATTGAAGTTTAAGTTAGGTACCCAATTTTTCCTCTACACTCCGTAGAACATACTGTATTTTGTCAACATTCGAAACTTTCGAATCGAAAGGGTCAACTAAATCTCTCTAATAAACATTATATCTTGTAATGAACAACATTAAATCTTACAATCCATAAGATCGTAAGGGCCTGCTTCAACTATCCACCTAACCTTGTAAAAAAAGTTACTTTTAAATGCGCCCAATAATCCAGCCTAAAGATATCGACTACATAACACTGCCTATATTTCTTGTAGGAGAAAATATAGTTACTTATAAGTAGGTACATATCAAATTCATTTATGTAACTCAAGTTTATGGGATTTTAGATACAAAATATCTACTTTTATAAACATAAGAGGTATAAGTATGCTGTTAGGCATATTAGATTTCAAGTTTATCAATAAATTTAGGAACAGGCCATTGCGTTGCTCTCGTTTTAATGTAGTCTAGTTCAAGATGTTCTGTACAAAGACAAAATTACCTACTTGCAAACATTCGCAAACGTTAATGAATCTTAAAATTTAATATCTTATTTAATAATGATTTGTCGATGCTCAGTCTGACTGTCTCTGTTTTTACTCGACTGGTAATAAAGGTCATGTTATGTGTGGCATTTCAGTTACCTATAGGTACCTACTGCATTATGTTTTCTGTCTTTGTTTTTCTAACTTGAGTAAAATAAACAACAGTTCACGTTCGGCTAACGTGTCCAACTGGAGTCCGTTTTTATCGATAGAGCGATGAGTCGGTGACGTCACCGAGCATAACAACCACCTTTCTACTGGGAATAACCGATTAGCTAATTGGTTAGAATCTTCCCTTCCATTACAACAGACTGGGTGAGTCAAGTGTCGTGGTATTCCTTAATGATGTTCTGACGCGCTTTTATCATCCACTCACTGAAATAGCATTATATCTTTTGTTAACCACTAACAATGTTTGAGTTATGCACGCACCAATTATGTTTTAAAGCTACCAGGTACACAAAAGAAAGCTAAACAGTGTCTTTAAAAAATACTTCTTCAAATACAGGTATTTTCATAGGTAATGTTCTTATACTTACATTTATCTTTAATTTTATACAAGCTAACGCAGTTCGTTAATTCGCTGCTACAGCTGCTGATAAACATTCGCCTCATTTTCGCAATTTGGATCGGTTCCAGTGCTGAACACGACAGCATTTAATATTTTTTTTAAGTTTTAATTTCCATCATTTCAATATTGTTCAAGTATTAGTCATTCATTTAGTTAGCCACTTAAAACTAACCCGAAACCATGTATATAGAAAAAAAATCGAAGGAAGGAACTAAGTAGGTATTTTAGGTTCCTACATCGCTAAGCTATGCCTAACGAACGAGCAGCCCACGGTTCGCTACCAGCACCCTAATTTCGTAACACACGATCAATCACAATCTGAATCGATTTGAAAGAAATGTCCATTGCTTCATAAGCTCGAAAAAAAAATCTGCTCAACATAATGAAGGTTGTTGAACTGTCAACGCAATTAAATAGCTGATACTTTATCCTTATTTAACGTGTATTA
The DNA here is from genome assembly GCA_947522985.1 of Lithophane socia. Taxonomy (NCBI): domain Eukaryota; kingdom Metazoa; phylum Arthropoda; class Insecta; order Lepidoptera; family Noctuidae; genus Lithophane; species Lithophane socia. Next base: position 11,443,378 of record OX383256.1, on the reverse strand, counting down.
AAATGTGTTTGTCTGTCTCTCTGTTACCTACCTTTTCACGCCTAAACCACTGAACCGATCGATAAGAAATTTGACAAAAAAGTACCTACCTACAGAAAAAGAAAAAAGAAGAGGAAGATAATTATGTATATAAAAATACACACAGTCGTGGGCAACCGCTAGTAATAGCTTTAATATATTATATTATTTATTATGTTGCTATAGTTAAAATCATTTTTAACAGCTGCTATTGGTTTCTCTTTAGTTTCTATTCCAGCATTAGGAATTTAGAAGGTGGCAAAATTAGAAAAATGCTAATTGATTTTCGAGAGTCATGATCATAATTTATTTAGTAGAGCGAAGCGTACAGGCTTCCAGTTGATGTCATAGTGGTAAGGTCAATAAACTTGCGCTGAACATTGTCTACAATTAATAATTCATGTTGTTATGGCGGCTGACCGCGAACACATTTGGCGAACTTTATTTTTTCGCAGTAATTTATTTTGAGGCAAGGATCGTTCAGCATGTAACATCTCAAGATGTTTGAACAAAGTTCAAGTACCTATCCATTTTCCTTTAATATTATTTTCTATGTGAATTCATTTCCTTATGTCGAGGGCTTCCACTTTAAACTACACTTACAACTCTGAAGCAGGTATTAGGTACTTTACCAGTGATAATAAAATAAGTAGGTATACATATATTTATAGGGGCTCGTAACCACGAGCACTTAACCAAGTAATAACAGCCGAACGGGTCGATTTGCCGCGGTCGGTCCGTAGATGGGTGACCACCTTTACATACCGGGTCTCCTCGGTGGCTCGGAAAGCACGCCGTTTGTCCCGGCTGTCATTCGTGGATCTTTGACAGAAATTACGGGTAGGTACTCAGAAGCCCACTTTGTACAATTGAGGTATGAAGCCGTTATCATAGGATATTCCTAAATCCTAAATAATCCTGTACCTATATACCTATTTTTAATCACTTATTTTCTAAATATAAGTAGCTAAAAATCTAACTTATCTTACAGACGCAAAGTTAGATTTGAGCAAGAAACGATCGCTTACTTACTTCAAACGTAAAGAAAACAAAGAATTGATAACCTCCTCTTTTTTGAAGTCGGTTAAAAATAAGTTTTAAGTACATAGCAAGAGCCAGTAGGTTAAATAACTATATAGGTATGCGCTACTGCGAAAATATACTTACCTACCTAAATAGAAAAAAATACAAAACAAAATCATCACAATGATTGATTAATTAAGGGTCAGGCGGCACGGTTTGTGCAGTGACTGAGCCTGCTGCGCTGCGTGTCGCGGGTTCGATTCCCACACGGAAAAACTATTTGTATGGCCTACAGGTAGGTAGTGAATGAGTTAGAAAGAAAGTAAGAAAATACGTTTATTTGCGGCAAACATGACGCTAAGAAAGGACAAACACACGAAAAATAACAAATTGGGGGAAAATATGCTACACATTCACGCAAAACGCCAATCTGCGTCTCAAGTTCGAGCGTATGGACAGGTCTCGCAGGCCTAGGTTACTCGGAGAAAGTAGTCAAGAGTCACAGATGTATCCTCACCTACCTACCTACTAACCTGCATATTATCACAGATACAAGCTTTTGACATCAATCCCAGTTGAATGTTTAATAAAATATTCAACTTGTTAATAATTTAATTTCAAAGACTTGATATACTTACCTACTTAGTGCCTAACTGGTGTATTACCTACCCACTGTTCAAAATCTCAACAAATTAGTTTTGCATTTTGCACAAACGGTAAATATTGTTGCCGCGGATACGTTCGCCTCTCGTTGTTAATTAGTGCACTCGAGCTATTACATTAAAATTGCTTATGGTTCGAAAGCGTCTCCGCTAGTGCATACCGCGGCTACCTACAAACAATAGTTTTAAAAGAATGAGCCAAAACAATAATAATATAAACTTATTTATTTGCACTCACTAACAAGGTAAAATCAATAAGAGTTGAACGCCAGTGATAAGAAAGGTCAATACATCGTCGTTTATCGCAGTTCAATGACCGCACAAGATTTACGAGGAAGAATATTGCACAAAACACTACTAAGTAGGTACATACCTAATAAAAATATTGATTACTAGCTTCCGGCATCAGGCTCTAGACTATCTGTGTACCAAATTTCATTTAAATCGGTTCAGTAGTGTTGAGGTGAAAGCGCGACAGACAGACAGTTATTTTCGCATTTATAATATTAAGTAAGGAAGTAAGGTTATGGATTACGAGTATTCTCACAGAATCTTAAAGATTTTGAAAACTGATTGCAAATTATTATCTTAAACGCACACATTATTTCTCAACTAGTTTCTGCCCGCGACTCTGTCCGTGTGGAAGTCAGAAATAGCACTTGGTTGCACAACCCACTAGTTCACCATCAAAAAGTAAAATTCATACCTACTTACAAGTAGGTACCAACGTGAATTTTAACTAGCCTAGCTTTTTAGCTTACCTAGGTAGGAAACCACGAATTAATTTATTCTAGCATATTTTCTTCCTTTCCGTTATCTCCTAAGCCATACGACTGTGATGAGCAAATTTTATCTCCATGATGCAAATGCTTCGCTTTACGAATTCTTACTTCATGTTTATAAAAATCCTCCAAAAAAAAACACTAAAATGTGAAATCACAGAAATATTGGTAGTGATTTAAAAACACTTATACCACCATAAAAAATGATACTCAGCGATAGTGTAGCTTTCAAAGAAGAAAAATGTACTTCCAGAGATTACCTTTTACAAACATATTATAAACAATGTATCTTTCTAATGTTAGATTATTTTATAGTAATGGCAACGAGCGCAAGCACTGCATTAGTGATCGTGTTGCAGAAACAATAGCCGGCGCGGCCGCGCCGGCAGCCGCGGTCGCTGCGGCAACCCAGCTGACTCGTGTTACTCTCAGGGCTATCACCGATTACAAAACTTTTAACTATTATGTACCTACGTGCCAATGTTACCTTTTTTAGATATCTATCTATTTTTAATCATTTACCAGGAACATACCGAGGTGCTCCAACGGGAATACTTCGTTGAAATTAGTTGAGGTATTCCGATTATTGTACTACCTACCTACACCGAAATTAAAATAATACCAAATCCTAATAACTAAGAACAGTTTAATAAATGAGTAATGATGGATGACATGTTTGAAAGTTTTTGCCAAGCAACTATTACCTAGTTTATTATTTAATTAGGTACCAACTTTAAATAAGTCTTCGTAGGAATAAAATCCAAATGGCAGTAAATGTTTAGGAAATCAAGTAGAGATGGTAGCGCAGATCGAGTGCGGGAGGCTGCGAAGCTGCGATCAATACGCGGAGCCGTGGACGCCGCCAACGCGCCGCGCCGCCGCCGCGCGCCGCGCGCCTACGAAAGCGAACGCACCGACCTCGCTGCCCTTCACCGAAGTGTCGACGACCCCTGGACCCCGCGCACCTCCCCACACGCCACGCGTCTCTCGCACATCAGCCCTTCGCACTTCTTCAACTCGATCTTCGTGACCTGATTAGTTAAAATTTCCTTTGTCACCAGAAAACCTGTGTGTCAGTGGATACTGAAGTTAGAATTCAGTATATTCGTCAGGTTCATGGGATTAATGCAAATCTGTTTTCAAAATCTTTAGATATGTAAAAGCTGACACTTGAACCATACTAGTCATTTCCTATAGGCACCTATGGACAGATTAATTTATCATCTGTGTCCAAACTCCAATCTTTCTCTGCTGGCTGCCACCCGGAACTCCGGGCCTACCGTGGAGTTTCTTGCAGACTCTTCTCCATAGGTAACGACCAATTCCGTGCGTCCTAGCTTTCTGACGTTTCATAAGTGCCCATGTAAGTTTATGTGAAATAAAATATTTTGATTTTACCGTTGACGAATTTTTGCAGAGCTTCCGCAGTTATCATAATATCCCCTTCCAAACAATACGCGGATATAAATTTCATCCGCTCGTCGTAAAATCATTTTGAATATCCAGAGAATTCGGTTTCGGTCAATGGGTTTTTGCGTTCGAAAATTATTTTTCATGTTGATTTTTATTAATATGTAGGTATAGGCTTCTGCCCTTTACTTACACATTACAATTTTGTAAGTAATTGTTTTTAATACTTACCTTTACATATCTTTCTAATAACATTTTAGTGCCGATTGCCATTAGCTGGATCGTAGGCCAGTGGTGTTACCTTTGCGGGGAGCCTAGCCAATGAACTTGAATTGGATGGACCTCCACTGAACAAGACACGTGCTATAAATACAAAGGCCCACTATGCCGCACAGCTGTATAATCATTCAATACTGTGTAAATTAAGGTTTTTTTACGAGTTTTCCTAAATACATATACTTAAAGCAACGTTAGTAGGTAGGTTACTAACATAAGTACCTAAGTAGTTAAATTTTGAAAAACGCTAGCTGAATTCCAGGTAGGGTAGGTACAACGAGTAGGTACCTACCACCTACAGTAAGAACTATTTATATTTAAACAAATGATGGGGGTAAATAGTATTCAGAACTAGAAGAACCGCCTTTCAGTAAATCAATTAATTCAATTTAGGACAAGCAAATTACGCTTACAAGCATCGGAGTCGGATGTCGGGTGCGGCGGCATCTCACGTCGCTCAGTCCACGACTATTTTAGGCAGCGTGCATGGCATTTGGGACGCGTGCTGGAAACTACTTACTTACTGCGGTTTATTTTCGGATGCCCTACTAACAAGTGTCTCACTGCATAGATGAAGTATCGGAATTTCTAACTATGTATTTAAATTTAGGCATTTTATTTTTATATTGACGGTGCCTAAAATAGCCATCTGACTTTTACATGAATTTATCAAGGCGCATTATTGGTATCTGGCTGGAGAGTAATCATTCACGGTCTTGTGAGCTTTAAATTAATTCATGACTCTATCCAGAGCGTCAAATAAAAAAGTGCAGCTAATTAGGTTCGTCTGAACACGACTGAGCAAGTGAACGTACATAAAGTTAACGTTTTTAGCCTACCTATCGCAGCAGCAGTAAATTTAACGGTTAACCAACATTCAATATCTTTACGTGTCTTCGAATACCTACCTATTTTCAATATGCATTATTTTTTTGTAGATATCGTAAGGTAGTGTCTGTATAACATTTAAGGGATTATACCTACGATGTGGGACTAAAACTTACTGTGGTAGACAGTTGATCAAAATAACCGTGTAACCACCCATCCCATTTACCTATTTGTCAAAGAGGTTTTTTCCAGATGTCAGGACACTTCAATTAACAATAGACGTCTATTGAAAAATAATTAAGGTAGGTAGATAATAATTAATTTAGGGTAGGTAGATAATAATTAATTTAGGGTAGGTACATAGTGAGTTTGACTTTAGTCTTAGGAATTATTAACGGTAGGTAGGTACGTGGATCAAACTGACGGCGCATTTTCGCACCTAATTCATGCTAGATTCGCAATTTTAACTCGAGTAATTGTTGAATCCAATGACCGAGCGAGGTAGAGAAAGACGGCGTAGTTACTACTGCAAAGTTCGTTCGTGTCGTTCCGGGCCGAAAGCTCTTTCCACCGCCCGCGGCAAGTACCTACGCGTTGTATCGACCCGCTTGCCGAGATACTAACGAACGAGCCGGCTGTCGCGCGCTCGTACACTTGACATTCGCGTTCCCCATTAGAGGGTTCACGACTCACGAACGACCCTATAAGCGTTGAATGTGACGATATCGAGCCGTCTACCTAGGAACTTTATAGGGCTGGGAATCATTTCAACATTAACTTCTTCACTTATTCAAGGCTCCCGAAGACAGGCGCAACGCGACTCTGATGTAACAATTTCTATGAGAACTTCACGGAAATTGTTCTACCGGTGTCGCGTCGCACCTGTCTGCGGGAGCCTTTATGAGACCCAGAGATGTCCAGTTTTAATATGTAGGATAACAAAGCGATGTTTTTAACATCCATTATCATTGGCATAATAATAGCAACAGGAAAATACTATCTTCGTATGTATTTGTACTACCATACAGCGGAAGCAAATTTATCTTGTAGAGCAAAACATGTAACATCTCATATACTTACAAGTACAACCAGTGCAACATTTATTTATTGCATTTCTCATCTCATTATGCCTACTTTAAAAAAAAAAATCTTTTTCGCCCCTATAGTCAAAATACCTACCAAAAGGCCTACGGCACGACCATGAATCGCCTCGTAGTGCATGTTTTGACACACATAAAATGATGTTTTTTTTTTATCCAATCGAGAAAGGTAGGTAGGTACCTTCTGTGAACAGCAAATTTTGTGACTCTTCCTTATGCCAGCGACACACATTTCGAATTAACAACTATCTTTTCATTGTTAACAGGCGAGGAGCACCCAGGCCAGAAGCAACGCAAAGGGTTTTTCAGAAGCCTTTGGAAAAAATCTCGCCATTACTCTCTAGAGCACCCTTGAAGCAACACCATGGAATACTTTCGACTTGATCACGATTCATGATGTTGTTTTCCTCGCACCCACAAGGATGGAAATCAAGAAAATGTTCGGACAATAAGTGTAACAAATTAATGTGCGTATTACTTCGGAGAGAAAGACCAATAAAAAGTCTGCTTGAACGAACAGTCGAACATGACGAATATATTTTTGAAACACGTTTAACGTCATGTCAATCATTCGATAAAATACTTTGTAATGAAATAAAATTAATAACCAACACTGATAGACTACATCAGTTGTGCGAGACTACAGTAGTTGATAGTACAGTTCTCAATGACTTGTTGGGTTACGGAATCAATTAGTTATATAAGATGTGTTGGCTTATGGGACTTGGAGTATTATTATTTTAATAAATCTGATGTATAGGGATGATATAAAACATTGTGTATTGATTTGTATAATTCATGCTTTTTATCAACGCATAATTTATTTGTAAAGATGTGATAAGTACCTACGTATTTTATTCATACACGACAAGCGTTTTCTTTTCGTATACATAGAATTGTAGAAATGTAGATAACCACGTAGTAAGTAAAACAAACGCGTTTTCATTTCTTTGATATATTGTTATAAATGCTCTTTAGTGAAATAACGAATAAACAGCAATTTGTATGTCATCAGAGGAAATCTACTTTAATTAAATATAGATAGTAACACAACTTAACTATAAACCTTTTTTCATAAATTCTCTGAACATATTTTACAACTACATTAGAGAAAAATCCTCGGGTGTTGGACTATAAAGAACCAAAACACTTGTTAAAAACATTTTATACCAATCCTTGTATTCGAGTGTACTTAACTCTTAATACTGTAGATTTTGTCAAAAGGAAAATAAATTATGTTCATTAGCAATAAAAAAAAGGTTTTTACTTAATCTTTTCTTCCTACACGGTCAGTTGGTTGATTTTCAAAGAAACAAAATATTATAATACAAATCATTTTATTATTAGATAGACACAGTTCCCATCGCTTATCAGAAACAATGTACAAAGCTATAGTAGTAATATCAAATATAAACAATATGCACCCTTCGTTTACTGCAAGCCTTGTCTGAGGATACAGGGTAATTGAGCGCTTCTATTTCTGCAGCTAAGAGATAGAATAGAACAGAATGCAAATGTTTTTTACTCACTACACAAGATTATAAATGCGGCACAATTAAAAAGAAAGCATAGCAGAAAACTGTAATAGCGGGCCATGCGGAGGCCGCGGCCGCGGCGCGTCGCGGCGCGGGCCTCACGCGCCCCGCGCTGTTGTGTCGGATATTACTCACACGATGGATCCAGTGGGACTAGAGATCTTCAATTAAAATCGTAATACTTGGGTTACAGTGTCTTTCAATTTGTAACAAGCCCTTACACAAATGCTATTTATAATTATATATATATATGTTGTATAATGTTGTTACAGTAATTTCATTACGTGGTTATTATAACTTCTCTTCAAGCATCTGTACGCGGGCATTTTTGTCTAGATGGCTAGTGACGCTATTTTCAAGTCTACCTCAATTATAATTTAGATCATTGTACACGCCAGATAAAGTATCAGAATGCTTGAGAAGAAACCTAAAAAAATCTCTATACATCATGCTTTGAGACCTGCTTGCAAAGCTGAATATGCTTTACTGGTCAATAAAAGCAAACTTTAAAATACATGTTTAAACCATTACAGCTCACAATTACTTTATGGAAGCGGTGAGCGTATAAAAAGGGTCCAAAATCCGCAAAGTAATTGCATCTGCACAGTTACGAAACGCATCACGCACTGATGACGCCATAATTTATCGAATATCAAAACAAATGAACGGTCCTTATCACTTTATAGAATATACAAAATGCAGTTACTTATTTCCCTGTGGAAAAAATATTATCTTATAGTATTCTTAGATCACGGCGCGCTTCGATCTGTAAAAGAAAGAAATTATGTTTTTGAAGTCTTCAGGACAATTTCACACTTAACACATCCCGGTGTCTAAATCGTTAAAAATTTACATAAAGTTTTAGAACTCACCTCTAATAACCGCAGGTAATTAAATAGTCTCCTAACTTCTCCACTACGGATGCGGCTTGCTGGGGTTGGATGGGTTCTTCATACAGAGAAATTACGACGGCTGAAACAAAACATTAAAATAAACTAGCCGCTGTAGAATATGCACGTCCGTCACTTTGATTCACTTTCCCCGCACATAACCGTGCCTAAGTACATTACGAACTTTCCCTTTCGTTAACATAATGAAGATAATAATTTTACTGTACGTAACATCAACATAGAAGTTACGAAACAATGAATAATTTCGACGGGTGCAGTTACAAATCTAATCAGAAATGAATATTATTATGTTTGGAGTGGCTTTATCCATATTAATATTACAAATGCGAAAGTAACTCATGTCTGTGTCTGTGTGTTACCTTTTTCCACGTCTAAAGCCTAGGTAGCCTGGCAACTGGAGATGGACATAGGCTAATTTTCATCCTGGATATTTGTATTAAAAATAATGAAATACTAAATACACGCAGACGAAGTCGCAGGCAACAGGTAGAGTACAATAGGCGTAGATATATTTAGTTACCTATTCCGCTTAACTATTATTCAAGAGTCATAAAAATAACCTGTAGGAAATCGTGTTTCACCTCTCAACGAGGCTTACTCAGGATGGCGATTGACCAGTCGCAAACCAGAACACGACGTTTTGCCACACCGAGCGATGGACGCAGAGTGACGCTGGTCTCTGCGTCACTCTGCGTCCAGCGCGTTCGTTGAAGCACGTGTCGATTTCTTACAGGATTTTTATGACTCGTGAAGAATAGACCGGAATAGGATAGGTTACTAAATAATCTAACTACGTCTATTGTATTTTATAATGGTTTGCCGCAAAATCACGCCTGAATCAATTAACTATAATAAAGCTATCATTAGATCACCCTGTAATATTTTCCCTTTGCAGGTCAAGACGCGACTGCTAAATCTACCCTTTCTACATTTTCCATGATAAAAAAGTGACACAGGCGGGACGCTACTCAAGAAGAATGACGGTGTCTCAACGTGACATGTTGCACCTGAGTGGAAATCAGTTGACATGGTTTGGATAGGATGTGATGCGGAGGAAACGCGGCTGAAACCGCGTAGAGGTCGCAAATTATCCCACGGGAACGTACTACCGGGATCAAAACCTCCTCCTATTCTATGACCTAACTCAGGTCATGGTCTACCTGAGTCAAATTTCATCGAAAGCCGTTCAGCCATATAATTTATGAACCCATATTGGTTAAATAAGACTCATGTATCTTTACCAATAATGAAGCAAAGACCAGCTTTGCATAGTAGACCCCCATATGGAAGAAAGTAGCTATCAAGGGTAAAATTTGCTTACGAATCTATTTATTTACCCAGTTCGGCAATAACAAGTCTACCATTGGTGAGGAAAACGATTCGTTTTTGTTTATAGGAACCGACCACTGACAGACGAGAGTTACTTTCTGAATTACTTATAATATTAATGAAGATAGTATGGATTGACACACAATATGGATATTCAGGACGAAAATTGAAGCGGGCCCTGGAGGGCAAATCAAATACGCTTAATATTATTGTGATCAATATTTACATAAAGGAAACATTCTGTTTTTGTTTGTTTCTTAACTCTAAAACTGCATTTAATCATTTTTGGAAAGTTCGTGCGTCTCAACTAGGAATTAAACCAACTGAAATGCGAAAAGAATATCCTGTATTTTTGACACTATTATTCAATGGAAGAACACAAATGCAGCGCCCAGCCTAAATAAATTGACATAAGAGGATGATGTTATTACTTTACAGGTCGCAAATGCTGTGACTGCTGTGAGTGAGGTCGCGGCGTTACTAGGGACTAGACGGACATCGTGTTTTATATTATTTTCTGTTAGGATATAATCAGGGTAAACCAGTTTTGATTTCGGTCCGGTAAATATCAGTTGATTCTTCTTCCATAGCAGGGGACTATGGGACCGACTGAATACAAAAGCAGGTGCTTGATGTAGCTCCAGTAGGCCTGATCGGAGCGATTCAGAGATGTCAAGGTCAGAAGGTCAATTCTCGTAAATAAAAAGCGTTCAAATTCAAGTCGCAATCTCATCTCGGCAACAATCGTCAAAAACGCATCAAGAATTTCAGTAAATTACGAGGTATTTTTGACAGATTGAGACCGAGATTAAAATGCTAACCATATACGAGAACTCCCCCTTCATAACCGCCGCCCTTAAATAAGGGTCTGGTAGAAGTATTTTATTGATCAGGTCAGATTAAGCTGTCAGTTACTGAACTGCCACATATTGTTAATCTCATGTTGTCTCATGACATGCGAATATATCAAAATATTTGAATTCTAATAAACGTGCCTTCAGGGCGCGTTTACATAATAACAACAAATGCCTACCTTGCTGTGTCTTCATGCAGTGTACGCCGACCTTGCCGAGTTTTGCGCGTATGATGCGGTCTGTGCCACTGAGGTAGATGTACCGTGTACCCGCTATCGTCAGGCCACCACTCGTTAACAGTGATTCATTGTCGAAACCGGCCACTATCTTCGCGACTTCATCTTTTGATATCTGTTAACAAATGATCAAATGTTAAATTGAGCAAAAATAAACATTTTTCAGTTGGAGAATTGACTGTGACGTATAATGTATGGGAGAACATGTTTTTCAATTACAATGTTAAGTTTGGTTTTGGGATTCATTCATCCCAACGACGGAACCCTTCATTCTGCGTGGTACCACACGCGCTTGGCCGGTTTTTTAAAGTATTTTTTTTTTACAAAATTTTAAAATATTTTTTTTACTCAAATAGTTATTTAAAAAAATTACCCAACCCTACTGTGCGATTTCGACTCACATCTGGCCGGTTTTTTCCAAAAATAAACACTGATTATCCGTTTCGGAAGTTGGTGGCAAAAAATGAAACAAAACCCAAGATTGCAACTTCAGAAATATAAGAGTTAAGTTTGTTGAAAGTAGT